>CM048820.1:31797326-33123143 GCA_026586065.1 Dioscorea zingiberensis | reverse complement strand
CTTCCTTCAATGCCTTAGCAATCTCCCAAGAGGATCCTTCCAAACCCTAGCCATGAATGAGCTCCAAGATCTCCAAGACGACCAAAAAAGTGGACAAAGGCCAAGAGATGCTTTCCAAGACCCTAAACTTTGGTATTTATAGGGTTTCCAGCCTCTTAGAACTATCTCACAAGTTTTGGGGTCAAATAGAACTAGCTTCTGTGAAAATCAAGTAAGAATTAAGTCCAAAATCGGTTTCTGAAATGGCCCAGACTGCCTCCAAAAGCGGGCTGAAAACACTATAGATGGGTTAAAAATAATGTAACAAGCACTGTAGACAAGTCCATCCTGTAGCAGACGGGTCTGACCCTGTAGCAAACTGGGTCAGTAACGGCCCTATTCATATAGCAAGCGAGGCCGTTCATGACTACACCCATCTCTTTACTAAGACAGATGTCACACTAGCCAGGTCAAGAGGTATCATTGCCTAAGGCTGTAAACTTAACAATCTAATCACAATGAAGTACTCAAATAAAGTTAATATGACATAAGCAAATCCGGTTACATACTGGTAGTCATATTCACATCAGAGTCATAAAGAGTACAACATATAAAGTCTTGGGCAACTACGACCCCAAATACTAGGAAGCAAATAAAGATAATGTCAAATACAACCCGAAAAGACTAAACATAAAGATAAAAGGTACGCTAGAGCCAGATAGACTTGATCCCCGTTCGCGACACGAGCTACTAACCAAATCCCTGTCTAGATCTTGTAATAGAAAAACAATAACCGAAGGGACTGAGCTATACAAGCTCAGTGAGTAAGGATAAATCTGCCATGTACCTATCTCTCGATAGAAACTGTACTAAAATACTAGTACATGTACATCGCTTTCGCTACGGCTCCGGTGGGTTCCCTTAACCAAGCCACTGCCTATGAGTCGCCGGCTCATTCTTCAATGAGCACGCGGTCGAGATGACATTCTCCTCCCACGCTTGGGAGCTCATGGTTTCATGTTCTATTTCACTCCCCGATGGGGAGTGAAATCATAATTCGACATTATTCTCTTAAATCATGATAAGCAATACTACATTGAAATCGAAGAAAGCAAAATGCGGTCTCAAATGTATCAAACATATCATAAACATGCATATACACAATGATTAAAATATCAGCCTGGCATGCACCCCTAGATGAGAATGTCTCAGAAAGGACTCCAACTCCCGTCAAGGAACAACGGTATACATCTACATGAGCACAGTAGCGGCGAGGCGGTGGTATAAATCTAACTGTGTTTGCATTAAGTATAAATCAAAGCATCCGACCATGGGCACTCACAAGAGTCGAGAAGGGGGTTTTATAAAAGAGCAAACGACTTTTCATAACCACTATTTTGGTTTTAAGAAAAGCGATTGAAAAGAGCAAAGTCCCTTTCTTAACCCGGTATTGTATACTGTAACATAAGACTCTATCACTTGACACTTATTTGAGTCCCTCATAGCTGAAACCGCTGAAGTGCGATTCATGATGCAAAACAGAATAATCATTTATCCCCTTAGGAATTCAACTTTACACATTTCTCATATATTTCAAATTTGATAAATTGAAACGGCATGAAATCAGTAAACAAATATAAATTGAATCCATCAGTAAATACAAATAAATTATAAAACTCATAAGAATCTGAAAAACCAAATCCACGAAGAATACATGAATAAAAGACGCTATATTCTGGAGATGTCTCCTCACACAGAAGTCCCTACGCAAGTTCCTAGAGTGCAGCTCGATCCTGCTGAAGCTCCATGGGACACTTTTCCATTTCTGAGAATTAATAGTAATAACTAAATAAATCACAATTTGTATTTTCAGCATAACTTTAAGTTCTATTGCTTTTTCAAAATAAGGAGATTTATGAATCACGGAAATCATGATATAGCTTAGACTCCTATTTAAACTTCGAAGGAGTATATTCAAGACATCAAGCTCCCATAAAAGCATGTTTTCCTTCTTAACATGCATTCCATGCAACTTCAAGAACTCCTAGAATGCCTAACCATAGATTAATTAGCCAAGAGATCAATTAATCTAAGGTATGGTGAACAATTTAGAGCATGTTAATCATGGAAACTAATCGACACTAAATACTTAGGATTTTGAGGTGAAAAATTGATGGCGCCTCCCTGTTTATAGCGGGGCCGAAAATTAATACAAAACATACTCACAACCAAATAACTTAACTATCATTACCCACAACTCATACATTTTAAACTTCACTTCAATCCCTGCCATACAAGCATACAATCATAGTATCTCATCCCTAAGGTTCCAACCACATCAATTTGGTTTAATATTTTAAATTTTGCCCACAACTAGTTATTTAAGATGGAGATTTTCCCCAAAACTGGCTAGGACTTATTGTAGGGAGGGAAGGCGGCTGCAATCTTGAGGGGGTCTCGCTTGGATATTAGAAGGCGGCCTTAGGGAGGCGCTGCGGGTGGGCCTTGGTGCAGAAGGGGGCTTTCGACAGAGATAGGCCAGGCGTGAGGGCTAAGGTGGTCGCCTGCTTTACGGCCTTGGTGCGGCAATTCCTCGGGCGTTCTCCAGTGCTTGAGGCGCTTTGGAGCGAGAAGGGACGGGTGAGCTTCGGGGGATAGCCGGTGGGGAGGCAGTGCGGCGGGGAGCTAGTCGCGGCTTGAGGGGTAATGCCTTGGGTCTTTGCCTGGGGAACTTCGGCCGGAGGCCCGAGGCGAGGAGTAGAGGAGATCGCGAGAGAGGAGTTTGAGGAGGGAGAAAGCGCCTGGGCTAAGGGTTCTTCAATTGAGTTCACAATTGATTTTAAAACCTAAGTTTTGATCGGCCAAGGCTGGTAGTAGATTATGCACCCTGCAGACGGTGGTAACGAGAGGATTGCCAAAAAGAACAAGAAAGGGGAAGGAATAAATAGAGAAGAAAGTCTACGAAACTTCAAAAGGAAAACTATGCATTCGATAATGGAAGTAGAATAAAACTCAACCCACAAGCCGAGGGTTTTAAATAGCTAAAAAACTAACTTCAGATAATCTAGAAATTCTATCTTGCTTATCCAAATTTGCCCAAATCGGTAAATTTTGGTTCAATCAGAAAAACTTATCTAATTCTAAAATAACTAAACAAATCAGATAACTCCTAAACGTTGGAGTTCAAATGAGTTCCTATCCTATCTGGTAAATTGCTCTACAGTACTACCAAAAATGAAAAAAAAACATTGAAAAAATGAGGAAACAGCAAAAAGGGAAAATAGGTGAAATTTGAGACAAGCTTTTTGGTGGGGTTGGCATACCGAATCCGATATACGTGAGGTTATGGCCCAAAATATCGAAGCGTGTAGAAAGTGCTCCCCAATTCCGAGGACTTAGCGAAACCGATCACCTTCCCTCTTTACGTTAGATGCACGCGATGCCCGATTAAGTGAGTGCGCCCAAAAGCTCTTATGGTCAATCAGTGAGCCGTTCGGCGTCACGTCGACTTGGGCTCTCACCGCACACGTACCTCCTGCGGGTTGGAAAAAGAACTTCGCCCCTCCAGTTCAGTAATAGGGTCGATCGACTCCAGCGAAGCAAGGAGCTCGGATGCTTCCAACACGATCCTTTTTAACTTTGATGCTTGAGAATAAGTATTCTTTCTTCCGCCATTAAACAGAACCTACGCTCCGATCATCTTGCTATAGTCGTCGTCCGGTAGTAGGTAACGGGCATCCACATTGACCGCGATGTCGCACCATGCGTTGTCCTGAAATACCATATACGTCTAATGGAGAAAGACCGCGAGACATCGTCGATCTACAGCTTTACCTCGGTGCCTTTGTTGGCCAGCCATGATAGATGCTGCTAGCGGCTTGAGATGTCGCTGCATCTTCAATCTGCAACTTACGGACAGCGTCTTGAGACACCACATTCTAAGCACAACTACCCGCATGTCGATGATCACCTTGCCAAACCTATGTGCCGGCTATGCGAGGTGGTGTATTGGAAGATGTTGTTTCCTGACCCGGCCAGCCGATGCGTCAGCCTTGATTACATCCAGCTTCGCGTGCAGCTGAGACTCTTGCTAGAACAGCCCGAGGGTCTCGTAGCCCCGTCCCGATCATCAGCGTCACGCTGACCTGCAAGTATCATGCTAAATCTCCATAATCATCATAAAGCTGAGTTTCCTCGGCCTCCTCAACCCTGCATACAGCTGTGATCCTCTTTAATCATCAAGTTTCACGCCCCTTCTAATTAAGCCCAGGTTTTCCGGCGGCAGGTGATTTATGCCCCCACGCATACATTCACATTTCACATATAACGAAGCTGTGAGCAATGAGTTCGAACTGCACTTGAAGCCGGTGCTTGTTGGATTGGGGCGAGGGAATGCACGAGGGCGCCGAGCTTTGAAAAAAGCTACCTCACGATCGCTCTGATTGGTGGTCTTCTATTTTGCTTTGCTTTTCAACGGTGAGAGTGCTTGCCTTGAGTATACCACTTAAAACCCGAAAATCCACGGTGTGTGTAGGTAGAGAACATCCTGCGGTGGATTTAGCATAGACCTCCCGGATGTCGAAATTTCTACCGATTTACTCCTCCGCCTTTCCGGATAAGTCATTTCGATTGTGATCAATTGGTAGAAGTCCTCACTGTGTATTGCTCATCTACCAATCTTAGCATGTCTCTACGTATGGAAACATTGTTGAAAGCAGTGATGTTTGGAGTGTAGCAGAAGGGAGGAAGTGCTGCAGCCGTCTTCTTCTTAATCTTGTTTCGATCTGCGCATTCTTTTAAGGTTTTGCACTTGTCGATCTACGTGAAGCCTTGCATGGTTGCTCCCCACCCGTCGCGCCAGATGGTCACTCACGTTTGTTCTCAACTTGATGGCAACTAAGCTTCACCTCAGGACGATGTCGGGGACCTCCTTGTACTCGGAAATATCCTCTGCGGCAGCCTTGATTACCTTGCGGTGCGATGAAGACTTCAGCGTAGCAGGGTTCTAGGTAAATTCGGGCAACGCTCCGCCCCGAAAAACGAGATCCTACTGTGTGCGCTCCTCTGTGTACGGTGCTCTCACTACGACACCTTGCCAACAAATTTGCAGGAATAGGGGTTAACTTGAAGGTGGACTCAGGTTAAGTGGTGCGAAAACCTCGCGATCCCCCCAAATCTCATGCGCATGCGCTTGACTTGGCCGTTGGAGTCGACTTCTGCTACTTGTCTGCGTAGATCCTCGTTCATACAGCTTCCAAAGGCTATTGAGGTCTCGAGGAGCGGACGCTTCCTCCTCTACTAGAACAATGTCCACCTCGATGATCCCACCCACGGCCGCCCACGACCTCCCGGCCACGTTGATGTTGAGGCCCACCCGGGGAAGAAGATGATCTGCGATACCAATTGTGCCAGCGGGGTAGGGGTAGTGAGATTAACCTCAAAGGCGGTGAGGTAGTAGTGGCGACGGGGTGGATTGACAAAAGAACAAGAAAGGGAAGACAACCGAAAGAAGAAAGTCTGCTGAAACTTCAAAAAGAAAACTATTATTCAATAATCAATAAATAAAACTTCGACCCAGCAAAGCTTGGGTTTTAAATAGCTAAAAAAACTAACCTAGATAACCTAGAAATTCTATCTTCTTATCCATATTTGCCCAAATCGGCAAATTTTGGTTCAATAGAAAAACTTATATAATTCTAAAATAACTAAACAAATCAAATAACTCCTAAAAATCTGAGTTCAAATCGGATCCACATCTTATCCTAAATTGGCATACGAAGTATTACCAAAAATGAAAAAAAACACCGAAAAATGAGGAAACAACAGGAAAATAGTGGAATTTGAGGATGAAGGAAGGGTCCATCAAGCAAAGCTGGATGGACACCACGTGTACATCAAGACGAGCTTTCGAATTGGGGTTGGCCTTGAATCGATGTCGGTAGCTAAAGTTATGGCCAAATACAAAAAGCGTGTCCAAAGTGCTCCCCAATTCAGGACTTGGCTCGATGCTTCCTCCTTTACGTCAGTCCATGCCCAAGTCATGGTAAGCCAAAAGCTCTCATGGTGCTGTCCAGACGAGTTGGCATCATCGGCCCAGCGGGCTCTCCTGCATCATGATCCCTCGTCATATATATATATATATATATATATATATATATATATATATATATATATATATATATATATATTATTAAAACTATTTAATGAATTTCTTTCTCATTATCTTAATCCATAGATAACTTAATCTTTAAAAATCTAATAATTTAACTTATCCACTAAAATATCCCCCCCCCCACTAAAACCCAAATAATTTATTTAATATTATCTTTCCGCTTTATGTCACGTTGCCCTTTAATTAATATTATCTTTTCAATAATTCATCGACCTAGATCCGGAAATCCAGGGTCAATGATTCCAGTTATCACGTCTTATAACATTCTGAGGTCTATCTCTCATCAGACCAGATCCGTAAATATCGGCTTTTGACTCGCCCGATCTACTTTATCGGAAGTCTAACATTTGTCTGATTCCCCTACTTAATGAATCTTGATAAATTAACAATTACAAATCTCTCAATTAATTAACTGGGGTTATCTTAACCATCCACCTCCAACTATTCCAAGTGTAAGTGGCCTGGCCCAATAAGGCCGTTCCTAGGCCCATTAGTTGCGAGGCTGGATTTAAATTTATTAATCCTCGATTTTCCTTTAATTGAGCTTTAAAATAATTAATTCATTTTCTGTACTAATTAATCTCACTAGTTTTTGAGAATTTTCTAATTTATTTACTTAGAATATTCAGGATGTTACAATGACCGTCTTCACATCCGAAACACTGTAGCTACAGTAAAACCTGAAACATACTGTAGCAGACTATTTCGTTAGCTTCTTTGGAGTGACAAATAATCCTTGTTTTGACTTCAAATCTTCGGGAAACTTTTCAATAATGTATGGGAGCATTTGTAGGTCCTTCGTAGCTCCTTGAATTGACGTTTTTGCTTTTGAAATAGCTCCAAAAGTCTTCTTTCTCCCGAATTGTCTTCTTGAAGCCTTGTTCATCAATGTTTCACTGATTAAATACCAATGGCCTATATTTTCATCAATTTAGTATGCAGAGTGTATACAAATATGATATAAAAAAAAATATAAATATGGTCAAATGAACACTCATCAGTGTTAGGTGTTACGATCGGCATATTCATACCTCGAGAAAAAAGAAGACCTACACTCTATGTTAATCTTTGGTTAATGAAAAGTCGGATCCATGATGGATGTCCTACGAGTGAAAAGAAAAGAAAAGCAGAAAAAGAGCAAAAGAGTGAAAAGAAAAGAAAAGAGTAGATTTAGAGTTTATTTTTCATAATAGAATAGTCGTTTTGAACTTAGAATCCCAAGGAACCTCTATGAGTTACGATGTGGACATCAAGGCTAAGGATCGATTCAAGTCCCAACAGGACCCGGTGGCGAGGGCTTGAGCTAGAAGATTTAAAGAGGAGCTTAGCAACTTGGCATGGAAAATTCTACAGCGAGGAAGAGAAGCGTGATCACTATTGATGGTGAACAAAAGCTGGTCCTACTCATCCAAGCCGATTCCACTTAGGCGGCTTGATGAAGATTTGGTTCCCATAAGATTGATGAAGATTTGGGTCATTTGTTTTTGAGTTTAATATGTGAACTAGAGTCTTTTGTAATTGCCTAGTCTTCTTTGGGCTTGTGGGCCTTTGGGCTGAAGTTGCTCTTTAGTTGGTTGTTTTTTCTTTTATCTTTAAGAGTAGTTTTGAACTTTTACTTCTTAGAAGTTCTCTAGGGTTTTGGGCTATATATATAGCCCCATGTAGCCATGAAACTTCGAACTTTTGATTTATGAGCATTTGTGAGGTTTTCTTCTTGATTTCTTGAAGAAACTTTTTTAAGAACTTATCAAGGGTTTCCTTGTGGCGTTCAAGCTGACTTATCAATTGGATTTCCATCTCCTTTTTGTGGCGTCGTCCCACTTACCAAGGTTAGGTGCTTAGCTAAGCATTGGAGTCAAGAGGTTTCCATCCGTTCTTCTTGAATCCGTGGCTTTTCTTCTTCTTGCCAAATTTGTTTTGGGTTTTAAATTCACAATCGTTGGCGGGGTTAGATTATCGGTTGGTATCGAGAGATAAGTCCATCCTTTCGACCTATCTTCTATTGATTTAATTCATTTCTCTTACAAAAAACAAATTTGCATCTAGATGTTTCATTGATTGAAGAGCGCCCATATTTTTGTTCTTGCTTTGAGATAGGGATTTCTTTCTTTTATGAGATTCCTTTTATTGATTCGAAATTACAAAATAGTTTGTGAAGATCGAGTTTGTGGAAATTGAAGAGCTGAGTTTAAAAAGACGTTTTGAATTGCCAAAATTCTTGAAAAGGTAATGAGGATGCCATTCTTGAATTGCCATTCTTGAATTTCCAAAATTTCTTGATTTGTTTTGAGTTTGAGTTGCCATTCTTGAATTGCCATTCTTGAATTTCCAAAATTTCTTGATTTGTTTCGGTTCGAATTGCCATTCTTTAATTGCCAAAATTTCTTGAATTACCAAAAATCCAGCCCATTTCTTGAATTGCAAAATTTCTTGATTTGTTTAGGTTTGAATTGCCACTTGAACCCTTTGATGATGGTTTTGATTAAGTTTTGAAAGAACTCAAAGAAGAAAGCGAGTGGAAAAAGGCGTGAGGTGAGATCATTTGAGGGTAAAAGCCAAATTGATTGAGTGATACACGAGGTGGATTTGCATGAATTATTTCTTGGAGTGAAATCACGTGAGTTTTTGTGGTGAGGGTAATTTTTATCTAACATTGCTTGCGAGGTTTCCATCATATCCTCAAATTCGGAGAGAAACACAAAGCGAGGAGAGTACCCTCCAACTATTGAGAATTTGCAAATTGCAAGCTATAATTGGGAAATGAGAAGGATGATGAGCGGAACTTGAGCAAATACATGAGAGGATGGATAGGGTTGAAGAGGGAGCACAAGGGACAACCACCGGTTGTTCCAAACATCCCAAGGAGAAATAGGGTGCCCCAATGGAAGTTGAAGGTGTGGGGGCGTTTGAAGTGGGAAATTTGATGAAGACTTTGAAAGGATGTCAGCAGGCAGCCCTAGGAGATATGGTGAGATAGAGGCGGCTTTCGAATGAGTAGACAACAATTTGGGTAGTATCAAGATGAGGATTCCGGCATTTCAAGGAAAGAGTGAACCCGAAGCATACCTTGAATGAGAGTGAACCCGAAGTGGAGATTTGCCTATCGAGACTTGGGATGACATGAAGAGGGTGATGAGGCGTCGTTTTGTGCCATCTCATTACTACCGGGATCTATACCTTAAGCTTCAAGGTCTTCGACAAGGTTACAAAAGTGTTGATGAATATTATAAAGAAATGGAGATGGCTATGATTGGGCCAATGTGGAGGAGGATCGGAGGCAACAATGGCAAGGTTTTGAATGGGTTGAATAGAGATTGCCAACACGGTTGAGCTACATCACTATGTAGGAGTTGGAAGACTTGATGCATATGGCAATGAAGGTTGAGAGGCAATTGAAGAAGGGTGGTACAAGTGCACGTCAGAGACCCACCCACAAAATCCTAGTGTAACACCATGGAGGCTGAATTATCCAAGGAAAGATGAAAGTAATTCCAACCCCAAGGCCAAAGCGAGCAAAATTCAACCACTGCTTCCCGGCTTCTCCAGTAAGACACCCACAACTTTGTCTCGTTCTAGTGAAATTAAATGTTTCAAATGTCAAGGAAGAGGTCACATAGCTAGCCAATGCCCGAACAAAGCGGGTTATGGTGATTAGGAGAATGGGAAATGATGGATTACGAAGATGAGGGTGAGCTAGATGACATTCCACCAGTGGAGGATGATCTTTTGGGAGAAGAGGAGTTTGGGGCCGAGCATGGTGAGATGCTTGGATTAGTTACTTGGAGAGCCTTGAACTTGCACGCTAAGGTGGAGGAAGAAGAAGTCTGCAAAGGGAGAACATCTTTTACACTTTCGTTGTCATGTGAAGGACAAGGTATGTAGTGTTATTATTGATGGTGGTAGTTGCACTAGCACGTTGCTAGTTCTTCCATGGTTGAGAAGCTAGGGCTCCCAACACTCAAGCACCCCGTCCATACAAGTTGCAATGGCTGAATGATAGTGGTGAAGTCACGGGTTACTAAGCAGGATTGTGGTGCCATTTCGGATCAGGAAATATGAGGATGAAGTGTTGTGTGATGTGGTACCCATGCAAGCGGGACATCTCCTTTTAGGAAGGCCTTGGCTTAATTTGATAGGCGTGTGCAACATGATGGCTTCACCAACAAGCACTCCTTCACTTTCCAACAACGAACCATCACTCTAGCTCCGATGACACGAAGCAGGTTTATGATGATCAAGTGATGATGCAAAAACTAAGTGATCAAAAGAAAATGAGAGATCAAAAAGAATTTGAGTGATCACAAGAGAGTGAGTGAAGAGATGAGTAGTGGTGAGAAACAAGAGAGCAAGGCTGAATCTAGTGAGAGAGAAAAGAGATGAATTCAGCCAAAGAGGGAAAATTAGAGGGAAAAAGAAATTTCTATGCAAAAAACAAGTGAGGTTAAGCGAGCTTTTCTTGCAAAAGCGGCGATGATTGTACTTATGTATAAGGGCCCTTTTAAACACTAACCAACCTGACTCTTCATTTGCCTAGTGTTGTTGTTTCTATTTTAGGGAGTTGAGGATGTGTTTCTGAGGAGGTACCACATGGCTTACCCCTATCGAGGATAGAACATAAAATTGACTTTGTTCCGGTGCTTCAATTCCAAACCGACCCGCATATAGGAGCAACCCGGAGGAGACAAAGGAACTCCAAAGGCGAGGTTGGAAGAATTGATGGAGAAAGATACGTGAGAGAAAGCATGAGTCCTTGCTTGAGTTCGGTGATTCTAGTTCCTAAGAAGGATGGGACATGGAGGATGTGTATTGATTGCGGAGCCATCAACAACATAACTTGGTAAAGTATCGACACCCCATCCCCCTCGTTTAGATGATATGTTAGATGAGTTGCATGGATCTTGTGTGTTTTTCAAAAATTGATCTTAAGAGTGGGTATCATCAAATCCGAATGAAAGAAGGCGATGAATGGAAAGCGGCATTTAAAACTAAACATGGATTGTATGAATGGTTAGTCATACCATTTTGAAGCTTAACTATATAATGCACCTAGTACTTTCATGCGTTTAATGAATCATGTTTCTGAACTTTCATTGGAAGAATTAGATTTATTTGTTTATTTTGATGATATTACGATTTATAAGTAAATTTGCATGATCATGCTTAGCATTTGCATTTGGTTTTGGATGTCCTTAGGAAAGAGAAATTGTATGCTAACCTCAAGAAATGTACCTTTTGCACCGATAAACTTGTTTTCCTAGGATTTGTTGTAGGTGCTGCAGGTATTGAGGTTGATGGCGAAAAGATCAAAGCCATCCAAGAGTGGCCGACCCCATCAAGTGTGAGTCCGTTCGCGTTTTCATGGACTTGCCTAGCTTTTATAGGAGATTAAGTAGAAGATTTTAGTACCATTGCGGCACCCCTTACTGAAGTTATCAAGAAGAGCGTTGCATTCAAATGGGGGGCAGCACAAGAGGAAAACATTTCAGCTTATGAAACACAAACTAACTCATGCTCTTACTTGCTTTTACCTAACTTTGCTAATGCTTTTTGAAATAGAATGCTTGATGCCTTTGGTGTAGGTATTAGTCTTTGTACTCATGCAAGATGGAAGACCACTTGCGTACTTCAGCGAGAAGCTAAGCGGGGCTGCATTTAACTACCCACTTATGATAAGGAGTGCCACGCTTTGGTTTCGAGCATTGGAGACTTGGCGGCATACTTGTGGCGAAGGAGTTTGTGATTGAGCGGATCATAAATCCTTGGAAGCATTTGAAAGGGCAACATAAGCTGAACATAGCGACATACTTTCGATGGGTTGAGTTCATTTAGAGACCTTTCCGTATGTCATTCGATATAAACAAGGTAAGGAGAATGTAGTTCTTTGATGTACATCATGCGGTATGCCTTAATCTCCACTCTTGATGTTAAATTCCTTGGTTTTGAGCACATTAAAGATCTTTATCATGTTGACCATGACTTTGGGGAGGTTTATGGGGCTTGTGAAAAATCCGCTTGAAGGGGAAGTTTTATAGGCATGAGGGTATTACATTTAAGGAACATAAGTTGTGTGTGCCTAATTGCTCCATGAGAGATTTGTTAGTTGAGAGTCCCATGGTGGAGGATTAATGGGGCATTTTGGGGTAGCTAAGACTCTAGCCGTGTTACAAGAGCACTTCTATTGGCCATGCATGAAAAGAGATGTTGAGCTAATTTGTGAGTAGATGTATCACTTGTAGACAAGCTAAGTCTCGGGTTCCAGCGAATGGCCTTTACACCTACCTATTCCTAGTTCCCCTTGGATTGATATTTCGATGGATTTTGTGTTAGGATTACCTAGGAAGTAAGCGTGGAAGGGATTCAATCTTTGTAGTTGTGGATCGGTTTTCTAAAAGTAGCTCATTTTATACGGGTCATAAAGCTGATGATACTTCCAATGTCGCCGATTTGTTCTTTAGGGAGATTATGCGTCTACATGGCATGCCAAGGACAATGCGTGTCGGATCGGGATGCTAAAGTTCTTGAGTTATTTTTGGAAGACATTGTGGGGTAAACTAGGGACTAAACTATTGTTTTCCACTACACTGTAAGCCCCTCAAACCGATGGTCAAACTATGAAGTAGTTAAGCAGAACTTTATCCACTTTGTTCTTGAGGCTGTCATTAGTAAGAACATCAAGACTTGGGAGGACTGTTTTACCACATGTTGGAGTTTGCTTATAATCGTTCTAGGCGATTACATACTCAGTTTCACCATTTGAAATTGTTTATGGTTTTAATCCTTTAACTCCTTTGGATTTATCACCTTTACCTTTTTACGAGCATGTGAACTTGATGGGCACAAGAAGGCGAATTTGTGAAAGCTTGACTCCACGAGAAGGCACGGCTCAACATAGAAAGGAGGGCTGAGCAATATATCAAACAGAAGCCAACAAGGGGCGTCACAAGCAAGTTTTTGAGATCGGTGATTGGGTGTGGTTACACATGAGGAAGGATGATTCCCATGCCAAGGCGTTCCAAGTTGCTACCCGGGGAGATGGTCCTTTTCAAGTGCTTTCGGCGGATCAGCGACAATGCCTACAGCCTTGATTTCTGGGTGAAATTACAATGTTAGTGCTACTTTCAATGTAGTGACTTAAGTCCTTTTGATGTAGGTGACCATTTGAGGACAAATCCTTCTAGAGGAGGGGAATGATGTGGACATCAAGGCTAAGGATCAATTCAAGTCCCAAGCGGGACCCGGTGGCGAGGGCTGAGCTAGAAGATTTAAAGAGGAGCTTAGCAACTTGGCATGGAGAATTCTACAGCGAGGAAGAAGCGTGATCACTACTTGATGGTGAACAAAATTTGGTCCTACTCATCCAAGCCGATTCAGCACTTAGGCAGCTTGATGAAGATTTGGATTCACATAAAGATTGATGAAGATTTGGTTGTCATTTGTTTTTGAGTTTAATATGTGAACTAGAGTCTTTTGTAATTGCCTAGTCTTGCTTTGGGCTTTGTGGAGCCTTTAGAATTTTGAGAGTTGCTCTTTAGTTGGTTGTTTTTTTTTTTTTTTTTTTATCTTTAAGGGTAGTTTTGAACTTTTTACTTCTTAGAAGTTCTCTAGGGTTTTGGGCTATATATATAGCCCCATGTAGCAACCATGAAACTTCGAACTTTTTGATCTATGAGCATTTGTGAGGTTTTTCTTCTTGATTTCTTGAAGAAACTTTTTTAAGAACTTATCAAGGGTTTCCTTGTGGCGTTCAAAGCTGACTTATCAATTGGATTTCCATCTCCTTTTGTGGCGTTATCCCCTTACCAAGGTTAGGTGCTTACGCTAAGCATTGGGTGAGGTTTCCATCCGTTCTTCTTGAATCACATGGCTTTTTCTTCTTCTTGCCAAATTTGTTTTCGGGTTTAAGTCACAATGTCGTTGGTGGGGTTGTATCGAGGCTACGTAGTCAGGAGAGAAGGTGAAGTTGAGGGAGTTCTACCAAAGAAGAAGCGATTAATATCAAATACATGGAAGATGGTGTTTGATGAATAGCTCTGCGCACAAAGTCAAGCTAAAACCTCTGCTCAAAATTTCAGCGGAGGAGAGAAATGAAAAGATGAAGAAAGCGTTTGATATGGATATAGAAGTACACCTGCTTGTCCAGGATGGTCACTTTGAAGCGAGGAGATCCGATTGCAGAACGAGAACAACCGGGGTGTTCACAAGATCCCGTAGGAGGCTGACGGACTCTCAAAGTGGGGTGGGGATGAAGGTTCAAAGCCGTATACCACATGAGGGTCGAGAGAGCGAGGGGCATTCTAGTGTTTCCTAGGCCAAGGAATTACAAGGCGGAGACCCCCAAATGAAGAAAGCGAGAGGATGAAGGCTGCTGATATTACAAGGAGAGTCCAACAAATGAAGAGACTCAGAGCAAATGGAAAATCGGAAGGCGAATATCAATGGCTTAATGAAAATATGACAATTATTGAAGCACTGGATCAATGCATATACGACACCAAGATTAATAAAAATACTATCTTGAAACTAATAATTATCAAAAACTTGAAAAAAAAACTTTTTGTTTTTGATAGGATGGGAATGAATCAAGAAAGATTATATGAGAAGATATCAAATCCGAGAACCTTGGTTCTTCCCGAATTTGGGCTACTTTTAGCATATAAGATTAAACCACGAGGATCATACCAATTCAATTTACTTTTTTGAATTTCTAGTAATCAATCTAACAACATTAATTTAGATCAAAAAAAGAATCCTCATATATCATATAATCAAGAAGAATATCTTGAATTAGAAAATTCCAACCAAGAAAAAACTAAACAACAAGGCCAAGGAGATGATGGAGTTAATGGTGAAGATCACGAGGAGACAAATGGCTACCTTAATGGAAAGTCAAAACGCACAAAGGCCGAGAAGTCCAAATCCACAGCCAAGAGAAACCCCTAGGCCAATAGAGTAAGCGAGAACCTTTCCACAAACAAGAGAAGTTCCTAGGCCAGGAGAGCAAGAGGGAACTTCATATGCACCTATAAGAGAAATCCCTAGGGAATTGAGAAGAGAAGGCAGGGGACCTCTGTGCTCCCTATTTTGGAGCTTGATCAAGCTGCAATGACTTCGGAAGGAGATACAACGAGATGGTGGCGGTGAATTGAAGCAAGCTAAAGGGAGGGAGATAAAGGTTGATGGAGATAGAAGCCTTATCCCAGTTATCATGACACAGTACCCTATCCCAAAGGGTATAATGTACCTAAATTCAAAGCAGGATTTGGCGATATTGGCAGCCACGATCAACACTTGGCCAACAAGTGCAAAGCCTTCACTTCTTCTCAGACAGTTTTCTGTAAGTCTTACAGGAGTGGCATTTGAGTGGTATGTCAGCTTGCAACCTGAGTCAATTCAAACCTGGCAGCAGCTGAAAGATGCATTTCGGGTACGGTTTGGGGGCGTAAGTGACAAAATCACAATCGCCGATCTCGCTACCACTCGTCAAAATAAAGATGAAAAGTAGTGAATTATATTATGCTTGATGGAAATCGGCGCATCAAATGTGAACAACCCCTTGATCAGCCCGGGCGGTCGTTCTGCTTCGAGAACATTAATAGTTGGATGGCACCCTTTCTGAGCACATCCGGCATTACTACATACCAGGAGTTGATTTCACAAGCAAAGAAGTTGGAAAGGACAAACCCAAAGATATTCTCCAATTTTCAAGCTCCAAGGAATGATAGAGAAAAGCCTAAAAGGACTGAAGGTGTCAAGTATCTTTGCTACAACCTTCAATATTGATAAAGGAAAATGTGTTGCGGAAGTCCACATGGTAGGAGCAGGTCAAACTCCACCCACCTTAGGTGCGGTGGTGATGAATCAAAGCCTATTCCCTCCTTGAAAGAAAGGATGAATAAGAAATATTCTTTCGGGGAGATAAGGTATTGAAGATCTTCCAGAGATCTTTGTGAAATAAAGGTCTGCGACTCACAGAATGTAAGAGACCAGAAGAGCAGAACAAGAAAGATCATCCCAGTTACTGCCCATACCATAGAGTGTTGGGGCACACAATCGAAGACTGCTACATTTTCAAGGATTGGGTTGAGCGACAATATTGAGAGAACGCGATTACACTCTCAAAGATTGGAACAACCCGGTAGAAGCATATCCGCTATACTTGACCACCCTAGACCATGAGGAATCATCCCAAGGAGAAATACTTGATGGTAGGCAATAAAGTAATACTCCCGTTATCAAAGATGATAGGCCTTCTGCTGTTCTAGAAGGATTGTGGGAAGTATTCATATCCAAGAAGTCAAAGAAGATGTTGCAGAAGTTGGCTGAGCTCCCAATGATTACATGGAGATGTTCCCAAGAACCCCTAAAGAGCTCCTAATAAAACAAACAAAGAAGAAGAATAAGAAGAATAACAAGAAGCGCGAACAATCAAAGCGCAAGAAGTCTATTATAGAAGAATATATCGAGTCCCTCGATGAATATGAGCAGAAGGAAAGGGTCTTGATTACTCTCAGAGACTATTTTCCCGAAGAGTTCGAAGAATTACTCGGGGAATTAGCTGAAGAAGATGAGGAAGATATTCAAGTGGAAACTTGCAGGGTTATTTCTGGAAGAGAATAACCTTTGTATAATCCAGATGATGATGACAATGATAGCTTCTGCAGGCGAGAAGAGTCGTAAATGCGATGCGTCACGGCCGACCTATATTAGCAGAAGCAAAAGAGAAGATGAAACTTTTCAGGAGAAAGAGTGAAGAAGGCGAACGCCAGACTCTGTGGAGCCACACCAACCAGAAGAGCCAAAGGAACCATACTACACCCCAAAGACCCCAAAATACAAAGTCTTGAGGAAAGCTATGCCAGCTGAAGAAATTCTCGCATTCATTCAAAGGGTGACAGAAGAGTCAGCAAACAGGCTACTACAACTGCATATTGAAGATGCTGAGTGGGATGAGTCCGGGACATACCCTCCAGAAGCATCAGGGCAAAATTTTATTTCAGAGATCGCGGAATCTTCGCCTCCAACAAAAGCGGTAGATGATAAGAGGGAAGTCACATTTCTCCAAAGCATCAAAGATTAAGAAAGGCAAAAGGAAGGAGATTTTTATCAAGCCATGGAAATGGGACTGGAGTCACCTAACCCTAAAGGCCTTGCTTGATGCATCTTAGTGATCATCCAAATTACATCCATATAACTTGAGCTTAGTAGGCCATACCATAGAAAAGAATGCCTCAATTTTCAAAAGTAGGGTGCAAAGACAAGTTTCCATGGGAAATTTAATCGCAATGACAGATGACAACTTTGAAGAGAAAGGTGTTTGTCATGCCATAACTTACCAAGAAGATTACGAGGGGCGAATTAAACTTCCCAGATGAAGAAGATGATGAAGGAGATGAAATACCATACCATGTGCATCAGATGCAACTCAGAGCTGGGAAAGTACTTCAGCCAAGACAAGCATCCAGCTCCAATGATAAAAACAAAGGAAAGATGATTTAAGAAAGAGACATCTAACCAAAGAAACCTTCAAAGAAGCCGAATTATAATATTTTGGCACACTTGAAGAAAGTCCCGGCGCTCCTCAGTATGTACGACACACTGATGATGTCAGCTGAAGTCAGAGAATCTCTAATACATGCCCTACAAAATCCTGAGGAGTATCATGCCTACTTTTCCGAAGTCAACATGAAAGAGGCTCTGTACGCATTTCATATACCTTCAATGTCCTTCATGAATGAAGATTTGTTGCTTGGGACTCTGAGAACACTATGAGGTATTTATATGTAATGAGGTTATTGTGATGGGATAAGAATCAACCGAGTTTTGATTGACCCAAGGTCCTCGGTGAAGCTATTGACCCTCAACACTCTTCGGGCATTGGCTCTCGAAATATGCCACTTGTCTCAGGAGAAGATCATTATTTTGGGTTTGAATCAGCATAGCCAAAAGGCATTGGGGTCCATCACTCTCCCAGTTAAATTTGGAAAAAAGATATCTGATGTGAAATTTCATGTGATCGACGCAGATGCCTCATACAAAGCCCTATTGGGGAGACCATGGATCCATAAAAACCAAATGGTCCCTTCAACATTTCATCAGTGTGTGAAGTACATGGTTGATGGGGAAGAATTTGAGTTGATGGAGAAATCCAACCCTTGATATCCATGAAGTCCATTCACGAAGATGCAAGATATTACCTTAAGCCCATCAAAAGGGGCAAATTCCTAGGCCCAAGGTAGAGTCTCTAGTGAAGATACCCAAGTCTACTCCGGTCCTCGAAGAGAAAGATTCAACATTGCCTCACTTGGTAGTGACACTTTGAGTCCTCGGTGACGAAAGTGATAGAAGACACACACCAAAGCAAAGGCCAAGCTAAAGGGTCCACCCAAGAAAGCACATTCCACATCATAGGATTCACGATGGAGCTCTACAAATCCTTGGATGATCCCGAGATATTGCTAACACCGTTGAGCAGTTGAAGACATTCTATGTCCCAGCTCGGCATAGAAAGGAGGGTTCTATGAAGCCAAAAGCAATGAAATTTCAAATGATGATATCATAGACATTGAAGAATTAGAAGATGATGAAATGCAACTCATAAACTTCCATGACTCTTATCCAGAACAAGCTCGAGACAGCGGTTGGAGAGGTATAGGCGGGGATCAAATGGTCGAGAAATCATATGAGCTTTTCGTCGATTGTGGAACCAACACATCTGTGGGATAAGAGGGATAGGCTACTCCGAATCTTCCGAGGCATTCATGTTATTACATGACTATGTCCCGGGGAGGAAGAAGAAGAAATTAAAATGAAGAATCGCCGCTTAAAAGCTAGAAGATGAGGGGCAAGCGATAATTGATGAATGGTGGTGAAGTCAGCACTTGGGGTGTGATGAGGGCAGAGGCCAACCTTCCTAAGTACACAATTGTCGGAAGAAGAAAAGGCACATCCTTCCGCGGCTCTTTTGAAGAGCATATTGGCTACTTTGCCTAGAACTATAATGAAATGCGAGGTTAGACAATAGAGGTAGCCATTCCACAGGTTAGCTTCTCGACCCGGTGTTACTCCGGTCCTAGCAAGCACCAAGAAAGATGAAATTTGATCTAGAAGAAAGCGTCATAGAAGAAACAAAAGCTGATTGAATCAAATTTCATCGAGGGAAGAAATACTCGATTGGGTACTTGATATAGTGCACATGAAGAAAAGAATAGGCGGTCTGGATATGCATAGACTTGAGACTTCGAACAAAGCATGTCCCAAAGATGATTTTTCACCTACTAGTTATGGAGATCATGATCGACAACACCTCGAAGTGCGAGATGTTCTCGCTTCATGGAGGGTACTCTGGATACAACCAAATCAAAATGCATCCGGATGATGAAAAACATCTGACCTTCAGGACAACCATGGGCATATCTTTATTCTGAGTTATGTCATTTTAGTGCGAAGAATCTGATCCAACATATCAAAGGGCCATGGCGAGAATATTTGATGATCTAATTCACAAAAGTCGTCGAGATGCTATGTGGGCGATCTTGTAGTCAAAATAAATTCAAAAGACAAGCATCTTGATGATCGAGGAGAGTTTTCACCGCCTTAGAGAATACAAGTTGAAAATGAACCCCATGGAAATGTGCTTTTGGAGTCCTTTTAGGGAAGTTTAAGGCTTCATAGTAAGACACAGGGAATAGAGATGGAGACCCTCCAAGATAAAAGTAATTTTGGAAATGCCACCTCCTCAGACACTGAAGCAGCTGCGGTCCTTTCAGGGGCGTTTGACATATATTAGAAGATTCATCTCCAACCTGTCCGGAAGATGTAAGCCCTTCTCCAAGGTGGTCAAGAAAAACCACGCCATTCAAATGGGATGATGAATGTCGAAAGCCTTTGAAGACATCAAACACTATTTGTTGAATCCACGGTATTAGCGGCCCCAATCCACAAAAGCCGTTGATCTTATATCTTTATTTGCATTGGAAGGGTCATTTAGGAGCTATGGTAGCCGGAACAATGAAGAAGGCAAAGAAAATGCACTTTATTACCTCGATAGGATGTTGATAGAAGAGGTAAATATACCCCAATTGAAAAACAGCATCTTGCCTTAGTGTTTTGCGGTCAAGAAGTTGAGACACTACTTGCTAGCACATAAAGTCATACTCATATAAAAAATTGATCCACTCAAATATCTTATAGTAGAGGCCATTGCTCCACTTGGGAGGAAGACTTCGCCAAAATGGCTGATTACGATGGAATTTGATATAACATATACTCCCTCCACAAAAGCTATTAAAAGGCGGTGACGTTAGCGGACTTCCTAGCGGACACATCCTCTCCTTGATGATTCACCACTTAATTATGATCTCCCTAGTGAAGAGACATTTAAAAGTGGAGGAAGCAAGGTGGCGACTATACTTTGATGGGCGTCATCTATAAAAACCCGGCACTCAAGTCCACGATTCCACAAATCATAGGTGGGATAGGACTTGTATTTGTCCTACCGGAAGGGGAAATTCTGAATATGCTCTCTCCTTATGGAGCCATGCACAAACAATAAGGCATAATATGAAGCTCTTATAGCTGGTTTGGAATTGGCAATCAAAATGGGAATCCAACACATTCATATATTTGGAGACTCACAACCCATAATCAAGCAAGTCAAAGGAGACTACAAAATATATAAACCCGAACTTCTTAAATATTATAAGAAGGTCAAAAGATCGATAGAAGAAAATCCCCCAAGTACAGGTTGAGGAGGGTTTTAAGATCCGAGAGAAAATGGAGGCAATGATTCTTTGGCGAAAGTAAGCGGTATTTGCCCGAATCCGAACTATGAAAGAAATCCATGTTACCATAAGAAATAAAAAGGCCCATAAGTATGATCCTTGATGATGCGAAGAGGAGAAGTGCTTGAGGGGCAAAATGGAAGTCTTTACCCTCGAAATGCCGGAGGAAGATTGGAGGCAACCATTCATAGAATATTTGAAATATGATAAACTCCCGGAAGGGGACAAATCGGAAGGTCTTTAGATAAAAGCGAAGAGCCCTAAGATTCACTCTCATAAATGATATATCTTTGTACAGCGAGGTACGATGCGATCAACTACTCACATGATGGCTTTCCATATGAAGAAATTCAGAAGTTATGCATGATGTACACTTTCAGGAATATATTTGCACAGATCCGGACCCAAGATCTTTGACTTAAGATTAAGCTCTTGGGATATTATTGGCCAACCATGGTTGGAGATTGCATCGATTATGCAGAGAAGATGCCATCTATACCAAATAAATGGAGATTTTATTTATCAACATCCGAATCCTCTACACCCCACCCGTTTCTTCATGGCCCTTTGAGATATGGGAGCGGATGTAATTGGTCCTATTGAACCTCCATCATCTTTGGGACATCGATTCATATTAGCCACAGCAGGACTACTTCTCCAGATGGGCAGAAGCTATTCTGCTAAGAGAAGTGAAGACTCAAAATATCATCAAATTATTCAGGGAGAAAATCTTATACAGATTTGGGACCCCAAGAAAAATATTTCAGATAATGGTCCCGCATTCAAAAGCTTCAAAGTTGGGAGATTTGCGTAGCACCATAAAATAGACTGGAGATATACTTCTCCATATGGGCAGAAGCTATTCTGCTGAGAGAAGTGAAGATTGAAAATATCATCAAATTATTCAGGGAGAAAATCTTATACAGATTTGGGACCCCAAGAAGAATATTTCAGATAATGGTTCTGCATTCAAAAGCTTCAAAGTTGGGAGATTTGAGCAGCACCATAAAATAGACTGGAGATATACCTCCATCTATAATGCTAGAGCAAATGGGTTGGCAGAAGCATTCAACAAGACCCTCTCAAAGCTATTGAAGAAAGCTGTGTCCAAAAATAAAAAAGACAGGCATGAGAGACTCTAGGAATCTTTGTGGGCCTATCACACCACCTATAGGACTCCAACCACGTTGCTGGCCCATACTCTTTGGTGTTTAGAGCTGAAGCGGTCCCTACCTCTTGAAATCCGGATACCCTGCATTTGAGGATGGCCGGGGCAAAATAAAATATCAAATGAAGATAATATGGGGCTTACGTCTAGATGGGTTGGACTCTCTTGGCGAGAAAAGGATGGGAACACAAAAAGAGAGTCTTGAGGTCTACTGAGGCCAAGATGTCTCGGTATAACAAATTGGCTTTCGGTTTTAGGACTTTTTACCAAAGGAGAAATGGTTCTTGCCCTCGGAAGGCCTATCATCACCAATAAGCGCCCAGGGCAAGTTTAAAAACAAGCGGGAAGGTCCGATGCGTCGTGGAGATCATCTATGAAGAAGTAGCGTACCACTCATTGATGCTAATGGAGAAAGACCAATACCACCCATTAATAGTTGCTTTTTGAAGAAATACAATGCTTAATGTAAAAATGTTTGCCTATGGCAGATATACGGTCCCTTATAGGAGTAGACTAGTCATGTCTGATTAAATGTACTTCAGGGAACATTAATTTTCTTCATGTACTTTTGTATTAAAAGTCATTCAATGAAATAAAGAGGTATGTGTTTGTCTCTGATGAAGCGTCAGAAACTCCTTGTTTTGGGGCAGATCCCGGTTATGCACAATTAAATGTGCTTCTTGATGCAAACACATTGACCACTTATTTTTCCAAAAAAAAGGAAAAAAAAAGAAAAAAATCACCAAAAAAAAGAAAAAAAAATCAAAAAATAAAAAAAAAGGGATAAAGGAAGAAAAGAACTAAAAAATTTATTCAAGTCTAGGGTTCATAACAAATGTCTCAAAGTCAACTACCAAAGCATAAATAAACTAAGAAATCAAACTAAAAAAAAAAGGGCGGGAGGAAGACCCTTTAATGCCCAGCAAATTTCAACAGTGATTCTTTTGCTTCCTCCAACTCATCGAGCCATTTTGTGAAAATAGCAACAAGATGAGTATCTGAATGACCTCCTTGATCCGCGGAGAGCTGTACTTTAATGCCCAGCAAATTTCAACAACTTGAAGATTAAACTTATGTGTACTCGGAAGCTTGAGAAGAAGTTAAGTTGAAGTTGCTATCTTCTCACCAAAGTTTTCATCATACACGAAATGCGACAAAGTTGGTTTGTAGTTGATGATGCCTTTGACAAGCTTACGATATTCCCTCTTTATCACTTACTTATGTCATTAGCCCAATCCACCTGCATTTGTTGAGACGTTCAAGTGCTAAAGCTTTCTCATGCACACGTGCTTTGACTTGTTGATCGTGGATATGAGCTTGAATACTGGGATCCTCTGAAGCTTCCTTAGCATAGGTTGCATACCGAACTATTTTTTTCAGGAAAGGCTCATAACTAGTCAAATCAATGCCAAGGGATTCAAAAAGTGAACTTGACTCCTTCACTTTGTTGATAATGCTTTGATAGTTGTGGTAGTTGAGGAACTTGATATTGCTCATTATTTCATCCTGCCAGGCTAACACCACGTTTGGTATGTCCCTCAGACCTATAAAGAAGATATGCAAATAAAATTCAAAATTTAAAAAAAAAAAACCACCTTGGTCTTGCTTTTGGGCTGGCATGGCATCAAAGCCATCACCTCCCAACTTTTCCACGAGGGGCCGAGGAGTATCCTCAACAATTTCCTTTGAAGGACTTTATCTGGAAGACAGAAGGCCGTCACCTTTTTGGGCAACTGAATTTCGAAGGAAAAGTTGTCAAAATTCATACCTCTCCCTCAAAATAAATAAATAAATAAAAAATCACCAACCTTGGTCTTGCTTTGGTGAAGTTGCAAGTCCAGTGTCGGTGTTAACATCATCACCTCCCAATTCCTCCACACGAGAAGGAGCATCCCCAACAATTCCTTTTGAAGGAGTTTGGCTCGAAGACGGAGAGTTACCGTTTCTTCCGGCAACTAGATTTCAAGAGAAGTTGTCAACATCCTGGTCTTACTTTGGTGATGTTGCAACTCCCACATCAAGCTATGCGCCCCAAAATTTTTCTGAATAAATAAATTAATTCCTGAAAATAATTACGAGATTTATTACTTACGAAAAATGGATTAATTACTTTTAAACCCAATTAAAAAGGGAAAAATGAGGAATTTATAAATCTAAAATCCAGCCTCTTAACTATAGTGCACGAGGTTTTAATGGGCGGGCAGCTTTACTAGGAAATAGTAGGAAATTTTGAGCGATGATATAAAGCCCAGGTAAATTATATTTGAAATTCAGCATAAAGAGAAACATATGACTACATAGTAGGGAGATAAAATTAAACAAATAATTAATTCTTCTCTATTCTCACGAAGTCCTTGAAGACCAAGTTTGTTTCCTTCCACGTGTAAGAGCATATCAAAGTTGTTTTGCATATGTCTACCAAACTGCAAATAAATGCTTGACTTCCAAGCTTTTTAGACCAAGTCACACTTCCATAAATTAATAAGGGCCCATGTTTATTTCCTTTGACCAAGTCAAACTTTCATAAGTTAAATCATTATTTTCTTCAAATATGAAATAAAATTTTAAATAACAACAATGAAGCGTCAAAACAACAAAAATAAATAAATTTGTCTCACAGAGTATTACAATTCTTTGTGAGTCTTTGAACCACATGGTCAATTGTCTAGTTCTCATTATTTTCAGCAATCAGTCTCACAAGAGTTGCCACGATTCCTTCTCAATGGGGAGATATATGAGGAGCGATTTATATATTTTTGATCAACTATTGATCTAGCAAATTGATGGAAGAGAATTAATCGAGGAGGAGCTAAAGGCAAGTTCCTTTATTTGATTAGAGACTCTTTTATCTCCCTCATCATTATGAACAAGAGATTGCACCAATCATGATACAAGTTAGTTCACAAGCTGATATTTATATTTGTGAGGCAAGTGAAAGTGGTAATAGTGGCAACATAAATCTAAACTTGTAATCTATCAATTTTGTTAGCTCCCAAAGGGTTTGAAGTACTAGAGTAGTCACTTTGTGAGTGAGAAACACAAATCTAGTTAATGTTGACCGTCGGGTATGAGTGCGAACACTCAAGCTGCCGCACGCAAGCGTACGTGATCGAAAGTAATAAAATCGGGCAAGTACACGGTTGAATTCTCAGGGAACGGGAATAAGTTCTAGATATACTAGCAAAAGTGTACTAAATTAATAAACGAATTTTCCAATAACACAAGTAAGAGAGTTTCTAAAACCTAAATATATAGGAAGTGTGTGAAGCTCATTTGGGAGTGCTTCTCAATATGAAGCTTCTAAGGTTGTATAGCTCAATGACATGGAAGGATTTTCTCCTATGATTGCTATGATATTGTTGCTAGGAGTATGGGTTAATCAATGATGAATCCAGAACTTATGTGCACTCCGGGTGCAACCTACAGGCCCTTATGAAGGAGCCATTATAGGACCTAGATTCAACCACTACCTTGGACTATCGATTCTTATGTCTAAGCTATCGATAACTTGGATGTCACTCTACTCCACCCTATAATCCTAATTGTCCTTAATTTCATATGTCTATGCATCGAGTACTATAGATAGTGGTCACCCGTCGGTGATCGCTATTAAGAGTATAGAATCATAGGCATGCCCATAACTAAACATAATCAAAGCAATTAAAGGATATTATAAATATCAAGTCATGAGTGCATACAACCCTAGAAATTGTGTTTAAGCTGCCATTACAATGGATTTAGATTCAAATCCATGACAACATTAACACTAACATCCATATCTAAAAGTATAAAGAAAGAGGAAATAAAGATTAGATCACAAAAAAGTAGTGAATCTGCCTCTCGATTAGAAACCCAAACCTCAAAGCGTTCTTTGAAGACCACCAGTTGTAAGCTCTATACCATTTAGCGCTTGTGAGACCAAAGATGCCCCAAAACCTAAAATTTTGTGCATTTATAAACTACCTAGCGCCCTGCATCGCGATGCTTTGGGAAAACATTGCCATGCTACATTTATTACGGATGCTTTGTAAAAGCATCGCGATGCAATCTGCGTCCATCGCCATGTTTCTGTGTTTTCTCAAGAAGCCTCCAATCTTGAGTATAGCGATGCCCATTGGGAGCATCGCGATACTGACGGCAGGTTGAAATTCTGCTCTCTTTCTCCCCTGTAACATCATAATGCTCCAGATAAGCATGGCGATACTAGTAACGTTGGGGAGCTCTGTTTTCTGTCTTGCTTTCTTATACTTAATATGCATCATAGCATGGCATAGCGATGTTATGACCTTTTGAGAGTTTTTTGGAATCCTCTATGAACATACAATTAACTTACTAAGTGCATCCACGATCTTGTCTACTTAGCTACTCCATGATACACACACATAACAGATGGTAAACTCAAATAATTCACATGGGGACTAGGCTACTTTGGCCATACATTTGCATTTTAGGCCTAAATTGTGAACTATCTACATTAAAACAAAACATATAGGCCCTAAACATATGAAAATTGCCTACGAAAATAGCTCCCTTTCTGGAGCTATTACACCCCAAAACTTGAACTATTGCTTGTCCTCAAGCAATGCATAATAAAAATCACACTGCAATAATTCAATATGGCAGATTTGATTAAAAGGTTGGCCTCTGATGTTCATGCAACATACGCAATATGACACATTAGTTAATGAGTTGAACAAGTCAAACAAGAGTATTAGACGATGAAGACTAATTATATTATGCCTTAGAATTTGCCGTAGTGTAATGACCTTTGCTTTTTGAGTCACAAAGATAAATGAATGCAAGAGGGAATAGAACTAGAAGCATACATCTACATGGTTAGATTTTCACGACTCTCTACTAGTAGACGAACTTACTCCCGAGGCAGGCTATTCCTAACATTTTACAGTATTTCTTTTGGATGCATCCTTTAACTTCATACTCATTTCTCATTTTTCTTATTTATTTATTTATTTACACTAAGGTGAGCTCACCTGTACCCCCAGTTTCTACATAGATCCCTATGTTTCCAGTGTTACTTAGCTACCCTGAGTTCTATACCCTAGTTCAATTCCCAAGAGCATATATGTTCTCTAAGTGTCTTCTACTAACAATGGTCATTCATTGAAGTTCAAAGAATATCTAAATTCACAAATGTAATGTCAATGTGATGTTCTTCATGTTTGACAAACAGCTTCCAATATCCCTTATACCATATGCTTAATAACTTCGGCAACCAACCTTTCAATTTATGTACACTCAATGTAGTGTGCCATTTACGATATGCAAGAATAGAAACATTTTTTGTCACATCTATAGTAAACTCTCAAGATATGTTCCAAAAGCTGGGCAAGATATATAGAGATGACAACCCAAGGAGTTTCCAATACGGACTCATAAAAGTACCATAAAAGCTGGCACTAGATCTATAAGCGCCCCCTCAGAACAAGACAAGACCATGGAGTCCCCAATGAGTCCCGTTAAGTTTAAGCTAACACCAAAAGAGCAGCGCCACGATAAAGGGGTAGAACACTCCCCTATGGTGGCCTTGAGGATCGCTATCATCCGGTGATGGCATGAGGACCACAGTTCAAACCTGATGTAAGTCATGAGGCTCCAAAAGTCATGTTGTCCAATCACGGCCGCCATTCCTAGGCTATCAATTTTTACTGCGACAATTCCGCGTGTTCTGGTAGGTAAACATCACTTACGGTGAACTTCGAGATAGGCCAAGCAACATGTTGTTGATTAGGAAATGTGTCTCACAATGTCTCTCTGCGTATAGCTAAAAGAGGATGGCGAGTGTGTTGAGTGGCGGGGAATTGGCGATGCATGCTCTGTCGCCTCACACCTCCACCCATGGCGAGGGCGGGGCGTCGATTTGGGTTTGCTCATGGTGGCTTGGCCTTAATGATTGGATGCCTAGAATTAGGTATCTAAAGCAAAAGGAAGCATAGGAGTCCTTGACAAGCCCGGAGAGAGAACCAAACGCGAAGATATGAAATGAGGAAAATGAAAGGGTCCCCTATCTTTTCCCTAATTTCACCATGGCATCGCGATGTTGAACATAGCATGTAATACTTAGCATAGATTCAAACCCGGGCATGAAATAAACAATGCGATGCTATGTTCAAGTATCGTGATACTGACAATTTTTGGCTCTCTGGTGTTTCTGCCCAGGTCTGGAAACATCGCGATGCTCTCTGGTTGTATCGTGATGCTTAGCAGGAAGAGCTTGCTATTTCTGAAGCTGAATCTTGCATCGCTATGTTTCCAGTAAGCATCGCGATGCTTAACTTCTAAAATTATTTGCGGTTTCCAACTTACCTCTCCTCCTACACTTTTTGGTAATTAACTAGAAATTACTTGCTATAAAGCCTTACACGATTTCAACAAAATTGAAATTACATGCCTTAAACCTTGTGAGACTTGGACTTCATAATGATTGTTGTGCTTCCGATGCTCTCCCAAACTTGAAATTTACTATGTACAAGAGGGTATTAGTATTTATTCACAATACCAAAATATATAGAGACTACACTAAGGAAAGAAAACAAAGACAAGTTCAGTAAGTTTGGGTTGCCTCCAAAGAAGCGCTACATTTATAATCCTTAGCTAGATTCAATTGGTACCCTGTCAAGCCTAAGTATGGCACAATTCAGATCAGCTTGTTGTCCAACATACGGCTTTACTTGCTACCCATTGACCACAAAAGTGTCCTTAAATGCGCTCATCCTCGAGTTACACAGCTCGTTTACATGGACCTTGGAAATTCTTAATAGTCCCGACCAGCCCGACTTCAACTTTCATGGAAACAACCTCAACGAGAATTAAATAAGTAAGACTTGTGCCCAAGTACCCAGTTTTGGTCAACAATTCTTTGAGTGCAGTGCAACTTTTGACTTTTACTTTGTATAATTTGGCATTCTCGTATCCTTTCATCGGAAATTCATGAGGTTTTTCTCCTCCAGCCGATGGGTCTAGGTTTTAGTTACTTTATGGCCCAATTGACCTTAAACTCTATTTCCAACGGAAGAAGACAATACCTTTTCCAAAAACAAGTTCATAAGGTGACATTCTCAAAGGGGTTTTGAAGGTTCTATAAGCCCACAATGCATCCTCAAATTGAGAGACCAAAACTTTAGGGAAGGGGCTCACGGTTTTCTCTAGAATTCTTTAAATCTCTCGATTGCACACTTGCTTGCCCATTATCTTATATGGATGATCTGAGGTAGTAACCTTATGGGTAACACGCATTTCTCCAATAGCTTGTTGTGGCTTCTATTGCCAAAGTGTGAACCTCCATCACTTATAATAGTACGAGAGCGTGCGAATCTTGTGAATATATGTTTTCTTCAAGAATTTCATCATCAGCTTAGGAATCATTGGTGCGATTATGCCACAATTCTTGGAAAATTTTCCAATATACACCATCAAAATTATATGATCTGCCCCCAATTACATAGATAAGGTTCATCCCACATATACCTTTTGTATCATGCAAAAATTTCTTTACGTTGTTGATAGTTAAGACTTTTTGGCATAATCTTATTGACAAGATAATTGGCTATGTCTACATACCATAGAGAGGCTTAAGTCTTCAACTTTGCTAGCAACTACTCATCTGAAACTTACCTCATTAATGATTATTGGGTTTGAGGCTTAGCACTATTCTCTACTTGATGATAAGTGATTGGCAGCACTTGGTTCTCGATGCCCTTCCTATCCAGGACTTCCCAAATTAAATTCTTGGAGGAGAAAAAGAACCCACTTACCCATCAACTGACTTTTGTGTCCTTCTCCATAAGACACTCAATGGCGAGAATGATCTATGTACACCAACACCTTGTCCCACCAAATAAGCTCACGAACTTTTCAAAAGCAAACACCAACACTAATAATTCCTTTTTAAACCTGCTCTTGCTCCCCATTTAGTCAAGAGATAAATAAATAAACACATCCAATTACCTTTGATCTTGGGTGCTTTGTGCGTGTGGAGAAAGAGGTAGATCTGGATGGTAGAGAAGTCTCCTCCCGGCATTGAAGTCACCTAATCTGATCTTTGAAAGTGCCCGATAAGCTATATATCTAGATGGTGACTAAGCTTACCCAGATTTGGTACTATAGTTTGCTTAAGTGCATTTTAGCGTCTTGCTTGCATAATATATTACATGGACCACTCAATTACATCTTTGCCCCAACACTGCTCCTACAACAACTAGCGTCACACATCATCTCAAACGGCTCTCTCCAATCAGGATTCACAACAATAAGGGTTGTTGTCAGTCGATGTTTAATCTCCATGAAGCCTTACATACGAATTGCCATCAAATTGGAATGGCGCATCTTGCTCCAATAATTGGCTTAGTGGTTTTGTAATTGTGGAGAAGTCTTTAATGAACTCCCTATAGAATCCCGTAGGTCCTAAGAAGCTTCTGACTCCTATGATGGATGTTGGTGGGGTAGTTTATCAATAACCTCTACCTTCACCTTATCCACTTCAATACCATATTTTGAGATCTTGTGCCCCAACATAATTCCTTCCCGCACCATGAAATGACATTTTTTTCCAATTCAACACCAAATTTGTCTCTTCACAACGAACCAAAATCCTTTCCAAGTTGTAGCCGAGGCAACTATCAAGCGATTCCCCAAGCCTTGAGAAAAATCATCTATGAAGACTTCCATGCTCTTTTCAATCATATGCTCGAGAGAGAATGAAAATCATGCATCTTTGAAAAGTTATGAAGACATTACATAACTAAGCGACATCCTTATAAATTCAAACATTTCATAAAGACATGTGGCCCGGCGGGGTAGCGATTGACCAGCTGGCTGCTTCGGATCAAAGGGGATCACAAGGAAGAAGACAAAGAGAAAGATAAGCATTGAGAAATCTCTAAAATCCAAAAGTAAAATTATTATTCAGAATTCCAATAATGAAAAACAAACCCACAAGCTGCGGGTTAAATAGCCTCAAAAGATTAACCTAGAAACATTATCATATAATCTAAAGTTGCTAAAATTGACAAATTATTATTTAAAACTAAACTTATCGAAATTTTAAACTCTAAAAAAATCAGATAACTCCTAAAAATCCGAGATCAAATCAGTTCAAATCCTATCTAATTTGGCATATGAAATATTACCCAAAAATAGAAAAAAGACCGAAAACCCTAATTTCTAAGATAAAATATATCTAAAAATAGAAGAAAAAAAAACTAAAACTCTCAAATATGGCGTCCCCATGTTATTTGTGCATCTTTGCAAGAGCTTTCAATTGCGGTCGAACCTTGATTACGAATTGGTAGCCAAAGTTATGGCCAAAATATGAACCACACCAAAAGCAGACCCAATATTGGAATTGGCCGGTAACTTCCCGTCTTTACGTTGACACCTTGGCTTAACCCGGGACAAACATTTGACTCGAGCCTCCTTAATCGAGTCAACAGGGTTGGAAAGAACTTCGACCCAGTTATTTGCACCTCTGTTGGTAGGTTTGGATCTTAGTGCTTAATCTCGCTCAAAACCATAAAGGCAGAAAGTAGGTTAGTAGTGTTGGTTCTTAGGGCGGGGAGGGTTTTCCTTCCATCGAGATACCAACACAACTCTAGTCCATCATCGTCATAGATGGGCTCACCAATCTCCTTCTCGGGCTGCGCCAATTTCCTCCTCGTGAGTAAGTCATAGATGGCTGAGATCTCCTCCTCCACATCATCGTTGGCGATGGGCAAGATCTCCTTCTCCATGTCGTTGAAGATGGGTGAGATCTCCTTCTCCACATCATTGTCGTAGATGGGTTGGTAGATGGGTTGGCCAAACCTCTGATCGCTATGATTATGGTGATGGACTTCCTCAACCGGAACCTGCCCATGACAACCACGATCAAAATCGATCGCCGCCAGAAGCCTTGATAATTTCTTGAGTTGCCTCTACAAATCCTTGATCATCAAGCGTTGGGTTAACTCCGCGACTTGCCTTTGTAGTTCCTTGTTCATCTCCTCTAGTGAGCTTAGGCCATGGTATTGGACTTCCTCAGCCGGAACTTGTCCAACCTAACGACCACGACCACCAGTCATTGATGTCGATGATGACGCTTCCCAGGAAGATGATAAGCTCTGGTACCAACTAACGCCGGGTGAGGTAGCGATTAACCACCCGAGCTAAGCCGGATCCAAAGGGGATGCCAAGAAAAGACAACAAAGAGAAAGATAAACAAGAGAAATCTCTGAAAATCCAAAAGTAAAATTATTATTCAGAATTCAATAATGAAAAACAAACCCACAAAGCCGGGTTAAATAGCCTCAAAAAGATTAACCTAGAAACCTTATCATTTAATCTAAATTTGCTAAAATTGACAAATTATTATTTAAAACTAAAATTATCTAAATTTAAAACTCTAAAAAATTAGATAACTCTAAAAATCAAAAGATCAAATCAGATTCAAATCCTATCCTAATTTGGCAATGAAATATTACCAAAAATAGAAAAAAGACCGAAAACCCTAATTACGTGGATTAAATATTTCTAAAAATAGAAAAAAAACTAAAAATCTCTCAAAGATGACATCCCCATGTCGTGCACGCCGCAAAGAGCTTTTCGAATTGGGGTCAAACGCGTGATTCTGATATTGGTAGCCAAAGTTATGGTCAAAATACCAAACCACAATAAAAACCGACCCAATCTTAGAATTGACTCCGTAACATCCGGTCTTTATGTTGACCCGCCAAGCCTATACAAACATTTGACTAGAGCCTCCTGCATCCAACATGTGAATGTTTTCTTTTCTTGGTCTTCTAGTGCTATAATAATTTGATTGCTTAGCTTTGAATACCCGTCAAGGAAAGAGTGGCGATCACCTAAAGCTAATCGATATAGCATTTGATCAATGAAAAGTAAATGAAAATAGTCCTTTTGAGTTGCCTTTTTCAGTCTCCCGGTAATCCATAAGATTCGATCAACCCGTATGCTTGTCCTTGTTGGAATGAGCTCATTGATTGAATTGGTGATTATAGTCATACCTCCCATCTTCAGAACACACTACACTGGGCTGACCCATATCAGAAATAGGGTAGATAAATGCCACCATCCAACCACTTTAAGATTTTCTTCCTAACCAGTTCTTTCATAATTGGGTTGAGCCAACATTGATGTTAATGGTTGGTTTGGCTCCTTCCTCTAGCAATATTTTGTGCATGCATAGTGAAGGGCTAATGCCTTTTATGTTGCCAATTGACCAACCCAATGTGCATTTATGCCTCTTCAACACTTCAATGAGCTTAACTTCATTACCTGCCAACAAGACACTAGAGATAATCACTTGTAACGCTTTCTCTTCACCAAGAAACACATATTTCAAATGTTCCGGAAGAGGCTTCAACTCCACCTTTGGTGGTTCTTCCCATGATGACTTAATTCCTTGCGATGATTGTGCCTCCCATTTCAAGGGTTCAAACTTCTCAAACTATCTGTGTTTGCGGACACCATCCCTACTATCTCTTGCTCGTCTTTATTAACACTGTCCCAACTATCCTAGCTTTTGAGCTTTAAATGTTTAGTAGATCCTCTTGCATATAACCACTCCAAGTTGCACTCCACCTTAACTTTTGCCTCTCTCCAATCCAAATCTACCATTTCTGCCATCCCTTTACTTGACTTGCATTCATTCTGTTGGTTAACGAGTAATGCCTGACTAGTTGTGGTCGGGGTTGGTAGTTCACTAATTAACAGAGAATATTTCATCTAATCCTATAAGAGAGAGATAGCAGTTTCCACTTTTGCTTTTAACAGTTTCCCCTATTGAGATGCCTTGTGCTATCTGATTTGTTTTACTTTTATTAAACTCTGGATCACACTCAGCTAGCTCACTTTCATGCTGCCAGCCTTGCTCGTTAGATGCTATATTATCAAACAAATGAATGCCTCATCAACTGTTTTTTTCTAACAACACACCCTTTGCTGCCAAAACTACAAACAATTGGGGTTCCTCCTTCAACCCATGGTAGAAGCTCTGAAGTTGTACCCATATGAGGAAGACGTGGCCGGGACATAACCTCAACATCAGCTTAAATCTTTCCCATGCTTTACGAAGGAAATGATATCCGTTCTCAGCTTTGCAATCTTTGCTAAGGGTGAATATCTCCTACAAAACATCTTTTCAAAGAGTTCCCATGTAATTACTACTTTTGATGACAAGGATTGGTACCAACACTTTGCATTTCCTCTTAGGGACAAAGGAAACAATCTTGCCTTTATTGTCCCTAGTTCCTTCCACTTGGGAGACTTCATTGGCACTCAATTCTATGAATGACAAGATGTGCAAATAAGAATCTTCATCAGGTTTTCCTTCAAATTGCACTGACCTCCAGACAAGGTTGATAAATTCCAGCTCAATTTCCCAAGATGTCCATTAATCCTATAACTAATCTCTTCTATGATCACCATCTCTTTCTTCAAAAATAATTTATATACTCATTTTTCTCTTTTCTTTTCTTTTTTTTTTTGTGAGAAATGTTAGAAATCTGAATTAATCACACAGGTAGGATAATGAGGTAAGGAAGAGTTTAGATAAAGAGATAATGAATAGGTATAAAATGAAAAAGATCCACATCTAACTATGAACACTAAGAGCTATCAAAATTCACAAGTATGTATTATTAACACACAAGAATTTATTTGCAACAACAAAGAGATACTAATCTAACTCCTATGCACACACAAGAATTTATTTGCTACAACAAAGAAAGACTAATCTTACTCCTATGCACTAATGCAAGTAAAAACCTATTCGTTCCCTAGCAAGCGGTGCCAAAAACTTTATTGGTATTGCCGACTATGAGTGCGAACACTCAAGCCATCGCATGCAAGCATCACGTGGTCGAGAAGTAATAAAATCGAGAAAGTACCGAGGTCAAATCCTCAAGGAATGGGAGTAAGTTCAAGATATACTACTAGCAAAAGTGTACTAAATTAATCAGCGAATTTACCCGATTACACAAGCAAGAGAGTTTCCTAAATCCTAAATTTGTATTAAGTGTCTGCGAAGGTCAATTGGGAGTGTCTCTCAATATGAGGAAGCTTCTAGGGTTGTATGACTCGATGACTTGGAAAGGATTTTCTCTTATGATTGCTATGATATTGATTTTGTTGCTAAAGGGCAACCTATACTCCCTTATTGCTATGATATTGTTGCTAAATTTGTATTAGTGGTTAATCAATGATGAATCCGATACTTATGTGCACTTCGGGTGCAACCTATACTCCCTTATGTCTAAGGAGCATGCTTCCAACCTCCCCATATGTCTATGGCGAAGGAAAAGCATTACAGGACCTAGATTCAACCACTACCGTAGACTATCGATTCTTATGTCTAAGCTATCGATAACTTGGATGTCACTCCGCTCTACCCTATAATCCTAACTGTCCTGAATTGCATAACTTTATGCATCAAGTACTATAGATAGTTGTCACCGAAAGTCGATTGATGCGGCTATTAAGAGTATAGAATCATAGGCATACCCATAACACCATAATCAAAACAATACAAGGATATTATAAATATCAAGTCATGAGTTCATACAACCCTAGAAATGGTGTTTATGTTGCTGTTACAATGATTAGATTCAAATCCATGACAACATTAATACTAACATCCATATCTAAGTATAAAGAAAAGAAGAAATAAAGATTCAATAACAAACAAGTAGTGAATCCCACTCTCAATTAGAGAAACCCAAGCCTCAAACACTGTTGAAGACCCTGGGATTGTCGTTCTATACTCGCTGCCACTCGGGAGACCAAAGATGCCCCAAAACCTAAAATTTCGGGCCTTTATATACCCCAGGGTCCTACATCACTATGCTCATAGCGAACTTTGTGATGTTATATTTTTATGGATGCCTTTTTAAAAGCATCTTGATGCAATCTAGCATACATACATAATATTTACGCATTTTTCTAGGGGAAGTCTCCTAGCTTGAGTATCGCGATTTCCACTAGGAGTAGCGCGATACAGACAATAGCTGGAAATTCTGCTCTCTGTCTACCCTATAACATCCCAATGCTCTAGATAAGCATCGCGATACTTATGAGCGCTGGGGAGCTCTGCTGTCTGTCTTGCTTAATCATTGCGATACGCATCTATGGCATCGAGATGTTCTAACCCTTCTGAGAGTTTGCTAGAAGCCGCTATGAACATCGTGATGCTTACCAAGAGCATCGCGATGCTGTCTACTTAGCTTCTCCATGTTCACCTATTACATAAGAATTTCACTCACTTTAGCATCTATACATACATAACAGATGATAAACTAAAATAATTCACATAAGACAGCTCCTATGGCCATACATTGCATTTTAGGACCTAAATTGTGAACTATCTACATTAAAACCATACCTCTACCATACCTCTAGGCCCAAAACATATGAAAATAGCCTCCGAAAATAACTCTCTTTCGATAGCTATCAGTTAACATCTCATGTACAACATGAGAGCTTAACATCTCATATACAACATGAGAGCTTAGGATTGTACACTCCAAGATCCAGTCTCTTGGTGCATTTGGGGAGCACACAGAATCTGATACTCCAGCAGTTTTAACGTGTGGACATACTGCAACACATAACTTTCTTCTTTGGGATGAAATTCCAAGACAACTGGAGCAACCTGCTCGACCATATGATGTAGAAACCTTTTTATATATATGATAGCAAGTCTAATAAGACATCAATTTGCTTGTCTAGTATGGAACATTCTATTCTCTCAATTTCATCAAGTGGTAAGAGAAAGTCAATATTTGGAATTAATATATTTAAAGTTCGGTTCTTTGGCACATCAACATGCCATGTCAGCTGCCACATCATAATTAAATATATATGTATAAATCTCGTATGACAAGTAGCCACATCAGCCCTAGGAATCGTAATTGCCAAAACTCTGAAAAAAGCATGACCGTAATAAATATTTCATAATACATGGACCAAAATAAATAATATACTATAATAAAAGGACCAAAAAAATGCAATTTTACATAAAAAAAAATTCATAGGAGGATTTTCCGTGATAAAGATGCTTCTAGAATGTCAAGAAAAAGCAAGAGTGAAGAAGCAAGCATAGCAAAGGAAATTGAAGACCATAAAAACGGATTAGAAAGAATCTTAAATTTACAATGAGGAAAAGCATGCAATGGGTTTAGAGGAAGTTACACAGATTTAATGCAAATAAAGCTGGAAAGATGAGATCCTGGACCATGATAATAATAATAATAATAATAAGATATGATTTGCAAATATATAAATCATTTTTATTCATTGCCTCTATTTAAACTTATGTGCATAATCGAATGTTCCCGAAACCACTTTCGGAATAATTAATATTAGAGGCTTGCTTCTATTAGAAATGGAAGAACCCCAATAACTAAAACAAATAAAATAAAAATAATCATTTGTGATTCGGTATATTACCTGGTATCTTATAGAGCCAAATGCTCATGCTTACTACCGCAAGTGCATGGGTCAGACAAATAACATAATGGACTAAGAAGCCGGGTATCGAATCCACTGGGACTTGTAAGAAGTACTAGTACTAGCTATTTATCTACTATTTAACCTAAACAGAGTGGTGATGTTTACTACTCTAAGTGCTGAAATTAAGGAAAAGAAACTGGAGTCACTATGAAGTGAAGAGCATGATAAAATTTAAGGATAATCAGTGAGGAGAAGGGATACTCAGGTATGAATCCCTCTTGGGTTCTTAGCACAGTATACAGACAATACCTTTTACTTGTTGATCAAATGGGATTGGACCAAGGGTTCCTATATCGCTTTCAGTCCCGCTATCATGGCTAAATTACTAACATTGAGTGGGGTTTTGGAGAACCTATTTCTTAGAAGAAATGCAGGAATAAGATATATGAAAGAGTTACTCCCCTTAATGCGCAAGTTCTCGGTACATTCACAGTCCTTTCTATTGTGGTAGTTCTAATATGAGGAGGCGTTCTTTTCTTCCCTCGTATAAACCTATTAAATACTAGGGAAGTCTCAACGTAAGCATTCAATGAAATGAATATACTTAATAAATCTCAATCCACATCAATTAATCAAACAAAAGACATTGTCATGCATTAAAATTAACCCAAGAGTTCATCAGTACCCAAGTATCTAAAGGGTTAGTTCCTCATTAAAGAGGAACACATGGTAAATAAAATAATGACTACAGTAAAAGATATAGGACAGTGATACGCTATTATGAACGTTGTTGGTGAGGACCGTTGCCTATACTCCCCTGATGCTTCGTCGTAGTCTAGCAATGCTCCTTGCTTTGGTGTGCCCTTCCAAGATGGTTATTCCTTCTCATTGGTGTATAGTGGTGATGATGGGTGATGAGAGCCTGCAAGGGTGGTAAATGGTGTTTGAAGCTTCCTATCAGAACCTAATCTTCAATATTTATAGCCCTCAGCCCATGAGGATTGGAATGCAATTTGCGAGGTGCTTAGACTCAATTGATTAACATTACTGCCTTGAGGGCCCATTATAGACGGGACCGTCGTGTAGTAGATGGGTCTGTCTATGTCTTCAAATTTGGTTCTGTATGAATGAAAGACCTCGTATATTTCACATACGACGCCATTGTTGACCCCGTTGATGATTCGTTTACTAAATTAGGTTTGAACCCTTTTTTGTTCCATCCTGATTAGACGATCTTGTCTGTGAGTTGGACGGGTCCGTCTAACATCTGAACTCAACTCCTTTACTCCAGACGGTTTGTAACATGGTTGCTTTCTTCGCCCGTTTGGTACAGTCAGCAGATCCCTTGCGTTACAGACATGACCACCTGTTACCAGATGGGTCCTTCTAGTTCTCATTTTCAGTCTTCTTCTGCTGAATATGCTTCAAATCCCTAACTTTCTCATCGAGTTGCCCCGGTATGTCCTGATTCCCAAAGATAATACATTTTAAGTACTGGCGGCCTCCAAATCATCAGGATCACATACTAGGTGCATATAATTATGATAATCAAATATAGCAATTTGAACACTTATCAGTATCTCTTCACAGACACGATGCTAGGTGGGTATTTTCGATCCCTCACTTGTCGTTGAGTATCCATGATCCCTCAGAAAGGATCATTTTTACCATATTTTTCGATGAACATTAGATGACAAAGAACCTGTTGGACATGTCAGCGAGAAATCCCTTAGATTGATCCACAACTTGGAGAGAGCCTCTTCGGATATCTCTAAAGGAGGAGCTTGGCCAAGGAATTTACCATATATGTCGAGACACATGCTATCATGGGCCTGAGAAATGACATCATTATCTAGTGTGACCAAGTCAACCACCATATAGCCTTCATCCTCTCTAGATTTGGTCCTCAAACTAGCAATGAAGCTTCCGCTCCTCCCTCGTTAGGTTCCTTGATGATATTCGCACACATTCTTTTGTCTCCTCTCCTAGTAATTGTCTCTCCTTACATTGGTACCTGTAAAACAGATGGTCGTTCTACCTGTTCGCTCTCCTGTAGCTGATAAGGAAACATTCAATCCCTTCTCGGCACCTGGGTGTAAGGGTTTCCAATACTTCGTGGGACCTTAGAGCGTGGCCTCCAATCTTGGTTGGTCCCTTGTGCTGGGATTCACACTTCCCCATGGAAATGCTTGAGGGGACCTTTCCTCTTTCCCTTTGGCCCCTACGAAGAAAACTCGGTATACACTTCTTGTATAGAGACAAGGTTTTTATCCTAGAGGATCTCATGGAGGCCATCGGAAGTAGCTTTTCCCCATCTTTACTTGGCTCCATTACTCTCCTCCTGCTAACAATGTAAGTGAGAGACAAGAATCTTTCAGAGTGTGTTGGTGTTTGAGTTTTCGAGGAGTCTCTTAGCATGCGAGTAGCAATTAGCGTTTTTTTCCTAACAAGTTAGGCAACTATTTTTTTTTTTGGAGAGGGCCGTAGATCAAACTATTGTTCCCTGTTTGGTGTTTTGGAGGTGAATAAAATAATTATGTGTGAATAAGATGGCTACACTCCATACAATTGCAGATCTCATTTATCAAGCAAGATTATCAATTTAGTTGCATAGGTTGTTTGATTAGTACTAATTTATTTGTGATTTTTATAAAATCAAGCATTTTAGCTTTTGTGTGAATAAACTGACATCCATATTATCTATTGTATTTGTTTAGACTCTAAATCCGTTGCCATCATTTCATTTCCTAATTTGCAAAGCGAAAGACTTTCTTGGCACTTACTGACATGTGGAAGCCTAGGAGTCTTTTTTTCGTCTTGATGATAACATGCTCTTTTATTTAAAAGGTGAAATTGTTGATGATTATCAATGTTTGGCATAATCATGATTCTCTTATTATAACAAGGTCATCCTTTTGTTTGCTGCATTAAGTGCATTGAATGGTCTAGGGGTCCAATGTAGGGTGCTTCCATGGCTAGTTGATCAACTAAAGTGTTTTGCTCCTTCCTTATATGTTGTACATTCCAACATTTGATCTCTTCTAGCATCTGCTTGCATTTCACCGTCTTTTTTCTAGTCATCTACTTTTAATCTTGCTCCCATGGCTTCAGAACTCTTAGAACAATTTGATCATCTTTTAGTATAGACTGCCCATGAGCTCCTCATCTGTCGCAGCTTGTGAAGACCTCTCTTAGAGCTTGCAATTCCCCTTCAACAGCTGATCTAGCATCCCTTCTCCATACACTTGTATGGCAAAACATTCCATTAGTTTTATTTATGAGAAACCCAATACTTGCAATGGTTTTCCCTCCATCCTAGGAGCCATCTACATAGAGTATGTGTTTGAAATTCTCCTTACTTCACATCCAACTCTCTTTTCCCTCCTTTTCCTTATTGCTTCCTCTCTCTTACTAAACTCCCTTGCCAATGCAACTACATTGCTTGCTATCCATTTTGGTTCAAAACTTGCTCCCCGGAAGACCTACGTACACTTGGGTGTCAACAACTACCATAGTGCATATGTAATAATTGTTAGCTCTTCTATGTTAAGTTTTTCAGTTCCTAGCCTTCCTTTTTCCAGCCAGGTCCCCTTAGCCAAGTGCCTATTTGGCATGTTCACATTTGTGAAGTATCCCAGCTTCTGAATCTTTGTCCACAATTGTCCTTGCATCCTACATTAAAAAAATAAGTGATTTATGGTTTCATTTATAAGTGTACAAAGTGGATAATTTTTCCGTGGCCCTATATTATTCATATATAAATAATCCTTTTTGGCAAGTCCCCCACGGCATACCTTCCATAAAAATAACTTGACTTTTTGGGCTGCTTGGAGCTTGCAAAAAATTTTCCATCCCACACTTTGGATTGCTGCTAGCTTTTCATAAATGGTTGCTAGTAATGTTGCTCTTCTAGTCCCTGTTTTGCACACTCACTTCTACTGCTCTAATCTTTGGCTAGGTCTTATGCTTTTCACTCTCGCTACAACTAGTGGGGGAACAAATCTTCTATTAGCTAATCATCCCATTTATAATTCTCTGTTAGGCTCCCATCATGCATGTTAATCAAATCAAGGTTTATATTAATGGAAGTGGGTTTGAACTCAATGGGAATATCAAATAACCATGGTTGTTTAAGTACTGCATCACTCATGTATATACTATTTAATGCGAAGTCGCCCCTGATTTCTCTCATGATGATTCTCATTGATTTGTATCCCAATGGAGCTGCAAGTTTGAGCTTTTTCCCCTAGCTTTCACCCTTGTTTATGTTCTCTTCCCTTGTCCCAAGGTTCTAGTTGTCCATATTTAGTTTCCATGAGTTTGATGCACAGCTTCTCTTTCCCATTAGCCAAGTCTAATGCATGTTTTGCTAGGAGAGATGTTTTCATTGTTCTTAAATCCTTAATACTAAGCCCTCCCTTAGGCTTTGAGCAAGTGCTATTGCCCCAGTCGATCATATGAAAGCCTTTACCTGTGTTCCTGTGTGACCAAATAATATTCCTCAACAGCTTTGTGATAGTATCCAGGATGCTATATTAAGTATGGCATAAGAACTAAGGGTGTAGATGGGTATTGGCATAAGTACTGAACTAGCCAAATGGCTAGTTTTGCTTCCATTCTCTACACCAACGGTTTAAAGACTTTCACTGGCACCCTATGGGGTGACACCCAACTTCTCAATTACCTTGTTAAGATATAAAATATTAACAATGGATTGCCTAACCCCAGCATTGAACCAGGAAGGAAAATAGATCTTAGATTTAGCAAGATTCATTCAATGTCCTGTAAGATTTCTATAGATACTCATGCATAAGTTCAAAGTTCTTGCATTTCTTCTAGAGGCCTCGTTGTATGATTTAAATGCATGACTTGTTTATCCTGACCCTTTTAGCATGCTCATTTCCTCTGCCTTGTTTAAGAGAGAGGTTAAAACCTGTGAGGCAATAATGAAACGATATGGTGATATTGGATCATCTTGCCTCCTCCTGCTAAGGGTTTGAACCATCTACTAACCCTCCCATTTATTATGAAAATCATTATTGAGGTTTCCACACATTCTTTGATCCATATAATCCATTGATCAAGGAATCTCATTTTGTTTATCATAACATATATTGCATTCCATTCCAAGACATCATAGGCCTTTTCCATATCTATCTTAATCATCATCATTAGGTGGAGGGCATCTACCTCTTATGAATGGGCTAACTCTGGGGCTAGTAAGACATTGTCTGATATGTCCCTTTCTGTAACAAAATCATTATGTTCTTTCCCTATGATGTGTCCTAATACACCTCTAATTTTATTAGCCAATATCTTTGTTATAATCTTATAATTAACATTGAATAAAGATATAGTTCTATAGTCCTTAACATATATTGGATTATCTATTTTAGGAATTAAACATAAGTGAGTCTGATTCCAGGTAAAAGACATCTTGGTAGATTAAAAAAAAAAACGGTTATTACAGTGATTAGAGACTCACCTATTGTATTCTAGAATGTTTTAAGGAATTCAACATTAAGACCATTAGCCCCTGACTACTTACCTTTCAGCATATATGTAAGTGCATTATAAATCTCATACCTCGTCACAGTAGCCACCAACCTTTCCCTCTGCTCATTAGTCAGTGTTGGGACAAAACATCCTGAGTGTCAAACGGAGTCGTGCTTAGATCCTATGGTGGTTGCACTATCTTCAAGGCAGGCTACACGCCACACAAAGAGAGTTACCTTGAGGACATCAATTCATGCACCTCCTTCTATACTTGAGGAACATACTCCGTCCTCCATATTGCCCAAGCATATATCTTTTCGCTCATCACTAGGCTAGGGAGCTGTATGCTTCTACTTCTACTTTTATTCCCTCTTGCATGCATATATCTTTTTGCTGATCACTAGGCTAAAGCCATGTCATCTACAGAATTCTAGAGCAAAGTGTGATTATTCGTTATGGTAGTACTCTTGTTTGACATGTCCAACATATTACTTATAATGTCATATCGCATTGAGTAACACAAGAATTGGAGAACAATCTTAATCAATTGAATAGTTGAATTATTGTTTGCTAGTTATTTTTAGTGTTCATTGCTTGAGGACAAGCAATGATTTAAGTTTGGGGGTGTAATAGCTCTCAAAATAGAGTTATTTAGATGACATATTATGCTAGGTTGAGACCAAATATGGCCATCTAATTAGGTATTCAAGAGCCAATTTGGGTTATTTTGTATAATCTCTACCTCGACTAGCATGCACACTTGTTTTAGTGATTTTCTATACTAAATGGATTAATTTATACACTAATGCAAGTGTTTCTACTATTGATAGATGATGAGAGCATTGGAGAGCCATAAGGATGATCTTGAGATAGGTGTTTTATGACAAAGAAGCGTAAGGAGCAAAAGGAGAGAGGATTGTGAGCAGCTAAGATCAGGAATTTACTGGAAGATCTACAGGACTCAAAATCCAATTTCCTCTAGTCAGATTGAATAAGAAGAAGTCATGAACATATGGTTAAAATTTCAGCTTATTCTGAGTTGAAATGGTCATCCGATCATTGAGTTGATGAAAACATCTTGATGTAGACTGCATACATCGCGATGTTTAACCCAATGAGCCACGATTTTCGTGAGAAAATAAGATCGCAATGTTATTTCAGAACATCGCCATGTCGCATCGCTATTTGGGCTATAAAAAGGGCTTGATTTGCTAGGTTTTTTCATCTTTTTGGCTTAGTGGCGGCTGCACGCGACTGTTGAGGTCTTGAGGGCGATTTCCAGCTCCCTCCAGCTCCTTGGAGCTGGAGAGGGGGGCATTTATGAGGGGGAACTTCTAGTCTCTTGTTTTTGTTGTTTAGAACTCTTTTTAGGTCATTTATGGATGTTTGTAAGGATGCTTTCATTGTTATTGATGTTTCATTTGCAATGTTAGCTTAAACACATTATCTAGGGTTGTATGGATGCTTTGACTTGATATATTTATTATCTTTGGTTTGCTTTGTTATTTTGATTGTGGATGTGCCTTTGAATCAATTCTCTTTACTCTTCATTAGTTGAGAGACTATGAGTATCTTTAACTCCATGCCCTATGAGAGATCTAGGCTTGTGAGTAGAATAGAGGATTAGGGTGGGCCGAGTGACACCGATTTGACCTAGTCTTTGAGAGATCGTGCTAGGCAATTCCATGGTGGTGATATAGTGTTGTCCTATAAAGCGCCCAAAGAAAATCATATAAAATATGGACTTTGGATGCATGACCCTTTAGAGATAAGGTCCTGTAGGATGCACCCGAAGTGCACACAAGCACATCACTTTATCACACACCAATATCCATGACCTTGATAACATAGCACTCCAAGGAGAAAACCATTACATGTTTAGCAAACCCATGCAACCCTAGGTCATCCATCATGATAATCTACCCCTTTTTCCCTCTGTGCATCACAACTCTCTTATAACCAATCACAACTACAACACTATACATTCTATAATTTCACTAACTCATTTATAAGTAGAATAATCTATTTCCGTTCTCATGGGATTTCGACCCGGTACTTACCGATTAATTACTTGTAACCACATACACATGCGTGCGGACGCTTGAGTGCTTGCATTCAAGTTTTCTGGTCAACATACCTGGGCTCCCTGTGTACTCACAATCCCCTCTATTAGAGATGGTCTTCACATGGGGTGGTGCTCGCTTCTTCCCCCATATGGACTACAAAAATTCCTCGGGGCTCTCGCAACGTAGAAAGATTCACTTACAATAAAACATCCAATAGACACATAGATTCATCCAAGCATTCATACATAGAAAGTAAACATCAATTAAAACATATCCAAGGGGTCATCAACACCCAAGTGTCTACAAAATTAGCTCTCCATGGAAGGAGAGCAATAATCAAACATAAAGATGCAAGAAATCAAGAAGTTCATAACAAACAAGGACATTACATACACCGTTCGTGGATTCCTTGACTCCTCTTCAAGCTCTTGCCCCCCTTTCCTCCTTTTAGGGTTGATGATGAAGATCTTCAAACCCTAATCAAGCTTCCTTTTCTCCCCCAAAGCTCTCTCCTAAGCTAGCCTCTCTCCAAAACCCCCAAATCTCGGATTATATGGGCCTTTCTTAGGGTTTCAAAGCGTCACTTATATCTTTGCCCTTGCTTAGGCCTGTAGATCTGTATAAAACTTACGCCATATTGGTCTGTATACGGGCTTGTATAACTCTCAGGTGCATCTATACGGCCGTATAACAGACCATATGGAGGCTCGTATGAGTCATACGGGGTGTTGTACGGCCCAAAAGGAGATTGACTGTATGGGCCTCGATTCTCCAGGTCCATACGAGCCGTATGGAAGCCCATATGCCTGGGTTCATTCTCCAGGAATGCTTCATTTCAGCCTCAATTTCCCTTGAAAAGCTTCCTTTCTCCTAGGGTCTCAATATCTTGCTGTGTTTATCAAAGTAAACACATTTTAAGTATCGGTGGGCCAAAACTCCTCACAATTGCATAAAAAGCATATAGGAATATGGTATAGAATTATGCTTAAATGAACACTTATCACATATCTCCACACTTAAATGTTTGCTTGTCCTCAAGCAAAAAAAAAAAAGAAATTAACAAAAGAAAAGATAAGTCTTCATCCTCCGGCCATAAAACTCATGACTCAACTCTTTCCAAGTTCACCATCCAAGTGTTTGTTCTTCCATTTCCACGCCAGGGACTAGATAGATCTTGTGACATTTTTTTTCAATATAATACTACACAAAGCTTGTTCACATGCCATGTTCCAAAATCTTTGCAAGACAAGCATATCCTATATGGACTCTAGAAAATCCTTGAGGCCCTATAATCAAAGAAGCTCCCTTAGATTAGATAAGTGGCGGACAAGCTAGAAGGGTTTTTTTTATTATTATTTTATTCGGGTAGGGCATCCCTAATGGATCCGACTTTCCCGCACTAAAGACCAATGTAGAGTGTAGTTCCTCCTCTTCGCAGGGTGCTCATGCTGATTAGGCACCTGAGTACTTAGCTACAAATGTGGTTATGACTATACATGGTTGTGTTCGTGCTAAGTGGTGATTTTTTGAATTTAGGAACACTCTTATTAGGAGCCGAGACACCAAACTACTTCATCATAACAAGCAGTGGAACACTGTCTTTATTGTTTTACAACTACTATGTACAGACTATTTTATTCTCCCCTTTACTTGTCCACTAGGTCATATTGTGAGGGGTTAGAAATTTGGACTAGTACCCCGAAGTCTCTTGGAGCCATTGAAAATGATGCTTAGCTATTAAAGTCAAGAGAACATGGCAATGGGTTACTATGGTGTTTCATAGGAGAATTTGACAAAATTATGTGCTAAGATGGTGCCCTAGAAATAGAATTTGTCAACGTTTTTCCTTAGGGCCTTCATCGACGTATGCTAGTCATGAATAAAGATTTGCAATGAATTTCACTAATAGATACCTATCTCCGCACTTAAAAAGGTACTATAGATGCACAAAGATAAAGGTAGCCACCCATCTCCACACTTAAAAAGGTACATTGTCCTCAATGTATGCAAGAAAACCAAATTCAAATAGCATGGAGAAAGGTGAACTAAAACATCCCTGGTTAATTTGTTATACCCTTTTGATTTCCATGAATCGATTGTTTGGCGATTACCAGAGATGTTGATACAAGTTCCAAATCTGCAAGAGAGGGGAATCATCATAACTCAACAAAAGAAATAATAGGAAATCAAAGGAATTTACAAAAAGCAAAAATAAAGTAAGTTTAGCAGGGCGATGCCCTTGCTAACTAACACAATGGTGCACAAATAAAAGACATGAGTCTGCATAACACCGATAAACAAATAAAAACAACATAGAAAGTAAAAAGACATAAGAACATAAGTAACAAGAGATGTCTCAATCCTCAGAAAGCAGGGTCATCTGCTGGTGTCTCGGGTGATGCAGCGGCGGGTCCCTGAGATGGAGGAGGTACAAATGGTGCCCGTCCTCTGATGAAAAGGGAAAGCTCAGTGAACTAGTCTCTCAACTGATGCTGCTCCTCTTGGATCTGGGTCCGAATCTCACGCTGCTCAGTACGGATGGTGTCCTGGACTGCACAGACCTCACATATATGCTCCTCCAATCTCTCGAAACGGCTCTTGTACAATAAGGAGGGGAGCTGGCTAGCAGGGATGGCGGATTGGAGTCCTCAGAGTCGGACTCCTAATCATTAGAACTATCTCGACCCTGTGCCCACGAGTGTGTATTTCATCACGGAAAGCAAGACGAGCCCCATCTGACACAGAGTGCTCATCCCCAATGCAGTTATAAGCTTTAATCACTGCATATGCTTCGTCCTCTTCTCAAGGCCCATCCCAACGGGTGATGTAGGGTCCCGCATTGATGGCCTTGAGGCGGGTGTGTGTCCCATGATGAGCTAAATAGTCGGTGAGAACATATCCCAGGTAGATAGGTACTCTCTCGAAAATGTTGTATAGGATGAACATCTCGGTGCGGGTGACGACGCTGGTACTATCATCCCTCCCTGCGATGGTGTGGCTGACCAGGGCATGGATGTAACGGTGGATCGGATTGGTCATGAGGGATGCCTTGTTGTTCTCGTGGCGCCCCCAAGCTGAATCCAATATCTGGTGGTCGTAATGGTGTGCTCAGGGAAGGCGGTAAGGAGCTCTCTATACTCGCGAGTGTAGCTGTGTTCCCGATTGTATAATCTAATGTACATAGAGAATCGAGTGTAGCTCATGGTCCTCCGCTCCTCAAAGAGCTGAAATGATACGGCGGTGAGGGACCGCTCAGCTACGGCACTCCTATCGGCCTCGAACTCATGGTTGATGGAGAACACCTTGTCCCAACCACCAACTGAAAGTATCCCTCGAACTCGGTACGCAATCCTAAGTTGAGTGAGAACCCCCCAATCAATTAAGCAAGTTCGGCCGAAGGCTTTGTCGGCCAGGAGATGATAGTGTTGGAGGAAGCGCTCTTCCTCAAAGTGTGGTGTGCTGGATGAGGAGTCCTCCCCGGTCTTGCACTTCTTTGATGTGATTTGCTTGGGGGGAATGCTAGCAAAATAATTGAAAAGGATGTTAGAGCAAAGGAAAATATCGAGAAAAGAATGAAAATTGTGCACTACGGGCCTTGATTGGCCTTATACAGGCTTTCATATGGGCTATTATACGGCCCGTATGACCTTTCTTAAGGACCATACGGACTTGTATACGCGACCCAGATTATCAAGTACTGCAAACTTGAGTGTCAGCGGCCATAGCGATTTCAGTGTGCCCCATTTACATCCAAATCACACCCATTTCATATTCTAAACTATAGACATGACTTTAATCAAAGTATTGTGACAAAATTTTGATGCAAAAGCATACATCCATCAACCATTTATTCAAGATTCGTTCATTTAATCCTAGGGTTCTAAACATGGAGAAGATGAACTCAATTGACAAATGAAGCCATTAGGAAGCATACCTAGGAAAGAAGAAAGCCCAAAATCAAGAGGAGAGGTCACGCCGGTGAGGAGGAGGCTCGGATCGACGTGGAGAGGGGTGGGGTCGGCTAGGGTTTTAAAAAGAAGTGAGGGGGCGCTTTTTTTTTTATAAGGCCCCAACTTGGGCAATCTGCTGACCATACGGGCCCTTATACGGGCCGTATGATACCCCATATAGGTCTCTGGCGTGTCATACCGCCGTATAACAGCCCGTATGACACCCCATATAGGCCTGGATTTGGCTTATACAGCCAATCTAGGATACCATTTGATCCCTCCTCTCGCTACCTAATAACAATTATCAATCTAGGGTTATGAATGAACAACAACCAGCATATGATACAAGATAGCATGAACATGGATATGAAACATCTCATTCATTTATTCGAAACACATAATCTAACTAAACAAAATAAAATTACAACTAAAGAAAAGAAATTTTTAAGAACTTGAGTTGCCTCCCAAGAAGCGCTTGTTTAACGTCACTGGCTTGATGTACCTTCAACTTACCTCACGGGGGTTCAAATACCTTGAAGTCCTCGTCGCCTCTACCCTTGAAACATTGTCCAAATAATTGCATGCCCAAATTAGAGTAGATAGAACAAGCATTTTCCTTCATACCTGAGCCTTTCTCCGAAAAGGTGTGAGCCGAAGAAATGGTGTTTACCCCTTTTTCCTTTACCTTCCTCCAGCTTTTTATAGGAAGGGTGAGCTTGTGCTTCTTCTTCATCTTCTCTATTTCAGCTCCAAGGTCGATCTTTGGTGAAGCAGAACTCCTTTGAATCTCTTGCAAATCCTCCTCACTATCTTCCAAGCAATCATGTAGTGGGTCTACCATCAAGAGATCTTCAATGCATTCGGAGGTGATAATGTCAATATCATCAACACTATAAGAGGTGTCATCTTGAGCCATGGTGTGGCATGGCATCGGGTAGTTTGATCACCACCTCTTGATCTCCCACTCTCAAAGCTAGTCTTCCTTGTGCATGATCTTCAAGTGCTTGAGCAGTGGCAAGGAAAGGACGTCCAGGAATGATTGGAACGTTAATATCATCATCGACATCTACGAGTACAAAATCGGCCAGGAAGACAAACTGATCGATTTGGACAAGCACACCTTCAACGAATCCCAGGGTCGTTGATGTAGGAGGCTCAAGTCAAATGTTGGTGGAGGGTTGGCAGGTCAACTTTTAGTCGGTAAGTTACCGAGTCAATTCTAAGATTAGGTCGGTTTTGGGTGTGGTTCGATATTTTTGCCATGACTTTGGCTACCGATATCAGAATCGGGCGTTCAACCCCAATTCGGAAAGCTCTTTGTGACGCACACGACATGGGGATGTCATATTAGATAGAATTTTAGTTTTTTTTTTCTATTTTTAGAAATATTTAATCCGCCGAATTAGGGTTTTCGGTCTTTTTTTAATTTTTAGTAATATTTCATATGCCAAATTAGGATAGGATTTGAATCTGATTTGATTTCGGATTTTTAGGAGTTATCTGATTTATTTAGAGTTTTAAATTTAGATAAGTTTAATTTTAAATAATAATTTGTCAATTTTAGCAAATTTAGATTAGATGATAAGGTTTCTAGGTTAATCTTTGAGGCTATTTAACCCGGCTTGTGGGTTAGTTTTCTATTATTGAATTCTAAATAAAATATTTTCCTGAATTTTAAAGTATTTTCTCTGGTTCTTTTGGTTCTTCATTTATTCTTCCTTGCGGTCCTTGGATCCGGCTAGCCCACGGGATAATCGCTACCCCGCCCGGCGTCATTTGGTATCAGAGCTCATCATCTTCCTGGGAATCGTCATCATCGACATCAATAACTGGTGGTCGTGGTCGTCGGGTTGGACAGGTTCCGGTTGAGGAAGTCCAGTACCGTGACCTGAGCACCCTGGAGGTGATGAACAATGATCTACAAAGGCAAGTCGCGGACTTAACCCAACGCTTGATGATTAAGGATTTGCAGAGGCAAGTCAAGAAATTATCAAAGCGTATGGCGGCGATCGATTTTGATCGTGGTTGTCGTGGGCAGTTTCCGGCTAAGGAAGTCCAGCACCATAATCATATCGATTAGAGGTTTGGCCAACCCATCTACCAACCCATCTACGACGATGATGTGGAGGAGGAGATCTCGCCCATCTTCAAAGATGATGCAGAGGAGGAGATTTTGCCCATCTTCAACAATGATGTGGAGGAGGAGATCTCACCAATCTACGACGACTACGAGGAGGAAGTTGGCGAGCCCGAGGAGGAGATTGGTGAGCCCATCTATGACGATAATGGGACTAGAGTTGTATTGGTATCTCGATGGGAGGAAAACCCTCCTGGCCCGGTAACTAACACTACTAACCTACTTTCTGTCTCTAGGGTTTTGATTGAGATCAAGCATGGAGATCTAGACCTACCAACAGAGGTGCAGTCGAACTCGGGGTCGAGTTCTTTCCAACCTGGGGTGACTGATGCAGGAGGCTTGAGTCAAATGTTGGTGCCGGTTGGCGGGTCAACGTAGAGACAAGAAGTTATCGAGTCAATTCCAAGATTAGGTCAGTTTTGGGTGTGGTTCGATATTTTTGCCATAACTTTGGCTACCGATATCTGAATTGGGCGTTCAACCCCAATTCGGAAAGCACTTTGCGACGTGCACGACATGGGGATGTCATATTAGTAGAATTTTAGTTTTTTTCTATTTTTAGAAATATTTAATCCGCTGAATTAGGGTTTTCGGTCTTTTTTTTATTTTTGGTAATATTTCATATGCCAAATTAGGATAGGATTTGAATCCGATTTGATTTTGGATTTTTAGGAGTTATCTGATTTATTTAGAGTTTTAAATTCAGATAAGTTTAATTTTAAATAATAATTTGTCAATTTTAGCAAATTTGGATTAGATGATAAGGTTTCTAGGTTAATCTTTGAGGTCGTTTCAACCCGGCTTGTAAGGTTAGTTTTTTATTATTGAATTCTGAATAAAATATTTCCTGAATTTCAGAGTATTTTCTCTGGTTCTTTTGGTTCTTCGTTTATTCTTCCTTGCGGTCCTTGGATCTGGCTAGCCCGCGGGATAATCGCTACCCGCCTCGTCGATGCGTCTCATAGATCGGTCACTAGTTGTAATGTTATCCCCGTGGGCTTTGGTGCCTCAAGATCGAAGCTTCATATCACAGTTTGTAAGGCATCACATTAATGCTCGCTCGAATCTGCAATGCCTTCATTGTGACCCCTTCACCAAGTATGCATTTGCAGACCACAAATCTGCCAGATCCTTCAAACTTCTTGGGAATAGTTTGTTGCAAAATGGCCAAGTATTGGGCATCTCCATGTGATGTTCTTTCATGAATTTTGCATACTTGGGCATTTGAGACAAAACCTCCACCAATGGCAAATTTATGTGCAATTGCTTCAACATGCTTGTAAACTTCGCGAATAGAGCATCTTCTTTATCTTTCTTCAGCCTTGCCGGATATGGTACTTTAGGGTGGTAGGGAGGTATGGGTGATGCCTCCACTACCTTTTCGTTCTCCTTTTTCTTTTCTTCGGAGTTGGCAACGGGTTCGGAGTCTTCAACTTCGATGGGGGTTTTCTCTTGAGTCTTTAAAACGGGGAGTTCCACTTCTTTCCCACTTCTCAATGTGATGGCCTTGTATTGTTCCCGCCGAGGGTTCTCCTCCAGATTACTCGGTAAGCTACCTTGTGGTCTCTCATATAGTCTTTGAAACTTGCCCAACTTGGATTCTCCAAATTAGGAACTGTAGCTTGCAACTTCCAAATTATAGTGCCTTTGTGGCTTCTAAGGGTGTTGGAAACCGGGAGGATATGCCCCGCTTGTGGGTTCCCGTATGAGAGTGCCAGATGAGTCCACTAAGGTGCATAAGGTCTATATTGACCAGCCGGCTGCCTAGGGGCATTTCCCATGTATTGCACTTGCTCCATAGGAACCATCTCCGTGCTTGCAATGGGACAATTGGACACTTCGTGTCCCACTCCACATGTACTACAAAACATAACTATAGCCAACTATCACCAAGAAGTAAGTAGCTCAATCTTCTTCATTAACATGTCCAACTTTTCACCAAGAACAGCATCTGTAATTGTGGATTCATCCAATGATCCAACTATCTTTACTTGTTTCCCCCTTGTGGACCAATGAGCTCCATTACTAGCCATGTCTTCAAAAATTTGCTCGGCATCTTCTGAATATTTGTTTCTTAATGATCAGCCTACAGCGGTATCCACTAATTGCCTCTGGTGTTATCCAACCCATTGTAGAATGTTCGAATCTTATCACAAGGGTCTAGACCATGTTGAGGACAACTCTGGAGTAGATCTTTATATCTCACATAAGCTTCGAAGGATGTCTCGGTAGCACCTTGCTTGAAGGCGGAGATGTCAAACCTTAACTTTGCAGCCTTGCTCGGTGGAAAATAGCGGCCAAGAAATTTATCAAGCATCTCAGCGCAAGTATGAATAGAGCTGAAAGGTAGTGAGGTAAGCCATCTATAAGCTCCTTCCCTCAAACTGAACAGAAAGAGTCTCAAGCGAATTACTTCATCGGAATCTCCATTGATCTTGAACATGTTACAAATTTGAATAAACTTTGCTAGGTGGGCATGGGGTCTTCATCGGGCCTCCCATAAAACTGAGCTGAATTCAGAATCAGGTTCATTGTGCTTAGCTTGATTTCAAAATTGTTCATGTTTACAGTGGGTGGATGGATACTGAATTCCTCCCCCGTGTAATGAGATCTCTCATACTCGGACAATGTTTGCCTTCTCTTAGCCATGATGAGTACCACTCTCGCTTCACCACTAGCTTCAGTAGGTATTGAGTTCTCTGATTCTGAAGAGGACCCCGGAATTAATCCTTCCCCTTCTCTCAACCTTCGGTATAATGTTCTTTCAATCTCATTATCGCTTTAATCAATCCCTTAGAATTTTTGTGGGTCATGCATCAATACCTCGCAACAAGATATAAATGAGAAAGAAGATTAGTATCTAAGAATTCAAGAGAATAAAAGGTAAAAGAAAGGAAGCAAGAAAAAATGACAAAATTAGTAAACGCCTAGTTTTCCTAGTAGTCCAAATCTCCCCAAAGAATGGCAAATTCAAAAACTTGATGCTTGTAATTACAGAAGTGTATGCGAGGTCAGATCAAGTAATAAAGTGGATTCTTGAAAAGTCGGCTTATCGATCCTCAGGGAGATGGAAATACTAGTACCCCCTACTCATCTACGATCTAGTCGATCCAAAAGTGAGTGATTAACCTAAGTCTAAACTAAGAAATTTCAAAACGCAAGCAAGTGGTTGAATTACTCTTTAATTTAAACAATCATGGAAAGGAGATACTTGGGTGATTGATTCCCCCTTGGATTTCTAAAGGATGGATGGAACTCTCTATGATGATGCTTGGTAAATTCTTGGCCAAGAATTCCTAAAGTGTTTTCATTCCCTCTTTCGAGATGAATTATTAATCCTAGTGCTCTTACTGGTGATGTTCTAGGGAATCTAAATCTTGGCAGGATTATGGGAATAATATATCTTAAGGATTCCCTCTCTTTAGTACCCGGGCTCCCGGTGTACTCACAATCCCCTCTATTGGAGATGGTCTACACATGGGGAGGCGCTCGCTTCTTTCCCCCAAATGGACTAGGAAAATCCCTCTGGGATCTCGCAACGTAGAAGGATTCACTTACATTAAAACATCTAATTAACATAGATTCATCCAAGCATTCATACATAAAAAGTAAACATCAATTAAAACATATCCAAGTGGTCATCAACACCCAAGTATCTACAAAATTTGCCCTCCATGGAAGGAGAGCAACAATCAAACACAAAGATGCAAGAAATCAAGTTCATAACAAACAAGGATATTACATACACCGTTGGTGGATTCCTTGACTCCTCTTCAAGCCCTTGCCCCCCTTTTCTCATCCTTTTAGGGTTGATGATGAAGATCTCCAGACCCTAATCAAGCTTCTTTTTCTCCCCCAAAGCTCTCTCCTAAGCTAGCCTATCTCCAAAACCCCCAAATCTTAGATTATATGCCCTTTTCTTAGGGTTTTAGGGCGTCATTTATATTTTTGCCCTTGCTTAGGCCTGCAGATGTGCAGAAAACTTACGTCATACGAGCCCATATAACTCCCAGGTGCATCTATATGGCCGTAGGACAGACTGTATGGAAGCCTGTATGAGTCATACGGGGTGTTGTACGGCCCTAAAGAAGATTGACTGTATGGGCCTCAATTCTCCAAGTCCATCCAGGCAGTATGGAAGCCCGTATGCCTGGGTTCTTTCTCCAAGAATGCTTCATTTCGGTCTCAATTTCCCTTGAATGCTTCCTTTCTCCTGGGTCTCGATATCTTGCCATGTTTATAAAAATAAACACATTTTAAGAATCGGTAGGCCAAAACTCCTCACAATTGCATGAAAAACATATAGGAATATGGTATAGAATTATGCTTAAATGAACACTTATAAGTTCTGCCCTCCGCCGACGATCCTTCCTCATGTGAGATTTGGATGGTAGCGTTTTTTAACGATGACGTAGCGGCTTTTGAGGCCCTTGATAAGTACATAATTATACATATATTTCCATCATATTTGCATGCACTTATCCCTTTGTTTATGCTCATAGATCCCGGTAGTAATGAGATGGCACAAAACGACGCCTCATCACCCTCTTCATGTCATCCCAAGTCTCGATAGGCAAATCTCCAGTTCGCCTCCGATTGACGCACAACTGATCCCACCACACAATAGCATAATCAGTAAACTCAATAGCGGCAAGTTTTACCTTCATTTCGTAGTAGTTGTGACAATCGAAAACCAACTCCATCTTCTTCTCCCATTCAAGGTATGCTTCGGGTTCACTCTTTCCTTGAAATGCCGGAATCCTCATCTTGATACTACCCAAATTGTTGTCTACTCGATTCCGAGCGTCTCTATCTCGACCATATCTCCTAGGGCTGCCCGTTGACATCCTATCAAAGTCTTCATCGAAATTTCCCACTTCAAACGCCCCCACACCTTCAACTTCCCGTTGGGGTACCCTATTTCTCCTTGGGATGTTTGGAACAACCGGTGGCTGTCCCCGTTGTGCTCCCTCTTCAACCCTATCCATCCTCTCATTTATTTGCTCAAGTTCCGCCCTCATCATCCTTCTCATTTCCCCAATTATAGCTTGCACTTGCAAATTCGGAATAGTTGGAGGGGTACTCTCCTCGCTTGTGTTTCTCTCCGGAATTTGAAACATGATGGAAACCTGCAAGCAATGTTATATAAAAATTACCCTCACCACAAAAACTCACGTATTTCACTCCAAGAAATAATTCACTCAAATCCACTCGTGTATCACTCAATCAATTTGGCTTTTACCCTCAAATTATCTCACCTCGCTGCCTTTTTCCACTCGTTTTCTTCTTTGAGTTCTTTCAAAACTTAATCAAAAACCATCATCAAAGGGTTCAAGTGGCAATTCAAACCGAAACAAATCAAGAAATTTTGGCAATTCAAGAAATGGGCTGGATTTTTGGCAATTCAAGAAATTTTGGCAATTCAAGAATGGCAATTCGAACCGAAACAAATCAAGAAATTTTGGAAATTCAAGAATGGCAACTCAAACCGAAACAAATCAAGAAATTTTGGAAATTCAAGAATGGCATCCTCATTACCTTTTCAAGAATTTCTGGCAATTCAAAACGATTTTTTTTTTTTTTTTGTAAGAGAAATGAACAGAAATCAATAGAAGATAGGTCGAAAGGATGGACTTAGCTCTGATACCAACTGATACGAACCGCGCCAACGATTGTGACGAAACCCGAAAACAAATTTGGCAAGAAGAAGAAAAGCCACGGATTCAAGAAGAACGGATGGAAACCTCGACCCAATGCTTAGCGAAGCACGAACCTTGGTAAGGGGATGACGCCACAAAAGGAGATGGAAATACAATTGATAAGTCAGTTTGAACGCCACAAGGAAACCCTTGATAAGTTCCTTAAAAAAAAGTTTCTTCAAGAAATCAAGAAGAAAACCTCACAAAATGCTCATAGATCCCGGTAGTAATGAGATGGCACAAAACGACGCCTCATCACCCTCTTCATGTCATCCCAAGTCTCGATAGGCAAATCTTCAGTTCGCCTCCTATTGACGCACAACTGATCCCACCACACAATAGCATAATCAGTAAACTCAATAGCGGCAAGTTTTACCTTCTTCATTTCGTAGTAGTTGTGACAATCGAAAACCAACTCCATCTTCTTCTCCCATTCAAGGTATGCTTCGGGTTCACTCTTTCCTTGAAATGTCGGAATCCTCATCTTGATACTACCCAAATTGTTGTCTACTCGATTCCGAGCGTCTCTATCTCGACCATATCTCCTAGGGCTGCCCGTTGACATCCTATCAAAGTCTTCATCGAAATTTCCCACTTCAAACGCCCCACACCTTCAACTTCCCGTTGGGGTACCCTATTTCTCCTTGGGATGTTTGGAACAACCGGTGGCTGTCCCCGTTGTGCTCCCTCTTCAACCCTATCCATCCTCTCATGTATTTCTCAAGTTCCACCCTCATCATCCTTCTCATTTCCCCAATTATAGCTTTCACTTGCAAATTCAGAATAGTTGGAGGGTACTCTCCTCGCTTGTGTTTCTCTCCTAATTTGAGACATGATGGAAACCTGCAAGCAATGTTAGATAAAAATTACCCTCACCACAAAACTCACGTGATTTCACTCCAAGAAATAATTCACTCAAATCCACTCGTATCACTCAATCAATTTGGCTTTTACCCTCAAATTATCTCACCTCGCTGCCTTTATCCACTCGTTTTCTTCTTTGAGTTCTTTCAAAACTTAATCAAAAACCATCATCAAAGGGTTCAAGTGGCAATTCAAACCGAAACAAATCAAGAAATTTTGGCAATTCAAGAAATGGGCTGGATTTTTGGCAATTCAAGAAATTTTGGCAATTCAAGAATGGCAATTCAAACCGAAACAAATCAAGAAATTTTGGAAATTCAAGAATGGCAACTCAAACCGAAACAAATCAAGAAATTTTGGAAATTCAAGAATGGCATCCTCATTACCTTTTCAAGAATTTCTGGCAATTCAAAACGATTTTTTTTTTTTTTTGTAAGAGAAATGAACAGAAATCAATAGAAGATAGGTCGAAAGGATGGACTTAGCTCTGATACCAACTGATACGAACCCCGCCAACGATTGTGACGAAACCCGAAAACAAATTTGGCAAGAAGAAGAAAAGCCACGGATTCAAGAAGAACGGATGGAAACCTCGACCCAATGCTTAGCGAAGCACGAACCTTGGTAAGGGGATGACGCCACAAAAGGAGATGGAAATACAATTGATAAGTCACTTTGAACGCCACAAGGAAACCCTTGATAAGTTCCTTAAAAAAAAGTTTCTTCAAGAAATCAAGAAGAAAACCTCACAAAATGCTCATAGATCCCGGTAGTAATGAGATGGCACAAAACGACGCCTCATCACCCTCTTCATGTCATCCCAAGTCTCGATAGGCAAATCTCCACTTCGCCTCCTATTGACGCACAACTGATCCCACCACACAATAGCATAATCAGTAAACTCAATAGCGGCAAGTTTTACCTTCTTCATTTCGTAGTAGTTGTGACAATCGAAAACCAACTCCATCTTCTTCTCCCATTCAAGGTATGCTTCGGGTTCACTCTTTCCTTGAAATGCCGGAATCCTCATCTTGATACTACCCAAATTGTTGTCTACTCGATTCCGAGCGTCTCTATCTCGACCATATCTCCTAGGGCTGCCCGTTGACATCCTATCAAAGTCTTCATCGAAATTTCCCACTTCAAACGCCCCCACACCTTCAACTTCCCGTTGGGGTACCCTATTTCTCCTTGGGATGTTTGGAACAACCGGTGGCTGTCCCCGTTGTGCTCCCTCTTCAACCCTATCCATCCTCTCATGTATTTCTCAAGTTCCACCCTCATCATCCTTCTCATTTCCCCAATTATAGCTTTCACTTGCAAATTCGGAATAGTTGGAGGGGTACTCTCCTCGCTTGTGTTTCTCTCCGGAATTTGAGACATGATGGAAACCTGCAAGCAATGTTAGATAAAAATTACCCTCGCCACAAAAACTCACGTATTTCACTCCAAGAAATAATTCACTCAAATCGACTCGTGTATCACTCAATCAATTTGAATTTTACCCTCAAATGATCTCACCTCGCTGCCTTTTTCCACTCGTTTTCTTCTTTGAGTTCTTTCAAAACTTAATCAAAAACCATCATCAAAGGGTTCAAGTGGCAATTCAAACCGAAACAAATCAAGAAATTTTGGCAATTCAAGAAATGGGCTGGATTTTTTGCAATTCAAGAAATTTTGGCAATTCAAGAATGGCAATTCAACCAAACAAATCAAGAAATTTTGGAAATTCAAGAATGGCAACTCAAACCAAACAAATCAAGAAATTTTGAAATTCAAGAAATTCAAGAATGGCATCCTCATTACCTTTTCAAGAATTTCGCAATTCAAAACGATTTTTTGTAAGAGAAATGAATAAATCAATAGAAGATAGGTCGAAAGGATGGACTTAGCTCGATACCAACTGATACGAACCCCCCCAACGATAGTGAAGGAAACAGAAAACTCACTTCGCAAGAAGAAGAAAAGCCACGGATTCAAGACGAACGGATGGAAACCTCGGACCAATGCTTAGCGAAGCACCTAACCTTGGTAAGGGGATGACGCCACAAAAGGAGATGGAAATACAATTGATAAGTCAGTTTGAACGCCACAAGGAAACCCTTGATAAGTTCTTAAAAAAAAGTTTCTTCAAGAAATCAAGAAGAAAACCTCACAAAATGCTCATAGATCCCGGTAGTAATGAGATGGCACAAAACGACGCCTCATCACCCTCTTCATGTCATCCCAAGTCTCGATAGCCAAATCACCACTTCGCCTCCTATTGACGCATTAAACCATCCCACCACACAATAGCATAATCAAGAAACTCAATAGCTGCAAGTTTTACCTTCTTCATTTCGGAGTAGTTGTGACAATCAAAACCAACTCCATCTTCTTCTCCCATTCAAGGTATGCTTCGGGTTCACTCTTTCCTTGAAATGCCGGAATCCTCATCTTGATACTACCCAAATTGTTGTCTACTCATTCCGAAAGCGCCTCTATCTCACCATATCTCCTAGGGCTGCCCGCTGACATCCTATCAAAGTCTTCATCAAATTTCCCACTTCAAACGCCTCCCCACACCTTCAACTTCCCGCTGGGGTACCCTGTTTCTCCTTGGGATTTTTGGAACAACAGGGGGCTGACCCCTGTGTCCTCCCTCTTCAACCCTAAACATCCTCTCATGTATTAGCTCAAGTACCGCCATCATCATCCTTCTCATATCCCCAATTATATCTTGCACTTGCAAATTCGAATAGTTGGAGGGTACTCTCCTCGCTTGTGTTTCTCTCCGAATTTGAGACATGATGGAAACCTCGCAAGCAATGTTAGATAAAAATTACCCTCACCACAAAACTCACGTATTTCACTCCAAGAAATAATTCACTCAAATCCACTCGTATCACTCAATCAATTTGGCTTTTACCCTCAAAATGATCTCACCTCACGCCTTTTCCACTCGTTTTCTTCTTTGAGTTCTTTCAAAACTTAATCAAAAACCATCATCAAAGGGTTCAAGTGGCAATTCAAACCGAAACAAATCAAGAAATTTTGGCAATTCAAGAAATGGGCTGGTTTTTTGGCAATTCAAGAAATTTTTGGCAATTCAAGAATGGCAATTCGAACCGAAACAAATCAAGAAATTTTGGAAATTCAAGAATGGCAACTCAAACCAAAACAAATCAAGAAATTTTGGAAATTCAAGAATGGCATCCTCATTACCTTTTCAAGAATTTCTGGCAATTCAAAACGTTTTTTTTTTTTTTTTTTGTAAGAGAAATGAACAGAAATCAATAGAAGATAGGTCGAAAGGATGGACATAGCACTGATACCAACTGATACGAACCCCACCAACGATTGTGACGAAACCCGAAACAAATTTGGCAAGAAGAAGAAAAGCCACGGATTCAAGAAGAACGGATGGAAACCTCGACCCAATGCTTAGCAAGCACCTAACCTTGGTAAGGGGATGACGCCACAAAAGGAGATGGAAATACAATTGATAAGTCAGTTTGAACGCCACAAGGAAACCCTTGATAAGTTCCTTAAAAAAAAGTTTCTTCAAGAAATCAAGAAGAAAACCTCACAAAATGCTCATAGATCCCGGTAGTAATGAGATGGCACAAAACGACGCCTCATCACCCTCTTCATGTCATCCCAAGTCTCGATAGGCAAATCTCCACTTCGCCTCCTATTGACGCACAACTGATCCCACCACACAATAGCATAATCAGATAACTCAATAGCGGCAAGTTTTACCTTCTTCATTTCGGAGTAGTTGTGACAATCGAAAACCAACTACATCTTCTTCTCCCATTCAAGGTATGCTTCGGGTTCACTCTTTCCTTGAAATGCCGGAATCCTCATCTTGATACTACCCAAATTGTTGTCTACTCGATTCCGAGCGTCTCTATCTCGACCATATCTCCTAGGGCTGCCCGTTGACATCCTATCAAAGTCTTCATCGAAATTTCCCACTTCAAACACCCCCACACCTTCAACTTCCCGTTGGGGCACCCTATTTCTCCTTGGGATGTTTGGAACAACCGGTGGATGTCCCCGCTGTGCTCCCTCTTCAACCCTATCCATCCTCTCATGTATTTGCTCGAGTTCCGCCCTCATCATCCTTCTCATTTCCCCAATTATAGCTTGCACTTGCAAATTCGGAATAGTTGGAGGGGTACTCTCCTCGCTTGTGTTTCTCTCCGGAATTTGAGACATGATGGAAACCTTCAAGCAATGTTAGATAAAAATTACCCTCACCACAAAAACTCACGTATTTCACTCCAAGAAATAATTCACTCAAATCCACGCGTGTATCACTCAATCAATTTGGCTTTTACCCTCAAATGATCTCACCTCACGCCTTTTTCCACTCGCTTTCTTCTTTGAGTTCTTTCAAAACTTAATCAAAACCATCATCAAAGGGTTCAAGTGGCAATTCAAACCAAACAAATCAAGAAATTTTGGCAATTCAAGAAATGGGTCGGATTTTTGGCAATTCAAGAAATTTTGGCAATTCAAGAATGGCAATTCAACCAAACAAATCAAGAAATTTTGGAAATTCAAGAATGGCAACTCAAACCGAAACAAATCAAGAAATTTTGGAAATTCAAGAATGGCATCCTCATTACCTTTTCAAGAATTTCTGGCAATTCAAAACGATTTTTTTTTTTTTTTTTTGTAAGGGAAATGAAAAGTAAACAATAGAAGATAGGTCGAAGGATGGACTTAGCTCGATACCAACTGATACGTAACCCCCAACGATTGTGACGAACCCAAAACAAATTTGGCAAGAAGAAGAAAAGCCACTTTATTCAAGAAGAACGGATGGAAACCTCGACCCAATGCTTAGCTAAGCACCTAACCTTGGTAGGGGATGACGCCACAAAAGGAGATGGAAATACAATTGATAAGTCAGTTTGAACGCCACAAGGAAACCCTTGATAAGTTCTTAAAAAAAAATTTCTTCAAGAAATCAAGAAGAAAACCTCACAAAATGCTCATAGAACCCGGTACTAATGAGATGGCACAAAACGACGCCTCATCACCCTCTTCATTGCATCCCAAGTCTCGATAGGCAAATCTCCACCTCGCCTCCTATTGACGCACAACTGATCCCACCACACAATGGCATAATCAGTAAACTCAATAGCGGCAAGTTTTACCTTCTTCATTTCGGAGTAGTTGTGACAATCGAAAACCAACTCCATCTTCTTCTCCCATTCAAGGTATACTTCGGGTTCAATCTTTCCTCATCTTGATACTACCCAAATTGTTGTCTACTCGATTCCGAGCGTCTCTATCTCGACCATATTTCCTAGGGCTGCCCGTTGACATCCTATCAAAGTCTTCATCGAAATTTCCCACTTCAAACGCCCCCACACCTTCAACTTCCCGTTGGGGTACCCTATTTCTCCTTGGGATGTTTGGAACAACCGGTGGCTGTCCCCGTTGTGCTCCCTCTTCAACCCTATCCATCCTCTCATGTATTTGCTCAAGTTCCGCCCTCATCATCCTTCTCATTTCCCCAATTATAGCTTGCACTTGCAAATTCGGAATAGTTGGAGGGGTACTCTCCTCGCTTGTGTTTCTCTCCTTAATTTGAGACATGATGGAAACCTGCAAGCAATGTTAGATAAAAATTACCCTCACCACAAAACTCACGTATTTCACTCCAAGAAATAATTCACTCAAATCCACTCGTGTATCACTCAATCAATTTGGCTTTTACACTCAAATGATCTCACCTCGCGGCCTTTTTCCACTCGTTTTCTTCTTTGAGTTCTTTCAAAACTTAATCAAAAACCATCATCAAAGGGTTCAAGTGGCAATTCAAACAGAAACAAATCAAGAAATTTTGGCAATTCAAGAAATGGGCTGGATTTTTGGCAATTCAAGAAATTTTGGCAATTCAAGAATGGCAATTCGAACCGAAACAAATCAAGAAATTTTGGAAATTCAAGAATGGCAACTCAAACCGAAACAAATCAAGAAATTTTGGAAATTCAAGAATGGCATCCTCATTACCTTTTCAAGAATTTCTGGCAATTCAAAACGATTTTTTGTTTTTTTTTTTTGTTTGTAAGAGAAATGAACAGAAATCAATAGAAGATAGGTCGAAAGGATGGACTTAGCTCTGATACCAACTGATACTTAACCGCTACCAACGACAATTGTGACGAAAACCCAAAACAAATTTGGCAAGAAGAAGAAAAGCCACGGATTCAAGAAGAACGGATGGAAACCTCGACCCAATGCTTAGCTAAGCACCTAACCTTGGTAAGGGATGACGCCACAAAAGGAGATGGAAATACAATTGATAAGTCAGTTTGAACGCCACAAGGAAACCCTTGATAAGTTCTTAAAAAAAAATTTCTTCAAGAAATCAAGCAGAAAACCTCACAAAATGCTCATAGATCCCTGTAGTAATGAGATGGCACAAAACGACGCCTCATCACCCTCTTCATGTCATCCCAAGTCTCGAGTAGGCAAATCTGACTTCACTTCCTATTGACGCACAACCGATCCCACCACACAATAGCATAATCAAGAAACTCAATAGCTGCAAGTTTTACCTTCTTCATTTCGGAGTAGTTGTGACAATCAAAACCAACTCCATCTTCTTCTCCCATTCAAGGTATGCTTCGGGTTCACTCTTTCCTTGAAATGCCGGAATCCTCATCTTGATACTACCCAAATTGTTGTCTACTCGATTCCGGGCGTCTCTATCTCACCATATCTCCTAGGGCTGCCCGCTGACATCCTATCAAAGTCTTCATCAAATTTCCCACTTCAAACGCCCCCACACCTTCAACTTCCCGCTGGGGTACCCTATTTCTCCTTGGGATGTTTGGAACAACCGTGGCTGTCCCCTGCTTGTGCTCCCTCTTCAACCCTATCCATCCTCTCATGTATTTGCTCAAGTTCCGCCCTCATCATCCTTCTCATTTCCCCAATTATAGCTTGCACTTGCAAATTCGAATAGTTGGAGGGGTACTCTCCTCGCTTGTGTTTCTCTCCTAATTTGAGACATGATGGAAACCTCGCAAGCAATGTTAGATAAAAATTACCCTCACCACAAAACTCACGATTTCACTCCAAGAAATAATTCACTCAAATCCACTCGTATCACTCAATCAATTTGGCTTTTACCCTCAAATGATCTCACCTCACGCCTTTTTCCACTCGCTTTCTTCTTTGAGTTCTTTCAAAACTTAATCAAAACCATCATCAAAGGGTTCAAGTGGCAATTCAAACCAAACAAATCAAGAAATTTTGGCAATTCAAGAAATGGGCTGGATTTTTGGCAATTCAAGAAATTTTGGCAATTCAAGAATGGCAATTCAACCGAAACAAATCAAGAAATTTTGGAAATTCAAGAATGGCAACTCAAACCGAAACAAATCAAGAAATTTTGGAAATTCAAGAATGGCATCCTCATTACCTTTTCAAGAATTTCTGGCAATTCAAAACGATTTTTGTAAGAGAAATGAATGTAAATCAATAGAAGATAGGTCGAAGGATGGACTTAGCTCGATACCAACTGATACTTAACCCCGCCAACGATTGTGACGAAACCCGAAAACAAATTTGGCAAGAAGAAGAAAAGCCACGGATTCAAGAAGAACGGATGGAAACCTCGACCCAATGCTTAGCTAAGCACCTAACCTTGGTAAGGGATGACGCCACAAAAGGAGATGGAAATACAATTGATAAGTCAGCTTTGAACGCCACAAGGAAACCCTTGATAAGTTCTTAAAAAAATTTCTTCAAGAAATCAAGAAGAAAACCTCACAAAATGCTCATAGATCCCGGTAGTAATGAGATGGCACAAAACGACGCCTCATCACCCTCTTCATGTCATCCCAAGTCTCGATAGGCAAATCTCCACTTCGCCTCCTATTGACGCACAACTGATCCCACCACACAATAGCATAATCAGTAAACTCAATAGCGGCAAGTTTTACCTTCTTCATTTCGGAGTAGTTGTGACAATCGAAAACCAACTCCATCTTCTTCTCCCATTCAAGGTATGCTTCGGGTTCACTCTTTCGTTGAAATGCCGGAATCCACATCTTGATACTACCCAAATTGTTGTCTACTCGATTCGAAAGGCCTCTATCTCACCATATCTCCTAGGGCTGCCCGCTGACATCCTATCAAAGTCTTCATCAAATTTCCCACTTCAAACGCCCCCACACCTTCAACTTCCCGCTGGGGTACCCTATTTCTCCTTGGGATGTTTGGAACAACCGTGGCTGTCCCTCAAGTGCTCCCTCTTCAACCCTATCCATCCTCTCATGTATTTACTCAAGTTCTGCCCTCACCATCCTTCTCATTTCCCCAATTATAGCTTGCACTTGCAAATTCGAATAGTTGGAGGGTACTCTCCTCGCTTGTGTTTCTCTCCTAATTTGAGACATGATGGAAACCTCGCAAGCAATGTTAGATAAAAATTACCCTCACCACAAAACTCACGATTTCACTCCAAGAAATAATTCACTCAAATCCACTCGTATCACTCAATCAATTTGGCTTTTACCCTCAAATGATCTCACCTCACGCTTTTTCCACTCGCTTTCTTCTTTGAGTTCTTTCAAAACTTAATCAAAACCATCATCAAAGGGTTCAAGTGGCAATTCAAACCAAACAAATCAAGAAATTTTGGCAATTCAAGAAATGGGCTGGATTTTTGGCAATTCAAGAAATTTTGGCAATTCAAGAATGGCAATTCAAACCAAACAAATCAAGAAATTTTGGAAATTCAAGAATGGCAACTCAAACCAAACAAATCAAGAAATTTTGAAATTCAAGAATGGCATTCAAGAATGGCATCCTCATTACCTTTTCAAGAATTTCTCGCAATTCAAAACGATTTTTTTGTAAGAGAAATGAATGTAAATCAATAGAAGATAGGTCGAAAGGATGGACTTAGCTCGATACCAACCGATACTAACCGCTACCAACGATTGTGACTTAAACCCAAAACAAATTTGGCAAGAAGAAGAAAAGCCACGGATTCAAGAAGAACGGATGGAAACCTCGACCCAATGCTTAGCTAAGCACCTAACCTTGGTAAGGGATGACGCCACAAAAGGAGATGGAAATACAATTGATAAGTCAGTTTGAACGCCACAAGGAAACCCTTGATAAGTTCTTAAAAAAAATTTTCTTCAAGAAATCAAGCAGAAAACCTCACAAAATGCTCATAGATCCCTGTAGTAATGAGATGGCACAAAACGACGCCTCATCACCCTCTTCATGTCATCCCAAGTCTCGATAGGAAAATCTCCACTTCGCCTCCTATTGACGCACAACTGATCCCACCACACAATAGCATAATCAGTAAACTCAATAGAGGCAAGTTTTACCTTCTTCATTTCGGAGTAGTTGTGACAATCGAAAACCAACTCCATCTTCTTCTCGCATTCAAGGTATGCTTCGGGTTCACTCTTTCCTTGAAATGCCGGAATCCACATCTTGATACTACCCAAATTGTTGTCTACTCGATTCCGAAAGGCCTCTATCTCACCATATCTCCTAGGGCTGCCCGCTGACATCCTATCAAAGTCTTCATCAAATTTCCCACTTCAAACGCCCCACACCTTCAACTTCCCGCTGGGGTACCCTATTTCTCCTTGGGATGTTTGGAACAACCGTGGCTGTCCCCTGCTTGTGCTCCCTCTTCAACCCTATCCATCCTCTCATGTATTTGCTCAAGTTCCGCCCTCATCATCCTTCTCATTTCCCCAATTATAGCTTGCACTTGCAAATTCGAATAGTTGGAGGGGTACTCTCCTCGCTTGTGTTTCTCTCCGAATTTGAGACATGATGGAAACCTCGCAAGCAATGTTAGATAAAAATTACCCTCACCACAAAAACTCAATGATTTCACTCCAAGAAATAATTCACTCAAATCCACTCGTGTATCACTCAATCAATTTGGCTTTTACCCTCAAATTATCTCACCTCGCTGCCTTTATCCACTCGTTTTCTTCTTTGAGTTCTTTCAAAACTTAATCAAAAACCATCATCAAAGGGTTCAAGTGGCAATTCAAACCGAAACAAATCAAGAAATTTTGGCAATTCAAGAAATGGGCTGGATTTTTGGCAATTCAAGAAATTTTGGCAATTCAAGAATGGCAATTCGAACCGAAACAAATCAAGAAATTTTGGAAATTCAAGAATGGCAACTCAAACCGAAACAAATCAAGAAATTTTGGAAATTCAAGAATGGCATCCTCATTACCTTTTCAAGAATTTCTGGCAATTCAAAACGATTTTTTTTTTTTTTTTTGTAAGAGAAATGAACAGAAATCAATAGAAGATAGGTCGAAAGGATGGACTTAGCTCTGATACCAACTGATACGAACCCCGCCAACGATTGTGACGGAACCCGAAAACAAATTTGGCAAGAAGAAGAAAAGCCACGGATTCAAGAAGAACGGATGGAAACCTCGAGCCAATGCTCAGCGAAGCACGAACCTCGGTAAGGGAATGACGCCACAAAAGGAGATGGAAATACAATTGATAAGTCAGTTTGAACGCCACAAGGAAACCCTTGATAAGTTCTTAAAAAAAATTTTCTTCAAGAAATCAAGCAGAAAACCTCACAAAATGCTCATAGATCCCGGTAGTAATGAGATGGCACAAAACGACGCCTCATCACCCTCTTCATGTCATCCCAAGTCTCGATAGGCAAATCTCCACTTCGCCTCCTATTGACGCACAACCCATCCCACCACACAATAGCATAATCAAGAAACTCAATAGCTGCAAGTTTTACCTTCTTCATTTCGGAGTAGTTGTGACAATCAAAACCAACTCCATCTTCTTCTCCCATTCAAGGTATGCTTCGGGTTCACTCTTTCCTTGAAATGCCGGAATCCTCATCTTGATACTACCCAAATTGTTGTCTACTCGATTCCGAGGCCGCCTCTATCTCACCATATCTCCTAGGGCTGCCCGCTGACATCCTATCAAAGTCTTCATCAAATTTCCCACTTCAAACGCCCCCACACCTTCAACTTCCCGCTGGGGTACCCTATTTCTCCTTGGGATGTTTGGAACAACCGTGGCTGTCCCCTTGTGCTCCCTCTTCAACCCTATCCATCCTCTCATGTATTTACTCAAGTTCTGCCCTCACCATCCTTCTCATTTCCCCAATTATAGCTTGCACTTGCAAATTCGGAATAGTTGGAGGGGTACTCTCCTCGCTTGTGTTTCTCTCCGGAATTTGAGACATGATGGAAACCTGCAAGCAATGTTAGATAAAAATTACCCTCACCACAAAAACTCACGTATTTCACTCCAAGAAATAATTCACTCAAATCCACTCGTGTATCACTCAATCAATTTGGATTTTACCCTCAAATGATCTCACCTCGCTGCCTTTTTCCACTCGTTTTCTTCTTTGAGTTCTTTCAAAACTTAATCAAAAACCATCATCAAAGGGTTCAAGTGGCAATTCAAACCGAAACAAATCAAGAAATTTTGGCAATTCAAGAAATGGGCTGGATTTTTGGCAATTCAAGAAATTTTGGCAATTCAAGAATGGCAATTCGAACCGAAACAAATCAAGAAATTTTGGAAATTCAAGAATGGCAACTCAAACCGAAACAAATCAAGAAATTTTGGAAATTCAAGAATGGCATCCTCATTACCTTTTCAAGAATTTCTGGCAATTCAAAACGATTTTTTTTTTTTTTTTTTTGTAAGGGAAATGAACAGAAATCAATAGAAGATAGGTCGAAAGGATGGACTAAGATCTGATACCAACTGATACGAACCCCGCCAACGATTGTGACGAAACCCGAAAACAAATTTGGCAAGAAGAAGAAAAGCCACGGATTCAAGAAGAACGGATGGAAACCTCGACCCAATGCTTAGCGGGCACCTAACCTTGGTAAGGGGATGACGCCACAAAAGGAGATGGAAATACAATTGATAAGTCAGTTTGAACGCCACAAGGAAACCCTTGATAAGTTCCTTAAAAAAAAGTTTCTTCAAGAAATCAAGAAGAAAACCTCACAAAATGCTCATAGATCCCGGTAGTAATGAGATGGCACAAAACGACGCCTCATCACCCTCTTCATGTCATCCCAAGTCTCGATAGGCAAATCTCCACTTCACTTCCTATTGACGCACAACCGATCCCACCACACAATAGCATAATCAAGAAACTCAATAGCGGCAAGTTTTACCTTCTTCATTTCGGAGTAGTTGTGACAATCAAAACCAACTCCATCTTCTTCTCCCATTCAAGGTATGCTTCGGGTTCACTCTTTCCTTGAAATGCCGGAATCCTCATCTTGATACTACCCAAATTGTTGTCTACTCGATTCCGAAAGCCGCCTCTATCTCACCATATCTCCTAGGGCTGCCATCCTATCAAAGTCTTCATCGAAATTTCCCACTTCAAACGCCCCCACACCTTCAACTTCCCGTTGGGGTACCCTATTTCTCCTTGGGATGTTTGGAACAACCGGTGGCTGTCCCCGTTGTGCTCCCTCTTCAACCCTATCCATCCTCTCATGTATTTGCTCAAGTTCCGCCCTCATCATCCTTCTCATTTCCCCAATTATAGCTTGCACTTGCAAATTCGGAATAGTTGGAGGGGTACTCTCCTCGCTTGTGTTTCTCTCCTTAATTTGAGACATGATGGAAACCTGCAAGCAATGTTAGATAAAAATTACCCTCACCACAAAAACTCACGTATTTCACTCCAAGAAATAATTCACTCAAATCCACTCGTGTATCACTCAATCAATTTGGCTTTTACCCTCAAATGATCTCACCTCGCGGCCTTTTTCCACTCGTTTTCTTCTTTGAGTTCTTTCAAAACTTAATCAAAAACCATCATCAAAGGGTTCAAGTGGCAATTCAAACCGAAACAAATCAAGAAATTTTGGCAATTCAAGAAATGGGCTGGATTTTTGGCAATTCAAGAAATTTTGGCAATTCAAGAATGGCAATTCGAACCGAAACAAATCAAGAAATTTTGGAAATTCAAGAATGGCAACTCAAACCGAAACAAATCAAGAAATTTTGGAAATTCAAGAATGGCATCCTCATTACCTTTTCAAGAATTTCTGGCAATTCAAAACGATTTTTTTTTTTTTTTTTTTTTGTAAGAGAAATGAACAGAAATCAATAGAAGATAGGTCGAAAGGATGGACTTAGCTCTGATACCAACTGATACGAACCCCGCCAACGATTGTGACGAAACCCGAAAACAAATTTGGCAAGAAGAAGAAAAGCCACGGATTCAAGAAGAACGGATGGAAACCTCGACCCAATGCTTAGCGAAGCACGAACCTTGGTAAGGGGATGACGCCACAAAAGGAGATGGAAATACAATTGATAAGTCAGTTTGAACGCCACAAGGAAACCCTTGATAAGTTCTTAAAAAAAAGTTTCTTCAAGAAATCAAGAAGAAAACCTCACAAAATGCTCATAGATCCCGGTAGTAATGAGATGGCACAAAACGACGCCTCATCACCCTCTTCATGTCATCCCAAGTCTCGAGTAGGCAAATCTCCACTTCGCCTCCTATTGACGCACAACCGATCCCACCACACAATAGCATAATCAAGAAACTCAATAGCAGCAAGTTTTACCTTCTTCATTTCGGAGTAGTTGTGACAATCGAAAACCAACTCCATCTTCTTCTCCCATTCAAGGTATGCTTCGGGTTCACTCTTTCCTTGAAATGCCGGAATCCTCATCTTGATACTACCCAAATTGTTGTCTACTCGATTCCGAGCGTCTCTATCTCGACCATATCTCCTAGGGCTGCCCGTTGACATCCTATCAAAGTCTTCATCGAAATTTCCCCCTTAAAACGCCCCCACACCTTCAACTTCCCGTTGGGGTACCCTATTTCTCCTTGGGATGTTTGGAACAACCGGTGGTTGTCCCCGTTGTGCTCCCTCTTCAACCCTATCCATCCTTTCTTGTATTTGCTCAAGTTCCGCCCTCATCATCCTTCTCATTTCCCCAATTATAGCTTGCACTTGCAAATTCGGAATAGTTGGAGGGGTACTCTCCCCGCTTGTGTTTCTCTCCGGAATTTGAGACATGATGGAAACCTGCAAGCAATGTTAGATAAAAATTACCCTCACCACAAAAACTCACGTATTTCACTCCAAGATATAATTCACTCAAATCCACTCGTGTATCACTCAATCAATTTGGCTTTTACCCTCAAATGATCTCACCTCGCTGCCTTTTTCCACTCGTTTTCTTCTTTGAGTTCTTTCAAAACTTAATCAAAAACCATCATCAAAGGGTTCAAGTGGCAATTCAAACCGAAACAAATCAAGAAATTTTGGCAATTCAAGAAATGGGTTGGATTTTTGGCAATTCAAGAAATTTTGGCAATTCAAGAATGGCAATTCGAACCGAAACAAATCAAGAAATTTTGGAAATTCAAGAATGGCAACTCAAACCGAAACAAATCAAGAAATTTTGGAAATTCAAGAATGGCATCCTCATTACCTTTTCAAGAATTTCTGGCAATTCAAAACGATTTTTCTTTTGTAAGAGAAATGAAATGTAAATCAATAGAAGATAGGTCGAAAGGATGGACTTAGCTCGATACCAACCTGATACTTAACCCCGCCGACGATTGTGACGAAACCCGAAAACAAATTTGGCAAGAAGGAGAAGAGCCACGGATTCAAGAGAACGGATGGAAACCTCGACCCAATGCTTAGCTAAGCACCTAACCTTGGTAAGGGATGACGCCACAAAAGGAGATGGAAATACAATTGATAAGTCAGCTTTGAACGCCACAAGGAAACCCTTGATAAGTTCTTAAAAAAGTTTCTTCAAGAAATCAAGAAGAAAACCTCACAAAATGCTCATAGATCCCGGTAGTAATGAGATGGCACAAAACGACGCCTCATCACCCTGTTCATGTCATCCCAAGTCTCGATAGGCAAATCTCCAGTTCGCCTCCTATTGACGCACAACTGATCCCACCACACAATAGCATAATCAGTAAACTCAATAGCGGCAAGTTTTACCTTCTTCATTTCGGGGTAGTTGTGACAATCGAAAACCAACTCCATCTTCTTCTCCCATTCAAGGTATGCTTCGGGTTCACACTTTCCTCGAAATGCCGGAATCCTCATCTTGATACTACCCAAATTGTTGTCTACTCGATTCCGAGCGTCTCTATCTCGACCATATCTCCTAGGGCTGCCATCCTATCAAAGTCTTCATCGAAATTTCCCACTTCAAACGCCCCCACACCTTCAACTTCCCGTTGGGGTACCCTATTTCTCCTTGGGATGTTTGGAACAACCGGTGGCTGTCCCCGTTGTGCTCCCTCTTCAACCCTATCCATCCCCTCATGTATTTGCTCAAGTTTCGCCCTCATCATCCTTCTAATTTCCACAATTATAGCTTGCACTTGCAAATTCGGAATAGTTGGAGGGTTACTCTCCCCGCTTGTGTTTCTCTCCGGAATTTGAGACATGATGGAAACCTGCAAGCAATGTTAGATAAAAATTACCCTCACCACAAAAACTCACGTATTTCACTCCAAGAAATAATTCACTCAAATCCACTCGTGTATCACTCAATCAATTTGGCTTTTACCCTCAAATGATCTCACCTCGCTGCCTTTTTCCACTCGCTTTCTTCTTTGAGTTCTTTCAAAACTTAATCAAAACCATCATCAAAGGGTTCAAGTGGCAATTCAAACCAAACAAATCAAGAAATTTTGGCAATTCAAGAAATGGGCTGGATTTTTGGCAATTCAAGAAATTTTGGCAATTCAAGAATGGCAATTCAACCTAAACAAATCAAGAAATTTTGGAAATTCAAGAATGGCAACTCAAACCAAACAAATCAAGAAATTTTGGAAATTCAAGAATGGCATTCAAGAATGGCATCCTCATTACCTTTTCAAGAATTTCTCGCAATTCAAAACGATTTTTGTAAGAGAAATGAATGTAAATCAATAGAAGATAGGTCGAAGGATGGACTTAGCTCGATACCAACCGATACTTAACCCCGCCAACGATTGTGACGAAACCCAAAACAAATTTGGCAAGAAGAAGAAAAGCCACGGATTCAAGAAGAACGGATGGAAACCTCGACCCAATGCTTAGCTAAGCACCTAACCTTGGTAAGGGATGACGCCACAAAAGGAGATGGAAATACAATTGATAAGTCCTTTGAACGCCACAAGGAAACCCTTGATAAGTTCTTAAAAAGTTTCTTCAAGAAATCAAGAAGAAAACCTCACAAAATGCTCATAGATCCCGTAGTAATGAGATGGCACAAAACGACGCCTCATCACCCTCTTCATGTCATCCCAAGTCTCGATAGGCAAATCTCCACTTCGCCTCCTATTGACGCACAACTTATCCCACCACACAATAACATAATCAAGAAACTCAATAGCTGCAAGTTTTACCTTCTTCATTTCGGAGTAGTTGTGACAATCAAAACCAACTCCATCTTCTTCTCCCATTCAAGGTATGCTTCGGGTTCACTCTTTCCTTGAAATGCCGGAATCCTCATCTTGATACTACCCAAATTGTTGTCTACTCGATTCCGAGCCGCCTCTATCTCACCATATCTCCTAGGGCTGCCCGCTGACATCCTATCAAAGTCTTCATCAAATTTCCCACTTCAAACGCCCCACACCTTCAACTTCCCGCTAGTACCCTATTTCTCCTTGGGATGTTTGGAACAACCGGTGGCTGTCCCCGTTGTGCTCCCTCTTCAACCCTATCCATCCCCTCATGTATTTGCTCAAGTTCCGCCCTCATCATCCTTCTCATTTCCCCAATTATAGCTTGCACTTGCAAATTCGGAATAGTTGGAGGGGTACTCTCCCCGCTTGTGTTTCTCTCCGGAATTTGAGACATGATGGAAACCTGCAAGCAATGTTAGATAAAAATTACCCTCACCACAAAAACTCACGTATTTCACTCCAAGAAATAATTCACTCAAATCCACTCGTGTATCACTCAATCAATTTGGCTTTTACCCTCAAATGATCTCACCTCGCTGCCTTTTTCCACTCGTTTTCTTCTTTGAGTTCTTTCAAAACTTAATCAAAAACCATCATCAAAGGGTTCAAGTGGCAAGAAATTTTGGCAATTCAAGAAATGGGCTGGATTTTTGGCAATTCAAGAAATTTTGGCAATTCAAGAATGGCAATTCGAACCGAAACAAATCAAGAAATTTTGGAAATTCAAGAATGGCAACTCAAACCGAAACAAATCAAGAAATTTTGGAAATTCAAGAATGGCATCCTCATTACCTTTTCAAGAATTTCTGGCAATTCAAAACGATTTTTTTTTTTTTTTTTTTTGTAAGAGAAATGAACAGAAATCAATAGAAGATAGGTCGAAAGGATGGACTTAGCTCTGATACCAACTGATACGAACCGCGCCAACGATTGTGACGAAACCCGAAAACAAATTTGGCAAGAAGAAGAAAAGCCACGGATTCAAGAAGAACGGATGGAAACCTCGACCCAATGCTTAGCGAAGCACGAACCTTGGTAAGGGGATGACGCCACAAAAGGAGATGGAAATACAATTGATAAGTCAGTTTGAACGCCACAAGGAAACCCTTGATAAGTTCTTAAAAAAAAAGTTTCTTCAAGAAATCAAGAAGAAAACCTCACAAAATGCTCATAGATCCCGGTAGTAATGAGATGGCACAAAACGACGCCTCATCACCCTCTTCATGTCATCCCAAGTCTCGATAGGCAAATCTCCACTTCGCCTCCTATTGACGCACAACTGATCCCACCACACAATAGCATAATCAGTAAACTCAATAGCGGCAAGTTTTACCTTCTTCATTTCGGAGTAGTTGTGACAATCAAAACCAACTCCATCTTCTTCTCCCATTCAAGGTATGCTTCGGGTTCACTCTTTCCTTGAAATGCCGGAATCCTCATCTTGATACTACCCAAATTGTTGTCTACTCGATTCCGAAAGGCCTCTATCTCACCATATCTCCTAGGGCTGCCCGCTGACATCCTATCAAAGTCTTCATCAAATTTCCCACTTCAAACGCCCCCACACCTTCAACTTCCCGCTGGGGTACCCTATTTCTCCTTGGGATGTTTGGAACAACCGTGGCTGTCCCCGCTTGTGCTCCCTCTTCAACCCTATCCATCCTCTCATGTATTTGCTCAAGTTCCGCCTCATCATCCTTCTCATTTCCCCAATTATAGCTTGCACTTGCAAATTCGAATAGTTGGAGGGGTACTCTCCTCGCTTGTGTTTCTCTCCGAATTTGAGACATGATGGAAACCTCGCAAGCAATGTTAGATAAAAATTACCCTCACCACAAAACTCACGTATTTCACTCCAAGAAATAATTCACTCAAATCCACTCGTATCACTCAATCAATTTGGCTTTTACCCTCAAATGATCTCACCTCACGCCTTTTTCCACTCGCTTTTCTTCTTTGAGTTCTTTCAAAACTTAATCAAAACCATCATCAAAGGGTTCAAGTGGCAATTCAAACCAAACAAATCAAGAAATTTTGGCAATTCAAGAAATGGGCTGGATTTTTGGCAATTCAAGAAATTTTGGCAATTCAAGAATGGCAATTCAACCTAAACAAATCAAGAAATTTTGGAAATTCAAGAATGGCAACTCAAACCAAACAAATCAAGAAATTTTGGAAATTCAAGAATGGTATTCAAGAATGGCATCCTCATTACCTTTTCAAGAATTTCGCAATTCAAAACGATTTTTTGTAAGAGAAATGAATGTAAATCAATAGAAGATAGGTCGAAGGATGGACTTAGCTATGATACCAACTGATACGAACCCCGCCAACGATTGTGACGGAACCCGAAAACAAATTTGGCAAGAAGAAGAAAAGCCACGGATTCAAGAAGAACGGATGGAAACCTCGACCCAATGCTTAGCGAAGCACGAACCTTGGTAAGGGGATGACGCCACAAAAGGAGATGGAAATACAATTGATAAGTCAGTTTGAACGCCACAAGGAAACCCTTGATAAGTTCTTAAAAAAAAGTTTCTTCAAGAAATCAAGAAGAAAACCTCACAAAATGCTCATAGATCCCGGTAGTAATGAGATGGCACAAAACGACGCCTCATCACCCTCTTCATGTCATCCCAAGTCTCGATAGCCAAATCTCCACTTCGCCTCCTATTGACGCACAACTGATCCAACCACACAATAGCATAATCAGTAAGCTCAATAGCGGCAAGTTTTACCTTCTTCATTTCGGAGTAGTTGTGACAATCGAAAACCAACTCCATCTTCTTCTCCCATTCAAGGTATGCTTCGGGTTCACTCTTTCCTTGAAATGCCGGAATCCTCATCTTGATACTACCCAAATTGTTGTCTACTCGATTCCGGGCGTCTCTATCTCACCATATCTCCTAGGGCTGCCCGCTGACATCCTATCAAAGTCTTCATCAAATTTCCCACTTCAAACGCCCCCACACCTTCAACTTCCCGCTGGGGTACCCTATTTCTCCTTGGGATGTTTGGAACAACCGTGGCTGTCCCCTGCTGTGCTCCCTCTTCAACCCTATCCATCCTCTCATGTATTTGCTCAAGTTCCGCCCTCATCATCCTTCTCATTTCCCCAATTATAGCTTGCACTTGCAAATTCGAATAGTTGGAGGGTACTCTCCTCGCTTGTGTTTCTCTCCGAATTTGAGACATGATGGAAACCTCGCAAGCAATGTTAGATAAAAATTACCCTCACCACAAAACTCACGTATTTCACTCCAAGAAATAATTCACTCAAATCCACTCGTGTATCACTCAATCAATTTGGCTTTTACCCTCAAATGATCTCACCTCACGCCTTTTTCCACTCGCTTTCTTCTTTGAGTTCTTTCAAAACTTAATCAAAACCATCATCAAAGGGTTCAAGTGGCAATTCAAACCAAACAAATCAAGAAATTTTGGCAATTCAAGAAATGGGCTGGATTTTTGGCAATTCAAGAAATTTTGGCAATTCAAGAATGGCAATTCAACCAAACAAATCAAGAAATTTTGGAAATTCAAGAATGGCAACTCAAACCAAACAAATCAAGAAATTTTGAAATTCAAGAATGGCATTCAAGAATGGCATCCTCATTACCTTTTCAAGAATTTCTCGCAATTCAAAACGATTTTTGTAAGAGAAATGAATGTAAATCAATAGAAGATAGGTCGAAAGGATGGACTTAGCTCTGATACCAACTGATACGAACCCCGCCAACGATTGTGACGAAACCCGAAAACAAATTTGGCAAGAAGAAGAAAAGCCACGGATTCAAGAAGAACGGATGGAAACCTCGAGCCAATGCTTAGCGAAGCACGAACCTTGGTAAGGGGATGACGCCACAAAAGGAGATGGAAATACAATTGATAAGTCAGTTTGAACGCCACAAGGAAACCCTCGATAAGTTCTTAAAAAAAAGTTTCTTCAAGAAATCAAGAAGAAAACCTCACAAAATTCTCATAGATCCCGGTAGTAATGAGATGGCACAAAACGACGCCTCATCACCCTCTTCATGTCATCCCAAGTCTCGATAGGCAAATCTCCACTTCGCCTCCTATTGACGCACAACTGATCCCACCACACAATAGCATAATCAGTAAACTCAATAGCGGCAAGTTTTACCTTCTTCATTTCGGAGTAGTTGTGACAATCGAAAACCAACTCCATCTTCTTCTCCCATTCAAGGTATGCTTCGGGTTCACTCTTTCCTTGAAATGCCGGAATCCTCATCTTGATACTACCCAAATTGTTGTCTACTCGATTCCGAAAGCCGCCTCTATCTCGACCATATCTCCTAGGGCTGCCCGTTGACATCCTATCAAAGTCTTCATCGAAATTTCCCACTTCAAACGACCCCACACCTTCAACTTCCCGTTGGGGTACCCTATTTCTCCTTGGGATGTTTGGAACAACCGGTGGCTGTCCCCGTTGTGCTCCCTCTTCAACCCTATCCATCCTCTCATGTATTTGCTCAAGTTCCGCCCTCATCATCCTTCTCATTTCCCCAATTATAGCTTGCACTTGCAAATTCGGAATAGTTGGAGGGGTACTCTCCTCGCTTGTGTTTCTCTCCGGAATTTGAGACATGATGGAAACCAGCAAGCAATGTTAGATAAAAATTACCCTCACCACAAAACTCACGTATTTCACTCCAAGAAATAATTCACTCAAATCGACTCGTGTATCACTCAATCAATTTGAATTTTACCCTCAAATGATCTCACCTCGCTGCCTTTTTCCACTCGTTTTCTTCTTTGAGTTCTTTCAAAACTTAATCAAAAACCATCATCAAAGGGTTCAAGTGGCAATTCAAACCGAAACAAATCAAGAAATTTTGGCAATTCAAGAAATGGGCTGGATTTTTGGCAATTCAAGAAATTTTGGAAATTCAAGAATGGCAACTCAAACCGAAACAAATCAAGAAATTTTGGCAATTCAAGAATGGCAATTCGAACCGAAACAAATCAAGAAATTTTGGAAATTCAAGAATGGCATTCAAGAATGGCATCCTCATTACCTTTTCAAGAATTTCTGGCAATTCAAAACGATTTTTTTTTTTTTTTTTTGTAAGAGAAATGAACAGAAATCAATAGAAGATAGGTCGAAAGGATGGACTTAGCTATGATACCAACTGATACGAACCCCGCCAACGATTGTGACGGAACCCGAAAACAAATTTGGCAAGAAGAAGAAAAGCCACGGATTCAAGAAGAACGGATGGAAACCTCGAGCCAATGCTTAGCGAAGCACGAACCTTGGTAAGGGGATGACGCCACAAAAGGAGATGGAAATACAATTGATAAGTCAGTTTGAACGCCACAAGGAAACCCTTGATAAGTTCTTAAAAAAAAAGTTTCTTCAAGAAATCAAGAAGAAAACCTCACAAAATGCTCATAGATCCCGGTAGTAATGAGATGGCACAAAACGACGCCTCATCACCCTCTTCATGTCATCCCAAGTCTCGATAGGCAAATCTCCAGTTCGCCTCCTATTGACGCACAACTGATCCCACCACACAATAGCATAATCAGTAAACTCAATAGCGGCAAGTTTTACCTTCTTCATTTCGGAGTAGTTGTGACAATCGAAAACCAACTCCATCTTCTTCTCCCATTCAAGGTATGCTTCGGGTTCACTCTTTCCTTGAAATGCCGGAATCCTCATCTTGATACTACCCAAATTGTTGTCTACTCGATTCCGAGCGTCTCTATCTCGACCATATCTCCTAGGGCTGCCCGTTGACATCCTATCAAAGTCTTCATCGAAATTTCCCACTTCAAACGCCCCCACACCTTCAACTTCCCGGTTGGGTACCCTATTTCTCCTTGGGATGTTTGGAACAACCGGTGGCTGTCCCCGTTGTGCTCCCTCTTCAACCCTATCCATCCTCTAATGTATTTGCTCAAGTTCCGCCCTCATCATCCTTCTCATTTCCCCAATTATAGCTTGCACTTGCAAATTCGGAATAGTTGGAGGGGTACTCTCCTCGCTTGTGTTTCTCTCCGGAATTTGAGACATGATGGAAACCTGCAAGCAATGTTAGATAAAAATTACCCTCACCACAAAAACTCACGTATTTCACTCCAAGAAATAATTCACTCAAATCCACTCGTGTATCACTCAATCAATTTGGCTTTTACCCTCAAATGATCTCACCTCACTGCCTTTTTCCACTCGTTTTCTTCTTTGAGTTCTTTCAAAACTTAATCAAAAACCATCATCAAAGGGTTCAAGTGGCAATTCAAACCGAAACAAATCAAGAAATTTTGGCAATTCAAGAAATGGGCTGGATTTTTGGCAATTCAAGAAATTTTGGCAATTCAAGAATGGCAACTCAAACCGAAACAAATCAAGAAATTTTGGAAATTCAAGAATGGCAACTCAAACCGAAACAAATCAAGAAATTTTGGAAATTCAAGAAAGGCATTCAAGAATGGCATCCTCATTACCTTTTCAAGAATTTCTGGCAATTCAAAACGATTTTTTTTTTTTGTAAGAGAAATGAACAGAAATCAATAGAAGATAGGTCGAAAGGATGGACTTAGCTCTGATACCAACTGATACTAACACCGCAAACGATTGTTACGAAACCAGAAAACAAATTTGGCAAGAAGAAGAAAAGCCACGGATTCAAGAAGAACGGATGGAAACCTCGACCCAATGCTTAGCGAAGCACGAACCTTGGTAAGGGGATGACGCCACAAAAGGAGATGGAAATACAATTGATAAGTCAGTTTGAACGCCACAAGGAAACCCTTGATAAGTTCCTTAAAAAAAAGTTTCTTCAAGAAATCAAGAAGAAAACCTCACAAAATGCTCATAGGTCCCGGTAGTAATGAGATGGCACAAAACGACGCCTCATCACCCTCATCATGTCATCCCAAGTCTCGATAGGCAAATCTCCACTTCGCCTCCTATTGACGCACAACTGATCCCACCACACAATAGCATAATCAGTAAACTCAATAGCGGCAAGTTTTACCTTCTTCATTTCGGAGTAGTTGTGACAATCGAAAACCAACTCCATCTTCTTCTCCCATTCAAGGTATGCTTCGGGTTCACTCTTTCCTTGAAATGCCGGAATCCTCATCTTGATACTACCCAAATTGTTGTCTACTCGATTCCGAGCCTCTATCTCGACCATATCTCCTAGGGCTGCCCGTTGACATCCTATCAAAGTCTTCATCGAAATTTCCCACTTCAAACGTCCCCACACCTTCAACTTCCCGTTGGGGTACCCTATTTCTCCTTGGGATGTTTGGAACAACCGGTGGCTGTCCCCGTTGTGCTCCCTCTTCAACCCTATCCATCCTCTCATGTATTTGCTCAAGTTCCGCCTTCATCATCCTTCTCATTTCCCCAATTATAGCTTGCACTTGCAAATTCGGAATAGTTGGAGGGTACTCTCCTCGCTTGTGTTTCTCTCCTAATTTGAGACATGATGGAAACCTCGCAAGCAATGTTAGATAAAAATTACCCTCACCACAAAACTCACGTATTTCACTCCAAGAAATAATTCACTCAAATCCACTCGTGTATCACTCAATCAATTTGGCTTTTACCCTCAAATGATCTCACCTCACGCCTTTTTCCACTCGCTTTCTTCTTTGAGTTCTTTCAAAACTTAATCAAAACCATCATCAAAGGGTTCAAGTGGCAATTCAAACCAAACAAATCAAGAAATTTTGGCAAATCAAGAAATGGGCTGGATTTTTGGCAATTCAAGAAATTTTGGCAATTCAAGAATGGCAATTCAACCAAACAAATCAAGAAATTTTGGAAATTCAAGAATGGCAACTCAAACCTAAACAAATCAAGAAATTTTGGAAATTCAAGAATGGCATTCAAGAATGGCATCCTCATTACCTTTTCAAGAATTCTCGCAATTCAAAACGATTTTTTTTTTTTTTTTTTGCAAGAGAAATGAATGTAAATCAATAGAAGATAGGTCGAAAGGATGGACTTAGCTCGATACCAACCGATACTTAACCTCACAACGATTGTGACGGAACCCGAAAACAAATTTGGCAAGAAGAAGAAAAGCCACGGATTCAAGAAGAACGGATGGAAACCTCGACCCAATGCTTAGCCAAGCACCTAACCTTGGTAAGGGATGACGCCACAAAAGGAGATGGAAATACAATTGATAAGTCAGCTTGAACGCCACAAGGAAACCCTTGATAAGTTCTTAAAAAAGTTTCTTCAAGAAATCAAGAAGAAAACCTCACAAAATGCTCATAGATCCCGTAGTAATGAGATGGCACAAAACGACGCCTCATCACCCTCTTCATGTCATCCCAAGTCTCGATAGGTAAATCTCCACTTCGCTTCCTATTGACGCACAACCCCATCCCACCACACAATAGCATAATCAAGAAACTCAATAGCGGCAAGTTTTACCTTCTTCATTTCGAGTAGTTGTGACAATCAAAACCAACTCCATCTTCTTCACCCATTCAAGGTATGCTTCGGGTTCACTCTTTCCTCGAAATGCCGGAATCCTCATCTTGATACTACCCAAATTGTTGTCTACTCGATTCCGAAAGCCGCCTCTATCTCAATTATATCTCCTAGGGCTGCCCGCTGACATCCTATCAAAGTCTTCATCGAAATTTCCCACTTCAAACGCCCCCACACCTTCAACTTCCCGCTGGGGTACCCTATTTCTCCTTGGGATGTTTGGAACAACCGCTGGTCCCCCGCTTGTGCTCCCTCTTCAACCCTATCCATCCTCTCATGTATTTGCTCAAGTTCCGCCTCATCATCCTTCTCATTTCCCCAATTATAGCTTTGCACTTGCAAATTCGAATAGTTGGAGGGTACTCTCCTCGCTTGTGTTTCTCTCCGAATTTGAGACATGATGGAAACTCGCAAGCAATGTTAGATAAAAATTACCCTCACCACAAAACTCACGATTTCACTCCAAGAAATAATTCACTCAAATCCACTCGTGTATCACTCAATCAATTTGGCTTTTACCCTCAAATGATCTCACCTCACGCTTTTTCCACTCGCTTTCTTCTTTGAGTTCTTTCAAAACTTAATCAAAACCATCATCAAAGGGTTCAAGTGGCAATTCAAACCAAACAAATCAAGAAATTTTGGCAATTCAAGAAATGGGCTGGATTTTTGGCAATTCAAGAAATTTTGGCAATTCAAGAATGGCAATTCAACCAAACAAATCAAGAAATTTTGGAAATTCAAGAATGGCAACTCAAACCAAAACAAATCAAGAAATTTTGGAAATTCAAGAATGGCATCCTCATTACCTTTTCAAGAATTTCTGGCAATTCAAAACGATTTTTTTTTTTTTTTTGTAAGGGAAATGAACAGAAATCAATAGAAGATAGGTCGAAAGGATGGACTTAGCTCTGATACCAACTGATACGAACCCCGCCAACGATTGTGACGAAACCCGAAAACAAATTTGGCAAGAAGAAGAAAAGCCACGGATTCAAGAAGAACGGATGGAAACCTCGACCCATTGCTTTGCGAAGCACGAACCTTGGTAAGGGGATGACGCCACAAAAGGAGATGGAAGTACAATTGATAAGTCAGTTTGAACGCCACAAGGAAACCCTTGATAAGTTCTTAAAAAAAAGTTTCTTCAAGAAATCAAGAAGAAAACCTCACAAAATGCTCATAGATCCCGGTAGTAATGAGATGGCACAAAACGACGCCTCATCACCCTCTTCATGTCATCCCAAGTCTCGATAGGCAAATCTCCACTTCGCCTCCTATTGACGCACAACTGATCCCACCACACAATAGCATAATCAGTAAACTCAATAGCGGCAAGTTTTACCTTCTTCATTTCGGAGTAGTTGTGACAATCAAAACCAACTCCATCTTCTTCTCCCATTCAAGGTATGCTTCGGGTTCACTCTTTCCTTGAAATGCCGGAATCCTCATCTTGATACTACCCAAATTGTTGTCTACTCGATTCCGAGCGTCTCTATCTCGACCATATCTCCTAGGGCTGCCCGCTGCCATCCTATCAAAGTCTTCATCAAATTTCCCACTTCAAACGCCCCACACCTTCAACTTCCCGCTGGGGTACCCTATTTCTCCTTGGGATGTTTGGAACAACCGTGGCTGTCCCCCGCTTGTGCTCCCTCTTCAACCCTATCCATCCTCTCATGTATTTGCTCAAGTTCCGCCCTCATCATCCTTCTCATTTCCCCAATTATAGCTTGCACTTGCAAATTCGGAATAGTTGGAGGGGTACTCTCCTCGCTTGTGTTTCTCTCCTTAATTTGAGACATGATGGAAACCTGCAAGCAATGTTAGATAAAAATTACCCTCACCACAAAACTCACGTGATTTCACTCCAAGAAATAATTCACTCAAATCCACTCGTGTATCACTCAATCAATTTGGCTTTTACCCTCAAATGATCTCACCTCACGCTGCCTTTTTCCACTCGCTTTTCTTCTTTGAGTTCTTTCAAAACTTAATCAAAACCATCATCAAAGGGTTCAAGTGGCAATTCAAACCAAACAAATCAAGAAATTTTGGCAATTCAAGAAATGGGCTGGATTTTTGGCAATTCAAGAAATTTTGGCAATTCAAGAATGGCAATTCAAACCAAACAAATCAAGAAATTTTGGAAATTCAAGAATGGCAACTCAAACCTAAACAAATCAAGAAATTTTGGAAATTCAAGAATGGCATTCAAGAATGGCATCCTCATTACCTTTTCAAGAATTTCCGCAATTCAAAACGATTTTTTTTTTTTTTTTTGTAAGAGAAATGAAATGTAAATCAATAGAAGATAGGTCGAAAGGATGGACTTAGCTCGTACCAACTGATACGAACCCCGCCAACGATTGTGACGGAACCCGAAAACAAATTTGGCAAGAAGAAGAAAAGCCACGGATTCAAGAAGAACGGATGGAAACCTCGAGCCAATGCTTAGCCAAGCACGAACCTTGGTAAGGGGATGACGCCACAAAAGGAGATGGAAATACAATTGATAAGTCAGTTTGAACGCCACAAGGAAACCCTTGATAAGTTCTTAAAAAAAAGTTTCTTCAAGAAATCAAGAAGAAAACCTCACAAAATGCTCATAGATCCCGGTAGTAATGAGATGGCACAAAACGACGCCTCATCACCCTCTCTTCATGTCAACCCAAGTCTCGATAGGCAAATCTCCACTTCGCCTCCTATTGACGCACAACCCGATCCCACCACACAATAGCATAATCAAGAAACTCAATAGCGGCAAGTTTTACCTTCTTCATTTCGGAGTAGTTGTGACAATCGAAAACCAACTCCATCTTCTTCTCCCATTCAAGGTATGCTTCGGGTTCACTCTTTCCTTGAAATGCCGGAATCCTCATCTTGATACTACCCAAATTGTTGTCTACTCGATTCCGAGCGTCTCTATCTCGACCATATCTCCTAGGGCTGCCCGTTGACATCCTATCAAAGTCTTCATCGAAATTTCCCACTTCAAACACCCCCACACCTTCAACTTCCCGTTGGGGTACCATATTTCTCCTTTGGATGTTTGGAACAACCGGTGGATGTCCCCGTTGTGCTCCCTCTTCAACCCTATCCATCCTCTCATGTATTTGCTCAAGTTCCGCCCTCATCATCCTTCTCATTTCCCCAATTATAGCTTGCACTTGCAAATTCGGAATAGTTGGAGGGGTACTCTCCTCGCTTGTGTTTCTCTCCGGAATTTGAGACATGATGGAAACCTGCAAGCAATGTTAGATAAAAATTACCCTCACCACAAAAACTCACGTATTTCACTCCAAGAAATAATTCACTCAAATCCACTCGTGTATCACTCAATCAATTTGGCTTTTACCCTCAAATGATCTCACCTCGCTGCCTTTTTCCACTCGCTTTTCTTCTTTGAGTTCTTTCAAAACTTAATCAAAACCATCATCAAAGGGTTCAAGTGGCAATTCAAACCAAACAAATCAAGAAATTTTGGCAATTCAAGAAATGGGTCGGATTTTTGGCAATTCAAGAAATTTTGGCAATTCAAGAATGGCAATTCAACCTAAACAAATCAAGAAATTTTGGAAATTCAAGAATGGCAACTCAAACCAAACAAATCAAGAAATTTTGGAAATTCAAGAATGGCATCCTCATTACCTTTTCAAGAATTTCGCAATTCAAAACGATTTTTTTGTAAGAGAAATGAATGTAAATCAATAGAAGATAGGTCGAAAGGATGGACTTAGCTCGATACCAACCGATACTTAACCGCCAACGATTGTGACGGAACCCGAAAACAAATTTGGCAAGAAGAAGAAAAGCCACGGATTCAAGAAGAACGGATGGAAACCTCGAGCCAATGCTCAGCGAAGCACGAACCTCGGTAAGGGGATGACGCCACAAAAGGAGATGGAAATACAATTGATAAGTCAGTTTGAACGCCACAAGGAAACCCTCGATAAGTTCTTAAAAAAAATTTTCTTCAAGAAATCAAGCAGAAAACCTCACAAAATGCTCATAGATCCCGGTAGTAATGAGATGGCACAAAACGACGCCTCATCACCCTCTTCATTGCATCCCAAGTCTCGATAGGCAAATCTCCACTTCGCCTCCTATTGACGCACAACTGATCCCACCACACAATGGCATAATCAGTAAACTCAATAGCGGCAAGTTTTACCTTCTTCATTTCGGAGTAGTTGTGACAATCGAAAACCAACTCCATCTTCTTCTCCCATTCAAGGTATGCTTCGGGTTCACTCTTTCCTTGAAATGCCGGAATCCTCATCTTGATACTACCCAAATTGTTGTCTACTCGATTCCGAGCGTCTCTATCTCGACCATATCTCCTAGGGCTGCCCGTTGACATCCTATCAAAGTCTTCATCAAAATTTCCCACTTCAAACGCCCCCACACCTTCAACTTCCCGTTGGGGTACCCTATTTCTCCTTGGGATGTTTGGAACAACCGGTGGCTGTCTCCGTTGTGCTCCCTCTTCAACCCTATCCATCCTCTCATGTATTTGCTCAAGTTCCGCCCTCATCTTCCTTCTCATTTCCCCAATTATAGCTTGCACTTGCAAATTCGGAATAGCTGGAGGGGTACTCTCCTCGCTTGTGTTTCTCTCCGGAATTTGAGACATGATGGAAACCTGCAAGCGATGTTTGATAAAAATTACCCTCACCACAAAAACTCACGTATTTCACTCCAAGAAATAATTCACTCAAATCCACTCGTGTATCACTCAATCAATTTGGCTTTTACCCTCAAATGATCTCACCTCGCTGCCTTTTTCCACTCGTTTTCTTCTTTGAGTTCTTTCAAAACTTAATCAAAAACCATCATCAAAGGGTTCAAGTGGCAATTCAAACCAAACAAATCAAGAAATATTGGCAATTCAAGAAATGGGTCGGATTTTTGGCAATTCAAGAAATTTTGGCAATTCAAGAATGGCAATTCGAACCAAACAAATCAAGAAATTTTGGAAATTCAAGAATGGCAACTCAAACCAAACAAATCAAGAAATTTTGGAAATTCAAGAATGGCATTCAAGAATGGCATCCTCATTACCTTTTCAAGAATTTCTCGCAATTCAAAACGATTTTTTGTAAGAGAAATGAATGTAAATCAATAGAAGATAGGTCGAAAGGATGGACTTAGCTCGATACCAACTGATACGAACCCCGCTAACGATTGTGACGGAACCCGAAAACAAATTTGGCAAGAAGAAGAAAAGCCACGGATTCAAGAAGAACGGATGGAAACCTCGAGCCAATTCTTAGCGAAGCACGAACCTTGGTAAGGGGATGATGCCACAAAAGGAGATGGAAATACAATTGGTAAGTCAGTTTGAACGCCACAAGGAAACCCTTGATAAGTTCTTAAAAAAAAATTTCTTCAAGAAATCAAGCAGAAAACCTCACAAAATGCTCATAGATCCCGGTAGTAATGAGATGGCACAAAACGACGCCTCATCACCCTCTTCATTGCATCCCAAGTCTCGATAGGCAAATCTCCACTTCGCCTCCTATTGACGCACAACCCATCCCACCACACAATAGCATAATCAAGAAACTCAATAGCTGCAAGTTTTACCTTCTTCATTTCGGAGTAGTTGTGACAATCAAAACCAACTCCATCTTCTTCTCCCATTCAAGGTATGCTTCGGGTTCACTCTTTCCTTGAAATGCCGGAATCCTCATCTTGATACTACCCAAATTGTTGTCTACTCGATTCGAAAGCGCCTCTATCTCGACCATATCTCCTAGGGCTGCCCGCTGACATCCTATCAAAGTCTTCATCAAATTTCCCACTTCAAACGCCCCCACACCTTCAACTTCCCGCTGGGGTACCCTATTTCTCCTTGGGATGTTTGGAACAACCGTGGCTGTCCCCGCTTGTGCTCCCTCTTCAACCCTATCCATCCTCTCATGTATTTGCTCAAGTTCCGCCTCATCATCCTTCTCATTTCCCCAATTATAGCTTGCACTTGCAAATTCGGAATAGTTGGAGGGTACTCTCCTCGCTTGTGTTTCTCTCCGAATTTGAGACATGATGGAAACCTCGCAAGCAATGTTAGATAAAAATTACCCTCACCACAAAAACTCACGATTTCACTCCAAGAAATAATTCACTCAAATCCACTCGTGTATCACTCAATCAATTTGGCTTTTACCCTCAAATGATCTCACCTCAGCCTTTTTCCACTCGTTTTCTTCTTTGAGTTCTTTCAAAACTTAATCAAAAACCATCATCAAAGGGTTCAAGTGGCAATTCAAACCGAAACAAATCAAGAAATTTTGGCAATTCAAGAAATGGGCTGGATTTTTGGCAATTCAATAAATTTTGGCAATTCAAGAATGGCAATTCGAACCGAAACAATTCAAGAAATTTTGGAAATTCAAGAATGGCAACTCAAACCGAAACAAATCAAGAAATTTTGGAAATTCAAGAAAGGCATTCAAGAATGGCATCCTCATTACCTTTTCAAGAATTTCTGGCAATTCAAAACGATTTTTTTTTTTTGTAAGAGAAATGAACAGAAATCAATAGAAGATAGGTCGAAAGGATGGACTTAGCTCTGATACCAACTGATACGAACCCCGCCAACGATTGTGACGGAACCCGAAAACAAATTTGGCAAGAAGAAGAAAAGCCACGGATTCAAGAAGAACGGATGGAAACCTCGACCCAATGCTTAGCGAAGCACGAACCTTGGTAAGGGGATGACGCCACAAAAGGAGATGGAAATACAATTGATAAGTCAGTTTGAACGCCACAAGGAAACCCTTGATAAGTTCTTAAAAAAAATTTTCTTCAAGAAATCAAGCAGAAAACCTCACAAAATGCTCATAGATCCCGGTAGTAATGAGATGGCACAAAACGACGCCTCATCACCCTCTTCATTGCATCCCAAGTCTCGATAGGCAAATCTCCACTTCGCCTCCTATTGACGCACAACTGATCCCACCACACAATGGCATAATCAGTAAACTCAATAGCGGCAAGTTTTACCTTCTTCATTTCGGAGTAGTTGTGACAATCAAAAACCAACTCCATCTTCTTCTCCCATTCAAGGTGTGCTTCGGGTTCACTCTTTCCTTGAAATGCCGGAATCCTCATCTTGATACTACCCAAATTGTTGTCTACTCGATTCCGAGCGTCTCTATCTCGACCATATCTCCTAGGGCTGCCCGTTGACATCCTATCAAAGTCTTCATCGAAATTTCCCACTTCAAACGCCCCCACACCTTCAACTTCCCGTTGGGGTACCCTATTTCTCCTTGGGATGTTTGGAACAACCGGTGGCTGTCCCCGTTGTGCTCCCTCTTCAACCCTATCCATCCTCTCATGTATTTGCTCAAGTTCCTACTCATCATCCTTCTCATTTCCCCAATTATAGCTTGCACTTGCAAATTCGGAATAGTTGGAGGGGTACTCTCCTCGCTTGTGTTTCTCTCCTTAATTTGAGACATGATGGAAACCTGCAAGCAATGTTAGATAAAAATTACCCTCACCACAAAAACTCACGTATTTCACTCCAAGAAATAATTCACTCAAATCCACTCGTGTATCACTCAATCAATTTGGCTTTTACCCTCAAATGATCTCACCTCACGCTTTTTCCACTCGTTTTCTTCTTTGAGTTCTTTCAAAACTTAATAAAAAACCATCATCAAAGGGTTCAAGTGGCAATTCAAACCGAAACAAATCAAGAAATTTTGGCAATTCAAGAAATGGGCTGGATTTTTGGCAATTCAAGAAATTTTGGCAATTCAAGAATGGCAATTCGAACCGAAACAAATCAAGAAATTTTGGAAATTCAAGAATGGCAACTCAAACCGAAACAAATCAAGAAATTTTGAAAATTCAAGAATGGCATTCCAGAATGGCATCCTCATTACCTTTTCAAGAATTTCTTTCAATTCAAAACGATTTTTTTTTTTTTTTTTTTGTAAGAGAAATTAACAGAATTCAATAGAAGATAGGTCGAAAGGATGGACTTAGCTCTGATACCAACTGATACTTAACCGCCAACGACAAGTGATTGTAAAACCCAAAACAAATTTGGCAAGAAGAAGAAAAGCCACGGATTCAAGAAGAACGGATGGAAACCTCGACCCAATGCTTAGCTAAGCACCTAACCTTGGTAAGGGGATGACGCCACAAAAGGAGATGGAAATACAATTGATAAGTCAGTTTGAACGCCACAAGGAAACCCTTGATAAGTTCTTAAAAAAAATTTTCTTCAAGAAATCAAGCAGAAAACCTCACAAAATGCTCATAGATCCCGGTAGTAATGAGATGGCACAAAACGACGCCTCATCACCCTCTTCATGTCATCCCAAGTCTCGATAGGCAAATCTCCACTTCGCCTCCTATTGACGCACAACTGATCCCACCACACAATAGCATAATCAGTAAACTCAATAGCGGCAAGTTTTACCTTCTTCATTTCGGAGTAGTTGTGACAATCAAAACCAACTCCATCTTCTTCTCCCATTCAAGGTATGCTTCGGGTTCACTCTTTCCTTGAAATGCCGGAATCCTCATCTTGATACTACCCAAATTGTTGTCTACTCGATTCCGAAGCGCCTCTATCTCTCACCATATCTCCTAGGGCTGCCCGCTGACATCCTATCAAAGTCTTCATCAAATTTCCCACTTCAAACGCCCCACACCTTCAACTTCCCGCTGGGGTACCCTATTTCTCCTTGGGATGTTTGGAACAACCGTGGCTGTCCCCGCTTGTGCTCCCTCTTCAACCCTATCCATCCTCTCTTGTTTTTGCTCAAGTTCAGCCTCATCTTCCTTCTCATTTCCCCAATTATAGCTTGCACTTGCAAATTCGGAATAGTTGGAGGGGTACTCTCCTCGCTTGTGTTTCTCTCCAGAATTTGAGACATGATGGAAACCTGCAAGCAATGTTAGATAAAAATTACCCTCACCACAAAAACTCACGTATTTCACTCCAAGAAATAATTCACTCAAATCCACTCGTGTATCACTCAATCAATTTGGCTTTTACCCTCAAATGATCTCACCTAGCTGCCTTTTTCCACTCGTTTTCTTCTTTGAGTTCTTTCAAAACTTAATCAAAAACCATCATCAAAGGGTTCAAGTGGCAATTCAAACCGAAACAAATCAAGAAATTTTGGCAATTCAAGAAATGGGCTGGATTTTTGGCAATTCAAGAAATTTTTGGCAATTCAAGAATGGCAATTCGAACCGAAACAAATCAAGAAATTTTGGAAATTCAAGAATGGCAACTCAAACCGAAACAAATCAAGAAATTTTGGAAATTCAAGAATGGCATTCAAGAATGGCATCCTCATTACCTTTTCAAGAATTTCTGGCAATTCAAAACGATTTTTTTTTTTATTATTTTTTTGTAAGGGAAATGAACAGAAATCAATATAAGATAGGTCGAAAGGATGGACTAAGATCTGATACCAACTGATACGAACCCCGCCAACGATTGTGACGAAACCCGAAAACAAATTTGGCAAGAAGAAGAAAAGCCACGGATTCAAGAAGAACGGATGGAAACCTCGACCCATTGCTTTGCGAAGCACGAACCTTGGTAAGGGGATGACGCCACAAAAGGAGATGGAAATACAATTGATAAGTCAGTTTGAACGCCACAAGGAAACCCTTGATAAGTTCTTAAAAAAAAGTTTCTTCAAGAAATCAAGAAGAAAACCTCACAAAATGCTCATAGATCCCGGTAGTAATGAGATGGCACAAAACGACGCCTCATCACCCTCTTCATGTCATCCCAAGTCTCGATAGACAAATCTCCACTTCGCCTCCTATTGACGCAAACCTGATCCCACCACACAATAGCATAATCAGTAAACTCAATAGCGGCAAGTTTTACCTTCTTCATTTCGGAGTAGTTGTGACAATCGAAAACCAACTCCATCTTCTTCTCCCATTCAAGGTATGCTTCGGGTTCACTCTTTCCTTGAAATGCCGGAATCCTCATCTTGATACTACCCAAATTGTTGTCTACTCGATTCCGAAGCCGCCTCTATCTCGACCAAATCTCCTTGGCCTGCCCGCTGACATCCTATCAAAGTCTTCATCGAAATTTCCCACTTCAAACGCCCCACACCTTCAACTTCCCGTTGGGGTACCCTATTTCTCCTTGGGATGTTTGGAACAACCGGTGGCTGTCCCCGTTGTGCTCCCTCTTCAACCCTATCCATCCTCTCATGTATTTGCTCAAGTTCCGCCCTCATCATCCTTCTCATTTCCCCAATTATAGCTTGCACTTGCAAATTCGGAATAGTTGGAGGGGTACTTCCTCGCTTGTGTTTCTCTCCGGAATTTGAGACATGATGGAAACCTGCAAGCAATGTTAGATAAAAATCACCCTCACCACAAAAACTCACGTATTTCACTCCAAAAAATAATTCACTCAAATCCACTCGTGTATCACTCAATCAATTTGGCTTTTACCCCCAAATGATCTCACCTCGCTGCCTTTTTCCACTCGTTTTCTTCTTTGAGTTCTTTCAAAACTTAATCAAAAACCATCACCAAAGGGTTCAAGTGGCAATTCAAACCGAAACAAATCAAGAAATTTTGGCAATTCAAGAAATGGGCTGGATTTTTGTCAATTCAAGAAATTTTGGCAATTCAAGAATGGTAATTCGAACCGAAACAAATCAAGAAATTTTTGAAATTCAAGAATGGCAACTCAAACCGAAACAAATCAAGAAATTTTGGAAATTCAAGAATGGCATTCAAGAATGGCATCCTCATTACCTTTTCAAGAATTTCTGGCAATTCAAAACGATTTTTTTTGTAAGGGAAATGAACAGAAATCAATAGAAGATAGGTCGAAAGGATGGACTTAGCTCTGATACCAACTGATACGAACCCCGCCAACGATTGTGACGGAACCCGAAAACAAATTTGGCAAGAAGAAGAAAAGCCACGGATTCAAGAAGAACGGATGGAAACCTCGAGCCAATGCTTAGCGAAGCACGAACCTTGGTAAAGGGATGACGCCACAAAAGGAGATGGAAATACAATTGATAAGTCAGTTTGAACGCCACAAGGAAACCCTTGATAAGTTCTTAAAAAAAAAATTCTTCAAGAAATCAAGAAGAAAACCTCACAAAACGACGCCTCATCACCCTCTTCATGTCATCCCAAGTCTCGATAGGCAAATCTCCACTTCGCCTCCTATTGACGCACAACTGATCCCACCACACAATAGCATAATCAGTAAACTCAATAGCGACAAGTTTTACCTTCTTCATTTCGGAGTAGTTGTGACAATCGAAAACCAACTCCATCTTCTTCTCCCATTCAAGGTATGCTTCGGGTTCACTCTTTCCTTGAAATGCCGGAATCCTCATCTTGATACTACCCAAATTGTTGTCTACTCGATTCCGAGCGTCTCTATCTCGACCATATCTCCTAGGGCTGCCCGTTGACATCCTATCAAAGTCTTCATCGAAATTTCCCACTTCAAACGCCCCCACACCTTCAACTTCCCGTTGGGGTACCCTATTTCTCCTTGGGATGTTTGGAACAACCGGTGGCTGTCCCCGTTGTGCTCCCTCTTCAACCCTATCCATCCTCTCATGTATTTGCTCAACTTCCGCACACATCATCCTTCTCATTTCCCCAATTATAGCTTGCACTTGCAAATTCGGAATAGTTGGAGGGGTACTCTCCTCGCTTGTGTTTCTCTCCGGAATTTGAGACATGATGGAAACCTGCAAGCAATGTTAGATAAAAATTACCCTCACCACAAAACTCACGTATTTCACTCCAAGAAATAATTCACTCAAATCCACTCGTGTATCACTCAATCAATTTGGCTTTTACCCTCAAATGATCTCACCTCGCTGCCTTTTTCCACTCGTTTTCTTCTTTGAGTTCTTTCAAAACTTAATCAAAAACCATCATCAAAGGGTTCAAGTGGCAATTCAAACCGAAACAAATCAAGAAATTTTGGCAATTCAAGAAATGGGCAGGATTTTTGGCAATTCAAGAAATTTTGGCAATTCAAGAATGGCAATTCAACCTAAACAAATCAAGAAATTTTGGAAATTCAAGAATGGCAACTCAAACCAAAACAAATCAAGAAATTTTGGAAATTCAAGAATGGCATTCAAGAATGGCATCCTCATTACCTTTTCAAGAATTCTCGCAATTCAAAACGATTTTTTGTAAGAGAAATGAATGTAAATCAATAGAAGATAGGTCGAAAGGATGGACTTAGCTCTGATACCAACTGATACAAACCCCGCCAACGATTGTGACGAAACCCGAAAACAAATTTGGCAAGAAGAAGAAAAGCCACGGATTCAAGAAGAACGGATGGAAACCTCGACCCAATGCTTAGTGAAGCACGAACCTTGGTAAGGGGATGACGCCACAAAAGGAGATGGAAATACAATTGATAAGTCAGTTTGAACGCCACAAGGAAACCCTTGATAAGTTCTTAAAAAAAAGTTTCTTCAAGAAATCAAGAAGAAAACCTCACAAAATGCTCATAGATCCCGGTAGTAATGAGATGGCACAAAACGACGCCTCATCACCCTCTTCATGTCATCCCAAGTCTCGATAGGCAAATCTCCACTTCGCCTCCTATTGACGCACAACTTATCCCACCACACAATAGCATAATCAGTAAACTCAATAGCGGCAAGTTTTACCTTCTTCATTTCGGAGTAGTTGTGACAATCGAAAACCAACTCCATCTTCTTCTCCCATTCAAGGTATGCTTCGGGTTCACTCTTTCCTTGAAATGCCTTAATCCTCATCTTGATACTGCCCAAATGGTTGACTACTCGATTCCGGCGCCTCTATCTCGACCATATCTCCTAGGGCTGCCCGCTGACATCCTATCAAAGTCTTCATCAAATTTCCCACTTCAAACGCCCCACACCTTCAACTTCCCGCTGGGGTACCCTATTTCTCCTTGGGATGTTTGGAACAACCGTGGCTGTCCCGTTGTGCTCCCTCTTCAACCCTATCCATCCTCTCATGTATTTGCTCAAGTTCCGCCCTCATCATCCTTCTCATTTCCCCAATTATAGCTTGCACTTGCAAATTCGGAATAGTTGGAGGGGTACTCTCCTCGCTTGTGTTTCTCTCCGGAATTTGAGACATGATGGAAACCTGCAAGCAATGTTAGATAAAAATTACCCTCACCACAAAACTCAATGATTTCACTCCAAGAAATAATTCACTCAAATCCACTCGTGTATCACTCAATCAATTTGGCTTTTACCCTCAAATGATCTCACCTCGCTGCCTTTTTCCACTCGTTTTCTTCTTTGAGTTCTTTCAAAACTTAATCAAAAACCATCATCAAAGGGTTCAAGTGGCAATTCAAACCGAAACAAATCAAGAAATTTTGGCAATTCAAGAAATGGGCTGGATTTTTGGCAATTCAAGAAATTTTGGCAATTCAAGAATGGCAATTCGAACCGAAACAAAATAAGAAATTTTGGAAATTCAAAATGACAACTCAAACCTAAACAAATCAAGAAATTTTGGAAATTCAAGAATGGCATTTAAGAATTGCATCCTCATTACCTTTTCAAGAATTTGTGGCAATTCAAAACGATTTTTTGTTTTTTGTTTTTTTTGTTTGTAAGAGAAATGAACAGAAATCAATAGAAGATAGGTCGAAAGGATGGACTTAGCTCTGATACCAACTGATACGAACCCCGCCAACGATTGTGACGGAACCCGAAAACAAATTTGGCAAGAAGAAGAAAAGCCACGGATTCAAGAAGAACGGATGGAAACCTCGAGCCAATGCTTAGCGAAGCACGAACCTTGGTAAGGGGATGACGCCACAAAAGGAGATGGAAATACAATTGATAAGTCAGTTTGAACGCCACAAGGAAACCCTTGATAAGTTCTTAAAAAAAAATTTCTTCAAGAAATCAAGCAGAAAACCTCACAAAATGCTCATAGATCCCGGTAGTAATGAGATGGCACAAAACGACGCCTCATCACCCTCTTCATGTCATCCCAAGTCTCGATAGGCAAATCTCCACTTCGCCTCCTATTGACGCACAACTGATCCCACCACACAATAGCATAATCAGTAAACTCAATAGCGGCAAGTTTTACCTTCTTCATTTCGGAGTAGTTGTGACAATCGAAAACCAACTCCATCTTCTTCTCCCATTCAAGGTATGCTTCGGGTTCACTCTTTCCTTGAAATGCCGGAATCCTCATCTTGATACTACCCAAATTGTTGTCTACTCGATTCCGAGCGTCTCTATCTCGACCATATCTCCTAGGGCTGCCCGTTGACATCCTATCAAAGTCTTCATCAAAATTTCCCACTTCAAACGCCCCCACACCTTCAACTTCCCGTTGGGGTACCCTATTTCTCCTTGGGATGTTTGGAACAACCGGTGGCTGTCCCCGTTGTGCTCCCTCTTCAACCCTATCCATCCTCTCATGTATTTGCTCAAGTTCCGCCCTCATCATCCTTCTCATTTCCCCAATTATAGCTTGCACTTGCAAATTCGGAATAGTTGGAGGGGTACTCTCCTCGCTTGTGTTTCTCTCCGGAATTTGAGACATGATGGAAACCTGCAAGCAATGTTAGATAAAAATTACCCTCACCACAAAAACTCACGTATTTCACTCCAAGAAATAATTCACTCAAATCCACTCGTGTATCACTCAATCAATTTGGCTTTTACCCTCAAATGATCTCACCTCGCTGCCTTTTTCCACTCGTTTTCTTCTTTGAGTTCTTTCAAAACTTAATCAAAAACCATCATCAAAGGGTTCAAGTGGCAATTCAAACAGAAACAAATCAAGAAATTTTGGCAATTCAAGAAATGGGCTGGATTTTTGGCAATTCAAGAAATTTTGGCAATTCAAGAATGGCAATTCGAACCGAAACAAATCAAGAAATTTTGGAAATTCAAGAATGGCAACTCAAACCGAAACAAATCAAGAAATTTTGGAAATTCAAGAATGGCATTCGAGAATGGCATCCTCATTACCTTTTCAAGAATTTCTGGCAATTCAAAACGATTTTTTTTGTAAGGGAAATGAACAGAAATCAATAGAAGATAGGTCGAAAGGATGGACTTAGCTCTGATACCAACTGATACGAACCGCGCCAACGATTGTGACGAAACCCGAAAACAAATTTGGCAAGAAGAAGAAAAGCCACGGATTCAAGAAGAACGGATGGAAACCTCGACCCAATGCTTAGCGAAGCACGAACCTTGGTAAGGGGATGACGCCACAAAAGGAGATGGAAATACAATTGATAAGTCAGTTTGAACGCCACAAGGAAACCCTTGATAAGTTCTTAAAAAAAAGTTTCTTCAAGAAATCAAGAAGAAAACCTCACAAAATGCTCATAGATCCCGGTAGTAATGAGATGGCACAAAACGACGCCTCATCACCCTCTTCATGTCATCCCAAGTCTCGATAGGCAAATCTCCACTTCGCCTCCTATTGACGCACAACTGATCCCACCACACAATAGCATAATCAGTAAACTCAATAGCGGCAAGTTTTACCTTCTTCATTTCGGAGTAGTTGTGACAATCGAAAACCAACTCCATCTTCTTCTCCCATTCAAGGTATGCTTCGGGTTCACTCTTTCCTTGAAATGCCGGAATCCTCATCTTGATACTACCCAAATTGTTGTCTACTCGATTCCGAGCGTCTCTATCTCGACCATATCTCCTAGGGCTGCCCGTTGACATCCTATCAAAGTCTTCATCGAAATTTCCCACTTCAAACGCCCCCACACCTTCAACTTCCCGTTGGGGTACCCTATTTCTCCTTGGGATGTTTGGAACAACCGGTGGCTGTCCCCGTTGTGCTCCCTCTTCAACCCTATCCATCCTCTCATGTATTTGCTCAAGTTCCGCCCTCATCATCCTTCTCATTTCCCCAATTATAGCTTGCACTTGCAAATTCGGAATAGTTGGAGGGGTACTCTCCTCGCTTGTGTTTCTCTCCGGAATTTGAGACATGATGGAAACCTGCAAGCAATGTTAGATAAAAATTACCCTCACCACAAAACTCACGTATTTCACTCCAAGAAATAATTCACTCAAATCCACTCGTGTATCACTCAATCAATTTGGCTTTTACCCTCAAATGATCTCACCTCGCTGCCTTTTTCCACTCGTTTTCTTCTTTGAGTTCTTTCAAAACTTAATCAAAACCATCATCAAAGGGTTCAAGTGGCAATTCAAACCGAAACAAATCAAGAAATTTTGGCAATTCAAGAAATGGGCTGGATTTTTGGCAATTCAAGAAATTTTGGCAATTCAAGAATGGCAATTCGAACCGAAACAAATCAAGAAATTTTGGAAATTCAAGAATGGCAACTCAAACCGAAACAAATCAAGAAATTTTGGAAATTCAAGAATGGCATTCAAGAATGGCATCCTCATTACCTTTTCAAGAATTTCTGGCAATTCAAAACGATTTTTTTTTTTTTTTTGTAAGAGAAATGAACAGAAATCAATAGAAGATAGGTCGAAAGGATGGACTTAGCTCTGATACCAACTGATACGAACCGCGCCAACGATTGTGACGAAACCCGAAAACAAATTTGGCAAGAAGAAGAAAAGCCACGGATTCAAGAAGAACGGATGGAAACCTCGACCCAATGCTTAGCGAAGCACGAACCTTGGTAAGGGGATGACGCCACAAAAGGAGATGGAAATACAATTGATAAGTCAGTTTGAACGCCACAAGGAAACCCTTGATAAGTTCTTAAAAAAAAGTTTCTTCAAGAAATCAAGAAGAAAACCTCACAAAATGCTCATAGATCCCGGTAGTAATGAGATGGCACAAAACGACGCCTCATCACCCTCTTCATGTCATCCCAAGTCTCGATAGGCAAATCTCCACTTCGCCTCCTATTGACGCACAACTGATCCCACCACACAATAGCATAATCAGTAAACTCAATAGCGGCAAGTTTTACCTTCTTCATTTCGGAGTAGTTGTGACAATCGAAAACCAACTCCATCTTCTTCTCCCATTCAAGGTATGCTTCGGGTTCACTCTTTCCTTGAAATGCCGGAATCCTCATCTTGATACTACCCAAATTGTTGTCTACTCGATTCCGAGCGTCTCTATCTCGACCATATCTCCTAGGGCTGCCCGTTGACATCCTATCAAAGTCTTCATCGAATTTCCCACTTCAAACGCCCCCACACCTTCAACTTCCCGTTGGGGTACCCTATTTCTCCTTGGGATGTTTGGAACAACCGGTGGCTGTCCCCGTTGTGCTCCCTCTTCAACCCTATCCATCCTCTCATGTATTTGCTCAAGTTCCGCCCTCATCATCCTTCTCATTTCCCCAATTATAGCTTGCACTTGCAAATTCGGAATAGTTGGAGGGGTACTCTCCTCGCTTGTGTTTCTCTCCGGAATTTGAGACATGATGGAAACCTGCAAGCAATGTTAGATAAAAATTACCCTCACCACAAAAACTCACGTATTTCACTCCAAGAAATAATTCACTCAAATCCACTCGTGTATCACTCAATCAATTTGGCTTTTACCCTCAAATGATCTCACCTCGCTGCCTTTTTCCACTCGTTTTCTTCTTTGAGTTCTTTCAAAACTTAATCAAAAACCATCATCAAAGGGTTCAAGTGGCAATTCAAACCGAAACAAATCAAGAAATTTTGGCAATTCAAGAAATGGGCTGGATTTTTGGCAATTCAAGAAATTTTGGCAATTCAAGAATGGCAATTCGAACCGAAACAAATCAAGAAATTTTGGAAATTCAAGAATGGCAACTCAAACCGAAACAAATCAAGAAATTTTGGAAATTCAAGAATGGCATTCAAGAATGGCATCCTCATTACCTTTTCAAGAATTTCTGGCAATTCAAAACGATTTTTTTTTTTTTTTTTTTTGTAAGAGAAATGAACAGAAATCAATAGAAGATAGGTCGAAAGGATGGACTTAGCTCTGATACCAACTGATACGAACCCCGCCAACGATTGTGACGGAACCCGAAAACAAATTTGGCAAGAAGAAGAAAAGCCACGGATTCAAGAAGAACGGATGGAAACCTCGACCCAATGCTTAGCGAAGCACGAACCTTGGTAAGGGGATGACGCCACAAAAGGAGATGGAAATACAATTGATAAGTCAGTTTGAACGCCACAAGGAAACCCTTGATAAGTTCTTAAAAAAAAGTTTCTTCAAGAAATCAAGAAGAAAACCTCACAAAATGCTCATAGATCCCGGTAGTAATGAGATGGCACAAAACGACGCCTCATCACCCTCTTCATGTCATCCCAAGTCTCGATAGGCAAATCTCCACTTCGCCTCCTATTGGCGCACAACCGATCCCACCACACAATAGCATAATCAGTAAACTCAATAGCGGCAAGTTTTACCTTCTTCATTTCGGAGTAGTTGTGACAATCGAAAACCAACTCCATCTTCTTCTCCCATTCAAGGTATGCTTCGGGTTCACTCTTTCCTTGAAATGCCGGAATCCTCATCTTGATACTACCCAAATTGTTGTCTACTCGATTCCGAGCGTCTCTATCTCGACCATATCTCCTAGGGCTGCCCGTTGACATCCTATCAAAGTCTTCATCGAAATTTCCCACTTCAAACGCCCCCACACCTTCAACTTCCCGTTGGGGTACCCTATTTCTCCTTGGGATGTTTGGAACAACCGGTGGCTGTCCCCGTTGTGCTCCCTCTTCAACCCTATCCATCCTCTCATGTATTTGCTCAAGTTCCGCCCTCATCATCCTTCTCATTTCCCCAATTATAGCTTGCACTTGCAAATTCGGAATAGTTGGAGGGGTACTCTCCTCGCTTGTGTTTCTCTCCGGAATTTGAGACATGATGGAAACCTGCAAGCAATGTTAGATAAAAATTACCCTCACCACAAAAACTCACGTATTTCACTCCAAGAAATAATTCACTCAAATCCACTCGTGTATCACTCAATCAATTTGGCTTTTACCCTCAAATGATCTCACCTCGCTGCCTTTTTCCACTCGTTTTCTTCTTTGAGTTCTTTCAAAACTTAATCAAAACCATCATCAAAGGGTTCAAGTGGCAATTCAAACCGAAACAAATCAAGAAATTTTGGCAATTCAAGAAATGGGCTGGATTTTTGGCAATTCAAGAAATTTTGGCAATTCAAGAATGGCAATTCGAACCGAAACAAATCAAGAAATTTTGGAAATTCAAGAATGGCAACTCAAACCGAAACAAATCAAGAAATTTTGGAAATTCAAGAATGGCATTCAAGAATGGCATCCTCATTACCTTTTCAAGAATTTCTGGCAATTCAAAACGATTTTTTTTTTTTTTTTTGTAAGAGAAATGAACAGAAATCAATAGAAGATAGGTCGAAAGGATGGACTTAGCTCTGATACCAACTGATACGAACCCCGCCAACGATTGTGACGAAACCCGAAAACAAATTTGGCAAGAAGAAGAAAAGCCACGGATTCAAGAAGAACGGATGGAAACCTCGACCCAATGCTTAGCGAAGCACGAACCTTGGTAAGGGGATGACGCCACAAAAGGAGATGGAAATACAATTGATAAGTCAGTTTGAACGCCACAAGGAAACCCTTGATAAGTTCTTAAAAAAAAGTTTCTTCAAGAAATCAAGAAGAAAACCTCACAAAATGCTCATAGATCCCGGTAGTAATGAGATGGCACAAAACGACGCCTCATCACCCTCTTCATGTCATCCCAAGTCTCGATAGGCAAATCTCCACTTCGCCTCCTATTGACGCACAACCGATCCCACCACACAATAGCATAATCTGTAAACTCAATAGCGGCAAGTTTTACCTTCTTCATTTCGGAGTAGTTGTGACAATCGAAAACCAACTCCATCTTACTCTCCCATTCAAGGTATGCTTCGGGTTCACTCTTTCCTTGAAATGCCAAAATCCTCATCTTGATACTACCCAAATTGTTGTCTACTCGATTCCGAGCGTCTCTATCTCGACCATATCTCCTAGGGCTGCCCGTTGACATCCTATCAAAGTCTTCATCGAAATTTCCCACTTCAAACGCCCCCACACCTTCAACTTCCCGTTGGGGTACCCTATTTCTCCTTGGGATGTTTGGAACAACCGGTGGCTGTCCCCGTTGTGCTCCCTCTTCAACCCTATCCATCCTCTCATGTATTTGCTCAAGTTCCGCCCTCATCATCCTTCTCATTTCCCCAATTATAGCTTGCACTTGCAAATTCGGAATAGTTGGAGGGGTACTCTCCTCGCTTGTGTTTCTCTCCGGAATTTGAGACATGATGGAAACCTGCAAGCAATGTTAGATAAAAATTACCCTCACCACAAAAACTCACGTATTTCACTCCAAGAAATAATTCACTCAAATCCACTCGTGTATCACTCAATCAATTTGGCTTTTACCCTCAAATGATCTCACCTCGCTGCCTTTTTCCACTCGTTTTCTTCTTTGAGTTCTTTCAAAACTTAATCAAAAACCATCATCAAAGGGTTCAAGTGGCAATTCAAACCGAAACAAATCAAGAAATTTTGGCAATTCAAGAAATGGGCTGGATTTTTGGCAATTCAAGAAATTTTGGCAATTCAAGAATGGCAATTCGAACCGAAACAAATCAAGAAATTTTGGAAATTCAAGAATGGCAACTCAAACCGAAACAAATCAAGAAATTTTGGAAATTCAAGAATGGCATTTAAGAATTGCATCCTCATTACCTTTTCAAGAATTTGTGGCAATTCAAAAACGATTTTTTTTTTTGTGTAAGAGAAATGAACAGAAATCAATAGAAGATAGGTCGAAAGGATGGACTTAGCTCTGATACCAACTGATACGAACCACGCCAACGATTGTGACGAAACCCGAAAACAAATTTGGCAAGAAGAAGAAAAGCCACGGATTCAAGAAGAACGGATGGAAACCTCGACCCAATGCTTAGCGAAGCACGAACCTTGGTAAGGGCATGACGCCACAAAAGGAGATGGAAATACAATTGATAAGTCAGTTTGAACGCCACAGGGAAACCCTCGATAAGTTCTTAAAAAAAAGTTTCTTCAAGAAATCAAGAAGAAAACCTCACAAAATTCTCATAGATCCCGGTAGTAATGAGATGGCACAAAGCGCCTCATCACCCTCTTCATGTCATCCCAAGTCTCGATAGGCAAATCTCCACTTAGCCTCCTATTGGCACAACCCGATCCCACCACACAATAGCATAATCAATAAACTCAATAGCGGCAAGTTTTACCTTCTTCATTTCGGAGTAGTTGTGACAATCGAAAACCAACTCCATCTTCTTCTCCCATTCAAGGTATGCTTCGGGTTCACTCTTTCCTTGAAATGCCGGAATCCTCATCTTGATACTACCCAAATTGTTGTCTACTCGATTCCGGGCGTCTCTATCTCGACCATATCTCCTAGGGCTGCCCGTTGACATCCTATCAAAGTCTTCATCGAAATTTCCCACTTCAAACGCCCCCACACCTTCAACTTCCCGTTGGGGTACCCTATTTCTCCTTGGGATGTTTGGAACAACCGGTGGCTGTCCCCGTTGTGCTCCCTCTTCAACCCTATCCATCCTCTCATGTATTTGCTCAAGTTCCGCCCTCATCATCCTTCTCATTTCCCCAATTATAGCTTGCACTTGCAAATTCGGAATAGTTGGAGGGGTACTCTCCTCGCTTGTGTTTCTCTCCGGAATTTGAGACATGATGGAAACCTGCAAGCAATGTTAGATAAAAATTACCCTCACCACAAAAACTCACGTATTTCACTCCAAGAAATAATTCACTCAAATCCACTCGTGTATCACTCAATCAATTTGGCTTTTACCCTCAAATGATCTCACCTAGCTGCCTTTTTCCACTCGTTTTCTTCTTTGAGTTCTTTCAAAACTTAATCAAAAACCATCATCAAAGGGTTCAAGTGGCAATTCAAACCGAAACAAATCAAGAAATTTTGGCAATTCAAGAAATGGGCTGGATTTTTGGCAATTCAAGAAATTTTGGCAATTCAAGAATGGCAATTCGAACCGAAACAAATCAAGAAATTTTGGAAATTCAAGAATGGCAACTCAAACCGAAACAAATCAAGAAATTTTGGAAATTCAAGAATGGCATTCAAGAATGGCATCCTCATTACCTTTTCAAGAATTTCTGGCAATTCAAAACGATTTTTTTTTTTTTTTTGTAAGAGAAATGAACAGAAATCAATAGAAGATAGGTCGAAAGGATGGACTTAGCTCTGATACCAACTGATACGAACCCCGCCAACGATTGTGACGAAACCCGAAAACAAATTTGGCAAGAAGAAGAAAAGCCACGGATTCAAGAAGAACGGATGGAAACCTCGACCCAATGCTTAGCGAAGCACGAACCTTGGTAAGGGGATGACGCCACAAAAGGAGATGGAAATACAATTGATAAGTCAGTTTGAACGCCACAAGGAAACCCTTGATAAGTTCTTAAAAAAAAGTTTCTTCAAGAAATCAAGAAGAAAACCTCACAAAATGCTCATAGATCCCGGTAGTAATGAGATGGCACAAAACGACGCCTCATCACCCTCTTCATGTCATCCCAAGTCTCGATAGGCAAATCTCCACTTAAGCCTCCTATTGGCCACAACACATCCCACCACACAATAGCATAATCAGTAAACTCAATAGCGGCAAGTTTTACCTTCTTCATTTCGGAGTAGTTGTGACAATCGAAAACCAACTCCATCTTCTTCTCCCATTCAAGGTATGCTTCGGGTTCACTCTTTCCTTGAAATGCCGGAATCCACATCTTGATACTACCCAAATTGTTGTCTACTTGATTCCGAGCGTCTCTATCTCGACCATATCTCCTAGGGCTGCCCGTTGACATCCTATCAAAGTCTTCATCGAAATTTCCCACTTCAAACGCCCCCACACCTTCAACTTCCCGTTGGGGTACCCTATTTCTCCTTGGGATGTTTGGAACAACCATTGGCTGTCCCCGTTGTGCTCCCTCTTCAACCCTATCCATCCTCTCATGTATTTGCTCAAGTTCCGCCCTCATCATCCTTCTCATTTCCCCAATTATAGCTTGCACTTGCAAATTCGGAATAGTTGGAGGGGTACTCTCCTCGCTTGTGTTTCTCTCCGGAATTTGAGACATGATGGAAACCAGCAAGCAATGTTAGATAAAAATTACCCTCACCACAAAAACTCACGTATTTCACTCCAAGAAATAATTCACTCAAATCCACTCGTGTATCACTCAATCAATTTGGCTTTTACCCTCAAATGATCTCACCTAGCTGCCTTTTTCCACTCGTTTTCTTCTTTGAGTTCTTTCAAAACTTAATCAAAAACCATCATCAAAGGGTTCAAGTGGCAATTCAAACCGAAACAAATCAAGAAATTTTGGCAATTCAAGAAATGGGCTGGATTTTTTGCAATTCAAGAAATTTTGGCAATTCAAGAATGGCAATTCGAAATGAAACAAATCAAGAAATTTTGGAAATTCAAGAATGGCAACTCAAACCGAAACAAATCAAGAAATTTTGGAAATTCAAGAATGGCATTCGAGAATGGCATCCTCATTACCTTTTCAAGAATTTCTGGCAATTCAAAACGATTTTTTTTTTTTTTTTTTTGTAAGAGAAATGAACAGAAATCAATAGAAGATAGGTCGAAAGGATGGACTTAGCTCTGATAACGCCTGGTACGAACCCCGCCAGCGATTGTGAGGGGACCCGAAAACAAATTTGGCAAGAAGAAGAGAAGCCACGGATTCAAGAAGAACGGATGGAAACCTCGACCCAATGCTTAGCGAAGCACCTGAACCTTGGTAAGGGGATGGCCACAAAAGGAGATGGAAATACAATTGATAAGTCGGTTTGAACGCCACAAGGAAACCCTTGATAAGTTCTTAAAAAAGTTTCTTCAAGAAATCAAGAAGAAAACCTCACAAAATGCTCATAGATCCGGTAGTAATGAGATGGCACAAAGCGGCGCCTCATCACCCTCTTCATGTCATCCCAAGTCTCGATAGGCAAATCTCCACTTAAGCCTCCTATTGGCCAACCCATCCCACCACACAATAGCATAATCGGTAAACTCAATAGCGGCAAGTTTTACCTTCTTCATTTGGAGTAGTTGTGACAATGAAAACCAACTCCATCTTCTTCTCCCATTCAAGGTATGCTTGGGTTCACTCTTTCCTTGAAATGCCGGAATCCTCATCTTGATACTACCCAAATTGTTGTCTACTTTCGATTCCGGCGTCTCAATCTCGACCATATCTCCTAGGGATGCCCGTTGACATCCTATCAAAGTCTTCATTGAAATTTCCCACATCAAACGCCCCACACCTTCAACTTCCCGTTGGGGTACCCTATTTCTCCTTGGGATGTTTGGAACAACCGGTGGCTGTCCCCGTTGTGCTCCCTCTTCAACCCTATCCATCCTCTCATGTATTTGCTCAAGTTCCGCCCTCATCATCCTTCTCATTTCCCCAATTATAGCTTGCACTTGCAAATTCGGAATAGTTGGAGGGTTACTCTCCTCGCTTGTGTTTCTCTCCGGAATTTGAGACATGATGGAAACCTGCAAGCAATGTTAGATAAAAATTACCCTCACCACAAAAACTCACGTATTTCACTCCAAGAAATAATTCACTCAAATCCACTCGTGTATCACTCAATCAATTTGGCTTTTACCCTCAAATGATCTCACCTCGCTGCCTTTTTCCACTCGTTTTCTTCTTTGAGTTCTTTCAAAACTTAATCAAAAACCATCATCAAAGGGTTCAAGTGGCAAGAAATTTTGGCAATTCAAGAAATGGGCTGGATTTTTGGCAATTCAAGAAATTTTGGCAATTCGAACCGAAACAAATCAAGAAATTTTGGAAATTCAAGAATGGCAACTGAAACAATCAAGAAATTTTGGAAATTCAAGAATGGCATTCAAGAATGGCATCCTCATTACCTTTTCAAGAATTTACGGCAATTCAAAGCGATTTTTTTTTTTTTGTAAGGGAAATGAGCAATCAATAGAAGATAGGTCGAAAGGATGGACTTAGCTCGATACCAACTGATACGAACCGCCAGCGATTGTGACGGAACCCGAAAACAAATTTGGCAAGAAGAAGAAAAGCCACGGATTCAAGAAGAGCGGATGGAAACCTCGACCCAATGCTTAGCGAAGCACCTGAACCTTGGTAAGGGGATGGCGCCACAAAAGGAGATGGAAATACAATTGATAAGTCAGTTTGAGCGCCACAAGGAAACCCTTGATAAGTTCTTAAAAAAGTTTCTTCAAGAAATCAAGAAGAAAACCTCACAAAATGCTCATAGATCCGGTAGTAATGAGATGGCACAAAGCGGCGCCTCATCACCCTCTTCATGTCATCCCAAGTCTCGATAGGCAAATCTCCACTTAAGCCTCCTATTGGCCACAACCCGATCCCACCACACAATAGCATAATCAGTAAACTCAATAGCGGCAAGTTTTACCTTCTTCATTTCATAGTAGTTGTGACAATCGAAAACCAACTCCATCTTCTTCTCCCATTCAAGGTATGCTTCGGGTTCACTCTTTCCTTGAAATGCCGGAATCCTCATCTTGATACTACGCAAATTGTTGTCTACTCGATTCCGAGCGTCTCTATCTCGACCATATCTCCTAGGGCTGCCCGTTGACATCCTATCAAAGTCTTCATTGAAATTTCCCACTTCAAACGCCCCCACACCTTCAACTTCCCGTTGGGGTACCCTATTTCTCCTTGGGATGTTTGGAACAACCGGTGGCTGTCCCCGTTGTGCTCCCTCTTCAACCCTATCCATCCTCTCATGTATTTGCTCAAGTTCCGCCCTCATCATCCTTCTCATTTCCCCAATTATAGCTTGCACTTGCAAATTCGGAATAGTTGGAGAGGTACTCTCCTCGCTTGTGTTTCTCTCCGGAATTTGAGACATGATGGAAACCTGCAAGCAATGTTAGATAAAAATTACCCTCACCACAAAAACTCACGTATTTCACTCCAAGAAATAATTCACTCAAATCCACTCGTGTATCACTCAATCAATTTGGCTTTTACCCTCAAATGATCTCACCTCATTTGCCTTTATTCCACTCGTTTTCTTCTTTGAGTTCTTTCAAAACTTAATCAAAAACCATCATCAAAGGGTTCAAGTGGCAATTCAAACCGAAACAAATCAAGAAATTTTGGCAATTCAAGAAATGGGCTGGATTTTTGGCAATTCAAGAATGGCAATTCGAACCGAAACAAATCAAGAAATTTTGGAAATTCAAGAATGGCAACTCAAACCGAAACAAATCAAGAAATTTTGGAAATTCAAGAATGGCATCCTCATTACCTTTTCAAGAATTTCTGGCAATTCAAAACTTTTTTTTTTTTTTTTTTTGTAAGAGAAATGAACAGAAATCAATAGAAGATAGGTCGAAAGGATGGACTTAGCTCTGATACCAACTGATACGAACCCCGCCAACGATTGTGACTTAACCCGAAAACAAATTTGGCAAGAAGAAGAAAAGCCACGGATTCAAGAAGAACGGATGGAAACCTCGAGCCAATGCTTAGCGAAGCACGAACCTTGGTAAGGGGATGACGCCACAAAAGGAGATGGAAATACAATTGATAAGTCAGTTTGAACGCCACAAGAAAACCCTTGATAAGTTCTTAAAAAAAATTTTCTTCAAGAAATCAAGCAGAAAACCTCACAAAATGCTCATAGATCCCGGTAGTAATGAGATGGCACAAAACGACGCCTCATCACCCTCTTCATGTCATCCCAAGTCTCGATAGGAAAATCTCCACTTCGCCTCCTATTGACGCACAACTGATCCCACCACACAATAGCATAATCAGTAAACTCAATAGCGGCAAGTTTTACCTTCTTCATTTCGGAGTAGTTGTGACAATCGAAAAAACCAACTCCATCTTCTTCTCCCATTCAAGGTATGCTTCGGGTTCACTCTTTCCTTGAAATGCAGGAATCCACATCTTGATACTACCCAAATTGTTGTCTACTCGATTCCGAGCGTCTCTATCTCGACCATATCTCCTAGGGCTGCCCGTTGACATCCTATCAAAGTCTTCATCGAAATTTCCCACTTCAAACGCCCCCACACCTTCAACTTCCCGTTGGGGTACCCTATTTCTCCTTGGGATGTTTGGAACAACCGGTGGCTGTCCCCGTTGTGCTCCCTCTTCAACCCTATCCATCCTCTCATGTATTTGCTCAAGTTCCGCCCTCATCATCCTTCTCATTTCCCCAATTATAGCTTGCACTTGCAAATTCGGAATAGTTGGAGGGGTACTCTCCTCGCTTGTGTTTCTCTCCGGAATTTGAGACATGATGGAAACCTGCAAGCAATGTTAGATAAAATTACCCTCACCACAAAAACTCACGTATTTCACTCCAAGAAATAATTCACTCAAATCCACTTTCGTGTATCACTCAATCAATTTGGCTTTTACCCTCAAATGATCTCACCTCATTTGCCTTTTTTCCACTCGTTTTCTTCTTTGAGTTCTTTCAAAACTTAATCAAAAACCATCATCAAAGGGTTCAAGTGGCAATTCAAACCGAAACAAATCAAGAAATTTTGGCAATTCAAGAAATGGGCTGGATTTTTGGCAATTCAAGAAATTTTGGCAATTCAAGAATGGCAATTGAACGAAACAAATCAAGAAATTTTGGAAATTCAAGAATGGCAACTCAAACCAAACAAATCAAGAAATTTTGGAAATTCAAGAATGGCATTCAAGAATGGCATCCTCATTACCTTTTCAAGAATTTACGGCAATTCAAAACGATTTTTTTTTTTTTGTAAGAGAAATGAGCAATCAATAGAAGATAGGTGAAAGGATGGACTTAGCTCTGATACCAAGCGATCTGAACCAGCCAGCGATTGTGGCGAAACCGAAAACAAATTTGGCAAGAAGAAGAAAAGCCACGGATTCAAGAAGAGCGGATGGAAACCTCGACCCAATGCTTAGCGAAGCCTGAACCTTGGTAAGGGGATGGCGCCACAAAAGGAGATGGAAATACAATTGATAAGTCGGTTTGAGCGCCACAAGGAAACCCTTGATAAGTTCTTAAAAAAGTTTCTTCAAGAAATCAAGAAGAAAACCTCACAAAATGCTCATAGATCCGGTAGTAATGAGATGGCACAAAGCGGCGCCTCATCACCCTCTTCATGTCATCCCAAGTCTCGATAGGCAAATCTCCACTTAAGCCTCCTATTGGCCCTGGCCATCCCACCACACAATAGCATAATCGGTAAACTCAATAGCGGCAAGTTTTACCTTCTTCATTTGAAGTAGTTGTGACAATGAAAACCAACTCCATCTTCTTCTCCCATTCAAGGTATGCTTGGGTTCACTCTTTCCTTGAAATGCGGAATCCTCATCTTGATACTACCCAAATTGTTGTCTACTCGATTCCGAGCGTCTCTATCTCGACCATATCTCCTAGGGCTGCCCGTTGACATCCTATCAAAGTCTTCATCGAAATTTCCCACTTCAAACGCCCCCACACCTTCAACTTCCCGTTGGGGTACCCTATTTCTACTTGGGATGTTTGGAACAACCGGTGGCTGTCCCCGTTGTGCTCCCTCTTCAACCCTATCCATCCTCTCATGTATTTGCTCAAGTTCCGCCCTCATCATCCTTCTCATTTCCCCAATTATAGCTTGCACTTGCAAATTCGGAATAGTTGGATGGGTACTCTCCTCGCTTGTGTTTCTCTCCGGAATTTGAGACATGATGGAAACCTGCAAGCAATGTTAGATAAAAATTACCCTCACCACAAAAACTCACGTATTTCACTCCAAGAAATAATTCACTCAAATCCACTCGTGTATCACTCAATCAATTTGGCTTTTACCCTCAAATGATCTCACCTCGCTGCCTTTTTCCACTCGTTTTCTTCTTTGAGTTCTTTCAAAACTTAATCAAAAACCATCATCAAAGGGTTCAAGTGGCAATTCAAACCGAAACAAATCAAGAAATTTTGGCAATTCAAGAAATGGGCTGGATTTTTGGCAATTCAAGAATGGCAATTCGAACCGAAACAAATCAAGAAATTTTGGAAATTCAAGAATGGCAACTCAAACCGAAACAAATCAAGAAATTTTGGAAATTCAAGAATGGCATTCAAGAATGGCATCCTCATTACCTTTTCAAGAATTTCTGGCAATTCAAAACGATTTTTTTTTTTTTTTTTTTTTTTGTAAGAGAAATGAACAGAAATCAATAGAAGATAGGTCGAAAGGATGGACTTAGCTCTGATACCAACTGATACGAACCGCGCCAACGATTGTGACGAAACCCGAAAACAAATTTGGCAAGAAGAAGAAAAGCCACGGATTCAAGAAGAACGGATGGAAACCTCGACCCAATGCTTAGCGAAGCACGAACCTTGGTAAGGGGATGGCGCCACAAAAGGAGATGGAAATACAATTGATAAGTCGGTTTGAGCGCCACAAGGAAACCCTTGATAAGTTCTTAAAAAAGTTTCTTCAAGAAATCAAGAAGAAAACCTCACAAAATGCTCATAGATCCGGTAGTAATGAGATGGCACAAAGCGGCGCCTCATCACCCTCTTCATGTCATCCCAAGTCTCGATAGGCAAATCTCCACTTAGCCTCCTATTGGCGCCAACCGATCCCACCACACAATAGCATAATCGGTAAACTCAATAGCGGCAAGTTTTACCTTCTTCATTTGAATTAGTTGTGACAATGAAAACCAACTCCATCTTCTTCTCCCATTCAAGGTATGCTTGGGTTCACTCTTTCCTTGAAATGCGGAATCCTCATCTTGATACTACCCAAATTGTTGTCTACTTTCGATTCCAGCGTCTCTATCTCGACCATATCTCCTAGGGCTGCCCGTTGACATCCTATCAAAGTCTTCATGAAATTTCCCACTTCAAGCGCCCCACACCTTCAACTTCCCGTTGGGGTACCCTATTTCTCCTTGGGATGTTTGGAACAACCGGTGGCTGTCCCCGTTGTGCTCCCTCTTCAACCCTATCCATCCTCTCATGTATTTGCTCAAGTTCCGCCCTCATCATCCTTCTCATTTCCCCAATTATAGCTTGCACTTGCAAATTCGGAATAGTTGGAGGGGGTACTCTCCCCGCTTGTGTTTCTCTCCGGAATTTGAGACATGATGGAAACCTGCAAGCAATGTTAGATAAAAATTACCCTCACCACAAAAACTCACGTATTTCACTCCAAGAAATAATTCACTCAAATCCACTCGTGTATCACTCAATCAATTTGGCTTTTACCCTCAAATGATCTCACCTCGCTGCCTTTTTCCACTCGTTTTCTTCTTTGAGTTCTTTCAAAACTTAATCAAAAACCATCATCAAAGGGTTCAAGTGGCAATTCAAACCGAAACAAATCAAGAAATTTTGGCAATTCAAGAAATGGGCTGGATTTTTGGCAATTCAAGAAATTTTGGCAATTCAAGAATGGCAATTCGAACCGAAACAAATCAAGAAATTTTGGAAATTCAAGAATGGCAACTCAAACCGAAACAAATCAAGAAATTTTGGAAATTCAAGAATGGCATTCAAGAATGGCATCCTCATTACCTTTTCAAGAATTTCTGGCAATTCAAAACGATTTTTTTTTTTTTTTTTGTAAGAGAAATGAACTTAAATCAATAGAAGATAGGTGAAAGGATGGACTTAGCTCACGATACCAAGCGTCTGAACCGCCAGCGATTGTGTGAAACCGAAAACAAATTTGGCAAGAAGAAGAAAAGCCACGGATTCAAGAAGAGCGGATGGAAACCTCGACCCAATGCTTAGCGAAGCCTGAACCTTGGTAAGGGGATGGCGCCACAAAAGGAGATGGAAATACAATTGATAAGTCGGTTTGAGCGCATACAAGGAAACCCTTGATAAGTTCTTAAAAAAGTTTCTTCAAGAAATCAAGAAGAAAACCTCACAAAATGCTCATAGATCCGGTAGTAATGAGATGGCACAAAGCGGCGCCTCATCACCCTCTTCATGTCATCCCAAGTCTCGATAGGCAAATCTCACGCCTCCTATTGGCCTTTGGCCAGTCCCACCACACAATAGCATAATCGGTAAACTCAATAGCGGCAAGTTTTACCTTCTTCATTTGGAGTAGTTGTGACAATGAAAACCAACTCCATCTTCTTCTCCCATTCAAGGTATGCTTGGGTTCACTCTTTCCTTGAAATGCGGAATCCTCATCTTGATACTACCCAAATTGTTGTCTACTTTCGATTCCGGCGTCTCTATCTCGACCATATCTCCTAGGGCTGCCCGTTGACATCCTATCAAAGTCTTCATTGAAATTTCCCACTTCAAAGCGCCCCACACCTTCAACTTCCCGTTGGGGTACCCTATTTCTCCTTGGGATGTTTGGAACAACCGGTGGCTGTCCCGTTGTGCTCCCTCTTCAACCCTATCCATCCTCTCATGTATTTGCTCAAGTTCCGCCCTCATCATCCTTCTCATTTCCCCAATTATAGCTTGCAATTGCAAATTGAATAGTTGGAGGGTACTCTCCTAAGCTTGTGTTTCTCTCCGAATTTGAGACATGATGGAAACACGCAAGCAATGTTAGATAAAATTACCCTCACCACAAAAACTCACGTATTTCACTCCAAGAAATAATTCACTCAAATCCACTTTCGTGTATCACTCAATCAATTTGGCTTTTACCCTCAAATGATCTCACCTCATTTGCCTTTTTCCACTCGTTTTCTTCTTTGAGTTCTTTCAAAACTTAATCAAAAACCATCATCAAAGGGTTCAAGTGGCAATTCAAACCGAAACAAATCAAGAAATTTTGGCAATTCAAGAAATGGGCTGGATTTTTGGCAATTCAAGAAATTTTGGCAATTCAAGAATGGCAATTCGAACCGAAACAAATCAAGAAATTTTGGAAATTCAAGAATGGCAACTCAAACCGAAACAAATCAAGAAATTTTGGAAATTCAAGAATGGCATTCAAGAATGGCATCCTCATTACCTTTTCAATAATTTCTGGCAATTCAAAACGATTTTTTTTTTTTTTTTTTTTGTAAGAGAAATGAACAGAAATCAATAGAAGATAGGTCGAAAGGATGGACTTAGCTCTGATACCAAGCGTCTGAACCCATAGCGATTGTGTGAAACCGAAAACAAATTTGGCAAGAAGAAGAAAAGCCACGGATTCAAGAAGAGCGGATGGAAACCTCGACCCAATGCTTAGCGAAGCCTGAACCTTGGTAAGGGGATGGCGCCACAAAAGGAGATGGAAATACAATTGATAAGTCGGTTTGAGCATACAAGGAAACCCTTGATAAGTTCTTAAAAAAATTTCTTCAAGAAATCAAGAAGAAAACCTCACAAAATGCTCATAGATCCGGTAGTAATGAGATGGCACAAAGCGGCGCCTCATCACCCTCTTCATGTCATCCCAAGTCTCGATAGGCAAATCTCCACTTAAGCCTCCTATTGGCCTGGCCAGTCCCACCACACAATAGCATAATCGGTAAACTCAATAGCGGCAAGTTTTACCTTCTTCATTTGAATTAGTTGTGACAATGAAAACCAACTCCATCTTCTTCTCCCATTCAAGGTATGCTTGGGTTCACTCTTTCCTTGAAATGCGGAATCCTCATCTTGATACTACCCAAATTGTTGTCTACTTTCGATTCCGGCGTCTCTATCTCGACCATATCTCCTAGGGCTGCCCGTTGACATCCTATCAAAGTCTTCATGAAATTTCCCACTTCAAGCGCCCCACACCTTCAACTTCCCGTTGGGGTACCCTATTTCTCCTTGGGATGTTTGGAACAACCGGTGGCTGTCCCGTTGTGCTCCCTCTTCAACCCTATCCATCCTCTCATGTATTTGCTCAAGTTCCGCCCTCATCATCCTTCTCATTTCCCCAATTATAGCTTGCACTTGCAAATTGAATAGTTGGAGGGTACTCTCCTCGCTTGTGTTTCTCTCCGAATTTGAGACATGATGGAAACACGCAAGCAATGTTAGATAAAAATTACCCTCACCACAAAAACTCATGTATTTCACTCCAAGATATAATTCACTCAAATCCACTCGTGTATCACTCAATCAATTTGGCTTTTACCCTCAAATGATCTCACCTCTCTGCCTTTTTCCACTCGTTTTCTTCTTTGAGTTCTTTCAAAACTTAATCAAAAACCATCATCAAAGGGTTCAAGTGGCAATTCAAACCGAAACAAATCAAGAAATTTTGGCAATTCAAGAAATGGGCTGGATTTTTGGCAATTCAAGAAATTTTGGCAATTCAAGAATGGCAATTCGAACCGAAACAAATCAAGAAATTTTGGAAATTCAAGAATGGCAACTCAAACCGAAACAAATCAAGAAATTTTGGAAATTCAAGAATGGCATTCAAGAATGGCATCCTCATTACCTTTTCAAGAATTTCTGGCAATTCAAAACGATTTTTTTTTTTTTGTAAGAGAAATGAACAGAAATCAATAGAAGATAGGTCGAAAGGATGGACTTAGCTCACGATACCAAGCGATCTGAACCCCGCCAGCGATTGTGGCGAAACCGAAAACAAATTTGGCAAGAAGAAGAAAAGCCACGGATTCAAGAAGAGCGGATGGAAACCTCGACCCAATGCTTAGCGAAGCACGAACCTTGGTAAGGGGATGGCGCCACAAAAGGAGATGGAAATACAATTGATAAGTCGGTTTGAGCGCCACAAGGAAACCCTTGATAAGTTCTTAAAAAGTTTCTTCAAGAAATCAAGAAGAAAACCTCACAAAATGCTCATAGATCCGGTAGTAATGAGATGGCACAAAGCGGCGCCTCATCACCCTCTTCATGTCATCCCAAGTCTCGATAGGCAAATCTCCACTTAGCCTCCTATTGGCCACCGATCCCACCACACAATAGCATAATCGGTAAACTCAATAGCGGCAAGTTTTACCTTCTTCATTTGAATTAGTTGTGACAATGAAAACCAACTCCATCTTCTTCTCCCATTCAAGGTATGCTTGGGTTCACTCTTTCCTTGAAATGCCGGAATCCTCATCTTGATACTACCCAAATTGTTGTCTACTCGATTCCGAGCGTCTCTATCTCGACCATATCTCCTAGGGCTGCCCGTTGACATCCTATCAAAGTCTTCATTGAAATTTCCCACTTCAAACGCCCCCACACCTTCAACTTCCCGTTGGGGTACCCTATTTCTCCTTGGGATGTTTGGAACAACCGGTGGCTGTCCCCGTTGTGCTCCCTCTTCAACCCTATCCATCCTCTCATGTATTTACTCAAGTTCTGCCCTCACCATCCTTCTCATTTCCCCAATTATAGCTTGCACTTGCAAATTGAATAGTTGGAGGGTACTCTCCTCGCTTGTGTTTCTCTCGAATTTGAGACATGATGGAAACACGCAAGCAATGTTAGATAAAATTACCCTCACCACAAAAACTCACGTATTTCACTCCAAGAAATAATTCACTCAAATCCACTTTCGTGTATCACTCAATCAATTTGGCTTTTACCCTCAAATGATCTCACCTCATTTGCCTTTTTCCACTCGTTTTCTTCTTTGAGTTCTTTCAAAACTTAATCAAAACCATCATCAAAGGGTTCAAGTGGCAATTCAAAGCGAAACAAATCAAGAAATTTTGGCAATTCAAGAAATGGGCTGGATTTTTGGCAATTCAAGAAATTTTGGCAATTCAAGAATGGCAATTGAACGAAACAAATCAAGAAATTTTGGAAATTCAAGAATGGCAACTCAAACCGAAACAAATCAAGAAATTTTGGAAATTCAAGAATGGCATTCAAGAATGGCATCCTCATTACCTTTTCAAGAATTTCTGGCAATTCAAAGCGATGTTTTTTTTTTTTTTTGTAAGAGAAATGAAGCAATCAATAGAAGATAGGTGAAAGGATGGACTTAGCTCGATACCAACGTCTGAACCCGCCATAGCGATTGTGAAACCGAAAACAAATTTGGCAAGAAGAAGAAAAGCCACGGATTCAAGAAGAGCGGATGGAAACCTCGACCCAATGCTTAGCGAAGCACGAACCTTGGTAAGGGGATGGCCACAAAAGGAGATGGAAATACAATTGATAAGTCGGTTTGAGCATACAAGGAAACCCTTGATAAGTTCTTAAAAAAGTTTCTTCAAGAAATCAAGAAGAAAACCTCACAAAATGCTCATAGATCCGGTAGTAATGAGATGGCACAAAGCGGCGCCTCATCACCCTCTTCATGTCATCCCAAGTCTCGATAGGCAAATCTCCACTTAGCCTCCTATTGGCCTGGCCCGATCCCACCACACAATAGCATAATCGGTAAACTCAATAGCGGCAAGTTTTACCTTCTTCATTTGAATTAGTTGTGACAATGAAAACCAACTCCATCTTCTTCTCCCATTCAAGGTATGCTTCGGGTTCACTCTTTCCTTGAAATGCCGGAATCCTCATCTTGATACTACCCAAATTGTTGTCTACTCGATTCCGAGCGTCTCTATCTCGACCATATCTCCTAGAGCTGCCCGTTGACATCCTATCAAAGTCTTCATCGAAATTTCCCACTTCAAACGCCCCCCGTTGGGGTACCCTATTTCTCCTTGGGATGTTTGGAACAACCGGTGGCTGTCCCCGTTGTGCTCCCTCTTCAACCCTATCCATCCTCTCATGTATTTGCTCAAGTTCCGCCCTCATCATCCTTCTCATTTCCCCAATTATAGCTTGCACTTGCAAATTCGGAATAGTTGGAGGGGTACTCTCCTCGCTTGTGTTTCTCTCGAATTTGAGACATGATGGAAACCTGCAAGCAATGTTAGATAAAAATTACCCTCACCACAAAAACTCACGTATTTCACTCCAAGAAATAATTCACTCAAATCCACTCGTGTATCACTCAATCAATTTGGCTTTTACCCTCAAATGATCTCACCTCGCTGCCTTTTTCCATTCGTTTTCTTCTTTGAGTTCTTTCAAAACTTAATCAAAAACCATCATCAAAGGGTTCAAGTGGCAATTCAAACCGAAACAAATCAAGAAATTTTGGCAATTCAAGAAATGGGCTGGATTTTTGGCAATTCAAGAAATTTTGGCAATTCAAGAATGGCAATTGAACGAAACAAATCAAGAAATTTTGGAAATTCAAGAATGGCAACCGAAACAAATCAAGAAATTTTGGAAATTCAAGAATGGCATTCAAGAATGGCATCCTCATTACCTTTTCAAGAATTTACGGCAATTCAAAAGCGATTTTTTTTTTTTTGTAAGAGAAATGAGCGAAATCAATAGAAGATAGGTGAAAGGATGGACTTAGCTCGATACCAAGCGATCTGAACCCATAGCGATTGTGGCGAAACCGAAAACAAATTTGGCAAGAAGAAGAAAAGCCACGGATTCAAGAAGAGCGGATGGAAACCTCGACCCAATGCTTAGCGAAGCCTGAACCTTGGTAAGGGGATGGCGCCACAAAAGGAGATGGAAATACAATTGATAAGTCGGTTTGAGCATACAAGGAAACCCTTGATAAGTTCTTAAAAAAGTTTCTTCAAGAAATCAAGAAGAAAACCTCACAAAATGCTCATAGATCCGGTAGTAATGAGATGGCACAAAGCGGCGCCTCATCACCCTCTTCATGTCATCCCAAGTCTCGATAGGCAAATCTCCACTTAGCCTCCTATTGGCGCTGGCCAGTCCCACCACACAATAGCATAATCGGTAAACTCAATAGCGGCAAGTTTTACCTTCTTCATTTGAATTAGTTGTGACAATGAAAACCAACTCCATCTTCTTCTCCCATTCAAGGTATGCTTGGGTTCACTCTTTCCTTGAAATGCGGAATCCTCATCTTGATACTACCCAAATTGTTGTCTACTTTCGATTCCGGCGTCTCTATCTCGACCATATCTCCTAGGGCTGCCCGTTGACATCCTATCAAAGTCTTCATCGAAATTTCCCACTTCAAAGCGCCCCACACCTTCAACTTCCCGTTGGGGTACCCTATTTCTCCTTGGGATGTTTGGAACAACCCGTGGCTGTCCCGTTGTGCTCCCTCTTCAACCCTATCCATCCTCTCATGTATTTGCTCAAGTTCCGCCCTCATCATCCTTCTCATTTCCCCAATTATAGCTTGCACTTGCAAATTGAATAGTTGGAGGGTACTCTCCTCGCTTGTGTTTCTCTCCGGAATTTGAGACATGATGGAAACCTGCAAGCAATGTTAGATAAAAATTACCCTCACCACAAAAACTCACGTATTTCACTCCAAGAAATAATTCACTCAAATCCACTCGTGTATCACTCAATCAATTTGGCTTTTACACTCAAATGATCTCACCTCGCTGCCTTTTTCCACTCGTTTTCTTCTTTGAGTTCTTTCAAAACTTAATCAAAAACCATCATCAAAGGGTTCAAGTGGCAAGAAATTTTGGCAATTCAAGAATGGCAATTCGAACCGAAACAAATCAAGAAATTTTGGAAATTCAAGAAATGGGCTGGATTTTTGGCAATTCAAGAAATTTTGGCAATTCAAGAATGGCAATTGAACGAAACAAATCAAGAAATTTTGGAAATTCAAGAATGGCAACTCAAAGCGAAACAAATCAAGAAATTTTGGAAATTCAAGAATGGCATTCAAGAATGGCATCCTCATTACCTTTTCAAGAATTTACGGCAATTCAAAAGCGATTTTTTTTTTTTTTTTTTTGTAAGAGAAATGAAGCGAAATCAATAGAAGATAGGTGAAAGGATGGACTTAGCTCACGATACCAAGCGTCTGAACCCATAGCGATTGTGTGAAACCGAAAACAAATTTGGCAAGAAGAAGAAAAGCCACGGATTCAAGAAGAGCGGATGGAAACCTCGACCCAATGCTTAGCGAAGCCTGAACCTTGGTAAGGGGATGGCGCCACAAAAGGAGATGGAAATACAATTGATAAGTCGGTTTGAGCATACAAGGAAACCCTTGATAAGTTCTTAAAAAAGTTTCTTCAAGAAATCAAGAAGAAAACCTCACAAAATGCTCATAGATCCGGTAGTAATGAGATGGCACAAAGCGGCGCCTCATCACCCTCTTCATGTCATCCCAAGTCTCGATAGGCAAATCTCCACTTAAGCCTCCTATTGGCCTTTGGCCAGTCCCACCACACAATAGCATAATCGGTAAACTCAATAGCGGCAAGTTTTACCTTCTTCATTTGAATTAGTTGTGACAATGAAAACCAACTCCATCTTCTTCTCCCATTCAAGGTATGCTTGGGTTCACTCTTTCCTTGAAATGCCGGAATCCTCATCTTGATACTACCCAAATTGTTGTCAACTCGATTCCGAGCGTCTCTATCTCGACCATATCTCCTAGGGCTGTCCGTTGACATCCTATCAAAGTCTTCATCGAAATTTCCCACTTCAAACGCCCCCACACCTTCAACTTCCCGTTGGGGTACCCTATTTCTTTTTGGGATGTTTGGAACAACCGGTGGCTGTCCCCGTTGTGCTCCCTCTTCAACCCTATCCATCCTCTCATGTATTTGCTCAAGTTCCGCCCTCATCATCCTTCTCATTTCCCCAATTATAGCTTGCACTTGCAAATTCAGAATAGTTGGAGGGGTACTCTCCTCGCTTGTGTTTCTCTCCGGAATTTGAGACATGATGGAAACCTGCAAGCAATGTTAGATAAAAATTACCCTCACCACAAAAACTCACGTATTTCACTCCAAGAAATAATTCACTCAAATCCACTCGTGTATCACTCAATCAATTTGGCTTTTACCCTCAAATGATCTCACCTCATTTGCCTTTTTCCACTTTCGTTTTCTTCTTTGAGTTCTATCAAAACATAATCAAAAACCATCAACAAAGGGTACAAGAGGCAATTCAAAAAGAAACAAAACAAGAAAATTAATCAAAAAAAGAAATGGGCTGGATATATGGCAATACAAGAAATTTTGGAAATTCAAGAATGGCAACCGAAACAAATCAAGAAATTTTGGAAATTCAAGAATGGCAACTGAAACAAATCAAGAAATTTTGGAAATTCAAGAATGACATTCAAGAATGGCATCCTCATTACCTTTTCAAAATTTACGGCAATTCAAAAGCGATTTTTTTTTTTTTTTTTTTGTAAGAGAAATGAGCGAAATCAATAGAAGATAGGTGAAAGGATGGACTTAGCTCGATACCAAGTCTGAACCCATAGCGATTGTGTGAAACCGAAAACAAATTTGGCAAGAAGAAGAAAAGCCACGGATTCAAGAAGAGCGGATGGAAACCTCGACCCAATGCTTAGCGAAGCCACGAACCTTGGTAAGGGGATGGCGCCACAAAAGGAGATGGAAATACAATTGATAAGTCGGTTTGAGCATACAAGGAAACCCTTGATAAGTTCTTAAAAAAGTTTCTTCAAGAAATCAAGAAGAAAACCTCACAAAATGCTCATAGATCCGGTAGTAATGAGATGGCACAAAGCGGCGCCTCATCACCCTCTTCATGTCATCCCAAGTCTCGATAGGCAAATCTCCACTTAGCCTCCTATTGGCCTTTGGCCAGTCCCACCACACAATAGCATAATCGGTAAACTCAATAGCGGCAAGTTTTACCTTCTTCATTTCGGAGTAGTTGTGACAATGAAAACCAACTCCATCTTCTTCTCCCATTCAAGGTATGCTTGGGTTCACTCTTTCCTTGAAATGCGGAATCCTCATCTTGATACTACCCAAATTGTTGTCTACTTTCGATTCCAGCGTCTCTATCTCGACCATATCTCCTAGGGCTGCCCGTTGACATCCTATCAAAGTCTTCATCGAAATTTCCCACTTCAAGCGCCCCACACCTTCAACTTCCCGTTGGGGTACCCTATTTCTCCTTGGGATGTTTGGAACAACGGTGGCTGTCCCGTTGTGCTCCCTCTTCAACCCTATCCATCCTCTCATGTATTTGCTCAAGTTCCGCCCTCATCATCCTTCTCATTTCCCCAATTATAGCTTGCACTTGCAAATTCGGAATAGTTGGAGGGGTACTCTCCTCGCTTGTGTTTCTCTCCGGAATTTGAGACATGATGGAAACCTGCAAGCAATGTTAGATAAAAATTACCCTCACCACAAAAACTCACGTATTTCACTCCAAGAAATAATTCACTCAAATCCACTCGTGTATCACTCAATCAATTTGGCTTTTACCCTCAAATGATCTCACCTCGCTGCCTTTTTCCACTCGTTTTCTTCTTTGAGTTCTTTCAAAACTTAATCAAAACCATCACCAAAGGGTTCAAGTGGCAATTCAAACCGAAACAAATCAAGAAATTTTGGCAATTCAAGAAATGGGCTGGATTTTTGTCAATTCAAGAAATTTTGGCAATTCAAGAATGGCAATTCGAAACGAAACAAATCAAGAAATTTTTGAAATTCAAGAATGGCAACTCAAACCGAAACAAATCAAGAAATTTTGGAAATTCAAGAATGGCATTCAAGAATGGCATCCTCATTACCTTTTCAAGAATTTCTGGCAATTCAAAACGATTTTTTTTTTTTTTTTTTTGTAAGGGAAATGAACAGAAATCAATAGAAGATAGGTGAAAGGATGGACTTAGCTCTGATACCAAGCGATCTGAACCCATAGCGATTGTGACGGAACCCGAAAACAAATTTGGCAAGAAGAAGAAAAGCCACGGATTCAAGAAGAACGGATGGAAACCTCGAGCCAATGCTTAGCGAAGCACGAACCTTGGTGAGGGGATGACGCCACAAAAGGAGATGGAAATACAATTGATAAGTCAGTTTGAACGCCACAAGGAAACCCTCGATAAGTTATTAAAAAAAAATTTCTTCAAGAAATCAAGCAGAAAACCTCACAAAATGATCATAGATCCCGGTAGTAATGAGATGGCACAAAACGACGCCTCATCACCCTCTTCATGTCATCCCAAGTCTCGATAGGCAAATCTCCACTTCGCCTCCTATTGGCGCCTGGCCAGTCCCACCACACAATAGCATAATCGGTAAACTCAATAGCGGCAAGTTTTACCTTCTTCATTTGAATTAGTTGTGACAATGAAAACCAACTCCATCTTCTTCTCCCATTCAAGGTATGCTTGGGTTCACTCTTTCCTTGAAATGCGGAATCCTCATCTTGATACTACCCAAATTGTTGTCTACTTTCGATTCGGCGTCTCTATCTCGACCATATCTCCTAGGGCTGCCCGTTGACATCCTATCAAAGTCTTCATGAAATTTCCCACTTCAAAGCGCCCCCACACCTTCAACTTCCCGTTGGGGTACCCTATTTCTCCTTGGGATGTTTGGAACAACGGTGGCTGTCCCGTTGTGCTCCCTCTTCAACCCTATCCATCCTCTCATGTATTTGCTCAAGTTCGCCCTCATCATCCTTCTCATTTCCCCAATTATAGCTTGCACTTGCAAATTGAATAGTTGGAGGGTACTCTCCTCGCTTGTGTTTCTCTCTCGAATTTGAGACATGATGGAAACACGCAAGCAATGTTAGATAAAAATTACCCTCACCACAAAACTCACGTATTTCACTCCAAGAAATAATTCACTCAAATCCACTCGTGTATCACTCAATCAATTTGGCTTTTACCCTCAAATGATCTCACCTTTGCCTTTTTCCACTCGTTTTCTTCTTTGAGTTCTTTCAAAACTTAATCAAAACCATCATCAAAGGGTTCAAGTGGCAATTCAAATGAAACAAATCAAGAAATTTTGGCAATTCAAGAAATGGGTTTGGATTTTTGGCAATTCAAGAAATTTTGGCAATTCAAGAATGGCAATTGAACGAAACAAATCAAGAAATTTTGGAAATTCAAGAATGGCAACTCAAACCCGAAACAAATCAAGAAATTTTGGAAATTCAAGAATGGCATTCAAGAATGGCATCCTCATTACCTTTTCAAGAATTTACGGCAATTCAAAGCGATTTTTTTTTTTTTGTAAGAGAAATGAGCAGAAATCAATAGAAGATAGGTGAAAGGATGGACTTAGCTCGATACCAAGCGATCTGAACCCATAGCGATTGTGTGAAACCGAAAACAAATTTGGCAAGAAGAAGAAAAGCCACGGATTCAAGAAGAGCGGATGGAAACCTCGACCCAATGCTTAGCGAAGCCGCGAACCTTGGTAAGGGGATGGCGCCACAAAAGGAGATGGAAATACAATTGATAAGTCGGTTTGAGCGCCACAAAGGAAACCCTTGATAAGTTCTTAAAAAAGTTTCTTCAAGAAATCAAGAAGAAAACCTCACAAAATGCTCATAGATCCGGTAGTAATGAGATGGCACAAAGCGGCGCCTCATCACCCTCTTCATGTCATCCCAAGTCTCGATAGGCAAATCTCCACTTAGCCTCCTATTGGCCTGGCCAGTCCCACCACACAATAGCATAATCGGTAAACTCAATAGCGGCAAGTTTTACCTTCTTCATTTGAAGTAGTTGTGACAATGAAAACCAACTCCATCTTCTTCTCCCATTCAAGGTATGCTTGGGTTCACTCTTTCCTTGAAATGCGGAATCCTCATCTTGATACTACCCAAATTGTTGTCTACTTTCGATTCCGGCGTCTCTATCTCGACCATATCTCCTAGGGCTGCCCATTGACATCCTAGCAAAGTCTTCATCGAAATTTCCCACTTCAAGCGCCCCCACACCTTCAACTTCCCGTGGGGGGACGCTATTTCTCCTTGGGATGTTTGGAACAACCGGTTGGCTGTCCCGTTGTGCTCCCTCTTCAACCCTATCCATCCTCTCATGTATTTGCTCAAGTTCCGCCCTCATCATCCTTCTCATTTCCCCAATTATAGCTTGCACTTGCAAATTCGGAATAGTTGGAGGGGTACTCTCCTCGCTTGTGTTTCTCTCCGGAATTTGAGACATGATGGAAACCTGCAAGCAATGTTAGATAAAAATTACCCTCACCACAAAAACTCACGTATTTCACTCCAAGAAATAATTCACTCAAATCCACTCGTGTATCACTCAATCAATTTGGCTTTTACACTCAAATGATCTCACCTCGCGGCCTTTTCCACTCGTTTTCTTCTTTGAGTTCTTTCAAAACTTAATCAAAAACCATCATCAAAGGGTTCAAGTGGCAATTCAAACCGAAACAAATCAAGAAATTTTGGCAATTCAAGAAATGGGCTGGATTTTTGGCAATTCAAGAAATTTTGGCAATTCAAGAATGGCAATTGACGAAACAAATCAAGAAATTATGGAAATTCAAGAATGACAACTCAAACCGAAACAAATGAAGAAATTTTGGAAATTCAAGAATGGCATTCAAGAATGGCATCCTCATTACCTTTTCAAAATTTACGGCAATTCAAAAGCGATTTTTTTTTTTTTTTTTTTTTTGGAAGAAAAATGAACAGAAATAAATAGAAGATAGGTCGAAAGGGTGGGCTTAGCTCTGATACCAACTGATACGAACCGCGCCGACGGTTGTGGCGAAACCCGAAAACAAATTTGGCAAGAAGAAGAAAAGCCACGGATTCAAGAAGAACGGATGGAAACCTCGACCCAATGCTTAGCGAAGCACGAACCTTGGTAAGGGGATGACGCCACAAAAGGAGATGGAAATACAATTGATAAGTCGGTTTGAGCGCCACAAGGAAACCCTTGATAAGTTCTTAAAAAAGTTTCTTCAAGAAATCAAGAAGAAAACCTCACAAAATGCTCATAGATCCGGTAGTAATGAGATGGCACAAAGCGGCGCCTCATCACCCTCTTCATGTCATCCCAAGTCTCGATAGGCAAATCTCCACTTAGCCTCCTATTGGCCTTTAACTGATCCCACCACACAATGGCATAATCAGTAAACTCAATAGCGGCAAGTTTTACCTTCTTCATTTCGGAGTAGTTGTGACAATCGAAAACCAACTCCATCTTCTTCTCCCATTCAAGGTGTGCTTCGGGTTCACTCTTTCCTTGAAATGCCGGAATCCTCATCTTGATACTACCCAAATTGTTGTCTACTCGATTCCGAGCGTCTCTATCTCGACCATATCTCCTAGGGCTGCCCGTTGACATCCTATCAAAGTCTTCATCAAAATTTCCCACTTCAAACGCCCCCACACCTTCAACTTCCCGTTGGGGTACCCTATTCCTCCTTGGGATGTTTGGAACAACCGGTGGCTGTCCCCGTTGTGCTCCCTCTTCAACCCTATCCATCCTCTCATGTATTTGCTCAAGTTCCGCCCTCATCATCCTTCTCATTCGGATTTGATGATACCCACTCTTAAGATCAATTTTTGAAAACACACAAGATCCATGCAACTTATCTAACATATCATCTAAACGAGGGATGGGGTGTCGATACTTTACCGTTATGTTGTTGATGGCTCGGCAATCAATACACATCCTCCATGTCCCATCCTTCTTAGGAACTAGAATCACCGGAACTGCGCAAGGACTCATGCTTTCTCTCACGTACCCTTTCTCCATCAATTCTTCAACCTGCCTTTGGAGTTCCTTTGTCTCCTCCGGGTTGCTCCTATATGCGGGTCGGTTTGGAATTGAAGCACCGGGAACAAAGTCAATTTGGTGTTCTATCCCCCGGATAGGGGGTAAGCCATGTGGTACCTCCTCAGGAAACACATCCTCGAACTCCTGCAAAATAGAAACAACAACACTAGGCAATGAAGAGTCAGGTTGGTTAGTGTTTAAAAGGGCCTCCTTGTACATAAGTACAATCATCGGCCGTTTTGCAAGAAAAGCTCGCTTAACCTCACTTGTTTTTGCATAGAAATTTCTTTTTCCCTCTAATTTTCCCTCTTTGGCTGAATTCATCTCTCTCTTTTCTCTCTCACTAGATTCAGCCTTGCTCTCTTGTTTCTCACCACTACTCATCTCTTCACTCACTCTCTTGTGATCACTCAAATTCTTTTGATCTCTCATTTTCTTTTGATCACTTAGTTTTTGCATCATCACTTGATCATCATAAACCTGTTTCGGTGTCATCGGAGCTAGAGTGATGGTTCGTTGTTGGAAAGTGAAGGAGTGCTTGTTGGTGAAGCCATCATGTTGCACACGTCTATCAAATTGCCAAGGCCTTCCTAAAAGGAGATGTCCCGCTTGCATGGGTACCACATCACACAACACTTCATCCTCATATTTCCCAATCCGAAATGGCACCACAACTTGCTTAGTAACCCGCACTTCACCACTATCATTCAGCCATTGCAACTTGTATGGACGGGGGTGCTTGAGTGTTGGGAGCCCTAGCTTCTCAACCATGGAAGAACTAGCAACGTTAGTGCAACTACCACCATCAATAATAACACTACATACCTTGTCCTTCACATGACAACGAGTGTAAAAGATGTTCTCCCTTTGCACTTCTTCTTCCTCCACCTTAGCGTGCAAGTTCAAGGCTCTCCGAGCAACTAATCCAAGCATCTCACCATGCTCGGCCCCAAACTCCTCTTCTCCCAAAAGATCATCCTCCACTAGTGGAATGTCATCTAGCTCACCCTCATCTTCAGAATCTATTGCCCCATTCTCCCGAATCACCATAACCCGCTTGTTCGGGCATTGGCTAGCTATGTGACCTCTTCCTTGACATTTGAAACATTTAATTTCACTAGAACGAGACAAAGTTGTGGGTGTCTTACTTTGAGAAGCCGTGGAAGTAGTGGTTGAATTTTGCTCAGTTTTGGCCTTGGGGTTGGAATTACTTTCATCTTTCCTTGGATAATTCGGCCTCCATGGTGTTGCACTAGGATTTTGTGGGGTGGGTCTCGGACGTGCACTTGTACCACCCTTCTTCAATTGCCTCTCAACCTTCATTGCCATATGCACCAAGTCTTCCAACTCCACATAGTGATGTAGCTCAACCGTGTTGGCAATCTCTCTATTCAACCCATTCAAAAACCTTGCCATTGTTGCCTCCCGATCCTCCTCCACATTGGTCCGAATCATAGCCATCTCCATTTCTTTATAATATTCATCAACACTTTTGTAACCTTGTCGAAGACCTTGAAGCTTAAGGTATCAACCAACAGAAAGCATCCCTCGAACTCAGTCTGTAACCCCGAGTTGAGTGAGGACCCCCCAATTGATGAATCGTGTATAACCGAAGGGTTTGGCGATGAGGCGATGATAGCGCTGGAGGAAGCGCTCCCCCTCGAAATGTGGCAAGACGGATGAGGAACCCTCCCTGGTCTTGCGCTTCTTTGAGGCAATCTACTTGCAAGGCATGTCTGCAAAATTATTGAAAAGAGTGTTAGTGCAACTGAAAATATCGAGAAACAAATAGAAATCATGCACTATGGCCCTTGATTGGCCCTCTACGGGCTATTATACGGCCCGTAAGACCTTACCAGGGGGTCATACGGGCTTATATACGGCCCGTATGCGCCTAGGCGCGTGAGTGTCGGCGGTCATGGTGATTTCTTGCCCCATTTACATCAAAATCACACCCATTTCACATCCTAGACTCTATACATGCCTTTAATCAATGTATTGCGACAAAAATACGACGCAAAATCATACAATCATCACCCATTAATTCAAGATTCATCCATTCAAATCCCTAGGGTTCTAAATATGGAGAAGATGAATTCAATCGACAAATCAAGTGATTAGGAAGCATACCTAGCGAGGAAGGAGACCCAAAACCAAAAGGAGAGGATGCGCCAGTGAGGAGGAGGCTCGGATCGACGCGGAGAAGGGTGGGGTCGGCTAGTGTTTAAAAAGAAATGAGGGGGTGCTTTTTATAATGCCCTAACTTAGGTAATTGGCAGACCCTATACAAGCCTGTATACAGGCCATATATGGGCCCGTATACATCTTTGGTCGAGTCATACGGCCATATATCAGCCCGTATGATACCCGTATAGACCTGGATTTGGCTTATGTAGCCAATTCCAGAATACCATTCGAGATCTCCTCGCACGACCTAATAACCATTATCAATCTAGGGCTATGAATGAACAACAATCAGCATTATAATAAAAGATAATGTGGATATGGATATGAAACATCTCATTCATTTATTCCACACAAACTAGCAAAACAAAAAGAAAATTGCAAGGAAAGGGAATGAAATTTTCAAGAACTTGGGTTGCCTCTAAAGAAGCAGTTTTTTAACGTCACTAGCTTGACGTACCTTCATCTTACCTCACGGGGGCTCAAATACCTTGTAGTTCTCATCGGCTCTACCTTTGAAACATTGTCCAAGAAATAACATGCCCAATTTAGTGTAGATAGAACAAGTATTCTCCTTCATACCTGGGCCTTTCTCAAAAATGGTGTGAGCCGAAGGAATAGTATTTACCCCTTTTTCCTTTAGCTTCCTTCTGCTTTTTTGGGAAGGGTGAATTTCTGGTTCTTCTTCACCTTTTCTATCTTAGCTTCTTGGTCAATCTTTAATGAAGCCGGACCATTCTGAAGCTCTTGTACATCCTCCTCTTCATCTTCCAAATAATCATGCAGTGGATCTACCATCAAGAGGTCTTCTATGCATTCGGAGGTGATAATGTCGATGTCATCAACACTATAAAAGTGTCATCTTGAGCCATAGTGTGCCGTATAGCATCGGGTAGCTTGAATACCACCTCTTGATCTCCCACTCCCAAAGCTAGTCTTCCTTTTGCATGATCTTCAAGTGCTTGCGCAGTGGCAAGGAAGGAACGCATAGGAATGATTGGGACATCAATATCATCATAAACATCTAGAAGTACATAATCGGCCGGGAAGACAAATTGATTAATTAGGACAAGCACATCCTCAGCAAATCCCATAGGTTGCCTTACAGATCGATTAGCTAGTTGTAATGTTATCCCCGTGGGCTTTTGGTTCTTCAAGGCCAAGCTTCATATATAACTTATACGGCATTACATTAATGCTTGCCCCAGAATTCTCCAATGCTTTCTTTGTAATCCCTTCACCAAGTATACAAGGGACAACAAAACTACCCGGATCTTTCAACTTCTTGGGTATAGTTTGTTGCAAAATGGCCGGGCATTGGGCATTCAATGTCACGGCAACTGCCACCTCCAACTTCCTTTTGTTGGATAGAAGTTCTTTCATGAATTTTGCATACTTGGGCATGGTACCTTGGGTTGATAAGGAGGTATGAGTGATGTCTCCACTATATTTTTGTTCTCCTTCTTCTTTTCTTCGGAGTTGTCTCCGGGTTCTGAGTCTTCAACTTCGATGGGGGTTTTATCTTGAGGCTTTAAAACAGGGAGTTCTACTTCCTTCCAACTTCTCAATGTGATGTCCTTGCATTGTTCCCCCCGAGGGTTCTCTTCCGTATTACCCAACATGCTTCCTTGGGGCCTCTCCGATAGAGTCTTTGCAATTTGCCCAATTTGATTTTCCAAGTTTTGAACCGTGGCTTGCAAATTCTGAATTGTAGTGTCATTGTTCTGCATGTACTTAAGTATAAGCTCCTCCATGTTGGGTTTTCTTTCTTGTGGCTTCTGAGGGTGTTGGAAATCGGGAGGATATCACCCCACTTGTGGGTTAGCTTATGAGAGTGCCGGATGGGTCCACTTTGGTGTATAAGGTCGATATTAATCCGATTGCCTAGGTGCATTTCCCATATATTGCACTTGCTCCATAGAAACCATCTCCGTGCTTGCAATGGGGCAATTAGACACTTCATGTCCCCCTCCACATGTAGCCGGCCTTGAACTATTGTTGGAAGTAAGTAGTTCAATCTTCTTTGTCAACATATCCAACTTTTCACCAAGAACATTATCTATAATTGTGGATTCATCCAATGACCCAACTTTCTTTACTTGTTTCCCCCTTGTGGAGCAATAAGCTTCATTACTAGCCATGTCTTCAAAAATTTGCTCGGCATCTTCTGGATATTTGTTTCCCAATGACCCGCCGGCGGTAGCATCCACTAATTGCCTTGTAGTGTTGTTCAATCCATTGTAAAATGTTCAGATCTTGGCAGAAGGGCCTAGGCTATGTCGAGGACAACACCGGAGTGAGTCCTTATACCTCTCATAAGCTTCAAAGAATGTCTCGGTAGAGCCTTGCTTGAAGGCAAAGATGTCCAATCTCAACTTTGCGACCTTGCAGGTGGGAAATAACGGCCCAAAAATTTATCAAGCATCTCGGCCTAAGTACGAATAGAGCCGGAAGGTAGCGAGGTAAGCTATCTATAAGCTCCTTCCCTCAAATTGAATGGAAAGAGTCTCAAGCGAATTGCATCATCGGAAGCTCCATTAAACTTGAACATATTACAAATCTAAATGAATTTTGCTAAGTTAGCATGGGGGTCTTCGTCGGGCCTCCCATCAAACTGAGCTGAATTCTAAATCATGTTTATTGTGCTCTCCTAGATCTCAAAGTTGTTCATGTTTACATTGGGAGGATGGATACTGAATTCCTCCCCCGTGTAATGAGTTCTCTCATACTCGGATAATATTTGTCTTCTTTTAGCCTTGATGGGTACTACTCTTACTTCACCACTACCTTTAGTAAGTATGGAATTTTCTGATTCTGAAGAGAACCCTACAATTAATCCTTCCCCTTCTCTCAACCTTCTGTGTAGTGTCCTTTCAATCTCATAATCCGCTTCATTCAATCCTTTAGGGTTTTTGGGGGTCATGCATCAACATTTCGCAACAAGATATAGTGAGAAAGATTAGTAAGCACGAAACCAATTGGACAAAAAAAAACAAACAAAGAAATAAAAAATGACTAAATTAGTAAACTCCTAGCTTTTCTAGTAATCCTAATCTCCCCGGTAACGGCGCCAAAAACTTGATGCGCAAAATACGCAAGTGTACGGGTCGTATCAAGTAATAAAGTGGACTCTTGAAAAGTCAGTTATCGAATCTTAGGGAGATGGAAATACTAGTACCCACTACTCATCTACTTTCTAGTCAATCCAAAACTGAGTGATTATCCTTATGTCTAAACTATGAAATTGCAAAACACAAGCAAGGGGTCGAATTACTCTTGAAATTAAACAATCATGAAAAGGGGATACTTGGGTGATTGATTCCCCCCTTGGATTTCTAAAAGGATGGATGGAACTCTCTATGATGGTGCGTGGTGAATTCTTGGTCAAGGGTTTCTAAAGTGCTTTCATTCCCTCTCTCAATGTGAATTACTAATCCTAGTGCCCTTACCGATGATATTCTAGAGAACCTAAGTCTTGGAGGGATTATGGGAATAATACATCTAAAGGATTCGCTCTCCTTAATATTGAGGCTCCCGGTATACTCATAATCCCCTCTATTGGAGATGGTCTACACATGGGGAGGCTCTCGCTTCTTCCTCCACATGGACTACGAAAATCCCTCCGGGCTCTCGCAACGTAGAAGGATTCACTTACATTAAACATGCAATAGACACATGAATTCATCCAAGCATTCATACAATAGAAAGTAATCATCAATTAAAACATATCCAAGGGGTCACCAATACCCAAATATCTACAAAATTAGCTCTCCATGAAAGGAGAGCAACAATCAAACACAAAGATACAAGAAAACAAAAAGTTCATGTTGGTGGATTCCTTGACTCCTCTTCAAGATTTTGCCCCCTTTTCTCCTCCTTCTAGGGTTGATGATGAAGATCTACAAACCCTAATCAAGCTCTCTTTTCTCCCCCGAAGCTAGGTCTTCTATGCTAACTCTCCTCTAAAAACCCCCAATCCTCGGATTATTTTCCCCTCTTTAGGGTTTTAGGGCGTTATTTACATTTTTTGCCCTGCAGATTTATAGGCGACTTATGCCATACGGACCTATATACGGGCTGTATACACACCTTATAACTTTCAGGTGCACCCATATGGTCGTTTGTCAGATCATATGGGGGACCGTATAAGCTTATACGGGGTGTTGTACGGCCCCAAGGAGATTGACTGCAGGGGCCCTAATTCTTTAGGTCCATACTTGCCTTATGGAAGCCCATATGCCTTGGTTCTTTCTCCAGAAATGCTTCATTTCGGCCTCTATTTCCCTTAAAAAGTTTCCTTTCTACTGGGGTCTTGATAGCTTGCCCTGTTTATCAAAATAAATACATTTAAAGTGTCGGTGGGCCAAAACTCTTTATAATTGCATGAAAAATATACAAGAATATGGCACAGAATTATGCTCAAATGAACACTTATCACCAAGAGAGTTAGTTGAAGATAGTAACCCCAATCAAGGGGATGTGACTTTGGACATTGATCTCACAAAAGACATAAGGCAAGGTGAATCCATCCCCACATTTGGAAAAAAAATCTACCTCGTCATCAAAAGCAGGATTGGAGGAGTTAGATGACAACATGAGGAAGTTGAGACCATCAGTGGAAGAACTCCCATAGCTTGAATTGAAGGATCTACCTCGTCATCAAAAGCAGGATTGGAGGAGTATGCATTCCTAGTCGAAGATTCAAAACTCCTTGTCATTATTGCGTCAAATTTTATAAGCAGGCCATTGCATGGAACATATCTGACATCAAAGGAATCAATCCATCCTTTTTCACTTATAAAATCCTTATGGAAGACAACTACCATCGTTCCATTCAACCTCAAAGAAGACTGAACCCAAATATGCAAGAAGTTGTGAAAGCAGAGGTGATCAAACTCTTAGATGACGGAGTTATATATCCTATCTCAGATAGTGCATGGGTGAGTCTGGTTCAGGTTATGCAAAGAAAAGAGGGATTACTGTAGTGACGAACAAGAAGAATAAGCTAATTCCCACAAGAACAGTCACAGGTTTGAGATTGTGTATCGATTATAAAAAGTTGAATGACGCTACAAGGAAGGATCATTTCCCACTGTCATTTATTGATAAAATGCTTAAACGATTAGCCAGGCATTCCTTCTATTGTTTCATAGATGGATTTTTAAGATACTTTCAGATTCTCATTGCCCAAGAAGATCAAGAGAAAACCACCTTCACTTGTCTGTATGGCACGTTCGCTTATTGCCAGATGCCCTTTGGGTTATATAATTCCTCGACCACCTTTCAACGATGCATTGCTAGCAATTTTTGAGGACTTCGTAGAAAACATTATAGAATTGTTCATGGATGACTAATCAGTTTTCATGGATTCATTTTATTTCTACCTTAAGAACTTGGAGAAGGTGTTGGCTAGATGCAAGGAGTTCTACCTAGTCTTGAGTTGGGAAAAGTGTCACTTCATGGTGAGGAGGGTATTGTGTTAGGCCACAAGATTTAAAGCAAAGGTATTGAGGTAGAAAAGGCAAAGGTCGACACCATTGAAAAAAATTACCTCCACCTACTTTAGTGAAAGCCATCAGATGTTTCTTCGGGCATGCAGGCTTTTATAGGCGATTCATAAAAGACTTCTCCAAAATAGCCAAGCTGCTAGAGAAGCATGTCCCGTTTACTTTTCTAAAGGAGAAGCTTGTCCAAGCCCCCATCATGACTACACCTGATTGGAATCTCCCTTTTGAACTTATGTGTGATGCTAGTGATCATGCGGTCAGGGGCAGTTTAGGGGCAACAATAGAACACCAACAAATTTTTTATGCTCATAAGACTTTGATCGAAGCGCAAGAAGACTACACTACCATCGAGAAGGAGATTCTTTCCATAGTCTTTGCCTTTGATAAGTTTCACCCTTACTTGGTGCTTTCCAAGGTCGTGGTTTACACCGATCATTCAGGATTGCGCTATCTTTTAACTAAGCAAGATGCTAAACCATGGATGATTCGTTGGGTGCTTCTACTACAAGAATTAGATTTGGAGATCAAAGATAAACGAATTGCTGAAAACTTAGCCGTTGATCATTTGTCCCGGTTGGAGAACCCAAGTAGAGATCTGATATGCCTAATGCGTGCTCTGCAAGTGCATGGGTCGGACAAGAAATATAGTGGACTTTGAAAAGTCGAATATCGATCCTCAGAGACTAGAAACTAAACTACTAACGTCTATGAACTAGATAAACCAGAATTGGTGTTGGTGATTGCTAATTTTAATCTAAACCTAGAAAACAAGAATAGGATGGGATGTAATGAATCGTGGGGGTAATGACAAGAGAGGGATATCCAGCGATGTTTACCCCTTGGACTCTCCAAAAGATAGATGGGGAGTATTAATGTCCGTAGTTACAACTAATTTGACTAAGGATTGCTACAATGCTTTCACTCCCTCTCTCCATGTGAATTACAAAATTCAGTGCCCTCACTGTATGATGTTTTAGGGAATCTACTTCTTGGAAGGATCATGGGAAAGAATAACTAGGGATTCCAGTTCCTAAATGCTTGATCTCTCGGCGTATACACAACCCCTATATTGAGGTATGCCCTCACACAGGGAGGCGTTTGTTTCTTCCCCAGATGCGTCGGATTGGATAATCCAGGTTGTCGCAACGTAGATTACCAATGCAAAGAATGACATTCACTAGATCTCAATAAAGGATGCAACTACTAGCATTAATATCCAACATCAAACATTAAACATTTGTCCAAAGGGTCCACATGTCTGAATACCTAGGAAGTAAGCCTTCTATTGAAGAAGAAGAAGACAAATACAAAACAACAATGGAGACAAAAAGTATTCATAAAGAAAGTAAAAGCTTCCTCCACTGTCGGTACTATGAGATGACCGTAGACCTTGCCCCTTCCAAGTTCTGCCGTTGGGAAGGGTGTCTTCTCGCTCTCCTCCAAGCTCCTGATGACGCCCTAAATATGGAAGATGATGGTAGATCGATGGGAGAGTCCCCAAGGGTGCCTCTTGAACCAAAGATGTCTTTCCAAACCCTAGGTTCGTCTATTTATATGTATCCCCGATTCTGGAGAGATCTAGACTTGTTTTGAAAATAACTGAACTTTTCAGCTAGGTTTATACCATACGGTTCGGTATGGGTAGCGGACGGTGTTGTCTGTTGGTTTCCTAATGGTCTCCCAAAGGAAGACGGTTCCGTATGAGCAGCAGATGGTTCCGCTTGCTTGCTTCGTTGTGATTCTTCAAAGGCAAACGGTTTCGTGTCGCACACCACATGGGGCCATCTGGTATAGAAATCATAGTTTGCGAGTCCCTTTTGCGGGACGCCTTTGAGCCCATTTGCTTTTCTGGCAATTTGAAGATGAGGGTTCGAGCTTTTCTCTTTACGAGACGGTTCCGTCTGAAGTTCAGATGAGACCGTCTGCTAGTATAATTCTGCTTGTCTTCCTCGAACTTGCTTGAAATTATTTCAGATTTTGTAAATGTCCTCAAATCGCCTCCGGTGTATTCTGATGAGTAAAAGAAATATGAATTAAGTACCAAAAAGCTTTAAATCATCTAACTCCATGCTATATACATGCCAAAGTGGCACAAGAATATAGTATTCAAAACACTTATCAAATATCTCCACACTTAGACATTTGTTTGTCCTCAAGCAAAGAAATGAAATAAAGCTCATAAAGTAATGATAAGTGTTTTGACCTCTAGCCAAAATTTATATAGTTGCATTTTACTCAAGGTTCATCATTGATATGTGTGTTCTCCTAGTTCGACCCAAGACTTAGATTAATCCGGTGACATTTGGCATTATAGTGCTAGATAAAGCTTATTCACTTCACATCCATGTTTTTTTAAGTTTAAGAGAGGCAAGGATACTCTCAATGGAATCTAGAGGGTTCTTGGGACTCTATGGACAAACAACTGACCCTTAGTGGAATAGTGGTAGACAAGTTTAAGAGGTACACATCAACAAACTAGAAACTTTTGTTCTTTTTATTTATTTATTCTGTAGGCCATCTCTAATGGATCTGACTTTTCGGGACTAATGTGGAATGTAGATTTTCCTTTTCTAGGTAAATGCACATGCTTATTAGGCACCAGAACACCTAACCTAGTTGGGAAATTACAACTCTACATGATTGTGTTCATGCCCATAAGAGATTTTTCAACTTGAAGAACACCCTAATTAGGGGTATGAACCCCAAGCTACTTTATCATCAAGGGCAGCGGAACACTGTCAGTTTATTTTCACAACTCCTATATACAATTAACACTATATTTACACAATTACTTGTCTACCAAGATAAGAAGGCATGAAGGTCAGAAGAAGCTTGAACTAGTGTCACGAACTCTGTTGGAGCCATTGAAGGTGATACTTAACATTCTAAAACTTGGAAACATGGAATGGGTTATCTATTGTCACTAACAAATGTTATTATCACAAGGATGTTCTCTAATTGTCCATGATGTCTTCTAGAAGAATTAGCAAAAATTTGTGATGATATGGTGCCACCAAGACAAAAGGGGAGTAAACAAAATTTTAAGCATGCTGTCATCGGTCTATGTTAACATGGAATTATTCGAAGATGTGCAATGAATTTTCTAGACACCTATCTCCACACTTAAAATTTTCTGATGAATTGAAAAAAAAATATTTTGAGCTTGGAAGCTACAAGCTACTACCCTCTGCCCCTGTAAAAATAGTGCATTGTCCCTAATGCACCCATTAAACCATACAATTGAAAAAAAAAGGAAAGACATATGGGGTTGGGCAAACTGAGACTTCCCCATTTCTATTGAGTGAAATTCCTCGATCATAGGAGCCTGGGGAGTATAGTTCAGTTTTAATGCAGTTCACACCTTTCAAAATCTGCGAAGCAAGGAAGGGGTGATTATACAATCCAGAAAAATAAGAGGGAAAATAAAGTCATAAAACACTAATGGATAGACAAATAACAAGTGAGCAGGGATGAACCCTTGCACACTAATACAAAAATCATAACATATGTCCTGATCATAATGAAAGTACTCCCCATCGGGAGAAACAACTAATGTGGTCTTGACTGGAGCAGCAGGTGGTGCAGGAGCTATAATAGAGGGAGATGGTGGTGAAGGAGCTGCAACGAGAGAAGATGGTGGTGCTGAGGTGATGATTGGCTCTGGAGGTGTAGCTGGAGCAGCGGTGCTATCAGGAAATCGCTCCAAGAGCTACTGTAAATCGCCATGCATCCTCTCCTGTGCCATGTTCAGACTATGTAACATCTCGAACAAGCACTGCTGGCCGGCGAGGAGCTCCTCTATCCTGGAGTCAGGAGGCTGGGAACTGGGACGTGGTAAAGTTAAAGGAGAGTCATCAGATGATGCAGTGTCGACACTCTTCTCCTCCATCGGCGTAGGGTCCTCCATCGAATCCCGCTGCACAAGACGGACTTCCTCAGCGCTACGCCTGATGATCCCCATAAGAACAAGAGTGTTGGCGGCCAGGGGTGTCACTTTGAAGAGGTGGGTCATGTTTCGTGTCCCTCGGAGCATGCCCATGCCGGTGACCAGCTGAGTAATGTAAGGCCCCGTTGAGATAGAATGTAAGCGCGGATACTGGCCCTGATGTGCTATAAAATCAGCAAGGAGGTGGCCAAGAAGCATAGGGTGGCGGTGGATCATGTTGTATAGTATATACTTGTCATGCTGCGTGATCGACAATGTGCTATCTTTGTGGCCTGCGATGGATCAACTGATCGATACCTGGATGTATCGATGTGTTGGGTTGACAACGAAGTAGGCCTTCTTGTTGTCAACACTACCCCCAAAAGTGATGGTCTGCCAGAACCTAGTAGGCGATACATCTCCATGGAAGTCCACGGCAAGTGTGTCGTACTCCGATGTGTCGACATAGGCGTGGTCATCGCCCTATAGAGAGTGAGAACTTGGTGAAGCTCATCTTCTCCATCTCTCCACTACGAGCTGAAATCAGATAGCATCCTTCTTGCCCACAGTGAAGTGGGAGTTGTCGACCTCAAAGCTGCTAAGAACCTCGTATGCGAGCTCCTTATATATTGGTTGATCGATCGCCACGAGGCGATCCCATCCCCCAATAGAGACAAGCTCTCTGTCCTTTTCTTCAATCTCTATCTACCTCAGTAGTCTCAATCTATGATGCAAGTCTTAATAAATTTCTTGGTAGACAACCTGTCATATCTGGCTTGGAACCTCTTCTTAAGGAACTTTGGTGCATAAGAAGAGGGACCGCCATAGTCCTATTGCGCTTGGCGATGACTTTTGTTCACGGAGGTATCTGCAAAATAGGTATTAGCATTAGAATGAATTGCAGGAGATTCCAGATTTTTGTTAAGAAAATAAAACTACCAAAGGGCCGTTTGATATATCAGGCAGTTCCGTTTGATAGTGGAATTCCTGCAAATGCCCTAAAGATTTACTAGTTTGCGGTTCCGTGGACTTCGCTAGGCAGATCCACCTGGCTCCCAATTTTCTTGACACCCTTACTTTTACACTAATTAGGGGTTCCATATGAAACCTAGACGGGACCGCTTGGCTATGCATTTCGCGTGAATACGTGAAAGTGTATTGGTTCGCAGTCTTGTGTGGCATTCTAGGCGGATTCATCTGGCTCGCCTGTGCAGGCAAGATGGGGCTTTGGCTCTTGCAATGCCCCTCTTTAAGATGTGGAACCCTACACTAGGCATGAATTCCCTAATTCATGCTAGGTAGTACTGAAATGTGTGATTAATTTAACCTAGCATGCCTCAATTCACATTTAAATTCATTCAACACCCTAATGCCCAAACAACAGCGTACGCACTTAAGTGAAATTCCACAGACAAGAGTTATGTAATCAGAGGGCAAACCTTTGATTTCTGGTACTGAGTGATGAGGGATATACACTAGAAACTGGTGCGAGCAAGGAGGGGTCGAGAGGAAGACTGGGAAGGCTGGCGGTGGCTCTATGTGCATGAAACAAGTAAAGAGCCACAAGCCGCTTTCTAAAAAGTAATAATACGAATGCTTGGCCAGCCGCTAAAGCATTTGATCAATTAACGGCAATGGAAAATAGTACTTCCTCGTAGCATCATTCAATTTCCTATAATCAATGCAAACTCGCCATCCTGTGATTGTTCTTGTAAGAATCAGTTCATTCCTTTCATTCATTATTACTATCATTCCGCCCTTCTTCGGGACTACTTCAACTGTGCTCACCCAAGTACTGTCTGAAATGAGGTAAATCACTTCGGTATCTAGAAGCTTTATGACTTCTGCTTTCACTACCTCCTTCATGTTTGGATTTAGCCTCCTCTAAGCCTGAACAGATGGCCTGTAATTGTCCTCCATTAGAATTTTGTGTGTGCAGAAGGAGGGGTTGATGCCCTTGATGTCGGATATTTTCCATGCTATAGACATTGCATGCCTTTTAAGAACCTGGAGCAACTTCTCTGTTTGTGGGGTAGATAGATCCACTGCGATGATGACCGACAATGTTGAGTTATTACCCAGAAAGGCATATTCAAGGTGTTTAGGGAGCTCCTTAAGTTCCAGTTAATGGGGTTCTTCAATAGAGGGTTTCAACTTCTTGTCAGTGTCACTTAGCACCGTGTCGGGTTCTCCCTCGATCTCTAAGGCTTGGTGGTCTTCAGAGTATTGGTCTGAATTGGAATCTCCATCTAAACTGGTTGTAGACAATTCTTCGAGCACCTCTACAGAGTTTTCTTCATGTTCAATCCCTACACTGCATTCTGGGCTAGGATTTCTCCAGTGTCCATCCCCTGCGCTATTCACTTCAGTATCATTCTCTGTAGTTCCAACGGTGGTAGTCCCAAATTATCTAGGTACGGAGTGGGTTGTTGGGTGTGTAAGCTGTTAAGTTGTTGAAGGTCTTTATTTTCCAAATTGCATGAATTTGCAGAAAATCTCCTCCCAACTGGGTTCTCGATGTTCTACAGAGTAACATTCATCCCACAGATGTGAAAGGCATGGTATACATGTGTCATCATAATGCATTGAATGAGACAGCTCTTGGTAGGTGGATTCGAAGTACATTCTATCAACCCATTCTTCCAACAGTGCGAGCTCCAAAGCCAGTAACTGCTCTGTCTGAGCCATGAGTTTATTTAGGCCGTGCGGCGGTCCTTCGCGAGGTTAGATAGATGGCGTAATTAGTACGATGGAACAAAGAATATCAATTTAAAAACAAAAGAAGAGAAAGATAATTAAAATATAAACTATCGCTAGAACAATGGACTATTTGTATGTTCAGTAATCTATTCCCTGGCAATGGCGCCAAAAACTTGATATGCTAATGCATGCTCCGCAAGTGCATGGGTCGGACAAGTAATACAGTGGACTTTAAAAAGTTGGATATGGATCCTCAGGGACTAGAAACTAAACTACTAATTGTCTATGAACTAGATGAACAATAATTGATGTTGGGGATTGCTAATATTAATCTAATCCGAGAAAACAAGAATAGGATGGGATATAATGAATCGTGGGCAATCAATCAAGAGAGGGGTATTCGGGCGACCCGTATGCATTTCCAACGACCCCGTTACTAACCTTATACATGATTTGTACAGGGTCATTTGCGGAATTAGGTCTGAACCCTACTGCTAGACGGTCTTGTCTAGAATGATACGAACCCCTCCAACGATTGTGACGAAACCCCAAAACAAATTTGGCAAGAAGAAGAAAAGCCACGGATTCAAGAAGAACGGATGGAAACCTCGACCCAATGCTTAGCGAAGCACGAACCTTGGTAAGGGGATGACGCCACAAAAGGAGATGGAAATCCAATTGATAAGTCAGTTTGAACGCCACAAGGAAACCCTTGATAAGTTCTTAAAAAAAAGTTTCTTCAAGAAATCAAGAAGAAAACCTCACAAATGCTCATAGATCCGAAGTTTCATGGCTGCTACATGGGGCTATATATATAGCCCAAAACCCTAGAGAACTTCTAAGAAGTAAAAGTTCAAAACTACCCTTAAAGATAAAAGAAAAACCAACCAACTAAAGAGCAACTTCAGCCCAAAGGCCCACAAAGCCCAGCAAGACTAGGCAATTACAAAAGACTCTAGTTCACATATTAAACTCAAAAACAAATAACAACCAAATCTTCATCAATCTTATGGGAAACAAATCTTCATCAAGCGTCTAAGTGGAATCGGCTTGGATGAGTAGGACCAGCTTTTGTTCACCATCAGTAGTGATCACGCTCTCTTCCTGTTGTAGAATTCTCCATGCCAAGTTGCTAAGCTCCTCTTTAAATCTTCTAGCTCGAGCCCTCGTCACCGGTCCTGTTGGGACTTATATTGGATCCTTAGCCTTGATGTCCACATCATAGAATCAGACGGATCCGTCTGGATTTTCCAGGTCTGCGCAGTCTTCAACAAGTATTCGATCGGATGACCATTTTAACTCCAATTGACCTAAAATTTTAACTGTGTGTTCTTGACTTCTTGGTCTTCGATCTGAATAGTAGATATTGGCTTTAGAGTCCTGTAGCTCCTCCAATAAAATTCTGATCTTTGTTGTATTTTCAGGATGCTCACAACCCTATCTCCTCCTCTCTTTCTTTGCTCTTTTGTCATAGAACACTTCTTTTAATTTCCAATTAATCATCCTATTATATGGAGTACCTATTTTAAGCTTCTTTTGATTGATTTCTCCTCTAGATTGCTTCAAAAATCGGACTTTCCATTAAGTTGCCCCTAGTATGTCTTATTTCACGAAGATAATAAATTTTAAGTACCGATGGGCTATGATTTATCATAATCACATGCCAAATGTATACAAATATGATATGAAAATATAGTCAAGTGAACACTTATCAATGAGATACCTTAGAGTCCCAACTCCCTTCAAGCCTAATTATTGAGTGCTTTAATGATGTGGACAAACTTTGGTTCTTAATTGATGGTGAGCTTGCACTCTTCTATTTGTCAAATGGTTTGAATTAATCCTCAAAGAGCCTCTTTGAATCTCTTAGCTCGAGCCCGTGTGACTGGTCAAATTGTGACTGGAAGTGGATCCTGGCTCTCTTTGTTAGTCCTAACCACGTTCCTATCATTCCCCTCCTCTTGAATAGGATTTGCCCTCAAATCATCGCCTATGTTAAAAGGGGATAGATCAGAAATATTAAGCACTAACATTATACTCATCAGGTAAATCCAGCTTGTATGCATTATCATTGATGCTCTCAAGAAGTTGAAATGGAGTACCCCTCGTAGAAAGAGCTTGGACCGCCATTGTTATAGAAACCTGTCCTTTCTCATGTACAAAAAAACCCAATCCCCAGGTTCAAAAACCAGCTTTTGTCCCCTTTATTGGCTTGATTCGTATATTGCTCCGTCTTTCGCTCGATGTTAAGCCTTGCTTTTCTCATGGATCTGCTTAACAAATTTAGCTTTGCTTTTGCCATCTAGATTTACACGCTCAGAAATAGGGAAAGGAGTTAATGGATTAAAACCATACACAATCTCAAAGGGTGAAAGTTGAGTAGTAGAATAAACAACATGATTATAAGAAAACTCAATGTGTGGTAAACAATCCTCCCAAGTTTTGATGTTTTTTTCTTAATTACAGCTCGCAATAAGGTGGATAAAATTCTATTGACTACTTCGGTTTGACCATCAGTTTGGGGATGACAGGTAGTAGAAAACAACGACTTAGTTCCCAAACAAAAAGCTTTTCAAAACTAACTCAAGAACTTAGCATCCCGATCTGAAATGATAGTTCTAGGCATGCCATGCAATCTCGCAATGTAACGAAAGAAAAATTCAGCTATATTTGAAGCATCATTAGTTTTGTGCCATGGAATAAAATGCATCATCTTAGAAAATCGATCCACTACCAGAAATATTGAATGCCTACCTCATTTTGACCTATGTAATCCTAAGACAAAATCCATTGAAATATCAACCCAAGGCTCATTAGGTATTGGCAATACATGTATAAACCATGTGGCTTCTTTCTTGACTTAGCTTGCCAAATAGTGACACTTCTACCACAAATCCGCTCAATATCGCGCATCATATGTGGCCAATAAAAATGCTCTTGTAACACACCAAGGGTCTTAGCTACCCCAAAGTGCCCCATTAATCCTCCTCTATGGGATTCCCTCACTAACAAATCTCGCAAGGATGTTATTAGGCAAACACAATTTGTTTTCCTTAAATGTATAATCATCATGCCTAAAATGCTTCCCAACTGCAGATTTCTCACAAGATTGATACACATAACTAAAATCATGATCAGAAGAATATATTTCTTTTTTGTGTTCAAAACCAAGAACCTTTTGCATCAAGAGTGGAAAGTAAAACGTACTTGTGGGATAGTGCATCTGCCACGACATTCTCCTTCCCTTGTTTGTATCGGATCACATAAGGGAATGTTTCCATGAATTCTACCCATCGCGCATGCCTTCTAATTAGGTTATGTTTGCCCTTCAAATGCTTCAATGACTCATGATCAGTGTGAATCACGAATTCCTTCGGCCATAAGTAGTGCTGCTATGTCTCTAATGCTCAAACCAAGGCATACAACTCCTTGTCATAAGTAGGTTTGTTTAAGGATGCCCCCCATAGCTTCTCACTAAATATGCAATTGGCCTTCCTCCTTGCATAAGAGCAGCTCCTATTCCAGAACCTGAAGCATCACATTCAATCTCAAAAGTTTTAGTAAAATCAGGCAAAGCAAGTACTTGGGTCAATTTGTCTTTAAGAAACCAAAATGCCTTTTCTTGCTCTTCACCCCATTTGAACCCAACGTTCTTCTTGATTACCTCAGTCAGTGGTGTAGCAGCTACTGAAATCATTCATGAACCTTCTATAGAAGCTAGCAAGGCCATAAAAACTTCGAACAACACCAACACTTGTAGGACTCAGCCATTCTTGGATTGCACAAACTTTGTCCTCATCAACTTGTATACCTAATACACTAACAACAAAACCAAGAAATACAAACTTATATGTGCAAAAGGTGCACTTCTACAAGTTAGAAAATAACTTCTCTTTTCCAAGTACAATTAATACTGATTTAAGTGCTCAACATGATCATCCAAGCATTTGCTATAAATGAGAATATCATCAAAATAGATAACAACAAATCTGCCAATGAATGCCCATAAGACATGGTTCATCAAACGCATGAAAGTACTGGGTGTATTAGTTAACCTAAAAGGCATAACTAACAACTCATATAATCCATGTTTTGTTTTAAAAGCAGTTTTCCACTCATCACCTTCTTTCATTCTTATTTGATGATGACTTCAAACCAATTTTAGAAAACATACTAGCTCCATGCAGCTCATCTATCATATCATCTAAGTTAGGAATATGATGATGATACTTTATTGTAATGTTGTTGATGGCGCGCCAATCTACACACATCCTCCAAGTCCAATCCTTCTTAGGAACCAAAATTACCGGAATGACATATGGACTCATGCTCTCTCCCTCACGTAACCCTTTCCCATCAACTCTTAAACCTTCCTTTGTAGCTCCTTTGTCTCCTCAGGATTGCTTCTATAGGCTGGTCGGTTCAGAATAGCTGAACCGGGTATAAAGTCAATTTGATGTTCAATCCCCCGAATAGGTGGTAAACCATGTGGAACTGCCTCGGGAAAGACATCATCAAACACCTACAAAAGATCAATAATAGTACTACGCAAAGACATGGTAAGGTTGTTAGTATTTAGATATGTCTTCTTGTACAAAAGTATAATCATCGGCCAACTTAAAAACATCGCTCTTTTTATCTCACTTGCCCTTGCATAAATATTCTCTTGTTTTCCGACAAATTTCCCCTCAATAGCCGAACTTTTCTTTTCTTTTTCTCTCTCATTTGTCTCAGCCTCTCTCTGATTTTCACTCTTTTTATTTCTTTATTTTCTCTATTTTCATCACTCTCTTTTTGCAATCTCACTTGATCATTGTAAACCTGTTATGATGTCATGGGAACAAGAGTGATTGGCCTTTCATTGAACACAAAGGAGTACTTGTTCGTGTAGCCATCATACTTCACACGTCGATCAAATTGTCAAGGCCTTCCAAGCAACAAGTGTCCAGCTTGCATCGGTGTAACATCACATAACACCTCATCTTCATATTTACTGATTTGGAAGGAAACTAGTACTTACATGTTTACTTTCACTTCGCCTCTATCATTTAGCCATTGCAGCTTGTATAGCCATGGGTGCTTGAGTATTGGCAACCCCAATTTCTCAACTAAAGTCATGCTACCAATATTAGTGCAACTTCCAGCATCATTAATCATACTACACACGTTGTCTTGAAGTAACCACCTAGTATGGAAGAGATTATCTCGTTGGAACCCATCTTCTTCTTTTACTTGCACACTTAAAGCTCTCCTTGCTACCAACAAGTCACCATGAACAGCACATTTTTCCTCAACAACATCCTCCAATGGGGGCATAGAAGTAATATCAGACTCATCTTCAGTTTCAATCTCGCCATCGTCACGCAATACCATAACTCTCTTGTTCGGGCATTGGCTTGCTATATGACTGATAAGTGCACAATTATACATATATTTATATCATATTTGCATGCATTTATCCTATTGTTTCACATCAATTCCTCTATTTTTGTACTTCTTTGGGTTTGTTTTATGATTGAGCAGGTAAAGTAGCTACACGAAGCGAAAGGAATGAGAAACGGAACAAACTAGGACGAAACAAGCTAAAAGAGCCATTCATAGAGATGTGCACGGCCTTAGTGGAATTGTGCATGGCCGTGCACACGCTTCTGCAACTCATTGATTTCAAAATACGTAAAGATCAAGCCATGGGAGCCTGCACGGACGGGCATGTGTTAGATGCACACACCCATGCCAAATCAAATAAAATTCTATATAAACCCGCCGAAGGCCCAAATTTTGGGGACTTTGGCAGATTAGTCTTCGGTGGGTATTTCGACCGATGGCTAGGGTTTCAATGAAGATGGAAGGCAGAGTAGACATTGAGCAAGAGAGTCCCCATGTTTTCAATTATGTTTTTCTCTGGTATCTTTGTTAATGATTCCATTAGCATGAGAGGCTAAACCCCTTGTGTGGTGTCTCGGACACATGAACCCTAGGATTATTTATTAATTGAATTCTTTTATTTATTGGTTTTTCCTTCATTGATGATTCTTATGAGTCTGTGCTTGAATTATGCGATTGTATTTGCATGGGTCATGGTCATAGCCTCGCTATGTTCTAGCATGGCATATATGTGCTTAGGGTTGTGACTTGGGTGTCTCCTTATGCATTGGTCTATATTTCTCTTAGTTAATTATAACTAGGCATAGATAATGAGTTTGATTTGCATACCGAGAGATCGGATGTTGCATCTAGACGGTGCAATTGTTGAACTCCCAAGAATTACTCAGTGGATAGCTAATACTTAAAATTCAGTTATTAATAAAGGAATCCTATGGGGATTGAGATCCGAGGTGCCACGTTTCATCTCTGATTGCTCACAGTCGGCCAATTGTTCGCGTTAGTTTCTTTTTAAGATAATCAATTAATCACAACTCATTCTATAGTTTCAGACTTTATAGCAAGGATAGTTTCTTTTTGGGTACTTTACTACTTGATCGACCCCGTACACTTGCGGGTGTTTATTGCACCTTGTGTGTACATCAATGATACCCTTTTTTGGCATTTTAAACACCTAATGTCACGAGTTCGAGAAGTAGATGAATTTGATTTACCTTGAGAACCATGACTTGTGGGTTCTTGTTTTGGCTCAAGTTTAGACTTGGTAACTGGTATCTCCTCCTTCTTTGCAAAATTTAGCTTCCATAATGATGATGAACTTGAACCTTGGGCTGCTCACATACAACACCCCCCCCCCCCCTTGAGGAGCTGCTCAACCTTTATTGCCATGTGTACCATATCATCCAACTCTACATAATGTACCTCCACCTTATCTCTTGGTTTAGTCAACTCACAGATCTGGCCATTGTAGCTTCTCGATCTTCCTCTACATCAGCCTGAATCATAGCAATCTCCATCTCCTTGTAGTAATCTTCAACACTTCGATGGCCTTGCTGAAGTCTTTGCAACTTTTGGTATACCTCGTGTTGACCAGAAACTTGAGTTCACACACTCAAACCCCCGCACGCAAGTGTATGTGGTCGCAAGTAATAAATTCGAGTGAGTACCAGGTCGAATCCACAGGGAAGAAGGCTTACTAGGTTTAGATGAATACTAACCTATTAAGTTGCTTGGTAAAGTCAATCGATCGATTAAGTGGAAGGATACTAATCTAAACTATTCCCAGATAGAAATGAGAGATAACAAAGGGTGCGGGGGAATTCTCTCTATGATATGCTTCTAGGGTTGTATGACTCTAATGACTTGTTATGATTTTCTCTTTGGCTTACGAAGTTATCAAGGTTGTGGATATGGGTGTTTTAATGATAAAGATTGCACTTATGTGCACTCCGGGTGCATCCTACAAGACCTTATTTCTAAGGATAATGCCTCTAAAGTCCATATTTCTATTAGTACATTAGAAGCATTATAGGGCAAATCTCTATCAATACCATGGAATTGCCTCTACTTATTTCTAAGTGAGAGGACAAATCGGTGTCACTCCGTCCACCCTAATCCTCCACTCTACTTACAAGCCTATATTTCTATCAGTACTTGAAGTTTAAGATATTTGTTGTCTCTCGACCAACAAGGATTAAAGAGAGAGATTCATAGGCACATCCACATTCATAATAACAAAGCAAAGCCAAAGATAATATAAATATCAGATCAAAGAGTTCATACAACCTTAACATAGATATTTAAGCCACCATTACAAAATGAAAGATCCATAATGATGCAAATAGGAATGTAAACATCCATAATTCGGTACAAAGAAGAGATAAATCCAATGTAAACAATAAAAAATAGGTTCCCCCTTTGTTTTGAGCTTCTCCCCACTAGATTTGGCCTTGAAACCCTTTGGATCGCCTCTTTGGAGCCCTAGCCGCCGCCCCCAAATGAGAGATGAGTGAAACCTAGCATTCAGGTCGTTGTTTTGCCCCCAGGAAGTCACATCGCGATGTCCAAAAAGGTACATCGCGATGTCGTGAAAATATGGGGTTCTAAAAGTGTTCCTGGTGTTAACATCGCGATGTCAAAAAGTGACATCGCAATGTTAATTTATTTCCTGTCAAGAAGCGTTCCCAGCCTTTAATTAATATCGCGATGTCACTTTTCTGCATGGCGATGTCTTCATCGAATTAACGATTGGATGATCATTCTAACTCGGATTGAGCTGAAATTTTAACTGAGTGTTCCTAACTTATTGATCTTCAATCTAAATGGTGGAGATTGGATTTGGAGTCCTATAGCTCTTCCAATAAATTCCTGATCTCTGCTACTCTTTCAGGTTGCTCACAATCCTCTCTCCTTTTACTCCTTATGCTCCTTTGTCATAGAACACCTATCCATTTGCTCCAAGATCATCCGTATCTCACTCTAATAGACTCATCATCTGTCAATATTTAAAACACTTTCATTAGTGCATAAATTAATCCATTTAGTATAGAAATTCACAAAAACAAGTGTGTATGCTAGTTGAGGTAGAGTTTATACAAAATAACCCAAATTGGCACTTAAATACATCATTAGATGACCATATTTTGTCTCAACCTAGCATAATATGTCATCTAAATAGCTCTCTTTTGAGAGCTATCACACACCCAAACTCAAACTATTGCTTGTCCTCAAGCAATGAAACATAAATACATACAAGTCAATAGCTCAAGCATTTAATTTTCGGGTTAGATCTCCTTTTCCAATGAAAATAGATGCACCAAGACACAATAAGTAAGGGGATGAAGATTTCAAACAAAGTACAAATCATAATGAAGTATTCTACATTGTGTAATGCCTTTAGTCAAATTGTATGTCACATAGATCGATACATGCAAGGGAGAATGGGACTAGAAGTATAAATCTGCAAAGTCCAGTCTTTTGATACTCTCTACTAATAGAAGACCCTACTCCTGGGGCAGGCTATTGCTCACATCTTATCGGTGCTACTTTTATTCTTTTGATGCATCATTTATTACTTTGTTTTCCCCTTCACGTATGGTTACCTGATACCATGAAGGGACCTACTCCCATTTCGGCTCTTATTCATGCTGCTACTATGGTAGCAGCAGGAATTTTTCTTGTAGCACGACTTCTTCCTCTTTTTATAGCCATACCTTACATAATGAATCTCATTTCTTTAATAGGTATAATAACACTAATATTAGGAGCTACTTTGGCTCTTGCTCAAGGAGACATTAAAAGAAGTTTAGCCTATTCAACAGTGTCTCAATTATTCAATGTTTTGAAGTAGGGCATCCTTAGAGGATCCGACTTTCTTCTAAGTACAAAAAAATAATCACCTTGATGTAAGCTCACCTGTACCCCCAGTTTCTATGCACTTCCCTATGTGTCAAGTCCTACTCGACTACCAAGAGGTTTGTTTATACCCTATCTCTATCTCCAATGCATATATGTTCCCTATACAACATACAAGCTAGACTAAAGTTATTCATGAAGGTGCTAAAAGAAGTTCAAGATGCAGAAGTGTATATAAAGATGTAATCTTCTTAAAGTTTGAAAAATTCAGCCCTCCAATACTATTTGTGTCAAATGCACTATAAAGTAGGAGATCAACCACTTAATTTCTATGCATAGTATACGTAATACATACCTATAAACGAAAATTTTTCAATAAGCGCATAAACATGACTGAAACTAGCAAGATATATATCAAAACACACAAGTTTCAATACATGAAACCCACCCCCACAACCAAGATAAGTCATCGTCTGCGATGACACAAGAAGTGGAAAAATAGAATGAGAGAGAGGAACAAAAAATTAAGCACAAGTCAGAAGAGCACTCCCCTAATAATCGGTGTCCTCGTCATCTGAATGCTCCATCATTGGCTCCTCTCTTGGTGCAGCAAGCTCATGGGTTGCATTTGTGAGCGCGGCTATAGAAGATATGAAACAATGTCCCACATCAAAAGGCTATGGTGGGCCAGCTCTTGTTGTGGCGGGCTTTCGAAACATAGTGTCCTACAAGGAAGAGAAGAGACAAAAGCTCGGAAGAAATTAAAAGTCAAGCACACCAATCATTCAAGAACACTACAAAGGGTGGTACAAGTATTGGCAAGGGCATAGACTCATGAAGTAAGGCAGAAAAAATTTATCCATAAAGGTTCGCATGTTATTTTCTAAGTATAGGAAAAGGGAAAAATTTTGGCGGAGTCTCCCCTTGTAAAATGGAGGTTCAAAATCTATACAATCATTCCCACATGCTCAATTTTCATTCCCAATCAACACACATTCAACATTGAATTGCATAATCATTCAAACCCTCATTGTGCCTCATTCATGAATTTTTTCAGTGAAAAATAAAAATAAGTGGGTATGAATGCTTACAATCAAAGTGTGCATGAATGAGAATGTTAAAAACAATATTTGTGGGCCTTGGGAAGGGTGGAGACGCGCCGGTCACCGGTGGGGTCGCCGCATAAGAGAAAGAGAAAATAAAACAAATGGTGCCAACCCACAGTTTTGACCTAAATTCTGCTTCGACATCGCGATGTGCGATAGCAACAACGTGATGTTGTCCCTATTCAATCCTGGCTTTGGATAACATCGTGATGTTCCGCGATGTTTAGCAGGAACATCGCGATACTGTTTTTAGTTCTTTGGGTTTTCATCCCAGGCCCGGAAACATCTCTATGTCCAAAAGAATATCGTGATGTGAACTGCAGGAATCTGCAGTTAGACATATACATCTTTTTCTAGCAATGGTTGTATAACAAGTGTGTTTCTTCAAATTAAAGCTCGGAAAACATTACAAGGCCATACCAAATTGAAAATTATGCTTTTCCCAAACCTTTGCATCCTTAGAGAATCATGATGCTTTGCTTCAATGGGCCTCCCCAAACTCAAGTACTTACCTACAAAACGAGTGGGGATTACTCCAAACACGAGAAAAACAAGGGCTAGAAACTAGAAAATTAACAAGAATAAAATAAACTACTAAAAGCAATAAATCCTAATTCTTTTTAAGCTTGGGTTGCCTCCCAAGAAGCGCTAGATTTAAGGTCTCTAGCTTGACCCCTTTTTGTTATTCAGGCTCTTTGATGAAAAGAGCAGTTGCATTCATCTCAAGACCTTCTCCTTTGTATAGCGTTCGCCGCTTCTTTGAAGTCTTGACCTGGTTGGCGGATGGCTCAACACCTTGAAGAGACAACTGAGTGGTGAACATGGAAGATTAGCGACTTGTTAATTTTGTCACCCCCAATAGCTTTTGCTACAAGACCATAAGATATCTTCGTTCGATACTTCTTGTTGTAGCTAAATTGCTTTGCCATCTATCAACTTCCTCAAGAATAAAATGTTGCTCCAAGGGTTCATAGAGCACAATCGTGTACAAGCCCATCTTATTAGAGCATTCTTCTTCAAGAGAGTAGCAAGGTTTGTCATCTTCCATGGTTGCTAACCTTGGTTGTTGCAGGTATCTTTGAGTTTTGATTTCATTGTATACTTGCTCGAGGTGCACAAGACCATCTTCATATTTCTGTGCCCTTGCCTCCACGTGACATGCTATAGTTTGTATTTTTTTTTTTATCACAGTCTTGGAGGTTGGCATCAAGCCCTTCTTGCAACAACCTTTGAGAAAAAGGTGGAGGGGAATAGATTTCATCATGTTCTTCTTTAATAATCTCCTCTACTTGCATTTGGTCATCAAAGTCCTGAGATAATGCTTCATAGTATGCCATATATTGCATCATTAGCTCTTCTAATAGAGATTCTTCCTCCTCTTTTTCTTCCATCTCCTTGAGTCTTCTATTCTGCTTTTGACTTTGGGGCTTATCATTTACTTTCCCCGTTAGAGATGGTTGGATGCTTGATCTATTACTAAAATCTTGACTCATGGCTCTCAATTCTGCTGTCCATATACTCAATTTCTCACCTAAGGATTCTTCATTGATAGCTTGCTCCTTTATCACCCTTGAAACTCCTTGAACTTCAAATTCATTAGATGCCATTGTAGGGGTGTTGATCCATGAGAGTACCCTTTGAAAGCCTGGTGGAATATCATCTTCCAAATACGATGTTGCACTCTCAGAAAAAGATGTGTAATATTTGCTTTCCATATTTATTACACAATTTGTCCCCAAAAGATGTGAGCGACATTAACAGCTCAGAGAAGAATAAGTTGAGTCCCACTGAAAAGAAAACAAAAAGTAATTAAGAAAAGACAAACAAAGATAAGATGAATATAATACAAAAGAATGTAAACAAAAAATAAATGACTGAGCTAAACTAGCTCCTATTCAGCTAATGTCACCTACGGCCTATGTCTTCCCTGGCAACGACACCAAAAACTTATTGACCAGAAACTTGAGTGCATGCACTCAAACCCCCGCACACAAGTATACATGGTCACAAGTAATAAATTCGAGTGAGTACTAGGTCGAATCCACAAGGAAGGCCTACTAGGTTTAGATGAATACTAACCTATTAAGTTGCTTGGTAAAGTCAATCGATCGATTAAGTGGAAGGATACTAATCTAAACTATTCCTAGATAGAAATGAGAGATAACGAAGGGTGCGGGGGAATTCTCTCTATGATATGCTTCTAGGGTTGTATGACTCTAATGACTTGTTATGATTTTCTCTTTGGCTTACTAAGTTATCAAGGTTGTGGATATGGGTGTTTAAATGATAAAGATTGTAATTATGTGCACTCCGGGTGCATCCTACAAGACCTTATTTCTAAGGATAATGCCTCTAAAGTCCATATTTCTATTAGTACATTAGAAGCATTATAGGGCAAATCTCTATCAATACCATGGAATTGCCTCTACTTATTTCTAAGTGAGAGGACAAATCGGTGTCACTCCGTCCACCCTAATCCTCCACTCTACTTACAAGCCTATATTTCTATCAGTACTTGAAGTTTAAGATATTTGTTGTCTCTCGACCAACAAGGATTAAAGAGAGAGATTCATAGGCACATCCACATTCATAATAACAAAGCAAAGCCAAAGATAATATAAATATCAGATCAAAGAGTTTATACAACCTTAACATAGATATTTAAGCCACCATTACAAAATGAAAGATCCATAATGATGCAAATAGGAATGTAAACATCCATAATTCGGTACAAAGAAGAGATAAATGCAATGTAAATAATAAAAAATAGGTTCCCCCTTTGTTTTGAGCTTCTCCCCACTAGATTTGGCCTTGAAACCCTCCGGATCGCCTCTTTGGAGCCCTAGCCGCCGCCCCCAAATGAGAGATGAGTGAAACCTAGCATTCAGGTCATTTTTTTTTGCCCCCAGGAAGTCTCATCGCGATGTCCAAAAAGGTACATCGCGATGTCGTGAAAATATGGGGTTCTAAAAGTGTTCCTGGTGTTAACATCGTGATGTCAAAAAGTGACATCGCAATGTTAATTTATTTCCTGTCAAGAAGCACTCACGGGTATTTAATTCATGTTTATTTCACTCATCAGAACATACTGGGGGTGATTCGAGAGCATTTACAAATTATGAAGTGATTTCGAGCAAGTTCGAGGAGAAACATGCTGAATTGAACTACCAAATGGTTCAGTCTTGAAATCAGATGGAACAATCTGGCTCTAAACTGGGAAGTCATATGGAATAGTTGATAGCTCTTGGAAAAAAGCTATTTTATTAGATGCTTATTAAGTATTTAGAGTCAGGAAGTGCATTGTCGAACGAATTCTATGTTGTTTTGTCTCTAAAATGTATCACTTGACAACAAGTGTTGCCTTGTATACTTTAATAGTGATTTACACCTGTTTGTGATCTTTAGATGCTAAAACGAGTGATGTTTTTATGCAACAGGTGAATTGAAGCAGCGAAGTGGTCAACATCGCGATGTTAATTATGAATAGAGCGCCTATTTCAGAGATAAATTGAGATCGCGATGTCCTTTTCAACATCGCAACGAGAGGATCCATGGGAATGTTGGACTAAAGTCAACATCATGATGTGCTTTTCAACATCGCGATATTAATTATAAGCTGAGAGCACATTTGCAGGTTTAAATTCATATTGCGATGTCCTTTTGAGACATCGTGATGTCCAAACTTTGGGAAATCTCATACTAAGATGAACATCACAATGTCACTTTTCAACATCGCGATGTCAATGGCGTTGGGTATAAAAGCAGGCTGAGTTGTTAATGTTGAGTATCTTTGGTCTTGGTGGCTGCTGCACGTGAGGGCACTGATCCGGAGGTCTTCTTCCAACACCTTGGAGCTGGAGATCACATATTCATGAGGGGAATCTTTAGATTTTCATCTTTGATGTTTTTGAACTCTCTTTCAGTTTAAATATGGATGTTTATGTGAATGATTACATTGCTTTGGATTCATCTTTTGTAATGGTAGCCTAAACACCCTTTCTAGGGTTGTATGGATGCTTTGACTTGAAATCTATATTATCTTTAGCTTTGCTCTGTATCATGTGTGTGGATGTGCCTATGAATCTCTCATGTTAATCCTTGTTGGTCGAAAGGCGACAAGTATCTTAAGCTTTAAGCACATAGACATATGAGTTTGAAGGTAGAAACATAGGATGGACGGAGTGACACCGAATTGTCTTCTAACTTAGACATAAGTAGAGGCATATCCATGGTATTGATAGAGATTTGCCCTATAATGCCTCTAATGTTACCATAGACACATGGAATTTAGAGCATGATCCTTAGAAATAAGGTCTTGTAGGATGCACCCGGAGTGCACATAAGTGCAATCTTTATCATTGAAACATCCATATCCACAACCTTTATGACTTAGCAAGCCAAGGAGAAAATAATAACAAGTCAATTAACATCATATAATCCTAGATCCTTGACCTTGAGAGTTACCCCTTTTGTGACCTTCATTCCTATACAACTCACCTAACACTCAACTACAATTTTCACTACTTATACACTCTCCTCACATTGAGCATTAGTCTAAGAAACCTAATATCCGTTCCCTAAGGAATTCAACCCGGTACTCACCAGTTTTATTACTCGAGACCACGTACGCTTGCGTGCGGAGGCTTGAGTGATTGCATTCTTGCTTACGGTCAACAAGTTTTGGGCACCGTTGCCAAGGAACGGTGTACACTTTCTTAGTTTAGTGTTGTTTTCTTGTGTTGTGTGGCAAGATAATATCGGGTTGTAATTAGTTATTTACCAAACTTGCTAACAACTGTGTGCATACTTAGAAATAGTTTTATTTTTTATTTTTTATTTTACTATACTTTCTTCTGAGTTTGGGGGGGGGGGGGGGGGTTAATTGTGTTCTCATCAAAAATATTGTGTTGTCTTGCAGTTTATGAGTGATTCACCAATAGTCCCTTTTGATCCAGAAATTGAAAGGACTTTGAGGGAATTAAGGAGAGAAAAGAGGACTCAACAAGAATTAGTAAGCTCGTCAGATTCTAACAACATTGGAACAAAGGAGAGATAACCGTCCTTTGTTTGAATACTCCATTCCATCTTCTGAAGGTCATCAATCAAGCATTGTAAGGCCAACCAGCCCGGGTGCAAACTTTGAAGGTAAACCTTCTATGATACAAATTCTTCAAAATATGGGACAGTTTTCCGGAATCCTTAATGAAGATCCCAACATTCACATAAGGAACTTCTTCGAAATCACAGATAATTTCAAAGCAGCCAGGGCTTCAGATCATGCGATAAGATTGAAGTTATTCTCTTTCTCTATCAAAGACAAAGCAAAAAATTGGCTATACTCACTCCTAGCGGCATTGATCAAGAGACAAAAATTCCTCCTTAGGTTCTTCCCACCAGCAAAAACAGTAAAAATCTGAAATGAATTAATGGGACTTGCACAAAAGGAAGGAGAAAGCTTGGCAGAAGCATGGGAAATTTTTAAAGGGTTACAATGGTTATGTCCTCATCATGGGCTGTCCAAATGGCACTTGGTCCCATCATTTTATAATGGCATGGGGGGTAGCGTTATCTTGGACGCAGCCGCGGGTGGTGCCTTAAATTTTTTATTCCAGTCCAATTAATTTTGTTTGCAAATCCGATGCTCGGTCTTCCCTTTGTATACATGCCACTTTCCCTTGAGTAACTCTATCACTATTTTGGAACTCAACTTATTGAAAAATTGTATTCAATTTGTTTTACTCTTAGTTTGCACCATTTGAGCAAAATTTTTCAATTTTTCCCATGAAACACCTTGGATACTTAGTGAAAATATTAATAACTTATATATTCTCTAATGACATTAAATAACCCATGACCATGTTTCTTTGATTTAGATTGTTCAGTATTATCTTCAATGGCTCCAAGAGTTTTCGTGGCTCTAGTTCAAACTTCTAGCCCTTACAAGTAGAGTTGTAAATAGTGAAAAAGTTTTGTGCATAGAGACCATAAAAATAAGAACCAAGATAGTGCTCCTCAACTCGTAGTAATGAAGTAAGCTTGGGTTTTTGGTTCCTAATCAGAGTGTCTCTCAAGCTGAAAAGTTCTTTATGAGCATGAGCGCGTATATGTAGAGTTGTAATCTTCTAAGTAGTTGAGTGTTCCGGTGCCTGGTCACCATGTGCATCCCTCAAAAAGGGAGATCTACTCTCTATGTTAATCTTTGGTCCACAGGAAAGTTGGATCAACTAGGAATGCCCTACTGGCATATATATGAAAAGAAAAGAGAAAAGTGAAAAAATTGAAATAGAAAGAACAAAAAATGAAAGTTTATTTTTCCTAAAAGGGCTAGTTGTTTTGTACTTAGGGCCTCAAGGAACCTCTAGAGTCCACTGAGTGTATGTTTGCTACTCTAAGACTTGGGAACATGGTAAGTGGAGTGAAATTCTCATCCAGACCTATACTAAATTGTGTCGTAAGATTGACCTAAGTCCGAGGGGTTGAAATAGGAAAATGTATATCTCAATGTTGAATGCTTTGAGTAGAATAAAATGCAAGTACTTAATAGCCTGAGGTTGAACGCTTCTCATGTCTTGAATTTTTATTTGTTTGTTTGCTTGAGGACAAGAAAATGCTTAAGTGTAGGGAAATTATTTGATAAGCGTTCAAATGATCATATTTCAATACCACTTTCATGTACATAATGCATGTGATTATGAGTAATTTTAGCCCAATGATACTTAATTTGTGTTAATCTTATTTACAGGGCATTGGAGAGCCTCAAGCATCAAAAGGAAGTAATTTGACATCGTTTGAGGCGAAAAAGGAATCAACTTGAGACACTGTAAAAGTTTTGAAAGAGTAGCAAAGATCAAAATTTTATTACAAGAGCTATAAGACTCTAAATCAATCTCCACTGTTCAGATTGAAGTCCAAAAAGTCAAGAACACTCAGTTAAAATTTTAGGTCAATCCGACGAGAAATGGTCATCCAATTGAATGCTTGATGAAGACTGCGTAGACCTGGAAAAATTCAGCGAGATGTGTGAGTGCGCAAGCGCCCATACAGGAGCCTACACCGCTCGTGCGCTCGCACGGACTCCCGCATGGGACCTATTTGGGCCCAATCTTCATGATTTTTTAGCCCGAGTTTGACCAACACGAAACCAACACATTACATTTACTTCTCTCTCATTGTAAAGCCTATAAATACCTGAAAAATGAGGGTTTTGGGCTATCTTTGGACCATCCCCTTTGGGGGCTACTCCTTGGGTCATCATCACCATCTCCCCTACACACCATCAACTAGGGCATCAAGCTTCATTGTCAAGGCTTCTCAGCAGCGATGTTTGGAGGAGGATTTGCTGCACGAATAGTAGAGGGAACATCAGAGGGAAGTTTATTTGTTATTATATTGATTTTTTTCTCTTTTATTTGCATTAGATTTGTATTCCTCTTTGATGGAGAACTAATCTTTTAGGTATTTGAGCATTGTTGAACCCTTGGGTCTATGTGTGAACTTTGATTTATTTGTTATGGATTTCTATATTTGAATGAATGTTTCAATGTTTTGAGAACCTATTGGATATAATGTATGGTATTGATGCTCTATGTTGCGACAACTCTAAGTGTTAATCTAGATCTATAGGGGTGTAGACAATTTACGCTCCCTCTATATACGTATAGATCTATTTCAATAGGTGGGGGTTGTAAATACGCCGAGAGATCGGGTGTTTAGGTGAGAGACTCCTTTAGATGTATTATTCCCACAACTCTTCCAAGATGTATGTTCCCTAGAACGCTAATGCCATTATGATATTAGGTTAATAAACTAGCCTCGATAGAGGGTGTGAAAGCATTGTAGGAACGCTTGGTCCATAAACTAGCGATCTTCAAATTGGAATCCATACATATCATTATCCACAAAAACCCGAGAGGGATACCTTGCCCGGATACATCTTCTCCTTATTGACTGCCCTCGCAACTTCATCACATCCCATTTTATCTTGCTTTCTAGAGTTAGAATTTAGATTAGACTTAACCTCCACTAATCTTTGTTTAGACTAGATAATAGACGAACAATTAGTACTAGTATCTCAGTCCTTATGGGTTCGACATCCGACTTCCATAGTCTACTTTACTACTTGGTACGGCCTGTGCACTTGCGGCATAAACATAAGCATTAGGCTCACATCAATTGCGCTAGCCAGTTTTCCAAGCTTTGGAATTTCTTCTCTTGCTGACTTGGATGGTTACTTGGATGTAGCAGTGGGTTCCCTTGAGGTAGGGTTACTCTTGGTTGTCCTGGATGCTGTACCGGTATGCTGTAGGAGAAGTTGGGGTGGTTCCTCCATCCGGGGTTGTATGTAGAGCTGTATGGGTTGTTTTGAGATTTTCTAATGTAATCAACCTCTTCCACTTGTTCGGGTTGCCCTTCTTCTATTTTATTCCCACATGAATTACGCATCATTACTGGTGCCGGTTGCTGATGGTCGATGTTCTCTAGTTTGTGGCTTATTTCTTCTATTCTGGTTACCAAGTTAGTCAACACGTCCAACTCATGTATCCCGGCTGCCTTGTTATGTTTGGTTCTCTCAGAGCTCCATTGATATCCATTGATGGTCATCTCATCAATTAGTTCTCTGGTTGTATCAGAATCCTTGCTACAAAATGAGCTATTCGCTGCTGCATCCGATATCTGCTTGGTGGCTATGTTTAGTCCATTGTAGAATATCTAAACTTGCATCCAGGCCTCTATACCATGTTGAGGGCACTTCCTGAGCATATTCTTGTACCTCTCCTATGTATCATACAGTGTTTCTGTCTCCATCTGTCTAAAGGAAGAGATATCACTCCGCAACTTTGTTATCTTGGCCGGTGGAAAATATCTCATCGGGAACTTTTCAGTCAACTGAGCCCATAATGTGATTGATCCATGAGGCAATGAATTCAACCACTATTTTGCCCATCCTTTGACTGAGAAGGGGAACAACATGAGACGGATGGTGTATGTTGTACCCCGTTCACTGAAATTGTGTAGCTGATCTCCAAGAAGCTTTGTAAGTATACATATGGGTCCTCATCTTGGAAACCATCGAATTGGCACGATTGCTTAACCATCTAGATGACATAAGGCTTTAGTTCAAAAGTATGGCCTGTAATTAGTGGTGGGATGATACTTGAACAAATACTATCCAGGTTTGGTCTTGCATAATCCGATATGGATCGAGTTAGTACCGCCATTGGTCTTTATTGGTTAACCTCCGAGCTAGATTCTGTTGTTGTTGTCTTTGCGAGAAGAGCTTCTCTTATTTGACAACGAATGTGACACTTGAAGTCAGGGTCAAGTACTTCCTCTTGTTCCTAGCGTTGCTGGTCCATAGAACGGCGCCAAAAACTTGATGCACGCAAAATATATGCGACACTTCTCCCGCAAGCATGCGGGGTCAATCAAGTAGTAAAGTACCCAAGGGTAGAGTAGTTGAATCCACAGGGACTAACCACTAGTACTAGTTGTCCTATATTACCTAGCCTAACTAAAAGAAGAATTTGTGTAATCAAGCTAGTTGAATATCTTAAATAAAAACTAATGTGAACAATTGGTAGATTGGGGTAATCAGAGATGAAAAGACGACACCCTGGATCACAATAACACTACAATTCCCTTGCTAATGATTTATTCCTTATTACCATCTAATTGTTAATAATTCCCGAAGGATGTAACAATACGCTTCTAAGCAAAACACCTGATCTCTCATGATACTCATGCACATCCTAACACCCTTGTTTGACTAAAAACCTATATAGATGAATCCTAAGGCCAATGTGACACTTTAATCGTTCTGAATCAACGTACAAGTACTCGTGGTGCTAGGTGCTCTAATCTACTAAGGTGATGATTCGAGGCCCGTGCAAAGGAAAGTCATAGAGAGATATCTAGACAGATAATAATTCTAGGCTAATGTAATAAAAACTCCACAACCATCCACCAGGAACAAATCCATGCCAATGCTATAAGACGAGTGGGTTTATGATACAAACTCCACAACCATTGAGCGGGAACATATCCATGCCAATGCTATTGGATGATTGGGCTAATGCACAAGATAACTAATAAAGAGAATTGCAAGTACAAACAATCAAGATGTGACACAGGGATTATTTAATAAGTAAAAACCGAGTAAATATAAGAAATAAGTAACAAGTTCATCCTATGGTTCAAGTGTCTGGTGCACCATAAAAGGTTTAGCCTCTCATGCTATGATCTATCATAACTAAGAAACAAGAGGAGACTATATAATCAGACATAGAAATCTTCACTTGACAATGCCTCCTCTACCTTCAATTCTTCTCCTGAAACCCTAGCCGTCGCTGCGGTAATCGCCCCGAGACTGCTCCATCAAAAGTTGATCATTAGGGTTCTGTGGACGACCTTTTATAGATTTTCAAATCAGCGAAGCATGGCTGTGTTAATCTGAAGCATGACCGTGTTGACCTAAACACGCCCGTGCTCATGGTCTGGTGACGCGATTAACACGTTTTCAATAAACAGAGTGTTGCACGGGCAAGCCCGTCCTTCATCAGTACACGCGTACTAAGGGGGAGCACGGTCATGCTACTCTCTGTATGTGCACTCTTTTGCCCTTTTTGCTCTGAAACCTTCGATTCCTGTTCCTTTTGCTCCCGGGTACCTATTTACCTGTTTAATAACACAAAAATACCCAAGGTAGCAGAAAAATAGAGAATTGATGCTAGAAACCGGTACAAGTGCATATAAATATAAGGGAAATTTTTGTATAATCATGTACTTATCAACGTCCTCTGTCTCTCTGCCATGACTGGAGGGTTCTCAATTTTAATATTCACTTCAACTGGTGTGGAATTTTCAGCCACTGAAGACTACTCTTGGACAAGCTCTTCTGGTTCTCTAAGCCTTCTATGCAAAGTTCTCTCAATCTCACAGTCTTCTTCCACTAAACTTGTTGGTCTTACCCGAGTCATGCACAGATTCCTCGCAAAAAGGATAGAGAAATTGATTAGCACGAAGAAACAAGAATGAACAAATAAAAACAAAAGAAAGAATGAGAAATAAAAAGGGAAAGAAAAACAAAATCCTAAAACTAACGGCTAAAGTAATAAACTCCTGGCTCTCTTAGTAGTCTAAGTCCCTGGCAACGGCACTGAAAACTTGATTAGCACCAATACTACCGCAAGTGCATAGATGGAATAAGTAATAAAGTGGACTAAGAGGTTGGGTATCCAATCCTCAGGGACCTAGAAATACTAGTACTAACTATTCAACTATTATCTAGCCTATCCAAGGGTTTGTGGGATTTTTTTAAACTAAACTAAGTACTAAACCTAAAGAAAGGGTGAAATCGAGTCTGAACGAAGGATTCGTAGGGCAATCGATTATAAAAGAGGGGTATCCGGCCAATGACTCCCCTTCGGATTCTCACAAAGATAAACAAAGAATGCTAAGATCACTCGTTGCACTAATTCAGACCAAAGATTCCTAAAGTGCTTTCATCCCTCTCTTGAGGCAATTACTAACCTAGTGACCTCACTGATAGGCGTTCTAGGGAATCTATTGCTTTGAAGGGATATGGGAATAATGCATATTATGGAGTTGCTCTCCTTAGTACTCGATCTCTCGGCATACTCATAACTCTCTCTATTAAGGTATGCCTGCACATGGGGAGGCGTTTGCTTCTTCCCCTGGTGCGTTGGATTGGATAATCCGGGCTATCGCAACATAGACTACCAATGCAAAGAATAACACTTAATAGTTCACAAGATTAAGATGCAACTAGATAATCATTAACTTTCAATGTCGAAGTTAAACTACAACCCGAAGGTTCATCATACCCGAATACCTACAAGATTAGTTCCCCATCAATGGGGAACACAAATTTAATACAATGATAAAAGAAAAATAAAACATAGGAAAATGATACGTTGTTTCCTCCACTATTGAAGAGGATCGTTGGCGAATACTCCTCCGATGCTCTTCAATGCTCCTATATGCCCTAGATGATGGATGGATGATGGTGGGTGGTGAAAGAGATTAGAAGTTGCTCTCTAAACCCTAAACTTCGGTATTTATAGTCCCAAACACGATTAGGATGTTAGAATATAATTTTCAAGGTGCTTAGGATTAATTAGGTCAACATAACCGAGTCTAGTCCAGGGCCAAATAGGACCTCAAACAGGTGTCTACTCGCCCGTCTGGTTCACTGGCATAATAAACAAGCCATTCTCCAGGTTTAGATGGGACCGCCTGATAGCAGACGGATCCGTCTGGGCATTTAAATTGAGTTCTCCGACCAAGATGGACCTCATATGACCTTCTGCTTGCCCGTCAGGTTTGCTGGCAGATCAGAAGTGAGCTTCGAGGTGTCTTGTGGTCCAGACCAGACCGCCTGGTTCTAGACGGTTCCATTTGGTTCTTCATTTCAATTCTTTTTTCCTCAAACTTGCATGGAATTGCTCCAAAAACTGAACTTGCCAATGATTCACCCTCGATATATCATGTTTCACAAAAGTAACGCTATTTAAATACCGGTGGGCTAAATTACATCAAAATCACATTCTAACTGTATACAAATATGATATTAAAATTTGATCAATTTAACACTTATCAGGAAGTCGATGGGAAATGCTCAGAAACTCGGTGAACCTTCTAGAAAGCTTTGGCTGAGTTGGCAACCGGTTGATGCCACGCTGGCGGCCAAGCTGGCAGATGGTTGGCGCCCTGCTGACGCTCGGCTGGCACCCAAGTGGGAGGAAGCTTGCAGGCCATGTCTCAGGGACATTGGCCAGGGTGAGAGGTATAAAAAGAAGGTGAGGAGGCAGAGCCCAGGGACTTCTTCCAGCCTACTCTGACCTAGGACTCTCCTCTCACTCTTTCTCACTCCCATCTTCTCAACGCCCTTTGATCATTTCTCTCTTAGTTCGTTGAATTCTCTGCATATCACTATAGGCTTCCGCTCCCCGGAGAAAGCCAACTAACTTGAACGTCGGAGGGTCCGCAGAGGAATTCTCCAGACTTCCTTTATAGGACATCGCTGGAGGAGAGGTTGTGCACCCTCACCAATTTCGATGCCCTAACCAATGACGAGCACAGTCCTAGATTATCAGTTCAGAGGTCTCACCTACTACAAATTCACTTGTTAACCTGGATCCACTTGTACCCCAAGGCTCATTCTCGATTCTACAAGAATTTTTATGAAAGCGTTCCATTTGCTTCTCTTCCATGGAAGTTTCATTTTCCCAGAATATATCCTAACCCTAGAAATATTCTTGTTATTGCTTCGACTCATATTCCCCCAAAAGTGGATCCCGCTTTAATAGCTCCGAATAAATTAATCGATTTTTTGGTGTTAACAATACAAATTTTTGAAGAAATATTAGATAAATTATAAATAAATATTTCCTTATATTTATTGTAAATTGAAAATGCAATTTTCCTCATAGTATTTCTAGAAACTCTTTTATATTAAGAACAAAAATATCTTGAATCATTTTTTCAAACTTAGGCTTTTTGGAAAGATTAAAAGATTGTTCATCTTGAACAATAAATTTAGCTATTATTTTTCTTACATTTTTGTTAGAAAAATGAAAATTACCAAGAGGGGTAGTAGAAAGATTAGTTATTTGGGTTTGAGTAAGATCATGTTGGATTGAAGCATGCTTGTCGACATATCTTTCCTAGTGCCACTGGTAGTTTGGCATGAAAATGATTTTTACATTTTTTTTTTTGCAAATAGCCTAGGGTCTTTATTTGTGATTTCAATAATGTCAAAAAATTCTCAAATCCCAAAGGTTCTCTTTCTAGTATTAGCACTGCCGCTGACACAAGTAGATGGTTCAACAGTGTTACCAGCATCCGATTCATCGATACTCAGGGGAATATTTTTATAAAGATAAAATAGAGAATTATCATTTGGGAAATTTGAAAAGCCGGCTAATAAGGCTACTGCGCGTGCTCACAACCGCAAATGCATCGATCGGACAAGTAATAGAGTGGACTGGGAAAAGTCGGGTATCGATTCCTCAGAGACTGTAAAGTACTAGTAATAACTACTTGTCGACAATCTAGCCTAACCAAAGATTCAGGAATTTAAAGCTAAATTAAAAGCTAAACCTAGAAAGTGGATGCAATCAATCTAAACGAGGAGTGCGGCCAGGTCGAAAGGGTAATCAATCATACAAGAGAGGTATCCGGGCAATGAATCCCCCTCGGGTTCTCGTAAAGATAGACAAAGAATACTAAGACCAATAGTTGCAATAATTCGGACCAAGGATTCCTAAAGTGCTTTCATCCTTCTCTCGAGGCGATTACTAACCTAGCACCCTCACTGATAGACGTTCTAGGGAATTTATTGCTTGGGAGGACTATGGGAATAATGCATGTTAAAGATTTGCTCTCCTTAGTACCCAATCTCTTGGCACACTCATAATCCCCTCTATTGAGGTATGCTTGCATACAGGGAGGCTTTTGCTTATTCTCCCAATGCGTTAGATTGAATAATCGGGACTGTGGCAACATAGATTATCAATATAAGGAATGACACTCAACAGACCTCAAGATTAACAAGCAACTAAATAATCATTAACATTCAATGTCAAAATTAAACTACAACCCAAAGATTCATCATGCCCGAATACCTACAAAATTAGTTCCCCATCAAAGGGGATCACAAATCCAATACAATGATAAAAACCAGTGAAAGTAAAAGAAAGTGATACGTCATTCCCTCTAATGTTGGCGAGGACCGTTGGCGAATCTCCTTCCGAGCCTCCACCGTCGAGCAACGCTCCTCCAATGCTCGGATGTGTCCTCGATGGTGGATGGATGATGGTGGTTGATGATGATCACCCCAAGGATGGTCAATGAGATTAGGTGTGTCTTGTTACACAAAATTAACACAAATTAAGTATCGGTGGGCTACATTTCCTTAAAATAGCATGCTACGTGTATGAAAATATGCTCTAAAAATTTTCATACTCCAATACACCTTGCATACATATACATATAGTATGCAATACGGCAAAATTTTATCAAATTTGAATCGATTTAAATTAATCCCTCCTTACTTCCTATAGAAGAAGTAATAGGTAGGGATGACAGGATTTGAACCCGTGACATTTTGTACCCAAAACAAACGCTACCAAGTCGCTTACATCCCTTTCCAAATTGTTGTACAGTGGCATTGTACAAAATCCTTGTCTTGTTTTCCAGATCGTTATTTTATCCTCTATCTATATACAATTTTTCTGCCCTTTTTTTTTCTTTTTCTTTCATCTTTCATATAATAAAAGATATATATATATATATATATATATATATATATATATATATATCAAACTAATCTATAAAAATATATATCTCAAACTAATCTATAAAAAAAGAATGAATATTTATTTGTAATGCTCAGGAAGAGGGGGTCATCTGTTCCGACTTTTAGGTATTGGAAAATCTCACTTACTGGTCAATTAAAAACTTATCATCAGCTATTCATTATGCAATTAAAAAATATAAGTTAAGAGTTACCTTAACTACTAGAAGAAGATTTGAAGAAAGCATGAAAAATAGAAAATCATGTACCAGGTCGATCTCCTTGAAATGGAGCTGAAAAATGAAGATTTCATCACTTGAAGGCTTGAACTTAGAATTTAGAAATAGTTTGATCTTGAACTTGAAGCCTTGATTGATTGAAGAAGATTGTTTTAATTATAGGGAGATTAGAATGAGAGAATTGAGAAGAGATTAAATTATTAAAGTAAGGAAATTTTGAAAAATTAGGGGGTATTTATAGATTTTTTTTTAAATTTTTAATGTCTAAAATACCCTTATAAACAAATTATTTAAAGTTGTTGGGTAGGTAAAATTGTCATTTTACCCAAAAAGACACAAATACCTTAAAAATAGCTTTTTATAGCTTTTAAAAGAGTTAAGAATGTCTTTTAGCGGGCTATGCCAGACAACCCGATTAGTCTCATGATGGGCCGGCACACATGCCATGCAGTCCCGGCCCGTGGGCTGTGTGGGACTGGCCCAACACAAGCTTGAGTATGGATTGTGCCTATGCATGACTTGACCACTATAGTGCAGGGTCATACCAGGCACAACTTAGGGCGTGCTGGGCCATGCCGGCCCATGTGCGGCACAATATGTTTGACACTTCGAGTTTTTTTTTTTGGAAATATATAGACACTAGTGCATTTTTATTGGGATATATCTGTAAATTTCTATGAGTTGATTAATTAGTTACATTTGTAATTTCGAGGAAAAAGAAATTTAAAACAACAAACGCAGCAACGCCACTTTGATCCGCTTCTCTCCTCTTTGACCAGAGTCACCGCTCTGAGCAGGAAGCGAGAAGAAGCGAAGCCATGGAGGAGCATGAATTCCAGCGGTTGCTCGAGCTATTTCCCGTCGTCCGATCTCGGAACTACTGCGTAATTACTTTAGAACTTCTCTTTCCTAGTTCTTTGTTTTGGAATTCCTAATCTTGTTGCTTGCTTTTGGTGCGTTTACCCTCGTTCTCGCTTTTTGCAATCAAGGAACTCATCACGCTTCTGTTCATAATCTTTGAAAGGGATCACATAGTCTTTTCCTTCAGTTCAGGGCAGAAATTTGATCCATTTCTCATCTAACTCATGTGAACTGTTCATGTTGGGTTTTCCAGGTTCTAATTTGTTCATGTTTTTTTAGATTTTACCTCATTTTGTTGCCTTTTTGAAATTCACTTTCCTAGTGTCTTGTGTCTCATTTCCTGGTTGCTTTTGGTGTGGTTCCTCATGTTCTTGCTTATTATGATCAAGAAATTCATCATGTTTCTGTTGCTCATCTTTGGAGCCAGCATGATGTTTTCCATTAGTCTAGTGCAGAAATTTGATCCATTTATGGTCCAACTTGTGCTGCTGTTCAATTATGTTGGATTTAAGATTCTAAATTGTTAAGCATATATCTATATTTTAGCACATTTAGGATATTTATGGAAGATGATGGAATAGTAAGTGCCAGAACTAGATGAGAGGCCTGTCTTTTAGAAAACTCTATTCAATCCAAAATTATTTTGAGCAAGGTTGAAAAGAAATTCACTGTTATTGTGCCTTGTGGCTCAATTCCTAGCTGCTTTTAGTGTGGTTTCTCATGTTCTTGCTTGTATGATCAAGAAATTCATCCTGTACTTGTTGTTAATCTTTGGAAGGGCAAGCATGATGTTTTCAACTAGTCTAGGGCAGAAATGTGAACCGTTTAAGGCCCAACTTTTTGTGCTGTTCATATTGGATTTTTGGATTCTAATTTGGTAAGTATATTTCTAGGTTTTAGCACATCGAGTGTTAATTTTGGAAGGTGATGGAATATTAAATGTCGGGAACTAGATCACAGGCCTGTGTTTTGGAGAACTCTATCCAATCCAAAATTATTTGAAGCTAAGTTCGAAAGAATGTCATTTTCCTAGTGCCTTGTGTCTCAATTCCTAGTTGCTTTTGCGTGGTTTCTCATGTTCTTGCTTGTTATTGTCAAGAAACTCATTGTGCTTCTGCTGCTAAGCTTAGAAAGGGCAAGCATGATCTTTCCCATCTCTTTAAAGAAGAAATTTGATCTAATAATAATCCAACTTGTTCTGCTGTTCACGTTGGGTCTCAGATTCAAATTTGTTGGTGTTTTTCTAGATTTTTGCAATTTAGTAAATTTCTGGAAGGTTATGGAATGGTGAGTATTGAGAACTAGATGAGAGGCCACATGTTAGAGAACTCATCCAATCCAAAATTATTTTATGCAAAATGAGAAAAATAACAACAATTTCCTTCTTGACAATCGATGCCAAATATGCACCATTGCTTCTGATTGAAAGAAATGCTCATCATACTACCATAATAAAGTGATAACAAGTTGAAGTCGTCAATTGTGAATCATAGCAGCAATTAAGGGTTTGTGTTTTTAACAAACTATTTTTGTATGAGGTATCTTTTGGGAGAGAAGCATTAACTAAAGTTGTTTAGATGTAAAAACGAGTTTTGAGATGAGATCCTCACCAACATCATCACAATACACATTTTGAAGTAGTTCATTTTTTTTTAAAAAAAAAATTTAAAATTTAAAATTTTTATTTTATTCTGGTGGAAGTTTGCAAGCATGCCTATTTCATGAACTCAACTTTATACTTTATTAATATGATACATGAAGAATTGAACCAGGTCCACACCTACATTAAGAGCTAATGTAAATTAGTTTAGGCGTGAAGCTATCCTAGTCTGTCCATGTATATTTTCTATATGTTATGTTCTCATTTTATTATTTGTGTAAGTTCAGGGTTTAATTCAAAAGTTGGATCAGCTTTATTTCTTGTGAAAGCCTATTGAAAAACATGTGTTAAATTTGAAAATTTGGAATGATCTGTTGTGTTATTCATTTCATGTTGCGCCATTCTTCGGCTCAAAGAAGTAAATGGAAAGATCATGACTGTGAATTTCTTTTAACTACTCAAAAGGCTATAGTTGGTAACTTATGGCATCTTTGTATAATTTTCTTATGATTGCACTTTTATGTTTGATCTCATTAATATCAATAAAAATTGGTTATGTTAGGCTGGCTTAGTATCAGCACAAGAATTAACTTCACATTCAAGTTACAGTGAGGTACATTAAAGTTCTTTTTTATTTATTATAATAACTCTTATGCAGTGGGATGTAGAACTTTTATGTTAAACTTTTGGCAAATCTTGTTGCAACAGATAACTGACAGGAAAAGTGCACCGAATGGGATAGACAATGACGGTTTAGCAGGAACTCCTAGCAGAGGTATATATATGACTTGTATCCAAATTAATTATGTAGTTTTTATTTAGTTTTTTTCATATACTTGTGTGAAAAGACTAGAAATATTCTTGCTGATGTATAAATTAACTGGAGAACTGTTGTGTGGCGTCTTTAGAATATACATATCTTATGTATTATTATTGTTATCCATTTTGAAGACACTTTTGAGAAGCTCTGCCTTTAAACAACTTTGATGTGTGGCATGTAATTTTATTTTGAGCGCAATGTTATGAAACTGATGTGCTTCAATCAACTATATGCTTCTTTAATATTATCTTCTCGGACATCTCCAAACAATGAAACTCTCTTGCCTTTGTACGACGAATTAAGAAAATCCTTGACTTTAAATCTTCTGCCCATGTTGACTACTTACAAACCTAAAATCTTCCCCTGAATTGGCTCCTACAGTGTTTCTTCCTTTCTCTTCTAATATTGATGTTTCTACTGTTGTCATGTTTCCATTAGTTCTTACCACATACTACATGTTATCATGTTGTCATTGCTGACCCATTTTGCCTTAAAAATTTAAATGTCTGCTAGGGTTCTTTTACGATCTTCTTGTTGTGATCTACATGCTTAATCCATGAAACGAGCACTTCATAATTAGTAGCTATTTTTCCTTTTGTTTCTTGTTTTCACAGCAAATTTGATATTATCTATGGTAGGTTGTCCTCATGATAACTGACATTTGGTTGGTAGTTATCTAGAATATTTTTGGTGATTTAAATATTTGGTTATATAATTATTTCTAATGCAATCGGCTGCTTGATACCATTACTTAGTCTTATATTTTTACACAAGATTGTGTACTGGTTTGCCCCTCTTTATATTTGCAATTTCATTGGTGGCCGAGATTAAAGCATTTACACCGAATATACAATGCCATAAATATATTTAACATATTGCTTCATGTATGGCTTGTGTGAACCAAGTTGGTTTCAAAGTAGAAACAAGGAATGTGGGTTAGGTCAAGTAGGGCTATTAAGTAGTAAGTCAAGTGTGTCCATTTCTTGCTGACCGATAGTTGGCCTTCTATTTTTACAGATACATTCTGGCAGAAATTGAGATTGACAGCTGAAGCAAAGGTTTGTTGTGCTATTTCTTTTCAGTCTTTAACTAATTCTCACCTGTTTCTTTGGCTTGTGGTATACTGAATTCAATCACTTTTGCTTTGATGGTGATTTTTCCGATTATCATTGAATTGATAGTTTCCTAGTTGTGGTTGTTTCCTAATTTCAAATGGTTGTGCTAAGTTCAACTGTTCTAAATCAGTAGCATGTGGATCTCTTGGAAAATGAGCACAAGCTTGATTAGCATATTAACTTATAGGAATGCACTTTATTAGTTGAATCCTATCATTCGTGCTTTTCATGACTTTCTAAGTAAAATAACTGCCACATTTGTTTCTTGAGGTTGAATGTAAATAGACAATTGCAGAATTCGTTTACTATTTATTGTTCTTAACATTAGGATTAAATATGGATGAAGACAAATTATAGGATTAAGTTGCCATAATTGGATGTAGCCTATATAATGTGGTGCCTATTTTTAGCAAGGATTGACAAACACTGTAACATTGCCTATTTACTTTTATGGATCTAAAACAATTAGAGATAAGTACTAATTGATCCTTTTTTTTTGTCAAAGGCTAGAAAGCCCATTAATTTTTTTGGTTTATTACCCAAATTAGTCCCTTTCTTATAATTTGAGCCCTAGGGGTCCCTCTATCTTCATGATTGAGAAATGTCAGCCCCTTAAGATATATTTAAAGGTCTGTTTAACCCCTAAAATTGACGAAGGGAGTGACTGATATTTCTCAATTATGAAAGTTGAGGGACCTCAGGGCACAAATTATAATAGAGGAACCGAAATGGCCGATTCGGTATAATAGAGGGACTAATTTAAGTATTAGACCAATTTTTTTTGAAGTCTAGAAAAATCCCTTTGTTTCACAAGGTTGGACAAAACCTTGATTTTATTTTCTTTTTCATTTTTTACTTCTCAAAATATCTAGTTTATCCTTTTATCTTGTGGAATGAAAATCCCAAAAATCCTTTTTTTTTCCTCCCCTTACTACCAATAATAATGATAGTGTATTGCTTATTTTTATGAAGTTGCCAAAGTTGTTATTATCTAGCTTCTATTGCAACTTCAATGAGTCCTTATCCTTTATAGTAAAAATTGTGAATAATTATTGTCATAGAGGACACTGGTTCGGTGCATGTAGAAGAAAGTCACCATGTGAAGCTTATGGTTCTTTTTCTAGGGCCATGTGTGTTTGTGGGTGTGTGTGAGGTGTCCTTGACAAGAAACAAAAAAGGGTTAATCCATACTTTATTTCAAACAATTAAAAAAAGAAGAAAGTGAAGCAAATTTAGGTCCTTTGTTACTCCTATGGGCAGTATTATTTGGTGTTTTTTTGTCATTATAGTTGCCGTGTTCAAATAGTGTTAATTTTCTAAAAGCTATGCAAGTGAACCCTGAACATAGAGGTTCTAACAAGAACTTTTAAAGGTTTTGGGCCATTAGATGCATTAAATACATGGAGAATGCATTTGGTAATTAGTCTTTACATGTGATAATCCATAGAAACACGAATCGTCATACGTTTAACATATTATACACTAAATTAGGAAAGAAACAAAGTGAAAATAGAATATGTTAACGCTGAAATCGGCTTGCCTCGGGATTGAGAACCGATCTCGCACCAACGGTTGAATTTGTTTGAGGTTAGGACCCTTGAACAGTGCGAAGAAGACAAAGACCACACAAACAATCACAGAGGAAGACAAATTTAACGTGGAAAAACCCCTAACAATGGGAAAAAACCACGGGGAAAGGAGATGCACTATCATTCAATGTTTACAGATGCTCTTTGTGAAGGGAAATAACGAGTTCATGCATGTCTACTGTAGACATGCGCAGCGGAAATTTAAAAACAAAACTCGATAAAACCCATTTCGGATCCAAGCAAGATAACACCACGATTAGGTTAGGTTACGAAAACATACCGTAGCCAAAGCTCGTATATCGATGTACTTGATAATTTGAAGATGCTCCAATGATCCTTGTCACGATTTCAGCGATGATCAACGGATCCTCGCCTCTATCGGTATCCACTCGGAAGAACTGAATCGCCTTGTTCGTCTCACGAACAAAACTAGAACCCTTTGATTCTTCGACCTTTTGTGCTAGCTTAGAGACGAAGAACTGACTTGATGACCCTTATTTTGAACACAACAATAACTCTCCTCAAAAAATCTTCCAACTATTGGAAAAAGGCTCTACCATATCTCCATCCTCACCTTCTTTTAAGAAGAAGAAGAAGAGAAACGGTCCTTTCTCTCTCTCTTTCTCAAAGAAGAGGAAGAGAAAACGGTCTTTTATCATGAGTTATTAACATAACTACTTCTTATGAAGATGAAGAAGTGTTTATGATGAGTTATTAACATAACTACTTCTTCAATGGTTGTACAAATATTGGAAACCATCCTCTTAAATAAAAGAAACCGTCCTCTTTCTCTCTAGAAGAAGAAGAAGAAGAATCGGTCCTTTATGTTGAGGTTTAGAAGTAGTTACACAAGCCTACTTAATTGCTTCACTATATATCTTCATATATAGCATATCTATATGTGGTTGGGCCCAACTTCTTTGTTATTCTTTATGTCCAATACAATTAGAACATAAGATTAATTAGGATTCCATTAAATGGAGGCCCAACCCATATATCAACATACATATATGTGCTCTTATTTTGTGAACCATTTCAAAAGTAGGATTAGTGTTCAGACCATATACATGACCCTCTTGTATACTTATACTGTTCTGACTCTCAAAACATGACTCAGTCAATGAAGTTCCAAATCCAGATCAACCTTTGAGTGTGACCCAATAGGTTCTTGTGATGTTGGCAATGACATAAAACTCCTTTTAATGTCATAAGCAATGAGCGGTGTCTAGCAACACATCATTGGTACCCAAACCGCAAGAATGTCGTGATAGACATAACCTGTTCCGGTGATTAATACCGAGTATCCAGTATCCCTTTGTCCTCAATATCTTAGTCATGGATCAGTCATACTTGTATAATCCAATCAATATGTTTCTTGATCCTAAGTAGACTAATGAAAACAAATGATATCAATATCTCATACTGATTCATCTGGGTGTGGCCACACATTTCTTAGTCTCACTCATCAAGAGGCCCTGATATCACTCTTGTTATATAGGAGTGACAAATCCTATCTTGATCACTCACATTCTACTACATGGTTCATGACATACCCAATGATAACCTTAATAGTTCACCCTGTTACGGGTGACGTTTGGTTATATCAAAGTATGATACTTGCCATGTAAAAATCCATGGTGACCTCAAGTCTAAGGATTATATACTTCTTTAACCACTTATAAGAATCGCTTATGACATTCATATAACGATCCATGTAGCAATTCTCATGATGGGTCTATCCAGCATAAGTTCTCCAACTTATACTCATGTGTTGACTTGACATCTCATGTCCATGATAACTCTCGTCATTAGTCACTACACATACTAGTCTCATGTGCATCAATTGTTGTCCCTGATTCCTCAATGATACTTGACTAGGGAGAATTTAAGAATAGTAAACTATTCTAGGGATATCATTATCTTTACTTATATTACGCAGATATCAAGTAAAGCATAATAATGGAAAAAGCCTTTATAAATGAACATGAAAATGCATAAAAACAATCATATCATGATTGGTCCCTAGGGCATACACTAACAATCCTCCCACTTGCACTAGGACCAATCTCTAATGTATCTAATACCCATGGAACTAGTGTGGCGATCATGTCTCTGCTGCGTCAGAGGCTTGGTCAGTGGATCGGCAATGTTATCATCTGTTGGCACTTTGCATATCTTGGCATCTCCTCTCTCCACAATCTCTCGAATGAGATGGTAATGGGATCTAGGTTCCTTAGCCTGTGTAATTGCTCCATTGTTATCACAAAAGATTTCAATAGGGTCAGCTATGCTAGAAACCACTCCCAGCTCAGTCACAAACTTTTAGATCCAAATAGCTTCTTTTGCAACCGCACTGGCTGCAATACACTCGGCCTCTGTAGTAGAATCAGCTATTGTCTCTTGTTTGGAACTTTTCCAACATACAGCACCACCGTTCATGCAAAACACATACCCTGATTGTGATCTATAGTCATCATGGTCGGTTTGGAAGCTAGCATCTGTGTAACCCTTTATAGAGAGCTCTTCCTCTCCACCATAGATCAAGAACATATCCTTAGTTCTTCTCAAGTACTTGAGAATGTTCTTGACTGCAATCCAGTGATGTTCACCTGGATTAGACTGGTATCTGCTAGTCATACTTAAAGCATAGGAAACATTTGGACGAGTACATAACATAGCATACATAATGGATCCAATGGCAGAGGCATAAGGAATCTTATTCATGCGCTTTCTCTCTTCTGGAATAGAAAGACTCATACCCTTCGAAAGAGTAATCCCATGAGACATGGGTGAGTAACCTCTCTTGGATTCCTGCATGCTGAATCAATTCAACACTTTATCTATGTATGTACTCTGACTCAAGCCAAGCAGTTTTCTAGATCTATCTCTATAGATCTTAACTCCTAATACATAGGATGCTTCACCTAAATCCTTCATTGAGAAATACTTTTCCAACCAAGCTTTAACGGACTGTAGAATAGGAATCTCATTCCCAATAAGTAGTATGTCATCTACATACAATACCAGGAAGACAACTGTGCTCCCACTAACCTTTTTGTATACACAGGGCTCGTCTTCGTTTTTAATGAAACCAAACTCTTTGATTGCATTATCAAAGCGTATGTTCCAACTTCGAGAAGCTTGCTGTAATCCATAAATGGACCACTTTAGCTTGCATACCTTTCCCGCTTCCTCTGGAATGATAAAACCATCAGGCTGTGTCATGTACACATCCTCATCTAGGTTTCCATTAAAGAAAGCTGTTTTGACATCCATCTGCCAGATCTCATAATCATGATATGCAGCTATAGCAAGGAGAATCCTGATGGATTTGATCATCACAACTGGAGAAAAGGTTTCATCATAGTCTATACCATGAATTTGCTTGAAACCCTTTGCAACCAACCGCCCTTTATAGGTATGAACGTTTCCATCCATGTCAGTCTTCTTCTTGAAGACCCACTTGCACCCAATAGGTCTAACACCTTCGGGTGGATCAACTAAGGTCCATACCTGGTTAGTGTACATGGATTCCATTTCGGATCCCATGGCCTCAAGCCATTTCTTAGAGTCTGGACTCGTCATCGCTTCTTCATAAGAAGTAGGCTCATCCTGATCCATGAGTAAAACATCACCATGTTGTGTCACAAGAAATCCATATCTCTCGGGTACACGAGGTGTTCTCAAGGATCTATGTGGTTCATGTGTATCTTGAGCCGGTTCGTGTTCCACAACAACTTGTGGTACCGGTTCAGGTTCCATCATAGAATCTGTGCTTATTTGAGGTTCCAGAACTTCCTGAAGTTCAACCTTGCTCCCACTATATCTTTTTTTAGAAACAAACTCTTTCTCAAGAAAGACACCTGTTCGAGCCACAATCACTTTGTTTTCGGTGGGAATATAAAAGGAATACCCTTTAGCGAGCTTAGGGTATCCTACAAATATGCACTTATCAGATTTGGGTTCAAGCTTAGTTGACGTCTGACGTTTCACATAAGCCTCACATCCCAAATTCTGATGAAAGACATACTAGGATGCCTCCCAGTCCATATCTCATATGGTGTCTTTGTAACTGATTTAGATGGAACACGGTTAAGTGTGAAAGAAGCGGTTTCCAAGGCATATCCCCAAAATGAAATAGGGAGATCTGCATGACTCATTATAGACCGAAACATGTCCAACAAAGTCCGATTTCTCCTTTCGGATACACCATTCCATTGAGGTGTTCCTGGAGGAGTGAGTTGTGAGACTATCCCACACTCTTTTAGAAAGTCAAGAAAATCATGGCTTAAGTATTCTCCACCTCGATCTGATCGAAGCATCTTAATACTTTTGCCAAGCTGGTTTTCTACCTCATGCTTATATTCCTTGAACTTTTCAAGAGCCTCGGATTTGTGTCTAATCAGATAGACAAATCCATACCTACTGAAATCATAAGTGAAGGTAATGAAGTAGTAAAACCCACCTCTAGCTTGTGTGTTCATGGGACCGCATACATCAGTATGTATAAGGCCTAATAGAATACTAGCCCTTTCTCCTTTACCTGTAAAGGGGGCTTTAGTCATCTTGCTCAACAAACAAGGTTCACATGTGTCATATGATTCTAAATCGAATGATTCTAACAACCCATCTTTATGGAGTTGTGAGATACGATTCTCATTTATATGGCCCAAACGACAATGCCAAAGGTATGTAGGATTTAAATCATTAGATTTAATTCTTTTAGCATTAATGTTATAAATAGGCATGTCCATATCTAGAATATAAAGACCATTAATTAATCGTGCACATCCATAGAAAATATCATGCATATAAAAAGAGCAACATTTGTCCTTTATTTTGAGTTCAAAACCCATCCTGTCCAGACAAGAAACTGAGATGATATTTCTAGTAATAGAAGATACACAGTAGCAGTCTTTTAATTCTAATACAAATCCACTAGGCAAGTTCAAAACTCGTGTTCCTACAGCTATTGCAGCAACTCTTGCTCCATTTCCAACTCGTAGGTCCACTTCGCCTTTAGCCAGATATCTACTTTCTTTCAGCTCCTGAAGCATCAGTCTCACTTTGCTTCTTTTTCTTGACCTCCTCTAGGTAGAGTTTGCAGTTGCGCTTCCAATGGCCAACCCCATTGCAATGGAAGCACTGTCCTTCCTTAGCCACGTCACCCTTAGGCTTCAGTGAGGCAATCGGCCTTGACTTCCCTTTGATGGAGTTGTCCTTGCCTTTTGCCTTCTTGACTTTGCCCTTAGAACTCTTCTTTTGCACCATCAATATGCTGCTGGGCTTGGACTTCTTCATGTTTGCTTCAGCAGTTCTCAACATGCTAAGCAACTCTGGCAGAGGTTTGTCAATCTCATTCATATTATAGTTCATGACAAACTGTGCATAGCTCTCTGGCAACGATTGCAGGACTATGTCTGTAGCCAACTCTTGGCTTAAAGGAAAACCTAGTTTTGAAAGGCTCTCAATATAGCCAATCATTTTGAGCACATGAGTTCCCACTGGAGTTCCTTCTGCCATCTTACACTGAAACAAGGCTTTGGTTACATCATACCTTTCTTGCCTAGCCTGCCCTTGATATAACTGTTTCAGGTGTTCGATCATATCGAAAGCACCCAGTTCCTCATGTTGCTTCTGAAGCTTAAAGGTCATAGTAGCAAGCATAAGACAAGAAACATCAAGAGCATCATCCTGGTGCTTCTTATAAGCATCCTTGTCAGCTCTAGGGGCATTTGCAACTGGTGGTTCAGGAAGGGCTGCCTCTAGGACATAAAGTTTCCTTTCTTGCTTCAGAACAATCTTGAGATTTCGGTACCAGTCTAGGAAATTAATCCCATTAAGCTTGTCCTTCTCAAGGACAGATCGCAGTGACAGGGCACTACCAGAATTTGAAGCCATAGATGATCTAAAATATTAAAGATATGCAAAATAAATAGCATGCTCATAATAGAAAAACATTCAATAAGGACTTCTATCAAATGTAACTCCCACTATTTTAACAAAATTAATGACCCTCAATATCAATTTCGAAGAACTCTACTTTGGAGTTCTCTAGTGGGCCAAGATTCATATTTCACCTCATCCTGAGTCAGCTTTGGCTGATCGCCCAAGGCTTGGTTATTTAGATAGGTAACACTTTACCAATTGCATCACATACAACTCTTGGTTAGTTAGGAATATTCATCTTATGAATAAACCAACTCTTTAGCCTCTAGTTGCTTGATCCTATCAAGATCAACTAGTTAAGTCAAACCCAATGGATTAACCGGCGGACATCACAATTGTCCTTCGTGCCTCACCCAGATAGAACCATGCACTTCGCTTTGGCGAACCTACATTGGTTCGATCTAGGCCTTGACGAGGGTAATGCATTGGAAAGCTAGACTTAATATTTAAGTGAGAGATTTGAAAACATAAATTTCAACATATACAAGATATCATACTAACTTAAAACATGATGTCAAACATTACATGTTCCTGTATACAAAATTATGCACATACAAAATTTGGCATAAATGAATTCTGCATAAACAATTTTGCACATCAAATTCTATCCTATAGAATTCCTACACATTGAATTTCATCATAAGAAATTTCTGCATATAAGATTGCACATATCTCATATATATAAAATAAAAACTACTAAGCCGAAAAACAAGCAAATTATCACATATTTTGCAAAGTATATGCTCGGCCTTAAAACCCAGTCGGGGTTCTCGCAAGCTGGCTCTGATACCACTGAAGGGAAATAACGAGTTCATGCATGTCTACTGTAGACGTGCGCAGCAGAAATTCAAAAACAAAACTCGATAAAACCCATTTCGGATCCAAGCAAGATAACACCACGATTAGGTTAGGTTACGAAAACATACCGTAGCCAAAGCTCGTATATCGACGTACTTGATAATTTGAAGATGCTCCAATGATCCTTGTCACGATTTCAGCGATGATCAACGGATCCTCGCCTCTATCGGTATCCACTCGGAAGAACTGAATCGCCTTGTTCGTCTCACGAACAAAACTAGAACCCTTTGATTCTTCGACCTTTTGTGCTAGCTTAGAGACGAAGAACTGACTTGATGACCCTTATTTTGAACACAACAATAACCCTCCTCAAAAAATCTTTCAACTATTGGAAAAAGGCTCTACCATATCTCCATCCTCACCTTCTTTTAAGAAGAAGAAGAAGAGAAACGGTCCTTTCTCTCTCTCTTTCTCAAAGAAGAGGAAGAGAAAACGGTCTTTTATCATGAGTTATTAACATAACTACTTCTTATGAAGATGAAGAAGTGTTTATGATGAGTTATTAACATAACTACTTCTTCAATGGTTGTACAAATATTGAAAACCATCCTCTTAAATAAAAAAAACCGTCCTCTTTCTCTCTAGAAGAAGAAGAAGAACCGGTCCTTTATGTTGAGGTTTAGAAGTAGTTACACAAGCCTACTTAATTGCTTCACTATATATCTTCATATATAGCATATCTATATGTAGTTGGGCTCAACTTCTTTGTTATTCTTTATGTCCAATACAATTAGAACATAGGATTAATTAGGATTCCATCAAATGGAGGCCCAACCCATATATCAACATACATATATGTGCTCTTATTTTGTGAACCATTTCAAAAGTTGGATTAGTGTTCAGACCATATACATGACCCTCTTGTATACTTATACTGTTCTGACTCTCAAAACATGACTCAGTCAATGAAGTTCCAAATCCAGATCAACCTTTGAGTGTGACCCAATAGGTTCTTGTGATGTTGGCAATGACATAAAACTCCTTTTAATGTCATAAGCAATGAGCGGTGTCTAGCAACACATCATTGGTACCCAAACCGCAAGAATGTCGTGATAGACATAACCTGTTCCGGTGATTAATACCGAGTATCCAGTATCCCTTTGTCCTCAATATCTTTGATTGAATACAAGTCATGGATCAGTCATACTTGTATAATCCAATCAATATGTTTCTTGATCCCAAGTAGACTAATGAAAACAAATGATATCAATATCTCATACTGATTCATCTGGGTGTGGCCACACACTTCTTAGTCTCACTCATCAAGAGGCCCTGATATCACTCTTGTTATATAGGAGGGACAAATCCTATCTTGATCACTCACATTCTACTACATGGTTCATGACATACCCAATGATAACCTTAATAGTTCATCCTATTACGGGTGATGTTTGGTTATATCAAAGTATGATACTTGCCATATAACAATCCATGGTGACCTCAAGTCTAAGGATTATATACTTCTTTAACCACTTATGAGAATCGTTTATGACATTCATATAACGATCCATGTAGCAATTCTCATGATGGGTCTATCCAGCATAAGTTCTCCAACTTATACTCATGTGTTGACTCGACATTTCATGTCCATGATAACTCTTGTCATCAGTCACTACACATACTAGTCTCATGTGCATCAATTGTTGTCCCTGATTCCTCAATGATACTTGACTAGGGAGAATTTAAGAATAGTAAACTATTCTAGGGACATCATTATCTTTACTTATATTACGCAAATATCAAGTAAAGCATAATAATGGAAAAAGCCTTTATAAATGAACATGAAAATGCATAAAAACAATCATATCATGATTGGTCCTAGGGCATACACTAACACTTTGGAGCATTTAAGAAAGGATGAGTATATTACTTTAGGAGGGGTTGGTGGCGATGGACCATATCCTGCCCCTTCTTCTGGGTGGCAGTGCTTCTTGGTGTGCTTGTCCTTGTCTCACTGTAACAACCTCTTTATATAGGTGGGGATTCCTTGGGGAGCAAGCCATCACTCGAGGCACGTGTGTGTTAGCTGCGCGTTTAGTTAGTTGTCTCCCAAGTCTTCTGCGATCGTATCCGTGTAATGGGGGCGTCTCCCGTGTAGTGGAACCGATGAGTCACGGCGGGCCAATTGGATACATTAAACCGTTGAGTCGTGGCGAATCGATCGGGTGCGTTGAATTGTTGAGTCGTAGAACATCGAACCGTTGAGTTGTGGCGGACCGATCAAATGCGTTGAACTGGTGAGGTGCGCCTAAGTTGCCTGCTGAACGGCTCGGTGGGGGTGATACTGGTACATTTTGACCCTTTGTTGTCACCGCCCCGGGGTGTGTTGCTTTAGGATTGTGACGCTTGGCTGTCGTAGATGAGCGCCACGTATCTTTCCACTTTTATCCCTATCACAAGATCCCCCCAGAGTATGCTTGCGGCGAGTCCGAAGAATGAGCGGGTTCCTCGGTCATTGTTCGGACTTGCTTAGCTAAGCATATATCTGATTCTATATTGCGCTCGCATCGTTTTGTCATTAGGGGGTCTTCCAGCCGCCGTATCGGCTGTACCTCGTGAGGGTCCTCGTTCGTTGCGCGTCCTTACAACGCTTGGACTGTAAGATTCACGAGGGCAGAACCGTACTTTTTCTATTCATTTAATGTGGACCACGTCTGCACGCCAACACACGAATATCGAGAGATGACGGAGGACGACAGTGGGCATAGGCGGAGGTGGGTAATGATGGGGTGGATTTATCCAAGGCCATGCGTCCACGATTTGCCGGTTACACTCCTTTTCCTCGATCTACACCGTCGGTTGAAGGTACGCATGGCGCTTCATCCGCCCACATTCTTTTTCCCCTGGGATCCGGACCGTTGGTTGCATTTCACAGCTGTTTAAAACCTACGCCCAAAGTTTATACCTTTCCTCGTTTTTGGAAAGGAATTGCGGCGATTTTCCTTGTATCGCTCTTCATCCTCGCGACTGTTCTTCTTCATTTTCTTCTTCTTCTCGTCGGCGCTCCAGAATCCTTGGTCTCATTCGCTCATCTAGGTACGGATTCTTCCATAGCTTCTCGGTCTGAGATGTCTCCTCCCAAAACTGTTTCGGCCTCCCATTCTAGGGCTAAGGCCAGGGGGGCCAGAGAGTCTAGGCCTAACTCTAGTTCTTTTAGCAACACTCTGTTTGGGTCGGAGATTAGGAGGCTTGCGGAGAAGTATAAACTTTCCTACCCCCCACTTTCTTATCGGATTTCGGCTTCCAATGAGTATGCTTGTTCACCCTCCAGGAAGGGAGATCTGGTCGTTTACTACGATGCCTTGTTAGCCGGCCTTAGGTACCCTTTTTCTCCTGTTTTCGTCGATATCTTTCGCCACTTTAGGGTGAGTCCTTCCCAGTTGTTTCCGAATTCCTGGAGAATTCTCTGTGGATTTGTAATAGTCCTGCACCATCGTGGAGTTGAGCCCTCTGTCTCTCTTTTCAACCTATTCTTTAGTCTAAATCAGGATAGGAACACCGATTGGTATTATTTCTGTGCTAGGCAGGGTAGGCAATTCCTCAGCCCCGTCCCGGATTCGATAAAGAGATGGAAGAGTAGGTTCTTTTTCGTCTCCAATAGTGCTGGGTGAGGATTCCTAGTGGAGTGGGGTGTTCCTCGGACTCATGTCGCGAACAAGGAGAAGCTAAATTTAGTAGAGAGGGAATGACTGAAGTCTTTTAAGGAATTTCAGAATGTTCCGATTAACGACTACCTAACCGATCAGCGTCTCCAGAACTGCGGCCTTTATACAGCCCTTGGTAGGGACCTTCAGAGCCTGTTCGTTTGGTCATGTTACGGTTGGTCATTCGCTGATCTTCTGTGGTTTCTTTTGCACTTTTTACAGGTGACGCGATGTCCGCTGAGAGGATGACCGGGGCTATGCTGGTTGGTGTGTTGGCCGCAAGGAGCTTGTGGAGGAGTCCCAGGAAGACTCCGACGACATCCCGCTTAACGCGGTCTTTCTGGCGCGCGGAGGGCCGGTTCCGGGTGCGCAGGTCGAGACTGTCGAGAGGTCCCAAGGCTAGGGCGACACGCGGATTCCTCGGAAGAGGGTGACCCTTGAGCCCGAGGTGGACCGCAGTTCATGTCATTCCGGGGAGAGCCCATTGGTGCCTAAAAAACAGAAAGTGGCTAAGGCGCTTGGCATATCGGGTCCGACGATATGCATGTCGGACCTCACTCCTGCCGCTGAAGCCGCTACCGACCCTGAGACCGGAGCTCTCCTGCCTTCTTCTTCGGACCCGGTGGTACCCCTAGGGGCGTTGGTTAACCGGATCGTTCGCTCGGTTGCTGATGTGTACCCCGGCCCCGGAGTTCTGGGCCGGCCTGATGTGGGACCTCCGCTGGGGGAGAGGCACAGGAAGGAGGAGGGGGACGCTGGGGATGTCTGCGTTCAAGGTATGTTTTCCTCTGGCTTGGTGAGATCGGGGTGTGCCAAAGATGAGGATTTTTTTATTCCTATCGTCCATCACAGGTATCCCGAGTGTAGGGCCGGTCGCTTCGTCCGGAGGCGAGGTCCAGGGAGTGGGAAGGCGACGCTCCATACGTCGGATCGACACCACTTTAAATGTTGACTCAGGGGCAGTTGGGACGGTCCTGAGGACTCTTCGTTCGGACGACATCTGCGCCCATATCTAGCAATTTGATAAGGAGGAAGTTGCTGCTCACTTCCGTTCGTCTATGGCCACGGTAAGCTCCATCTATTGTTAACTGATTCCCTGGCATCGCTGTGATGAACTCGACTTCCACAGGCATTCTTGTGGGGGGATCACGCCTTTTTTTGGCTGAGAGGGGCGACCCCCGAAGCGTGATGATAAATCAACTGGAGGATACCATTAGGGGGCTTTCTGTTAAGCTTAACGGTAGGTCCTCAGAGTTGAAGACCTTGTTCACCAGCCTTTGAAAAGTGGTACCAGCATTCTTCAATCCAAAGGGCATCACCTTGTAGCAGTAAGTTCCTCTGCCAGTAATAAAGGAAGTTTTTTCCTCATCGGTTTGGGTCATCTTGATTTGATTGTACCCGGAGAAAGCGTCCAGGAAACTGAGCATTTCATAACCCGATGTGGAGTCAACCATATTATCTATATGAGGCATGAGGTAGCAATCTTTAGGGCAGGTTTTATTTAAATCAGTAAAATCGACACACATATGCCACTTCCCAGTGGGCTTTTTGACTAGTACAACGTTTGACAACCATTCTGGGTAGTGGACTTCCCTGACAAAATCTGCCTTCACCAGCTTGTCGACTTCCTCCTCAGCAGCCTTCAGGCGACAAAGCGCTGGTCGCCCTCTTTTGCACCACCGGTTTGTGCCGGAATCATCGAGGCAGATTTCGATGGCGTCCCTACTGACCTCCTGCATCTCTCTACTGGCCCAGGAACACATCAGAGTTGTTTTTCAGCAATACTATGATCTCTCCTCTTTACCCGGAACTCAACTCCGTTCCCAACTGGACGTTTCGCTCAGTCTGGTTCTCCCACAATGGCAACAAGGCCAATTCTTCAATCGCGTGGGCCTCACAGATCTCCCTCTCTTTATCCAAATTTATCGGGTCCCCGATGACTCAGCCGCTTTAGCCCTCTCATGCCTCCTTCCCCTGCATCCTCGAAAGCATGGTCGCAGAACAAGCGGAGGCTTAGCTGGTTGCCTTTCACTTCTCCGCAACCGTTGGATGTGGGGAACTTTATCATTATGTGATAAGTAGACAGAACCGCTCCCAGGGAATTTAGTGTCGGCCTTCCTATGATCACATTGTAGCTCGACGGGCAGCGAACTATAAGGAAGTTGACAAGGGTAATAGCCTTCTGGGGAGGGGTGCCGAGGAGAAGAGGGAGGGAGATCAAACCGTCAGGCTGGAGGGAACTTCCATTAAAACCAATTAATGGAGATTTCACTTGCCTTAGGTTCTCCACAGGGATCTTCATCTGATCGAAGGCATTGGAGAAGATGATGTCTACCGAGCTTCCCGTATCGACCAGCACCCTGTCAACAGTAAAGATCCCAATCTGGGCTGTAATAACCAGGGCATCATCGTGAGGGTGGGTTACCCGTTTGAGATCTTCCTCGGAAAAACATATGTCAGAGGATACCCGGGGTCTTTTCGCTGATGCCGCATTCTGCACAGCCCCCACCGTGCGGACATAACTCTTCCTAGACGACAAACTTTTGCCTGCGCACCCAGGCCCCCCAGCTATCATCGTAATGCGCGGGCCATTAAGGACAACGGGTGCGGGTGGGTCCGCTGAGGTGCCCTCCGTAGTCAGGTCTTTCTTCAGGTATTGGGAGAGCTTGCCTTCTCGGATGAGGTCTTCTATGGTATCCTTCAAGTGGACGCACTCATAAGTCGAGTGTCCCTTGTCCTAATAGAATCTGCAGAACTTCTTGCTCTTCTTCCTCTTCGGGTTCTCCCTCATCAGTGGGGCCGCTTGAGAATCTTCTTGTCCCCGTGACCGCAATGTAATGTTTTCAAGTGAGGTTTTGAGAATGGCATAGTTGTGGTACCTCGTCATCCGGTCTGGATCTCTGGGTGGCCAATATGCGGGCCTCCTCTCCTCGGGCTGGTACTGTGTTCTTCGGTCTCGTCCGCCGCCTCTTCGAGATCGGTCTTCCTTCGGCTCTGCCTGCCGGTATCCTTGTTGTGATACTATTCCTCGGACGAGCTCCATCCTCATCCGGTCCTCCTCATCCCACCTAGCTTTCATCTCATCGGAAGCGATCTGCTTCTCAGCACTTTTCAGTACGGGCGAGGAATTCCTCCAAGTTGGTAGGGACATCCCGAGTGACACTCTCCTTAAACAGGCCTTCCTTCAGACCCCTTATCACGGTCCCAAAGATCATATATGAATCAAGGCCCTCCATGCTCGTGATCTCTTCGTTGAAGCACCCGATGTAACTCCGCAAATTCTCCGCAGGCCTTTGCATGAACCCGAAGAGTGCAAGAGGATCCTTCTTCAGCTTCCGCCTGTTCGCGAACCTGGTCAGGAAGAGATTGGTCAACTGCTTGAAGTTGGAGACGGTCCCGGCGGGCAGACTAGAGAACCATTTGTACGCCACACCACTAAGCGTTCGGGGAAAGCTCGGCACATAACCACTTCGGTGGTTCGATTCGTCATCATCTCAGCAGAATACCTCTCTATGTGCTCCAGTGGGTCTGTGGAACCGTCATAGTATCGGATTTTCGGGGGTCTGAACTGCTCAGGAAATGGGGCCTCAGAGTTGAGCTCCGGTACCAGCTGCAAGACTCTATCTCTCTCCGTCATGTGGGGCGGGGAGCGGTCATGTTGGGGGTGCCTCCTTGGTGAGCGATGTCGAGGCGAGTAACGGCCAGGTGATTGGTTTCGAGGTACTGGGTGCGTTGGAGAACAGGATAGGGTCCGGCGACGTCTCCTCTGTTGCCGCGGGGGAGGGGGGGAGGCGCATGGCGTCGAGGGGACAGCGAGGCCCTCTTCTCTTCTCCGTTTCTTCCTCCGGACCGGCTGCCTCGCCTCTGGCGTGAGCAAGATGAGCCCGAGCTCCCCGCTAAGGACTCCACTGTTTGGGCCCTCGCTGGGGAGCGTGGTCGTCGCCTGGGGGAGAAGGTCCTGGGTCGCCTTCTCTGTTCGTTCAGTGGCCTTGCATCTAGGGATGGCAACCCCGACCCGATCCGCGGTTTCCGACCCGATCCGCCCCGAATGGGGTTTTGTTGGAGGCACGGGCGGGCGGGATTTTTATGAGAAGTATGGGGAGGTTTGGTAAACACCCATATTAAATCCGCCAGTAAAAAATTACAAACATACCCTCTCTCTCTCTATATATATATATATATATATAATATATTATATCGCCTAGGGTATACAAACACACACATATATATATATATATATATATATATATATATATATATATATATATATATATATTTATTTATTTATAATATATATATTATATTACAGAGCGGGGCGGGGCGGGCGGCAGGTTCAGCGGTTGTGGTAAAGGCCCGCCCGCCCGCCAGCCCATCGCATCCCTACTTGCATCATGCGGGACCGTTGTTTGCGAGACATAGCGCTCTACATTCCGCAACGCCTGCCTGAGCTCCGCGATCTCTTGCACCATCGCCTGGAACCGCTCATTGGACGGACTCGTGCCTGCGAGGAGTGCCTCCTCCCTCTCTGGGGCTCTGGGAGCTCCTGCAATGAGGGGGTCGTCGTTGGGAGGGGTGCTTGCCGCCGGTGGATCAGTTGATGCCCCTCCTCGAGGCTCGTGGCCTTGTATCCTCTTCGACTTTCTCAAGGTCGCCATGACTTCTCGTTCAGGGTCCCTATGGACGGCGCCAAACTGTTGACGCTGAAATCGGTTTGCCTCGGGATTGAGAACCGATCTCGCACCAACGGTTGAATTTGTTTGAGGTTAAGACCCTTGAACAGTGCGAAGAAGACAAAGACCAGACAAGCAATCACAGAGGAAGACAAATTTAACGTGGAAAAACCCTTAACAATGGGGAAAAAACCACGGGGAAAGGAGATGCACTGTCATTCAATGTTTACAGATGCTCTTTGGAGCATTTAAGAAAGGATGAGTACATTTCTTTAGGAGGGGTTGGGAGCGATGGACCATATCCTGCCCGTTCTTCTGGGTGGCGGCGCTCCTTTCCAAGAATTTTTTAGGGTTCTTGGTGTGCTTGTCCTTGTCTCATTGTAACAGCCTCTTTATATAGGTGGGGATTCCTTGGGGCGCAAGCCATCACTCGAGGCACGTGCGTATTAGCTGCGCGCTTAGTTAGCTGCCTCCCAAGTTTTCCGCGATCGTTCCCGTGTAATGGGGGCGTCTCCCGTGTAGTGGAACCGATGAGTCACGGCAGGCCAACTGGATACATTAAACCGTTGAGTCGTGGCGGACCGATCGGGTGCGTTGAACCATTGAGTCGTGGAACATCGAACCGTTGAGTTGTGGCGGACTGATCGAATGCGTTGAACCGGTGAGGTGCACCTAAGTCGCCTGCTAAACGGCTCGGCGGGGGTGATATCGATGAGCTGTTTGACCCTGTGCTGGGCCGTCCTGTGGGGGTGTGTTGCTTTAGGATCGTGACGCTTGGTTGTCATAGATGAGCGCCACGTGTCTTTCCACTTTTACCCCATCAGAATGCATTAGATAGGCATGCATAATCTTGACCTAAGTGTGCATTGCATTAGAGGGTTCTTAAAAGAATAAGTTTCAACAAGTAAAGTTTCAGAGAGCTCTAATTATACTCTAATTATATAGGGATTCCTTTCATTAATAAAACTGAAGAGCTGGTATAAGACTGATGCGGCTTGAGGACAAATCAGCATAAAGAAAATATAGAAACTATAATAATTAGGAAGATAGACTGATAAACACAGACTTAGATGGTTTAAACAATTCCTAACTTGTACCAAAGTCACACTAATATTAAGATTAATTCAAACTTCTTCCTAATTTTTCATTTATACAGTTAACCTCTTAAATAGAGAAATAATATAAAATATGAAAGGAATGAACTTCCATCCTTATTCTAGCTTCCTATAAATAGGAAATGATAAAAGGAATGATCTTTTCCGTGTTATAGACTCTGATGAAGAATCACGAAAGAAGTAATTGTTTTTATCATTTTCTCTTCCTGATTGACTTTACGACTCTGATGTGAATGCTAAAACAAAGTTATCCCATATGTGTCGGGATGATCTTTGCAACTCCTCTTGAGTAAAATACGGCTAAGATGGACAAAAAGGAAGAGAATTAACCTAAGAGAGAAGAGTTGATTGACCGAGAAAGGTGGAGATAGGCAGGGAGAAACCTGATAGACCGAGAGAGCGAGTAAGGCCACCAGGAGGGGGAGATCACATATATATTTCATAACATCTCCCCTCAAACTCAAGATGGATTAATAGTTAAGTTTGGACTTTGAGTTTTCCACCTAGGATTATGGTTGCAAAGCATGGCATGGCAATCATTTAGGTTAAATTGCTTTTCCAAGTAGGTGGTTTTTAAAGAAGTATTGGTTCGAAACAATTCACATGTTTTGTTTTTGATAAGAAGACATTTGATTGCAATCAGACACAGCAAGTGAATGCACCAATACACAGCCAGACAAAAAACTGCAACCCAACTTTTCTATTGCCATCACAGTTATTAGGAACATTCATAATTTAATTCTCTGAGATACTAGTAGTCTGCAAAACAAGTAAAATCATTCTTTTTTCTTTTGAAAAAGAATCTAGGCGTTTGTTTTTAGTACACTACTACCTTTTGCATGAATGGAATAGTGTGCATGAATGGATTAGCTGCAGTCATTCAAGTCGTTCACAACCTTTCCTAGGCAAGATTGCTTCCCATGATCTCTGAAGCCAAATCTTGAACAAAATGAGACAACAGTTCTATAAACAAATCTTGTTTCAGCATTAATCTTGTTACTGACCCATACCTCTTACACACTCTAGTGCTTCTGCAACATACGCGGGTGAAGTTCTGACTCCTTCCACTGCTGATAATATATAAGATCCTATAGGATTGTGTTTGTGGAATGAATGGTTGACTTGAGTCGAACTTTAGACTTTTTTCTCTAAATATCTTTTGAGAGTACATATTGGGCAATGTATCTACAACTCATTGAACCAAGTCTATATTTTTCTTACCCATGTAGCCCTTTCCATTGGTCACCCAAATGAGGATTTTGGGACTTGGGGAAGCGATTGATGGATGGTTCATTTCTAGTTTACATTCCTTTTTCTGGCATTTTTCTGGAAATCATTGTATGCACACATAATTCGCAATGCAAGAAATTTTTTATAATGGAATTGTAACTGCTATGTCAGGTTGGTCCAGAAAAAGCAGAGCATTTCTGCAAGGCTGTTCAAATGGTTCACACGGAACTTGTATGATAAATATAATCCAGATATCTTATTTATATTGATCATTTTATCAATTTGCTTATTTAACTACATTGCTATTTATTCATTCAGGTGCACAAAAGCCTTAGCTTGGATGCTGCTCAAAGGTTCGTCAATTATGGAAATTGACACACTGGACAAGTTGCTATATAGATCACAGATGTACTTGCGTGTTCTTTTATGTTTTCCTGTGAATGTTCCTTTTATGAGATCATTGAGGAAAGGAAAAAATGAATGTACATTGTTATACATTTTAGCATGTGTTCGTACAAACTTTACTAGGAGCTAAATACTGGTTCTTCAATTTTTGACTTGTGCACCTTGGTTTCGCTGTTCATCTGTTCATGCTACAAACATCTTTCTGAGTTATTAGCAGCCCTCTTTTTTTCCTTCTCCGTTTTGAGTCTTCTAGAGATGTCAAACTGGTCGGGCTTGGCTGGCGGACATTGTTTGTGCCTGTGTCGGCACGGCCCGTGACCCCGGAGGAATCGGCCTAGCACGGGGCACAGCTTAGCTCCGTTGGGCTTGTGCTGTGCCGGGGTGATCATGGGCTAGCCCTATTTTTTCCAAAAACCTTTTTTTGTATAAATAATTTTTTTTTGTTATTTTCTAAAAAAGGAAAAAACATATAACTCTGAAAAAATTATAAAAATCTTGAAAAGTTTCAAAAATTATTAAAAAAATAAATCACAAAAAATCTTAAAAAAAAAAAAACTTATAAAATTCAAAAGTAATAATTAACTATTCATCTTTTGAATAGTGTCCAAATTGTCTATACGTCCTTGGGGGTGTTGAGAGTTGGTAGGGGTGTAGTGTAATAGTATTTTGGGTGTGTGTGTTTTGGGTGGGAAATTATGTTAAATAGTGTTAGGGGCTAATAGGGAATTTGCCTAATTCAAAAACACATATTGAAAAACTAAATAAACAAATTTGATAAATGAAAAAAAATGAAATTATTATTACGATTCAAATTTATCTCATAAATTATAAAAGAATAAAATTATAAAAAAAAAAATTTGATTTTATTAAAAAAAACTAATAAAAATATTGTGATTTATTTGAAAAATATAATAAGAAAATGTTTGTCATATATTTCTAAAAACAAATGTCTTCAAGTTTTCTAAGTCTTCATGCCTTCAAGTTTAAGTATATTCAGTTTGGTTGGCTGGACGGCGATGTGGCCATCGAGCCACTTTTGACTTTTTTATGTTTGGCTCTAGATGGGGATGTGGCCATCCAAAATTTATGGATGGCCACACTCGGTGAAATTGGCAGTATGTAGCCATCCACAAAAGTTTTCATCCACGTTTTATTCCTGTATAAGTTTTAAAAACATTATACATAATTTTATAAAAATATAATAATCTTATATATTTAATAAAGATATCATAAATTTTCCCAGAATTATTTAACTATGAAGAACTTGAAAAAATTTATATGAAGTTTTATTTGAAAAGTTATTTAAAGATAATATTATATATATTAAATTAAAATATCCTAATTTTAAGTATTTTAAATTAATCAAAATATTTTAATGTAAATACAACATTTACATCAATTAATTTATTTCAAAAAAATTAAAATTATTCATTGATTAGTTTTCCTTTAAAAAGATTTCGACAACCAAACATAAATAGTCTACATCCAGTCACTTTCTCTTTATCCAACCAAACACACAACTATAACTCATCCTGTATCTACACATCATTGTAACTCTTCATACAATGGATGAAGAGTTATAAACAACCAAATGCTACCTCCATGTAATTTTACTCCGTGTCCGATCTTTCGGGTTGTTGTTGTGTCTTCTTTGGTGTCTATTTGTATCATGTCCTGCTTGATCTTATAGTATTTCTTTGGCATCGCACCAATCCTTCAAGCATATGCACATCCCAAAGAAGCTTGGTTCAACCGGCATCTTTTGTCGTCCAATACATTGTTCCCTACACTAAAACATGACTCTGATGCTACTGTGGACACTAGAGTAGTTAGTAGATCACGTACTATGGCAGCTAACATAGAATAATTAGGCTCTCGTGCTTTCTACCGTGAGAAATTATTAAAATTATTGAATTTCTCGGAAGTAAGAAAAGCACCAAAATTATTTTTAAATAAAGTTTTAATTCATTCAAAGAAGTAGTAGAAGCGGAGGAGGAAGAAGAAGTACTATAATTTTTTCTTATTATATTTAGTAATTATAAAGGAGGAGTTTTAGTTTTAGATTTTGCTTGTGAAATATTTTCAATATCACTCAATGGGTTTGATCTTCTAGTACCATAAATTCGATCATAAATAGCTTATGTTGATACTCTAAACCGGGAGATCCTCGAGACCTATATTCTGGGATATCAACGTCTAAAGAGAAGGAAAGTTGGTCGTTGATGGTAAGATGAAGATGGTGAGAAACAGATGGAGGCTGACGACGGTTCTTGGCTAGCTACCTCTTGAAGAGAAGAGGTCGGGCTTTAATGGGTTGTTTCGGCTTCCTGCAAAGGAAGTCCGAGGGCTTCTCACCGGACCTTCCGACGATCAAGTTGGTAAAGGGGATGATTGGAGAAGGAAAGAGGGCAAAGGAGAAGCTTAGAAAGTTGTTAAGAGGGTAAGATAGGGGGGAAGGATAGCTCTTTAGGGATGAAGAGAGGTCTTATCCAGAGGAAGGAGAAGAAGAAGAAGAAGAAGAAGATCCCTTTTTCTCTCTCTCCCTGCCCCTTTATACCTTGCAGATCGCTATCGGGTCGTTGATCATGAGAATAACGTTTGACATCATTGCAGGCGCGCATCTCTGCTCAAGCTTGTCGTGGAAAATACCTTTGAAGCCATGGTAAGCGTGCGTCTCGTCTCAAGCTGGTCGTAAGGATAGGCGTGCGTCTTACTCCATGCTGGGCAAAAATGCAGGCCTGCACTAACGTCAGAGGTGATCCCTATAATCAACAACCCGATAGCCACCCGCGATGTATAAAGAGGAGAGGGAGAGAGAAAAATGGATATTTTTCTTCTTCTTCTTCTTCTTCTTCCTCTAGATAAGACCTTTCTTCATCCCTGAAGAGCTCTCCTCCCCCCGCTCACTTACCCTCTCTACAATTCCCTAAGCTTCTCCTTTGTCCTCTTTCCTCCTCCAATCACTCCTTTACTAACATGATCGTCAGAGGGTCCTGGGAGAAGAAGCCCCCGAACTTCCTTGCAGGAAGTCCTGACAGCCGATTGAAGTCCGACCTCTTCTCTCCAGGCGGTGGAGTGCCTGGAACTGTCGTCAACCTCCATCCGTTTCCCCTCATCTTCAACTGACCATCAACGACCAACTCTCCTCTTCAGATGTTGATCTCCTGGGATACAGATCCCGAGGATCTCTCAATTTAGAGCTTCAACAATGCACATTTCAAAAAACATGGATTTATATTCCTCTTTTAAATGACTATAATCTACAACAATATTTTCATCATATGAGTCTAGAATAAAAAAATACGTACAATTTTAAATTAGGGTCTATCATGTAATGTAAAATATAAATTGGTTCAATTATTCCAAAATATTTTAAAAAATTTATTCCATATATAATAGCAACAATAGGAGAAAAACCTTCATTATATCTATATTTAGCAAAAACATAACTAATAAAATACAAATGGTTTATAGTTGAAGAAGAAGTAGGATAATAAACACCGGAAAAAAAACATTTGTTGCATTATAAAAAAAATTAAAAATTCTTTAATCATGTTTCCTACTTCCCAATCAAACTTGATTTAAATTTTTCTAAAATGTTCATTAAAAAAATGGTGATAATGTCCTCCTATTTATAAACACAATGTAACATGGAATAAGTGGAATTATATCTATCCTCAATATTATTAATAATTTTTTTTACCATGTTGGATACAAAATATTTTAAATTCTTGTCTTCTATTTGATGAGTTTCTAATAAATAAAATACACCTTCTAATTTTTTTTTTTTTAATGTGAGGTTCAATTAATTTTAGACCATCTATTGTTGAGTGCGTACACATACTCACGCTAGTGCACGTGTCGTCTAAATAATAAATAACTGATAAGTACCGGGTCGAAGCCACAGGGAGTGGGATGCTAATAGAACATTAACCTACAAAGCTACTTCACAACTTCAATGAATAAAACCAAAGGTTGGTTGAACTAAATCCTATAACATCAAGTAAAATAGTGGAGAGAATAGTGAAGACTAGAGTCTAGGTGATGCAACATATATTCATTAGTTTCCTATTAAGAATAGAATTAGTTGTTAATTACTATCCTAAGTTTGCTTATTTCCTATTTCTAGTTTAATTTTGTTTCCTATTCCTCATTTGTTTCCTAATTTTTCCCGTTTAATATAGGATTGTAAACTATATTTAAAGACCTAATTAGAGGGAGGAATAAAAAAAATTACTCTTAGAATTTTTCCTTCATCTTGGCATTTAACAGCTGTGTTAAGTGCTATATATTCATTTCGATCAATCTTCCGTTGAACCAAAATTGCCATCAGAGACAAGATTTTCACCTAGACTTAATGGTTGAGGATAATTCAAGTGGGAAACGACCCACTGATGACGAATGGCAGTTCGAAAAGGTTGAGCACTGACTCGATGGAATAAAGGAAGCCCTTTGCAATCTGATGCAGATCATGGCTGCGTTGACTGCTGATGGGAAGCATGGACCAAGGGAGCAATAACTGGACGAAGGTCAACGACTGTTAAAAGAGTCCTTGTGGTGGCACTTCGGAGGTCTAGCACCTTTGTTTCCATCTAGATGGGGGTGTAGCTCTGCAGTGGTTGAGTTCTTTTTCACCAGCCTGAGTTGTTTAAATGAGTTTTTGAAGGAACCAATTTGTTCAAATGAGACATGTTTATTAGGGGCTTTCAAAAATACATTTTAACATCTTTTTCTAACAATAATTCAACACAAGAAACCTTCCAGTCTTGAGAAGATGCTCATGCATCATGACAAATTCCATCAACATGACCTTCATAGTTCACTACAGATTTCATTGTAAAACAGGTGTGCAAACTTGGCAGCACCATCCTTTGGCTACTTGGTTTTGCAAAAAGCTTTATTTTCTCTACATAACATTCAGAGCAACTACATCTAATAACACTTGTATTATTTGTTCCATGATATAATACATATACCCATATTGAACATTGAGACTTAAGCAACTGTGAAAATGTGTTTAATTGCGCATATTTTTATATATCATTCATGTATAGTTCACATGCTGTTTTGTGAAAATGTGGCCCACTGATGCTTAATAAGTGATCCTTTTGATAAACAGGGCATAATGGAGACACCCCAAGAGAACGGAGGCTTTGGATGAGGATTTGAAGCCAAAGTGAAGCATTTTCAGAGTTCATACTAGCTCATATGGTGTGGTATAGGCCTGTATGAAGAGAAGAAACCATTACGGATTCCCTACGAGCCTACACAGGGTTATTTTAGCAGTCCTAAAAGCCAAACGGTGTCCCATATGGGCCCATACGGGCCCGTATGACTTGGAGATGAATTTGTAGAATCTGTCTCGAGACCATACGGGGTCGTCTGAGCACTTCCAATCAACTATATGGGGTCTCATACGGGCCCATACAAGCCCATATGAGCTAGAGATGAGGAATTTGCACAGATTTGGTACAAGGCCATACGGGGTCATCTGAGCACTCAAGAAGACTATACAGGGTTACCTACGGGCTCGTATGACTCGAGTATGAGGAGTTTGCACTGAATGAAGAGACCATATGGGCCCGTATGAGCCCATATGGATGCTCGTATGGAGCATATATGACCTAGTTTCTATTACACAACGGGCCCACACGGGTGGGAATTGCACACACACGCCTCACTATGATGGAAATGATATAAATATTTGTTTGGTTTGGGGGAGCATTCTCCACAATCCAAGACATTCCACTACTATTCTATTGAATCTTGGATGGAGAGAGGAAGCGAGGATCGAAGGATAGGAAAGAGGAAACTTCATCAATAGCCCAATCACCAGCAGCCGCTAACGGTAGAGGGAAGGGTGTTTCACTTCATGTCTCTTTCCTTTGCTTGTTGTTCTGTATTGCATTTGTATTTCCCTCTAATGCAGAGCTAACCTTCTAGATACTTGGGTGTGTGAAGAACTCTTGGGTTAGGGCTTAATGGTTGACATTGATTTCTATTGTTGATTAATTAGTTGTTGTTTTTGAGGTCTACTGAGTGTGCTTTTATATACTGAATCTCTATGTTGCAACATCCCGGATATTCAATAGGATTCATACAAGGGAAGAAGCGAATGGCTCCTCGTATTAGAATTACATCAATAGAGAGAGTCATGAGCATGCCGAGAGATCGGGTGTTTAGGTGAGCGACTCCTTTAGATATATTGTTACCATGACTCTTCCAAGACGTGAATTCCCTAAAACCTAATGCAACGAGGGTGTTAGATAGATCACCTCGAGAGATGGATTTAATATACCTTAGGAATTCTTTGTGCAAACCCTTCTAATTATCAATATACACTTCAGTGAGAACCTAAGAGGGATTTATCACCAGAGTATCTCCTTTCTTGATTGATAACTTCAAGATCAATTTGCTTACCTTGGAATTTAGTAATTTAAGTAATTTAAGATTTAGTGAAAATCCCCAAACTCATATTAGACTAGATAATATATGATTGGTTAGTACTAGTACTTCATTAGTGATGTGCTGCTAGCCCCAAGTGCACAGGGTCGCTCAAGTAGTAAATTACCCCGAAGGTAGGTCAAATCCACAGGGACCTGCCACTAGTACTAACCAGAACTCTATCACCTAGCTTAAAAATATAAATGGTGTTCTAATCTTAACCAGAAAAATCTAAAGTGACAAAGTGAACAGTTGGCAATCTAGGTTTTAATCAATGCAGAGAGCATGGCACCCCAGATAACTCCCCAGGAATCCCTTGTTGACTAAATTCGTAATACCGGCTACCAAGTTAATATATTCCTGGACTGTGGAGAACTCTAAATTAGTTTGACCACAATCTCTCGTGAAAGCTAAATCCTAGTCCCATTCGGCGACTTCGCCATATGTTGTGTTATAATAGGGTGAATCATCCAATCTCTTGACATGCCCCACCATTCCCGACCCGATTATTTGTGCTTGGACCTAGCTTAAGCGCGATTTCCACCAAGCAATTTTAATTATGTGATCGGGAATTTCCAACTAACAAATCACAAGCATTCAGCATGCATAGATAATTCACAGAAATAATAAAAAAGGAAGCCTAATATTTAAAAGAGGAAATAGTCATAATTTCATGCTAAGGTTCAAGGACTCTAGGCACCATAGAAGGTTTAGCCTCTCCTACTAAAAATAAACATTACAAAAAGTAAAGAGGAAGACATAATAATAATCATAAACTTCCTCCTTCGCCTTCAGCCTTTCTTCGAAACCTTAGCCGGCGGTAGAATATTCGCTAAAAGTCCCCTTACAGAATAGATCCGACAGCCTTTTATAGAATTTTATTTTACGCCACACGGCCATGTATAGAGGCGTGTGCCTCTCTGGAGTCTTATGGAATCACTTTAATGTGTTTTCGATATGTACACGATCTTGTACATGGCCACCATACCCCCGTGTCATTTGGTACACGGTCGTCTCGCTGAAAATTGAGCGTGATCTCGAGTAAATCATCTTTTAAATCCACACCCTCATGGACACGCCCGTGTTGATGACCATGCCACTCTCGGTTTTGGCCTTTTTTACTCCAAATAGCTCCAGAATTTGCTTCTTTTCTCTCGGGTACCTAATTATCTGTCCAATCACACAAAAGACCCCAATAGAGCACAAAAGTGGAAGAAACCATGCACAGAGATATGCAAAGTGCATGTAAGTGTGCTATGAAAATACTTATATTTATGCACTCATCCTAATAACCCCACACTTAAACATTTGCTTGTCATCAAGTATAAAAAATACCAAGTTTAAGAAAGAAGATGAGTGTATGATCTCTGATCTCCCCAAATAGTTGGGAGTCCCTTTGGTATTCGGGAAAACACAGTGTTAGGTGCCATGATGGTTCCTATGGAAAATGTCTTACCTTACACTCAAACTCCCCACATGTGTGTGTGTAACCCTTACTATGGTGTCGCTTGCTAACTCAAGCCTGACTAAGCTAGTTTAAATCTTATTCAATAAACTACTTTTCTCAACTCTTTTAGCTGGGGGTAGTAGCTTCATACATCCAATAAGTTAGCCTTTTCCCCCGGTAGGTCATCAAGTGAACAATTGTGATGCTCATTATCCGACAACTCAAGGGCGGCTTTCACTCTTCAAAGGTAATAGCTCTTTCTACCATCTTTTTTATACTGGTAGGGCATCCCTAATGGATCAACCTTTCTGGCCGGTAGGGCATCCTTGACATATCCGGCTTTCCGGTTATTCTAGCAATTCTAACCTATTTTCCTTTTCCTTTTTCTTTCTTTTTATTTTTCTTTTCTTTTTCCCTTTTGTCTTTTTTTTCTCAAAATAATCAATAAAGATCAACCCTTCTTTAATAGTTAAACTAATTGGAGTCCAAATCTAAGTAGGCAAGTGACAACAAAGTCAGGGTTTGTGCTCAAAATTTTTGTGAGGTGTCAAGAAAAGGCAATAGTAAATATATGTATTTTTGAAAAAATTTGATACCTAACACTAATGTCAACCTAGATGCAAAGAGGGCTCCCAATCATTAACTATCATAGATCATCTTAAATCAACACTCATCATAAGCAATATGAGCATAGCTCATTCCCCCCACACACCTAAATTGTATATTGTCTCCAATGTACCTCGTATATGCAATAAAATGATTTGATATGAAGAACAAAAAGGAAAGAGGAATTAGCCAAACTTTACTCATTATGTGATATGCGGCTGCTCTCTTTGTGTTTCCCTATCCCTGTTTTGAAGTTATATGATGCACACACACGGTGCGCAATGAGTAACCCCGCAAGTATACAGGAATCAAGTAGTAAAGTACCCAAAGGTAGGTCATTTGAATCCATAGGGACTGGAATACTAGTATTGACTATCCTATATTACCTAGCCTAAAATATAGATGGTGGTGTGATAGTTTAACTAATTAACCTAAAGAAGGAATCTAACATGAAGAATTGGTAGATTGTGGGTAATCGAAGATAAGATATGGAACCTCGGATCACAATCCCCCTAGGATCCCTTGCTAATGATTGACTTCCTAATACTAGTTATCTGGAGACTAGTTCTTGGAGGGTACGACGGAAAACACCTTCAATATGTAGCTTCCGACCTCTCGACGTGCTAATCACACCCTATCACCTATGCCTAACTGAGACCTAAAAGGTATGAAATCTAGCCTAATGCAATAATAATTGCACTAATCACCAGCGATAACACTCTCATGCTAAACCGCAACCATACTAGATGTAAGATCAGGGGCTTATGCACATGCAACCATAGACATCACAAGCATAGGTATACAAAGATAATGCATAAGAACTATCAATAAAGAGGGAACTAGCAAAAAGAGAAAGTAAATAACAATTCAACCAAGGGTTCATGTGTCCGAGGCACCATAGAAGGTTTAGCCTCTGACACTATGGAAAATCATAACAGAGATACAAGAGGAAGACATAAATAAAAGCATAGAGAATTTCCCTTGTTGATGTCTCCTCTGCCTTAAATCTTCTCCCAAAACCCAAGCCGTCACTATGAAGATCTCCCGAGACTGACCCGCCAAAAGTTCTTGACCTCCGGGATTAGGTGTTAGGGTTTATATAGGCTAAAAAATATGAAACATGGACCTTCTTAGCCCTTGCTTATCTTTGGATAACTTCTGTATTACTCCAGGATTAAGTTAACGCGTTTTTACATAATCTTGAGGTGTGCATGACCATGCAGATCTGATGCACGCCCATGCATCTCTTTTGCAATGCATTTTTTGGAATCCCGAGAGATTCACGGGTAGGTGCACATTCGTGCTTCTGACCGTGCACTTTTTCAGCTCTACGCAGTCTTAATCAAAAAATCGTTCGAATGACCAATTCATATCGGATTGATCTAAAATTTTAACTGGGGGGTTTTGACTCCCTGTTCTTCAATCTGAATGGTAGAGATCAACTTTAGAGTCCTATAGCTATTGTAATAAATTCTAGACTTTTGTAACTTGTTTATAGATTTTGGATTCAAGATGCACGGGCGTGTTGATCTAATGTACGTCCGTGTAGTCTCCCGCGATGTGGTTTTAACTCGTTTTGAATGCAGAGAGTTACATGGGCATGTGCACACCCATCCACTTGAATGCCTATGTCGTGTACTTCTCTGTAAGCTACCTTTTCAGCTCGTTTCGCCTTGGATTGTCTCGTTTCCTGTTCCTTTTGCTCTGAGTACCTATTTACTTGTTCAATCACAAAAACATACCCAAAGGAGCACAAAAATAGAGAAATCAATCCAACGAAAATGAGATAAGTGCATGTAAATATAATAGAAATATATGTATAATTATACACCTATCATTATATAATTCCAAATATCCTGTAACCATGGGAGACACATAAGTGATGCTCAAAAATTAAGATAGATAGAGATGGCTACACCATGGACCCCTCGGCATTTTAAAATAAAAGAAAAATACAAAAGTGGTGAAAAAGAAAGACAAATTTGGTGGTGCTCATTCGTCGTGCTCCTCCTTGTCATTAGCGGTCTCAAAACCATCGCTGGTATCCACCTCCACATTCCTCATGGTGTGCGTAGGAGCTAGTGGTAGGGGAAGGTACTCGATCCCGTCGCATTGGAAGAGAAGATAAATCACCTTTGCCAACCAATCCAAGAGTGCATTCTGCTCGGCTGGAGTCCGGCCTGAAGCTGGTGTAGAAAGTGAAGGTGGAGGTAAATGGTGTAGTGCTCGGCCCTACTACTGCTGCTGGGTCCTCTAGCCCCTGGTGCTCCTGAGGCTCATCGTGGACTACTGCTCGATATATGGTGTCCCATGCTGTACTAATCTGCTGCACCAACTCCATCCCTCGGAGTGTCTCCATTGTGATATCCTCATCCTCGCTATAACACCTCCTGCTAATAGAACCATCTCTTTAGCAAGTCTCGTGATGTACGAGCTGGCGAAGATGAACTAAATCCGAGCGTAGGTGGCTTGGTGGAGTAGGAACTGTGCAACGACACATCCCAAGTGAATCGGGAATCTCTCGGCCATGCTCAATAGAAATAGGAAATCTCTCGTGCTGACTACTCCTGTATTGTCACCCCGCCCTATGATGGAGTGGCCAAGGACATAGTGTATGTACCTGAGGGCGGGGGATCGGAGTGTTGTGGCCTTCGACCTCGTCGGGTCATAAATCAGATTGATGCTAAGTTGGCTCTAGTAGTCCTCCTGGGTCCTTCCTATTGATTTGTGGATGCCGATTGCGGCGTACTTAGGGGTCCTAGTAAATGCCTCATTGTACAAACCCAGATGGAGGGTGAACTGAGTGTAGCTCATTTGGTGCATGGCGCCTCCTAACTAGAACTATATCTGGTCTGCTCTATGCCATAAGACCACTCCTCTGATAATCATGATGGTGGCCAAGACCTCTAGGGTTAGTTCCTGGTAGGCCATCTCCTCTATGGTGAGCAGTTGGTCCCACCCTCCTACTGATAACAAACTCTGAACCTCCTCGGTGGGCTCACATCCTCCAGAACATCAAAATCTATGTCTCGGGTTGGGCATCCCTATCATTTTGAATTGGAGTCCCAAAAATGGGTGGTGATTTCTTCCAAGATCCATTCTCCTCTCCTTCTCTTGGGTGGCCTCACCAAGCATTGTTTCTTCAAACCCATATTGTCGCCGAAGATGGTGGACAAGGCCATGTGAGGTATAGACACAATCTTATGGTCAACGAAGATGACGAATGGCGGCGTCACCGACGCGTGGTGGAGGTGCGCTACGGATTTGGGCAGAGAATCACCTAGATTTGGTTGCCGAAGTGAGGATCGAGGGAGCGAAGTCGAAAGGATTAAAGTCGGTGGCCCAAATTAGATTTTTAAACCCCTCAATTTTGACTCGTATGGCCGTAGACGGGCTTTACGTGGGCGTGCGCGCGACCGTGTTTTTCTCACATGGCCATGTAAAGAGTAGTTGAACCGTGTGAATGACGACATGCCCTCTATACGCCCGTGTTTGTAGGCATGTAACTCTCTGTACTTGTGACGTTATGCTAAGAAATTCTACACACCTGTGTAAGGGGCATTTGGACTGTGTGGATGCCGACACACCCATTCACAAGCCCGTGTTTGCAGGCTTGTAACTCTTTATATTTTCTCTATGCTCGATCCATCGCGATACGGGCGTGGATACTGATATGTATGAGGGCGTGTAACTCTTTGTAAACTCCCAATTTTTCATTCTTCACCCTGTTCTTTCCTGTACCAAAGTATTATTGACTCCCAAGACAAAAATTGTTCATTAAGAACCTTGGAAATCATATTTCCACAAAATATCATCAAAGAAATAGTATCACAACTAATGTATGTGATAAGTGTATTATTATACATATCTCCTTATAATATTTATATGCACTTATCCCGTTTCCAGGCATCAATTCTCTATTTTGTACTTCTATGGGTACTCCTTTGTGATTGGATAGGTAAACATACAATCAGGGCAGAAGGAATAAGAAACAGGATGTATCGAAGCAAAACGTGTAAAAGACCACACTTGCAGAGAAGTGCACGGCCGTGCTCTCACTAAACACAGCCGTGCCTATCAAGCACGAGCATGCTTAAGACTATGCAACTCTCTAGATGAAGACGCGTCAGCCAAGACGTACTTAAGAAGAGAATGGGCGTGCTCCAGATCAAACACGCCAGTGCTCAAGATAATACGAGCGTGCTTCAGATGAACACAGCCGTACTTCACAAATTAAGAATCCATAAATAGCTATCGGGTAACCCTAGAAAAGAACTTTTGGCGGAGCAGCCTTGGGTGATTCTCGCTGCGGCGGATAGGGTTCAAGAGAGGAATTAAAGGCAGAGGAGACAGTCCAGGGAAACTTTTTTGCCTATCTTTATGGTCTCTTCTTGTATCATAGTTATGGTAGTCTTATAGCATGAAAGCCTAAACCTTCTGTGATACCTTAGATATATTAACCTAGGATGAACTTGTTGATTGATTTCTTAATATGTTTGGTTTTACTTTATTAATTATTCTTGTTAGCATCTTAATTGCTGTGTTTAAAACTCTTTGTGGTTTCACTTGCATAAACCCGATCATCTATCTCCTTAGGGGATAGCATTAGCAGGATATTGTTTGTGTTGGATGGTTGTGTGGTTATCATTGCATTAGCTCAGAGTTGTTACTGTTCCAGATATCCTTGTGTGCATGGTTTTCATGTGCATAAGCCTTGAGTCATCTACTCTAGTGGGATAGAGTATCCAGCACACTTAGTGTTTGTGCGACAGAATGGTTAGAATATTGCACTAGCCCAAGGATTTATCTAGATAGGTTGTAGCCGGACATAGGTGTTACGGTGTGCATGAGCATCACGAGAGATTTGGTGTTACACTGAGAAGTGCAATTGCTATATCGTCTAGGAGTTGTTAGTAATTAGCTAGTAATAGGGAATTAACAAGGGAATCCAATGAGGATTGTGATATGAGGTGCCATAACTAATCTCTGGTTGACCCCAATCCCCCAATTGTTCGCATTAGTCTTTGAATTCAGATATCCAATCATCACACATAGTTTAGTTCATGCTAGGTAATAAAGGATAATTAGTACTAGTGTCCAGTCCCTATGGATTCGACTACCTTATTTTTGAGTACTTTACTACTTGATCAACCCTATATACTTGCGGGAGAGTGTCGCTCATATTTGTGCATGCATCAAGTTTTTGGCTCCGTTGCCGGGGACTGGTAGTTCTAGGAACATTAGAATTTGCTATCAAAGCTATTTTGTTTTATCGTTAAAAAAAAAGAAAGAGAGAGAGAGGATTCTATTGTGCAATTTTCTTTCTAGGTACTAAGGAGTAGAATCTAACCAAGATGACTTAGAATAGGCAACCCCCACTCGAAGGTCTCCTGGCACACTATATTCATCGGAGCAATGCAGCGACCACGAAACTAGAATTCACAGAGGTGGATCAATTCAATTTAGAAAAAGTGGTACACAAATTCCAGGAAAGCAAAGGAAGAAGATTCGTACAATCAGCCTCTGATGAGACAAGCACAATTGAACAAGTCGCATCTATTACAATGAACATCGAGAACTCAGCCATTTGGGATGTGAGCAGTTGATAAGTGCACAATTATACATATATTTCCATCATATTTGCATGCACTTATCCCATTGTTTTGTGTCAATTTCTCTATTTTGGTACTTCTCTGTGTATGTTTTATGTTTAAGTAGGTAAAATAGCTACCCGAAGTAAAAGGAATGAGAAACAGGACAAACCAGGGCGAAACAAGCCAAAAAGGGCCTTTACAAAGATGTGCACGGTCATACTACAATGTGGCACGATTGTGCACAAGCCTGTGCATATCTCTGTACTCAAAATGAGTCAAAAACACTTGGCACAGGCGTGCAAATGCTTGGCAAGCCCGTGCACCCACAGCCACAGCCTGCAAATGAGCTGTAACATTGCGGAAATTATTTAAAAAGATCCAAAACTCCAAATACAATCTCCATCGTTCAGATTAAAGAGGAAAGAGTTAGGAACATCCAGTTAAAATTCCAGGTCGATCCAAGTTGATTTGGTTACTGGATCGATCACTTGATGAAGACTATGTAGACTTGGAATTTCAATCTTATTTATCCCGAATTATCTCAAGATTATCTGAACCCACTCCAACTCAAACCAGAAGTTATCAAAAGTGGGAGAATGATTTTTCCTCATATTACCAGCCTATATAAACCCTATGGAGGAGGAGATTAAAGCATCTTTGGGCAGGGCCCAAATCGAAGATCTTTGGACGAGAGCTCGAGTTCGGGACGTTGGTCAGAGTAGGAGAAGAAATCGAAGGCGGAGAAAACATCAAGTAAGGGAAGCCCTATTTCTTAATTATGTCTTGTCCTATTTTCTTTGTTGATGTATTCATTAGCATGAGAGACTAAAGCCCTTCGGTGGTGCCTCAAATACATGAACCCTAGGATTTCTTTTAGTAATTGAATTCATTGTTTATTAGTTTCTCTCATGGATAATTCTTGTGATTTTGTGTTTTGATTGATATGATTGTATCGTGCATGAGCCATGATCACATACCTTGCTAGGTTTAGCAAGGCATTTTCGTGGTTAGGGTTTTGATTGCATGCCTCATATATGCATAGATTCATGTTTGTCTTAGTTAGGTTACAACTAGATATAAGTAATAAGTTTGATCTGCATGCCGAGAGATCAGATGTAGGGTCTAGATGGCGCAATTATCGAACTCCTAAGAACCAACTAATAGATAACTAATAATGAGAATTTGATTGCTAATAAAAGAAACCTAGGGGGATTGAGATCTGAGGAGCCACGCTTAATCTCTGATTTCTCAAAACCAACTGTTCACCATAGCTTTCGTTAGGATCAACAACCAACACAACCTTTTCATAGTTTCACACTAGATAACGAAGAATAGTTAGTACTAGATTCCGGTCCCTCTGGATTTGATAACCCTACCTTTTGGGTACTTTATTACTTGGGCGACCCCATACACTTATGGGTATTTGTCGCGCACTCTGCGCGTGCATCAAATTTTTGTTCCCAATGCCAAGGACTACCAACTCTAGGAACATTACGCTTTGTTACTCTAGGTTGGTAGTCTACTTTACTTTTACTAGAATTCACAAAAAAAAAAAAACAAAAACAAAAATCAAAAATTCAAAAGTTTTTTTGATTTTGGATTATCGTATCTTTTGCGCCTAATCCAATATTCTTTATCGGATTAACAATATCTTTCCTTTTAGGAAACCAAGATTACAATCAGTTCAATGTATCGCAGCATGGGCAACCTTCATTGGAAGATATTATTGCACATTATCTTCATCATAGCAAAGAAGGGGTTCAAGAGTTAGAATCTTGGGAGGTTAAGGAATTGGATCTAAAGAAAGTGGTGTAGAAGTTTGAAGAAAGCGCAAATCTATTCTTGAGTGAGACAACACTCGTTCCCCCATCGGTAGTTTGCGATGCACCTCTCACCGAGCAAACCATGTTTAATTTTATGGGCATGGATGATGTAGACGGATGGAATTTGGAATATCAGTAGCCCAAACAAGACATTGAGATAAACTTGGAACAAAGTGTGGATGCAGAAGCAAGGGAGTATCTTGAGGGGAAAGTCGAGGAAACTTTTGGAGAAGCCAACCCAGGTGAAGATCTCGACAAGGAGACTTGGATACAATTGAGACTATCCATCGAGGAACCCCTGGAGTTTGAACTGAAGAAGTTACCAGAGCACCTTGAGTACACTTTCCTGGAACGAGACATGGAGAAACTCCTTGAGCATGCATCGCCATCTGGTAAGGACAATGAAGACACTCATCCTCCTCCTCCTTTCTCACAATGATACTGCCACAAGAGCTGAACGATCAAGTCAAGGCCATGTTCCAAGAAAAGGAAAAAAGTATGGGACCTTGCTCTACGAATCCTAACAAGGAAAAAGAGTGTTCGATCAAACCCAGTATAGATGCTACTGTGACATATGAACCACTAGAACAAAACTTTATTATTCAAGAAAAAGACAAATGGCATAGTAAATTAGCTACAACACAAAGAGCCGAACGAAGAAATTACTTAGTGTTTCTAAATAGTTGTTGGGGGTAATGCGAATTCAAAGGATACGATCTTCCATGTTCACTGAAAGGGTAGCCTTGAAAGATGCTGAGTTATATGCCGAGCCTATCAAGACTACGAAGAAGCGGCCAAGAACATACAAAGGGGAAGGTCTTGAGAAGGATGCAGCGGTTCTAATCATCAAAGAGCCAGAATAACAAAAAAGTACGTCAAGCTAATGATGTTAAACAAGCGCTTCTTGGGAGGCACCCAAGATAGGTTAGTTTTCTAGTATCGTTATCACTTTAGTTCTTAGTAGAGATACAACTGTGGTAAAATTTCCAATCTGATGATGCTCTAATTTATCTGGTGATTTCCATGTGTTCAATGACTAAATATTTGCTTCTGAAGTCACTAACACACAGATCCAAAGGAAATTGGAGGAAAAACGAACCATTACACCAAGACAGAGACATGTATGGCCATAGTTCAATTCGGCACGGCCGTGCCAAGGGGCATGCATCTCTCGAGATCCTTTTTCTCACAGAGGACACTACTGCGCACGGCCGTGCCAAGCGAGACGGCGAACAAAAGACTCTGCATGCCCTTGCGCACGCACACGTGTGAGCAAGACGACCTCGGCGTTAAAACCCAAGATCACGCGGAGGACCCTTCATTTCTCTCACTCGTTCACACAAGGCCGTCCACCTCCTCCTACTCCGGTGAGCCACCACCTTGAAGAGCCATGCCACCTAAGAAATCTTCAGAGCAACCAAGGAGGAAGAAGCAGAAGGGAGAGGGTAGCTATATGCCCCAGGGACCCTCATCCACCGCCACCCCACAGGATTTGACATTCACGACGCCTATGTTCGTCGGTAGGCATTTCCGTCATCGGCTGTTAAGCTTTGGCAAGGCCCTCAGCATCGACTGGGCGTGCTGGAGACAGTAGGCCTCACCGCCGACGTGCAGAGGTACTTGGACCTGGGTGGATGGCAGCGTCTCTTGGACACCCAGGAGACGACATACCGGGAGCTGACCATGGAGGTGCTCTCGACGTTCAAAATTGCTAGAAGACTCATCACCTAGCATCGACAGGACCAGATTAAGTTCAGGTTGGACAGCACTATGTTCTAGATGAACTACACCGATTTCGCAGTCCACCTGGGACTCTATGATCGAGAGTTCACGACGACTCCAGAGTACCAGGCTCTGAGGATAAGATAGGCCGGTCGGCGAGATACAGGAGTTCGTTTAGAGGAGACAACAATGGCAGGACCCAGTACCTCATCCCTGCCAGCAGCACCAACACTAACCAATGCGGACCGCTATGCCCTTCTCCTTTGGCTGGTACACACCACCCAACTATCACTGGACCGCCATGGTATCATGTATCCAGCCCCACCACTACTATCAGCCTATACCACAGGGGGCACGGGGGTGGCACTTCAAGACGGTGCGGTTGGAGAAGACTCTACAGAGGACACTGACAACACCGAGGAGGACGAGGACTTCGACATCTGAGCATCATCTCTATCTTTATTTTATTTATTTACCACTTTTGTATTTTCTTTTTATTTTAGTTAGTTTGTCACAAAGTTATGTCATGGAATTTCACTTTTTATGCCTTCCATGACCTCAAGTTGAGTTGAAATTTACACTTGGTAGGAAACACAACAAAAGGACGAGACATATCACGAAGCACAATGAGCTAAGTCCACCTCTCCTACCTTGTTTTTACATGTCATTTTCCTTTTTATTGCATATATCACATACATTGGGGACAATGCACAATTTAAATGTGGGGGAGGGATTAACTATTGGAAATCTATATCGATTAAGATAAATGCTGATTTATGATGATCTATGAGTAAATTAATGGGAGTCCTCTTGGATTGTCTAGGTTGGCATTAGCGTAAGGTGTCAAATTTTTTCAAAAATATATTCAATCTTGCCTTTACTTGAGCACAAAACCCTAACTTTGTGATCACTTGTCTGCTTAGGTTTGGACTCCAGTTAGTTTAACCATTAGAGAAATGCTGACAATTTCTGATTATTTTGAAAAAAAAAGGAAAAAAAAAGGGGGGGATATGTTGAAATTGTTGGAATAACCGAAAAGTCGGATCCGTCAAGGATGCTCTACCGGCCGGAAAGTCTGATCCATTAGGGATGCCCTACCGATATCTAGCTATTACCTTTGAAACGTGAAAGCAGCTCATAAGTAGTCAGATCTTGGGCATCACAAATGTTTACTTGATGACCTATAAGGAGAAAAGGCTACCTCATTGGATGTATGAAGCTACTAACCACAGCAAAAAGAGTAGAGAAAAGTAGTTCAGTGAATAAGGTTCAGACTAGCTCGAACGGACCTAAGTTAGCAAGCGGCACCATAGAAAGGTTTACACACACACACGTGGGGAGTCTGAGTGTAAGGTAAGGCCTACTTTTTCATAAAAAAACCTTCAGGCACTTAACGCTATGTTTCCCCGAGCACCGGAGGGACTCCCAACTATTTTGAGATCGGAGATTTTATACTTATCTATTTTCTTTATATGCTTCCTTTGCTTGAGGACAAGCAAAAGTTCAAGTGAATGTGTGATAAGTGCAAAATTATACATATATTTATATTATATTTGCATGCACTTATCCCGTTATTTTGTGTCAATTTCTCTATTTTGGTATTTCTCTGGGTTTGTTTTATATTTAAGTAGGTAAAATAGGTACCCGGAGCAAAGGGAACGAGAAACGGGAGAAACCAGGGAGAAACAAGCCAAAAATGGCCTTTACAGAGATGTGCACGACCATAGTACAATGTGGCATGGCCATGCATAAGCCCTTGCACATCTCCATACTCAAAACGCGTCAAAAACTCTTAGCACGGGCGTGCAAATGCTTGGCACGCCCGTGCACCCCACAGCCACAGCCTGCAAATGAGCTGCAACATTGCGGAAATTATTTTAAAATATCCAAGACTCCAAATACGATCTCCACCGTTCATATTAAAGAAGAAAGGGTTAGGAATAGCCAGTTAAAATTCCAAGTCGATCCAAGGTGATTTGGTCACCCGATCGATCACTTGATGATGACTATGCAGACCTAGAATTTCAGTCGGATTTATCCCGAATTATCTCAAGATTATCTGAACCCACTCCAACTCAAACCAGAAGTTATCCAAAAGTGGGAGAATGATTTTTCCTCATTACAGCCTATATAAACCCCCTATAGAGGAGGAGATTAAAACATCTTTGGGCGGGGGCCAGAGCGAAGATCTTTGGACGAGAGAGCTCGAGATCGAGACGTTGGTCAGAGTGGAAGAGATCGAAGGCGGAGAAGACATCAAGCAAGGGAAGCTATAAAATCCAAAGATTTTAGGTTATTATTTTCTTAATTACTTTCCTCAAATCTTTTGTTAATAAACGAAAGTCCCCAAGATTGGGTCTAATTGAATTTTAGTTGGAATAAAAGTTTCTTGATTTAATTAGTTAATTAAATAAGTTCCTCGTAGTTGGATGTAAATGGATTTTATTGTAAATAGAGGATTAAATTGACTAATCTCTTAATTAAGGTTAATTAGGTCACTGGGGACCCATTTGTAGTTTCAAAGAAAAGTGAGGTCTAAAACGAAAACTAATTCTCTCTCACGTGAGGGACTTGTTTGTAATTTTAAGGAAATAAGGGGGGCTACTTATAAAAGGCCAGAAGAGAGGCCATAAACACTTGGGTGAAAATATTGAGAAATAAAAGGGCTCTTTACTAAAATGTGCAATGAATCCATGCACGTAAGTTTGAAGCTTCTCTTTTTTGGGATGAAATGGTGGTAATAAGGAATATATATATATATATATATATATATATATATATATATATATATATATATATAGGGAATGGTGAAATTATCCATGTCTGCCATTGTTGAGTTTTGGAGCTCTTTTATTTAGATCAAAACGTGTGAACACTGTTTGGGCGGGAGTTAAGAAAATGGGTTATATATATATATATATATATATATATATATATATATATATATATATATATATATAAATCAGATTTGATGAGATAAAATGTAATATATATCTACAAAGGTATATATATTAAATCTGATTTATTCATATATATCCAAATGATTTTAAATTAGATGGGTGCTATATATATATTCATATATATATATATATATATATATATATATATATATATATATATATAAGATAGGATATTATTAAGATATTAAGGAGATAAGATGTTTGAAGTCAACGTCCACGTGAAGAGAAAAAGAAAACACATGCAAGACTTTGTAGGGCTCGGATGAATCAGTTTTAAAACACACTCATAATCCAATGGTTATGGTATCTTCATGTGGTGGTCTGACAGAGAGGAAACACATGGGCTGTAGGCTGGAACGCGATTAACTCATATCGGCCAACGATCTTTGGAGGTGCAAATGAAGGATAAAATCTTATCGGATCTTCTCCAAACCTCCCCATAAGCAGCTATATAAGGGGAACCAACCCCTTGAACCCTGGCGTCACTCTCCTTCTTCGTCTTTTTCTTTTCCCGTTCTTCCTCTTGGCCTGAGCACCCACCGATCGCAGGACAACCCCTAGGGAGTACTAGCCAGAGAGACGCTTGAGGAGCTCTACGGAGCGAGCAAGGCCTCGGTCCTGAAGTTAGTAGGGCCGTGGAGGGGAGAAGGTTGCCAGATCTCTGCTAGTTGGTAATGACCGCGAAGGCTGAGAACGAGGGAAAGGAACCTACAAAACGGGCGACCGGGAACCAAGGAGAAGATGTGGTAGAGCTGATCGGTAAGCCTTCAAGAACTTCTTTCCCTTATGAGATTCTAGTGTTTTCAGCGTCATGTAGGGCCTGTGTTCATTATGGTTGTAGGCATGAAAGTTTGGATAAGTTTTACTTGGTTAAAGAACATAGGTTAGGGTTTTAGTTAGTCTATTAGCAGTGATTTGTGAATATTAAGCATACATGCATGGGCTCTTGAACCTTGATATACTGTGGTATTGAGATGCAGTAGAGAGAGAAAGAGAGAGTGTGTGATGGATGAAGATGTATGTGTGTGTGTTTGATGACTAACTAGCTTATGTTCATATTTGCAAACAATGGTTGACAGTGAGGGGTTTATGCAACAACCATGGGTTTTAGGTTAAGCAAGTGTGATGGCATGTCTGTAGGTGTTGTTCAGTATTGCATGGGAACGAAGCTTGTGTGGGTCTGTGGATGTTTCCAGGTTGAGAGGAATGGCTTGGGTGCTTGATGAGGTTAAGTAACTGTAAGTTAGTCCATGCACTTGAGTAAGAGAGAGGCTGGAGATTCGAGGAAGTTTTAACTTAATGCTTAGAATCAAGTGTGGTTTGTTTGCATGGGATCTGTTGGGGTGCAGACAAGAGGAAGGTATAGAATTGACAATGTAGTAAGTGGTGGTTGATTAAATAAAACCAATAAGAAGATATGGTTAGGGTTCAATAATCTTAACATTGGATTGGTTTTCTTGAGATTTATGATTTAATAATATTAAGTAAATTGTTTTATTTAAATAAGTTGACTTGGTCCACTTTAGACCCAACTTGGGCTTTGTCAAGTCAAGTGGTGAGTTAGGCAAGTTAAGTGAAAACCATGAATGGCTGCAATCTGGATGTCCCCTTTGAGAGACAGCTGGGCAGCCTATGATTATCCGATAGGGACGAATAATATACCGTTGGAAAGATAAGGAAGAGATCTTTCCAACGAGCTTTTGTTCAACTAGATCGGATTTCGGAATCAAAAGTTATGAGCAGTTCTCTAGGACTGCGCAGAATGATCTGAATTTTGTAATAACACAAACATGAATAATAATCACGTTATTTTGGTGATAATACTAAGTCAGGGTTATTTTTATCAGATTTTGACGTAGAGATGTGTCTGGAGGGAGTCCCGTGGGATTCCAGATTTCGTTTATAGAGGTAAGTGCCGTTGCTTAGCTCCCACCCAGTGATGGGTTTTTTTTTATCATGTTGTTACCTTATTTGGTATGTTCTTTGTTGGTTTCATGCTTGTGCATGTTGTTATGATGCATTGGATCTCTGTTGTTGATTCCCTGCATATACTTGGTTTGTTGCTTCCATATCTGTTGATTGGTTGTTTGTATAAGTTTGTTGTTGGATGCTCACTGAGCATGCCACCGTGGACCGGAACATTACTGTGAGACTCGTGGTGCTTGTGTTTAGGTTGGGTCAGTATGCGTCAGTGGAGTGAGCAGGCTCGCTGAGCACAACCACATGTCGTCCGGCACTTGACCATTGAGGCACGTGGCACTTGTGCTGACCGTGGGGGTGTGATTGGTTGAGTTTAGGGACCCCATATGATTGGTTTGTTGTGTTGATTGTTTTCTTGATATGTCATTCTTAACTATCTATTGTTATCTGGATTAGCTTCATTGTGTTCTCTGCAGGGTACTTACTGAGTTTTTCTTTCGAAAGCTCATTCCACTTGCTTCCTTATCTTTTTCAGGTTATGAAGAATAGTTGATTCAGGTATAGGAGCTGCGCGTGGGATTGGGATACCGTTGCAGAGATTCGAGAACCTCATGTCTTCTTTGTGTGTGAGATTTCATGTATAGGACACTTGTAGGGCCATTACCTATATAGGGTGTCCATTTATGTTTTTAATTCCGTTGTAGAACTCTGAGTTTGATTATTTATGAGTATTTGGATTTATTTTATTGCATGCTTTTGATTTACATAGGCCTTGTATCCGAGTGGGGCTCGTCTCCACTTGGGTACGGCCGGTCTGTGCACGTGCTCGAGGTCCCAGGATTCGGGTCGGGGCGTGACAGAAGCCTTGTTTCTTAATTATGTCTTCTCCTATTTTCTTTGTTGATGTATTCATTAGCATAAGAGGCTAAACCCCTTCGGTGGTGCCTCAGACACATGAACTCTAGGATTTTTTTTAGTAATTGAATTCATTATTTATTAGTTTCTCTCATGGATGATTCTTATGATTCTATGTTTTGATTCATATGATTGTGTTGTGCATGAGCCATGAACACATACCTTGCTAGGGTTTAGCAAAGCATGTGTAACACTTTGAAATTTTTAAAAAAAGAAGTAGAAGATTTTCAAAAATTTTAATGAGACTAATTAGCATAGAAAATGAATTAATTACTTTAAAACTCAATTAAAAGAAAATCGAGAATTAATGGATCTAAAATCCAGCCTCGCAATTAATTAGGCCAGAGAAGGCCATATAGACTTGAAATAGTGTGAGGTGGATGGAAAAGATAATCTCGGTTAATTAATAGAAAAAATCATTAAGTGCTAATTAATCTGGGTTAATTAAGAGGGAGATACTGGACAAGTTGGAGTCCCGATAAAGTAGCTCTGGCCGAGTCAAAAGCCGAAAAATGCGGATCTCGATCGAGCTAGTAAATGCGACCCGTGAAGTTACAATGGCCCGTGACTCACGGATAGAATGTAAAGAATGCGTTAATTAAATAGGGAATAAACTAATCAATCATAATTATATAGATCCGAAAGAAACGGATCTGGTCGGGTTAAAATCAACGCCTGTGATGCTATAGTATTTGATTAAAATAATATTACTTTTTTTTTTGATACAAGGGGATAAACCCCATTTTATGATCAAGATAGGACGTACGCACGGATCGGACTATCACGGGTTTCACTCGGGGGCACGACTTGACCGCCCGCGGGATACACTGTGTGCAGACCGCCCGAAGGGGTCACACCGCCCCGTCTTTACCGCCCGTGACTACCAATCCCACACGGAGTTATCCATGTGTGTGTGGGCCACACCCACTGGGCGACCCACACCATACGCACTCACCCCGTCACAGAGGAGATTCGAACTTAAGTCTAAGTCTCGTGTGCGGAGGACCTTGCCGCTCGGCTATGACACCTTTGGCAAAATAATATTACTTTTAAAAATGTCTTTAAGTGTTGTAAGAGAGAGGGTGTGAGAGAGAGAGAAAAGCTCTGAATCTCTCTCTCTCACTTTCCCCTTCTTCTCTTACTTTTATCGTGGCCCTAGCCACATCCTTCTCCCTCGATCTCAGCCCGCACGCCACCCTACCCGCGCTGGCTGCCGCCCAGCTGTCCTTGCCACGTCCAGCTGCCACCCTGCCAGACGACCCACCCCCCCCCCCCCCGCCGGCAAGCCGCCGTCGCCTGAGCCCAGCCCCACCGCTGCCGATCTGTGCGCACGATCTACGGATGCCCTGTTCTTTGGCGTGCGACCGGTGACCGGCAACCTGCCGCTGCCAACCCCTTCCGGCGACCCTGCGAACTCGATGTCCATTGGAGCGTGCCTGCAGCTCCGCCCTCCTGCCATCTGTGTGGACGTCGACGAGGAGCGACATAGTTCCAGCGAGCTCTAGCACCCCTCGGCCATTCCCCTCTTGATCCTTCTACCTTCGTAGAGACGAACTGAACGCCGGCGAGATTTGAACTACCCGCATGTAATCTCAGGCTGGTGGTGATGTTTGATGATAATTAGGGGCTGAAATGGAGGAAGGGATGTTGGTTTTTATGAGGATTAAACAAGAGAAAAACATGAAATTTCTTGGCACACTACTCTCTTTTTTTCTCCAATAGCTTTACTCTTTCTTACTCTTCTTTTCTTACTTTCAGTTCAGCTCACAGACCATTACATCTATTACATTAAGTAACAACAATTCATGACTAAATTACCAAACTACCCTTCTAACTATCGGACTAACATACATTCAGAATACTTTAACTCTAACACACTTCACTGTAACTCTATGTATATCACTTGAACTTTAACACTTGAACTTTAACACTTATCATTGTAACTCTATTTCATATCACTTGAACTCCATCAGATATCGATGTAACTTCAGCCGATACTGCAGCAATTTAAGCAGAACATCACATTAACTCCAACACTTCCCCTTAATGTGATGTTCTTCAATTCCCATTAATTCTCTGAGCTTCAGAAACTTCTCTTTTGGAGAGCTTTGGTAAATATGTCCGCCAGTTGATCTTCAGACCTGCAATATACAAGTTCAATTTCTTCTTCTTCAATCTTTTCCCTAATAAAGTGATGTTTCACTGCAATATGTCTTGTTCTGCTGTTATAAACTGGATTCTTTGCCATAGAAATTGCAGATTTGTTGTCACAAGCAATCCTTGTAGCTTTCTCTTGTTTTTCCCCAACATCTTCTAATATTCTTCTTAACCATACAGCTTGTGATGTTGCCATTGCAGCAGATACATACTCAGCTTCTGCTGAAGACTGTGCAGTTGTTTCTTGTTTCTTTGATTGCCATGAAAACACACCTGAACCAAGTGAGAAAACAAATCCTGTTGTGCTCTTCATGTCATCTGCAGAACCAGCCCAATCACTATCACAGAATCCAATCAAATCAGTTTCTTCACTTCTTGTATACTTGATTCCATAAGCCAATGTTCCTCTTACATATCTCAGAACTCTTTTTGCTGCTCCAAGGTGAAAATGGCTGGGATCTTGCATAAATCTGGACAGCAAATTTGAAGCATACATGATATCTGGTCTGGTTGCAGTAAGATATAACAAGCTTCCCACTATGCTTCTATACATAGTGCCATCAACTTTCCTTCCTCCATCTTTTTTCATCAACTTCTCATTAACTGCAATTGGTGTTGCCATTGTTTTGCAACCATACATATTGAACTTCTTCAATATCATTTCAGCATAACTTTGTTGGGAAACAAACACTCCATCTGATTGTTGACAGATTTCAAGACCAAGAAAATGATGTAGCATCCCCATGTCACTCATTTCATATCTCCTCATCATATCCTTTTTGAACACATCAATCATCTTTTCATTATCCCCAGTAATTATCAAATCATCAACGTATATTGCAATAAGAAGAATAGACATACCTTGCTTCTTGACATAAAGAGTTGGCTCACTCTTACTTCTTTGAAAGCTATTGCACATAAAGTAATTATCAATCTGACTGTACCATTGACGGGGTGCTTGTTTCAACCCATACAGTGCTTTTTTCAGTCTATACACTTTTTCTTCTTCACCTTTGATGACAAAACCACTTGGTTGATCAACATAAATCTCTTCTTTCAACTCTCCATTCAAGAAAGCTGATTTGACATCTAGTTGGTATAACAACCAACCCTTTTGAGCTGCTAATGCAATCAGAGTTCTATTGGTGTCTTTACGAGATACCGGTGCAAAGGTCTCATGAAAATCAATTCCTGGTTGCTGTGAATACCCTTTTTCTACAAGCCTTGCTTTGTTCTTCAAGATAGACCCATCAGGCCTATGTTTTATCTTGTATATCCACTTTACTCCAACAATTTCTCTATCTTTTGGCTTGTCTACCAGTTCCCATGTTCTGTTTTTTTCAATCATTTGAAGTTCTTCCTCCATGGCATCTTTCCAAGCATTTTCTTTAATGGCTTCTTCAAAATTTCTTGGCTCTACCATGCAATAATTACATGATTCATAAATTTCAGCAATACCTTTCATTTTTCTTGGGGTACTACTTGGACTTGATGAACTAGAGCTTGAACCATCACTTGAGGATGATGATGGATCAGCCCTTGGTAACAACTGTGATGATTCTTCAACATTTCTGTCTTCATTTTCAGCATCTTCTTCTAAAACTGCAGCTTGTTTCTGCACTTTGTTTTTCTCCAAATCCCAAGTAGCTTCTTCATCAACCAACACATCTCTACTAATGACAATTGTATTTCTCTTCAAGCTCCACAATCTATAGCCTTTTGCATTTGATGCATACCCAACAAAAATGCAAGGTTCACTTGTTTCAGCTTGTGTCTCTTTTCTTTTCGAATTCTAGAATAACAAACGCTTCCAAAAACTTTTAAATGCCTCACTGATGGCTTTCTTCCACTCCAAGCTTCTAATGGAGTCACATCTTTCACAGCTTTAGTCGGGCTTCTGTTTATCAAGAGAACTGCGGTCCAAACTGCTTCAGCCCAGAAAGAATTTGGTAACCCTTTATCTTTTATCATTATTCTGGCCATCTCCATCATAGTTTGATTCTTCCTTTCTGATACTCTATTTTGTTGAGGGGTGTACCCAACAGTGAGTTGTCTTTCAATGCCTTCATCTTCACAAAACTTGTCAAACTCTCTTGAAGTGTACTCCTTGCCTCTGTCACTCCTCAATGCCTTTATATAACAACCACTTTGCTTCTCAACATAGTTTTTGAACTTCTTGAAGATACCATACACTTGGGATTTATGTTCCATGAAGTATACCCATGTCATCCTTGTAAAATCATCAATAAACAAAATAAAATACTTGTTTCCAGCATGAGAAGGAGTCTTCATAGGTCCACATAGGTCTGTATGAACCAGCTGCAATATTCTTTTGGCTCTCCATGCTACTCCACTTGGAAAGGAGTCTCTGTGGTGCTTTCCTAAGGCACAACCTCCACATATGCTTTGCTTATCTTCAATGTTTGGTAACCCTTGTACAGTATTCTTCACTTGCAGTAGCTTCAATCCTTGAAAGTGCAGATGTCCTAGCCTTCTATGCCACAACCAGGACTCATCTTTAACTTGTGCCTTCAATGCTATATTTCCACCATAATTGAAAGTCAATTCAAAGCTTCTACCTTTCTTCATCTTTATATTTGCCACCAGTTTTCTTCCTCTCCTTTTGTCATGTATAATGCAGCCATCATTTTCAAAATGGACAGCATATCCATTTTCCACAAGTTGCCCAACACTTAGCAAATTCTGAGCCAAATCTGGAACTAGCAACACATTGTGGATGAATTTTGTTCCCTCCTTTGTTTGGATGCAAATTGTGCCCTTTCCCCTTGATTGAACTAAAGCTCCATTGCCCATTCTCACTTGTACATTTACACCATCATCTATTCTTGTAAAGAGATCCTTATTTCCTGTCATGTGATTACTGCATCCACTATCAAGCAACCAAACATCATTTTTTCTTTCACTTGCTACTTGACAACTTGCATAAAACATATTGCCTTGTTCATCTTCTCCTTCTTCTTCAGACACATTTGCAGCTTGTACTTGATTCCTCAATCTACAATTCTTCTGTAAGTGCCCAAATCTTTTACAATGGTAGCACTGTGGCTTCCCCTTAAACCAACAGTCCTTATCAACATGATTGTTCATTTTGCAGATACTACATCCTTTTTCAGAATTTTCAGCACCTAAATTTCTGCCAAAAGGACTTCTTCCTCTTCCACTTTGGTTTCTTCCTCTAAAACTTTCTTCATGTTTATGCTCTTGAGAAGATGACTCTTTTGATTTTGTTGCCAAGTTGAGTTTAGACTGAAAAGCACTTTCAACAGACTTTTTAGAGTGTCTCATCAACCTTTGCTCATGAGTTTGTAGTGATGCCATCAGCTCTCTAACACTCAATGTGGCAATCTCCTTAGTTTCTTCAATAATGGATACTATATTGTCATACTTTTCAGGCAAGCTGATGAAAATCTTCTCCACAATTCTCTTATCTGCAACTACTTCACCATACAACCCCATCTGATTAATTACTTCAGTCACTCTGGAGAAATACTCCTTCAACTTTTCAGATTCATTCATCTTCATATTCTCCAACTCCCTTCTAAGAGTTTGGAGCTTAATAGCTCTTACCCTTGCATTTCCTTGGAACTCCTCTTGCAACACTTTCCAAGCTTCTTTAGATGTTGAAGCTCTCATGATTCTTGGGAACAACTCTTCAGTAATAGCTTGTTGAATGAAGAACAAAGCTTTTGCATCCTTCTTCTTGTTTTCTTTTAGGACTTCCTTTTGGGCATTTGTAAGAGTTACTGTAGCTGCAGGTTCTTCAAAACCATTTTCAACTAAATCCCATAGATCTTGAGATTGGAATAGGGTTTTCATCTTTAAACTCCAAAAATCATAATTTTCCCCACTAAAGATAGGAATAGATGGTTGTTGGATGCTCAAACCTTGAGAACTTGTAGAAGCCATGGTTGTTGATGTTTCACCTTCACTGTTTGCCTCCAATCTTCTTCACGCCCAGCAGTCTTGATGATCGAGTAGTTCTGATACCACTTTGTTGGTTTTTATGAGGATTAAACAAGAGAAAAACATGAAATTTCTTGGCACACTACTCTCTTATTTTCTCCAATAGCTTTACTCTTTCTTACTCTTCTTTTCTTACTTTCAGTTCAGCTCACAGACCCATTACATCTATTACATTAAGTAACAACAATTCATGACTAAATTACCAAACTACCCTTCTAACTATCGGACTAACATACATTCAGAATACTTTAACTCTAACACACTTCACTGTAACTCTAACAGACATCACTTGAACTTTAACACTTGAACTTTAACACTTATCATTGTAACTCTATTTCATAACACTTGAACTCCATCAGATATCGATGTAACTTCAGCCGATACTGCAGCCATTTAAGCAGAACATCACATTAACTCCAACAAGGGATAACAACTTATTTGGCCAGGAGCTGGACTTCATCATCTTCAATTACTAGTAACCAAAGGATTTGTGGGCCAGAAATCATGAACATTGCATAATTGGGATTTATGATTATATGAACTATATGAGATAAATTGTTTGTGTTAATGCTTGTATAATTTCAGGGCCCTCCAAATAAAGGAGGTGCTGCCGAATTTTCATAGAAAATTTTAGTATTAATGCTTTATTTAATCCCCTGATCATAATTAGCAATTAATCACTTTTAAAAGAGTATGATAGAAGCTTTTAAATTGTGCTTAGGATGATTAGAGCTAAATCCTCTCATTAAGCAATTCCGTATTTCCATTCTTTAGAAATACGAATTTCATGTTAAGAGAAATCATGCTCTATTTAACTTGATGAAATCATTGTTCTCTAACGAGTCTAATTAGAGTATAAGATAAGAATACGGTTTTCATATTCCTGAAGTTCCGTATTTTCTTTTGATTTTAAGGAAAAGGAAAAGGCAAAGGCAAGGCCGCTGCTGCTGAAGGACCTAGCCAGCCCTAGAAACTACTCAAACTCAGGTGGGGGAATGAAACTGGACATTTCCGTATTTTCGTCGTATTACTTATGAAATGTTTGATTTTACTTTGAAAAGTATGAAATGAACTTTTATATGAGATTTCCTATGTTGGAAACCGTATTATGTTTTTGAAAGATTCTTTTAGAAATGAATTTTGAGATATTCATAAAAAAGATTCCAGTAAAGAAATATGAAGTAGAAAGAGATTAATTAGAAGTATTAATTCTCTGCACTGTACTATCATACTTGCATGCACCAGTGATGGCACTTTGATAGAGCCAGTTAGTACGGTACTAGGTAAGGAAAGGGTGAAATTGTTAAACTCTGTATTTTTGAAAAGTCCAAACTATCTGTCTTAAAACATCTTGTTTTCAAGAAATAAAACCCCTTTACGTACTCGTAGAGTGTCTAGTACGCGTATATCCTATCCTAGAGATAGTCACCGCGCAGGAGCCATAGTAGACCGTGAGGGCAGAGATGGTACCCCGACAGGAGCCATAGAGGACCATGAGGGTTCATCCTGATTACACACTGGTTCCGCAATTATTGAAGTAGAGGTGTAGTTGAAATTGATACTATTGAGATATGAGATATGTTTATGTACATCCCACCTCACAGGTGCCAAATAAGAACTGTGGTGGCTATTGGTGTTGATATTCATCTACCAAGGGAAAAGTACAGAATCATACACGGTACCGATGATGAAATGAATAATATTATTATGCATGTTATTTTACTTATGATTTTATGGAAACCGGCATGATTATATTTGATTGAAGATGATGCATAGATTGACATTATTTTAAAGTGCATTATTTCTTCATACTTATATTCTTGTGCATGTTAATAAATTATTTCAGAGTATTTTTATTTGATTTCATACATGTATAGTATACCTGACAGTACTGTTTTCCTCACTGAACTCGAGTAGCTCATCCTTCTTTTATGTGAAATTTTGCAGGAGATAGACAGGTACTTGATCAATCTAGAGTCGAGGAGAGAGTCCTGTCACCTTTAGCTGGCTCTGACCATCCCACTGCTTGATGCTGTTTATTTGTGTACTTAATTTAGGAGACACGTGAACTCCTTGTTGGATTTATGTTTGTATAACTTTAAGTATTTGGTGCTGTATTTCCAACTGTTTGAGTATTTATGACATTAGAATTTGCTTATGTGTTAAGTTTAGTAGATTAATACAACCTTAGGCCCAGGGTTCACCCCTTGACCTGGTTGGTGTGACATATGTCCCCCATTTGGAGATGGGTGTTACAGTATGTTCATGGTTAGGGTTTTTGATTGCATGCCTCATATATGCATAGATTAATTTCTGTCTTAGTTACGTTATAACTAGACATAGGTAAGGAGTTCGATTTGCAGGCCGAGAGATCCGATGTAGCGTCTAGATGGCGCAATTATCGAACTCCCAAGAACCAACTAATAGAGAACTAATAATGAGAATTTGATTGCTAATAAAAGAAACCTAGGGGGATTGAGATCCAAGGAGCCACGCTTAATCTCTGATTTCTCAAAACTAACTGTTCACCGTAGCTATTGTTGGGATCAACAACCAACACAACCTTTTCATAATTTCACACTAGATAGCGAAGAATAGTTAGTACTAGATTCCAGTCCCTGTGGATTCGATAGCCCTACCTTTTGGGTACTTTATTACTTGAGCGACCCCATAAACTTGTGGGTAGTTATTGCGCACTCTGCGCGTGCATCAGCAGTCAGGAATGTAAGCAAGAAGCCGAAGGTAGACCAATTGATGCAGGAGGCTCGAGTCAAATGTTAGTGCCGGGTTAGCGGGTCAATGTAAAGACGAGAAGTTATCGAGTCAATTCCAAGATTAGATCGGTTTTGGGTGTGATTCGGTATTTTTGCCATAACTTTGGCTACCGATATCCGAATCGGGTGTTCGACCCCAATTCGGAAAGCTCTTTGCGGCGCGCACAACATGGGGATGTCATATTAGAGAGAATTTTAGTTTTTTTTCTCGTTTTAGAAATATTTAATCCGCCGAATTAGGGTTTTCGGTCTTTTTTCTATTTTTTGGTAATATTTCATATGCCAAATTAGGATAAGACTTGAACCCGATTTGATCTCAGATTTTTAGGAGTTATATGATTTGTTTAGAGTTTTAAATTTAGATAAGTTTAGTTTTAAATAATGATTTGCCAATTTTAGCAAATTTAGATAAGATGATAGGGTTTCTAGGTTAGTCTTTGAAAGCTATTTAACCCGGCTTGTGGGTTGATTTATTATTATTGAGTTTTGAATAAAATTATTTTCTTGAATTTCAGAGTATTTTCTCTTGTTCTTTTGGTTCTTCGTTTGTTCTTTCTTGCGGTCCTTAGAACCGACTATCCCGCGGGATAATCGCTACCCCGCCCGGCGTCACTAATTAAAGGGGATGTAGAAATTAAGGATACCCATATAGAATCTAGTCCCTGGGAAGATCTGGAAAAGGAAATGTGGGTAAAAATAAGACCGTCCATTGAAGAATCCCCATAATTAGAACTCAAAAAGCTACCTGGGCATTTGGAGTATGCATTTTTGGAAAACGGCACAAAACTTCTGGTAATCATTGCAACCGATCTATAGGAATGTTAGAAGTAGAAGTTGTTAACAATGCTGAAGCGGCACAAGAAAGCTATAGCTTGGAAGATAGCCTATATCAAGGGAATCATCCCTTCATTTTGCATACATTAAATATTGATGGAGGACGACTACAAACCTAAGGTACAACCTCAACGGAGATTGAATCCCACTATGAAAGAGGTGGTGAAAGTAGAAGTGAAAAAGCTACTAGACGTCGGAGTAATTTAGGCTACTTGGCGCTCGAGGTTAAGGCAACTTGGGCTTGTATTCAGGTACCTTGTTCTTATCTGTCTCCATCTTGTCTTCATCCTCAGACTTGTTCTCTTTGGGTTGGTTGACAGAAGTGTCTCTTGTAGCCTTGTCTTGAGATGGGGTCACTTCCTTTCCACTTCGAAATGTGATAGCCTTGACAAATTCCCTTGGGTTGACTTCTGTGTTACTCGGAAGGGTGCCTGTCAGGCGTCCTGCTAGTGACTTTGCTATTTGGGCTACTTGCCGCTCGAGGTTTTGGAGTAATGCTTGGTGATTTTTCATCATCTCCTCGTGTTTGACAAGTCGAATCTCATTTTCTTGAAAGTATTGTGGGAACAAGTTGTCCAAGCTTGGGGTTTTCTTCTCTTGCTGACTTGACTGGCCCCCTGACATTGTGTTCCCTTGAACAGGGGTTGCTCTTGATTGCCCTGGATGCTGCACCGGTAAACTGTAAGAGAAATTGTGATGGTTCCTCTATCCGGGGTTATATGTGGAGCTGTATGGGTTGCCTTGGGTCCTTCCCTACGTAGTTAACTTCCCCCACTTGCTCAAGGCTCGCTTCTTCTGGCTTGCTCCCACATGAATTACACATCATCACTGGTGTGGGTTGCTGAAAACTGAGGTTCTCCAATTTATGACTTATTGCTTCCACCTTGGCTGCCAGGTTGTGCAACACATCCAACTCATGTATCCCGACTGCCTTGCTCTGTTTGGTTCTTTCAGAACTCCATTGGTGACCATCTCATCGATTAAGTCTCTGGCTGTGTCAAGATCCTTGCCGTAAAGTGAGCCGTTTGCTACTGCATCTAACATTGCTTGGTGGCTATGTTCTGTCCATTGTAGAATGTTTGAATCTTCATCCAGTCTTCTATACCATGATGAGGGCATTTTCTGAGCATCTCCTTGCATCTCTCCCATGTGTCATACAATTTCTCAGTCTCTTTCTGTCTAAAGGAAGAAATGTCTCCCTTCAGCTTCGTTATCTTAGCCGGTGGGAAATACCTCATCAAGAATTTCTCGGTCAATTGGGCCCATGTTGTGATTGACCCATGAGGTAAGGAGTTTAACCATTGTTTTGCCAGTCATTTGACTGAAAAGGGGAACAATTTGAGACGGATGGTGTATATTGATACCCCGTTTACTGAAATTGTGTCGCTGATTTTCAAGTAACTCTTCAAGTGTGTATATGGGTCCTCGTCTTGGAAACCATCGAACTAGTATGATTGCTTAACCATCTGAAGGACATGAGGATTCAGTTCGAAGGTGTGGCCTGTGACCGCTGGTGGGATGATGCTAGAGCTTATGCGGTCCAAATTTGGCCTTGCATAGTCAGATACAAATCGAGCCGATGCCGCAATTAGTTCCTGTTGATTAACTTTTGTACTGGATTCTGTTGTTGCCATCTTTTGGAGAAGAGCTTCTCTTAATTGACGATGAAGGTGACGTTCAAAATTTGTGTTAGGTACTTCCATTGGGTATAGGACTCTGCTTCTGGTCATGCACTAGTATCCTGAAAATAGGAGACAAATCGGACCAAAAGCGAAAATATTTTTTTTTGTTTTTTTAAGGATAAAACAAAATAACTAGGATAGCAAATTCTAATTTTCCTAGAACTACCAGTCCCTGACAATGGCGCCAAAAACTTGATGCACGCATAAGTATGCGCTACTCTCTCTAGCAAGTATACAGGGTCGATCAAGTAGTAAAGTACCCAAAGATAGGGTAGTCGAATCCACACTATACACTAGTACTAATTATCCTTTATTACCTAGCCGAAACTAAACTATTTGTGATGAATGGATATCTAAATTAAAAGACTAATGTGAACAATTGGGGGATTTGGGTCAATTAGAGATGAGATATGGCACCTCATATCACAATCCTCCTAGGATTCTCCTGCTAATGATTGATTCCCTATTACTGGCTAATTACTAACAAGTCTTGGATGATGTAGCACTTCCACTTCTCAGTGAAACACCCGATCTCTCGTGATGCTCATGCACACCATAACACCTATGTCTGGCTACAACCTATCTAGATAAATCCTCGAGCTAGTGCAATTCTAACCGTTCTGAATCATCCGCACAAACACTGAGGGTGTTGGATGCCCAATCCTACTAGGTTAGAAGACTCAAGGATTATACATAGGAAAACTACACAAGGATATCAGGAACAGTAACAACTCCGAGCTAATGCAATGATAACCACATAACCATCCAACACAAACAATATACTGCTAATGCTATCCCTTGAAGAGATAGATGATTAGGCTTATGCAAGTGAAACCACACAAAGTTGCAAACTCAGACAATTAAGATGCTAACAAGAATTATTAATAATGTAAAACCGAACATATTAAGAAATCAATCAACAACTTCATCCTAGGATTTGAGGCACCACAGAAGGTTTAGACTACCATAACTATGATACAATAGGAGACTATAAAGATAGGCATAAAAAGCTTCCATGGACTGTCTCCTCTACCTTCAATTCCTCTTCGGAACCCTAGCCTCCGCAGCGAGAATCGCCCAAGACTGCTATGCCAAAAAGTTACTTTCTAGGGTTACGCGGTGGCTAAGTAAAGATATTAAATTCTTGAAGCACGGCCGTGTTCATCTGAAGCACGCCCGTGTTGGCTTGAGAACAACTGTGTTTGATTTGGAGCACGCTTGTGCTCTTTGTAAATACGTCGTGGTTGGGGCATCTTCAAATAGAGAGTTGCACGGTTTAGAGCACGCTCGTACTTGATAAGCACGACCGTGTTTCGTGAGAGCACGACCGCGCATTTCTTTGCAAGTGTGGTCTTTTTACTCTTTTTGTTTCAATACGTCCCGTTTCTTGTTCCCTTTGCCCCGGTTGCCTTTTTATCTTTCCAATCACAAAGGAATACCCGCAGAAGTAAAAAAAATAGACAATTGATGCCCAAAAATGGGATAAGTGCATATAAATATGATAAGGAGAATATGTATAATAATACACTTATCAGTACACTCCCGTGCCACATTGAATTGAAATCTATATAAACCCGACGAGGTACAGATTTCGGGGACTTTTGGTTGATCATTCTTCGGCGGGTATTCCGAGCGACGGCTAGGGTTTCGGAGAAGACCGAATGCGGAGTAGACATCGAGCAAAGGAGTCCCTATGTTTCCAATTATGTCTTTCTCTGGTATCTTTGTTATGGTTTCCATTAGCATGAGAGGCTAAACCTCTTCGGTGGTGCATCAGACACATGAACCGTAGGATTATTTGTTAATTGAATTCTTTTATTTACTGGTTTTCCTTTTATTGATGATTCTTGTGAGTCTGTGCTTGATGTAGTGATTGTATTTTGCATAAACCATGGTCATTGATCTCATTATATTCTAGAGAGGCATATACTTGCTTAGGGTTGTGACTTGCGTCTCTCTTTGTGCATTGATCCATATCTCTCTTAGTTAGATTTTATAACTAGGCATAGGTAATGAGTTCAATCTACATACCGAGAGATCAGATGGGACACTTAGATGGTGCAATTGTCAAACTCCCGAGAATTAATTAATGGTTAGCCAATAATTAGAATTGTGATCTGAGGTGCCACGTCTCATCTCTGATTGCCCACAACTACCAATTGTTCGCATTAGCTCTTTGTTTAGGCCACATAACCAGCTTTCCAACTACCATCTTTACTTTTTGACTAGGTAGCAAAGGATAGTTAGTACTAAGATTCTAGTCTCTATGGATTAGATAAACCTAACTTTGGGTACTTTACTACTTGATCGACTCCGTACTTGTGGAATAGTCATTGCGCACCCTGCGCATACATCAAGTTTTTGAGTGGTACCCTAAAACGGTGAAGGTCCTGTCCTTTTGAACTCAGCAATGGTCCCATGATGTGATAGTGGTTTGGGAGGAGGTGGTGGTTGTTGTCGTTGGGATTGGCGTTGCTCCCTAACCAACCTTACCACTTCTTGCATGAGTTCCATAATCCTGTCCTGACTGCTATTTTCTGACTGGCGTGCTCCAACAAACTGAACTGACTGACCCATATGCTCATCCATGTTACGTGTATGGGGACAACGAGGGGCTTTTCTGGGTGGATAATTAATTTTTCAATAATAAATCGGTAGTCCTAAAGTTAAATTCAAAAAGACAAACATTCACTATCGATACAAACCCCCTAATAGTAGTTATACCTAAAATTCACTAACTCAGCGCCACAAAAATGGTTCTAAGGCCACTAAGGTTACTAAAAGGATCCAAACTCTCTAATACCACTTAATCTATCATGCCTCGTAGTCGGGACATCCGTAGACCGACAACAACTTGTGGGGATGGACCCCCCACTGTGTACGGAAGGCCTTTTAACCCGTTTGCAATTACTATATAAACTAGAATAACACAAATTTTATTGCAAATACTAATCAAGCTCTAAATGCAACATCAAAAAGACCATATAACATAGGGGAAAAGTCTATGAAAATCAACTAGAACAGTCTAACTTATTCAAAATAGGAAAAAGAGTTCATGGGAAACTAATGTTTGGGTCTGGCTCTAGATACCACATCTACCCACCAAGTAGCTACTCCTCGAGATCTGAAAAACATATCCAGAGATTAATGAGGTTGGGAGCTTAGTAAGTATCCACTAAAAATAATGAACACTGCAGAGTTTTAATATCATAAGCAAAGCTGAAACAAAAACAATAAATGAAATAATTTAGAAATAAGGCAATTAATTGCAAGAATTACGATTTATGATGTTATCGTAAAAACATACTTATTAGAAGGTTTATTTTATACTAAAAATACTAGAGTCTAACAAACATACTATGACCACTAACAACTCCGGCGGTATGGGTTAGAAACGAAAGGCTATTATTATAACCAACAGCATTGGAAATCAGAAGGCTGCTATTGTGACAGACAACACTGTAAAACAGAAGGCTACTATTATAATCGACAACACAGGTTGAACTAGTTCATAACAGATACGTGTCGACATAGTTAACGTTTAACCCTCATTGACAAAGGTCAGAACACAGACAGTTTATAGATGTACACGAAATTCAGAATAAATGTTGCGGAAAAATAAGTCATAACAAACCGAATAGCCGTGTCTAAAAGTTTTTCAAGTAGACAAATGTCAATAATCCTAAATCGAACATACATGAATTATTCTTTTTATACAAAAATAGATTGCTTAGGATTTTCTTGTTGCAATATCTGATAAAATCAATAGCCCATCACTTATAGTGAAAATATTTTCCAAGAAATAAAACAATAATAATAATAAGTTACATAATTTATAGGTGAAGTACTTACCTCCAAGTTTCCAAGCTCAAACTAACTGTGACCAAAACTTCACTTCTATCCATATCAAGACCTAATACAGGAAATATAGTCTAAGTTATTGAGTTGCATAAGGGTCACACACTACTGTACCTATCACCATGTCTCTCTACGAGAACACCAACATAAGATTCCTTTTCATATCCCACCCATAAGTCATCTTATTTAACGTATTTATTTCTTGCAACTACCTCTCAAAACATGAAACAAAATCTCATTAATTGCAAAAATAAATTTTTAAACAATACTAATTATAAATAAAATAACTCTCAAAAGAAAAAAAAATTTATTCCAACAATACTCTTATTTCAAAGAAAATCTCAAGCAAGTGAACAAGTGATTCAATTGGTTTAAAAAATAAAATAATAACCAAAACATAAACAACAAGGCTTTTACAGTGGCTCTATAAACCAAAAAATTTAGGCACGTTTCACGAAATTACAAAATCTTATAAAAAATAAGAACTTCACATTCATTAAAAGGAAGCATGAGTTTGATCTCCAAATAAAAAAAATAAAATAATAATAATAATAATAATAATAATAATAATAATAATAATAATAATAATAATAATAAAAGAATGCAGGCATATAATGTGCATAGACAGGCGTCTTTCTCAAAGTTCACAAATCCAATTTGCACGAAAAAGGAAACATAGGTAGCCACTAATAATATAATAAAAACAATTCAATAATAGATTCAATACTAATACAAAATATTTGATACAATACTATTAGATCTCATAAAACTTATCAGGTATACAGTGAATTGGGCGAATAAAAACTTAGCGAGTAATACAAAGAAGAAAAAGCAGGTAATCGAATCAAAACCAAGGTTGTAACCCACTTTAATCATAAATAGATTTGATTATCAATCCTAATCTAGCCAAACACATGACAACCACAAGAGGTCTAAAACACAACTTCATTCGACAATCTAACATTGATCCCAATAAAAGTTACAACTAAAACAAACTTAAACAAGGATCAGTTGAGGGCTCACCTTAATAGCCTGACACTCGGAATTCTTCCTCGTGTCTTGGGACCAATCGGGTACGCACCTTTGTTTTAAGATAGAGAGAGAACTAGAAGGATTAGAATTTGCAGGTGAGGGGTGGAGAAGATGTAGGTTGGGGCAGTTGATCCACCATGCCAAGGGCTTGAAATGTTGCCCTAGTCATACTGGTGATTGTGATGGCGATGTTGTGCCAACTCTAATACCTCCGCAACCAAATATGTAACCTGGCCGGCCAACTGAGTATGTTGCTCCGCAAGTTGATCAATCCGATTGTGCAGTGACTATGGTGGCAGTGGGCTCGGTGCAGGCGGTGGAGCGGAAGATGTACAAGCTTGCTGTGTTGAGTCGCCTGCCATCTTCTTGATAGATGTAGAGTTGATGAGGATCTTCGTCGTGACCCTTAGTTCCTTCTCTTACCAAGCAACCCCGGCTTATGCGCATAATGCGGTGATTATGAAGACTTCAAGTTCATATGGGTCGTATGACAAATGTGCAAACAGATGAACCGACCCATGTTGAGCTTCATTCCATGTGCGAGGGCATAAATAAGAAGGGTCGGTTCCTTTGTGATACTGCTCGTGTGCTGAGCTGGAAGGAGCCATTCTGAATTGAAATACAACCAGACATATAGCTCTCAGCACAAAGCACTAAGGTCAAAAAAGCTCGGTTGGCTGCTATCGGTATCTATAATGTCTCCTAGTACCATAATAGAGATGAAAACTAAGTCCATATCGAGCTTCCTATTATACCATTCAAGATACTCATCCGAGTTTACTTGTGGGGTGCCAAGAATTGTATTAATTATGGTTGCGTTGTAACGAACCAAACGGTCCAGCAACATAATTACATCCGACGCCTAATCTAGAAGATTGGTGCAGAACTCCAGGAGGACTTGTATTACCACCGCTTCAGGTTGGGTACAGAAGATCTCCCAACTTCTCTACTGTATCGGCACCAAGTGCAAGGTGAGTGTTGGAACCCAAAAATTGGTTCTCCTCTCAGGTAAGGGAACCCATTTCTACAACTTTTTGAACCCGCTCACCAGCGGCAGAGGATTAGAATACCATAGAAAACATGGGATTGCTTGCTGGAGTAAGGTGAGAGTGTTGGAACCCAAAAATTGGTTCTCCTCTCAGGTAAGGGAACCCATTTCTACAACTTTTTGAACCCGCTCACCAGCGGCAGAGGATTAGAATACCATAGAAAACATGGGATTGCTTGCTGGAGTGCTCCTGAGAGTGTTCTTCTCACTAACTTTCATGCTCTAGTCATAATGCATCTGCAAGCAAAAAAGGGGAGTAAACATGAGTATATTCGGGGAAGAGCATTGGAGGTGTTGCTAGCCCGCAAGTGCATGGGGTCACTCAAGTAGTAAAGTACCCTGAGGGTAGGGTAGTCATATCCACAGGGACCGACACTAGTACTCACGAGGACTCTATTATCTAGGCTGGAAAAGATGGTTAATGAATTGTTCTTACCTAAAACCTAATAAAACTAAACTAAAGTGATAATTGACGAGTTGGTATTTATCAATCAGAAGGGCATGGCACCTCAGATCACTATCCTTGTAAGAATCCCTCAATATCAATCCTCTAATATTAGTTTCTTGATTTATCTATTCCTGGACCATGAAGAACCGTAATTTAGTTTGGTCTCAATCCCTCGACAACCAAACTCTAGCCACACGAAGGCTACACGATGTACGACTGCATTATTACTGGTGTTCTATGGTTCTTGCTATTAGGTTTTACCCTAATCCAGAAAGTGAGTTGAGGTTACAAGGCAACCCAAGCAACAACCCGATCCCTCAGTGTGCGCCCCCTCTATGCTAAGACCTTGTTTGACCGCAATCCCTTGTCACGCATCAAAAGATTCTGATAGTATGGCCGGCGCTTACATACTAACAAACCATATTAACCATACATAAACAATTCTCAGATATAGATAAAGAAGAAACTAATATTAAAGAGAAAAGATTCACAAGTTCATCTAAGAGTTCAAGGACCCGAGGCACCACAGAGTTTAGCCTCTAATGCTAATGAAAGACATCACAATAACTAAGGAAGAAAACATAAGAAGACTCATAGACTCCTTGGCCCCTTGGCACGATGCTTCCTCCACATTTAGGACGCTGGGTGGGGTAGCGATTAACCCGCCGGCTAGTCAGATTCAAAGGAGGATCGCAAGGAAGACGACAAAGAGGAAGATAAACAAAGGGAAATCTCTAAAAATCCGAAAGTAAAATTATTATTCAGAATTCAATAATGAAAAACTAACCTATAAGCCCGGTTAAATAGCCTCAGAAGATTAACCTAGAAACCTTATCATCTAATCAAAATTTGCTAAAATTAACAAATTATTATTTAAAACTAAACTTATCTAAATTCAAAACTCTAAACAAATCAGATAACTCCTAAAAATCCTAGATCAAATCGGATTCAAATCCTATCCTAATTTGGCATATGAAATATTACCAAAAATAAAAAAAGACCAAAAACCCCAATTTGGCAGATAAAATATTTCTAAAAATAGAAATAAAAACTAAAATTCTCTCAAATATGATGTCCTCTTGTCGTACGCGCCGCAAAGAGCTTTCCGAATTGAGATCGAACACGCAATTCTGATATCGGTAGCCAAAGTTATGGCCAAAATAACGAACCACGTCTTTATGTTGACCCAAAACCAACCTAATCTTGGAATTGACTTGATAACTTCCCGTCTTTACGTTGACCCCCCAATCCGGCAACATTTAACTAAAGCCTCCTGCATCACTTCAGCTTCTCCCCGAAACCCTAGCTTCGATTCCTGGATACGCCCAAAAGTCCCATCAAAAGTAGAATCGACGGTCCTTTATAAGTTTCAGAGTTTATGCCACATGCTCGTGTCACTGTCACACTGCAGTGTTCTTTTGTCACAGTCATATCATCTGTCACACAGCCATGTCTTCAACAATATGAGTGTTCTTCTTTATTGATTTTAATTTAAATTCACACGCACATGGACATGCCCGTGTGGGTGGGCGTGTCGTACTCTGTTTTGGTACTTCTTGCTCCAAATTTTTCCAAAATTTTCTTCTATTCTCCAAGGTGCTGAATTATCTACCTATATACGCAAAACATACAAAAGTGGAAGAAACTATGCTAAATAGATGCAAAAGTGCATAGAAATATAGTAAGAAAATATGTATAATTATGCACTCATCAAATACCCCCACACTTACACGTTTGCTTGTCCTCAGGCAAAGAGAAATATAGAATACAAGCGAGATTGTGAGTGCTTGATCTCCGATCTCATAAGTACTCGGGAGTCCCTCTATTGTCTGGAGAAACTTTGTGTGAGGTGTCAAGACATTTTTTTTTAAAAAAAAAATATGAAAATACGTCCTACCTTGCACTCGAACTCCTTATGTGTGTATATAACCCTTTCTATGGTGCCACTTATTAGCTCAGACCTGGCCCCGCTAGTCTAAACCAACTATTTTTTACTCTTTTAGGTAGGGGTAGTCGCTTCATATATCCAATGAGGTAGCCTTTTCCCCCGGTAGGTCATCAAGTAAACATTTGTGATACCTAATATCCGACTACTCAAGAGCGGCTTTCACGCTTCAAAGGTGAGAGCTCTTTCTACCATCTTTCCCACATTGGCAGGGCATCTCTAATAAATCCGACTTTCCTTTATTCCAGCTTGTTCGACAAGGATTTTTTTTTTATAACGAAGAAATCAATTCTTAGATGGTTAGACTAACTGAAATCTGAATCTAAGCAAGTTAGGGTTTGTGCTCAAGTTTTTGTGATGTGTCAAGTAAAAGTAAGACTAAATATATATATTTTTGAAAAAATTGACACATAACGCTAATGTCAACCTAGATCCCAAGAGGAGTCCCAATCATTAACTATCATAGATCATCTTAAATCAATACTCATCATAATCAGATAGGTATAGCTAATCCCTCAGCCAAACATAAATTGTACATTGTCCCCAATGTATGCAATGTATGCTGCATGCATAATAAAGAGAATATGACATGCAAGATCAAAAACAAAGGAAAAAAGGGATCACTCAACTTAACTGGATGGTGGTGCTCATGTGAGGATTGTTGACAAATTCTTGTGACATGATTTCCAAAGTACCCTGTGATATAAGAAGCACAAAAGTGATGCCCGTAATGTAATTTATAGAGGTAGTGAAATCGTTGTGCCTCGGTTTTTGAAAATAAAAGAAAAGTACAAAATTGATGATAAGTAAAAAAGAAAACTCCTGGTGCTCAGTCATCGTGTTCCTCATCCTTGTCACGAGCTGTCTCAACGTTGTCATTGGCCTCCACCCCCATGTCTCTCGTGGTGCATGTAGGTGCAAGTAGTGGGGGTGGGTACTGGTGACCGCCCTGCTGGATCAAAAAGTAGACGGTCCCCATCAACCAATCTAGTCGTATATCGTGCTCGGCTAGGGTCCATCCTAGAGCTGGTGCAGGTGCTGGTAGCGGTGATGGAGGAGGTGGTGTAGTGCTTGGTCCTACTGTACCAAGTCTGCTGGCTCCTTCCTTGGAGTCATGTCTGACTTGATGACTCGATAAATGGTCCCTCTAGAGGTCTGGATTGGTCGAACTATCCTGAGAGCCCGTAGTGTCTCCAGCGTGATCTCTACGGTTCCTCCTGCCATCGTCAGTCTGCCTGTGGCTCTTCCTGCCAACAAACCCATCATCCAGGCAAGTCTGGTAATATATGGCCTGTGAAGATGGTCTGGATCCTGGGGTAGGTACCCTGAAGAAGCAGGAACTGGGCAATAACCCAACCCAAGTGGATCGGGAATCCCACCGCCATGCTCGATAGGATGAGGAAGTCTCGGCTGACTACCCTGTGTTGTCACCTTGCCCTGTAAAGGAATGTGCGAGTACGTAGTAAATAAATATGAGGTTGGGGCTCCTAAGAGTGTTGGCCTTCGATCGCGCCGGGTCGTACCTCGCCTCTGTGTTGAGCGTCAACCAGTAGTACCGCTCTAACCTCGTGTGGGGCCTACTAATGTCGAGGGCGTGATACTCGTCGGTCCGTTTATACACCCCATCGTACAGTTCCAGGTGGAGGGTGAACTCGGTGTAGCTCATCATGTGCATAGCTACTCTCAAGTAGAAGTGAATCTTATCTGGCCTGTGCCATAAAAGCATGGCGTCTCCTCGAGTAATTGTGAAGGTAGAGAGGACCGTTAGAGTGAGCTCTCGGTATATCGTCTCCTCAATCGTGAGCAGCCTTCTCCAGTCTCCAACCTCATGTAGGTGGTTGACCTCTTCGGCGAGGCCCACATCCTCCAGGACCCTAAAATCAATAGATCCGGTTTTCCCAAAGTTCTTGTGGCGTAGGACGGCATATCTCCTACTATGGATCTCTGATCCAAAGCTCTTGTTAGGTGGGTCCTGGGAGCTTCCTTCTCCCCTCTTCCTCTTTGAAGGTTGACCGGGAACTTGCTTTTTCTACCCCATGCCTCACCGGTGTTGGTGATGGTCACGGGCGTGTGGGGGTGTGACACAGTCGTGTCGACGAACGGAGATGGCGAATCGGCCTGTGGTCGGCACGACGGAGATGCTGCGTGGGTGTGCATTGCCCGAGTTTGGGAGGCAAAAGGGGGTGCTCGGAGTGGAGAATAGAAAAGAGAGAGGCATTGTTTGTGGTGGCGGTGCCCCTCTTTTCTCGATTAAAACCCCAGATTTTTGAATCTCCAAGCAGGACATGGCCTTGTCGTTACCCACACGGCTGTGTGGATTGGTCACACGCCCGCGTGCCTAGGCGTGTGATCCTCTGTCTTACATCTGATTTCTTTGCCTTTTCTTCCCAAGCGTGACACGCCATGGCACACGCCCATGTCACTGGACGTGTGCCGCTCTGTATCTTGGTTGTTGTTTTAGCCATGTTTTCCCTAGAGTGACATGCCATTCTACACGCCCGTGTCAAAGGGCGTGTGGTGCACTATAACTTCCCTATATTTGGTTTTTTGTCTTGTTTTCTCGTGCACAAAATTGTTATAGGTTCCAAAGACAAAAATTAGTTGGTAAAACACTTCGTAATCATATATTATTGAGTATTATCAACTAGATAGTCTCACCACTAACGTATTTCCTATAGTAATCGTACTTATGAAAACTAACTAGAACACTACCTAAAATTACTAAGCTTGGGTTGCCTCCCAAAAAGTGCTTGTTTTACGTCATTAGCTTAATATACTTGTACGCTCACGGGGTTCGAATAAGTGATACCTTTCAGCTTCCCCACTGGGAGGATAGTTCTCCAAGGCCTGCATGCTTAGATAGGAAATGAATTCGTACTTACAGGATGAGCCCAGTAGTGGGTTGCTCTTTTTGAGTGCCCTCCACCTTGTCTCCCACGGATTTTTCTCGTTTGTGAAAGGACAGGTTGTTCGTGTTTCTGGTCTTCCTCCTTTTCCTCTATTCCCCAAAGGGGTAGTTCATCCGAAAAGGTGTCCTCCAATTGGTCCTTTAGAAGTTCATCCTGCACTAAATCAAAAATGAGATTGTCAATATGATCAACAAAGTACCAGGAATCGTCAGACTCCATGGGTATCGCATGGCATAATACAGTAAGGCATGAGGTATCAAAGCAAGGCGACTCCAAAATGTTAAGTTCTAAGCTAGCCTAGCTTTGAAAATTTCTAAGTGTAGGAAGTGCTCAAAAATTCGGCAGAGTCTCCCCTTATAAAGTGATGTCAAAAACTGAGTACAACCATTCCACAATCCTTAAAGTACAAGTCAATCACTCACAAATCGAAATTTAGCCCGAGTTATCCAAATTCACCCCATAAACAAGCATTTCAAACGAATAAAACAAGTACAATCTTTGAATGAAGGGGTGGAAAAGCAAACCAAAGTGAGATAAGAATCAAAATTGAAGTAGAAAGAGGAGGAGATAGGGTTTCGTCAACTTTCGGTGGGGTCGCGCAGTTGCCAAGGTTAGAGATAAAACAAATGCCTGTTGGGCCCCCCTATGTTTTAACCTAATTTTAGATTTACGTCGCTACGTTTGAATCATACGTCGTGATGCTTCATATGGTGCTTTCAACTTTTTGACATAATGTCACGACATGGAGAAATCACATCATGATGATTTTGTTCAGAACATTTAGGCTTTGAACCTGTAGTTTTCATTGTGATATAACGGCGTGATGGTTCATCTTAGAGAATTTCATTTCCAAGCCTGGTAATTACATCACGAGCGATGAAAATACGTCACAACAATTGAGATTAGAGAAATTTGATTCTCAGTTCTGGACATTTCATCGCGAAGTAAGTTAAGGTTGTCACAACGTTTTCTGCAGAATTTTTGCAGACACACATACCTTCTTCTCTTGATATGGTTGGTTTTCAAATAATAATTTCAAATTGGAAGTGCAGACAACCTTAACAGATTTTCTTGTGATTGAACCTTGAAAACAAACCCAAACCTTTACATTCATCTTCATGGTACATTGGCCTTGTGTCTCCATGAAGCTCCCCCCAAACTAGATCTACTTTCTACATAAGAGGGAATGGAACATTATTCACACAATTGACAATTACTCTTAAAAATGCAAACTAAGACTAGAGAAAAAGAAGAAAAAGGTCAAGAAATCATGTGTTGCCTCCCAAGCAACATCAAGTTTATAGTCCGTGGCTAGACTTCAACCCAATCCTCGTTCGTGATACAGTGGAAGATATTTTTTATCCCACTTCTTGATAAGTGTTCATTTAAGAATAATTCTATAACATATTCTTGTATGCTTTTCATGCAATTGTGAGGAGTTTTGGCCCATCGATACTTAAAATGAGTTTATTTTGATAAACATGGCAAGATATCAAGACCCCAGAAGAAAGGAAGCTTTTCAAGGAAAATTGAGGCCGAAATGAAGCATTCCTGGAGAAAGAACCCAGGCATACAGACTTCCATACGGGCCTGAAGAATCGAGGCCCATACAATCAATATCCTCAAAGGTCGTACAGTACCCTATATGACTCATACGGGCCCCCATACGGTCTCATACGGTCGTATGGTTGCACCTGAGAGTTATACGGGCCCGTATACAGCCCGTATATTAGCCCGTATTGCGTAAATTTTGTGCGGATCTGCGGGCCTAAGCAAGGGTAAAAATGTAAATTATGCTCTAAAACCCTAAGAAGGGGGCATATAATGCGGGATTTGGGGGTTTTGGAAGGAGGCTAGCTTAGGAGAAAGCTTTGGGGGAGAAAAGAAAGCTCGATTAGGATTTGGAGATCTTCATCATCAACCCTAGAAAGAGGAGAAAAGGGGGCAAGAGCTTGAAGAGGAGTAAAGGAATCCACCAACGGTGTATGTAATGTCCTTGTTTGTTATGAACCTCTTGATTTCTTGCATTTTGTTTTTTATTGTTGCTCTCCTTTCATGGAGAGCTAATTTTGTAGATACTCGGGTGTTGATGACTCCTTGGATATGTTCTAATTGATGTTTACTTTCTATGTATGAATGCTTGGATGAATCTATGTGTCTATTGGATGTTTTAATGTATGTAAATCATTCTACGTTGCTAGAGCCTGGAGGGATTTTAGTAGTCCATATGGGAGAAGAAGCGAGTGCCTCCCCATATGTAGACCATCTCCAATTAAGGGGATTGTGAGTATACTAGGAGCTTGGGTACTAAGGAGAGCAAATTCTTTAGATGTATTATTCCCATAATCCCTCCAAGACTTAGGTTCCCTACAACATCATCGGTAAGGGCACTAGGATTAGTAATTCACCTCGAGAGAGGGAGTGAAAGCACTTTAGGAACCCTTGGCCAAGACTTTACCAAGCATCATCATAGAGAGTTCCGTCCATCCTTTAGAAATCCAAGGGGGAATCAATCACCCAAGTATCCCCTTTTCATGATTGTTTAATCTCAAGAGTAATTCAACCCCTTGCTTGTGTTTTGCAATTTCTTAGTTTAGACTTAGGTTAATCACTCACTTTTTGATCGACTAGATAGTAGATGAGTAGTCGGTATTAGTATTTCCATCTCCTTGAGGATCGATAACCCGACTTTTCAAGAGTCCACTTATTACTTGTTACGACCCGCACACTTGCGGTTTGAATCGCATCAAGTTTTTGGCGCCATTGCCAGGGAGAATTGGACGACTAGGAAAACTAGGAGTTTACTAATTTAGTCATTTTTCTTTCTTTATTTCTTTGTTTTACCTCTTATTCACTTGAATTCTTGGATACTAATCTTCTGTCTCACTGTATCTTGTTGTGAGGTGTTGATGCATGACCCGCAAAAATTCTAGGGGATTGATTGAAGCGGATAGTGAGATTGAAAGAACATTACACCGAAGGTTGAGAGAAGGGGAAGGATTAATTCTGGGGTCCTCTTCAGAATTAGAGAATTCAATACCTACTGAAGCTAGTGGTGAAGTGAGTAGTGCCCAGCATGGTCGAGAGGAGACAAACATTATTTGAGTATGAGAGATCTCACTACACGGGGGAGGAATTCATTATTCATCCGCCCAATTTAAATATGAACAAGTTTGAAATCAAGGCAAGCACAATGAACATAATTCAGAATTCAGCTCAGTTTGATGGGAGGCCAGATAAAAACCCCCATGCTCACCTAGCAAAGTTTATTCAAATTTGCAACATGTTCAAGATCAATAGAGCTTCCGATGATGTAATTCGATTGAGACTCTTTCTGTTCAGTTTGAGGAAAGGAGCTTATATATGGCTTACCTCGCTACCTTCTGGCTCTATTCGTACATGGACCAAGATGCTTGATAAATTTTTTGGCCGTTATTTTCCACAGAGCAAGGACACAAAATTAAGGTTGGACATCTCAGCATTCAAGTAAGATACTACCGAGACATTCTTTGAAGCTTATGAGAGATATAAAAGATCTACTCCAGCGTTGTCCTCAACATGGTCTAGACCTTGTGCTAAGGTTCAAACATTATACAATGGTTTGTATAACACCACGAGGCAATTAGTGGATGTCGCCGCCGGCGGATTTTTGGGAAACAAATATCCGAATGATGCCGAGTAAATTTTTGAAGACATGGCTAGTAATGAAGCTCATTCGTCCACAAGAGGGAAACAAGTAAAGATAGTTGGGTCATTGGGGTTGCGTTTGGGTAAGGGGAATGGAAAGTAAAAGAGTGGGCATGAGAATGGAAAAGAGAAGGGAATGGAAAGGAAATGAATAGGAAGGGTAATGATTACCTTGTTTGGATGGGAGGTAATAGGAAGGAAATGTATTGGGGATGAGAAAGGTAAAGAAAAGGGTTGTGATATAATTACTTTTATACCCTTGATATAAAAATGGATTTATTTCTTTATAAAATACTTTGATTAGCATACTTCGATTTAATTCTTATGATTAATTTTTTTAATTAAATATAAATATCTTAATTTAATAATATTTTTATTTAATTAATATAATTAAGAACAATTTGTTATGCAAAAACGATTATAATTCACATAATCATTTAATTAAGAACATTTTTAATTTAATTATTAAATTAACAATTAATTTTAATAATAAATTATTATATTCAAATTGTTAATTATGATCATTAATTATTATAATTAATATTTACTTATAATAATCAATTATTATATTTAAATTGTTAAATATAATAATTTATTATTATTATTATTATTATTATTATTATTATTATTATTATTATTATTTACTATTAATAATTAATTATTATAGTAAATTGAGGGGGCAAATGGGTCATTTGTCCATTCCCCTCCTCCTATTTAATTATTATGATTAATTTATTTTAATTAAATAAATCATTATAATTAAATATAAATACTGATATTTAATCATTTTTATTTAATTAATATAATTAAGGACAATTTGTTTTGCAAAAATGATTATAATTCACCAATTATTTAATTAAGAACAATTTTTAATTTGATTATTAAATTAACAATTAATTTTAATAATCAATTATTATATTTAAATTGTTAATGTTAATTAGTTAATTAATTATTATAATTAATATTTATTTATAATAATTAATTATTATAATTAGTAGTTAATTATAATAATTAATTCTTAGAGTTAATTGAGGGAGCAAATGGGTAACTTGTCCATTCCCCTCATGGGGGAATGGCCATTACCCCCAAATTGGTGATTATATTTTGTGTAAAATCCAGGGATTTTATAGAAATAAAAAAAAAGTGTCTTAAATTCCTTTTAAATTGGAATATTAGAGAAAATTTTCCTAAGGGATTAAATAATGGGAGGAAATAAAAAATTTAAGAACGGAAACCCTAACTAGGGTTATGGGAGGGCCCGGAGGACCTTTTGGTAATTTTTGACATTACCGAGGACTAAAGAATAATAGTACTCTCTCACAGGCATGGACTAAATGGTGACCTAAAAAGTTCTAGGGATCTCTGAAAAATATTCTAGATCAAACCTTTAATCTACATGGTTTAAAGAGGCAAAAGCTTAATTAACAAATTTAATTATCCAATTAAATTGGTGGAAGAAAAGTGTGACACATACTTTGTTGTCAACTATAGTGTGTTGATTAAGAAAATTTATTTAATTAATTTATTAATCATAGATAATAGTTAATTTGATAATTAACGGGCTAATTGTTTGATTAGAATGGATTGATTATTATAGTGTGTCAATAATAATCTAATAATACCTATGATGGGGGTATAAATAAATAAATTGTGAGACAATAGTTTAGTTGGTGAACTAAAACTAAACTATGTAGTGAATAATTGGAAAAAAAAAATTTATTGTGACCACTATTTTTGTCCTAATACAAGGTGGGTCGTTTAGTTAGTCGATTATTTAATTGAAAAGCAGATTTAATTAAGTCTATTAACATATAGTATCTAGATATTTGAGGAATATCTAGAACGAACAACAGATTTACTTTCGATAACTCAGGTTGATTAAGTTCGATTCATGGATTTAAGTGGAAGAAAATGAAGGTCGGATACAATAATTAACAAAAAGGGGTTTAATTAATTCGGTAGAGAAAAAGGGCACAAGTAAGCCAAAATGTTTAAAAGGGCTTGGAAGGGGACCCAATTCAACTAAATGACTAGGGATGGTCAATTAGGTTTGGTAAACATGTGAGCGTAAAGTTGACTAGTTTGACCTAGATAGAATTTTGGAACAACAAAAGGACATGGAAACATAGTATATGGACCCACTAACCCGAGATGGTGCTTTGGGACCCGTTAGTGGGCCCGACTCTTAACATTAGGCGTGCATGTGTATCTAGAGACGTAGAGATTTATTGAAATCTTGACTCTAATAGGGCCTATGTATACGGATACTCGGGGAAGTTGTAGGCATTCAGGAGGATACTAGCAAGGCTTCTAGTTAGAGCAAGAGGTAAATTACACTTGCCTAGTTCCCTCCGGTTTTGGGTTTTCTTGGACTTGCTTATGTTTTCTTTATTACATGCCTTCTTGTTATCATACACTCTATTGTATGTCTGTTTAGCTTGTTGAGCATGTATGCTTGTTTAGGGATGTTGGTGTCCCTTTGTTTGTGTAGTCTCTACTTGGGACTCGGATTGGGCTGATGGGGGCTCAGATGGGGAATGTTAGGGGGCGGGACCCAGCGCATTTATACACTGCCTTACAGGCAGAATCTCACGGTGGTCTTACACGTCGTGGGCTTGATTCAATCGACCGTGTTAACGTATGAGGTAGTTCTAGGAATTTTGCGGGGAGGGTCGAGCGACGAAGGTCTTGCTTACAACAAGTAGGGACATCTTGGGAGTGATCCTTGAGTTCTCTTTGAAACTCTTCAGCGAGGCAGGAGAACTACATTATCGAGGGTCGTACCTTTGGATTGTTTACGGTAGACTCCTAGGATTGTGTTACTTGGTATTGTGACCTCATTGTTTGTATGTACCTATTTGTGTTTTGTGACCCGCTGTACTTACTTTAAGCTTTCCATTCGAGAAGCTCATGCGTTTACTCTTTCTCTTTTCTGATTCCAAGGTTTAGAAGGTGGAGCTTGAGGAGAGGTCACTAGGAGATCCAGTGCAGGAGTCTCCTTTATCTTATATTACAGTTTATTTTCTTTAGGACAGGTATAGGGACCAAACTTTAATATAGGGGCCTATGAACCCTTATGACTCACTGTGTTCTTTTGAACTTGAGTTTATGCTATGGATTGTTATCTGCTTATCACATTTAGGCCTTGTATTTGAGTTGAGCTTGTCTACCTTGGAGTATGGCGGTCACATTGGCGTGCGAGGTCCGGGATCGGGTCGGGGCTGACAGTTAAAGTGGTATAAAGCGAGTTTCTCTAGATAGAAGCGGATAGGGACCTTAGATGCCACCAGCGATTGCATAGTGAGGTGTGGAGTGCAGGAGTAGTTCATTGGTAGTATGTTAGATTGGCCGGGTTTTACTTGCGGGGATGTCGGGACCTTACCTTGCCGTCGGGATTCATCCAAACTGACGAGGTGGAATCCGTTTGTGAGAACACTCCACGCCCGTGCTAACTTCGTCGAGATCTGGCGAGGTCCTCCTTGGAGATGAGGAGGAGCGGTCGAGGCCACCAATCTAGAAAGATTGATAGGCTTGATCCCGTTACGGTGCTCATTCGTGGGCGAGAGGCAGGTTGTTGCTCAAAGGCCGATGGATAGGAGCGAGGTTCCAGGTATGCGGGGAGATAGTGGGCGAGTATCCCTCCTGCGGTAGTATGTCGAGCTTCGTGACTACGCCCGGAAATTGGGAGTTCAGCTTGGAGCTGTGGGCCCGTCTCCTACTGTTGTCAGGATTGCTAGGTGCCGACGGTGCGGTGGATATGGACATCGCATGGCAGAGTGTAGGCGCCCTGCTCTTTGGTGCCGTAGTTGTGGCAGTATGGAGCACATCGCCTTTTACTGCCCATTCGGTGCACCGGGACCTAGTAGGGGACCACAGGGGTCAGGAGGACATCGGCCCTTTGTTGACTACACTCCACTGTCTCCTGATGAGCATCACCTAGATTGAGTTCTAGATTCTGTTGTTAGAATAAATGTAGTCTTACAAACATTTATGTTGTATGAACTACTTATGTTATGTCTTTCGTTATGTTATGTTATTAGTATATTGTCTTTAGTTGTTGCTTTTAAAATTCAATAAAAAGTATGTTTTAATCATTACTTGTCTAGTTGGGAACAAAGTAACCCTGGAATTTTTTAACAGTTGAATCATGAATCAAACACGTGGAGGTCGTGGAGGTAGAGGTAGGGGTAGAGGTAGGGAAGCTGACCTGCGTCGTCTTTGATAATACCCACGCAATGGAAGGTACCAACCACGGGGATGGGGAGGTACCCCCACCCTTGGATGAAATGGAAGTTGAAGCGGAGGTGCACCTTTCGGTCCTAATCTTTCGGGAGCCTCGTGAGAGGACCAGAACCCAAGGGGGGAGGTACCCCCCATGAGCATGTTAGATCTTATGCGTGAGATCTTTGGGGCTAATCCGGGGGCAGGTAGCACCACCTCTACCACCTACGGCCCACGTCTAGTAGAGGTTTACTAGGGGAGATTAAGAGACCCTCTCCCGACCTTTTGAGCGGTGCCAGCGGATCCTCATCTTTGCTTGAGCAATGGATAAGAGAAATGGAAGACCTTTGAGGTCTTCAGGACCTCTGTGACGGAAAGATGGGGACCCGTCGTTAACATGCTCAAGGACCCCGGAAGGCGGTACTTTGGAGAGGTCGGTGAGGGAGGGTGAAGCCTTCAGGACTTGGGAAGAATTGAGCTAGCGTTCTTAGCCAGTACTTTTCTCGGGGACACCTAGTTCAACTTGGACAACTTGATTTTCCCCAACTAGTTCGAGGCTGACTCTGATGAGCAATACAAGGCAGATTGATAGATTGGCCCGCTTTCTGCCTGACATGGTTCCGACAGAGGAAAGTCGGGTAATGAAGTTTGAGGCCGGACTGCGGCCATCACTTAAGAAGATGGTGACTAGCCACATGTGTAAGACTTACATTGAGGTTGTGGCTAGGGCAAAATATACTGAAGCCTCTTGTTAGGGGGCGTCAGGTCGTCGGAAGGAAAAAGGACAAGGGGTCAAATAGCCGGGGCCCAATCATGGGGAAGAGTCAGGAAGCGTGGAAACTTGACAACAAATTACCCGACCCTATGGCAAGCCGACTAGGTCTGACCACCGTCACAGGCAAAGGGTCATCAGCTAGTGTGACCCAGACCTTGAAGTGTTATGAGTGCAAGGGACCGCATAAGAGGTCTCAGTGCCCGAGGATAACTGGAGGATGTTATCTCTGTTTGGGTCTGGATCACCAGAAGGCCCAATGTCCTCAGCGCCAAGGGGAACAGAGTGTGGTGGAAGGAACCCAGGGATCACAACAAGCTTCCAGGCAATCAGTTGGACCACCACCGAGATCACAGGGGGGCGATAAGAAGGGGAAGGCACCAACAGGATAGCCTTCCACATCCAATCAACCCCAGCAGCAGAGGCCCATGACGCATGGACGAGTCTATCATCTGACGACGGAGGAAGCACAGGCATCCGCCGATGTCGTGGCAGGTACCATTTCTGTTAGTTCATTCTATGCCTGCACTCTATTTGACCCTGGAGCCACACACTCTTTCGTATCTGCACGATTTGCACGAAGACACACGTTGCCTACTATAGATCTACCCCAGGAGTTGTGTGTAGACACCCCTGTAGGAGCTGCCAAGTTGGTAAGGAAGATTGTTCCAGCATGCCCAGTAGTGATAGAGGGGCGGGAATTACCTGCAAACTTGCACGTAATGGACCTGAAGGATTACGATGTGATCCTCGGAATGGACTGGCTCTCTTCAGTCTACGCGGTGGTAGACTGTCGTGGAAAGAGAGTTGTGTTCAGGATGCCGGGAGATGAAGAGTTCACTTTAGAGGCAGCCAAACCTGTTCCCTAGTATCGGAGATTTCAGCTGTCTAGGCTCGGAAGTTACTTAGGGGTGGATGCATAGGTTATCTGGCCTCTATTTCTGAGGCAAAGCAGGATAGGGAGATCGTAGTCTCAGATGTTCCGGTAGTGAGGGAGTACCCAGATGTATTTCCAGAGGACTTACCGGGACTGCCTCCAGAAAGAGAACTAGAGTTCTCAATTGATCTGATTCCGGGAACAGCTCCTGTGTCTAAGGCTCCTTACAGGATGGCGCCTGCGGAGCTTAAGGAGCTGAAGACTCAATTAGAAGAGTTGTTGGATAAAGGTTTCATAAGACCTAGCATGTCACCTTGGGGAGCACCTGTTCTTTTCGTCAAAAAGAAAGACGAGTCGTTAAGGTTGTGCATCAATTATAGGGAGTTGAACAAGGTGACTGTGAAGAACAAGTATCCCTTACCAAGAATTGATGACCTGTTGGATCAGCTGCAGGGAGCTCGAGTATTTTCCAAGATTGACTTGAGATCTTGGTATCACCAAGTGAGGATTAAAGAGACGGATATTCCGAAGAGTGCTTCCGTACTAGGTACGGGCACTATAAGTTCTTGGTAATGCCGTTTGGGCTTACCAATGCCCCGACAGTCTTTATAGACATGATGAACAGGGTATTCCGTCAATATTTGGACCAGTTTGTGGTGGTGTTCATCGATAATATACTAGTTTACTCAAGAAGCCACCAGGCACACGAGGAGCACTTAAGAATTGTGCTAGAGACCTTGAGGGAGCATCAGCTCTTTGCCAATTCTCCAAGTGTGAATTCTGGTTGGATAAAGTTGCTTTCTTGGGTCACATCGTAAGTGGAGCTGGAGTTTCAGTAGATCCCAAGAAGATTGAGGCCGTCGTTGATTGGAAAAGACCAACCACGGTACGAGAGATACGGAGTTTCCTGGGGCTAGCCAGCTATTACCGGAGATTCGTTGAGGGTTTCTCGGTTATAGCAGCACCATTAACTAAATTGACCAGGAAAGGTACCAAATTCGTTTGGACCGAGTCCTGTGAAAAGAGTTTCCAGGAGTTGAAACAGAGATTGATTTCTGCACCAGTGTTGGCGCTACCGCAAAGTAATCGTGGGTATACGGTCTACAGTGATGCATGCAAGACTGACCTTGGATGTGTATTGATGCAAGATGGGCGCGTGATTGCTTATGCATCACGACTGTTAAAGCCTTTTGAGGAGAATTATCCCACACACGATCCGGAGCTGGCGGCGATCGTGTTTGCCCTAAAGATCTGGCGACACTTCCTCTACGGTGTACCTTGCGAGATCTACACCGACCATAAGAGCCTTAAGTACATATTCACCCAAAAGGAGTTGAATATGAGGCAGCGGCGTTGGTTGGATCTAAATAAGGACTATGATCTCAGTGTCCATTACCACCCGGGGAAAGCAAACGTGGTGGCCGATGCGCTGAGTAGAAAGTCTGGATATGGAATTGCCGCTATGTTAACAAGTCAGAGACCTCTATTGGAGGACATGAAGCGGCTCGATTTAGAGGTTGTTTTGCCTATGATGGATGTTTCATTGGCCAGCTTGCATATCTGACCCTCGTTGTTGGAAAGGATTAGGGTTGCTCAAGGACAAGATCCTGATCTGGAGGAGATCAAGGAACACATAGGCCAGGGAGAACCAACACGGTTCAGAGTCCATGAGGATGGTACTCTAAGATTTGATGAAAGGATATGTGTGCCAAATGTCCCTGAAATAAGAAGGGAGATTCTGGAGGAAGCTCACTATTCGAGCTACGCTATTCACCCTGGAGGTACTAAGATGTACAGAGGGCTGAAAGATCACTTCTGGTGGAAAGGAATGAAGCGAGAAGTTGCGGAGTTCGTGGCTAAGTGCATCACCTGTCAGTTGGTAAAGGTAGAGCACCAGAAGCCGGCAGGGATGTTACAACCCTTGCCCATTCCGGAGTGGAAGTGGGAGCATATTAACATGGACTTTGTGACAGGGTTGCCACGTACTCAAAGAGGCCATGAATTAATCGGGGTTATAGTAGACCGACTGACTAAGTCGGCCCATTTTATACCGTTGAGGACGGGAGCATCCTTGGAGAAGTTGGCCCAGCTGTACATAGATCAGATCGTCAGGCTACATGGAGTACCGGTGTCGATCACTTTTGATCGAGACACTCGGTTTGTCTCCAGATTTTGGGAGAGCCTGCATACAGCTCTGGGCACAGGTTTGGCGTTCAGTACAGCTTTCCACCCTTAGAGTGATGGACAATCCGAAAGGACCATCCAGGTGCTAGAGGACATGCTGAGGGCATGTGCGTTAGATTTTTCGGGGTCTTGGGATGAGCGCCTGAGCTTGGTAGAGTTTGCCTACAATAACAGCTACCAGGCAAGCATCAAGATGGCCCCGTATGAGGCACTCTATGGGAGGAGGTGTCGAACTCCCATTTGCTGGGGAGATGTGGGAGAAAGGAAGCTGGTAGCTGAGGCGACACTTGAGCAGCCAGATTTTATAAAACAGACGAAGGATCATGTCAAGATGATCAGGGAGAGACTCAATGCTGCTCAAAGTAGACAGAAAAGCTATGCGGACCGTAAGAGATCTGATCAGGAGTTTCAAGTAGGAGATCTGGTATTCCTTAAGGTGTCTCCTATGAAGGGTGTTGTAAGGTTTGGACGACGTGGTAAACTTGCTCCACGTTATATCGGACCTTTTCTGATTTTGGAACGCATAGGCGTCGTGGCATATAGAATAGCCTTACCTCAGGACCTTGCTCAGGTTCACGATGTCTTCCACATTTCCATGTTGAAGAAGTGTATCCGTGATCCATCACGAGTAATTCCCCAAGTTCCTATGGAAGTTCAGGAGGACATGTCCTACGAGGAGCGCCCGGTAGCTATCTTGGCCCGAGCAGCTAAGGAGTAGAACCATTCCCTTTGTCAAGGTGAGGTGGAATAATCACTCTGATCGAGAGGCTGACCTGGGAACATGAAGAAGATATGAGAAAGCGTTACCCCGACTTGTTTATCGCTCAGTCGGGGATGATATAATTTCGAGGACGAAATTATTTTAAGGGGGGAGGATTGTAAAATCCAGGGATTTTATGGAAAAAAAAGTGTCTTAAATTCCTTTTAAATTGGAATATTAGAGAAAATTTTCCTAAGGGATTAAATAATGGGAGGAAATAAAAAAAATTTAAGAACGGAAACCCTAACTAGGGTTATGGGAGGGCTCGGAGGACCTTTTGGTAATTTTTGACATTACCGAGGACTAAAGAAGAATAGTACTCTTTCACAGGCATGGACTAAATGGTGACCTAAAAAGTTCTAGGGATCTCTGGAAAATATTCCAGATCAAACCTTTAATATACATGGTTTAACGGTCAAGATTAAAACATCACAGATGGGTGCATATCGCGTAGCGTTATAACGACTCTCATATTTCCACGTGTCGAGCCTGGAACAAATCCATATGAGAGAGTGTTGGATCCAAGGCACTGGAGGAAAATTGAAGAGGGGTGACCTTACGGTGCGGGTCAATCTAGACCCCTCATCTACGGAATAGTTTAAATCCGAGGCGATGGATTAAATCCGGCCGTTAAACCTACATGTAATCTTGGCCGTCGGATTGGATCGAGCGACGATCCCGAGGCAGGCCACCTCCTTCATCAGTCGCCCGAAACGGCCGTGCGCGAGCTCCGCCACCTACTCCGCCCTTTACTCGCGAGGAAGACGGACGGCTGTCGGCGGGGCGGTTTCCGTCAGTCGCCTGTCCATCTACCCCAGCGGGGGGCTATAAAAAGGGCAGCTAACCCTCTACACCAGCACACAAGCAAGCTTAACTCACTGTTACGGTGGGGTACTGGAAGAGAGAAGGAGTCTTCCCGGCTCGTGAATTGCTGGTTTTCGTTCTTCGTCAAGCGCGGGGTCGACGTGACCATCTTCCGACGAAGAAGGAGGTAGAGACGGTGGAAGGAGAAAGAGGAAAAAGGGTACGTCAAAACTCACCGAAAAAGGACAGGGAAACCACCAGTGGTGTTGGTAAACGTCGCCGGCCCTCCGGTAAGTCCTTATTTCCTCTGCGAAGCTTTTTAGAGGAATGTCCATGCGTTGTAGTGCTCGTTGTGATCTCGTCGGTGGTTGTTTGATCACCATCGTCGGGCTCGGTTGAGTAAAGGGATAAGTAGAAGAGAAGGAGAAAATGAAAATAAAATAATTAATTAATTAATTAAAGATTAATGATTTTAACATTGGGTAGTGTTACAAATAAATAATATTGACAAACTTAGGCAGAATTTATATTTTTGGATTTAAATTGATAATATTTTGTTTTCTCCTAGGGTTGTAATATTAATAGAAGGGTGACAATTAAACTAAAGGGGGGGGGGGGGGGCAAAGTTAAATTAACCAATTTGGATTGATTATTATAGCGTGTCAATAATAATACCTATGATGGGGGTATAAATAAATAAATTGTGAGACAATAGTTTAGTTGGCGAACTAAAACTAAACTATGGAGTAAATAATTGGAAAAAAAATTAATTGTGACCACTATTTTTGTCCTAATACAAGGTGGGTCATTTAGTTAGTCGATTATTTAATTGAAAAGCAGATTTAATTAAGTCGATTAACATGTAGTATCTAGATATTTGAGGAATATCTAGAACGAACAACCGATTTACTTTCGATAACTCAGGTTGATTAAGTTCGATTCATGGATTTAAATGGAAGAAAATGAAGGTCGGATACAATAATTAACAAAAAGGGGTTTAATTAATTCGGTAGAGAAAAAGGGCACAAGTAAGCCAAAATGTTTAAAAGGGCTTGGAAGGGGACCCAATTCAACTAAATGACTAGGGATGGTCAATTAGGTTTCAGACCCGACATGTGAACGTAAAGTTGACTAGTTTTGACCTAGATAGAATTTTAGACAACAAAAGGACATGGAAACATAGTATATGGACCACTAACCCGAGAGATGGTCTTTAGGACCCGTTAGTGGGCCCAGGCCCAATAGCAACATTAGGCATGCATGTGTAACTAGAGACATAGAGATTTATTGAAATCTTGACTCTAATAGGGCCTATGTATGCCAGATACTCTCGGGAAGTTGTAAGGCATTCCAGAGGATACTAGCAAGGCTTCTAGTTCCGACAAGAGGTAAGTACACTTGCCTAGTTCCCTCCCGGTTTCGGGTTTTCTTGGACTTGCTTATGTTTTCTTGTTACATGCCTTACTGTTATCATACATTCTATTTGTATCTGTTTAGATTCCTGTTGAGCATGTATGCTTGTTTCAGGATGTTGGTGTCCCTTTTTGTGTGGTCTACTGCCCGGACTCAGTGGAGCGTGGGGGCTCCGATAGGGGAATGTTCAGGGACAGGACCCCCTGGCATTTATGCCTGCCTTGCCAGAGAGGCGAATCTCTGGTGGTCTTACCTGTCAGTGGGCTTGATTCACTGACCGTGTTAACACGTATGAGAGGTAGTTCTACCGAATTGCGACCGGAGGGTCGAACGACCAGAAGGTCTTGCTTACAACAAGTAGCTGGACATACTGGCCGGGAGTGATCCTTGAGTTCTCTTTGAAACTCTTCACAGAGCCCGAGGGCTTCTGTATCAGGGGTCGTACCTTTGGATTGTTTCTGGTAGACTCCTAGGATTGTGTTACTTGGTATTTGTGACCTCATTGTTTGACATATTGCCTATTTGTGTCTTTGTGACCCCATAGGGGTACTTACTGGGCTTTCCATTCGAAAGCTCATGCGTTTTGCTCTTTCTCTTTTATAGATTCCAAGGTTTAGGGGGTGGAGCTTGAGGAGAGGTCACTAGGAGATCCGAGGTCTGGGAGTCTCCTTTATCTTATATTCTGAGAGCTGTTTATTTTCTTTAGGACCCGTATAGGGACCAAACTTTGTATAGGGCCTATGGACCCTTATGACTCTGTGTTCTTTTGAACTTGAGTTTATGCTATGGATTGTTATCTGCTTATCACATTTAGGCCTTGTATTTGAGTTGAGCTTGTCTCTGCTTGAGTACGGCTGGTCTGTTGACGTGCCCGAGGTCCCGGGATCCGGGTCGGGGCGTGACATTTTGCATGAGACATGGTCATATATCTCGTTATGTTTTAGCAAGGCACATACATGCTTAGGGTTTTGACTTGCATGTCTCTTTTATGCATAGATCCAGATCTCTTTTAGTTAGGTTATAACTAGGCATGGGTAACAAGTTCGGTCTATATACAGAGAGATAGGATGTGGCATCTAGATGGTGCAATTGTCCAACTCCCAAGAATCAATCAATAGAGAGCCAATACTTAGAATTCAGTTGTTAATAAAAGAATCTTAGGGGGATTGAGATCTGAGGTGCCACGTTTCAACTTTGATTGTTCATAGTTTGGCAATTGCGTTAGTTTCCTTTAGGATAATCAACCAATCACAACTTCTCCCGTAGTTTTAAACTAGATAGCAAGGATAGTTAGTACTAGTATTCTAGTTCTTGCGGATTCGATAACACTACCTTTTTGTACCTTATTACTTGATCGAACCCGTACACTCACATGTAGTTTGTCGCGCACCTTGTGCGCGCATCAAGTTTTTGCTGCTGTTGCCGAGGACTGGCAACGCTAGGAATATTAGAATTTGTTATTCTTGTTAGCTTGTCTAGCTTACTTTTACAAAAAACAAAAACAAAAAAAAATAAAAAAACATTGACAGAGAGAGAAAGAGTGTGTGGATTTTATAGGCTTGATTGACTATATCGCATCGAATTAACAATGTTTTCCCTTTTAGGTAACTTGGATTACGACATGGCTCGCTATAGCCACTCTTATTGGAAGATTTCCTAGCGTATCACATTCACCACATGGAGATAGCACTGCGGGGATCAAGGTTTGCAGAAGTTAAGGAAACCAACCTTGAAGAGGTTGTCCACCACTTTCAAGAGAGCATAGAACTGTTTTTGAAATCAACCTGCAATGACACTACCGACAAAGAGCAGATCTTCTTCATTTCTAAGAATGTCACTCATTTGATAACTTGCAATGTGAAGATTTAAGAATTACCAAAAGGGATATGACTAAATATGAATGCGTATGAGGAAACAGAGACAACGAAGTGCATTGAGAAAGATGTTGAAAGTACCTTAAAAAAGATGACACCAAGTGAGGACCCATACCTATACAGAATTTGTACAGACCAAGTGGTTAGAAGGTGTGTATCACAAAAAGAAGGATGGAAAATAATCAGACACTGTCACACTGAACCGACAGGGGGGCACTTCAGTGCAAACTAAACAGCGGAAAAAATCCTTAGCTCCGGATTCTTTTGGCCAACAATATTCAAGGACACACAGGCATTTGTACAAGCTTGCGACAGATGCCAAAGGGTGAGAAGTATTTCCAAATGGGACGAGATGAATCAGAACCCAATACAACAATGTGAAATATTTGATGTCTGGGAAATTACCTTCATAGGACCCTCTTCCCCAATTCCAATGTAAACAAATACATCTTGGTTGCAGTGGACTACATCTCGAAATTGGTGGAAGCTAAAGCACTACCTACCAACGTTGCCAAGGTAGTAGTCAAATTCCTCAAAAAGTTATTCTCCCGATTCGGTACACCACGTGCAATTATAAGTGATCGAGGAACACACTTTTGTAACATGCAATTTGAAAAAATCTTGAAGAAGTACGGGATGACGCACAAACTAGCCACCTCATACCACCTCCAAACAAGTGGCCAAGTGGAAGTCTCAAATCGAGAATTGAAATAGTCCTAGAGAAAAAAAGTACAACACAACAGGCGTGATTGGTAAGAGAAATTGGATGATGCTCTATGGGCATACAAAACATTCTACAAAACCCCAATTGGAAGAACCCCATATCGATTAGTCTATGGCAAGCCATGTCACCTGGCAATACAACTAAAACATCGAGCATATTGGGCTACAAAATTCCTGAACATCAACCTCGAAGGAGCTGGATGAAAGTGGAAATTTCAGCTAAACGAATTGGACGAATGGCGTGAGAATGTTTACGAGAACATTAGGCTATACTAAGAGCGAGTCAAGCGATTTCATAAGGCACACATAAAAAACAATTGGCAATTCCAAGTAGGCGACACGGTTTTACTTTTCAACTCACAGTTGCGATTATTATTCCCAAGAAAACTCAAGTCAAAATGGTCGGGACCCTTCAGCATAACACAAGTCTCGCCTCATGGAGCAATTGAAATCATACATCCAACCAACGGTACGCATAAGGTAAAACGAGCAATGATTAAAGCCACATAGTGGGCGAAATACCTTTCAACAAGGAAGAAGAAAAGCTCTAAGGTCTAGGAGCAACCGGCTCTGACTACTTCTAGAACTCTAAGATCTAGGAGCAACTGGCTTTGATACCACTAAATGTAACACCCATCTCTTTACTGAGACAGATGTACCACTAGTCAGATCAGGAGGGTATCCTGTGCCTAAGGCTGTAAATTTTAAAACCTAATAATAATGAAGTACTCAAATCAAATCAATATGACATAAGCATAACTGGTTACGCACCAGGAGTCATATTCAAACCAGGGTCATAAAAGAGTACAAAATAATAAGTCTTGGGCGACAACGGCCCCAAATACATAGAAGCAATTAAAACATAGTGTCAGATACAACACGACAAGACTAAAAATAAAGATAAGGTACGCCAGAGCCAGCTAGACTTCGATCTTCACTCGCGTCATGAGCGACTACTCAGATCCCTGTCTAGATCCTGCAATATAAAAACAATAACCGATGAGACTGAGCTATACAAGCTCAGTGAGTATAGACAAATCTGCCATGTATTATACATACCTGTCTCTCAACAGAGAACCGTACTAATATAAAAGTACATGTACATATGTAAATATAAATCATGAGGGTCAGCATATTTATCTTAAATCATGATAAGCATGCCAAGACAATCAGAAATCCAAAGAAAGCACATATGCAATCTCACATCATCACAAGCATATGATAATCATGTATATGTAATGGTCTCGTATCATACAAGCATGCACCCTTAGTTCAAATGTCTCGGGAAAGACTCCAACTACCATCAAGGAACAAAGGTATACACATCTACATGATCCTGATGACCAGGAACAGCGGTATACATCTACATGAGCCTGGGACCTTTACCCTTTTCTAGAATATACAATAATAACTAGATAAATACGAGATCCATATTTTCATACCTTTAGTTCTATCATTTAGAAATATGACAAATATGATAATTATACCACATGCTCACCTTATCCTTAATCATGCTTATAACTTCCTAACATATCCCTTAGCATGATCATTAGTAGAAAATAAACACTACTATAGCATATTTTACTCCTTAAGCATACTATCATGGAGGCATGCTAACAAGGAAACTAATAGGGCATTAACACTTAACAACTTTCATGAAAATTCGGCGGCACCTCCCCTATTTATAGGTCCCCGAAATTAATACAAACATTCACCATAATTAACAACAATTCATCCATACATACATACAATTTAAATCTCAACCCCAAACCATTTTACAGCCCTAGTTCGAACCAATTCCCCCAATCAGCCCTAATTTTATCAATTTTGGGTTCTCAATTGAGTTCATGAAATTCTAGTTGATTATGTAGGGTTTTCCCCAAATTAGGGCTCACCGAAAGGGGAATTAAAGTGGAGTTGGCATGCAAGTAGGCAGTGGCGCTCGTGCAAGGCATGCCAGCGCTCGGCACGGCCAGAATGGGAGAGGCGTGCAGCTATAGGAGGAGATCGAGGAGTGAGCGTGGAGGCGCAAGCGGAAGTTCGCTGGGGCGTGGCTCAAGCAGACAGCCGGTCAAGATGTGGCCAGACATGGGCTGTCGTCTCGTTGCAAGGGGACGAGGTTCGGGCAGCCCCGGAGTTGGCCAGATGATGCAGGAGAGCCCGAGTTAGACCATGCCAAACTATTTGATTGTACCAAGATAGCTTTGGCATACCACGACTTGGCGGACCGACGTAAAGGCGGAAGGTGATCGAGCCAAGTCCGGAATTAGGGAGCACTTTGGACACGTTTCGGTATTTTGGCCATAACTTTGGCTACCTATATCGGATTCGCGCGCTCAACCCCAATTCGGAAAGCTCGTCTCGATGCGCACATGGAGTCCATCCAACTTTGCTCGATGGACCCTTCCTTCATCCTCAAATTTCACTATTTTCCACGTTATTTCTTCGTTTCTCGGTGTTTTTTTTCTATTTTTGGCAATACTTCGTATGACAATATAGGATAGGATATGAATCCGATTTGAACTAAGATTTTTAGGAGTTATCTGTTTTGTTTAGTTATTTTAGAATTAGATAAGTTTTTCTATTGGACCAAAATGTGCCGATATGGGCAAATTTGGATAAGGAGATAGAATTTCTAGGTTATCTAGGTTAGTTTTTTTAGCTATTTAAACTCAATTTGTGGGTTGAATTTTATTCATTGATTATTGAGTTTTATTTGCCTTCTAAAAGTTTCAGAGACTTTTCTTCTCTGTTTGTCCTCCCTTTTTCTTACTCTTTTATCAATCCCCCTTGTTTACCACCGCCTGCAGGTTAATCACTACCCTGCCCGGCGTCAGTTGGTATCAGAGATCATCTTCTTCCTATGGCCTCGGCATCAATGGTTGGAGGTCATGGTGGCTGTGGCGGTCGTCGTGATGAACATGTTCTGGCAGAGGAAGGTCCGTCTCGAGAACCAATTGCCTTGGACGCGATGAACGAGGATCTGCAGAGACAAGTAGCGGAGTTGACCCAACGGTTGGCGGCGCGAGATTTGGAGGATGGTGAGGTTTCAGACCACGACTCCGAGTCTACCGTCGTCAACCCCTATTCCCGGAGTGGGCAGTCCAGAGAGCACCGTGCACGAGAGGAGCGTCACGGAGATCTCGGCTTTCGGGTGGAGTTACCCGAATTTACTAGAACCCTACATGCTGAAGTCTGCATCGACTGGCTGAACGAGGTATAGAGGATATTTGAGTATAAGGAGGTCCCTGATCGTCTGAAGGTAAAGCTAGTTGCCATCAAGTTGAAGGGCCGAACATCCGCGTGGTGGGAGTAGCTGCGGCGTTTACGGGATCGGCAAGGCAAACCAAAGATCGTAGATTGGGACAAGATGAAGAAGAAGATGAAGGGGCACTTCCTCCCGTTCGGCTACACCCAAACCTTGTTTCAACGACTTCATACGTTGAGACAGGGCGCAAGATCGGTAGATGAGTACACAGAGGACTTCTACCAATTGATCGCGCGGAACGACTTATCCGAGATGGAGGAGCAACTGGTGGCTCGATATCTGGGAGGTCTACGCCAACCACTGCAAGATGTTCTCAGTCTATACTCATTATGGACTGTTTCGGAGGCATACCAGTGCGCCCTCACTGTTGAAAAGCAACAGAATAGAAGACCACCAATAAGGAGCGATCATAGTAGCCGGACAGCTCGCCCTCAGCACCCCGCCCAGTCCAGCACGCACCGTCAGGTAGTTCTAACTCTGGAGTGCATTGTTATAGATGTGGTGAGCATGAGTCCCTGCTCAGTTCCAGTTCTGTTGGTGCCAAAGAAGGATGGCTCGTGGCGCATGTGTATAGACAGCCATGCAATCAACAAAATCACCATCAAGTACGGCTACCCCATCCCCCGCTTGGATGATATGTTGGATCAGCTATCCGGTTCGAAGGTCTTCTCAAAAATCGATCTGAAGAGCGGATACCACTAGATCAGAATACGGCCTGGAGATGAGTGGAAGACGGCGTTCAAGATACAGCATGGACTGTACGAGTGGATGGTGATGCCTTTTGGGTTGTCCAACGCCCCCAGCACATTCATGCGATTCATGCACCAGGTTTTGCGACTGTTTATGAGCAAGTTTGTGGTGGTTTATTTCGATGACATCCTCATCTATAGTCCGAGTTGGTCCTCACACTTTGACCACCTTCGCACTGTCTTTGAGTTGTTGAGAACGGAGCGCCTGTTCATCAGCCGAAAGAAGTGTTCCTTCTTCAACACTTCTGTGACCTTCCTTGGTTTTGTTGTTTCTACTGATGGTGTTCATGCAGATCAATCAAAGATCGATGCAATCTTGGAGTGGTCCAAACCGAGGACCTTGCATGATGTTCGAAGCTTCCATGGGCTGGCCTCGTTCTACAGAAGATTCATCTGAAAGTTTAGTACGCTGATTGCCCCCATCACAGAGTGTCTCAAGGGGCGTGATTTCAAGTGGACGGGTGAGGCTGAAACTAGCTTCCACCTGGTTAAACAGAAGATGACTGAAGCACCAGTTCTCGCACTCCCCGACTTCGACAAAGTGTTCGAGGTCAATTGTGATGCATCTGGAGTTGGCGTTGAAGGTGTTCTGAGCCAGTCAGGATGACCGGTAGCTTTCTTTAGCGAGAAGCTATCATGGTCGAAGAAAAACTACTCCACTTATGACCTGGAGTTTTATGCCATAGTTCAGTCGCTGAAGCATTGGCGCCACTACCTCATACAGAAGGAGTTCATCCTATTCACCAATCAAGAAGCCCTGAAGTACATCAATGGCCAACACAAACTGAGCAGGCGGCACGCTAAGTTGGTGGCGTACTTGCAAGAGTTCACCTTTACTCAGGAAGCCTTAACCGTGTAGAAGATGCTTTGAGCCGCTGCAGTTCAGGGCCTTCCTCGTACCCAGCGGGCCTCAGACTCTATCATGGTGGTGGTTGACAGATTTTCCAAGATGGCCCATTTTATAGCTTGTTGGAAGACTATGGATGCTACCCGCATTGCACATCTTTACTTTCGAGAGGTTGTTCGCTTTCATGGTATCTCTCGCTCCATCACATCCGATCGTGAAACCAAGTTCGTTAGCCTCTTTTGAAGAAACTTGTGGGGAAAATTAGGGACGCAGTTGAACTTAAGCAGTGCATACCACCCCCAAATAGATGGCCAGACTGAAGTGGTGAACAGGAGTTTGGGCAACCTATTGAGGAGTTTGTCTGGAACTAAACCGAAGCAGTGGGATCTGGCACTACTTTAAGCCAAATTCACCTACAATTGATCGAAGAATCGGACTACCGGCTTGAGCCCATTAGAGGTTGTCTATGTGCAGAACCCATCAGAAGTACTTGATCTGACCCCTCTCCCACGAATTGGTCGTGTTCACCCCCGAGCTGATAAGATGGCTAAGCATTTTCGTATTATTCATGAGCAGGTCAAGTTAGCTATTCAGGAGAGCAATACCAAGTATAAGATGAATGCAGACAAACGGCGATGTCAGGTGTTGTTCGATGAGGGTGACTTAGTGTGGGCTGTCCTCACTCGAGATCGCTTCCCTGTGGGTGAGTATAACAAGCTCAAGGAACGGAAGATCGGCCTGTGAAGTCCTGCAGAAGATTAATGACAATGCATACCGGTTGCGCCTCCCCAATCATTTGAAGACCTCAGACATCTTTAATGTGAAGCATATGAGCCCTTGCTTTGTGGAGTCAACTGATATAAACTCGAGGGAGAGTTCTTTCCAACCCTGGGAGGCTGATGCAGGAGAGCCCGAGTCAGACGATGCCGAACTATCTGATTGCACCAATAGAGCTTTGGCATACCACGACTTGGTGGACCGACGTAAAAGCGGAAGGTGATCGAGCCAAGTCCGGAATTGGGGAGCACTTTGGACACGTTTCGATATTTTTGCCATAATTTTGGCTACTGATATCGGATTCGCGCGGTCAACCCCAATTCGGAAAGCTCGTCTCGATGCGCACGTGGAGTCCATCCAACTTTGCTCGATGGACCCTTCCTTCATCCTCAAATTCCACTGTTTTCCCCGTTGTTTCTTCGTTTCTCGGTGTTTTTTTCCATTTTGGCAATACTTCGTTTGCCAATATAGGATAGGATATGAATCCGATTTGAACTAGGATTTTTAGGAGTTATCTGTTTTGTTTAGTTATTTTAGAATTAGATAATTTTTTCTATTGAACCAAAATTTGCCGATTTGGGCAAATTTGGATAAGGAGATAGAATTTCTAGGTTATCTTAGTTAGGTTTTTTTAGCTATTTAAACCTGGCTTGTGGGTTGAATTTTATTCATTGATCATTGAGTTTTATTTTCCTTCTAAAAGTTTAAGAGACTTTTCTTCTCTGTTTGTCCTCCCTTTTTCTTGCTCTTTTATCAATCCCCATGTTTACCATCGCCCGCAGGTTAATCACTACCCTGCCCGGCGTCACCAGAGCAGCGGCACGGGTAACCCCAAGGAAGGATTCTATCGGGCATGGGTCAGAGAAGAAGAAGGTAGAGAAGAAGAGAGAGGAAGGCACGATTCACCCTCTCAAGAATTGAATTTGATTTTAATTCCTCACTTAGGTCAGCCAACTTAGGATATATATAAATATATAATAAAATTTTTAATTCATTTCTTTATCTTATCACTAACCCTTTAATTATTTTAAGTTATCTCCCCACTTTATGTCCCATCGCCTTTAAATCTATCTTATCTTTTCAATGATTCACCGACACTAATCCGGAAATCCTGAGTCAATGATTCCAGTGGTACTGGCGCACTGTAATATCACGAGGTCTATCACTCATCAGACCAGATCCGAAATTATCTGCTTTTGACTCGCCCGATCTGTTTTATAGGAACTCTAACTTTTGTTTGGTTCTCCCACTTAATTAATCTTGATTAATTAACACTTAGTAAATTTTCTAATTGATTAACCGAGGTTATCTTATACATCCATCTCCAACTATTCCAAGTGTAAGTGGCCTGGCCCAATAAGGGTTTCCCTAGGCCCATTAGTTGCGAGGCTGGATTTAAATTTATTTATTCTCGATTTTCCTTTAATTGAGTTTTAAAATAATTTATTTATTTTTCGTGCTAATTAATCCCATTAATTTTTGAGAATTTTCTGATTTATTTATTTAGAAAATTCAGGGTGTTACACATTCCGAGAAATCCCTGATATGAAGATTGGGACTACGTACGACCGCGTACTCAATGTGCACGGCTGTGTACAATGGACAGCGTACAAGGCGTCTTCAATCCTATTCTACACAAAATCGAATTCCTACTTAGGGTAGCCATCAAACTTCATTTATATCAAACCTGAAGTGGTGGTAGGATCCAGTATCATACTCCGAGCACAAACTAGCTCTCTCAGTCCCTACCGACCCCCACATGTCCAGCAGGAGGAAACCAGAACCTCATTCCATGATAAGAAAAACATACAGAGAAGAAAACCTCCACCTCCATCTACTGAAATCACTAGACCACGGCAAAAGATATGAACGGTTACAACAAAGGAGATTCGAGGATTTTCGACCATCGATTGGAAAGTCCTCACAGAAGTAGGTCTTGCTGGCGAGGTCCAACAACTATCAATAAACAAGACTTCATATCAGGAACTCACATTAGAGGTACTATCAATAATCACAATTTTAAAAGGAGTATGTTCTTGGCATCGACAAGATCAAATTGAGTTTCAAACAGTAGGAATTCCCAGACAGATGAGTTACTTAGAGTTTGCTATCCACCTCAGCTATATGACCTAGATTTCACCAAAATATCTGAATACGACTTGTTAATGGGATACAGATCACGTGGATGCACACAGAAAGTATGCTGGGAAAGGCTCAGCACGGACCCATACTACGATCCACAAGTATCAAAAGCATCTTCGCTTCGATCACCCACACACAGATACATCCATGTAGTCCTAAGTTGTTCTATCATAGGATGAGGAAACAGCATGGGGGTAGTGATCAACAAGGATTTCCTATTCTTAATAAGCATGGTGGACAGATTCAAGTTGCACCTAGGATGAATTAAGGCACAATTTCTCCTTCATCAAGAAACGAACCCAAGAGTAGGAGTAATCTTCATCGAACCATATATCACTTCCTAGCAAAAGGGATGCAAATACTATCTGAAGCATCAATCAAAAAGATGAAAATCGTTGGGAATACAACACCGATCACCACACCGACCATGCGAGCGATGCAGCTTCTATAAACAGCACGTACCTCACAATAAACCACCTATACTGTTGCCACCCCCCTGAAGGCACAAACACCGCCAACCACGGCTTGGCCTAGTACCTCATCTCCACCAGCAGCACCAACACTTACCTTGACAGACAGGGATGCCCTCCTACTCTGGCTGGTGCACGCCACCCAGCTATCATTAGATTGCCAGGACAATATATATCCACCCCAGCCACTACCATCAGCTCAAACCATAAGAGACACGGGGGTGGCAGCTCGAGACAGTGTTACTGGAGATGACCGGTCAAGAAGATATTGGAGATGAATGCGACAACACCGAGGAGGAGGACGATTTCGGCATCTTAGCATCATCTTCTTTATCTTTTTATTTATAACTTTTGTATTTTCTTTTTCTTTTTAGTCAGTCTATTCATAAATGGTTTTAGTCTTTCTATATGTCATGGAGTTTCACTTTTTGTGCCTTCGATGTTCTCTGGAAAAGTTGAAATTCACACTTGACAAGAAACACATCGAAAGAAATAGACACATCATGATACACACTAAGATAAGTGTACTTTCTCTCTCCCATCTCGTTTTCACATGACATATTTTAGTGCATATAGTGTGTGTATTGGGAACAACGCACAATTTAAGTGTAGGGGAGGGATTAATTATCATAAATTATATCGTTTATGATAAGTGTTGTTTTAGGATGATTTATGAGCAAATTAATGGGAGTCCTCTTATGTTTCTAGGTTAACAGTAGTGTTGGGAGCTAATTTTTCAAAAGTATATTATATAATTTTGCTTTTTTACCAGACACCTCACAAAATTTTGAGAACAAACTCTGACTATGTTGTCACTTGTCTACTTTAGGTTTGCATTCTGTCTAGTTTGTGACCATTAGTTTATGTTTTTATCAATAAAAAACAAATGAAAAGATTGGAAAGTTGCTGGCACAACCACAAAGTTGGATCCATTAGGGATACCCTACCAATATAGAAAAGAAGGTAAAAAGAGCTATCACCTTCAAAGCTTGAAAGCCGCCTTTGAATAGTCGGATCTTAGGCATCACAAATGTTCACTTGATGACCTACCAAGGGAAAAGGTTACCTCATTGGATGTATGAAGCTACTACCCCCAGGCAGAGAGAGTTAGGGAAAGAAGTTCGTGAATAAATGCTAGACACACACACATGTGGGGGGGTTTGAGTACAAGGCAAAACCTATTTTTCGTAAAAACCATTTATAGCACTCAACATTGTGTTTCCCTAGGCACCAGAGGGACTCCCAATTTGAGATCGGAGATTTTGCACTTATCAATTTTTTTTTATATGTTTCCTTTGCTTGAGGACAAGCAAAAGTTCAAGTGTGGGGGTATGATAAGTGCACAATTACACATATTCCTATCATATTTACATGTACTTATCCTGTTGTTGCGCATCAATTCCACTATTTTTGTGCTCCTTTGGGATTGTTTTGAGATTGAGCAAGTAAAATAAGTATCTGGAGCGAAAGGAACAAGAAACCGGACAAACAAGGGCGAAACAAGCTAAAAGAGCCCTTCACAGAGGTGATTGTGCACGCTCATGAACACACCCGTGCAACTCACTAATTCCAAAATGCGTAAAGACTGCAATATGGGGATGGTCGGGCATTAGATGCGCACGGTCATGCCAAATCAGATGAATTTCTATATAAACCGGCCAAAGGCACAAATTTTGGGGACTTTTCGCAAAGTAGTGTTTGGCGGGTGTTTCGAGCAACGTGAGAGTTTCAGAGGAGATCAAAGGCGGAGAAACCATCAGCAAAGGAGTCCCCATGTTTTCAATTATGTCTTTCTCCAGTATCTATGTTAGTCTTTCCATTAGCACGAAAGGCTAAACACCTTCGGTGGTGCCTTGGACACATGAACCCTATGATGATTTATTATTAATTGAATTCTTTTATTTATTTGTTTTCCTTTATTGATGATTATTATGAGTCTGTGGTTGATTTATGTGATTATATTTTGCATTAGCTATGGTCATATACCTTGTTATGTTCTAGCAAGGCACATACGTGCTCATAGTTTTTACTTGAATGTCTCTTTTATGCATACATACAGATCTCTCTTAGTTAGGTTATATGTAACACCCATCTCTTTACTGAGACAGATGTCACACCAGCCAGGTCAGGAGGGTATCCTGTGCCTAAGGCTGTAAACTTTAATACTTAACATCAATGAAGTACTCAAATAAATTCAATATGACATAAGCAAATCCGGTTACACACCGGTAGTCATATCCAAACCAAAGTCAGAAAGAGTACAACTTATCAAGTCTTGGGCAACTACGGCCCCAAATACACGAAAGCAAGCTAATACATAGAGTCAGGTACAACACAACAAGACTAAACATAAAGATAAGATACGCTAGAGCCAGCTAGAATTCGATCTTCACTCGTGACACGAGCTACTACTAAGATCCCTATCTAGATCCTGCAATAGAAAAACAATAACAGATGGGACTGAGCTATACATGCTCAGTGAGTAAAAACAACTCCGCCAGGTATTATACATACCTGTCTTTCGACAAAAACTGTACTAAAACACTAGTACATGAATAAATGCAAGTATAAATTATGAGGGTCAGCACAATTATCTTAAATTATGATAAGCATGCTAACACGATCAGAAATCCGAAGAAAGCACACAAGCGACCTCACATCATATCAAGCATATAGTAAACATGTATATACAATGGCCTCGTATCATACAAGCATGCACCCCTAGTTTGAATGTCTCCGAAAGGACTCCAACTCCTATCAAGGAACAGCGGTATACATATACAAGATCCTGATGATCGAAAATAGCGGTATACATCTACACGAGTCCAGTACTTGACGACCAGCGGTATACATCTACATGTGTATATCAAGTATAAATCTTGTATCCGATACGAGCGCTCACAAGAGTCAGCAAGGAGGTTTTATAAAAGAATGACTTTCACAAACATTTTGGTTTTAAGAAAAAAACGATTGAAAACAAAGTCCCTTTCTTAACCCAATCTCGTCTACTTAATACCTAGGCTTTATCCTGAGCCCTGCTGGATCTCTCATACATAACTAACTAAGGTGCAGCCTATGATACATGAAATAATCATTATCTACCCCTTAGGGTTTCACTTTACCATTTCTTATGCTCTTTAAAATTTAATCAATTTAAACAAGCATGAAAATACTATACAATTATAGCGCTAAATCCATTGGCATCCACAAATCGATATAAAACTCATCAGAATAAGAGAAAAGCCAATCACGAAGAGTACGTGAATAACTACATTTAAGGAGAAGTCCCCTCACCTGGAAGTCCTTCACTAATTCCTAGGTCTGGCTTGGTCTTGCTGATGCTCCCGCGGGACTTTTACCCTTTTCTAGAATTTACAATAATAACTAATTGAATACGAAATCCGTATTTTTCATAACTTAGTTCTATTGCTTTAGAATATGGAGATTATGAATACGGAAATCGTATTCTTAGCTTAGACTCCTATTTAAACTCGAAGGAGCATATCAAAGACATTAAACTAACTCAAAGCATGCTTTTCCTACTTAACATGCATTTCATGCCTTCAAGACTCCTAGAATTCCCCTAAGCATAATTAATTAAAAAGATTAATTAATCTAAAGCATGTGACACTTAAGCATACTAATCATGAAAACTAACAACACTTAAGCATGTTAAAATGAACACTAATAGGGCATTTATACTTAGAATTTTCATGAAAATTCGGCGGCACCTCCCCTATTTATAGGGCCCTGAAATTAATACAAACATTCACCATAACTACAATCAAACTTAATCATGCTTTCCATACATCATACAAGCATATAACCCCTTTAATCCCCCCTTAATCCTTCTCTAATCATAGCCTTAATAGTTCATTCAATCATGAATTTAATCTAGGGGTTTTTCCCCCAATTTAGGGCTCACAAAATAAAGGTAGCTCATCGGAGGAGAATGAGGGGTGGAAGCGTCGTAGTTGCGGCGTGGCTGCAGGACAACCGGCGACGCATTGCGGTGTCAAGCTGGAGGGCAGGGCGGGTGGAAAGGCTTAACGGCGGCGGTAGCGTAAGAACTCCGGGCGCTGGGTGAGGCTCAAGCGGTCGGCATAAGGGGCGACCGCGACTGGGCGTTGAGCAATGGTGGCGGGCTTGAGGTGGCCGGGGCGCTGCAGCGGAGCCTCCGGGCGAGTCAGCGGTGCGCGAGTCCAGGCCGGCGACGGGCGCAAGTAGGGGTGGTTAAGCGGCGGCCGACGCAAGCATGAGAGAGGAGAGGAGATGAAGGGAAAGCTAGGGCACGATGAAGTCTCCTCCCAAATTGAAATTTGATTTTTCCTTTTACTTAAGTTTGCCAAAACTTAGAGGCATATATATATATATATATATATATATATATATATATATATATATATATATATATATAAGTTTATTATTTAATTTCTATTAATTAACTTATCTCATAAAAAGATAACAATTAATTAATCTATCCCACTAACTTTACGTCACATCAACTTAAATTAATATTAACTTTTAAATAATTCATCGGCCCAGATCCGGAAATCCAGGTCAATGATTTCAGTCATCACGGGCGTACTGTAACATCACGGGGTCTGTCTCTTGTCGGACCAGATCCGCGAATATCGGCTTTTGACTCGGTGAATCTACTTTATCGGAACTCTAACATTTGACCGGTTCTCCTATTTAATTAATCTTGATTAATTAACACTTACAAAATCTCCCAATTAATTAACAGAGGTTATCTTAACCGTCCACCTCCAACTATTCCAAGTGTAAGTGGCCTGACCCAAAAAGGCCTTCCCTAGGCCTATTGCGAGGCTGTATTTAAATTTATTAATCCTCAATTTTCCTTTAATTGAGCTTTAAAATAATTAATTTATTTTCCGTGCTAATTATTCTCATTAATTTTTGAGAACTTTCTGCTTTATTTATTTAGAAAATTCGGAGCGTTACACAATCCACATGTATTTACATACACTGGTTAACCGCTAGTTGGTAGGGAGAGATGACAACACCGGAGTAGTGACACATGCAGATTTATATATGTTTTACAATATTTTACACTGTTACCCGATACATATGGGGCACATGCTCGCCGACTACATTACACATCAGGGGCAGCATGTCAAATTGTGGGTGAGATCAGCAAGGTCCTATATTAAAAGGCTGATTAGAGGTATGGGCATATTGATTGGGGCATAGAGCATGACTTAGTTGTGCACCATGGATGCATTTGGGTTTAGCACACTATGCTGATGGAGTTGCTCGTACATACCGACCGCAGATACACCATCATAACGATCTAGCAAAGAGGACCTAGCCAACGATAGGGAGGAGAGTCCAAACACTTCATTCTTGAGATCAAAGGACAATCCTGCCCTCGTAGCACCCTAGCCTCCCCACTAGTATCCCAAGCCTCATCCCGTAGCAGGCTGGAGTAGCAGATAGAGTTGCGAACTGAGCAGAGACTGATTTAAGCAAAGTAGCGCACAATTTTGGAGGAGCATCGACAGATGCGATCTAAGATCCAACAGATACTAGCGCTGCTCCGTGCTTCGGCCGCCTCAACATCATAGTCACGAGCATCGACTTTGGCTCTTCCACCACCCATTGCAACACCGGTACCCTAGGTAGGCACTCTAATTTCCACCCATGTTGTTTCATCTAATGAAAAATAGCCCAATTGGAGGACCAGGACTTATTATTTTGTCACCATCTTAGTTGTTTATCAAGTCTTTGTACTAGTATGCAAGGGCTTCTCCCTGGTATACTTGTTATTATCTCATTTTGTGTTAGTGATTTTTGGATTTTCTTTTCATCATGCTTGAGCTATATTGGTCCATTCTTGCCTCGTAGGATTTAGAGAGTAAAAATTTTTGCGTATATGGTTGATCGTCCCAAATTCAAACTCAAATTAGAATCATCATTATTGAATCTAAGAAGTCTCAGTTTGTCCTTCTGATAAGAGTTCAAATGATCATATTTTAAGACCATTTACATGTACATTTTGCACGCAATTTGAAGCAATTATAGCCCACCCATACTCAATTTGTGTCAATTTTATCTTACAAGATATTGGAAGGTCTCAGGAGTAAGATGGAAGCTATTCAACATCATTTGAGGCAAAAACAAAGGAAACAAGAGGTTACAAGGGCATGTACGTGGATGCACGCCTATTTGGAGAGCAAGAGCCACTGCCTAGTCCTACACAAGCAAGAACATAACCGTGTAACCCCGGATTGCAGACCGAGCATATCCCAAGAGCCACAGGCGCCCGCGTGACCACCCATGTAGACCAGCATATGCTTTCTCGAGAACTACAAAGTCACCTAGGTGCCCGTGTGCCTGCCCTCGTGGATCGATTTCACACCCAACACGACCCGATTTTATTTCAGATTTAGCCCCATATAGAGCCAGATGGTACCAGATATTTTCAAATAACATATAGTATACTATAAATAAATAGGATTAGGGTTTTGGGAGGAGAAGATTACTATCCATCAATCTACTATTTCATTGCGGAATCATACATTGATTCAAGCCTCATATATCATCGGGCTGATTTGGGTTTCATTGAAGATCTTGGAACCAGAGGTCGTGAGGACAAAGGGGGTCGAAGGGACATTCTCATCACAAATCCGTGCACCCCACCAACTATCCTCGTCAATTGTGGAGGGAAGGGTGTTACACATTATGTTGTAGTCCTTTCTCTTTTATCTTGTATTGGATTTGTGTTCTCCTTTAATGGGGAACTACTTTTCTAGATACTTGGCCATGATGAATCTTTGGGTTAGGACTTAATTTGTGTTATGGATTCCTATATTTGAATGATTGCTTTATGTTTGAGATCTATTGAATGTTTTGTATGTCTTGGTTATCTACGTTGCGACTGCCCTAATTTCCAATTGGATTATCGGGGGAAGAAGTGAATGCCTCCCCGTGTGTAGACTTCAATAGAGAGAGTTGTGAGTACGCCGAGAGATTAGGTACTAAGGTGAGAGAATCTTTTAGATTTCTTATTCCCATAGTTGTTCCAAGATATAGGTTCCCTAGACCACTAATGCAATGAGGGTATTCGGTATAGATCGCCTCGAGAGAGGGATTTAATACAACTTAGGAACTCTTGGTCCATAACCTAGGAATCGTTAATATAGAGATCCATATCCACATCTTTTCATAAGAACCCGGAGGGGATTCTGATGAGAACCCGCCGAGGAGAAGCCAGCGTCGACGAGAAGCACGCCGGCGTCATGGGGTGGAAGGCTAGTCCGGCGAGTCTGAAGGAGGTGTGGCCTAGGCGGGAGATAGTCCACGTTCATATTCCAGGCTTATGGTGTTTTAAAATGTTCAGTTTATTTAGAAAGTAATGGCATAAATGTAATAAACAGGGAGGACTTTTATATAAGCCCTCTTTGTTTTAGGTTTGGGTATCTTTTTGGGTTTTAAAATTGGAGGAGTTGGAAGGGCGGAGCTGCGATCCATCATCGGCGGAGTAAGGCTGCGGCCTTGTGAAGCTTGGGCTGTTCTGGCAAAGTTCGCGGCGTCGGAGCGGAGGGGACTTCCTAACATTCGCGGAGGGAGCGATCCACACCATCGGGTTGACCTTCAACATTTCAGAAGGGGCTCATGCTTGGCTGTAGTGTGACCTTGTTTTGATGTGATTTGGGGTGAAGAAGAGTTTGAAGGGCCAACCAACTTAAATTGGTTTTGGTGTTGAGTTGGTGTGTTGGTTGGGTTGGGTTTTATTTATGTTTTGGGTCCCATGTTGAATGTTTATGAATGAAGGATTGCAGTATGTTAAAGATCCAATTGAAGTTTGTATTTCAATGAATTTGTTCCAATTTCATCAGTTATGAGTGTAAGAATGGATGCTTGTAATTTCTGGAATTGAGCTGGGTCCTATGGAGTTAGAGAAGTGCTTCAATTCAGGTGGCCCATCAAGTGTTTGTTGAAATGCCATCAATTCAATTGCTGTCCAACCTTGGTCTTCAGTGAATCTGTTTGCCTTTGGAGGAAGTGCAGAGCCAAGTGGGACATTTCTCTATCAGATTCATTGCCAGAGTATCTCCCATTGATGATTGATTTCTCTCACTCTTCCACCTTGTTTTCGGGCATGCTAATTCTTAGGTTTTCTTTTGTTAGATTAGTATAAAACTTCACTAAATCTTGGATAGACTAGATAATAGATGAATAGTTAGTACTATTATTTTTAGGTCCCAGTTGATGCAGGAGGCTCAAGTCAAATGTTGGTCCTGTGTTGGCTGGTCAACGTAAAAAGGGGAAGTTACAGAGTCAATTCCAAGATTGGGTCGGTTTTTGGTGTGGTTCGGTATTTTGGCCATAACTTTGGCTACCGATATCAGAGTCGCGCGTTTGACCCCAATTAGGAAAGCTCTTTGTGGCGCGCACGACATGGGGATGTCATTTTTGAGATAATTTTAGTTATTTTTTTATTTTTAGAAATATTTAATCAATCGAATTAGGGTTTTCGGTCTTTTTTCTATTTTTGGTAATATTTCATATGCCAAATTAGTATAGGATTTAAATCCGATTTGATCTTGGATTTTTATGAGTTATCTAATTTGTTTAGAGTTTTAAATTTAATAAGTTTAGTTTTAAATAATAATTTGTGAATTTTAGCAAAGTTAGATTAGATGATAAGGTTTCTAGGTTAATCTTTTGAGGTTATTTAACCCGGCTTGTGGGTTAGTTTTTCATTATTGAATTCTGAATAAAAGTATTTTCCCGAATTTCAGAGTATTTTCTCTGGTTCTTTTGGTTCTTCGTTTGTTCTTCCTTGCGGTCCTTGGATCCGGCTAGCCTACGGGATAATCGCTACCCCGCCCGGCGTCACCAGTATTACTTGCGCGACCCGTACATTTGCAGTAGTATTGGCAAGCGATCAAGTTTTTGGTGCCGTTGCCGGAGACGAAGACTATTAAGAACACTAAGAGCTTATTAATTTAGTTATTAGTTTTAGGGGTTTTTTTTTCCTTTTTGATTTCTATTATTATTCCTTTTCACTAATCATCATTTCTCTATCTTGTTTGTGAGGAACCGGTGTGCGACCCGAGCAAATCCAAAGGGTCGAATTGAAGGAGATAGTGAAATTGAGCGGACATTGCATCGGAGAATTAGAGAAGCACAAGAAGTACCACAAGAGATAACTCAAGGATCTTCTTTGGAAGCCGAAAATTCTACTCCTACAGAAATTGATATTGAAGCTAGAGAGTTTCCAATCATGGCCGAGAGAAGGAGAACCTTATTTGAGTATGAATGACATGAATACAAGGGAGAAGAGTTCAGTGTCCATCCTCCAGAAGTGAATATGAATTTTGAGATTGAAGCGAGCACAATCAGTATGATTCAGAATCAAGCACAGTTCGATGGGCGTCCAGACGAGTATCCACACGCGCATCTTGTGCGTTTCATTCAGATTTTCAATATGTTTAAAATTAATGGAACATTTGATGATGTTATCCGGTTGAGACTTTTTTCATTTAGTTTGAGGGAGGCAGCATATAGATGGCTCACTAGCCTTCCTGAGGGAAGCATAAGGACTTAGAAGGACATGTTGGACATGTTCGTTGGTATATACTTTCCTCCAAGTTAGGCTGCACAAATTAGACAAGAAATTTCTTCTGGGTGAACCAAAGGGAATCCGAGTCACTCTTTGAGGCATACGAGAGGTTCAAAAACTTATTTCGATATTGCCCCCATCACGAACATGAACCATGAACAAAGATTCACACATTCTATAATGGTCTTAAAAATCACAATTAGGGCTGTCAAATGATCAAGTTGCTCGTGAGCAGCTCGAGATCGACTCGATAGAAGCTCGAGCTCGGCTCGGAATCTCGAGCTTCAATATCGAGCTTGAAATTAATTTCCAACCAAGTTGAGCTCGATCGAGCTTAGATCAAAAAGCTCAAAATTTAATATTTATATATTAATATATAATATAAATATTAAAAATAATAATATATAATATAGTATATGAATAAAATATTTAATATTTAATATTAATATATAATATACAATATAAAAAAAATTAATTTATAAGTAAGTTTTAAATTTTAAGCTAAATCGAGACGAGCTCGAGATTTCAAAATTATAATTGAGCTCTTAATTTCGAGCTAAATTGAGTGGAGCTTGAGCTTTTGAAATTAAAATCGAGCCAAGCTAATTTCGAGCTAATTTCGAGCTCGAGCCAAGTTCGAGCTCGAGATAGGTTAATTTGAGCCGAAATCGAGATGGGCCCAGACTGATCAAGCTCGGCACGTTTATAGCCCTACAAATAACTTATGAATTCCGCAATTGGCGGTTTATTAAGCAACAAATACCCCCAAGGATGCAAAGCAGCTTTTTGAAGACATTGCAAGTACTGAATTAGTCTGGTTATCGAAGGGGAGAAAGCCTTGTAGTGCTCGAGTTTGTGCAATAAGCTTAGAGTCGGGTCTTGCAGCAAAGGTGGAGGAATTGTCCGAGAAGCTAGACCGATTGACTACTTGTACTTCGAGCTAGGCTGCAGTGATGAGTTATGATACTTGTGGAGGAGGGTATGATGTGTCTCGATGCCCTATGTCGAGTGTTAAGGTTGCCCCTATGGGGTAAGTACAATTCATACGTAATGCATCAAATCCTCAAAGAACTCAATTCAGGCCTTACATGCCAAATTGGAGTCACCCAACTTTATCATATGACAACTCAAAAGGAGAACAAGGCCCTCTGGGATTTCAGCAGCCTCATAAACCACAAGGACAGAAATACACCATGGAATATATCTTGGCTAGATTCATGATGACTACAAATACCAAATTTTATACATCAACCCTACTTTGAGAAATGTGCCAGCAATTATTAAAAATTTGGAGAACCAAGTGGGTTAACTTGCTAAAAATTCTTTAGAGAGCCCCAGGGTAGTCTTCCTAGCAACACCGAACCCAATCCTCGAGAGCATTTGAAAGTCATCCCTTTGAGAAGTGGGAGGGAGGTAGAGTTAATAGTAAAGACTCCTCCAACTAAAGAACCTCAAGTGGAAGTTGGTGAGACGTCTAGGACCAAGGAAATTACTCAAGAGCAGTAGTGAAGTAGAAAGAATGAGAGAAGGAACGACCACCTATTCCTGAGCATCAACCCAAAATTCAATATCCGGAGAGATTGAAAAAAGACAAGATACTCATTTTAAGAGGTTTTTAGAAACAGTTAAGCAGTTGCATGTTAATTTTCTGTAAGTTGAAGTGCTCTCCCACGTGCCGAAATATGTGCTTGTTGAATTAATTAATGTTACTAAATCTGCAGCTATATGTGTTTGCAAAATTTTGATAGTTTATGTCGTTACAGAAAAATCTATCTCTCAATCCATAAGTCTAATTTTACTGATCTGGAATTCATTAGAAAGCTCTCTTCATAACCTTTTCTAACGGTATATTACACACACCAATAAGGAGAGTATATAGGACTCAATTGTCTTATGAATAGGACAGCCTGGAAACCCCAATTTCGGCATGTATTCTCATCTCATATAATTTTAATTGAACACCATACAATAACTAATCTATACTTTAATTCTGATATTAATGCGACATTGTTAGGCTACATATTATAGAAACACAAATCTAATTTTATAATTAACAAAGTATTATTGAACATACTTTACTTCCTAAACTCTCCAGGTCTCACGTATGCCCTGTTGCCTTTTCTTGACAATTTAGTCATGTATATTAGAAGTTATCTAGCATTAAATGGAATTTATTGGTGTTCTACAGTTGCACTCAATCATTTCCAATTCATATTACAAGGATATTGTTAACATTCCGTCATCTTTTAACTTTAGAACTAAGGATAATTTAAGCCCCACTCCAGCTGAAATTTCAGCACCTGCAGGATGTCTCCTTGTTCCCATATCCTCTTGAGTATAAGGGAAGTTTAATTTCCATTCAAGGAAAACATACTATGAATAATGAGCAAGTTCAAACCAATAAAAGCTATCTAAGATTTGCTTGCATAACATCTCATAAAGACATAACTTTAAGCAATATAAAATCTATAAAGCTGGAATGAGATGACCGGATTAGACAAACTGACATTGGGGAAAGGATTTGGAGAAAATGATATCCTTTGAGAGCATGAACTCGTGATTAAGATGCTATCCAAAAGTGGAAATTTATTTACGAAAATATAACTGCTTAAAATTGCGGGTAGGAATTTAGAAATCAGTTATGGCATGCCAACCATCTCAGCAGCATCGGAGAAGAAACATGAAGAATTTAAAGTGACTTCCCTTTCTATATTGGAATCTTTCCTACAATTAATTATGCCATCATATAGTTACAGGATCTAAACTCCCATCCATAAATATGGCCCTCGCTCATCTTTCGCACACTTAAAGGAGAACTAAGATCCAACTAAACAGATAGATGCTTGGAAGCTCTAAAAGAAAAGTGAAGCAAAGGTCAAACCTTTGTCTCAAGCTTCCGAATGGTTTCATCTAGCGAGACTACATCCATTTGCAATCCTTGCAGCTTCTGCAAGCACTCAGCCCCAATTTGCTTTTCTCTCAATACCGAATGGAAGCTCCGCCGCCACGTCTTACATATGATTATGGTTGGATATAGATAGAAAGAGAAGGAGATAGAAAACAAGGTTTTTAGAAATCAAATGGGCACTCTCTCATTGATGCTTCCTCAGAGTCTCTGGCATAAGACAAAGATGAGAGAAAAGTACTCAATGAGACATAAGGAAGGGAAGGTGTTCAAGTAGTGGGGTGATGTAAGGATAAATGCTTAAAGCGTTGGCAGCTATTTCAACTTTTTATTTTTCATTTTGAAAAGTTAACGAAAAAAAATCAATTATGGGATTTCAACGGGTGAATTCTAACATTCCTTGCCTTACACCTAAGGTCGCCTAACTTGGGTTTTTGTGACTGGCATTGGCCGGTCACAAAAAAACCAAGTTCAAAATCTCAAATTAAAAAGGGTAGCGTTTAGCTGCGGCCAGACAGAGATTGGGTGCGAACTTTTACTATTTATTACTGTTCATTAGTGAAATGGCGTCACACCCAATTCGTGAAGAACCGCACCCAATTTGCACATGCTCGCACTGTAGAAAAAAGGGCCTGGGTGCGGCCAGACACATACTGGGTGCAGCTCTATTCAAATTGGGTGTGAACTTTTACTGTTCATTAGTGAAATGGCGGCACACCTCATACCGTAGTAGTTAGGGTCTAGGTACGGCCAGACAGAAATTGGGTATGGTTCTATTCATATTGGGTGCGAACTTTTACTGTAGGGTCTGGGTGCGACCAGACAGAGATTGGGTGTGGGCTTATTCAAATTGGGTGCGAACTTTTACTATTTATTACTGTTCGTTCGTGAAAATGGCAGCGCATCTAATTCGTAAAGGGCCGCACCCAATTTGCATATGCTCGCACCATAGTAGGTAGGGTCTGGGTGTGGCCAGACAGAGATTGGGTGCGGCTCTATTCAGATTGAGTGCGAACTTTTACTTTTCATTAGTGAAATGGCGGCGCACCCAATTCATGAAGGGTCGCACCCAATTTGCACATGCTCGCACTGTAGTAGGTAGGGTCTGGATGTGGCCACACAGAGATTGGGTGTAGCTCTATTTAGATTTTTTGCAAACTTTTACTATTATGTTCATTAGTGAAATGGCGACGCACCCAATTCGTGAAGGGCCGCACCCAATTTGCACATGCTTGCACCGTAGTAGGTAGGGTCTGGGTGCAACAAGACAGAAATTGGGTGCGGCTTTATTCATATTGTGTGTGAACTTTTACTGTTCATTATTGTTCATTAGTGAAAATGGCAGCGCACCCAATTCGTGAAGGGCCACACCCAATTTACACATACTCGCACCATAGTAGGTAGGGTCTGGGTGCGGCCAGACAGAGATTAGGTGTGACTCTATTTAGATTGGGTGGAAACTTTTACTGTTCATTAGTGAAGTGACATCGCACCCAATTCGTGAAAGGCCGCACCTAATTTGCACATGCTCGCACCGTAGGAGGTAGTGTCTGGGTGTAGCCAGACAGAAATTGTGTGCGGCTCTATTCAGATTGGGTGCGAACTTTTACAGTTCATTAGTGAAATGGCGACGCACCTATTGGGTGCGGCCAGGCAAAGAAAAGGTGCGGCTTTATTCAGATTTGGTGTGATAAAAATAAAAAAAATTGGGGTATTATGTGACCGGTCAGTTCCGGTCACAAAACCCAAGTTAGGTGACCTTGGGTAGACCCAAGGAATGTTTGAACGCACCGATCTCAGCGAGTCGAGTGAATATGGTTGAGTTTTCAATTCAACCCCTCTTTTAAGGAATAATTATAAAGGAGTTCTCACAAGTCATATCCCAATTTTTATATTGAGGAACTTTTACATGTAGGTCCACAACTTTGCCGGTAATTGAAAATAAGCTACCGAGACTAAAAAATAGCCCGACTATTAGTATTAATCCAACAAAGAAAAAAAATACTAAACCGAAAAAGATAAACAATATACTAAAAATTTTAAATTCTCTCTAAAATCTGGGCATTAAAATACTTGTTTGATCATTGGTGAACATATGCAGGAAGTGCTAGTTATTGATCCATTAAAGCAATATCTTTAAGAGTTAGCTGATGCACCGAGAGAAGCTACGAAGGAAACATCTAAGTCTGAAGGAAAGGAGGGGTTTGGAAGAAAAGCGAAGGAGCCAAAAAGAACATCCTCCCAAACAAAAATATGGATAGTAAAAGAGAAGGGAAAGAATAGCAAGAAGATGTGGAATCGAGGTAAGGTAGGGCATTGCATGAATGCCCATCATGGTGTCCCTTATTTAGTCTAGTCTAGGATTTTTGTTATTTGGTAATTGTTTCAAGGGAAGGGCTAGAGAAAGCTTTCATGTTTTCTAGCCACCATGAGGTGAAATAAGCTACGTTAAACAAACGCTTCTTGGGAGGCAACTCAAGGTCTTAGGAAAATTCTCTAGTTTCATTTGTTTAGCTTAGTTTTAAATCATTCAATAAATTTCTACAACTCCTTGATCTGCCAAAAATTTGTGATTCCTCAACCTTATGTTAATAGAGTTGATTCTAGAGCCTATATCCGAGTCATGAATCTACGGAGTTGGTTCTGGAAGGTTTATTATGAGATCCTTGTAGAGATTTAATCAATAGAGAGCCCCATGGGAGTCCCCACGATTGCCTAAAAGCTTGTGCTACTCGTGGGATTTTATGAAACAGGCGCATCCACGCATGTTTGATGAGTCCAGTAGCTTATCCAGACCACTACACGGCGTGCTAACCCATGTAGTGAGTAAAATTTTCCCACACGAGGTGCGTCTATTCAACTTCCCGCGACTTTTCTTTTAAATAACCCTATCTACCACTCCCCTTTTCATCTTTTCTCTAGTTTGCACCCCTCTAAGACCCTCTCTTGTGCCTTTTTTTTCATCTAGGGTAGATCATAACTTGCAACCAAGTCAAAACCCGGGTAAAAATCTATTATTTAAGATCTTGAAGATTCATTTCAAAACGTAGATTTTTTTTTTTATGGTTTTAATAGGTCTTCCTGTTGATTGTCCATGGATTGAAGGCATCATTGGACAAATTTCTTGTTTGGTTGCATAAATGTGTATAGAATAAGGCTTTTCCCATATGTATTCAATAGAGAAATAGCTTGTACACGTGAGAGTCGTAGCCGGCTAGTCCTAGAAGCTCTTATGAGCTACGCGGCCATACCATGCAGGCACATGGACCTGTATGGTAGCAAAATTTTTGGGGAAGACAGGGATAAATGCTTTAATTTTATTTTATCTTGATCTTACATTCTTTTCACACAATTTAGGTATTAACGCACTCCAAGTACGCCAGCGGCAAGGGTTTGAAGCGCAAACGAGGCGAGGGCCCGTCTTCCTCGGCCCACGATTCACTCGGAGCAGATATAAGGAGCGCTGCGACATATTAGTCACGAATTGGTTCTGCCGCCACTTCATTGACTGGATGGTACTACGCAAGCTAGGGATCGAGACAGAGGTGCTAGATATGATTTCTTTCGGCAGATGGGATCGTGTTTTTGATATATAAGAGCCAGTTTATAATGAGTTTACACTAGAGGTTTTGAGTAGTTTTGAGTTAGACTAGAGCCATTTCCCCATGGGTAATTCACAGGTGATCTGATTTCAGCTACATGGTGAGATGCAACAGATGAGCATCACAGACTTCTCAGTATTCATGGGACCGAGAGTATACATAGACAAATGAGTACAGGGACCTAGACGTAGATTTCCCGGTGGATATGCTATTCACCAGACATTGGCCACTCACCCATGGAGGGAGCGTGGAGTCACAAAAGGAATCTTATATTGCTGACCCGATCTATCGCTACTTATAGTCCCTTATCAGGCTCTCGGTAGCCGCTTGGGATTATAGTATTGAGGTCATCACACACGTCGACTTGCTCATGATGTATAGCATAATCAAGCGATATATAGTACACCTCTGGTATATCCTCGTTGACTTCCTTGCATGCCAAGGCCGTATACAAGACTCCGAGCTATTTCAGCAGGGTCCTACGTGACGATGCTTATCCGTGGTATGGGTCTGCTCGGTGACGTACGAGGATTGGAGCAGATACGCACTATGGAGCCCCTAGGTTTTTCCACACTACGGCTCATGGGGCTTAAAGAGCGCACCACAAGTGGATTTGTTATCATTCGGGGTATCGGCTAGGAGGACCGAGCCAGCAACAAGGAGGAGCCCCCAGCCGCACCATTACTAGAGGCTAAGGGTACTCTTTCTGCATTGCCACCTCCATCTAGGGGTCGCCATCTACGCCATCATCAAATTATACAGCAGGTAGAGGAGCTTCAGGAAGGGCAGCAGGCCATTCTATAGGAGTAGAGTCAGATTCGAGATAATCAGCAGAGTCTCCTCACTGCCAAGTACCATATTATCGAGGAGCAGCAATAGATTTGGGCAGAGCAGCAGCACACGCGGTGGGACATCCTCCATATTCTATCTCTACTTTGTGATCAGCCTTCGTCCACAACACAGCATGCACCCCCATCCTCATCCTCAGCATTGATCCACTCACACCTGATACTCGCACAGTGTGTGTGACGACTAATCCGCAAGTATACGGGGTCAATCATGTAGTAAAGTACCCAAAAACAGGGTTGTCAAATCAATAAAGACTGGGATACTAGTACTAACTATCTTTGCTATATAGTTGAGAATATAGACGGTACTTGTAATTTGATTGAATATCTAAAGAAGGTACTAACGCGAACAATTGGTTGGTTATGGGCAATCAGAGATGAGACGTGGCACCTCAGATCACAATTCTCCTAGGATTCCTTTGTTAATTATAGAATTCTAAGTATTGACAATCCATTGGTTAATTCTTGGGAGTTCGATAATTGCACCATCTAGATAACACATCCGATCTCTCTGTATGCAAATCGATCTCATTACCTTTGCCTAGTTATAATCTAAGTGAGAGTGATATGGATCAATGAACAAATTAGGAGTTTTCTAGGGCATGCCCGGTTTTATCAAAGGTTTAAAAAATATTTTTCAAAAATCACAAAACCTTTGACTAAACTGCTAGAAAAAGATGTACCATTAACTTTGATCAAGAATGGATGGAAGCGTTTACCATTTTAAAGGACCAATTAACGAAAGCTCCCATCCTAGCAACTCCAAGATTGGAGCTTACCTTTTGAACTAATGTGCGATGTGAGTGATGTTGCAGTTGGAGCAGTTCTTGGTCAAAGGAAGGACAAGAACTTTCAACCCATCCATTACTCAAGCAAAACACCGACGGAGGCGCAAGAAAACTACACAACAACTGAAGAGGTGCTATTGGCAGTGGTCTATGCGTTTGATAAATTTCGTCCATATATGGTTCTATCATAACTCATTGTTTATACTGACCATGCAGCTCTGAGGTACTTATTGAACAACCTAATGCTAAACCTCGCTTAATACGTTGGGTGTTGCTATTGCAGGAATTCAATCTCGAAATTAGGGATAAACGAGGAGCAGAAAACGTGGTGGCATACCACTTATCCCGATTGGAGGGGTCAGGTGAACCTAAAATGGAAAGAGGTAAAGTTAATCACGCATTTCTTGATGAGCGGTTATACCTCATAGAAACAATAAAAGAAACAGAGACTCTCTGGTTCGCAGATTTTACAAACTATCTGGTGGGACACGTCACCCCGAGAGGCCTTTCCACCCAAGAAAAAAGGAAATTCTTCTCCGACCTACGGAACAATATATGGGAGGACCAGTATTTGTACAGAGTCTGTGTAGACCAAGTAATTCGAAGGTATGTGTCTCAACTCGAAGGCTGGGAAATAATAAGGCACTGTCACACTGAACCAACTAGGGGCCACTTCAATGCGGACCGGACCGCTGAAAAAGTCTTCACAACTGGATTCTTTTGGCCGACAATATTCAAGGATACAAGAACTTTCATGCAGACATGTGACAAATGACAAAGAGCTAGTAACATTTCTAGACGCGACTAGATGAGTCAAAATCCAATCCAACAACGCGAAGTATTCGATGTCTGGGAAGTTGACTTTATGGCACCTTTCCCAAACTCCAACAGGAACAAATACATTTTAGTCACAGTAGACTATGTGTCCAAATGGGTGGAAGCACAAGCCTTGCCGACAAATGACGCAAGAGTAGTAGTCAAGTTTTTAAAGAAATTATTCTTTCGATTTGGCACACCATGAGCAATCATCAGTAATCGCAGGACACATTTTTGCAATAGACAGTTCAATCGAACTTCGAAGAAATATGGAGTAACATACAAAATGGCGACCCGATACCACCCTCAAACCAGCGGTCAAGTTGAGGTATCAAAACTGAGAATTAAAGCGGATCCTTGAAAAAACAGTGCAACATAATAAACGCAACTGGTCCGAAAGACTAGATGATGCACTATGGGCATACAAAACATCATACAAGACACTAATAGGGAGTATCTCGTATCTGTTGGTTTATGGAAAGGCATGTCATTTACTAGTGGAATTAGAGCACAAAGCGTACTGGGCGATGAAGTTCCTCAATTTCGACCTCGAAACAAGTAGACAAAAGCGAAAACTTCAACTAAACGTTCTTGAAGAATGGAGCGAAAAGGCCTATAAGAACGCAAGGATATACAAGGAATGGACAAGGAAGTTTCACGACGCACATATAAGGACAAGACAATGTTTCCAGGTAGGAGATCAAGTTTTGCCTTTTAACTCACGGCTTTATTTGTTTCCAAGAAAAGTCAAGTCAAGATGGTCGGGCCCATTCACAAAATTACCCAAGTCTGCCCACACAGAGCAATTGAAATCACACACCCATCGAAAGGTACTTTTAAGATCAACGGGCAACGCTTGAAGCCATATTTATCAGATGATGCCTCCTACTGCACTGAGGGAGAGAAATTTCTTCTCTTTGACCCATCTTGAGGATAGAGGGGACGTCAAGCTAATGACCTTAAACAAGCGCTTCTTGGGAGGCAACCCAAGCAACCCAAGCTCGGTTAGTTGTTCTATACAAGTTTAGGATTTGAGTTAGGTACACATTATTTGTGTATTCTATTTTCTTGATGATGCTCACTGATTATGTGTGTTCCAAAATGCATAACGACTACTAATCTTTCAAGTCTGGAGCCACTAACACATAGGACAAAAATGGATGACAAGGTAGTGTGAAGGACATAAAGAGCAACAGAGGGTTGCACGGCCGTGCTCTACACCGTGAACCTGTCACGACCATAGAAGGCGAAACGGTAAAAGAAAAGCTCGGCCATGCTTCCAAAGAGCACAGCCGTGCTCTGTTGGAGAAACAAGCACGGGCATAACCACGCTCGTTTTTTAGGCCGTGAATACCTCTAGAAATTTAGGACAAGAGTTCTCAATCAAACACCGCCGTGCTTATTAAACACGGTCATACTTCCTAGAAACACGGTCGTGCTGAATCACGCAGCCAGAAGCAAGTTGGGTTTTTAAGAAACCTTATCATCACCACGCAGCCACCACAACTCTCAGAGCCCTTTCTCCTTTCCTCAAGAGTGCAACCTTGAGAGTTCACTCAAAAATTGCAAACACAAGCACCCTCCACCATGCCTAATTGGAAGCAAAACGTCACTCAACCATCACCAAGAAAGAAGTCAAGAAGAGAAGACCACATCACCCCCAACCAAGAATTCCAAGAACAAGCCCACCGTGATAGATACGCTCAGCTATGACAACTACGATTCGGCGACCTCAAGACAATTGATTGGAACATCCTCGAAGAAGTAGGACTCATCGAGGAAACACGAAAGCTAGTGACTACGGGATCATGGGATCGTCTGCAAGACATAAATGAGCCATCATAACGAGAACTCACAATGAAGGTACTATCCACAATCACAATTATCAAGGGAGTAGCTTCATGGCACTGACAAGATCAGATCTAATTCCAAATACAAGGTACGAGGAAACATATGAGCTACACTGAGTTTGCAATCTACCTCGGCCTCTACGACCTTGAATTCACCAAAACACAAGAGTACAATCTATTAAAAGTACAAAGACCACTAGGACACGACTCCTAAGAAGCATGTTGGAATAGGCTCAGCATAGATCCCCACCATAATCCGCACGTCTCGAAGGCTTCATCACTTCGATCCCCCGCCCTCAGGAACATCCATGCAATTCTTAGTCATTCTATAACAGGGCGAGGCAATAGTACAGGTGTGGCTAGCAACAGGGACTTCGTATTCCTACTAAGTATGGTGGACGGATTCAAATTACACTTAGGATGGGTCATTACGCAATTCCTCCTTCATCAAGGAACTAGCCCAAGGGTAAGGGTGCTATTCGCTGGACCATACATAACAAGACTCGCCAAGGGGATGAATGTCTTATCAACAGCAATAAGAGGAATGACGGTGGCCGGGGGTTCAACCTTGATCACTATAGCTACCCTGCAAGCAATGAAGACAGTGTGAGCCCTGCACACCACACAGGGGATCAAATACAAGGCAGTGGACTCAAGAGGCACTGCAGGATCTAGTACAGCACCTCCACTTCCTCTTCCATCACAGAGAGCACCTATGGTACCTCCACCATCGGCTACACCTTACTTTCTGGCTGGTGGGTGGAGTCGACTATCTCTTCCGACAACAGGGAGCTGACTACCCACTGCCGCCATGGCCTCCTGCCCTACCGACGACACAAACGAAAGCGGATCCCGAGGATGTGGCCGTATCTGATGACGAGGATGCCACCGATGGCGGCGATGAGGACGACTTCTTCAGCACTTGATCTCATTTCATTTTATTTGCACCACTATTTGTACTTTTTATTTTTGCTATGGGGCTTCACCTTTTTTTTTTGCCTTCGATGTTCTTCAAGATATATTGAGATTCCCACTTGGTAGGAACACAATGAAAGGAAGAGACAAATCACGAACCACAATAAGATAAGTCTACTTTTTCTTCCTCCAATCTTACTGTCACATGTCATATTTATTTTAGTGCATATATTGTGTGCATTGGGGACAATGCACAATTTAAGTGTGGGGGAGGGATTATCTTTGAGCGATTACATTATATATGATGGGTGCTGATTTAGGATGATCTATGAGCAAACTGATGGGAGTCCCCTTTGAGTCTAGGTTGACATTAGCGTTAGTAGCCAAATTTTTCAAAAATATACATAATTTAGTCCTACCTTTACTTGACACCTCACAAAAATTTTGAGCACAAACCCTAATTTTGTTGTCACTTAATCGCTTAGGTTTGGACTCCATTTAGTTTAACCATTAGAGTGTTGATATTTTCTTATTATTTTGAAAAAAAGAAAAACAAAAGGGAAGAAAATAAAAAGAAAAAGGAAAATACGTTTATTATGGCTGGAATAATAGGAAAGTTGGATCTGTCAAGGATGCCCTACGGGTCGGAGAGTCGGATCCATTAGGGATGCCCTACCGGTATAGAAAAGATAGTAGAAAGAGCTATCACCTTTGAAGCGTGAAAGCCGCTCTTCAGCAGTCGGACCTTGGGCATCACAAATGTTCACTCGATGACCTACCGGGAGAAAAGGCTACCTCGTTGTATGTATGAAGCTACCACCCCCAACTAAAGGAATAGAGAGCAAATATTTCAGCAAATAAGAAAAGATCTAGGTTAGCTGGGCCGGACTTGAGCCAGTAAGTGGCACCGTTAGAAAATGGTTACACACACACATGGGAAGTCTCGTTACAAGGTAAGATCTATCTTTAATAAACACTTGCAGGCACCTAACACTAAGTTTCCCCGAGCACCAGAGGGACTCCCAACTATTTTGAGATCGGAGATCATGTACTCATTATTTTTTCTGGAATCCATATATTTCTTTGCTTGAGGACAAGCAAATTTTCAAGTGTGGGGGCATTTGATAAGTGCATTATTATACATCATATTCTCCTTATCATATTTATATGGACTTATCCCATTTTCAGGCGTCAATTCTCTATTTTTGTACTTCTGTGGGTATTTCTTTGTGATGGATACGTAAACAGGCAACAAGGTCAAAGGGAACAAGAAAAGGGACTTACCAAAGCAAAAAGAGTAAAAGACCACACTTGTAGAGAAGTGCATGGCCGTGCTCTCACTAAACATGGCCGTGCTTATCAAGCACGAGCGTGCTCAAGACCGTGCAACTCTCTGGATAAAGACGCGTCAGACACGACATTGTTACGAAGAGTACGGGTATGCTCCAGATCAAACACGGTCGTGCTCAAGCCAACATGGGCGTGCTTCAGATGAACATGGCCGTGCTTCATAGATTAAGAATCTATAAATAGCCGCTGCATAACCCTAGAAAACAACTTTTGACAGAGAGCAGTCATGGGCGATTTCGGCTGCTGCGGCTAGGGTTCCAGAGAGGAATTGAAGGCAATGGAGACAGTCCAGGGAAGCTTTTTATGCCTATCTTTATAGTCTCCTCTTGTATCTTAGTTATGGTAGTCTATAGCATGAGAGCCTAAACCTTCTATGGTGCATCAGATATATAAACCCTAGGATTAACTTGTTGATTAATTTTCTAATATGAATTGGTTTTACTATTATTAATAATTCTTGTTTACACCTTAATTATCCATGTTTGCAACTCTGTGTGGTTTCACTTGCATGATCCCAATCATCTATCTCCTCAAGGGATATCATTAGTATGATATTGTTCGTGTTGGATGGTCATATGGTTATTACTATTGCATTAGCCCGGAGTTGTCACCTTTCTTGATATCCTTGTGTGGTTCTCTATCCATGAGCCTTGAGTCAACTACACTAGTGGGATAGAGCATCAAGCATCCTCTGTGTTTGTGCGAATGATTCAGAATGGTTATTATTATTGCAATAGCCTATGGATTTTTTTAGATAGGTTGTAGCCGGACATAGGTGTTATGGTGTGCATGAGTATCATGAGAGATCTGGTGTTGCGGTGAGAAGTGTAATTGCTACACCATCCAAGAGTTGTTAGTAATTAGCCAGTAGTAGCGAATCAATCATTAGCAAGGGAGTCCTACGAGGATTGTGATCTGAGGTGCCATATCTCACCTTTGAGTGATGCAATCCCCCAATTGTTCGCATTAGTCTTTTAATAAAGATATCCAAATCATCACACATAGTTTAGTTTAGGCTAGGTAATATAATTAGTACTAGAATCCTGTCCCTGTGGATTTGACTACCCTACCTTTGGGAACTTTACTACTTGATCGACGCAGTATACTTGCAGAAGAGTATCACACATATTTGTGCGTGCATCACTCCGTGGGTGCCGTGGGCTCAGTGAGGGTTGTAGCCGTGTATCTAATCCTCTATGAAGTCTATGTGGCTTGCAGCATGCCCATTGATCTCAGTGTGGCTATACTTATCGGGATAGAACTCTCGATGACTATCATCGGCCCCGTCATGTACTATGATACTAGTTCCATCCCTTGGGCAATTCTCTTGATGTATGGTCCTGCGAAGATGACTTCGATCAGGGTGTGTGATGCCTGGTACATGAGTAGCTCTGCCACGATCCACCCTATGTGTAGTGGGAATCTGTGTATCATACTTTGGAGATACAGGAAGTCTCTGATGTTGACGACTTCTATGCTCAGCCCTCGGCCTGTAATTGAGTGCCTAAGGACCATTTGTATGTACCGAAGGGCTGGAGAATGAGGGTAGATGCCTTCAACCACCGCGGGTCGTAATATGGATCTGCGCTAAGTCTCTTCCAAAGAAACTCCTATGCCTCCTATGCCGATCGGCCGATCCGCAATTCTTGGTACTTAGGTGTCGTCATGTATTCTATCATATGGAATATAATGCCACTTAGTCATAACTCTATATGATTTGGTTAATGCAATGATACGAGCCCTCTAGCGATTTGGAAGGTCGACAGCTCCTCCACTGTCAGCTCCCGGTATGTCGTCTCCTGAATGGCGAAAAGGCGCCACAAACCACCCACCTCAAGATACTGGCATACATCTGTGGTGAGGCCTGCTGTCTTCAAGACGTCCCATTCATTGTGTCGAGCCTCTCCAAAACTCAGTTGTCGTAGACGCTAGTATCTGCCGGTGAACATCAAGGTCAACTCTGGCATGGGAGTAGTAGATGGAGGTGGTTGGGGCTGTGGGCTCCCTTCCCTACATTGCGTCTTCCTTTTCGGCTTCTCCTTGGAGGCTTTCTTCGGCAACATGATGATGAAGCGATAGTAGCTCGCCGGAGATGGTGGTGCATGGCCGTGCAAGAGGGGGAAATTGGTCAAAGCTCGTGGTTAGACGGTGACGATGAAGGGGGAGACTCATTGGACTTTGGTGAAGTCTTGCTGAGGGGGCTTAAGCGAGGTCCGGTGGTGAAGCGCAAGGTTGGTGATGCAGTCCGGTGAGGGGTGTCTCATTGGCGAAGTGGGGTTTAAAGACCTTTTTCTTTTCTTGCACGGTCTTCCATACGGGAGTGCGAATGCCCATGCACTTCCTTGTTTTTTCCACCCCGCAGTGCACACCTGTGCAAATGAGGTGCACGGCCATGCGTAGTTTTAGTTGCTTGTGTCTTTGATTTCCTGATAGATACACGGTTTGATGCAAGGGAGTATGGATGCCCGTGCATCTCACTGTTTTCTCCACAGCGCCATTTTTCTCCTCAATTCTTTCTGGACCTGTATGTTAGTGACTCCAAAGACAAATATTGCTCATAAAACACTCAGGAATAGCAAAATTATTGAGAACAATATCAAACATGGTAGTTTACTACAATTTTACCTTTACTAAAATCCTAAACCAAGTTAAAAATGTGAATTAGAAAACTAACCGAACTTGGGTTTCCTCCCAAGAAGCGCATGTTTTATGTCATTAGCTTGACGTACATTTATGTTATTCTGGTTCTTTCATGATCATAGCTTCTGCATCCTTCTCAAAACCTTCCCCTTTGTATGTTCTTCGCGGCTTGTTTTGTAGTCTTGATAGGCTCGGTATAACTCAGTATCTTGCAGGGCCACCATTTTAGTAAATATGGAAGATCTTATCATTTGAATTCGCATTACCCCCAACAATTATTTTAGCAACATTAAGTTATATCTTTGCTCTGCTCTTTGTGTTGCAACTAAATTACTTTTCCATCTTTCTATTTCTTTCATATTGATGTTTTGGCCAAGAGTTCATAGATCTGATAACTCTTGGAAAAGAGCTATTTTGCTAGATGTTTGTTAGGTGTTTGAGTCAGAAAGTGCATTATCAAACTAATACTATGTTGATTTGGCTCTAAAATGTATCACTTGACGACAAGTGCTGCCTTGTATGCGTTAATAGTGATTTGCATCTATTTGTGATCGATAGATCCTAAAACGAGTGAAGTTTCATGCAATAGGTGAATTGAAGCAACAAAGTGGTCAACATCACGATGTTAATTATGAACAGAGAGCTTATTTTAGAGATAAATTGAGATCGCGATATCCATTTAAACATCACGACGTAAGGATCTATGGAAATGTTGGATTGAAGTCAACATTGCGATGTGCTTTTCATCATTGCGATGTTAATTATAAGCTGAGAGCACAGTTGCTGGTTTAGAATCAGATCGCAATGTCCTTTTCAACATCGCGATGTACAGATTTTGGGAAATCTCATACTAAGATGAACATCACTATGTCCAGAGCGCTGGATATAAAAGCAAGCTGAATTGTTAGGGTTGGAGAGCTTTGGGCTTGGCGTCGGCTGCATGTGAGAACACTGATCCAGAGGGCTTCTTCCAGTACCTTGGAGTTGGAGATCGCATATTCATGAGAGGGAATCTTTAGATTTACATCTTTGATATTGTTGAACTCTCTTTTAGCTTAAATATGGATGTTTATGTGAATGACTTCATTGCTTTGGATTCTTCTTTCGCAGTGGTAGCTTAAACACCCTTTCTAGGGTTGTATGGATGTTATGACTTGAAATTTACATTATCTCTGGCTTTGCTTTGATATCATGTGTTTGGATGTGCCTATGAATCTCTCATGTTAATCCTTGTTGGTCGAAAGGCGACAAGTATCAAGTATCTTAAGCTTCAATCGCATAGATATATGAGCTTGAAGGTAGAGTAGAAACATAGGGTGGACGGAGTGACACCGAATTGTCCTCTCAATTAGACATGATTAGAGGCATTTCCATGGTTTTGGTAAAGATTTTCCCTATAATGCTTCTAATATACCGATAGAAATATGGACTTTAGAGCATGACCCTTAGAAATAAGGTCTTGTAGGATGTACCCGGAGTGCACACAAGTGCGAACAATTGAGCGTTTCTTATCCCAACCCTTCTTCGCCAAAGTCAGAGCTAGAAAGAGTGTAATTTACCCTTATTCTAAGAATAAAAAATTCCAGCCATTTACCACCCTTCTTTTTGTTGGAGTAATAAAATACTATGATGGCTCTATTGCTTTCTATTAATTTTTCTATCTTCCCATTCATTTTCAGTTCCTATGTCTATTCAAATACGGGCGAATCAATTGATTCTTTAGAACTTATTTATTATCGCTTTATTTTATTCACCAGTAAGAGTGACTTATCTGTCAACTTTCCACTATCGCCCCAGGTAGCGAAGAGCCGACATCGAGGTGTTATCATTGAGACACCCATATCCACAACCTTGATCGCTTAGCAAGCGAAGGAGAAAAACATAACAAGTCAATTACACCATACAACCCTAGCTCCTTGATCCTAAGAGTTTCCCCTTTGTGACCTTCATTCTTACAACACTCATTTGACACTCACTTACAATTTTCACTACTTCATATACAATCCTTACAATCACATAAAGCTTTAGTTTAGGAAACCTAATATCCGTTTCTTGAGGAATTTGACCCGGTACTCAACGGTTTTATTACTTGCTGATGGTCAATAAGTTTTTGACACCGTTGTCGGGGATCGACATATGCTTTCTTATACTAAATAGAGTAGGAAGTAAATTAGTTTAGTTTTGTTTTCTCGTACTTTTTCGCAAGTTATTATTGGGCTGTAATTAGTTATTATGACCTTTTCTAACACTAGTGTGCATACTTAGAAATATTTCTTTCTACTATACTCTCTTGTAAGTTTGGGGGTGCTTGATTGGGTTCTCATCAAAAATATTGTGTTATCTTGTAGTTTATGAGTGATTCACCCATAGTCCCTCTTGATCCAAAAATTGAAATGACCCTGCGGGAATTAAGGAGAGAAAAGAGGACTCAACAAGCATTGGCAAGCTCATCAGCTTCTAACATGGAACAAGGAAGAGATAACCGTCCTTTATTTGAATACTCCATTCCATCTTCTGAAGGTCATCAATAAAGCATTGTAAGGCCAACAGGTCATGGTGCAAACTTTGAAGTTAAACCTTCAATGATACAAATGCTTCAAAATGCGGGACAGTTTTCGGGAATCCTTATTGAAGATCCTAACATTCACATAAGGAACTTCTTGGAAATCATAAATAATTTCAAGGTAGCTGGGGCTTCAGATGATGCAATAAGATTGAAGTTATTCCCCTTCTCCATCAGAGACAAAGCAAAAGATTCTTCTAGCGGCATCAATCAACAGTTGGGAGGAGTTGAGACAAAAATTCCTCCTTAGATTCTTCCCACAGGCAAAAACAGTAAAAATCAGAAATGAATTAATGGGATTTGTACAAAAGGAAGGAGAAAGTTTAGCTAAAGCATGGGAAAGGTTTAAAGGGTTACAGCGGTAATGTCCTCATCATGGGTTGACCAAATGGCACTTGCTCCCATCATTTCATAATGGTATGGGGGGCAACAATAGAGCTATCTTGGACACAGCCGCGGGTGGTGCCTTCAATATCAAACCTATTGAAGAGTGTTATGAGTTGCTTGAGACAGTGGCATCGAACAGCAGCCAATAACTCACTAGTGACAGAGTTATCAAGCATCGGATTTGCAAACAAAATTCACTAGACTACAATAAAAAATTGAGGATTTGGCCTCTTTTATAAGTAATATGTCGATGCATTCAGCCCCATCTGATTCTTCATTTATGGCTCCTCTGGTGGCTTTTGAGGAGGTTAGTGCAATTGGCAACAACTTCCGAGGTAATAATCAGCATGTCTCGCCAAGCTGTACCCCAAGTTGGAGGTCATATCCATCTTCTAGCTCCCAAGGAGAACCGAGGTACGGAGAGCCAAGGTACTTTAACCAAAGTAAACCCTTGGACAAAAAACAAAGTCTAGAAGACAGATTTGACTTAATGTCGAACCAACTTTCAAGCACAAGGTAATGGCATTAAAAATCTTGAACACCAAATGGGTCAAATGAGCAATGAGATGAGAACTCGACAATCAGGAGTATCTCCAAGTGATACTGAGAAGAACCCAAGAAATGAAGAGCAAGGGAAATTAAAGGCAGTCACCTTGTGAAGTGGAAAAGAACTACAATCTCTGGAAGTGATAGAATCTGAGGTTGATCCAATAAAGGTGAAGGAAGAGGAGATTGAAAAAGGGAATGAGATCAAAGATGAAGAAGTGGAACCGTTGCCCCCACCACCATTCCCCCAAAGATTGAAGAATCATACGTTTAGGATGCAGTATGAGCGGTTCATGGTAAGATTTAAGCAACTTCATGTGAAGATTCCTTTTTCAGAAGCTTTTGAACATATGCCAAATTATGCTAATTCATGAAAGAGTTTTTGGCCAAGAAAAGGAAAATAGGAAATCATGAAACTGTGGCAGTGACTGAAGAGTGTAGCCTAATTGTGCAAAGAGCGTTACTACCAAAGTTAAATGACCCAGGAAGCTATTTTCTCCCATGCAACATAGGAGAAGCATTTGAGGGCTATGCACTTTGTGATTTGGGAGCGAGTGTGAATCTTATGCCCCTCATTGTTTACAACAAATTGGGCCAGGGAAACCTCAAGGCAACAAGTGTGCAATGTTATCGCCAACTGTGGCCTGACCATCATTGTCTTTCTTGGACTTAATTGCTTTGTATGATGAAGAGGTATAGGGTCCTCGTAAATAAACCTGGCTCGTTAATGATTGTATTGTTGCAGGAAACACAGATCTCAAGGATGAAGGTTTGCACTTAATGAATATACCCCACATTGAATGTAAAGACATTGAACAATCACCAAAACCTAACCATGCACCGTTTGTAGAAAGTGTTGACAACACGCTAGGGGAAGTCTACCCCTCACCCATTCATAAGTAAAGACCGACATGTAGTCTAGCTAAAGACAATAAACTCAGTGCTGCTTGGGAGGCAAGCCAAGACTTAGTAGTTTTCATACTCTCTCTTTAGTTGTTTGGAAATAAATTTAATTCATCCTCATGTATTGTGCAACTCAAGTTTTGGGGAACCTAGTGAGTCACACCTAGCCTAGGAAAGTCATAGCATGCTTGAAACAATGCAACCCTCACAAGTACAACTACACCTGTGGCCAACCCCCCCCCCCCCCCCCAGCAAAGGGAGTATTCTACTAACTTACCTCCTCATCTCATGCTTCTTCTTTTTGTCACTGTTTTGGACATGAATCATCGGGGATGATGATCTCATTTGATTTGGGGGTGGGGATGTGACGATGTCAGTAGTAGAATCCATATATGTGAACTCCTAATTGATTTTTTCTATGATGACGATGTCCCTACATGTGCATGCACACATCTCTCACACTTAAGCCAAAAATGGTTTGTTGCCGAGCTGTATAAACATGTGACATAGTTGAATTGAATGCTGAACATGTCAAATTAGAAGAATCTAATTTGGATGCCACATTGATGCCTTGGACATTCCCTGAACGTTAAAGAATGACTTGAGCTTAGTGAAGTCAAGTAGAGATAATATATGCTTTAGGAAAAGAAATTAGGGTATAGGACCCCTAGTAGCCGAGTAGCACTTGAAATTTAGGGGGACTTTCAGAAACCAGGGGTACAAGTGAGCTTCCATCAATGTGTTTGTCAATGAAGCAATAGCTTGCCCAAGGAATAAGGACTTCCACTAGTTAAGAGTAGTGAAAACCAAACCAGGGAGTTATATGCTTCTAATTCCATTCCCTCTAGCATGTATTTATCCTTTGATCTTCACTAAGCTCAAGCTGTCGTATGTAAAGAATTCCAAGCACAAGTGGTTGTCTTTCCATGGTTAAGTCTTCTTGTTTGACAAGTTCAGCACAATAATATCACATTGCATTTATCTTATGAGCTTTGGGAACAAATCTGAAATGAGTTGATAAAATTGAATTATTATGATGTGAAGTTTTTCTTGGGCATTGCTTGAGGACAAGCAATAGTTTAAGTTTGGGCGGAACAAATCTGAAATGAGTCATAAAGTGCATTATCAAATGAATACTATGTTGATTTGGCTCTAAAATGTATCACTTGACCATAAGTGTTGCCTTGTATGCTTTAATAGTGATTTACATCTATTTGTGATCGATAGATGCTAAAACGAGTGAAGTTTCTATGCAAGAGGTGAATTGAAGAAGCAAAGTGGTCAACATCGTGATGTGCCTTTCGGACATGGCGATGTTAATTATGGACAGAGCGCCTATTTCAGAGATAAATTGAGATCGTGATGTCCTTTTAAACATCGCGATGTAGAGGAATTAATGCGAAACAACAGGATAAGTGCATGCAAATATGATAGAAATATATGTACAATTGTGCACTTATAAACACCCATCACCCTGGGTAGCCCCGACACCTACACTACCATCTTCAGCTCTAGCTCCTCATTCACTTTTCGTAGCAACACTAGCTTTGCCACCTATAGAGGTACCAGCAACACCCGTTGCACTAGCGTCCACTCCTCCTCTCACCATACCTGTAGCTTCTAATGAAGAGTAGTTTATAGGCGATGGATCAGGACTTGTATATTTATTTTCTATAGTAGTTGTAAGGGCTTATTGACGCTGGGTGGGTAGCGATTATCCCGCGGGCTAGCCGAATCGAAAGACTGCAAGGAAGAACAAACGAAGAACCAAAAGAACCAGAGAAATACTTTGAAATTTAGGAAAATAGTTTTATTCAAAAATCAATAATGAAAAACTAACCCACAAAAATAGCCTCAAAAGATTAACCTAGAAACCTTATCTTCTAATCTAAATTTGCTAAAATTGACAAATTATTATTTAAAACTAAATTTATCTAAATTTAAAACTCTAAACAAATCATATAACTCCTAAAATCAAGATCAAATAGGATTCAAATCCTATCCTAATTTGGCAAATGAAATATTACCAAAAAAATAGAAAAAAGACCAAAAACCCTAATTCGACAGATAAAATATTTCAAAAAATAGAAAAAAACTCAAATTCTCTCAAATATGACACCCAGTATGCGCCGCAAAGAGCTTTCCAAATTGGGGTCAAACGCGCGATTCTGATATCGGTAGCCAAAGTTATAGCCAAAATACCGAACCACACCTAAAACGGACCCAATCTTGGAATTGACTCGATAATTTCCCGTCTTTACATTGATATGCCAACCAGGCAATATTTGACTCGAGCCTCCTCCATCACTTATTGCTGCTATACTTGTTCTCTTAGTATTCTAATTTTGTTTCTCTACTAGTGACTTTTTTGGTTTCTTGTTTTATATTACGCGGCATGTGCTCTATTTATCTCCCTTCCCTTTCACAAGATTGACTAGGAAATTATTGTAGATGCCATGGATGGATGACTTACCCCGGATGTGGATGCAAAGTTGAATTATCTCTTCAAACCGAGGAGGTCTCAGTTAGCCCTCTCCCAATTTTTCATTGCATATTTCATTAATCTTATGTTTTCTTGTGTGCATTAAGGACAATGCACAATTTTAAGTATTGAGATGGGTAGGTGAGTAGTCATCAAGTTCATTGCATACCTCCACAATTTAGTTCATTGTGATTCTTAAGTATGGAGATGGGTCTAAGTATCAATTTAATTCATTGCAAATCTTTATACAAAATACATGCATAATGTACATTTATGATTCCTTTTTCAGTTTTATTTTACTCTTAGTTTGCACCATTTGAGCAAAAAAAATTTTAGTTTTTCTTATGAAATACCTGGGACACCTAGAGAAAATCCTTATAACTGTTATATTCTCTAGTGACATCAAATAACCCATTGCCTTGTTTCTTTGAATTTAATTGCTAAGAACTATTCTCAATGGCTCCAAGGGGTTTCGTTGCACTAGTTCAAACTTCTAGCCCTTGCAAGTAGAGTTGTAGGATGTGAATAAGTTTTGTACATAAAAATTATGAAAACAAGAACAAGGATAGTGCTCCTTTACTCATGGTGACAAAGTATTCCCAGGGTTCTTACTCCTAATCAGAGTGTCCCTCAAGGCGAAAAAGTCCCTTTTAAGCATGAGCACGTATACATAGAGTTGTAATCTTTCGAGTAGCTGGGTGCTCTAGTAGCTAGGAGATCTACACTCTATGCTAATCTTTGGTCACCCGGATAGTCGGATCCATTAAGGATGCCCTACCGGAATATATATGAAAAGAAAAGAGAAAAGATAGAAAACAAAATGAGCAAAAAGAAAGTTTATTTTACTAAGGGGCTGGTCGTTTTCTACTTAAGGTCTCAATGAATCTGTAGAGTTCACTGAAGGTATGTGTGTCATTCTAAGATTCTGGAGCATGATATGTGGAGTGAAAATTCTTACCGGAGCTATACAGAAACGTGTCATTGGATTGATCTATGTCTTGGGGGTTAAAATGGGAAAACACACAAAAAATGGTGAAACTTTTAGTAGGATAGAGCTACATATATTTGATAGCCAGAGGTGAACGCCTATCAACTCTTTAATTTTTCTTTTTTTGCTTGCTTGAGGACAAAAGGACGCTTAAGTGTGGAGATATTATCATAAGCGTTCAAATGATCATATTTTTAGACATGTACATCTTGCACACAACTTGTAGCAATTTACAGCCCACCGATACTCAATTTGTGTGTAGATGAGGAATAATGGACGTTTATTTGTTGTACTATTTTGGATAATCTATAGTGATATAGAAGCGAGTATGCCTGCAATTTTCAACAAACTGGTCAATTTTCCCTTAAGTGGCGATTTAGCATCATTTGAGGCAAAAACCAAGGAAACAAAAGGCTATACTGCAATGTATGCAAATACACCCACCCGTTCGGAGAGTAAGAGCCACCGCCTGGACCTAAACGAGCAAGAACGCGACAGTGTAGCACCCCCGTGTAACCCTGGACTGTAGACCGAGCATATCCCAAGAGACACACGGGCGCTTAGGCGCCCGCATGACCACCTGTACACCTGCTTTACCGAGGACCACACAGGCACTCTGGAGCCCACGCACCTCCCCGCATGGTTCGATTTCAGACTTGACCGAACCCGATTTTATTTTAGATTTAGACCCATATGAACCTAGATGGTACTTGATATTTTACAAAATACATTGGACACTATCAATAGAGAATATTAGGGTTTTGTGAGAAGGAAATTACTATCCATTGTTCCACTATTCCATCGGGGGAATTATCCATTTATTCAATCCTCACATCTCATTGGATGGATTAGGGTTTCATTGAAGATCTAGGAGCCAGAGGTCGTGACGGCAAAGGGGATCGAAGGGACGTTCTCATCGCAGATTGTGCACTACGCCAAAGTCCTCGCTAACGGCCGAGAGAACAATGGAACGAAGGATGATTCACATTATGTTTGATTCCTTTCTCTCTTACCTTGTATTGGATTTGTGTTCCCTTTACTAGGGAACTAATTTGCTAGATGCTTGAGCATGATAAACCTTTGGGTTATGACTTAATTTGTGTTATGGATTCCTATATTTGAATGATTGCTTTATGTTTGAAATCTGTTGAATGTTTTGTATGGTACGCTGCGAAAAGTCTGATTTCCATTAGGATTCACAAGGGGAAGAAGCAAACTCCTTTCTGTTTGTAGATCTACTTCAATAGAGAGAGCTGTGAATACGCCGAGAGACCAGGTACTAAGGGGAGAGACTATTTTAGATTTCTTATTCCAATAGCTCTTCCAAGATATAAGGTTCCTTAGAATGCTAATGCAATGATGGTATTCAGTATAGATCGCCTCGAGAGAGGGATTTAATACACCTTAGGAACTCTTCGTCCATGATGATACGAACCCCGCCAAGTCTTGACGAAACCCGTAACAAGATTAGCCCATCGACCGTTCTACAATCAGGTTTGGGGTGGAAGAACTGCGACCCGTTACTTATGAAGAAGCAAGAACCTTTGTATAGCGAGGATGCCACAAACGGGGTGGAAAACCGTTTGATAAGTCGGGGTGAACGCCATAGGAGAATCCTGATAAGTTCGATAGTTTTTCGAAGAACCAAAGAGAATTCCTCCCAATTACATAGTTTTGCCAATATATATAGCCTAGTACAAAGAGAATTTGAAATTCAGCTTTAAACTCTCTCCTAACTCTAAGAGACTTATTAAATGTCTCCATTTCAAACACATCATGCATGCATAATTAAGTTGTTTCCCTTTCTAACAAAGCATGCATGCAAAAATTAAACCCTCTACATTTCCAAGGCTAATAACTAGTATAAGATGTCTTGAAAGCCCAACTCCCTTTAAGCCTAATTAGTGAGTGCTTTAAAGAGGTGGACCAACTTTGGTTCTTCATTGATGGTGAGCTTGCACTCTTCTTTATGTTGAACCTCTTGAATTAATCCTCCAAGAGCCTCTTTGAATCTCTTAGCCCGAGCCCGTGTGACTAGCCCAATTGTGACTTGAAGTGGATCTTGACCCTCTTTGTTAGTCCTAGCCCCATTCCTATCATTCCCTTCCTCTTGAATAGGATTTGCTCCAAATCGTCACCTACATCAAAAGGGGATAGATCAGAAATATTAAATGTAGCACTAACATTATACTTACTAGGTAAATTCAGCTTGTATGCATTATCATTGATGCACTCAAGAAGATGAAATGGACCACACTCTTGTGAAAGGAGCTTGGACCGCCGTTGTTCGGGAAACCTTTAGTTTCTCAAGTGCAACCAAACCCAATCCCCGGGTTCAAAAACCAGCTTCTGTCGCCCTTTGTTGGCTTGCTTCGCATATTGCTCCGTCCGTCGCTCAATGTTAAGCGTTGCTTTCTCATGGATCTGCTTAACAAATTCAGCTTTGCTTTTGCCATCTAGATTACCACGCTCAGAAATTGGCAAAGGAGTTAAATCCAAAGCACTTAATGGATTAAAACCATATACAATCTCAAATGGTGAAAACTGGGTAGAAGAATGAACAACACGATTATAAGTGACACATCTACTACAAATCCTCTCAACATCGTGCTTCATATGTGGCCAATAAAAATGCTCTTGTAATACACCAAGGGTCTTAGCTACCCCAAAGTGCCCCATTAATCCTCCTCCATGGGATTCCCTTACTAACCAATCTCGCAAGAAACAATTAGGCAAACACAATTTGTTTGCTTTAAATAGATAATCATCATGCCTAAAATACTTCCCAACTGCAGAATTCTCACAAGATCGATACACATCACTAAAATCATGATCATAAGAATATAATCCTTTTATGTGTTCAAAAACCAAGAACCATTGCGTCAAGAGTGGAAATTAAAACATACATGCGGGATAGTGCATCCACCACGACATTCTCCTTCCCTTGTTTGTATCGGATTACATAGGAAAACGTCTCAATGAATTCCACCCATCGCGCATGTCTTCTATTTAGCTTATGTTGGCCCTTCAAATGCTTCAATGACTCATAATCAGTGTGAATCAAGAATTCCTTCGGCCATAAGTAGTGCTGCCATGTCTCTAATGCTCAAACCAATACATTAGTAGGATAGTTTAAGGCTGCCCCACTTAGCTTCTCGCTAAAATATGCAATTGGCCTTCCTTCTTGCATAAGAACAGCTCCTATTCCAGACCCTGAGGCATCACATTCAATGTCAAAAGTTTTAGCAAAATCAGGCAAAGTTGGGAACTTGGGTCAATTTGACCTTGAGCAATTGAAATGCCTTTTCTTGCTCTTCACTCCATTTGAACCATATGTTCTTCTTGATGACCTCGGTTAGTGGTGCAGCAATGCTACTGAAATCTTTCACGAACCTTCTATAGAAACTAGCAAGGCCATGAAAACTGCGAACACCACAAACACTTATAGGACTAGGCCATTCTTGGATTGCACGAATTTCGTCCTCATCAACTTGTATACCTAATGCACTCGCAACAAAACCAAGAAACACAAGCTTATCTGTGCAAAAGGTGCACTTCTGCAAGTTAGCAAATAACTTCTCTTTTCTAAATACATTTAATACTTATTTTAAGGGCTCAACATGATCATCCAAGCATTTGCTATAAATGAGAATATCATCAAAATAGACAACAACAAATCTACCAATGAATACCCGCAAGACATGATTCATCAAACGCATGAAAGTACTTGGTGCATTAGTTAACCCAAAAGGCATAACTAACCACTCATATAATCCATGTTTTGTTTTAAAAGTAGTTTTCCACTCATCACCTTCTTTCGTTCTTATTTGATGATACCCACTCTTCAAATTAATTTTTGAAAACACACTAGCTCCATGTAGCTCATCTAACATATCATCTAAGCCCTTGTTTGGTTCAAAGGGGGAGTATGGAGGGGAGGGGTGACGGGGAGTTTGGAGCGGAGGGATTTAGAGGATTTTGAAAAATTTTATGTTTGGTTCAATGGGGGAGTGAGAAAGCAGAATCATTTTTTTATTTGGTTGTGAGTAAGAGTGAGAAGGAGTGTATGTGCATTTGACAAATTTGTGCTTTAATATGAAATAAATAATGATACTGTTTGGTTGGAGGAAAGAGTGAGGAAAAGTGTAATGTGCCTTATTATTATTAATTTAATACTAATTAAAATTAATTATATTAAAGCTAAAAATTATATGAATTTCAGTATAATTAATACTAATTATTAAATCAATACAAATTTTATTACTATTAATTATATTAGTATAAAATTTAGTATTAAACTAATTGATATTAATTATATTAATTTAATTATAATTAATATTAATTATTAAAACCAATACAAATTTTATTATTATTAATTATATTAATATAAAAGTTAAAATTAAACTAATTAATATCAATTATATTAAAGCTAATATAAAAGCTAGGACTTAGATGGAATTCTGAAAATAAGTGAAGAGCAAGATGGTATTTTCAAGTGATTTTTTGAGTTTAAAAAATAAAAACTTTTCCACCCCTCCAAAAAACCCCGATTTGGGGGAGTGGAAAATGAGGAGTTTGGAGGGATTCTCACCCCCTCTCACACCCCCAACCAAACACAAGAAAATCCCCAAACCCTTCCTTACCCGTCCAAAAACCTCCAACCAAACAAGGGGTAAGCGAGGAATAGGATGACGATACTTTACCGTAATGTTGTTGATGGCGCGGCAATCAACACAACATCCTCCAAGTCCCATCCTTCTTATGAACACAAAATTACTGGAACAACACATGGACTCATGCTCTTCCTCACGTAACCCTTTTCCATCAACTCTTAAACCTGCCTTTGTAGCTCCTTTGTCTCCTCGGGATTGCTTCTATAGGCTGGTCGGTTTGGAATGGTGGCAACGGGTACAAAGTTAATTTGATGCTCAATCCCCCAAATAGGTGGTAAACCATGTGGAACTTCCTTGGGAAAGACATCACCGAACACCTGCAAAAGATCAACAATAGGACTAGGCAAAGACAAGGTAAGGTTGTTAGTATTCAGATATGCCTCCTTGTCCAAAAGTACAATCATCGGCTAACTTGAAAACATCGCACGTTTTATCTCACTTGCCCTTGCATAAAAATTATGTTGTTTTCCCTCATATTTTCTCTCAATATCTGAACCTTTCTTTTCTTTTCCTCTCTTATTTTGCTCAGCTTCCCTCTGATTTTCACTCTTTTTCTATCTTTCATTTTCAATCTTTTCATCTCTCTTTTTGCAATCTTACTTGATCATTGTAAACCTATTTTGGTGTCATGGGAACAAGAGTGATTGGCCTTTCCTTGAACACAAATGAGTACTTATTCATGTAGCCATCATGCTTCACATGCCTATCAAATTGCCAAGGCCTTCCAAGCAACAAGTGTTCAGCTTGCATCGGTACAACATCACACAACACCTCATCATCATATTTACCGATTTGGAAGGAAACTAGCACTTGCTTGTTTACTTTCACTTCCCCACTATCATTTAGTCATTGCAGCTTGTATGGCCGTGGGTGCATGAGCATTGGCAACCCCAATTTCTCCACTAAAGTAGTGCTAGCAACATTAGTGCAACTCCCACCAACAATAATCACACTACATACCTTGTTTTGAACAAAGCATCTAGTATGGAAGAGATTATCTCGTTGCAACTCATCTTCTTCTTTTGCTTGCACACTTAAAGCTCTCCTTGCCACCAACAAGTCACCATGAACCGCACATTCTTCCTCATCAACATCATCCAATGGGGGCATAGAAGTAGTGTCCGACTCATATTTCGTTCAATCTCACCATTGTCATACAATACCATAAATCGCTTGTTCAGGTATTGGCTTGCTATATGACCTCTTCCTTGACATTTAAAACACTTAATGTCACGAGTTTGAGAAGTAGAGGAATTTGATTTACCTTGAGAACCATGACTTGTGAGTTCTTGTTTTGGCTCGAGTTTAGACTTGGTAGCCGGTTTCTCCTCCTTCTTGGCATAATTTGGCTTCCATGATGATGATGAACCGGAACCTTGGGCTTCTCTCATACCACCCCTCCTCTTAAGGAGCCACTTAGCCTTAATTGCCATGTGCACCATGTCTCCAACCTCCACATAATGTTGCATCTCCACCTTATCTTGAATACCTTGGTTTAGTCCACCCAAAAATCTGGCCATTGTAGCTTCTCGATCTTCTTCTACATCAGCCCGAATCATAGCAATCTCCATCTCCTTGTAGTAATTTCAACACTTCGATGTCCTTGCTGAAGTCTTTGCAACTTTTGGTATAACTCGCGGTAGTAGTGACTAGGAACAAATCGTTTCCTCATGACAATTTTCATTTCCTCCCACGTCTCTATTGGACGTTCTCTATTTCTTCGCCTATTCAACAACAAATGATCCCACCAAATAATAGCATAATCAGAAAACTCAATGGCTACGAGTTTTACCTTCTTCATTTCGGAGTAATTGTGACAATCAATACTAACTCCACCTTCTTCTCCCATTCAATGTAGGGTTATTTTTGCCTTGAAATGAAGGAATCTTCATCTTCATGCTACTAAAGTTGTTATCTTCCCTATTCAAAACTCGTCTATCTCGTACATTCCTCCTATCCCACCGAGCCTTGTTCATCATCTTCCTCAGATCTGCCCCAATCATCCTGTACATGCCTTGGTTCATGTCTTTCTCTCCTTGGATTATGATGTTGTGGTGGCTCTTGTCTTGAATTTTCCATTCTATCCAACCGTTCATGAACCTCCACCAATTCTTGCCTCATCAATCGCCACATCTCCCCCATCATAGCCTCCATAAGTAACTTTGGATCAACACCGTCCGCAGCACCTTTTTCGCTATTTTGACACATGATTTTCCTGAGAAGAAGACCTCACAACACTCTCTCTCTTGTGTGGCACTCAAACAATGAATCACTCAAAAATTCTCTTTCAGTTCTTATCGAACTAATCGCACTCAAATCACAATTTCCAGCAACGATTCACAATAGAGCTTATCAAAATGGCACAAAGAAAAGGCAAAGGATCACTTCAAACAAAAGGATTGCGAATAGAAGACAAGGGATCACTTGAAACAAAAGTATAGCGAATAAAGGACAAGGGATTACTTGAAACAAAAGGAATGTGAAGAAGAGGCAAAGGATCACTAGACTTTTTTTCCCTTTTTTTTCATCTTTTGAACAATCTGAATTTGGAGTTTCTTCGTCGTCTTCTATTTATTTTTTTCCTCCTTTTTTTCGTACAATTTTTGCACTTCTTTTTTTTTTTCCTTCTCCTCAAAGGTACTTCAAAGATGGATAATGAGAAATATGAAGGGATAAGGAAGAAACAAATGGAAGAACAAAGAATGATAACTAGGATAAGCAAACCTGAGAATAGAAACTAAGCTCTGATACCAATTTATACGAACCCCGCTAAGTCCTAACGAAACCTGTAACAAGATAAGTCCGTCGACCGTTCTACAATCAGGTTTGGGGTGGAAGAACCGCGACCCATTGCTTATAAAGAAGTAAGAACCTTGGTATAGCGAGGATGCCACAAATGGGGGTGGAAAACCGTTTGATAAGTCGTGGTGAACGCCACAGGAGAATCCTGATAAGTTCGATAATTCTACGAAGAACCAAAGAGAATTTCTCTCACTATTTTATTCAAAACTTCCTCCCAATTACATAGTTTAGCCAATATTATTGGATCTAATCCCCCATGAAAACTCAGAAATTCTGCTTATTTTGACCAATTCAAGGTGAAAAACGGGGTGGCTCCCTTAGCAAAACTGGGATAAAGTTGAATCAAAAGATCCCGATTCAAGATAAATTCATGAGGAAGTGGTATTTCTTTAGGATCAACTCCAACGTCGAGAAATTGGTTAATTGGTAAAGATACATGGATTTGGTGCCCCGCCCAAGAAAGAGACCCAAGTCCTAGTAACCCCGCTAAGTAGTGATTCAACATAGATTCCACATCTTGGAACCAAGCCAATTTTGGGGCGACTTTGTGATAATGGAACCAACCGGCAAAAAGCAATGCAAAGAACAATCCACCAATTGCGGTACAATAGAGTTGTAATTCACTAGTTATTTCAGATGCTCGCCAACTTTTAAAAAAAAACAGAGGTTATAAATAGCCTAGTACAAGAGAATTTGAAATTTAGCATTAAACTCTCTCCTAACTCTAAGAGACTTATTAAATGTCTCCATATCAAACACATCATGCATGCATAATTAAGTTGTTTCCCTTTCCAACAAAGCATGCATGCAAAAATTAAACCCTCTACATTTCCAAGGCTAATAACCAGTATGAGATGTCTTGAAAGGCCAACTCCCGTTAAGCCTAGTTAGTGAGTGCTTTAAAGAGGTGGACCAACTTTGGTTCTTCATTGATGTTGAGCTTGCACTCGTCTTTTATGTTGAACCTCTTGAATTAATCCTCCAAGAGCCTCTTTGAATCTCTTAGCCCGTGTGACTGGTCCAATTGTGACTTGAAGTGTATCTTGACCCTCTTTGTTAGTCCTAGCCCCATTCCTATCAGATAACCTAGCAATCATCAATATTGAGATCCATATCAATATCTTTTTCATAAGAACCAGAAGGGGATTCATTGCCCGAGTATCTCCCCTTGATGATTGATTGCCCTCACTGATGCTAGAGGCTCGAGTCAAATGTTGCCGGGTTAGCGGGTCAACATAAAGACGGAAAATTATCGAGTCAATTCCAAGATTGGGTCGGTTTTGGGTGTGATTCAGTATTTTGGACATAACTTTGGCTACAGATATCAGAATTGCGTGTTCAACCCCAATTCAGAAAGCTCTTTGTGGCACACATGACATGGGGACATCATATTTGAGAGAAATCTAGTTTTTTTTTTTTTCTATTTTTAGAAATATTTTATCCGCCAAATTAGGTTTTCGGTATTCTTTTTATTTTTGGTAATATTTCATATGCCAAATTAGGATAGGATTTGAATCCGATTTGATCTCAGATTTTTCAGAGTTATCTAATTTGTTTAGAGTTTTAAATTTAGACAAATTTAGTTTTAAATAAAAATTTGTCAATTTTAGCAAATTTAGATTAGATGATTATGTTTCTAGGTTAATCTTTTTGAGGTTATTTAACCCAGCATGTAGTTTTTCATTATTGAATTCTGAATAATAATTTTAATTTTGGATTTTAAGAGATTTCTCTTTGTTTATCTTTCTCTTTGTCGTCTTCCTTGTGATCCCCCTTTAGATTCGGCTAGCCCGCAGGTTGATCGCTACCCCGCCCGACGTCACTCACTCTTCCACCTTGTTTGTGCACATGCTAATTCTTAGTTTTTCTTTACTTAGATTAGTCTAGAACTTTACTAAATCTTTGGTAGACTAGATAATAGATGAATAGTTAGTACTAGTATTTCTAGGTCCATGTGGTTCGAAACCTAACTATTCCTAGTCCACTATATTACTTGGGTGACTGGTACACTTATGGTAGTATTGGAAAGCGATCACCTTCGCCTTATTTTCATTGCACCACTCATATTTTCTTGTGTGCTTTATTGTGTATATTGAGGGAAATGTATGATTCTAAGTATCGAGATGGGTAGCTATTAACTCACTCCTGCTTTTCTTGCAACTCTATGTAAAACACATGCTTAGTGTACCCCTGTGATTGCTTAGTGATAAAGTTCAGTTTTGCTTTACTCTTGGTTTATACCATTTGAGCACAAAATTTTTTGGAGTTTTCCTATGAAACACCTTGGACACTCAGAAAAAATCCTCATGAGCAATTGCCATGTTCTTTTGACTTGATTTTCTAAGTCCTACCCTAAATGCCTCTGAGATGTTTTGTGACACTAGTTCAAGCTTCTAACATTTATAAATATTATCTTTTGTAGACAAGTAAGAGGAAAATAATGTAGTAGTTTACATAGTTAGGAAAATAACCAAGGCAGTGTTCTTCTACTCTTGGTGACGAAGTAGCCTGGGTTCTGGCTCCTAATAAGAGTGTCCTTTAAGTCGAAAAGTCACTTGGGAATATGAGCACATCCAGGTAGAGTTATAATTTACCGAGTAGTTAGGTGTTTTGGTGCCTAACCAGCAAGTGCAACCTTCAGAAAAGAAGATCTACACTTTATATTAGTCCTAGAAAGTTAGATCTATTAGGGATACCCTGCCGAAAAAAATAATAATAATAATAAATAAATAAATCATAATATTTTGTGTAGATCTCTCAAGCTTGCCCACAATTTCTTCATTAGAGTCCAAAGGAGCCTCGAGAGCCCATTGAGGGTATGCTTGTTGTTTTAAGACTCAAGAACATGGTATGTGCAGTGAAGCCTTTTTATGTACAGCTATAGAGAAAGGTGTCACGGGATTGTTCAGAGCCCAGGGGTTGAGTTGGGAGAATAGACATGTCAATGGTGAAATTTTGAGTAAGATAAAATAGGGTATTCTAAGACAGAGGTTAAACACTTATCCATTCTTTGTTTTAATTATTTTATTTGCTTGAGGACAAGCAAAAGCTTAAGTGTGGAGATGTTTGATAAGTGTTTAACTTATCATAATTTTATACCACTTTCATGTACACTTTGCATGTTATTTGGTGAAGAAATCCCACTGGTACTTAATTCGCTATGATTTTAATGAATATGGCACAACAAAGGCGTTTCAATAGCAAAAAGGATTTTTGGAGGTGTTTGAAGGCAAAAATATCGATGTTGGGAGATAAAAAAAAACCCCAAGCAACAGATGGGAATGCCCAAGTATCAACTAAGTCGGATTCGGAACACCAAAGGAGCAAACAGGCGTAGATGAAAGACCATGCGCCCATATGATATAATTAAGGAGCTTAAGCTAACTTTTCAGAGGACTATACGGGTAAGCATGCACCTGTATGAGCTGCTATATGTTTGCCAGGTGGAGGACAAGGAAGAGCTGAAACTTATCTAGAAGGGCATATGGGGGAACATGCGCCCGAAAATCCCCCGTATATTTCCCAAGCTAAAAGCAGAGATAACTCTGAATTCTCTAGAGAAACATATGGGCAAGCCAAGCGCCGTATGGGGACCGTATGTAGACAGTTCAAGGCTAGAGTTTTACGCAAGTAGTCCCATGTGGTCCCGAAATGAGTCAGATGTTCTCCAAAAGCATGGAGCCCTATTAATAGGGATGTCTAGGATTTGGGAAAATATCTTCAATCACCTCTCATATCATCCATCATTGGGCGCACTCTCGGATAGCAAGGTCGTGCAGGGAAATTCATTGGAGATCCATACACATAGCTAACAATGGAGGGAAAAGCATCTATGTTTTTTTTTTTAATGTTCCTTCCTTTATTTTTTGTATTGGATTTGTGTTCCCTTTCCATGGGGAACTAACTTGTTAGGTACTTGGGCATGATGAACCCTCGGGTTAATGATTGTTTTTGACATTGATTGTTAATGGTTTAATAGTTGTTTTGTTTTTTTTTATATCTATTGAGTGTGCTTTTATTGCATTGGATTTCTACGTTGCAACAACCCAGATTTCCAATCCGATTCACACGGGGGAAGAAGTGAATGCCTCCCCGTTCATTGATCTACCTCAATAGAGAGAGTTGTGAGTACACCGAGAGATAGGGTACTAAGGAGAGAAAAAGTCCTTAGTATGTATTATTCCCATAACTCTTTCAAGATATCTGTTCCCTAGAACGCTACTGCAGTGAGGGTACTAGGTATTAGTCGCCTTAAGAGAGGAATCGAAAACATAATAGGAACCCTTGGTCCATAACTATGCAACTATTATCTTAAGGGTACTAAGGAGAGAAAAAGTCCTTAGTATGTATTAATCCTTGTCTATATCTTTATAAGAACCCGAGGGGGGTTGATTGCCTGAATACCACTTTTTCATGATTAATTGCCCTCAAGATTCCACCCCATCATTAGCGAGCTCTCATTCTTAGGTTTCCTTAGCGAGCTCTCATTCAATAGTTAGTACTAGTACTCAGTCACTGTGGGTTTGATATCCGACTCTTTTCAGTCGACTTTATTACTTGACATGACCCGTACACTTGCAAAGCACGCATAAAAGGCTAACGAACACCCTTACGTCACCGTATGGCCCCTTTGTTTGCGATACTACCAAGTCTCTAGAAGACCATACGGGCTGGCATACACCCGTATGCCCCCCCATACACAGGCTTATCCAAATCTGAAATTTCAAGGATTTGATCAAGATTTCCAAATTTATCTCGTACATCCTTCAAAACTTATCAAATTTGAGAAAAACTCCATAAATACCAACGTTTGGGATTGAGGAAGGTGTATAGGTTATCAACTACCAACTATTATTCATTGAAGATCCATGCACAAGAAGAAGGGAATAGTTGAGGGAACATTGGTCTCTATGTTTATTTTTATTCCTTCCTATGTCTTTGTATTGGACCTGTGTTTACCTTTCATGAGGAACTAATTTATTAGACATTTGGGCATTATGAATGATAAGTCCATAATTATGCATATATTTCTATCATATTTGCATGCACTTATCTCATTGTTTTGCATCAATTTCATTATTTTCATACTCCTCTAGGTTTGTCTTGTGATTGATCATGTAAAATCAGTGTCAAGATCTAAAGAAACAAGAAACGGGATAAATCAGGATGAAACACGCTGAAAAAAAGCTTCACAGAGGTGTAAATGGTCAAACGCTATTATGCATGGGTGTGCACCTTCTCGTGCACCTCTCTGATTTCAAACGCGTCAATCGCATAGCGTAGGGACTTACACCGCCGTGCATTAGATCCGCACGCCTGTGCCAAATTAGTTTAAATCCTATATAAACCCGTCGAAGGAATTGAATTCGTGACTTTTTGAGATCAGTCTTCGGCAAGGTCTCCTTGCGACGACTAGGGTTTTAGAGAAGATCAAAGGCTGAGAAGGGCATCGAGCAAGGGAGCCACCCATGTTTTCTATTATGTCTTTCTTCAATATCCTTGTTAGTTCTTCCTATAGTATGATAGGCTAAAACTATTTGTGCGGCCTCAGGCACATGAACCCTAGGATAACTTATTCTTGAATTTCATTTATTAGTGGTTTGTCTTTTAATACTTCTTGTAAGTTATCTTTGCTTGCCTTTGCTTGATTTATGTGGCTTGTTTGCATGAGCCCTGGTCTTATACCTTATTTTATTGTAGCGAAGCATATAGGTGTTTATGGTTATGTTCTGTTTGTCTGTAAGTGCATTAGTCATATCTCACCATGTTTAGAACACAATTAGGCACAAGTAATTGAGTTTGATTCACATATAGAGAGATCTATGTGGCATCTAGATGGTGCAATTTTTGAACTCCCCAAGAATTAGTAACAGAGAACCAGTAATAGGAAATCAAGCTTTAGTAAGGGATTCCAAGGGGGATTGTGATCTGAGGTACCGTGCTTTGTCTCTGGTCACCCATAATCGATCAAATGTTCGTGTTAGTTTCTTTATTAGGTTAATTTGTGAAATCGTCAAAACAATTACTATATTTCTTTTAGGTTAGATAGCATAAGATAGTTAGTACAAGTATACCAATCTGTGTGAATTCAACTACCCTATCTTTGGGTACTTGATCGACCCTGTACATTTGTGGGAGTATCGTCACGCACTCCGTGCATGCATCAAGTTTTTGGCACCATTGCTAGTGACTAGAAACAAAAGGAACATTGGAATTTGTTACTATTTTAGTTTCTCTGGTTCAATTTTATCCAAAAATCCAAAAAAATATGAGAAAATTAAAAATACAAAAATATTTTGTCCTTCGAGTCTGATTTCGCTCTTCGTTCTTTTCAAGTGTTAGTGCATAACAAGAAGTAGTGTCCCATATACATTGGAAGTACTTCACCTAGACTTTATGCATTTCGTACGTTGTCAGTTAAGAGAAGCCCTAACCAAAAAGTCAACAATTGTGGAATGCAGTACGAAAGTCAATCAACCAGAACTAATGGCGGCCAGCCTGATCCATATCTGACCATGCAAGGTCGAACCTATATGGCTTCGACTCAAGTATCATCCCGCCACTAGCAGTCACAGGCCACAATTTCCAACCGAAGCCTCATGTCATCCAGATGGTTAAGCAATTATGACAGTTCGACAGTTTCTACGATGAGGACCCATATGCAAACTTGCAAAGCTTCCTGGAGATCACTGATACTATTTCAGTAAACGGGGTATCTACAGACACCATCCGCCTCAGGATGTTCCCCTTATCAGGTATGGGATGAGCGAAACAATGGTTAAATTCACTACCTCATGGGTTGATCACATCATAGGCCAATTGACAGAGAAATTCTTAATGAGGTACTTCCCACCGGCAAAGATAACAAAACAACGAAGTGATATATTTTCCATCAGACAAATACATATGGAAACCTTATACGACACATGGGAGAGGTACAAAGACATGCTAAGGTAGTGCCCACAACATGGTATAGAAGAGTGGATTCAAGTCCAAATGTTCTACAACGCGCTAAACATAGCTACCAACCATATGTTTGACACATCGGCAAATGACTCACTATGCAACAAGGACACTAACATAGCTATGGAACTCATAGATGAGATGAGCACTAATGGATATCAATAGAGTTCCCAAAGAACCAAACCGAGTAAGGTCGTCGGCATACATGAGTTGGATGTGCTTACAAACTTGGCAGCCCAGGTGGAGGCAATAAACATGAAACTGGAGAGCATCCGCTGCCAGCAACAAACATCGGTGATGATGTCTACCATATGTGGTAGTAAACCATAAGAGAATCAAGCCGAACAAATAGAGTAAGTCGATTTCATTGGAAAAACTCAGAACAATTCGTATAGCACTACATACAATCCAGGATATACTTTTCCTACAGCTTCCCAGTGTGTAACATCCTGAATTTTCTAAGTAAATAAATCAGAAAATTCTCAAAAAATTGTGAGATTAATTAGCACATAAAATGAATTAATTATTTTAAAGCTCCATTAAAGGAAAATCAAGGATTAATAAATTTAAATCCAGCCTCGCAACTAATGGGCTTAGGAAAGCCTTATTGGGCCAGGCCACTTACACTTGAAATAGTAGGAGGTGGATGGTTAAGATAACCTCTGTTAATTAATTGGGAATTTCAATTAATCAAGATTAGTTAAATAAGAGAATCAGACAAATGTTCGAATTCCGATAAAGTAGATCGAGCGAGTCAAAAGTTGATATTCTTAGATCTGGTCTGATGAGAGACAGACCCCATGATGTTACAGTGCGCCCGTGCCGCTGGAATCATTTACCCGGGATTTTAGGATCTGTATCGATGAATTATTGGAAAGATAATATTAATTAATGCGCGAAGTGACATAAAGCTAAGGGATAACTTAGGTTAAATAAACCCATGTGACAATAGTGTAATGATAAGTTAATTAATTAAAAGTCTCATGATGGGTTAGAGAAATGGAATTAATTAATAAATGAAATATTATATATATATATATATATATATATATATATATATATATATATATATATATATATATATAAGCCTTGCAGACTTAGGTTTAAGAATTGATTTGGGGATTCATCGTTCCCTCTCTCTTCTTCTCTACCTTCTTCCTTTCTCTCCCATGCCTGACAGCGTCCTTCCTTGGAGCTACCCGCCATCGCTCCCAAGCAAACTCCATTTGCCTCCTCAAGCCGCCGCAACCCCCTCACCGTCGCCCACCCTCCCCCTCACAGCCCCAAATCCACTACGACTGGACGAGCCCCGCCCCACGTTGTTCCTTCCAGAGCCGCGTGTCGCCTTCTCCGCTAGCCGCCAGCCATCCTGCAGCCATGCCGCGACTACGATGTAGCCGAGCCATCTTTCGTCTCCTCTTTCGCCAACAAGTGGACAACCAGCCCTCTATCCCTCGAGTTGAACCAAATTTCAGCAACTACTATGTTCTTTGGGAAACAAGGTAGATGGAAACTTGATTAACTTGGTGTTAATTGGATGAAATGGTTGGAATTAGGGGATAACCCTAGATTAAGGGCTTGGACTTGCATGAATTTTAATTAAGGGATGAAAGAGGCATGGAATGGTTAGAAGCATGATGATATTGTGTAGAAAAAAAATGATTAATGGTTGTAGACTGAATTGTCATGTATTCATGTGTTTATTTTTTGATGTTAATGTGGAATGTTTGTATAATTTTCGGAGCCCGATAAACAAAGGAGGTGATGCCCAATTTTCGTAGAAATTACATGTGTTAATGTCTATTATTTTCTAGCTCGCATGCCTTCATGATTAGGGAGATTAAGTGATGATTTATGCTACTAAGTGAGCATGCTAGAGTTCATGTTCGGAGTTTCATTAAGCATGTATAAGAACTCTCTATTCGGAGATGATTAATAAGAGCATGTTAGAGGCTTCTACTTATGCAAAGGGTGAAGATAGCAAGATCTTCTATTATGAGCTAAGTTCGTGTTCTTATTGGTCTTGAAGACATGAAATGCATGTTAAGTAGGAAAACATGTTTTTGTGAGTTTAATATCTTTAATATGCTCCTTCTAGTTTAAATAAGAGTCTAAGTTAAGAATACAATTTCCATATTCATAAATCTTCATATTTTAAAGCAATAGAACTAAGTTTTGGACAATATGAATTTTATATTTATTTAGTTATTATTATTAATTATAGGAAAGGGTAACGGTCCCTCGGAAGCATCAGCAGGATCGAGCCAGACCTAGGAACTTTTGAAGGACTTCAGGTGAGGGGACATCTCTGTAAATATAGTTTTTATTCATGTATTCATCGTGATTCTGTTTTTTCATATTCTTATGAGTTTTATATTGGTTTGTGGATGTCGATGGATTTTATCGCTATATTTGCATAGTGATTTCATGCTTGTTTAATTGATTAAATTGTAAAGAGCATGAGAACTTGTAAAGTGAAACCCTAAGGTGTAGATAATGATTATTTCATGTATCATAGGCTGCACCTTAGTTAGTTATGTATGAGGTATCCAGAAGGGCTCAGGATAGATCCCAGGTATTAAGTAAACGATATCAGGTTATGAAAGGGACTTTGTTTTCAATCGCTTTTCTTAAAACCAAAATGTTTGTGAAAGTCGTTCTTTTTATAAAACCCCCATTTTGACTCTTGTGAGTGCTCGTATCGGATACAAGATTGATACTTGACATATACATGTAGATGTATACCGCTGGTCGTCAAGTACTAGGATCGTGTAGATGTATACCGTTGTTCCCGATCATCAGGATCATGTAGATGTATACATGTTCCTCGATGGGAGTTGGAGTCCTTTCGGAGACATTCGAACTAAGGGTGAATGCTTGTATGATACGAGGCCATTGCATATACATGTTTATTATGTGCCTGATATGATGTGAGATTGCATGTTTGCTTTCTTCGGATTTCTGATTGTGTTAGCATGCTTATCAGGATTTAAGATAATTATGCTGACTCTCATGATTTATATTTGCATATGTTCATGTACTAGTATTTTAGTACAGTTTTTGTCAAGAGACAGGTATGTATAATACTTGGCAGAGTTGTCTATACTCGTGAGCTTGTATAGCTCAGTCCCTTCGGTTCTTGTTTTTCTATTGCAGGATCTAGATAGGGATCTGGGTAGTAGCTCATGTTGTGAGCAAGGATCGAAGTCTAGCTGGCTCTGGCGTACCTTATCTTTATGTTTAGTCTTGTTGGGTTGTATTTGACATTATCTTTATTTGCTTCCATACATTTGGGGCCGTAGTTGCCCAAGACTTATTATGTTGTACTCCTTTATGACTCTGGTTTGAATATGACTACGGATGTGTAACCTGATTTGCTTATATCATATTAACTTTATTTGATTTCTTCAGTGTGATTAGATTGTTATGTTTACAGCCTTAGACACAGGATACCCTCCTGACTTGGCTGGTGTGACATCTGTCTCAGTAAAGAGATGGGTGTTACACAATGCAACATCCAGGGCAACCAAGATGAACTCTACCTCAAGGGCATCAACCGCTTATCCAAGGTAATCAGCCACCATCACAAGATAAGAAGTGGGTGGGTTTGGTGACATGATGGAACAATATATCCAAGCCAATAAAGCACGAGCTGTCAAGCATGAGGAGACGATAAGAAACCATCAAGTATATTTTCATAATCTGGCACATCAAGTCGCCCAGATAGCTAAATCGTTGGCAAAAAGACCAGCATGCACTCTCCCGAGTAATACAGGAGTCAACCCAAGGGAGTCTGTCAAGGCTATTACTCTAAGAAGCGGAACAAAGCTGGCACCACCACAAGTCAAGGAGGCCAGAAAAATACCTGTTGCTCCTCCTGAGGAGGACAAGTCAGAGACCGAAAGAGATCAGGGTATTGGCAAGATAAGGGAAGCACCCACGGTACCTGAGTATAAATCGAAGATACCTTACCCAACTAAGCTGAAGAAGGACCAACAAGATTAGCAGTTCAGAAAATTTTTGGATATTTTCAAAGCACTACACATCAACGTCTTGTTCGTGGAAGAACTTGCACAGATGCCACGATATGCGAAATTCTTGAAGGAACTACTCATCAGCAAAAGGAATTTACAAGAAGTATCCATGGCAACATTGAACGAAGAGTGTTCGACATTTCTGACCAACAAGCACCCAAAGAATGAAAATGACCCATGGAGTTACATTATCCCCTATATCATCGAAGGATTGGTGGACGAAAAGGCCTTGGCCGACATTGGAACAAGCATCAATCACATGGCTTATAAGATATTCCAGAAGGTTGGAATTAGAGAGCCAAAGCCAACATAGGTGACACTTCAGATGGCAGATAGGTCAATCCATTACCATCGAGGGGGTAGTTAAGGATGTATTAGTGATGTTCGACAAGTTTATCTTTCCTGTGGATTTCTACATTCTAGATCTGGACGATCAAGTAGAGATGCCTCTCATCCTTGGAAGACCATTCCCGACGATAACACAAGCACTGTTTGACATCAAAGATGGTCGGATAACCCTGAGGGTTGGAGAGGAAGCAGTGGTCTTTAAACTCAAAGATATCATGCGACATCCCATGGAGCTCAATGACTCTTGTTATTTCATTGATTACATTGATGACTGTGTTTCTAATTTTGTGCAGGATAAATTAATAAAGGATCAACTAGATGACTAATTCAAGTATGCACCACCATCTAGAGAGGATTTTGTCAAGGAAACAGAAGATCCTCAATAAGAAACGCCGATGTCTCTGGGGGGAAAAGGAGAGTGTGGTGGAGAATATTTATAAAGAATAAAAGAAGGCACACTCCCCACCCTGCAACTCAACAACTGGACCCTCTCAAGGCTAACCACAGTGAGCATGAATTTATTACCTCCTTGAGTGTACAGATCGCAGGACGTAACCCCCATGGCAGAGAAGCCGAGAGTTTCCATCTCTTTGATCCCTATTAAGCTCGATTGGTACCTCAAGCTAACGACATAAAACAAGCCCTTCTTGGTAGACAACCAAAGTTCGGTTAGTTTTTTAGTTATCATTTTAGGATTTAATAAAAGTGCAATCATGGTAAACTATCCCATTTGATGGTGCTCTCAATGGTTTTTTGTGGTTCCTAAGTGTTTAACAATCAAATCGTTGTTTCCGAAATCACTAACATACAGGTCTAGGAGGAATCAAGCAGAAGGATGGATTTATGAAGCGAGCAAAGAGATGCACAGATCAGTACACGGTTGTGCATCAGGCCATGAATCTATTGGGAAATCACATTTGCAAAGGCTATAATTGTACACGGTCGTGCAAAGCATAAACACGGGCGTACATTGCGGGACGTCGAATGCCATAAGACCAAAGAGATGCATGTGTATCGGCACACCTGTGCATACAGCCACGCACATCTAGGGAGATTGAAGACACAAGGACCGACACTGTGCATAGTCATGCAAGCAAGTTGCATAGACATGTACCACGGGGCAGCAAAACAAGAGAATGAACGAGTAGCCGCACGCCTATGCACAAGACCGTGCGTGAAAAGATTTAGGTTTCTAAACCCAAATCGTGCCAACCCCGGACCCGATTCATCATCTTCTCCCCCAAATCCTCACCATGCTGGACCACCCTCGAGCTCCGTCCTTCCTCTAGTTCCTCTTGTCTGAGTATTGCAAGACCCCGGTGAACTTCCTTCCGAGTTCAGCACACAGTCAGAGCCCTTCCTCACCACCATCTCCTTCTTGCATAGCCGTGCGACCCCATATTCGTCGAGCCTGACCTGCTAGCCACCATGCCGCCAAAGAAGACCAACAAGGAGCATCCAAGGAGGAAGAAGCAACACGGAAGTCCAATTCGTAGCGCTGACCACCTCCAACCACCACCGCTCCGTCGGACTTGACTTTTGCCACGCCGATGCACGCTGGTAGATACTACCACCTCTGTTAGTTAAGATTTGGCGAGGCCTGACATATTAATTGGAGCATGCTAGAGAAGATTAACCTCGCCGCTGATGTTTGCTGATATTTAGAGATGGGAGGCTGGAGCTGCCTCTTCAACATCTAGGAGACGGCGTACCAAGAGCTAACCTTGGAGGTTTTATCGATATTTCATATTACCATTGGTCTAGTTTCATTACATCGGTTGGACTAAATAGATTTTCAACTCGGTGGTACTATGTTTCAGATGAGCTACACCGAGTTCGTCATCCACCTGGGGCTCTATGATAGTGATAACATGATGACACCCTAGTACCAAGCACTAAGATTCCACCTAGGGCACTATGTTTCATATGACTTTATATTTCCTTTGCTTGAGGACAAGCAAAAGTTCTGGTGGGGGGTATGATAAATGCATAATTATACATATATTTCTATCATATTTGCATGCACTTATCTCATTGTTTTGTATCATTTTGTCTATTTCAATACTCCTCTGGGTTTGTTTTGTGATTGACCAGGCAAAATAGGTGCCCGGAGCAAAAGGAACGAGAAACGGGACAAATCAAGAAGAAACATGCTGAAAAGAAATTAACAGAGGTATGCACGGTCAAAACGCTACTGTCCATTGGTGTGCACCAACCCGTACACCTCTCTAATTTCAAACGGGTCAACCGCATAGCGTGGGGACTTGTATGGGTGTGCATTAGATCCGCTTGCCTGTGCCAAATTAATTTGAAGCCTATATAAACCCGTCGAAGTCGTTGAGTTCGTGACTTTTTCATATTAGTCTTCGGCGGGGTTTCCAAGCGACGGCTAGGGTTTCAGAGAAGACCGAAGGCGGAGAAGGGAATCGAGTAAGGGAGTCACTCATATTTTCTATTATGTCTTTCTCAAATATCCTTTATTAGGGCTTCCTATAGTATGAGGGGCTAAAACTCTTTGTGTTGCCTTGGGCACATGAACCCTAGGATAACTTATTCTTGAATTTCTTTTATAAATTCTTGTGAGTTATCTTTACATGCCTTTGCTCCATTTATTTTGTTTTTTTTGCATTAGCCCTTGTCATATACCTCATTTTTTTTTTGTAGCGAACCACATAGGTGTTTATAGTTATGATATGTGTGCCTATTAGTGCATTAGCCCATATCTCACCATGTTTAGAACACAACTAGGAATAGGTAATTGAGTTCGAATCCCATACCGAGAGATCGGATGTGGCATCTTAATGGTACAATTGTCGAACTCCGCAAGAATTTGTAACGGATAACCAGTAATAGGAAATGAAGCGGTAGGAAGGGATTCCCAGGGGGGATTATGATCCCAGGTACAGCGCTTCATCTCTGATCACCCACAATCTACCAACTGTCCGTGTTAGTTTTTTTATTAGGTTAATTTGTGAAATCTCCAAAATAATCCCTATGTTTCTTTTAGGCTAGATAACATAAGATAGTTAGTACTAGTATATCAATCCCTATTGATTCGACTACCCTACATTTGGGTATTTTACTACTTGATCAACCTCGTGCACTTGCAGGTGTGTCACAGCGCACTGTGTGCGTGCATCAATGAACCCTCGGGTAAGGACATAACTTGTCACATTGAATTGTATTATTAATTGATTTGCTCTGTTTTGAGTGCCTATTGAACATTTTTATTGCACTAGTTTTCGACTTAGCAACAACCCAGAAACCTATTATAGATATAGTTCACCGTGGGAAGAAGAGAACGCCTCTCCGTGTGTAGACCTTCCTCAATAGAAGAGTTGTGAGTACGCCGAGAGATCAGGTACTAAGGAGATCGAGTCCTTAGGATGTTTTTTTTTTCATAACTCTTCCAAGATATAGGTTCCCTCAAATGATTAATGCAATAAGTGTATTAGGTATTGATCACCTTGAGAGAGGGATTAAATACGCCTTAGGAATTCTTGGTTCAAATCTTTCCAATCATTAATACAAAAATCTTAAGTTGTCTTTATATTTTCATAAGAACCTAAGGGGGGATTTATTGTCCAGATATCTTCTCTTTTGATAGATTTACCTCAATAGTTAACCTCGTTGTCAGTAGATTTTTGATGCAGGAGGCTTGAGTCAAATATTGGTGCCGGGTTGGCAGGTCAACGTAAAGACGAGAAGTTATCGAGTCAATTCCAAGATTGGGTCGGTTTTGGGTGTGGTTCGGTATTTTGGCCATAACTTTGGCTACCAATATCAGAATCGGGCGTTCGACCCCAATTCGGAAAGCTCCTTGCGGCGCGCACGACATGGGGATGCCATATTAGAGAGAATTTTAATTTTTTTCCTATTTTTAGAAATATTTAATCCGCCAAATTAGGGTTTTCGGTCTTTTTCCTATTTTTGGTAATATTTCATATGCCAAATTAGGATAGGATTTGAATCCGATTTGAGCTCGGATTTTTTGGAGTTTTAAATTTAGATAAGTTTAGTTTTAAATAAATAATTTGTCAATTTTAGCAAATTTAGATTAGATGATAAAGTTTCTAAGTTAATCTTTTGAGACTATTTAACCCGGCTTGTGGGTTAGTTTTTCATTATTGAATTTTGATTAATAATATTTCCTGAATTTCAGAGTATTTTCTCTGGTTCTTTTGGTTCTTCGTTTGTTCTTCCTTGAGGTCCTTGGACTCAGCTAGCCCGCGGGATAATCGCTACCCCGCCCGGCGTCAATTTTACCACTTAGATTATTTTAGTTTTAGTTTAAAAACCCAAAAATTTGATTAGGTTAGATAATAGAACTATAGCTAGTACTAGTAATCTTAGTCTCTATTGGTTCAATATCCTACTCTCGAGAGTTCACTTTATTACTTGACATGGGTCGTACAATTACAAAAAGTGAGCATCATGTTTTTGGTGCTGTTGCTAGGGATTTAAGGATATTAGGAGCACAAGTCTATTAATTTAGACATTAGTTTTAGGTTTTTATTTTATTTTTTGATAGTGTAGTTATTTGCTTCAGATCTTATTCCCTACTCTTTGCAAGGAACTAGGGCATAACCTGAGAAAACCCATTGGGTTTGGTTGAGGAAATAGTGAATTTGAAAGGACTTTGTGTTGGATATGCAGAGAAGCAGAAATTATATTTCCAGAACAATCTCCGAAAGCATCTCCAGGCGCATCTTCATATGCAGAAAATTCACCTCCTTATACACCTCCGGAGATTGAGATAGATGTCCGGGAACCACCAATAATGGCTGAACCTCGAAGGACCCTCTAAGTATGAGAGATCACTATTTACGGGAGACTAGTTCAGTGTTCAAGCACTGGCTATGTGATACGAACCCCGCCAACGATTGTGACGAAACCCGAAAACAAATTTTGCAAGAAGAAGAAAAGCCACGGATTCAAGAAGAACGGATGGAAACCTCGACCCAATGCTTAGCGAAGCACGAACCTTGGTAAGGGGATGACGCCACAAAAGGAGATGGAAATCCAATTGATAAGTCAGTTTGAAAGCCACAAGGAAACCCTTGATAAGTTTTTAAAAAAAAGTTTCTTCAAGAAATCAAGAAGAAAACCTCACAAATGCTCATAGATCAAAAGTTGAAGTTTCATGGCTGCTACATGGGGCTATATATATAGCCCAAAACCCTAGAGAACTTCTAAGAAGTAAAAGTTCAAAACTACCCTTAAAGATAAAAGAAAAAAAACAACCAACTAAAGAGCAACTTCAGCCCAAAGGCCCACAAAGCCTAGCAAGACTAGGCAATTACAAAAGACTCTAGTTCACATATTAAACTCAAAAACAAATGACAACCAAATCTTCATCAATCTTATGGGAACCAAATCTTCATCAAGCGTCTAAGTGGAATCGGCTTGGATGAGTAGGACCAGCTTTTGTTCACCATCAGTAGTGATCACGCTCTCTTCCTGTTGTAGAATTCTCCATGCCAAGTTGCTAAGCTCCTCTTTAAATCTTCTAGCTCGAGCCCTTGTCACCGGTCCTGTTGGGACTTGAATTGGATCCTTAGCCTTGATGTCCACATCATTCCCCCCCTCTCGAGAAGGATTTGTCCTCAAATCGTCACCTACATCAAAAGGACTTAAGTCAGTCACATTGAAAGTAGCACTAACATTGTACTCACCCGGTAAATCAAGGCGGTAGGCATTGTCGTTGATCCGTTCGAGCACTTGAAAAGGACCATCTCCCCGGGGTAGCAACTTGGAACATCGGTTGGGGGGGAATCGTTCCTTCCTCATGTGTAACCACACCCAATCACCGATCTCAAAAACTTGCTTGTGACGTCCCTTGTTGGCTTGCTTGATATATTGCTCAGTCCTCCTTTCTATGTTGAGCCGTGCCTTCTCGTGGAGCTGCTTTACAAATTCGGCCTTCTTGTGCCCATCAAAGTTCACATGCTCAGAAAAAGGTAAAGGTGATAAATCCAAAGGAGTTAAAGGATTAAAACCATAAACAATTTCAAATGGTGAAAACTGAGTAGCAAAATGCCTAGAACGATTATAAGCAAACTCAACATGTGGTAAACAGTCCTCCCAAGTCTTGATGTTCTTACTAATGACAGCCGGCAACAAAGTGGATAAAGTTCGGTTAACTACTTCAATTTGACCATCGGTTTGAGGGTGACAAGTAGTGGAAAACAATAGTTTAGTCCCTAGTTTACCCCACAATGTCTTCCAAAAATAACTCAAGAACATAGCATCCCGATCTGACACAATTGTCCTTGGCATGCCATGTAGACGTACAATCTCCCTAAAGAACAAATCGGCAACATTGGAAGCATCATCAGTTTTATGCCACGGTATAAAATGAGCCATTTTAGAAAATCGATCCACAACTACAAAGATTGAATCCCTTCCACGCTTACTCCTAGGTAATCCTAACACAAAATCCATCGAAATATCAATCCAAGGGGAACTAGGAATAGGTAGGGGTGTGTAAAGGCCATTCGGTTGAACCCGAGACTTAGCTTGTCTACAAGTGATACATCGACCACAATGGCCAATAGAAGTGCTCTTGTAACACGGCTAGAGTCTTAGCTACCCCAAAATGCCCTATTAATCCTCCACCATGGGACTCTCGAACTAATAAATCTCTCATGGAGCAATTAGGCACACACAACTTATGTTCCTTAAACAGAAAACCCTCATGCCTATAAAACTTCCCTTCGGCTGATTTTTCACAAGCCCCATAAACCTCCCCAAAGTCATGGTCAACATGATAAAGATCTTTAATGTGCTCAAAACCAAGGAATTTAACATCAAGAGTGGAGATTAAGGCATACCAAGCAAGTGACAAAGCATCAAAGAACTACATTCTCCTTACCTTGTTTATATCAAATGACATACGGAAAGGTCTCAATGAACTCAACCCATCGAGCATGTCGCTTGTTCAAATTTTATGTTGCCCTTTCAAATGCTTCAAGGATTCATGATCCGTTCAATCACAAACTCCTTGACCACAAGTAATGCCTTTGCCAAGTCTCCAATGCTCGAACCAAAGCGCATACAACTCCTTATCATAAGTGGGGTAGTTAAGTGCAGCCCAGCTTAGCTTCTCATTTGAAATGCATAAGTGGTCTTCCATCTTGCATGAGTACAACACCAATACCGACACCAGAGGCATCACATTCTATTTCAAAAGCATTGGCAAAGTTAGGTAAAGCAAGTAAGGGAGCATGAGTTAGTTTGTGTTTCATAAGCTGAAATGCTTCCTCTTGTGCTGCCCCCCATTTGAATGCAACGTTCTTCTTGATAACTTCAGTAAGGGGTGCCGCAATGGTACTAAAATCTTTCACGAATCTCCTATAGAAGCTAGCAAGTCCATGAAAACTGCGAACGTGACTCACACTTGATGGGGTCGGCCACTCTTGGATGGCTTTGATCTTTTCGCCATCAACCTCAATACCTGTAGCACTCACAACAAATCCTAGGAAAACAAGTTTATCGGTGCAAAAGGTACATTTCTTGAGGTTAGCATACAATTTCTCTTTCCTAAGGACATCCAAAACCAAATGCAAATGCGAAGCATGATCATGCAAATTCTTTCTATAAATCAGAATATCATCAAAATAAACAACAACGAATTTTCCAATGAAAGTTCGTAAAACATGATTCATTAAACACATGAAAGTACTAGGTGCATTAGTTAAGCCAAATGGCATGACTAACCATTCATACAATCCATGTTTAGTTTTAAATGCCGTTTTCCATTCATCGCCATCTTTCATTCGGATTTGATGATACCCACTCTTAAGATCAATTTTTGAAAACACACAAGATCCATGCAACTCATCTAACATATCATCTAAACGAGGGATGGGGTGTCGATACTTTACCGTTATGTTGTTGATGGCTCGGCAATCAATCCACATCCTCCATGTCCCATCCTTCTTAGGAACTAGAATCACCGGAACTGCGCAAAGACTCATGCTTTCTCTCACGTACCCTTTCTCCATCAATTCTTCAACCTGCCTTTGGAGTTCCTTTGTCTCCTCCGGGTTGCTCCTATATGCGGGTCGGTTTGGAATTGAAGCACCGGGAACAAAGTCAATTTGGTGTTCTATCCCCCTGATAGGGGGTAAGCCATGTGGTACCTCCTCAGGAAACACATCCTCGAACTCCTGCAAAATAGAAACAACAACACTAGGCAATGAAGAGTCAGGTTGGTTAGTGTTTAAAAGGGCCTCCTTGTACATAAGTACAATCATTGGCCTTTTTGCAAGAAAAGCTCGCTTAACCTCACTTGTTTTTGCATAGAAATTTCTTTTTCCCTCTAATTTTCCCTCTTTGGCTGAATTCATCTCTCTCTTTTCTCTCTCACTAGATTCAGCCTTGCTCTCTTGTTTCTCACCACTACTCATCTCTTCACTCACTCTCTTGTGATCACTCAAATTCTTTTGATCTCTCATTTTCTTTTGATCACTTAGTTTTTGCATCATCACTTGATCATCATAAACCTGTTTCGGTGTCATCGGAGCTAGAGTGATGGTTCGTTGTTGGAAAGTGAAGGAGTGCTTGTTGGTGAAGCCATCATGTTGCACACGTCTATCAAATTGCCAAGGCCTTCCTAAAAGGAGATGTCCCGCTTGCATGGGTACCACATCACACAACACTTCATCCTCATATTTCCCGATCCGAAATGGCACCACAACTTGCTTAGTAACCCGCACTTCACCACTATCATTCAGCCATTGCAACTTGTATGGACGGGGTGCTTGAGTGTTGGGAGCCCTAGCTTCTCAACCATGGAAGAACTAGCAACGTTAGTGCAACTACCACCATCAATAATAACACTACATACCTTGTCCTTCACATGACAACGAAAGTGTAAAAGATGTTCTCCCTTTGCACTTCTTCTTCCTCCACCTTAGCGTGCAAGTTCAAGGCTCTCCTGCAACTAATCCAAGCATCTCACCATGCTCGGCCCCAAACTCCTCTTCTCCCAAAAGATCATCCTCCACTGGTGGAATGTCATCTAGCTCACCCTCATCTTCAGAATCTATTGCCCCATTCTCCCGAATCACCATAACCCGCTTGTTCGGGCATTGGCTAGCTATGTGACCTCTTCCTTGACATTTGAAACATTTAATTTCACTAGAATGAGACAAAGTTGTGGGTGTCTTACTTTGAGAAGCCGTGGAAGTAGTGGTTGAATTTTGCTCAATTTGGCCATGGGGTTGGAATTACTTTCATCTTTCCTTGGATAATTCGGCCTCCATGGTGTTGCACTAGAATTTTGTGGGGTGGGTCTCGGACGTGCACTTGTACCACCCTTCTTCAATTGCCTCTCAACCTTCATTGCCATATGCACCAAGTCTTCCAACTCCACATAGTGATGTAGCTCAACCGTGTTGGCAATCTCTCTATTCAACCCATTCAAAAACCTTGCCATTGTTGCCTCCCGATCCTCCTCCACATTGGCCCAAATCATAGCCATCTCCATTTCTTTATAATATTCATCAACACTTTTGTAACCTTGTCGAAGACCTTGAAGCTTAAGGTATAGATCCCGGTAGTAATGAGATGGCACAAAACGAAGCCTCATCACCCTCTTCATGTCATCCCAAGTCTCGATAGGCAAATCTCCACTTCGCCTCCTATTGACGCACAACTGATCCCACCACACAATAGCATAATCAGTAAACTCAATAGCGGCAAGTTTTACCTTCTTCATTTCGGAGTAGTTGTGACAATCGAAAACCAACTCCATCTTCTTCTCCCATTCAAGGTATGCTTCGGGTTCACTCTTTCCTTGAAATGCCGGAATCCTCATCTTGATACTACCCAAATTGTTGTCTACTCGATTCCTAGTGTCTCTATCTCGACCATATCTCCTAGGGCTGCCCGTTGACATCCTATCAAAGTCTTCATCGAAATTTCCCACTTCAAACGGCCCCACACCTTCAACTTCCCGTTGGGGCACCCTATATCTCCTTGGGATGTTTGGAACAACAGGTGGCTGACCCCGTTGTGCTCCCTCTTCAACCCTATCCATCCTCTCATGTATTTGCTCAAGTTCCGCCCTCATCATCCTTCTCATTTCCCCAATTATAGCTTGCACTTGCAAATTCGGAATAGTTGGAGGGGTACTCTCCTCGCTTGTGTTTCTCTCCGGAATTTGAGACATGATGGAAACCTGCAAGCAATGTTAGATAAAAATTACCCTCACCACAAAAACTCACGTATTTCACTCCAAGAAATAATTCACTCAAATCCACTCGTGTATCACTCAATCAATTTGGCTTTTACCCTCAAATGATCTCACCTCGTTGCCTTTTTCCACTCGTTTTCTTCTTTGAGTTCTTTCAAAACTTAATCAAAAACCATCATCAAAGGGTTCAAGTGGCAATTCAAACCGAAACAAATCAAGAAATTTTGGCAATTCAAGAAATGGGCAGGATTTTTGGCAATTCAAGAAATTTTGGCAATTCAAGAATGGCAATTCGAACCGAAACAAATCAAGAAATTTTGGAAATTCAAGAATGGCAACTCAAACCGAAACAAATCAAGAAATTTTGGAAATTCAAGATTGGCAATTCAAGAATGACATCCTCATTACCTTTTCAAGAATTTTTCGCAATTCAAAACGATTTTTTTTTTCTTCTTTCCCTTTTCTACTCTTTTTTTTTTTTTTTTTTTTTTAGAAACTCAGTTGTTCAATTTCCACAAACTCAAATCTTCACAAACTATTTTGTAATTTCGGAATCAATAAAAGGAATCTCATAAAAGAAAGAAATCCCTATCTCAAAGCAAGAACAAAAATATGGGCGTCTTCAATCAATGAAACATCTAGATGCAAATTTTTTTTTTTTTGAAAGAGAAATGAACAGAAATCAATAGAAGATAGGTCGAAAGGATGGACTTAGCTCTGATACCAACTGATACGAACCACACAACGATTGTGAACCCGAAAACAAATTTTGCAAGAAGAAGAAAAGCCACGGATTCAAGAAGAGCGGATGGAAACCTCGACCCAATGCTTAGCGAAGCACTAACCTTGGTAAGGGATGACGCCACAAAAGGAGATGGAAATCCAATTGATAAGTCGGTTTGAACGCATACAAGGAAACCCTTGATAAGTTCTTAAAAAAAAGTTTCTTCAAGAAATCAAGAAGAAAACCTCACAAATGCTCATAGATCAAAAGTTGAAGTTTCATGGCTGCTACATGGGGCTATATATATAGCCCAAAACCCTAGAGAACTTCTAAGAAGTAAAAGTTCAAAACTACCCTTAAAGATAAAAGAAAAAAAACAACCAACTAAAGAGCAACTTCAGCCCAAAGGCCCACAAAGCCCAGCAAGACTAGGCAATTACAAAAGACTCTAGTTCACATATTAAACTCAAAAACAAATGACAACCAAATCTTCATCAATCTTATGGGAACAAAATCTTCATCAAGCGTCTAAGTGGAATCGGCTTGGATGAGTAGGACCAGCTTTTGTTCACCATCAGTAGTGATCACGCTCTCTTCCTGTTGTAGAATTCTCCATGCCAAGTTGCTAAGCTCCTCTTTAAATCTTCTAGCTCGAGCCCTCATCACCGGTCCTGTTGGGACTTGAATTGGATCCTTAGCCTTGATGTCTACATCACTATGGCCACCAACAATTTTGAAATAACGGCTAACACCATTGGGATGATTTAGAATTAAGTCCGTTTCAATGGCCTACCTGACGAGGATCCACACGCTCATCTATCGCGGTTCATACAAATCTATTCCACTTTTAAGATCAATGGAGCAATTGATGATGCAATCATTGTAAGATTATTTCCTTTTAGTTTGAGAGGGGTGACATGGCTCACTTCACTCCCTGCAGAATCAATAAGGACTTGGACGGACATGATCGATAAATTTTTGGGCCGGTACTTTCCACTAAGCAAGGCTGCCAAGATTAGGAAGGAGATTTCAGCTTTTAAGCAAGGTGAGTCGAAGACATTGTTCGAAGCATACGAAAGATTTAAGGACCTCCTTCAATTTTGCCCTCATCATGGTTTCTGCACATGAATGAAAATTCAGATGCTTTACAAGGGGTTGAACCATCTGACTAGACAACTCAATAATGATCTACTCTATCAAAGAAAATTTATCTTCTCACTGTTGGTAATCCAACCGAAGCTACAACCCTATTTTGCAATACGTGTAACAGAGGGCATGGCGCTTCACAATGTCTTATTCTAAGTTTAGTCGTGGCACCCATGAAGCATGTTTAGTATGTGGGTAACGTGCCGAGGCCACAAGGGAACCAATTCAAAAATGCTTATAACTCGCACAATCCTTGGAGAAACCACTAGCTTATCATATGGAAACAAATGTGGACAAAACCTCCAGAACCACTAGGCTCTTAACAACAACAACAACCACAAGAGAGGAAGTATACTATGGAGGATATCTTGATAAGGTTCATATAGACCATCGGTGCAAAGTTTGACACTTCCAACAACAAATTAAGGAACGTTCAAGAATCGATCCAGAGCCTTGAGAATTAAGTAGGGCATATTACAAAAGCCATACAAAAAGACCCCAAGGGAGCCTCCCCAGCAATACAGAGGCAAACCATCTCTAATAGCTGAACTCAATCACATTGAGGAGTGGTGGAGATGTGGATATATACCTATGCAAAAGCTCCAGCTGAAAAATAATCTGCAGAAACAGAGCCAACTGGGGAGAAGGACAATTCTGATGAGAGAGTGAAAGAGAAGGAAAAGGAGGTGGAGCAACCACAAATTTCGGAATATCAACACCGCATTCCCTATCCGGCGAGGTTGAAGAAAGATAGAGAGGATTGGCAATTCAAGAAATTTTTGGAGCTATTGAAACAGTTGCACATCAACTTACTACTGTTGGAAGCCCTCTCCCAGATGCTAAAATATTCCAAATTCATGAAAGAATTACTTACGAACAAGCGCAAGGTTGAGGATGTATCATTCGTAACATTAAATCCAAACCAGCCCAAGGTGGCCAAAAAGCTCAACGATTCTAGTAGTTTCATAGTACCCAGCATGATTTGAGAAGAAATCTGTGAAAAAGTATTGGCCGATTTAGGGGCGAGCATCAATGTTATGCGCTAAAAATTATTCTTTAAATTAGGGCTTCGAGATCAAAAACTGATAAGGATGACCTTGCAATTAGTTGACCTCTTAGTGAAACATCCCAGAAGAATCGTGGAGGATATAGTGGTAAAGGTTGGCAAGTTCATATTTCTAGTGGACTTTGTAATTCTGGACGTAGATGACGATGTGGAGGTCCACATCAACTTGGTTGACCATTCTTAGCAACCGCTTGAGCCTTAGTCCATCATCATGACGGCAGGATGACATTACGCGATGAAGACAAGGAAGTGGTGTTCAAGCTACCGAAAGTGATGAGGCACACTTTGAACCCTGATGACACTTCATATTGCATTGATTATACTGATTTACTTACTTCTTATTGTATCCTAGAACTACTATCCGTGGATCCATTGAAAGAATACTAGGTTGAGCTCGATGAAGAACCTGGAGTAATTCAAAGAAATTCAGCTGAACTACCATAAGAGCGGCAGAAAAACAAAGCGAAGTAAGAGAATCAAGCTGCTCTCCCGAGTAATTTCATGGAAAAAAGTAGATAAATGTAAGTTTTACGAAGACAATTCGGTCCTAGATGATGTAACTCACTGTTCAAACGTAGATTAAGGTGAGTCCCTCATTTATTCTATTCTAGGGTTTTTACTGTTTGTAAATTGTTTTCAAGGCAGGACCGGCGATGGAATTCACTTGTTTGACCCTTTATAAGGTATGTAAGCTAGGTACTTCAGGCACATGATGTTAAACAAGCGCTTCTTGGGAGGCAATCCAAGGTTTTACGTTTCTTATTTCCTTAGTTATCGCATCTTAGTTAGGTTTTAGTTAGGTTTCGTTTTGTTGACAATTTGATGATGTCTTGAACCCTCGTGATTTTTAGTCCTCAACTAATTTATAATTGGTGTGATTTAGAATCCAGATCGGTGTTTTGAATTTTTGCACATCAACTATCTTGGGAGTCCATGCATACTTAGAAGTAAAACAGGGTATAAACACCTATATGGGTGCAACAGAAGGCCAAATGAAGTAGTATACGGGCCATATAAGCCCATATGAATTATGGGATTTGAATTGGAAATAGTGCGCCAAGACGTACGTGTCATATAGTCCCATATACTGTGTCATAAGGGATGTCATACGGCCTTTATGACCCCTTATGATCACCATCTTGAGGATCTTGATGCACGCACAAGGTTCGGTATCTATTACCTAGCCTTAAATATAGATGGCATTGTGGTAGTTTAACTAATTAACCTAAAAAAGAAACTAATGTGAAAAAATGGTAGATTATGGGTAATTAGATATGAGATATGGCACCTCGTATCACAATCTCCTAAGAAAACTTTGCTAATGATTGACTTCCAAACATAGGTTAGCTGGTGACTAGTTCTTGGAGGGTGTGACAAAAATAACCAATCTCTCGATGTGCTAATCATACCTTATCTTTTGTGCCTAACTATAACCTAATAAGGTATCAAATATAGGCTAAAGCAATATAGTAACCACACAGATCACCAGCAATAACACTTATTGTGTTGCGCTACAACCTAACGAGGTGTATGATTAGGGGCTCTTACACATGCAAGCAAAGAAATCATAAGCATAAGCATACATAGATGATTCACAACTACTATTAATAAAGAGGGAACCAATAAATAAAGGAAGTCACTAACAAGTTCATCCTAAGGCTCATGTGTCCAAGGCACCACAGAAGGTTTAGCCTCTCATACTATAGAAAGCCATGACATGGATACAAAAGGAAGATATAAATAAAAGCATAGAAAATTCCCTTGCTTAATGTCTCCACCCTCTTCAATCTTCTCACGAAACCCTAGCCGTCATTGCGAAGATCGCTCAAGACGGATCCGCCAAAAGTTGTTAATTAGGGTAAATTAGGCGGCTATTTATAGATTTCAAATCTGCAAAGCATGAGCATGTTGATCTCGTGATCGCCCGTGCAAATTTTCTGCAATGCGGTTTCACGCATTTTCAAAATCCAAAGAGTTACACAGGCAGATATGCATGCTCGTGCTCTTCAACACACCCATGTACATCGAATGCATGGTCATGCACTTCTCTACAAGTACCCTTTTCCACTCGTTTCATCTTGGATTGTCCCGTTTCCTATTCGTTTTACTCCAGGTACCTATATACCTGTTCAATCACACAAACATACCCAAAGAAGCAGAAAAATAGAAAAATCAATGCAAGGAAAACGATATAAGTACATGCAAATATGGTAGAAATATATGTACAATCATGCACTTATCAAATACCCCTCTAGTTCAATTTTTGCTTCTCCTTAAGCAAAGAAAATAGAAGGAAAATAGATGAGTGCATGACCTTCGATCTCAAAACAGTTGGGAGTCCCTTTAGGGCCTGTTTGGATGCATAGTAACTTTTTTTATAGGAATTTCATTCCAAAGGATGTGGACATGATTCCTATAGGGAAAGTTATAGTAAAATTCCCTATGAATTGAGTGTTTGGTTACATACAGTAAAATTTGCTATGAAATAATTTTAATAATAAAAAATAGCCAATTGAGTTTTCAAAAAAAAAAAGCCAAATATGAAAAAAAAAAATACCCATTAATAACTCAATATATGTTACAAAAATAAATATCTCCAAACATGAAATAGATCTAAAACACTGTTACAAAAATAAACATCTCCTTGCTGAACAAAAATTGGGATCAAATTCATACAATGAACAAAGCAACAATGTACATGAGTAGCTAGCAGCTAACTTACAACCTATATCCTCAAATCAATAAATAACTCTCAATCTCCTGCGTAATCAGCTCTTGCTCTTCTCTTATGACTGGTTCTATGTCCTCCACAGGATGAAGAGGCATCACAAGTAAAAAAAGATTAGTTCTTCAGAACATGACAATTGGCCATTAATGCTCAAGATTACATGGCTTGAGTAATACATTCAATTAGAAGAACAAAATTAATTGAACATACAAATCGAATAAAACAAAAAATTAATAGGAAAAAGTTGATATCAAGGACGAGAAAACCATGAAAATAGAAAATCGAAAACTTTGGAAGCATCAAAACAACCAAATCACCTAACATCTTAAAGTCCCTTTTGCCTATCTTACATAATCGGCAAAGGAGTGGTTCACAAAATGAATCTATCTATGAAAATTATAAAATAAAAAAATCCTTACTGAATCATGGAGCATAAGCAATGATCCAAGTACTGAAAAGTAAGAAGGAATGAGAAAGAACAACCTTGCCTGCAGATCAAAATCATGTTTTTCAGATACAAGAAACACCAGAGATCTCACCTCTCCACCAGCTTCACAAGCCCAAGAACCCAAATCCCTTGATCTTCAGCCACAAACTCTCCAAAGATCTCAACTTGAAGCCACCAAACCAACTGTCAAAGCTTACCAACCAAAGAAACAAAACCACAGGCTCAAAACTCAAAGAAGCTTCATCATAAACCCTAAATACCGAAGATCACCGGAGAGCAGCTTGTGAATGAAGGGTCTAGAGACGCTCGAGGGAGTCAGAGTCGCTGGCCAGTCGTGGGGAGATGCTGTGGCCCTGAGAGGCTTGAGGGAGCCGAGAGGCGCCAAGCAGTCGTGGGGGAGGCAGGGGCCCTGGAGACGGTTGAGGGAACCGGAGACGCGCGGTAGGCCGTGGGGAGCGAGGGGCATGGAGATGCTTGAGGGAGGAGAATGGATCGAGTGGAGAGGCTCTTGCGAGAAGAGGAAAGAAGCAGCTCGCGAAAAACACAGTAATGAAAAAATAAAGAGGTCTGACCTCTTTTTGATTTTACTATGGAATCATTAGATTTCATAGTTATTTTTTCCTATAAAAAATGTAACCAAACTGCTCAAAATAAATATTTCATTGTAATATTACATTCCATAGTAATAGACCTCATTACTATGGAATGTTGGTGCATCCAAACAGGCCCTTAGTGTCCAGGAAAACATAGTGCTTAGTGTTATCAGTAGTTTTATGCAAAATATGTTTGGCCTTATACGTATACCCCACGTGTGTGTGCTTGAGATGCCTTCTATGGTGTCCCTTACTGACGCAAGCCTAGCACAACTGGTCATAGACCTTATTCACTAAAGTAGGCTCTTTTGACTATTTCCAATTAGTTAGTAGATGCATACATCCAATGTGGTAGCCATTTCCCTTGGTAGTTCATCAAGTGAACACTTGTGATACCCAAGATCTGAACTACTCAAGAGCGACTTTGACGCTTCCAAGGTGATAGCTCTTTCTACCATCTTTTCCGGTAGAGCATCCTTAAGGGATTCGACTTTTCGGCCAATCGGGCATCCTTGAGGGATCCGACCTTTCGGATTTATTTCTATTTCTCTTTTTCCTTTTTTCGTCTAAATAAATAAAAAAATGGTCGCAAACTAGATAGAATCCAAAGTTAAGAAGATAAGTAATGACATAGTTAGGGTTTGTGCTCTTTTTTTGTGAGGTGCCTAGTAAAAGCAAAATTATATAATATACTTTTGAAAAAAATAAATAGCTTCCAACACTAATGCTTACCTAGACTCCAAGAGGACTCCCAATCAATTACTATTATAAGATCATCCTAAATCAACACTCATCATACGAAATAAAAGCATATGTACATTGTCCTAAATCAATTACTATTATTAATCTCTCCCCCACACATAAATTGTACATTGTCCTCAATGTACACACTGTTCACACGGAAAAAGAATATGGCATGACAAACAACAAGGGGAAAAAGGGATTGGTGGAACTTAACTCGATAAAAGCGTTGTGTTGGAGCTGCTCTCGTTGTGTGGGTTCATGTCCAAGTTTGAAATATAAAATTACAATCTCCTGAGATCATTAAAGGCACAAAAAATGAAGCTCAAGTAATATGGTTAGAAACGACTAAAGCTTTGTGATACAATTCAACTAAAATAAAAACAAAATACAAAAAGTGGTTAAAGGTAAAATGATAGTGATGATGCTCATGGATCTTGCTCGACGGCATCGTTGTTAGACGAGTCCTCGTCTGTCCCATCTATCTCAGCAGCTCCTGCAGCGTCCTTAGCATGCTCTCCATCAGTAACATCTTCAGTGCCCACCCCCATGTCCCTCAGGGTCTGTGTTATAGGTAGTGGTGGGGGTGGGTACTGGATCTCCTTTCATGCAATGAACAGCTGTACTCCTCCTACTAGCCAAAGATGGAGTTTGTCTCTATCTAGCTAGGATAAAACTAGGATTGGTGGTAGTGGAGGTGCTGATTTGGGCCCGTATGTTACTCCTTGATCCTGCGGCAACATGGGGGTTGCAAGTGTATGGGTGATCCCTCATGAAGTCTGTGTCGCGCATAGCATCCCCAATGATCTTAGTGTCTTTATGGTAATGGGGATAGATCTTCCAACTATCGTCATCCCCCCAATCACGTGATCGGGGAGGATGTCCATCACCTAGGCCAACCTCATGATGTAGGGCCCTACAAAGATGACGCCCACTCTGGAATCTAATGCCTGGTGTAGAATAAACTGGACCATGACCCATCCCAGGTGTATTGGGAATCTATCGATCATACTCACCAAAAAATAGGACATCTCTTGCTAACGATGCCGGTACTGTCTACCCACCTCATAATAGAATGACTCAGGATGACATGGATGTACCTTAGAGCGGGTGATCATATTGAGGAGGCCCTCGACCATTGCATGTCGTAGATCAGATCCTTGCTCAACCTCCTCTAGGAGGACTCCTGTGTCTCTCATGCTTCTCTATCGATACCCAACTGATCGTACTCGGGCGTTGATAAGTGTTCATTTCAGCATAATTCTACACCATACTCATGTTTGTTTTTCATGTGGTTTTGAGGAATTTTGGCCCACCGGTACTTAAAAACTTTTATTTTGATAAACAAGGCAAGATATCAAGACCCTAGGAGAAAGGAAGCCTTTCAAGGGAAATTGAGGCCAAAATGGAGCATTTCTAGAGAAAGTATTATGTAAGAGGCTCGAGTCAAATGTTGCCAGGTTGTCGGGTCAACTTAAAAACGAGAAGTTATCAAGTCAATTCCAAGATTGGGTCGGTTTTGGGTGTGGTTCGGTATTTTGGCCATAACTTTGGCTACCGATATCAGAATCGTGCGTTCGACCCCAATTCGGAAAGCTCTTTGCAGCGCGCACGACATGGGGACATCATACTTGAGATAATTGTAGTTATTTTCTTCGATTTTTAGTAATATTTTATCCACCGAATTAGGATTTTTGGTCTTTTTTCTATTTTTTGTAATATTTCATATGCCAAATTAGGATAGGATTTGAATCCGATTTGATCTCAGATTTTTAGGAGTTATCTGATTTGTTTAGTTCTTTTAGAATTTGATAAATTTTTCTTTTGAACCAAAATTTCTGGAGGCGATGAACAAGGATCTACAAAGGCAAGTCGCGGAGTTAACCCAACGCTTGATGATTAAGGATTTGCAGAGACAAGTCAAGAAATTATCAATGCATTTGGCGGCGATTGATTTTGATCATAGTTGTTGTGGGCAGGTTCCAGCTGAGGAAGCCCAGCACCATAATCATAGTGATCGGAGGTTTGGCCAACCCATCTACCAGCCCATCTACGACATTGATAAGTCTCGTCCATCTTCAATGATGATGCAGAGGAGAAGATCTTGCCCATCTTCAACGATGATGCTGAGGAGGAGCTCTTGCCCATCTATAACGACTGCGAGGAGGAAATTGGAGAGCCAGAGTTGGAGATTGGTGAGCCCATCTATGACGATGATGGGGCTAGCGTTGTGTTCGCATCCCTATGGGAGGAAAACCCTCATGGCCTGGTAACCAACACTACTAACCTACTTTCTGTCTCCAAGGTTTTGAGTGAGATCAAACACGGAGATCCAGACCTACCAACAGAGGTTCAGTCGAACTCGGGGTCAAGTTCTTTTCACCTCAGGGTAACTGATGTAGGAGGCTTGAGTCAAATTCTGCCGGGTTGGTGGGTCAACATAAAGACTTGAAGTTATCAAGTCAATTCCAAGATTAGGTCGGTTTTGGGTGTGGTTCGGTAGTTTGGCAATAACTTTGGCTACCGATATCAGAATCGCGCGTTCGACCCCAATTCGGAAAGCTCTTTGTGGCACACACGACATAGAGACGTCATATTTGAGAGAATTGTAGTTATTTATTTCTATCATTAGAAATATTTTATCCACCGAATTAGGGTTTTCGGTCTTTTTTCTATTTTTGGTAATATTTCATATGCCAAATTAGGATAGGATTTGAACCTGATTTGATCTCAGATTTTTGGGAGTTATCTGATTTGTTTAGAGTTTTAAATTTAGATAAGTTTAGTTTTAAATAATAATTTGTCAATTTTAGTAAATTTAGATTAGATGATAAGGTTTCTAGGTTAACCTTTTGAGTATATTTAACCCGGCTGATGGGTTAGATTTTCATTATTGAGTTTTGAATAAAAGTATTTTCCTTAATTTCAGAGTATTTTCTCTGGTTCTTTTGGTTCTTCGTTTGTTCTTCCTTGTGGTCCTTGGATCTGACCAGCCCGCGGGATAATCGCTTCCGTACGGTCCATATGGACCTGGATAATTAGGGCCTCTGTAGTCAATCTCCTAGGGCCTTACATCACCCCGTATGAGGCTATATGGGCTCTCATACGGTCAGATATATGGGCATATAGGTCTACCTGAAATCTATACGGGCACATATATTACCCATATACAGGCCCGTATATCATAAGTTTCCAGCAATCTACGGACCTGGGTAGGGGTAGAAATATAAATGACTCTCTAAAACCCTAAAGGGGGATATATTATCCGATGGATTAGGGATTTAGAGAAGAGAGAGCTAGCTTGGGCGAGAAGAGATCTTGATTAGGTCCTTGGGGATTCTCATCTCCAACCCTAGGATGAAGAAGAAGGGGTAAGAGCTTGGAGGAGAAATCAAGGGATCCACCAACGGTGCATGTAATAGCCTTTCTAATCATAAACCTTTTAATTTCTTTTATCTTTGTTTTGGATTGTTGCTCCCCTTTCATGGAGAGCTAATTTTGTAGATACTTGGGTGTTGATGGACCCTTGGATATAGTTTAATCGATATTCTCTATGTGTGGATGCTTGATTGAATGTATTTGTCTATTGGATGTTTTAATGTGTGTTAATCCCTCTACATTGCGAGAGCCCGAAGAGATTTTTGTAGTCCATATGGGGGAAGAAGCGAGCGCCTCCCCATGTGTACACCATCTCCAATAGAGGAGGTTGTGAGTATAATGGGAGCCCGGGTACTAAGGAGAGCAAATCCTTTAGATGTATTATTCCCATAAACCACCCAAGAATTAGGATTCCTAGAACATCATCTATAAGGCCACTAGGATTAGTAATTCACCTCGAGAGAGTGAGTGAAAACACATTAGGAACCCTTGGTCAAGAATTTATCATGACATAGAGAGTCTCATCCATCTTTTAGAAATCCAAGGGGGATTCAATCACCCAAGTATCCCCTTTTTATGATTGATTGTCATCAAGAGTAATTTGATCTCATAGCTTGTGTTCTAATTTCTTGATTTAGAATTAGTTTACAACCACTCATTTATTGATCGACTAGATAATAGGTAATTAGTAGGTACCAGTACTTCCTTCTCCCTGAGGATCGATAACGCGACTTCTAAGTCCACTTTATTACTTGTAATGACCTGTACACTTGCGGTTGCATCGCATCAAGTATTTGGCGCTTTTGCCGAAGAGACTAGGACTACCAGGAAAGCTAGGAGTTTATTACTTTAGTCATTTTATTTTCTTTGTTTGTTTACATTTTGTTCAATTTATTTATTTGTTTCTAATCTCTGTTGTTTGAATTTTCTGCAAGGAATTATATGACGATCTCAAGGAGCATGATATTGTCGAAATTGGAGGTGCTAGATCGCCGGATTGAGGAAAAGTTGTCAAACCAAGCCGAAACTTCATCACAAAATCAATTGTTAGGAGTTAACCAAAGTGAAGAAATGTATGCCATGTGGGGGGGCAGAAATCCTGCAAACTGAACAATCCACAGTGTATCGGGAAGAAGTCCCTGTATCGCCAAGGGAGTTAGTCGAAGGTGATAACCCTGATCAAGGGAATGTAACTATAAACGTTGATCACAAACAAGGTGATAACCCCGATCTGGACGAAGAATCTACCTCATCATCGAAGTATAATCGGAGGAATTAGATGAGAATATGAGGAGGCTAAAGCCCTCAGTGGAAGATCCCCCATAGCTTGAACAAAAGGAGTTACCTAGCCATCTTGAGTATGCCTTTCTGGCCAAAGATTCAAAACTCACTGTTATCATTGCTTCAAATCTTACTTGTTCACAAAAGGAGAAGCTACTGCAAGTCCTTACGAAACATAAGAAAGCCATAGCATGGAAGATATCCGACATCAAGGGCATCAGTCCATCATTCTGCACTCACAAAATCCTCATGGAAGATAACTATCGGCCCTCCATTCAACCTCAAAGGAGGCTAAACCCGAATATGCAGGATGTTGTCAAGTTAGAGGTGCTCAAGCTCTTGGATGTTGGAGTTATATATTCTATCTTGGACAGTGTATGGGTGAGAGTAGTACCAAAGAAAGGAGGGATGATGGTGGTAACAAATGAGACGAATGAATTAATCCATACTAGGACAATCATAGGTTGGACAGTATGTATCGCCTACAGGAAGTTGAATGATGCCACAAGGAAGGATCATTTTCCATTACCGTTCATTGATCAAACGCTTGAAAGGTTAGCCGGGCATTCTTATTATTGTTTCTTAGATGGGTTTTCGAGGTACTTCCAGATTCCCATCGCCCCTGAAGACCAGGAGAAAACAACATCCACTAGTTCGGAAGGCACATTCACCTATCGGCGCATGCCTTTTGGATTATGCAATGCTCTGGCCACATTTCAACGATGCATGTTAGCCATCTTTAAGGACTTTGTGGAGAACATTATTGAGGTGTTCATGGATTACTTCTCAGTCTTTGGGGACTCATATTATTTTTGTCTCGCAAACCTAGAAAAGGTGTTGACCCGATGTGAGAAAACAAATTTAGTATTGAGTTGGGAAAAATGCCACTTCATGGTACAAGAGGGCATTGTATTGGGCCACAAGATTTCAACCAAGGGTATCGAGGTAGAGAAGGCAAAGGTTGACACTATCGAGAAATTACCCGCGCCCACTTCAGTGAAAGCCATTAGAAGCTTTTTGGGGCATGCCGGGTTCTACAGGCGGTTCATAAAAGATTTCTCCAAAATAGCCAAGCCATTAACCAAGTTGCTAGAAAAGGATGCCCTGTTCGATTTCGATAAAGAATGTTTAACTGCATTTAGTGATCATGTGGTCGAGGCAGTCTTGGGGCAACGAAAGACCAAGCATTTCCAACCCATTTATTATTCTAGTTGATAAGTGTTCAAATTTCTATATTTTAGTATCATAATTGTTTGCACCTAGCATGGAATTCTGATGAGTTGCAGGCCGCCGGTACTTAAAATGTGTTATTTTTGTGAATCTGGATAGACCGGGGCGACTCATTGAGGAAGTTAGGAATTTGAACCAAATTCAGCAGAAGAAGCTAAATAATAGAGATTTAGACGGATCGATCTAGTAACAGACGATCTCATCTATAGTGCATGAGTGCTAGACGGCCCCATCCAACTCATAAACAAGGTCGTCTACAAGGTTGGAAAACTAGGGTTGAAACCCCTTCAGAAAATAACCTCGTACAGGCCTTGTACGAGGTCACGAATGGGGTCATTGGAAATATATACAGGGTCGTTGGAATGTGCAGACGGACAGGCCCAAGACTTGGACGAGACAATCTGACTATTGAATTTAGAACCAACCCAATAAATGACCTTGTACAACCCCTCAACGAGGTCATAAACGGGGTTATTTGAAGTCTCAATGAAGTCATTCAATCTTGGAGACGGACCCGTCCTCCACCAGATGACCCCGTCTACAATAGGCCCTCAAGACAGTAAAGTTGATCTATTGAGTCTAGCCGCCTCGTAAACTGGATTTCAACCTTGATGATGCTGAGGGCTATAAATATTGAAGATTAGGGTTTTGAGAGCAGCTTTCATTTCCATTCATCACCCTTGGAGGCTCTCATCATCATCATCATCACCGCCATCCAACGCTGGAAAGAATCAGTGATTGGAAAAGGGTACACCGGAGTTTGGAGTATTGCTGGACGACAACAGAACATTAAAGGAGTATATGCAACGGTCCTCGCTAAGAGTGGTGGAATAGCGTATCACTATCTTATGTTTTCATTAGTAGTCACCATTATATTTATCATGTATTCCTCCTTAATGAGGAACTAACTCTTTAGATACTTGGGTATGGATGAACTCTTGGGTTAGATTTAATGTGTGGTAATGCTTGTTTGTGTGATTAAATTATGTGGATTGAGATCTATTAAGTGTATTCCATTCATTGAATACTTTCATTGTGATAGCCCTAGTGTTCAATGCGTTCATACGAGGGAAGAAGCGAATGCCTCCTCGTATTTGAATTACCTCAATAGAAAGGACTGTGAATGTACCAAAAACTCCGGCATTAAGGAGAGTGACTCTTTCATATCTCTTATTCCCATATTCTTTCTAAGAAATAGGTTCCCTATAGCCCGACTCAATGTTACTAACTTAGGCACGACTGCGGAAGTGAAAGCGATATAGGAACTCTTAGTCCAACCCCTATTAATCATCAAGTAGGAGGTATTGTCAGTATCTATCGTTGAGAACCCAAGAGGGATTCATACCCAAGTATCCTTTATCCTTACTGGTTATCTCCTGATTTCACATCGCCTCTCACCTTGCAATGATCCCAATCTCTCTTTCTTAATTCCAGTACTTAGATTAGTAACATCATCATCATTCTATGAGGTTAGATAGTAGTTAAGCAACAAGTACTAGTACTTCTACAGTCCCTAAGGATTCGATATTCGACTACATATAGTCCACTCTATTACTTGTATAATCCATGCACTTGCGATATTAAGCATGAGCATTTAGCTTCATCAAGTTTTTGGCGCCGTTACCGTGAACATGTTAGATTACTAGGAAAACTAGGAGTTTACTACTTTAACCATTATTAGTATTCATTATTTCATTCTTTACTATTTACTGTCAGTTGAGTCGATTGCTTCTTGCACTAAGTGATTTCTCTATTTGTATTACGATGAACCTACGACAAAACAGAGTACATTACAATATACATGGAACATGACTTGGAGGTGAATGAATGGGCTGCAAATGAGCTGTTCGAATCTGCTTATCAAGAATGCTTTAAAAGTTGTTGCAATAAAGGGGGTTGTACAAACTGCTTCGTACAATGTTGGTATGAATCATATCCCCCAGATCCCGAAGAATACATGGCTACCCTAGAAAACATCAATGCACAAGAAGTCTTCCAAGAATTTATGCTGCGAGAGAAAGATCAACCCCACCAGCTCAACTATGTACAAGCAGATCTATCAAATCGCGAATTAAGCGATACATGGGAAACTTATCCTATTTACAACACAGACCACTCCTGGTAGATCTGATAGGTATCTTCTGTAAAGGAGATAAAATAGGAGTATATGAGAGGAGATTTGACGTGGAGACTAGTATAGTATAAGAGAAATTAAGCCACCCCTCTTATATACCTACTGAAACTTGTCACGGAGTGGAAGCAGACCATAAGATTGAAGAAATGCTAATGGTAAGTTAGAGAAAGGTGAAATTGTCCACCGACGGAACCCCAGAGCTGGAACTGAAGAAACTACCCACGCATCTTGAGTACGCTTTCCTGGAGGATGATTCAAGATTACATGTTATCATTGTCGCAGGGTTGTCTACTGCACAGAAGGAGAAATTGCTGCAGGTGCTAAAAAAACAAGAAAGCAATAGCCTAAAAGATCTCCGATATAAAGGGAACCAATCCAACATTTTGCACTCACATGATTTTGATGGAGGTAAATTATAAACCCTCAGTATAGCCCCAGAGATGGTCGAATCCCAATGTGCTGAAAGTGGTGAAATCCAAAGTTATTAAGCTGCTCAATGCCGGAGTGATCTACCCAATTTCGGATAGTAGGTCAATCCCGTACAGGTAGTATCAAAGAAAGGAGGGATGACAGTGGTGACTAACGAGAAAAACGAGCTGATTCCCACTCGGATAGTGACTGGGTGGTGAATTGAATACAGAAAACTGAATGACGCCACTCGGAAGGACCATTTCCCCTTGCCATTCATCGATCAAATGCTCAAGCGACTAGAAGGACACTCGTACTACTATTTCTTGGATGGTTTTTTGGATACTTCCAGATCCCTATAGCCCTAGAGGACCAAGTGAAAACCACCTTCACCTGTCCATATGGCACGTTTGCATATCGCCGCATGCCCTTCGGGTTGTGCAATGCACAAGCCACTTTCTAACGATGCATGCTAGCCATTTTTTAGGAGTATGTGGAGAATATAATAGACGTATTCATGGATGATTTTTCCGTCTTATGGGATTCATAAGATTTATGCCTATACAACCTAGAAAAGGTTTTAGCCAGATACGAGGAAACTAACTTAGTACACAGTCGGGAAAAATGCCATTTTATGGTAAGGGAAGGAATAGTCCTAGGTCATAAGATTTCGCACAGGGATATTGAGGTAGATAAAGCAAAGATAGAGACAATTAAGAAGCTACCACCTCCCACATCAGTCAAAACTATATACAACTTCTTAGGACATGCAGGATTCTATAGGCGGTTTATAAGGGATTTCTCCAAGATCGCTAGACCTCTGAATAAATTACTTAAGAAAGATACCCCATTCGATTTCAACAGTAAATTACTTTAAGATAAAAGAGGTTTCCCTTTCAAGGGGACGAAAGAAAGAGCTTACACGAAAGTTGAAATCACACCAAGCTTTATTGCTTCAGCAAATGTTTACAGGACTTGGACTCGCATAGCACACATATTGATAAAAGAAAAACTCACAAAGCTTTCAAGGAGAACAAGTCTTTCTTGAAGCGTAGCTCTCTAGTGATGGATATAGAATATCATCATAATATTTTTTCTTGGCAGACAAGAAACGAATATATTCCTTCTTGGACCCCAAGTAAGGAATGTGATGAGTAGTGAGAATAATAATCATGACTATTCTTTCTTGGCATACAAGAAAAGAATCTCATGATTTCGATGCTTACTTGATGTGCAGTCCAAGTTTACATGCGATGCAAGTCACTTGTCTATATAAAGAAGTTCATTCTGAGTTTCTAAGCATCCATCACTAGAGAGCTACGCTTCAAGAAAGAGTTATTCTCCTTGAAAGCTTTGTGAGTTTTTCTTCTATCAATATGTGTGCTATGCGAGTCCAAGTCCTGTAAACATTTACTGAAGCAATAAAGCTTGGTGTGATTTCAACTTTCGTGTAAGCTCTTTCTTTTGTCCCCTCGAAAGGGGAACCTCTTTTATCTTAAAGGTATGGCCTACCAAATTATTTTCTCTACTCTTTGGTGTATATTCGTGTCTGTATGCATCGCACTTATAATTTACTTTTCATTCACACGACGAGGATGTCATTGTTGAATCTATTTTGAGTCCTCTCCTTTTACTGTATGTATGTGGTTTTTCAGTTCTTACTTAGTCGGGAAGATATAGTGGATCCGGATGAAAGTCCTTACGATTGCCACAAGAAGTAGGTGTAAAGTCCCAGTAAGGCACTAGAAAGTAGGTGTGAAGTCCAGGCCTGAGGTTGTAAATTCCCAGTCATATAACCGTCATGCCGTGTGAAGGCGCCAAGGGTTCATTTGGGTGTTCGAGAGGTAATGACTTTGTTCCTGTGTTGGACTTTGTTCTTATGTGCTCAGTCCTTCTCTGCTATTGACCTAGGTAAAGATGAACGACTCTACATATAGTCATAAGGAAGAAGACAATAAAGAGTGGATCTCGTGTGAAATATCTTGTAAAAAAAATTAAAAAAATTTAAAATTAAAAAATTGGCCATGTCCTGCAAGATAATTGAGTGAGTACCGAGTAGAGCATACACCCTCTTGATTACAGCGTTTTGTACCCCCCCTATAATTTTGGTAGAGCATACACCCTCTTGAATACAACGTTTTGTACCCCCCTATAATTTTGGTAACAGAACTAGTGTTCCTTTCGGATTAACAAAATTGTGTCTCCATCATCTCACCTCCTGAACTCCATTTTAGAAAAATTAGATAAGGTAAGTACCATTTCCAAACAGTTAGAAGAAGTCTCTATTAATTTAGATTTTATTAAAGAAACACAATGGATCTTACAAACTAAATTAGATAATTTACTTAAAAAGGTTAATTTCGAAGATTTCCCTACTTCTGAAATAAAAAATATTTCTGAAAATATAAAAAATATTAAGCCCACACCAGACTTAGACGATCTTATCAACAAATTCGGTGGGTTAAAACTAGAAGGCAAAAAAGAAGCTAAAAGAAAACCATGGCTCTTTTACCAAGTTCCTCCAGAGCCCTTCAAAAAATAGATAAGCCTCGAGCTAGTTTTAGTGGAAACCGTTCTCAAAACTTTTTTAGTAATATTCTCCATAAAAATAAAGAAGATGAAGTTCAATTAGATGAGTTAATCGATATTGATAAAGATATTGAACTCTTTAGTACACATAAGCTCCATCTTTTAAATCCTAAGGTCCTTTATAAAACAAAATTGTTTGAAATCAATAATGGTTTATTCAAACGCTGTCGCGAAGTACAAATAAGTTGTACCAACACTGATATGGTAAGTCTAAATCTTGTGGATGATGAATCCCTTGAAGAACTTGTTAAAAAGTTCAATTTAATTCATCTCGGACTTATACTTGGCATTAAAGGTCTAGGACGAAAAGGTTTAGGTACTAAAGCTTTATGTTGTGCTTATGATGACCAATGGGTAGGCACAGAACAAGCAATGCTCGGCATCACTGAAGTTGATATGAATAATAATGGTGGTATTTTTTATTGTAGTCCAGATTACATAATGAATATTATTGAATTTACTAATAACATAAAAGTCGGACTGCAAACAAAAGGATATGAGCGCTTCAAAGGCAAAAATTTACTTGTTTGCATAGGTTTCCTAGGCAAGGTAACCAATACTAGTACTACTCATTTTAAATTACATGTAGATGATGTCGTTAACTTAATAGGAAATAAAGGTATTAGATTACTTAAACCAGTAAAATTTTTACCAGAAACATATCTCTTTTCCAAAAGAGACTAAATTTTGGTCCCCGAAGAATCCTTTATATATACAAATACTAAAGGAGAAACGTCATTACGTTTTACCCAATATAAAAAAAGAAACCATGATCAAGAGCACGAATCAGAGCTTCAACGGTTATCTGAAGATCTTGCAAACGATTGTAGCATGGTCAACATTGAGTCATATGAAATACCAAAAGATCCAATCCTTTACCCAAGAGAACTATAAATGTTATTATCTCCTAATGAACTATTAGAACTTGAAGAGCATTTAATTACAAATGGACAATTAAATGAGCTCGAATCTTTATACTATGATAACACATGCAATATTAGGAAAGCATTATTTTTGGATGTTCTTGACGATAATATATCCAACAAAGACACCGCAAGCTTAAAAGAATTCATGGAAGGAGAAAGTAGCACGGTTCACCAAGGACAAGCACCTTTTCCTACAGTTTATAATTATAGTCAGGTACCCCGAATGCCTTACACAGATAGAGTCCAAGTGCCCGACAATATTGAGCCAAGAGGCAAGAGAATGCCCTTAGAACAACCTATAAAATTTCAAGGCGAAAATAGAGGTCATATTTTAAATATTACAGCACATGATCCACAAATATGGTCAAATGTTATTGACGTATGGAAAGTCAGGTTGTCTCTGATTATATACGAAATTTTAAAGACCCCGATACAGAAGAAATGTTCAGATATTTAGAAATATTTTTAGGAGAAAGCGTAAAAGCTTTATGGGAAAATTATAAACGAGAACAACATTTAGAGCTTCAATATATGATGAGTTTAGGACCAAATCCTTATAACTTTGTCAATAAAATTCATACTCTAATCACAGGAAGAGATCCAAACACCGGAAATATGGAACTTCTGAAAAATGCGGTCATATATTTAGAACAGCTTAGCCGGGTAAATTGGAAAGAAATTAAACCATTTCTCTTAGAGTACTTTCACTTTTGTTGTATCTCAGGAAATGTGTTTAGTCAAGAACTAGGTAGTAAGTTAATGAGGAAATTACTTGGTGCGTTAGGATTAGAAATTTCAGATAAATGGACTACTATGGAACAAGTTTTTCAACCTAATGTCCCCCAATGGACTATTGGACAAAGAATTCAGTTTATCTTAGATGTACTCAAAGAAAAATGAACAAACATACAAATCCAAAGACAGCTTAAAAAAGGTGAATACTCATTCTGTAGTCAGATCTATACTAGTCAAGCTTACGGCCTAAAAGAAAAGAAACCCTACAAAAAGAAATCTAAAAAGCCATTCAAGAAAACTTATTTTGTGCGAAAATCAAATAAGCGAAAACCATACTTGGTCCAGGATAAACATGTACGAAAATTCCTGCCCAATAGAAATTATCAAAATAAATTATCTTGTTTCGCATGTGGTAGTGAAGATCATTTAAGCAACACTTGTCCCAAAAAGAAAAACAGCAGAGATCGTAACTCCATTTTGATCGAAACTACTCAAGAAGATTTGATTGCTATTGATGCTTTTATGTCAGATACTGAATCTATTTATAGCACATTTCCTTCGCTATCACCGACAAAGAAATTTATGAATTTGATAGTGATGATAGTGATAAAATACATTTGTTGATGAAATGGTTGAAAAGAGATAATGCTTAATTTTTGATTTAAACTTTATGGAAATAGTTGAAATTCCCTAATTACCCTAAGTAGATCCAAATTTGTTTAAACAATTGAACACTAAAAGCTTCTTTAATACCTTTTGTCTACAATTGTTTCACAACACCTCTGATTTATGGCACATTGGAATAGATTTTTATTACTTAGAATATATCTTTAAGCAGTATATAAAAAATATATGTATGCAAATTCCTAATGTCCCACAAATTCTTATAGCACATATAGACAACATTCCTATAGTCTCTGAATTAGAACTTTATTATTACTTTGATAATAAAACACTAGTCTTAGAACCCAGCTTATTCCAGTCATCTCTCTACTCTTATCTTAATGATCCCTGGAATTTAAATTCGGATTACTTTCTAAATTATGATGCTGATAATGAATTAATGGATGTACAGATTTGTGAACATGATTGGAAGCTTAGAACAGGTCTTGATAATATACCTTGTTTTACTTGCAATTTTTTTCCTAGTAAGTTTAACAGAGCAAAATGCACTTTATGCTATATAGAAGGATGTATTAAGTGTATTCAAACCCGATTTGATGTAGCTCTAGTTCCTGCTAACACTGAACATCGAATCGATAAAAGTCATTTTCGGATTTTAGAAAGTAGAATTGATATCACAGAAGAAGAGTTAAAAATAGTTAAACAAAATTTAGCTAGAAATACTCCCTCGTCTTCTTCAACATCTTTCGTTCATGACAACCAATTATGTAGTGAATATTCACTTGTTGATAATGAACAAGTATGTAATAATGCAAGAATGTCCTATATCACTGTTAAAGTAAAACTAGTCCTCCAAGAGGGGTTAGAAATTTATTTAGAAGCTTTAATTGATATTGGTAGTACACGTTGCATTATAAATGAAAAACACATCCATCACGGTACTTAAAGAAAGCTAGAAAAGTCACTTATGGATAGCAAATGGATGGTAGTTACAACAGTTACTTGACTTACATCGAAAATATGAAAATTAGTTTTTATACAAATTGTAACTCCTTTTCGGATTACTTTCCTTTACCTCATGTATGGACGAGAAAAAAAATGAATAATACAACAGATTTTGTTTTAGGTTTAAACTTTATTCTGTTTGATAATGGACAAATGACCTTTACAAAAGATTATGTTATACTCAGTCGTTCTTCTCTTTTTCTCCCTATTACTCCAGCAAAGCCTCATCTTACGGTCAAACGCCTTAAAACAGATACAGCAGAACCATGCTTATGCCCTATAAAAGGAACCTGTAAAACAGATTTGATCGAATTAGATGATAATGAAGAATGGGAAGTAGAACTTAGTTATAATGATACTCCAGATATACAAGTAAGTTTCTTAGACAATACTAAGATATATAGAGAAATAACTTCTATTAGAAATAAAACAGATATTGATGATCTTTTAAAGAAGTTAGATTACTTAGAAATGATTGGAGAAAATCCCCTTAAGTATTGGGAAAATATTAAGATTTACTGCAAATTAGAAATTCTTAATCCAAACTACATAATTAAAACAGGAAAAATAGAATTTTCAAATTTAGAAAAGGAAGATTTTAAAATTCATATTGAAGATTTACAAAAAATTACAACTTATTCGTAAATCCATTTCTCCGCATAGATCAACATCTTTTATGGCGAGAAATGTAAAATCCAAGAAATTTGGAAAAAAAAGTGCTTAAATTCCTTTAAATTAGATTATTAATTAAAGTTCCCTAAGTATTTAGTGATTGAATCAAGTGGGGAAAATTAATTTAGAAAATAAATAAATTAATGATAATGGGGTCTGCAAGGACTTTTCGATAATTTTAAAAGGTTGAGGGACCAAGAGGAAATTTAGTCTCTCATAGAAGATGGACTAAAAGATAAATTAAATAAACTCAAGGACTTCTGGATAATTGCCCAGAGAAAAACTCTAATAGAAAACAATGGACGGCTGAGATCACACGATCACAGAGAGAGCTGATCGAGGAGCATTACAATGGTAGTGGTAATGCCACATGGCGCGATGAGGAACGTATATCTGAGGGGAGCTAATCGTGAGAAACCATCGATGGAGATCTGGCGGCCACGTGGCACAAGAAGAAGCATACATCTATTCGAGTGCTGGATGCGAGGCGTAAAGTTAAGATTTGGTCGTTGGATTGTTTTAAATCTCTGCTCTTGATCTGGAGTGTTTATTGATCCGAGGCAATTACTTAAGTGATGGCCGTTGGATTGGATCCACCCGGTCTCCACCACCCATCCGCGAAGCCTGATCACGAGGCAAGGCCACAACCCTCTCCCTCAGCCACCAACGGCTGCGCCATTTCAAGAATCTTTCATTGCTACGGCTACTGAGCCAAGGCTCTGATCGACGCCAACGGCGCCTTGATTAGCCGAGTAACGTCGCTTCGCCTCCCTTGTCCTATATAAAAGGGGACGGCTCCGCCTCGTTTAAGCTCGTAACACTGGAGAGAACTACCGATGAGGTGGCATGTATGAGTAGGAGAGGTTTACCGCGGGAGATCGCTGCTTCAAGGCCCACGGCCGAGCCGGACCGAGGTTGTTTTCAGGTGGAGCACGAGGCCGAGTCAGCAAGGTGAAGGAGGTGAAGAAATAAAGGGCGCTGAGCCGGTATTTGGAGAAGCATGCACACCTGACCGTCAGAGGCCTCCTCGTAGTCTGGGACATAATCCCGCCTTTCTGTAAGTTCCCTGCCTCCTTGTTATGCGTAGAGAGGTTTGCATATATGGAGAGAAGCTCACGGATGGTGGACGCCGACGTGCAAGCTCCAAATGAGAAGAGAGAGAGCTGCAGCTTTCTTGGATTAGTGCATGGATTGGGTTGAACCGGTTAATTAAGCTAACTTCGTTAATTGGATTAGTGAGTTGTGGACCTGGTTTGAGTAATGTAGTAGAATTAATCAATTAAATCGGGTTTAATCCAAGAATTTAATTAATTGTTTAATTAAACAAGTAGAGTTTGATTTAAATGGATGAACCTAGTTAAATGGTTGAATTGGATGATTAATTGATTTAGTATGGTTGTGACAAAGTTGGAGTTGGATTGAGTCCAACTTAGTTGGGCTAAGAACTTAATTGGTTAATTAAGTTAAATGGTTGGGCTTAATCCATCTAGTGAACTATTTGGTTAATTAATCAAATATGATTGGTATTGGATTCAATGAGATTGGGCTCAAATAAGGGGATTAAAAAGTAACCTGATTGGGTTCAGCCATATAATAACATCAAAAGTAAGATAAGATTAGATAGAAATTGGGTCCATTGGTTTGGAGGCCCAATGGGCTGGGCTCAACTAGCTGTTTAAATCAAGTTTTATTATTAAACAGTAATAATAAAAATAAAGTAAAGGAAAAGGGTTGTAGGTGGAGGGAGTTGAACCCTAGACCACCTAAGTAATGTGGTAGGGCCTTAACTCTTTGGGACATGGCTAACCACTTGATAAAGGATACCCTTTCTAAGCTAAATTAAACAAGACAAGGTTGGGCTAGGCTGTTGGGCTTGGTTGGTGGGCCCAAATTTAGCTAAGATAACTAGACATGACTAGTTAAGGTTTGTTTCACAACAATCAAGTGAACGGTTGACTAGTTGACCAAAGTTGACTAGTGTTGACCAAGTGTGGGTTGAAAGCCAACTAAGGGACATAGAAATGGGGAAACAGGGCCGGTAACCAGGGAGATGGTCTTTAGGTCCCGTTAGTGGCCTAGGCCCAACAAGAACGAAAGTCATGCGTGTGCATCTAGAAACATAGGGTTTTAATTAGAATTTTGTTTTTAATAGAAACTCTATCTGTCCGATACTCTTGGGGAGTTCTAGAGGTATTTCAAGAGGTGACTAGGAGGGTTTCTAGTTCCAGTAAGAGGTTAGTACATTTGCCTTGTACCCACTCTTCAGAATTTTCTTTGCACTTGCTTATATCTTGTTGTTAAACACTTTATTAATGTCATACATACTACCCTTATTTGCTTTAAATTTCTTTTGAGCATGTATGTTTTGTTTCGGGATGCTGGTATCCCTGTTTATTGTGGGTCTACTGCCCGGACTCAATGGAGCGTGGGGGCTCCGTTAGGGAAATGTTTAGGGATGGGATACCCTGGCATTTGCTACAGGCTATAGGGGCGTGTGCTCGAGATTTGTCCTACCCTGATGGAATGATACTGGCCGCCGCCAACACGCATTTAGAGGTGGTACTACCGACTTACGACCGGAGGGTCGTGTTTACAGCGCATAGCTATATATACTAACTGGGAGTGATTCTCGAGTTTTCCCTTAAAACTCAACACAGAGCTTGAGGGCTTCTGTTTTTAGGGGTTGTACCGTTGAGTTTGTTTGTGGTAGACTCCTAAAAATGTGTCTTCTTGGGATGTGGCCCTTTTTATTTGACATGCTGTTTTATTATATCTTTGTGACTCGCAGGGTACTTTTTCTATCGGGCTTTCCATTCAAAAGCTCCATTGATTTGTTCTCTCTTTTACAGATCCCGAGGTCTAGGGGCTGATGCTGAGGAGAGATTTGTCTAGGAGATCAGAGGTCTGAGGGTCTCCCTTGAGTTATCTTTTGTTCGAGAGTGGTTATTTTGTAGGACCCGTGTAGGGACCTGACTTTGTATAGGGCCTATGGACCCTTATGACTCTTTGTTCATTTGAACTTGAGTTTGTTTTTTTATTGTTGTTATTTGTTATCTTCTAATTCACACTTAGGCCTTGTATTCGAGTTGAGCTTGACTCTACTGCATCAAGCCGATCCAAGACGTACTAAGGACCTCGAATCGGACGGGAAAATCATGAAAGGAAATAGTTCACTTTAAAATCTCTACATGGTTATAAATTATAAAAGACTTAATGATAATACAAAAGAAGATAGTTATGATATTCCCGATAAAAACCAGTTAATTAACAGCATTCAAAATGTTAAGGTATTTAGTAAATTCGATTGCAAGTCAGGCTTCTGGCAAGTCAAAATGCACCCAGATAGTATTGAATAGACAACCTTTTCTTCGAATGGTTAGTTATGCCCTTTGGATTAAAAAATGTACCTTCAATCTTTCAAAGAAAAATGGATGAAATTTTTACCAAGTATGACAAGTTTGTTCTTGCCAATATAAATGACATTCTAGTGTTTAGTAAAAACATTGAAGATCACATTAGTCATCTACAAATTGTCTTTACAGAATTTATTAAGCACGGTATTATCATTAGTAAGAAGAAAATGGAACTTTTAAAGAAGAATGTCAAATTCCTTGGTATGGAAATTGTGATGGAAGAATTAAGCTACAAGAGCATATAGCCAAGAAAATTTTAGATTTCTCAGTAGATGAGCTAGGAGAAACAAAGAAGTTACAGTCATTCCTAGGATTATTGAATTATGCGAGAAGCTTTATTAAAGATTTAAGCAAGCTTGCTGGCCCATTATACGCAAAAACATCTTCAAAAGGCCAAAAAACTTTTAACCTGGAAGATAGAAAGCTAGTACAACAGATAAAGATTTAGTAGTAAAACTCCCGGATTTACAGTTACCGTTAGATAGTGACTATATTATAATCGAGACAGATGGATCAAGCCTCGGTTGGGGAGCAGTACTAAAGGCTAAACCTCATAAATATACTAGTTCTAGTGAAGAAAAAATTTGTGGATATGCAAGTGGGCAATATCGAGAAAGAGGTAACATTAGTAGTATAGATGCAGAAGTTCTAGCAATAATTTATGCCCTAGATACCTTTCATATGGATATTTTAGGAAAGAAAGAATTCCTTGTTCGGACAGATTGTGAAGCTATAATAAGCTTTTATAATAAAATGCATGAAAAAAGTAGTAGTAAGCGTAGATGGTTAAATTTATTAGATAGGATTAATGGTAATGGTTACAATATCAAGTTCAAGCACATTAAAGGAGTCGATAATCAGCTAGCAAATGCCTTAAGTAGACAAATAATTGTCTCTAATACTAAACATGTTTATGCAGATAGCGCAGTAGTCAGATGATCGATCAGGTACGTCAAAAAATAAAGGCAGACAGCTGCCAGCTTCTTTTCAACTAGACTTTATTAAATTTGGTAATATTCCTTTATGATAGGGTTGAGATTGTCAAGGAGTCGCCCAAACAATCAACTACATGGGGACATCGCAACAGACCTCCCAAAACCCCTCACTACCCAAGGTGCCGAGCTCCTCCCTACTAAAGTGCCGAACTCCTTTATACTAAAGTGCCGAGATCCTCCCTACTAAGGTACCGAGCTCCTCCCACCTCGAAAAATACCCCAAATGCCAAGGTCCTCCCGAGCACCTCATCACCCTTCGCTAGAGCAAGCTGCCCCCAGTGCATCCCCTCCTCCTGCAGCCTCTCACATGAGAGTCTCTTCCGGAATCTTCTAGAAGCTCAGTCAGTTAGTCGGTTGGGAAATCAGTTGTACAGTTACGAGTTAGTTAGACCGTTGCACCGCCAGCCTGGAATCTAGAAGCATCTAGAAGGATGCTGAGCTGGACTAGCTGAGCTGGAGTGCTGAGCTGGCACCCACGTGCTCAAATTGAGTGGCTTGCTCCCCAAGCCTCACCCCAGCCTCCAGACCCTATAAATACCCCCTTCCCCCAGTTCAGCAGCAATCAATTGAAGTGTTGGCGAAGCCCTGCTCCGCTGGAGAGCTGAGCTCCCATCATCTTCTCCCCCTTCTTCTCCACCTCCATTTTCTCTCTTTAGAGGTCATCAATGGAGCTCCACCTTGTAGATCTAAAGAAGAATTAGTGGATTTTGCCTCCATGAGAGGGGCTCGTGGTTTTTTCCCCATTTTTGGGGTTTTCCACGTTAATTCTTGGGTGTTCTCTGTTTTTTGGAGTTCTTTTCCTTGATTTTTTGATTCTTCTCCTTCCCCTTTCAAATAAAAATTCAAATGTCGGTCGAATTTGGAGTTTGATCCGAATTTCGCACCAACACTTTACAAAGTTTTCCTACGTCTAATCTCTCTTTTAAAACATTACCGCATATCTCAGTCTCTGTAGAACAACAATGTCTTTTAGATAATTTTTGGATAGCAAAAAATAACATTAATACAGACCCTAAATATTTTCATACTTGCATAAATGCATTAGCTGAGCATTTTAATATCTATAATACTAGACAGAATTTTAAATTTTATGCAGTCATAGCCGGCTTTACAACTGGAGTCTTTTCCACTTGGTCAAAAGTTTTAGGTAGTATAAAAAAATTTTAAAAATCCTCTTTATAAAGGTTTTGAAAATATTTCAGATGCATTTACTTTTGCAAAGAACCATTTAGGTCCCAATTATTATATATCTCCTGCTATTAAAACCACTGTTGGGGTTTACAAGCCAACAGCTAGTCCAATGCAAACGGCAATTGGTAAAGATATCTCAAATCCGTTGATGGCCGGATATTTGCCAAAAATATCAACAAGACCTATCAATGAAGCTAAAACATCATTGGCTAGTCCTGCGCAATAGGTTGCAGGTAAAGACTTATCAAATCCTGTGATGGGTGTGGCTTTCCCAAAAAGCCAAGAGGATAAAGAGATAGGTAGTAGGAATTATAATCAGTTAGTAGCAATCATCTAAAAAATAGTTAATGATACTTTAATCAAAGGAGATACTCAGAGTACTTCATTAGGCATTAAGCTTAGCATAAATCCCGATTTGTTAAACATGGGACAAAAGAATCTTAGTCAGGAAGCCACTAGCCCTGATCAAGACCCTGTTGAGCCCATCAAATCTGAAGAATCAGATTTAAGAAAGAAAAAGATAGTGGAGTAGAAATTATGTGATTCTTTAGGAAGAATCTTAGCCATTAGCCATATTCCTTAGCTTTTTAGCCAAGCATTCCTAGCATCTCGAGCATGATAGCTACTATAGAAGCATTTATTCTTTACTTTTTAGTCAATCATTCCTAGCATCTAAAGCACGATGGCTACAAAAGAAGTATTTATTTTTTAAGGATTACGTCGCATCTAGCCACTTTCAATTTATAACCATGAATCTTAAATTTTTAGCTACATAATTTCCTTTTGTAGCCAGAATCAGAATCCCTTTAAGTCACATCCCTATACTAGCTCCTTATGACTAGTACAATAGGATTCTTTATACTAACTTTTCTCTCTATATATAGACAGGTTCAGCTCCACTTCAAAAAACCAAGCCTCTCCTATGCAACATACTCCATTCCTGAAACGATCCACAACCTCCAAAAATCTCCTCTCCATGACCTCTCCTCAATCTAATAGCTCCACTCAAAATCTCAACCTTGACATCCTCATTAGCCGTCTCACCCCAGCACAACAGAGCATATTCTCTTACCTTCGCCCATCGCCACTCTCAGTCCAAGAACTCTTAGCCAATGAACTCACTGACCTGAACCATGAAGTACAAATCATGTCGGATGTCATTAAGACACAGCACTCCGTTGTTGATAACCTACTGAAGGCACCGCAGTCAGCCGCCCATCTACTTCTTACTGAACTTAAGCAGAAGCTGATCAAGCTCCAAGCAAAGAAGGATGAACTTTGCGCTAAGTTCCATACAGCTCACCAGCGACCATCTGAACTTCCCGCTCACTTTTCCCGCCTTCTACCAAACACTCTTCATTTCATCTTTCATGATCCAGCAATTCAACATAATCCACTCTGCTCAAAGGATGGAGAATGCCAGTGCCAACTGGTACTTACTGAAGCCACCCTCAACACCATTCAATACCAGACAAGTCCCGGTGACACTTTCCTTTTAAACTACCTATGAGATCAAGAGCGCTACCTCCACCAGCAGCACTACAACACGTATGTTCCATACGGTGCTCCGCCTCCTTTACCAACTAACAACCCTGCAGCAGCCAACGCCGCCACCGCCACTTCACCTCTCTCCACGGATGAAGAACTTGAGGCAGAACCCTGCCTCTGTGGATGTAATGGACCCTTTAGCCCCCATATCGAGCCTGATGACAAAGAATGGGTTTAACGTTATTTTTCTGTACACTTAATCATGCCAGTAGTCTATAACTACCCAAAGGCTGCCGCCCACGTGCAGTTGGCATGATCATATAGAATATTAATCATGAGAGGATCTCATGAGTAGTAGAATATCATCATAATATTCTTTCTTGGCATACAAGAAACGAATATATTCCTTCTTGGGCCCCAAGTAAGGAATGTGATGAGTAGTGAGAATAATAATCATGACTATTCTTTCTTGGCATACAAGAAAAGTATCTTAGGATTTCGATGCTTACTTGACGTGCACTCCAAGTTTACTTGCGGTACAAGTCACTTGTCTATATAAAGAAGCTCATTCTGAGTTTCTAAGCATCCATCACTAAAGAGCTACGCTTCAAGAAAGACTTGTTCTCCTTGAAAGCTTTGTGAGTTTTTCTTCTATCAATTTGTGTGCTATGCGAGTCAAAGTCCTGTAAACATTTGCTGAAGCAATAAAGCTTGGTGTGATTTCAACTTTCGTATAAGCTCTTTCTTTCGTCCCCTCGAAAGGGAAACCTCTTTTATCTTAAAGGTATGGCCTACCAAATTATTTCTCTACTCTTTGGTGTACATTTGTGTCTATATGCATCGCACTTATAATTTACTTTTCATTCACACGACGAGGATGTCATTGTTGAATCTATTTTGAGTCCTCTCCTTTTACTGTATGTATGTGGTTTTTCGGTTCTTACTTAGTCGGGAAGATATAGTGGACCCGGATGAAAGTCCTTACGATTATCACAAGAGTCCCAGTAAGGCACTAGGAAGTAGGTGTGAAGTCCAGGCCTGAGGTTGTAAATTCCCAGTCATATACCTGTCATGCCGTGTGAAGGCGCCAAGGGTTCATTTGGGTATTCGAGAGGTAATGACTTTGTTCATGTGTCGGACATTGTTCTTATGTGCTCAGTCCTTCTCTGCTATTGACCTAGGTAAAGATGAAGGACTCTACATATAGTCATAAGGAAGAAGACAATAAATAGTGGATCTCGTGTGAAATATCTTGTAATATATATATATATATATATATATATATATATATATATATATATTGAAAAATTGGCCATGTCCTGCAAGATAATTGAGTGAATACCGAGTAGAGCATACACCCTCTTGATTACAGCATTTTGTACCCCCCTATAATTTTGGTAGAGCATACACCCTCTTGAATACAGCGTTTTGTACCCCGCTATAATTTTGTGTATATATATAATATCAGTCAAATCATGCCTTTTTTTTCATATTTGTACATAAGTCCTTACAACTTAAACTTTTTACATATAGATCCCTTACCATATAGAGACACAAATTTCACTCAAGTCCTCAGCTTTTCTGGAAATTTCTAAAAGGTCCTTGATGACCCCAATTTATCCTAATTAAGGGATTAGTCATTTTAATCCCTCTTTCCACATGCAATCCAATAATTTCCAATCATAAGAGACTTCTACAATTAACAAATTAATTAAAGATATCAACTAGAATATTCTTATTCGAATTACATCCTATCTTCAAGGACGTTTATTAACCAACTAACCAACGAAGCAAACTAATCAAATACTAATAAGAACACATTTATTCTCTAAAAATAAACTATAAAATCCTGGATTACAGCATGCATAGCTATACAAGGGTATGAGAAGGACTGGTGGATGTGTGTGTGTGTGTGTGTGGGTTTAGTTCATAAACTGGAGACCTAGATGATTAAGTTCTTATTGAGTTGCATGGGTCTCAGGTCGTGTGAGGATTGGTTGTAGATTCTCAGAAGGTTAGTAGTAGCTAATAAGAGTTTTAGATACTAGATGGGTTTTGTTTGGACCTAATCTTCAGAGGAGGTAGGTTTTGATCAAAGGTTTAGTTTAGAGAGGGAGGTTGTTTTAATTATCTTGATGGTTTTAGGGGTGGTTTTTCCTCTTTGTTCAAGTGTGGCCAGGGGTGTGTGCATGTGTGAGAACAGGTGGGGTGTGCACCTTGAATGCTCTCAGATTGTGTGAGTGGCTCTCTAGTTTACTTCCTACTTTTATTAGTATTTGTTTGTGGGATTAATGAGAAGTTTTTGCGGGACTTGGTTTCATAGAGTATAATAGAAATATAGGCTTAGCTTTGAGTTAGAGTGCTGGAGTCTTGGAGAAGTGTGGGCTGATGAACTCCTAGTAGGTGTTGCGGGACTTGGTTTCATAGAGTATAATAGAAATATAGGCTTAGCTTTGAGTTAGAGTGCTGGAGTCTTGGAGAAGTGTGGGCTGATGAACTCCTAGTAGGTGTTTGGTGGCTTGTAAGGCTCTGTTGGGGACTTGTGGACAGGTGTGTTCACTAGTTTAGGAGTGCATGATTGTATATAGTATTTCTGAGTTTTGTTCATGGTTACGGGTTTGCTTTATATAAGCTGTTAGCTAACAGGGCTGGTAGTGATGTGAACAAGGGTCAATTCCAATGTTTTACTAATGAATCGCTTGGTGATTATGTGGTATATTAAGTGTGCAAAGGTTGTTACCCTATTAGTGTTCCTGGTAAAACATTGAGAAATTGGAGTTGATTTGGCTTGGGTTCTTGGATGTCCAGCGTGGGCTCATAAGGTCTTGTTTGTTATTTTAACCTTGTTGGGCTTAGTCAAGCCAAGTTAGATGAGGTTTATCAACTTAAAGGGTTAATGGGCCCTTGGCCCAATAGGGATAGTAATAAGATAATGAACTATTTGATATTTAAACAGATGCTAAGATACAATTATTATATCTACCAGATATTGACTTAAAGCGTTGAACCTCGTCTGGAGGGACGTCGACCGATTGAGTAGACATCGTTGATAGAGGTAAGTACACTTGCCTCGTACCCACTCTTCAGAGTTTTCTTTGGCTTTGTCATTATCATGTTGAGAATATTGTTGCCTTGTTTTTCTTGAGATCATTCATGTTTTCTTGATTGTATGCATCCCTGTTGAGCATGTTTGACTGTTTCGGGATGTTGGTATCCCTGATTTGTTGTTGGTCTTCTGCCCGGATTCAGTGGAGCGTGGGGGCTCCGTTTGGGAACATTCAAGGATGGGATACCCTAGCGTTTCAGTTTGCCATGCCAAAGAGACGATACTCTAGTTGGCCTGCCCGTCAATGGGGATGATTGGCTGGCCGTGTCGACACGTACGAGAGGTGGCGCTACCGACATACGACCAGAGGGTCGAGTTCCAACAAGTTATTGATGAAGCTGGCCTGGGAGAGACATTTGTCTAAATATAACACCCATCTCACTAATGAGACAGATGTCACACCAGCTGGGCCGGGAGTGCACCCAGCCCATAAGTTGTGTACTTTAAACCGGAAAATGATCATGTACTCTAACATAAAACCCATATGATATAACATAACCAGTTACACACCGGGAGTCATATTCAAACCAAGTCAGAAATAGAGTACAATACACAGAGTTATTGGCAACTACAGCCCCGAATACAACAGAAGAAAAGACAAAATCAAGGTCTAGTACAACCAATTAAAATGAAACACAAGGTAGGTACGCCAGAGCCAGCTAGTCTTCGATCCCTGCTCGAGACACGAGCTACTATCCCGATCGAGGTCTAAATCCTGTAACAGAAAAACAATAATCGAGAGGGCTGAGCTATACAAGCTCAGTGAGTAAGACTTCTCCGCCAGGTATTATACATACGTGTCATCTGTACTAAAATACTAGTACAAGATCAATGCAAGCATAAATCATGAAGAGTAGCAAAATTGTCTTAGATCTTGACAAGCATGTTATATGATCAGAAATCCGAAGAAAGCACGCAATCAAATCTCATATCATATCATGCATATAGGAACATATATATATGCAATAGCCTCGCATCGTAATCAATATGCAACTCTAGTTCAATACGCTGAATGAACCCAGCTGTCATCAGCCGGATAACCGGATCCTGATGATCGGGAGACAGCGGAATAATCCGATCCAGTACTCAAAGCCTGACGACCAGTGGTATAATCAACCAACTGTATCAATCGTCACGCATCTCATATCTAAGACCTGACGACCAGTGGTATGATCAACTAATCAGATCAATCGCCACGCTGCATATCTCGTGATCCGATTATTCCGATCCAGCATCTGAGGCCTAACGACCAAAGAGTATAATCAACCAATCAGACAATCGTCACACGTCTCATATCCGAGACCTGACGACCAGTGGTATGATCAACCAATTGTATCAATCGTCACACATATATCCTTGTATCTGATTCGAACACCCAAAAGAGTTCGGAAGGGGTTTTATATAGAAAACGATTTCGCAAACATTTTTGTTTAAGAAATACGGATTAAAACAAATCCCTTCCTTAACCCAAGATCATCTACAATTCCTTATGGGCTCTATCTCGAGCCCCGCTGGATCATTCGTCTATATCTAGCTAGGGAGCAGTCATGACACGGTGAATCTCAATCTTTACCAGTTAAGGTTTCACTTTATAATTAATCATACTGATACAGTTCGTAGCAAATAACAAGTATTAAAATCACTATGCAACTATAACGATGAAATCTATCGGCAAATCAAAACCCGATATATATCTCATAAAAATACGAGAAACCAAAATCACGGTAAATACATGAAACAAATCTAGATTTACGGTGGAGTCCCCTCACCTCAAGTCCTTCGCAAATTCCTTTGAATCGATCGGTCCTTCGGCAACTTCTGCTGGACCTTTTCCCTTTCCTAGAATCAATGATAGTCCAAAGTAAATACGAAGTTCGTATTTTCATAACATAGTTGTATAGCTTAAGGATACGAGAATCTAAGAATACATAAATCGTATTCTTAACTTAGAATCCCATATAAGCTCCAAGGAGCATATCAAGACATTAAACTCATAAGGTCATGTTTTCCTACTTAACGAGCATTACATGCCTTCAACACTTCTAGAATGGTTCTAAGCATGCTTAAGTTGCAAGTTCGATCAATCTAAAGAAAATATACATAAACATGATAATCATGGAGCTATTCAAACTTAAGCATATCAACATGATCATTAATAGGGTATTTAGACTTAGGAATGTCATGAAAATTTCGGCGCCACCTCCCCTATTTATAGGGCCCCAAAATTAATACAAACATTCATCTCATATAGCATGAATTTAATCTATTTCTCACACAACATTCTAAAAACATTTACAAGCCCCCAATTTTAGGTTAAACATGCATCTACTTAAGTTTTTTTCCCCAAATCTGAAACTCTAGGGCTTTACTTGAAGAATATGGGTTGTTCGTTGACGTAGGGCAGCAGGCCGGACCAAAAGTTTTGAACGGTGACCGGGTGGAACTCACGGTGAAGCAACTGAGAGCTGCAGCGTGAGCTGAGCTCGAGGGTGGTGGCCGACCGTTGAAGGAGCTGGGCTCGGGTGGAGCGCTGCGAGGCGGCGTGATCGCGCAGTGCAGCAGAGCGGCGCGGATAGGGAGATGGCCGAACAACCGGATCCCGCGAGAGAGGCAAGCGGTGATCGCTCACGCGCAAGACCGCCGGCCACCGGCAGGAGCAAGGGGCGCGGCGGCCGGCTCGGCTCGGGCGGCCCGGCTTGGGGCGGCGTTGGGCTGCTGGCTGGAGCGGCGGTAGCTCCGTTTGGCGACGGACGCACGTGGGGCTGAGATAGCGAGAGGAGAGGATAGGGAGGGTGGGCACGACTCTCTCTCTCTCTCTCTCTCTCTCTCTCTCTCTGAATTGAAAACTTTATTTCCTTCTCACTTTGATCAGCCAACTTAGGGACATATATATATATATATGTATATATATAATATTTTATGATAATGTTACCTTCTTTTATTAGTCTATCTCTAAGCTCTAGTTTAAATAAACTTATCCTTCCAATTATGGGTTCAAATTAATTAACTTATCTCAAATCTTTATGTCATATCGTCCTTTAATTATTATCCTTTAAATCATTCACCGACCCAGATCCGGAAACCCCGGGTCAATAATTCTAGTCATCACGGACATACTGTAGCCTCACGGGGTCTGCCTCTCGTCAGACCAGATCCGCGAATATCGGCTTCTGACTCGCCCGGTCTACTTTATCGGAACTCTAACATTTGTCTGATTCTCCTACTTAATTAATCTTAATTAATTAACACTTACGAAATCTCCCAATTAATTGATCGAGGTTATCTATACCGTCCACCTCCAACTATTCCAAGTGTAAGCGGTCTGGCCCAATTAGGCATTCCCTCGACTCATTAGTTGCAAGGCTGGATTTAAATTTATTATTCCTTGATTTTCCTTTAATTGGACTTTAAAATAAATAATTTATTCTTTCGTGTTAATTAATCTCATTAATTGTCGAAAATTTTCTGATTTATTCATTTAGAAAATTCGGGGCGTTACACATTTGTCGAGCTTTCCATTGGAACTCGTTGCAGAGCTTGAGAGCTACTGTAGTTAGGGGTCGTATCATTATGATTGTTTATGGTAGACTCCTAGGGATAGCTTTTGAGGGGCATGTCCTCGTTGTTGATTTGATGACCATTTTGGTTATATTGTGATGATTTTATGATTCCCGCAAGGGTACTTATTGGGCTTTCCATTCGAAAGCTCACACACTTGTTCTTTTCTTTTTCAGATACTGAGGAATAGGAGACTTGAGCTCAGGAGCCGATTGAGGGTCGGGTTATTTTGCAGAGGTCCGAGGATCTCTTTTTAGTTTTATTGTGTGTGAGAGACTTTTATTGTAGGACCCTTATAGGGCCTGACATTTTGTAGGGTATCTGGATCCTTTTATTTTATTTCCGCTGAGACTCTTTTAATTTGATATTTGATATTTATCATCTTATTATTATGTTATCTGCTATTACTTACTTAGGCCATGTATTCGAGTGAGGTGCGCCTTACTTGGTCACGGCCGGTCTGCTCGCGTGCCCGAGGTCCTGGAATTCCGAGTTGGGGCGTAACATAGGACCACTCTGTTTTTTTTTTTTTTTTTTTTGTGTGTGTGTGCAGCCTGCGGGCTGAGTTCAGTGATTTTGATATAGGAGCACGACTAGTGCTGTTGAGATTATGGTTCATACGGTCTAGATGTGATTGATATACTTGCTTTGATATGTCAGTCATGTTTTTAATATTGTGATTAAGTTGTGTTTGTGAAATGAAAGTGTTGAGATCAGGTAGCATCTCATCCTGATTATCTTTGACTGGCATGAGACTTTTGATATGATTAATATGCGCATAAACCATCATGTATATTGTTTCGTTATGTTATATATATGAATACGTCTCCTATTTTCTATATATAACTCTGGTGTGATGTATGTCTCTCACTGGGCTAGTTTTAGCTCACAACTCCCCTACCATACAGTGTGCAGGGACAGTTCAGGATAGCTGATCTAGTCGACTTGGGTAGTACGGACTTGGAGATCAGTAGATTGACTGTAGCTGACTCTGAGTATAGTGTGGATTAGTTGTATAAACACTTGATGAATCATTTTGTGAAACTAAGATTATACTTTTGTATCTGAGTTGAATAGTAGAGTTGTATAATATCAGGATTTGATTTCCTTTTTGGATTATATTATGTCTATAGCAAGGTTATTTTGATTTTGTGCCTTAAGTATTTATGGGGGCAACCTTATAAGTACGGCGCGTTTGTTCGGGTGCCTGGGCCCTGGTCGGGGTTCGGGCATGAAATAATATATCATGTGGTTTTATTAAAAAGATACGATTTAATATTTAATACTTAATGACTTCTTTAATCTACATTTCTTGATAAAGATTTTTCCTAATCAAATTTAAATAGGGGGTTTCAAATAATATAGATTGTCATGTTGTCTAAAAAATAATAGAGTTCGCTTAGCAAAGTTTTTTTCTAGAGAAATGATTTGATTAAATAGTAGTATTCAACAAATTTGATTAATTTTTAGATGATTTTCTAAATATTATGTTTTTTACATGCAGTGGTTTCAATCATTTAAAAGACTGATGGTTTTGGTGAAAGAAAAAACATAGGTAATTATTAACTTTTTCCTTTACTATATATTTTTTCTCTAAATTACATTATTAAATTTGATATAGATTTTTTGGTGTTTAAATATTTTCTATTTTTAAATAGCATCTAATTGTCACACCCCGACCCGGATTCCAGGCCTCGAGCGCGTGTATAGATCGGTTGTACCAGAGTAAAGTTAAACTCTGCTCGAATACAAGGCCAAAGTGTAACTCACCAGATAATAACATAATCATAACATAAACAATTCAAAAGGAAATAAAACCATAGGGGTCCATAGGCCCTACACATAGTTAGACCCTACAAGGGTCCTACATAGTAAGTGTCTCCCACAACAAAGAAACATAAGAGTCAGCAACTCCTAGATCCCTGACAGCCTCCTATGCACAAGCCTTCTATACCTCGGGATCTGAAAAAAAAGAAAAAGCAAGTGCGTGAGCTTTCGAATGAAAAGCCAGTAAGTACCCCTGCAAGGTCACAAAGACATAATATAACAACACGTCAAATAATGGTGCCAAATCCCTAAGAAAGTATCTCTAGGAGTCTACCACAAGTAAAACCAATGGTACGACCCCTAACAACAGAAGCCCTCAGGTTCTGTGTTGAGTTTCAAAGAAAGCTCAAGGATCATCCCCCGGTCAGCGGATCCAGCTAAGCGTTGTAAACACGACCCCCTGGTCACTCGACCCTCCAGTCGTAAGTCGGTAGTACCACCTCTCGTACGTGTCGACACGGCCAGCGTACCATTCCCACTGACGGGTAGGACAACCAGAGAATCGCCCCTCTGGCGTGGCAAGCAGAAACACCAGGGTATCCCGTCCTTGAACGTTTCCCTAACGGAGCCCCACGCTCCGCTGAGTCCGGGCAGTAGACCCATAACAAATCAGGGATACCAACATCCCGAAACAATCAACATGCTCAATAGGAAGGAAACCAAGAAGGATAGCATGTATGGATACAATAAAACAATAATCAATGTGATAACAACAAAGCCAAGAAAACTCCGAAGAGTTGGTACAAGGCAAGTGTACTTACCTTTTACAAGAACTAGGAACCTCACTAGTTTCCTCCTGACGTGTATTTAAGTCTTCACGACAGTATCTGGTAGTGAGGCTACTATTAGTGTCAACAATAGTAATAAAACCCTACTTATTTAGATGCACATGCCTAACTCTTTCTTACTCTCTCTCAGTGGACCATAGTCCAGACAAACGAGTCCCACTCGACATTTCATGGAGTTATTATTTCTCCTTTTCTAGACTTAGAACTATAGGTTGACTCTCCTTTTCATCCTGGTCGAACTAGAGTCAACCGACCAACTTTGACACACCCTTGTCGTGTTAAAAGTCTATTAGATCAAGTCTAATTACTTACAGCTATTGGGCCCATTTTTATGAGTTATCAAGCCCATTGGAATTGGACCAGCCCAAGTCTAGTTAATTTAAAGGGGTCAACCACTAACTAGCGGCCTCTCATGGCTGTAGTTAAGGCTTTACTATAAGGGTTGGGGGGTTGTGGGCTCGAATCCCACCCCTTGTACCCTTTTCTTTTTTTTCTTTTTTTTTGAATCTTAATTCACCCAAACTAGTGCTATCAAACCAACCATCCGAGCCCAATTGGATGGACCCAATCACTTAGCCCCTTTTTATTTAATTTAATCATTTTGATTAAATTTAATCTTGGGCCCAAACTCTAGCCCCTTAGTTTAATTAATTAAATCTATTTAACCATAGACCTGATTGGGCTCAATCACCTAACTTAGCCACACTTAATTAAATCAAATTAACTATTAACTTGATCAGGTTTAACCATGTAATCAAATCAATTAAATAAAATCGGTTAGACTTGGTTCACTAGTCATACCCAACTGGTTTCACTTAACCGACTAGACCCAACCATTTTAATTAGACTATTGATATGATTAGCTAGATAATTGTCACACTTTAATGAATTAAAGCAAATCTATTTCTAATTAATTAATTAACCATTAATTTGTTAATTAATTAATTTAATTAGTTAACTAATTATTCTCTTAATTAATTATTCTCTTCTTTTTCTCTCTTATCTCTCTCACGTTGTCACCGCCTGAGCCTCGCCGGAGTTCGTGGGAACCTCCAGCAAGCACCCAACCCACCAGGAGGACCTGCACCGGAGCCCGCGTCCCTCGCCGAGCATCGCTTGCAGTCCAGCCGAGCTCAGTTTCCCTCTGTCAACCTCACTGGAGCCTCACTGTCTCGGCCGAGCGATGCACCTTCTCCGGCGAGCTCGAAACGACACACAAATGCATGCAAACTGTGCTTAAGCACTACTGAAGGGAGAGAGCTCTTACCGGAAGGTCGGGGACGATGAATGGCACCACTAAAGGGCTTCCCGGTGTCGGGTAAAAGTCCTCTGAATTTCCGACGAGCTCAAGCCGCGACCTCTTTCCCTTCCCAGTCCCGGTCTCCTCCTCGCCTGAAGACAACCACGACAAACCCGAACTCAACGGTGGACGCGAAGCCGACGATCACCGACAAGAAAACCCCTCCCTTTCTCTGACCACAACTCGCCGGAGCTCGACACGAGGTTCTCAAGCTCTCTCTCCCAATGCACCAGCCCGAGCCGTGTCTGCCTCCTTTATAGGCCCAAGGAGTTGAGAAGACGATCCTAGTCAACACATGCAACCATTGGTGACGGCCAGCCTCCACACGGGTAACGGGCGGGGAAGAAGGCGAAACGCGTGGTGGCGTTCGCGACTGGGGTAACGGAGGCCGTGCCTCGTGATTTGGTTTCCCGGATAGACGGTAAGGATCATTTGGATCCCATCCAACGGCAAGAAATACATCATTAAGCCTCGGATCAAACAACGCTAAGATCAACGGTCGTGATCAACAGAGAGTCAACGGCCAGATCTCTTCCATATGCCTCGCATAAAACACACTCCCAGATGAACGCCTGTCAGCGCGCCACGTGGCCTCACGGATGGCCTAATAACGCTCCACGATCTGCACAGATCTGAGATCGTTTAACCTTGGCAGTTGAACCATTTCTATAAGAGTTTTCATCTGGAAATTTAACCAGAAGTCCCTAAACTTTCTGAGGTTACAATTTAGTCCTTTCTTTGTGAGAGGGGACTTTTTCCTTCAGGTCCTTAATACTTTTCAAAATTACCAAAAGGTCCTTATACCCCCCAATTAATTAAATTTCCTTTTAAGACTTTTTAATCTTCCATCCTTCAAGCTTAAGGAACCAACAAATTAATAACTTATTTTATAAAAATATTTAGGAAATTTTATTGGCAAAATTTGTGGATTTTACATAAATGTTATTTTTATCCAATTTTTTCATCATTTTTTGGTCATTTATCTTTTATTGTTCATGATATCCTAATATTTACCTTATGACATTTTATTCAATAATTTTTAAGTAACATTTGGATATGTATTAATCCCGAATGTTACTTCAATTCGAATTCAAATTGGTTAAAATGTTACTTCAATCTGAATTAGTTTCCAATTTCAAAGATATTAACAAAAAATTAATGTTGTCAATTTATTATTATTATTATTATTATTATTATTATTATTATTATTATTTGGGTAATTAGAGCCCATGGGCTAGGTTTTAATTAAGACCCAAAAAGTGGTTCAAATTACGCAGACTCTTCCTGATCCATTCAGATAGTTCTTGACTATTGTTTATACTCAACTCAACACCAATGTGTTTCATTTATTATTATTGTTATTTTGTATTTATCCTATATTGTTCATGATATCCAATTCTAATTAAGTAGTGTTTTTCATAACTTCAAAGTCCTTTTTAAAACAATACAAAGATTCATTAAAAACAATACAAGAATTCTCAAAACCATATCAAAATCCTTTTAAAAACAATACACATTATTTAATATATATAAATTTCATAACTTCAAACAATATCATCCAAATAATGGAACCTTCATGCTAAATTATTTGTTTTGTTTATTTATTTTTTTGATATTTTACAAATTGAAATATTTATTTATTTAGTTCAACTAAACTAATTCTTAAAATCATTAATCAGTTTAGTAAAATTTATTTAAAAATCAAAACTAATTAATAACTAACTCGCCCATTAAATCAAATCTCTTGAAATCTATAATTCTTTTCTCATAAAGCTTAAAAACAATACAAGAATTCTCAAACCATATCAATATCTTTTAAAAACAATACACATATTATTTAGTAATAATTACTTGTATGCCCCTACAAAACATCAAAATTGCTTATTTACCCTTACAAAAGTGATAATTGCTAGCATACCCCTGCGAAACAACAATAATTGCTTAGATGCCCCTCCTGTTACTCATTGTTAGTCGTTGTTAGTGATTTTGTAGGGGTATGCAAGCAATTATAAGGGGCATATAAGCAATTATTATTGTTTCGTATGCGTTTGCAAGCAATATTCACTTTTGTAAGGGTAAATAATCAATTTTGATGTTTTGTAGGGGCATGCAAGCAAAAAACCCTATTATTTAATATATAAATTTCATAACTTCAAAAAATCTCATCCAAATAATGGAACCTTCATGCTAAATTATTCGTTTTTGTTCATTTATTTTTTGATAATTTAAAAATTGAAATATTTATTTATTTAGTTCAACTAAACTAATTCTTAATAAAATCATTAATCAATTTAGTAAAATTTATTTAAAAATTAAAACCAATTAATAACTAACTTGCCCATTAAATCAAATCTCTTGAAATCTATAATTCTTTTTCGATAATGATTTTAACCGTGAAATACATTTTGGCTATAGAAAAAATAAAAGGTTATACGAAACATATATGTCACGCCCTGAGCCCGACCCGGGCACGTGGACAGGCCAGCCGTACCAAAACAGGGACGAGTCCCCATCCAGGCGCAAAGCCTCAGAGATCCTGTACAATAATCAATATCCAGAGATAGATAAAACAGTAGAATTTATATAAATAAAAGGAAGGGAGTTTACATAACTCCATACAAATACGATACAAGTACGATACTAAGGTCTACACGACCCATATAAGGATCTAGCCAAGTGACCACTAGAAATCCATACAACAAAGAGAATACAAGTCTCACATGAACACAATAAAGGAGGTACGCAGACCTCAAGAGAAATGCAACAAATCTGAGTCAGTTACTCTGTATCACCCCCCGTCTAGGCCTGACCTTACTCTTTATCATCACCTGAGAAAAAACATCAATCAAGTGCAGGAGCTGTAACACCCATCTCACTAATGAGACAGATGTCACACCAGCTGGGCCGGGAGTGCACCCAGCCCATAAGCTGTGCAAATTAAACCTGAAATCAAGAATCATGTACTCTGAATAAGGTTCAAATGACAAGGCATACCCGGTTACACACCGGGGGCATATTCAAATAAAAGTCATAGCAGAGTACAACACACAGAGTTATGGGCAACTACGGCCCAAAATACAGCGGAAAGAACATAACAAAGGTTTAATACAACCCAATGAAATAAGACATAGAAACAGGCACGCCAGAGCCAGCTAAACCTCGATCCCTGCTCAAGACATGAGCTACTATCCCGATCCAAGTCTAGATCCTATAACAAAAAAATAGTATAGAAAGGGGCTGAGCTATACAAGTTCAGTGAATATAGACTACTCCGCCAGGTATTATACATACCTGTCATCGGTACTAAATACTAGAACATAAGTAATACAAGTCTAAATCATGCAGATCAACATAGTTATCTTTAATCTTGATAAGCATGCTAATACAATCAGAATTTCGACTATAAACACATAAGTAATCTCATATCATATCAAGCATATAGTAAGTCTGTATATGCGATGACCTCATATCATACAAGAGTGTACCCCTAGTTAAAATGTCTTCGTAAGGACTCCAGCAATCACTAGGAACAGAGGCATACATCTACATGATCCTGATGCCGAGACAGAGGCATACATCTACATGAACCCGGCGCCTGATGACCAGAGGCATACATCTACATGTGTATGTCAAGCGAGTATCTCGCATCCGATACGGGCTCTCTCTATCGAGACAGGAAGGGGTTTTTTTATAAAAGAAAGACTTTCGCAAACATTTTTAATTTTAAGAAAAACGATTGAAAACAAATCCACTTCCTTAGTCCGGTCTCATCTACTCAAATATCTAGGCTCTATCCTGAGCCCTCCCGCTGGGTCTCCCATACATAACTAACTAAGGTGCAGCTTATGATATATAAAATAATCTTTAATTGCCTCTTAGGGTTTCCTTAATCATATCTCATGTTCTTTAAGATTGAATCAATCATACAAGCATAAAAACAATAAGCAAGTATAACGATAAATTCATCGACATTCACAAACGAAATAAACTCATAAGAATACGATAAAGCTGAAATCCCGATAAATACATGAATTAACACTAGATCTACGGTGAAGTCCCCTCACCTTAAGTCCTTGCAAATTCCTAGGAATTGCTCGGTCCTTCGGCGGCTTCTGCTGGACCTTTTTCCCTTCCTAGAATCAACGAAAGTACTAATTAAATACAGAGTCCGTATTTTCCATAACTTCCTCCTATAGCTTAAGAATACGGAGATTTAAGAATACGATTCCGTATTCTTAACTTAGACTCCTAATTAACCCAAATGTGCATATAAGGGACATTAAACTCATAAGACCATATTTTCATACTTAACGAGCATAATACGTCTTTAAGTCCTTAGATTACCCTTAAGCATGCTTAATTAGCCGACATTAATCATTCTAAAGCATGTATCCCTTAAGCATGACAATCATGGAAACTAATCATACATAAGCATGTTAATATGATCGCTAAACATACTTAAGTAAGTTGCATGATCACTAATTAGGACATTTATATTTAGGGGTTTCAAGGAAAATCGGGCAGCACCTCCCCTGTTTATAGGGCCCCGAAATTAATACAACCATTCTCACAAACAAATCACTTAACTATCAAACATCTCAAACTACTTTAATCCCTTCCATACAAGCATACAATCATAGTATCTTATCCCTATTTTCCAACATGTCAAATTAGATTTAATGTTTTCATGCCCACACTAGTTAATTAAGATGGGGATTTTCCCCAAAATCTAGAGCTCACTGTAGGGAGAAAGGAGGGCTGCAGTTTGTGGGATCGATACACCGAAGGGTTCTACCGGAGCTGGGCTGCGATGTCAGATGAGATGGGGCGACGCAAAAGCGAAGCGGTGGCCGGCGTCAGACTCGCCGGAGTGGGTCGCACAGCAGCGCAAGGAAGACCGCCGGCTGGTGGTGGTCGTGAGCAGCAAGGAGCAGGGGCGCGCGTCTAGAACCGCGGAGGTTATGCTCCCGGTGGCGCGAGCCTCGCAACAGGGGCGCAGTGCCAACGGGGGGGGCGGCCGACGAGCGCAAGCAAGGGCGGTCAGGGGGCGGCCGACGAGCGCAAGCAAGGGAGAGGAGATGAAATGAGGTGCTAGGGCACGATGCTCAAGTGAGAGAATGAAGTTCTCTCTTCTCTTATAATATGTCAAGTATTCTATAACTCATTATAATTATTTATCATGAACTTATTGTCACATGGATTTTAATCAACCCTATGTTCTCAATTATTTCTCCCCTTTATTATTTTAACTTATCATCTAAATCATTCCCCCCACTAAAATCCAAATAATTATTTAATATTATATTTCTACTTTATGTCACATCACCCTATATTAAATATCATCTTTTCAATGATTCACCGACCCAGATCCGAAATTTCCGGGGTCAATAATCCCAGTGTCACGGGTGCACTGTAGCCTCACGGGATCTGTCTCTTGCCAGACCAGATTCTCGAATACCGGCTTTTGACCCCCCTGATCTACCTTATCGAAACTCTAACATTTGTCCGATTCTCCTACTTAATTAATCTGGATTAATTACCAATTACGAATTCTCCCAATTACATAATCAAGGTTATCTTTGTTGTCCACCTCCGACTATTCCGAGTGTAAACGGCCTTGCCCATCAGGGTCTTCCCTCGGCCCACTAGTTGCGAGGCTGGATTTAAATTATTATATCTCGATTTTCCTTTAATTGGGCGTTAACCTAACAAGTTTATTTTCCGTGTTAATTAATCTCATTAATTATTAAAAATTTTCTAATTTATTTATTTTGAAAAATCCGGGGCGTTACAGTTCTCCCACCATTAAGAAATTTCCTCCCCGAAATTCGTACATGTACATCTAAAATAGATGAGGATACTGTTCCCTCATCTGGTCTTCTCGTTCCCAAGTGGCCTCCTCCACTTGGTGATGACTCCACAATACCTTTACCAGAGGTATTGTCTTGTTCCGCAGGGCTTGCTCTCTCCTATCAAGAATACGCACTGGTCCTTCTACGTACGTCAAATCTTGAGCCAACTCCACGGTTAGTCCTAACAGAATCTGATGTTGATCTCCGAGGTACTTCCGTAGGACTGATATGTGAAACACGTTGTGTATTCTTGATAGTTCCTCTGGCAGATCATGTCAGTAGGCTACCGGGCCTACTCTATCCACTATCTCATAAGGTCTGATATACCTTCGGTTCAACTTTCCACGCTTGCGGAACCTAAATACTCCCTTTAATGGAGATACCTTCAAGAATACCCTATCTCCAACTTCAAATTCGAGAAACCGAAGGCGGTTATTAGCATAACCCCGTTGTCTGTCTTGGGCCTTCTTCCACCGCTCTCTAATAAGCTTTATCTTCTCCGCGGTTTGTTGCACCAGCTCTGGGCCGAGTATCTTCCGTTCGCCCTCTTCATCCCAACAAAGGGGAGTCCTGCATCTTCGATCGTATAACCCCTCATACGGTGGCATACCCATACTGCTCTAGTAGCTGTTGTTGTAGGCGAACTCCAGGAGTCCCAAATTTTCATCCCAGCTACCGGGAAGTTCCATGATGCTAGCTCGAAATAGGTCTTCGAGTATCTGGATTTTCCTTTCGGACTGTCCATCGGACTCTGGATGGAATGCCGAGCTGAGGTCTAGTCCTGTCCCTAATGCCTTGTGCAAGCTTTTCCAAAAATAAGAGGTAAATCTCGGGTCCCTGTCAGATACTATTGATACGGGTCCTCCATGCAGCCGCACTATTTGGTCCACGTACAGCCGTGCCAATTTGCCCCGAGAATAAGTCGTCTTAATTGGAATGAAGTGGGCCGACTTGGTCAATCTGTCTATGATCACCCAAATAGCATCTTTGCCTTGACTGGTTCATGGTAAACCGTTCACAAAATCCATTGCTATCCTCTCCCACTTCCATTCCGGGATTTCCAAGGTTACCAACAACCCTGGTGGCTTCTTGTGTTCCGCCTTGATTTGCTGACAAATCATACACCTAGCCAAGTACTCCACAATGTCCTTCTTCATTCTCCTCCAGACATAGTTCTCTTTGATATTTCGGTACATCTTGGTACTTCCTGGATGCATAGTATGAGCGGAGCTATGCGCCTCCTCCATGATCTTTAACTTGAGGGCCGTCTCGTTGCATGGCACATAGATCCGAGCACCTACCATTACTGTTCCATCTAGAGATAGAGAGTAATTACACTGGTCATTCCTTCGCCCCCAAAGTCTTCCATTTTGTAGTTTACCAGCTAGTTTCATTAACTTTGGGTCCCGTAGTTGAGCTTCTTTGATTTGCGTAATCAATAGCGGTCGAAGGTGGAAACTCACCAATAGCACCCCCAACTCATCCACCGAAAGTTGCGCTCCCATGGATCTCAGATCGTGGAGTTGGACAAGGCTGGTGGTCCCCAATCACGCCATCATCTTCCGACTCAAAGCATTTGCCACCACGTTCGCCTTCCCAAGGTGGTACTCAAACGTACAATCGTAATCTTTCAATAACTCCATCCACCTTCGCTGACGCATGTTAAGCTCCTTTTGGGTCATCAGGTACTTCAAGCTTTTGTGGTCGGTGAAGATTTTACAGGCTTCACCATAGAGATAGTGTCGCTATATCTTCAATACAAAGACCACTGCAGCTAACTCCAAATCATGCACTGGATAGTTCACCTCATGGGTTTTGAGTTGTCTTGAAGCATAGGCAATAACTCTGCCCTGTTGCATCAAGACGCACCCCAAATCCTGGTATGAAGCATAACTATATATATCAAAACCTACTCAAGGTGCAGGTAAGGTTAGAATAGGAGCGGACACCAATCGGTTCTTCAGCTCCTGAAGCTTTGTTCGCAATCTTCGGTCCATTCGAACCTTGCGTTTTTCCTTAGCAGCTTCGTCATGGGTAGGGCAATCGCAGAAAAGCCCTCCACGAATCTCTGGTAGTAACCGGCTAACCCCAGAAAACTCCTAATTTCTTTAACATTTGTAGGAGCTTTCCAGTTCACTACTGCTTCGATCTTCTGGGGATGCACATATATTCCTGCCGCTGAGACGACATGCCCCAAGAAGTTGACTTGCTCCAACCAAAACTCACATTTACTGAGTTTGGCATACAGCTGCTGCTCCCGTAGAGTTTGTAGAACTATTCTCAAATGGTTGATGTGCTCCTCCACGTTCCGTGAGTACACCAGTATGTCATCAATGAAGACCACAACAAACCGTTCTAAGTAGGGTGCGAACACCCTGTTCATCATTCCCATGAACGCAGCTGGTCCATTCGTAAACCCGAATGACATTACTAAAAATTCGTAATGCCCATATCGAGTTCGGAACGCTGTCTTTGGCACATCCTCCTCCCGCACTCGTAGTTGATGATAGCTCGACTTCAAATCAATCTTGTAGAACACACAGGCTCCCCGCAGTTGGTCAAACAGGTCATCAATGCGTGGTAGCAGGTACTGGTTTCGGATGGTCACCTCGTTTAGTTGTCTATAGTCGACACACAACCGCATGGAGCCGTCTTTCTTCTCTACGAATAGTACAGGCGCACCCTAAGGGGAGACACTAGGTCTAATAAACCCCTTCTCCAGCAGCTCATCTATTTGAGTCTTCAGTTCTTCTAACTCTACTGGAGCCATCCTGTAGGGCGCCTTGGAAATCGGAGTTGTTCCTGGAACAACCTCAATCGAAAACTCCACGCCTCGGTTCGGTGGCAATCCGAGTAAGTCTTGAAACACATCCGGATACTCGCACGCCACGGCTATATCTCGAACCTGTATCTTCGGAGCTTCCACCTCTGCCACATTTGACAAATAGGCTTCCTCCGTCTCGGGTCGTCTCCCGTAGAAAAGTATCTCCGCCTCTCCCGGACGCTGGAAACGCACCATCTTCAAGTAGCAGTCAACGTGGGCATGGTGGAAAGCTAACCAATCCATCCCTAGGATCGCATCAAAGTCTAGGATCCTTATCGGGATTAGATCAACTATCAGCTCCTGATCTCCTATCTTTACATCACACTCCTCATAAACTAACTTAACAATCATGGAACTACCTATGGGGGATGCTACATTCATAGGTTCTGCTAATCTAGTTGCATACACATTTTCAGGTACAGGAAAAGTAACAGCAATGTACAAATGTGTAGAACCAGGATCAATCAATACGCAGGCATCGGTATTAAAGATTTGCACCGTACCTGCTATCACGTCAGGGGTGTTCACAGCTTGCGGCTGTGTCATTGCGAACGCCTAGGCCTGCAGCTGAGATGGGGCCCCACTGCCTCCTCCAGGAGACCTTCCTCCCGTAGACCCTACTGGACTATCTCCAGCTCCACCCATGACTGAAACTCCCTGCGTCTGATATGTAGTATGGTCTCCAGCGGTAGCCTGTGGAGCAACTCCGTTTCCCTGAGTCAGCAGTGGGAACTCCCTCTTGAAATGCCCTGGTTGCTTGCAGTAAAAGCATACATTAGCACTGTAGGTCCCGCAGTGATATTTACCGCAAACTGTACACTACGATTTTCCCTTGTTCCCACTTGTCGAGGAACCACCGCTGCTGCTACTGTTGCTCTTCTTTATGGGCCTGGTGTCCCCTCCTCCTTGGGAATTTGGGCTACTCCTCTTATTCCACCTATCAAGTCTTTGTTTTTGCTTGTTCAGGCCCTGCTCAACACGGAGTGCAAACTGAACCACTCCTCGAAAATCTTCAAAACCATGAGCCATAATCGGGATATTGATCTCATCCCGCAGTCCATCTCCAAACCTCTTACAACGGTTATAGGGGTCTACAACCATCTCTGGTGCATAACGACTAAAAGCGGTAAAGTTGGCCTGATACTCGGCCACAGTTGTATTTCCTTGAGTTAGATAAATAAACTCGGCTCTCTTGGCGTCCCGGTGTACTCTAGGTGAGTACTCCTCCTCGAACGCTCTTTTGAATTCCAGCCAGGTCCAGACATTCGACCTGGGAAGGCACATCCGAGCCGACTCCCACCACATCAATACATCTTGTCCCAACAGCAGCTGTACTGTTATAACCTTTTTATCTTCCGGGATCCTCATGGCCTCGAACACTATCTCCAGTTGTCGGATCCACGCCTCCGCTTCGGTCGGATCCTGTGTCCCTAGGAAGTGATTAACTCCCATTTGTCGGGCTCGAGTTACATAATCCTGACCCCTAGGTTGTTGTTGTTGTTGGTACTATTGTTGTTGTTGCTGGTACTGTTGCTGTTGTTGAAAGTTTGGGAAAGCAGCAAATGACTGAGTCATCTGTTCAAAAAATTATTACATCCCTGGAAACTGTTGTATACCCGGGTCGTATCCCAGGGCAGGATGTGCATGTGATGCATCGCCATACTCTTCAGGTGTAGGGGCATCCACATGCGGCTCCTCCTGGGTTTCCTCACGTGGCATCCTCGGTGGTCTCCCACGTCCTCTCTTTGGCGGCATTCTGCAACATCCAATAAGTGTCAGTTAAAGGACATAATCCCTACTTAGCAATTATACAGCCAATTCCTTATGTCAACTGACTCTGACTCCTACCCTAAGGCTCTGCCTACCTCTAGAACTCTAAGGTCAAGGAGCAAACCTCTCTGATACCACTAAATGTAACACCCATCTCGCTAATGAGACAGATGTCACACCATCTGGGCCGGGAGTGCACCCAGCCCATAAGCTGTGCAAATTAAACCTGAAATCAAGAATCATGAACTTTGAATAAGGTTTAAATGACAAGGCATACCCGGTTACACACCGGGGGCATATTCAAATAAAAGTCATATCAGAGTACAATACACAGAGTTATGGGCAACTACGGCCCCAAATACAGCCGAAAGAACATAACAAAGGTTTAATACAACCCAATGAAATAAGACATAGAAACAGGCACGCCAGAGCCAGCTAGACCTCGATCCCTGCTCGAGACATGAGCTACTATCTCGATCCAAGTCAAGATCCTCTAACAGAAAAACAGTATAGAAAGGGCTGAGCTATACAAGCTCAGTGAGTATAGACTACTCCGCCAGGTATTATACATACCTATAATCGGTACTAAATACTGGAACATAAGTAATGCAAGTCTAAATCATGCAGATCAACATAGTTATCTTTAATCTTGATAAGCATCTAATAGAATCAAAATTCCGAGTATAAACACATAAGCAATCTCATATCATATCAAGTATATAGTAAGTCTGTATATGCGATGGCCTCATATTATACAAGCGTGCACCCCTAGTTAAAATGTCTCCGTAAGGACTCCAGCAATAACTAGGAACAGAGGCATACATCTACATGATTCTGATGCCTGGACAGAGGAATACATCTACATGAACCCGGCTCCAAACGACCAGAGGTATACATCTACATGTGTACGTTAAGCGAGTATCTCGCATCTGATACGGGCTATCTCTATCGAGACAGGAAGGGTTTTTTTTTTTATAAAAGAACGACTTTCGCAAACATTTTTAATTTCAAGAAAAACGATTGAAAACAAATCCACTTCCTTAGTCCGGTCTCATCTACTCAAATATCTGGGCTCTTTCCTGAGCCCTCCCGCTGGGTCCCCCATAGATAAGTAACTAAGGTGCAGCTTATGATATATAAAATAATCTTTAACTACCCCTTAGGGTTTCCTTAGTCATATCTCATGTTCTTTAAGATTGAATCAATTATACAAGCATAAAAACACTAAGCAAGTATAACGATAAAGTCATTGACATTCACAACCGAAATAAACTCATAAGAATACGATAAAGCTGAAATCCAGATAAATACATGAATTAACACTAGATCTACGGTGAAGTCCCCTCACCTTAAGTCCTTGCAAATTCCTAGGAATTGCTCGGTCCTTCGGCGGCTTCTGCTAGACCTTTTTCCCTTCCTAGAATCAACGAAAATACTAATTAAATACAGAGTCCGTATTTTCCATAACTACCTCCTATAGCTTAAGAATACGAAGATTTAAGAATACGATTCCGTATTCTTAACTTAGACTCCTAATTAACCCAAATGTGCATATAAGGGACATTAAACTCATAAGACCATATTTTCATACTTAACGAGCATAATACGTCTTTAAGTCCTTAGATTACCCTTAAGCATGTTTAATTAGCCGACATTAATCATTCTAAAGCATGTATCCCTTAAGCATGACAATCATGGAAACTAATCATACATAAGCATGTTAATATGATCGCTAAACATACTTAAGTAAGTTGCATGATCATTAATTAGGACATTTATATTTAGGGATTTCAAGGAAAATCGGGCAGCACCTCCCCTGTTTATAGGGCCCCGAAATTAATACAACCATTCTCACAAACAAATCACTTAACTATCAAACATCTCAAACTACTTTAATCCCTTCCATACAAGCATACAATCATAGTATCTTATCCCTATTTTCCAACATATCAAATTAGATTTAATGTTTTCATGCCCACACTAGTTAATTAAGATGGGGATTTTCCCCAAAATCTAGAGCTCACTGTAGGGAGAAAGGAGGGCTGCAGTTTGTGGGATCGATACACCGAAGGGTTCTGCCGGAGCTGGGCTGCGATGTCAGCTGAGATGGGGCGGCGCAAAAGCGGAGCGGTGGCCGGTGTCAGACTAGCCGGAGTGGGTCACACAGCAGCGCAAGGAAGACCGCCGGCTGGTGGTGGTCGCGAGCAGCAAGGAGCAGGGGCGCGCGTCCAGAACCGCGGAGGTTCTGCTCCCGGCGGCGCGGGCCTCGCAACAGGGGCGCAACGCCAAGGGGAAGGGGGGGCGACTAGCGCAAGCAAGGGCGGTCATGTGGCGATCGGCGCGAGCAAGGGAGAGGAGATGAAATGAGGTGCTAGGGCACGATACTCAAGTGAGAGAATGAAGTTCTCTCTTCTCTTATAATATGTCAAGTATTCTATAACTCATTATAATTATTTATCATGAACTTATTGTCACATGGATTTTAATCAACCATATGTTCTCAATTATTTCTCCCCTTTATTATTTTAACTTATCATCTAAATCATTCCCCCCACTAAAATCTAAATAATTATTTAATATTATCTTTCTACTTTATGTCACACTGCCCTTTATTAAATATCATCTTTTCAATGATTCGCCGACTCGGATCCGAAATTCCCGGGATCAATAATCCAAGTGTCACGGGTGCACTGTAGCCTCACGGGGTCTGTCTCTCGCCAGACCAGATCCGTGAATACCGGCTTTTGACCCGCCCGATCTACCTTATCGGAACTCTAACATTTGTCTGATTCTCCTACTTAATTAATCTGGATTCTTTACCACTTACGAATTCTCCCAATTACATAATCAAGGTTATCTTTGTTGTCCACCTCCTATTATTCCGAGTGTAAACGGCCTTGCCCATTAGGGTCTTCCCTCGGCCCACTAGTTGCGAGGGTGGATTTAAATTATTATACCTCGATTTTCCTTTAATTGGGCGTTAACCTAATAAGTTTATTTTCCATGTTTATTTTCGGGGCCCTAAATATAGGGGAGGTGCCACCGAATTCGCAGGAAAATTTTAAGGTAGTAATTCCTATTAGTGATCATGTTCGCTTGCTTAAGTATGTTTAGCTTTCATGATTAATCTGCTTATGTAAGACTAGACCCCATAATTTTCATGCTTAAGGGTAATCTAAGGATTTAGTGACATGTTATACTTGTTAAGTATGGAAACATGATTTTATCAGTTTAATGTCTCTTATATGCTCCTCTGAGTTAAATAGGAGTCTAAGTTTAGAATACGAGTTCGTATTCTTAAATCTTCATATTCTTAAACTATAGGACGAAGTTATGGAAAATACGGACTCTATATTTAATTAGTACTCTCATTGATTCTAGGAAGGGGAAAAGGTCCAACAGAAGCTGCCGAAGGACCGAGCGATTCCTAGGAATTTGCAAGGACTTAAGGTGAGGGGACTTCACCGTAAATCTAGCTTATTTTATGTATTTACTGTAATTTTTGGTTTCTTGTATTCTTATGAGGTTTATATCGGTTTGTGATTTTCGATGGAATTTCTCGCTATAGTTGCATAGTGATTTTAATACTTGTTACTTGCTATGAACTAAATCAACATGATTAATTATAAGTGAAACCTTAATTGGTAAAGATTGATATTCACCGTGTCGTGACTGCTCCCTAGCTAGACATAGACGATTGATTTAGCAGGGCTCAGGATAGAGCCCATAAGGAATTGTAGATGATCTCGGGCTAAGGGAAGGATTTGTTTTAATTTGTTTTTCTTAAACAAAAATGTTTGTGAAATCGTTTTCTATATAAAACCCTTCCGAACTCTTTTGGGTGCCCGAATCAGATACGAGGATATATGTGTGACGATTGATATAGTTGGTTGATCATACCACTGGTCGTCAGGTCTCGGATATGAGACGCGTGACGATTGATACAGTAGGTTGATTATACCACTGGTCGTCAGGCCTCGGGTACTGGATCGGAATAATCAAATACGAAATGTACGCGTGACGATTGATACAGTTTGGTTGATCATACCACTGGTCGTCAGGTCCGGATATGGATGCGTGGTGAGTGATACAGTTGATTGATTATATCACTGGTCGTTAGGCCTTGAGCACCGGATCCGGTTATTCCGTTGTCTCCCGATCATCAGGATCCGGTTATCCGGCTGATGATAGTTGGATTCATTCAGAGCAGTGTTTTTAAATCCGGACCGGACCGGCCGGTCCGACCGGCAGAACCAGGAACCGGGTAACAGTCCGGTCCGGGTCTATACCGGTTGTTGACTGAGAATTAAACCGGTCAAACCCGGAGAAACCCGCCGAACCGGCCGGTTGGGCTGGAACCGTCAGACTCCGGGTTTTATTTATGAAGGGCTTGTAGCGGCGGAGCTGCATACGCCCTTCATCAGCTTGTTGAAGGTGACGGTGATTATCTCCTCGGAGGACGGTCGTGAAGTGGAGGCGGAGGTGGAGATCGCCGGCGTTGAGGAGGATTGGAGATTTGGTGCCCAGATCTGGAAGTTTGACGATGAGATCTTTGATGCCGGATTGGCATATGGTGCTCAAGTGGAGGATGAGGAAGGAGTTTGGTATGATGGCGGCCTATTTGATTACTTCGATGAGCAATCTCAGCCGTCCGATCTCGCTGATGTTTCCTTGATGAAAGAGTCTGTCACGCCCCGAACCCGGATCCCGGGCCTCGGCGCACGCGACAAACGCCGCGTACTTATAGGGTCACCCCTAGAAGCACGCAAGGCTAAGTAACATAAGCAGATAATTAAATCAGAGTCTTAAATTATAAATCAGCGGAAGAAGTATAAATAAGGATTTTATAATACCTAGCGAGGTCGAATGACAACTCTCACTTTCGAGAAGGAATAAGTGCGCAAATCTCACTCAACATATCCCCCATCGGCTGCTAGGTTGTCTGCGGAAGCTTTCTCTGAATTTCAGCTCCTAGCTACTCATGAGTCCTCATCTAGGCTGATCCTACTCCTCATTGTCACACGAGAAAACATCCATCAAGTGCATGAGGCAAAGAAAGGCCAGTATGGGATACTTAATTAAATCAATAAAGGTGGCCGAAAAGCCACTAGGAAGGAAACGAAATAAAAGAAGTACAAATATGCACTAATAACATCACAAGCAAATAACAAATCCGGGAATGTGGGTAAAATCCACGGATGTACTCAACCTACGGCATATGTGATACTAAGATGTCCTCACGGACATCTCACGACACCATCGGTATGCGTCTTGGACCTAAAGGGACTGCACTATAACATACATGTGCACATGGTGAGAAAATACGCTCTCTGGTGAGCCAAGTGGCGGATATTATACACCCTCTGCCGGGGTCTCCGTCCAGATGGAGCACCAAGTGCTTCGTGGTAAGATATTATCGCCCTCGCCCGGCACGGTGGCGGATATTATACACTCTCGGCGGGGTCTCAAATCCGTTGTATCATGCACAGTAAGAGATTGATGGTACTAATACATAACAAAAGGTATACATATATATCAAAGGTAGCAACATCTTGATTTTACAATGATGAGAGATCTCATCGAGATTGGAAACCAATGCATTATCTAAGGAGTAAACTCTACTTAAATACGCATTTGAAAAACATAAAGCAACAATCTCCTCGAGGATATAAAAACCGATACATATGAAACCCATCTGAATATGTGTATTGGGAACCTCTCGAGGAAATAAGAGTACAAAATCAAGAGGGTAGAAGGAGAGAATATTTAATGCAAGGAATAGAATATCGACATTTGCTATGGAGTACCACCCCCTCGACCATCCAGTGCAAGTGGGATGCGGAGGGTACTCATTACAGCCATGCCATGGAGTATCACTCCCAGCGCCATATGCCATGGGTACCACCTCTCACAGCCCATCCCATGACAACACAAGAAGGATGTCAAGAGGTACTCCCTCAAGCGAGATCATATCAAAAGATACAAGCTCAAACAAATCACGGCAAGCATAACATGTCAGCAGCAGGCATGTATCAAAAGATGGAACTCCAACATCCATTTATACGGCAACAACAAGAATCAAGAGAATACTATGAGTTAGAAATACTCCACGCGGTGCGTCGACATCCTACCTTTTTTCTCTCTCCTCGATGCGGTCCTAAACAGCCTCACCACGTCCTAAACATGGTAAATGTTCATCAAATATACATGCACAAGCTAGAGATGCATTACATGCATTTAATTATTCTCAACACGATTATAAGAATCTAATAGTCCATATTATACATGAGACTTTTGGGTAGTGTCTTGATCCAGAAAGACCGTTCATATCTCTAATCCGCCCGGTCCGGATTTTTGTTGATCTAGGCCGTTAGAAATTCAGGTTTCATAACCTTTCACTAAAGATTAAATCTATCTTCAAGGCAAATAATAAGAACATATCTCCTTTGCAAGTACATTTGACATCATTAAAGGGAAATATATATTTTATTATTGTTACCGTTACCCACAAGCCAATTCCTAGCTTTACAAATTCATCCCTCATTGTATACCACTTCCTAAATTAATGATCAAGTAAATGTAACTTCTAGGTTCAATTAAATAGCTTTAACTCTTGGTGATGGGATAATGGCACATTGTCAATACCCTACAAAACACCACATGCCATGAATCATAATAAACAACATGTATAGATTTGCCAGAGAACAAACTTCAGTCGGTCACAAATAATGGATGAAACAAAATGTCTACCCACATTTATCTTGATAAGGGACTACAAGGTTCAACTCTCTCCTTGCCTAAGCATTCATTTATCACGGTTCACTTTCGATGTTCATATTGTGATTTCATTCTCTAACCATGAATGAATGGGTCCATCTTGAAATTCATAATCATTAACACTAGTGCATTCATATAAATGAATACATATCTGTCAATCCCACGGATCAAACCAATTTATCGATAAACTTAAATAAAACAATTCACATGGATTACAACTACTTTAGAAACCACGGGACCAATAGCAAGAAACTCCTTTAGTGATCCATCAGTTTCTTCTCCAACATTCAATTCCTTTCATTATCTAAGGTTCTTTGTATTCCTTAAGAATAAGTGTTACTTTCTCTTCCCAAGTATTTGAAATCCGGGGACTATTTCTACAAAATTATCAAGCCCTTAGTGGCATGGCCGTTACTCAAATGATTAGAGTATTCAAACATATGCTATGTTGTTATTATTTAAAAGGAGAATACTCAACAATAGAATGCAATTCCTCAAAGAGGAAGTATTTCTAAATCGACATTTATCATACCACTGTAAAGAATAATATATAGCTCCTTGGTATGTCATATGCCGACCCACTAGTCTACCAGGTATGCTATCCCTTCTCCAACTCCTCTTGCTCTTCTCACTCAATCATTGTCTTCTTTCAAGAAGCATGAAGGCTTCCTTGAGGAGATATGAGAGTTGATGCACCTCGGGTGCCACATGAGGCAGTTCTCTCCTCTACGATCACTAACTCAGCTGAAGACACATCATTTGATGTCCAAGAGGAGATGGATATGGGGAGAGAGGGATGGTTGTGGAGGAAAGTTAAAGGGAAAAGTTTAGGCTTCCTCGCGAGATGAGGGAGATCAGACTTAGCAACACAAAAATAAAAAAGTCCATATGATGGGACATGCTCCCACTTTTCAAAGAAAAGTCCAACCTTTCCAAAAGGCTGCGAAATTCATTGATAAGATGTAATAATAAAAGCCAAAATTTCATAAGTTAAAAGCTCATTTTATATTTTTGGGGCTACATATATATATATATATATATATATATATATATATATATAGGACAACGAAAGTCTGGAACATGCATATTGGAAGTACCCTAGCTTAAAGTTTCTAGGATTACAACTCAATAAAATCAAAAGGGTAATAAATAAAAATTATATTTATTCATTTAGGGATGTTTCAATTGGGAATAAATAAATTGCTTTCCTATTCAATTCACACAACCAAGTGTTGAGTTGAAAAATACTTGAGCATGACTTCTTTCACGAGGAAAAATTAAATCATAATTAGATAAAAGATAGAGGCTTTGTTGTGTTTAATATATATATATTTATATATATATATATATATATATATATATATATATATTCTTCTAGCCACTTTGTATTCCCATTTTAATCCACATAGTTTTCAAGAATCTTTTGCTATTATGCCTTTTTGTCCTCAATTAAAGAAACTCTTTTAGGTCACTTAAGACCTTATAATCTGAGGAATTTAAATGCAAATCATTCTTGGTATTTTACACATTGGTTCCTCTACACTACAATATTTGCACCTCATAATTAGGTTGCAAATATTAATACCATAAATTTGAAATTTTTCCTAAATTTCTTCATATATCATATTAAGTTTCCATTTAATAAATAAATATTTTTATTTATTTTGAGTGTTACTGATTAAAATTGCGTGAGTCGACTATTTTTCCCCGGTGGACTCCACCACCGCCTCTTCACCTTTATTTTTACTTTTTTTGTTTTCTTTCTAACAGGAAGGGTTGATACTTTAGAAAGTATAAAATAAACGAAGTGGAAGCCAGAGTGTATGGGAAGTATCACTATCATTATTAAAATTCCCAAGCTATCCATATATATTTCTATGAATTTTGGATTTTTCAGTAAAAAGATAATTAAACTTTGAAAGTCATGTAAGAGAGATGACACATGGCAGGTCAAAGAAGAAAGTTAATTGGAGAGGGTTGACCAGAGTGCAAAGGGATCAGTGGGAATATGATATTTTATAATTTATAAATTTTATAGGGTTATATATATATATATATATATATATATATATATATATATATATATATATATGACATCATCGGGTCCGACCGGAATGAGTTATCCGGTCAGACCGACTGACCCGTGACCCAATTATGAGACCGATTCACTTTCCGGTCCGGTTTTAAAAACATTGATTCAGAGTATTGAACTAGGGTTGCATGTTGATTACGATACGAGGTTATTGCATATATATGTTTACTGTATGCAGGATAAAATATGAGATTGATTGCGTGCTTTCTTCGGATTTCTGATCGCATAGCATGCTTATCAAGATTTAAGATAATTTTGCTGATCTTCATGATTTATACTTGCATTGCTCTTGTACTAGCATTTTAGTACTGATGACAGCTATGTATAATACCTGCGGAGAAGTTTTTACTCACTGAGCTTGTATAGCTCAACCCTCTCGATTACTGTTTTTCTGTTACAGGATCTAGACTTGGATCATGATAGTAGCTCGTGTCTTGAGCTGAGATCGAGGTCTAGCTGGCTCTGGCGTACCTACCGTTGTGTTTTAGTATTATTGGGTTGTATTTGACAATGTATTATTTTTATTCCGTTGTATTTGGGGTCATAGTTGCCCAGACTTGATATGTATTTCATGACTCTGATGTGATATGACTACCGGTGTGTAACCGGATTTGTTTATGTCATATGGTAATTACCTTGATACTCATGGTTATTAGGTTTAAATCACACAGCTTATGGGCTGGGTGCACTCCCGGCTCAGCTGGTGTGACATCTGTCTCATTAACGGGATGGGTGTTACATTAATGATGTATGATTTCAAAGAAAATTTCGGCAGCATCTCTCCTATTTATCAGGCCCCGAAATTAAAGAATCATACATCCAAATCTATCTATTACACATGGATTTTATAATCAATACATGAACATGTCACGCCCCATCCCGGATTCCAGGCCCCGAGCACGTGCACAGACCGGCCGTACTCGAGTAGATCAAGCTCAGCTCGAATACAAGGCCTAAGTGTGAGTCAACAGATAACAAACAACGATAAAACATACTCAAGTCCATAAAAACATAGAGTTATAAGGGTCCATAGGCCCCATACAAAGTCAGGTCCCTACACGGGTCCTACATAAAAACAACTCTCAGAAGTAAAGATAAGGGAGACCCTCAGACCTCTGATCTCCTAGACAATCTCCCTAGCACCAGCCCCTAAACCTCGGAATCTGTAAAAGAGAAAGAACAAATGCGTGAGCTTTCGAATGGAAAGCCCAGTAAGTACCCCTACGGGGTCACAAAACAAAAAAGAAACATATTAAAGCAACATGTCAAATAATGGGACCACATCCCCATAAAAAATACAACTCTAGGAGTCTACCACAAGCAAAGACAACTGCATTTAATTCCCTAACAACATAAGCTCTCAAGCTCTACGTTGAGTTTCAAAGAAAAACTCAAGGATCACTCCCGGTAAGCGTATCCAGCTAAGCACTGTGACCACGACCCTCTGGTTGCTCGACCCTCCGGTCGTAAGTCGGTAGTACCACCTCTCATACGTGTCAACACGGCCAGCGTATCATTCCCACTGACGGGTAGGACTACCAAAGAATCACCCCTCTGGCGTAGCAAGCAGAAATGCCAGGGTGTCCCGTCCCTGAACATTTTCCTATCGAAGCCCCCACGTTCCACTGAGTCCTGGTAGTAGACTCACAATAAAACAGGGATACCAACATCCCGAAACAACATACATACTCAATAGGAATGAATCACAAATTAAGATAGTATGTATTATATCAATAAAGCATCTATCAATATGATAAAAGCAAGTTCAAGGAAAACTCCGAAGAGTGGGTACGAGGCAAGTGTACTTACCTCTTACTAGGACTGGAAACCTCCCTAGTCTTTTCCTGACGTGTCTCTAAGTCTCCACGGTAGTATCTGATAATAGCGTCTACTATTAGTGTCAACAATAATAATAAGACCCTACCTATTTAGATGCACATGTATAACTTTTTCTTTCTCTCTCTCGGGAGCCATAGCCCAGATAACCGGAACCCACACGACATTACATGGAGTTATTATTTCCCCTTTTCCAGACTTAAGACTATAGGTTGACTCTCCTTTTCATCCTGGTCAAACTAGAGTCAACCGATCAACTTTGTCACACCCTTTTCGTGTTAAAGGTCTACTAGATCGGGTTGAACTACTTACAGTTAATTGGGCTCAATCTTATGGATTATCAAGCCCATTGGAATTGGTGTGGCCCAACTGTACTTATATTAAAAGGCCTTCCACTATCCTAGCGGCCTCTTATGGCTTAGTGGTTAAAAGGCTTTACGGTAAGGGTTGTGGGTGCGAATCCCACCCTTTGCATCCTTTTTTTTTTTAACTTGATTGACCAAACTAGTTTCTATCAAACCACCCATCCGAGCCCAATTGGATGGTCCCGACTAACTTAGCCCCTTTCTAAGTTATTTAATCATCTTGATTAAATTTTATTCTAGGCCCAAACTATAGCCTCTTAGTTTAATTACTTAAATCAATTTAACCATAGACCTGTTTGGCTCAATCACTTATCTTAGCCACACTCAATTATTAACTTGATTAGGTATAACCATTTAATCGAATCCATCAATTAAATTAAATCGGTCAAACTTGGTCCACTAGTCACACTCAATCGGCTTCACTTAACCGACTAGATCCAACCATCTTATTTAGACTAGATAATTGAGTTTAATTACTTGGACCATCATAATTCTGGCTAGACTAAATCAATTAACTATTAAACTGGTTAATCCAACTATACTTTACTTTAATTAATTGAGTTAGATAATTGTCACACTCTTCTATTTCTATTTGATTAATTAATCATCAAACAATTAATTAATTAGTTATTATTTTCATTATCTTTTTTTTTCTCTAACTCTCTCTCTCTTTTCTCTTAGCCCGAGTCCCACCGGAGGTTTCACCGGCAAGCATATAGCTCACCGGAACTTGCCAACACCAGTCTCCCGATCACCAGCGGACGACGCGCATGCAGAGCTCCTCCTGTAAAGTGGTCGGCTCTACTATTTTCTCTGGAGCTTCGCATCCCAGCTGAAAAATTCCTCTTCTCCTGCGAGCTCGGTCCGACGGCGGCATGCATGCAACTAGCTTCTAAATATTATTTTAGAGATGGGGGAAGCTTACTGGAGAGTCATCGACGAGTAGCAACACCAATAGAAGCTTGACTGGAGGTCGTGAGTACCATCGTCTTCTCCGGTGAGGTTGGTGGCTCTGGTGACACGTAGCTGCGCTACTCTCCCTCCTCTTGTTTTCCTTTCTTCCAGAGATCACGGTGGAGGCCTTCGAGCGCAACCGAGAACAGCCTCCGGCTCCTTCTTCTTTTGCTTCTCCGTTCGCCAGCGCCGAAAATGGAAACCCCCCCCCCCCTCGTTTTCTTATCTCCTTTCTCCCACCATGTTCGAAGAGGGGAGTCGCCCTTTATAGACTGGCGAAGATGAAGGGACAGAGCCGTTCGAGGACAGTTCCATTAGCAAAGGTCGGTCTTTGCGCGCGTAATGGACTCCGGGAAGGAGGCTGAGGCGCGGGCGCTGCTCATGCGAAGCCGCTTTAGGAGGCGGCAGTGCCTCGTGATCGACACTCCACTGATGGACGGAGGAGATCACTCATTTAACATCCCACAGCTTTGATTAATCCTCCAATCTCAGGATCAATCCGTCACCAGATCAATGGCCGAAATCTGTTCAGGGAGGAACGACCAGATCTGTGTCTCTTGCCTCGCATCGGACACAACCTTAGATAACTGGCCGACAGCTCGCCACGTGGCTCAGTGGATTACCTCCATTTTTCCTCATGATCAGCACACCCAGATCAGCGCTCGTCAGCGCGCCACGTGTCTTCACAGATTTCCTATTAACTTCCCGAGATCAACACTCATCAGAGATCTTTTAATCTCATCCGTTCGTTTTCTTTTTTTTTTATTACAGTGTTATCAGCACTTTTACCCTGCAGTCCCTCAACTTATTTAATTTACAATTGAGTCCTTCTACGGTGAGAGAGACAAACTTCTGTTAGGTTCCTCACTTTTTTAACTGAATACCATATGGTCCCTGCAGAGCTCTTTTAATTTTAATTTCTTTTTAAATTAAATTAATCCCTCCTTAATCTTTTAATCAATCATCTCTAATAGCCAAGAGACTAAAATAAATTAAGAAATTATTTAAAAGGAATATTAGAATATTTTATTCCAAAAATTCATGGATTTTACAGAACATGCATCATTAAACTTCATACAATGAAATCATACAATTATACACCTTGTATGCAAGTATCCTTAATTTTCCCTTTAGTTACTTTCATTCCACAACCCTATAATCCCATGTAATTGAATCAATCCTCTTATGAAAATTCTTGGCCAATTGGCCTCTAATTGATCTCCCTTGGCCACCCGACGTATAGAATTGCTCACCGGAGAAAGGGAGGCCGTCGGCGCTCGATCTTCGCCAAAGAAGGGTGGAATTCAGCAGCGTAGCTCTTGAGACTGTTCAGATCTGCTCGCCGGAGTTGCGAGGTGGCCGCTGGATCTGAGGGAGGTCTGGCCGGAGTCCGAACTCGCCTGATTTGGCTGGTGTAAGTGCCCTGGGCTGAAGGGGTACAACCGCGGGCACAGGGCGGTGCTAGGGGCGCAGTGTTGCGCTGCGGCACGGGGTGGCGTCGGCGCGGTCGATCACGCAGCCTGGGCCGCCCGGCCACCGCCGGATCGAGCCCGGGTCACGCAGCGCGGCGGGCGCTGGCGTGTGAAGCTACTGCACACGCAGGTGGTGGGGAGGCGGAGGCGGAGATGGAGCTGCGCGTGCTCCAGCTGGGGTGCTGGCCGGCGGCGGGCAGCGCTGAGGCTGGCCGATGGGCATGGGTAGGGCTGTTGTCAAGCTAAATCGAGAGGGAGAAAGAGAAAGATAGTGAGGGAGATGAAGGCTTGGGGTTTGATTACAATTAAATCAAACCCTAAGTCCTTTTTTCTTTTCTTTTTATCATGATAGTTTTAATTTAAAAAATATATATTAAACTATATATTCCCATCTCCAACGTCACATGTGAACTATTGCATCACAAATCTTGAATTATTTTCGTCCGAGGTCCCCCGTGATAGTTCACTGTCCTCATGGCCCGACCCAGATCCGCGAAATCCCGGGTCAATGATTCTAGTGGCACGGGCGCACTATAATATTACGTGGTCTGTCTCTCGTCAGACTAGATCCGAGAATATCGGCTTTTAGTCAATTCCTTCATTACGGCATATTGTGGCATCACTAGGCTTTTTCAGTCCCCGACCAGATCCACCTTTTCAAGAACTCAAACATTTGTCTATTTTTTCTCAATAATTAATTTTGATTAATTAACGCTTAATTAATCTGGATTAATTAGTACTTAATAGTTTCCCGAAATTTCATCGCTTACTATATTTAAATTTTTATTTAAATAATTCTAGAATAATTCTTATTTATTTCAAAGCAGATTTTACAATATATTTTTAAGACGAGTAAAAATTAATAATTAAATTTTATAATATTTAATCTTGTAAAAAAATTCTATTAAAAACTGCAAAAAAAAGCCGATATTCTCAGAAATTCTTAGTATAAGAAACCTCACAAATCATATTAAAATCCTTTTAAAACAATGCAAATATTATTTAATTAATATATTTATAACTTTAAAAAATACCATCTGATAATCGAAAAATTATTATTTAATACCATAAAAATTTAAATATTTACCTTTTAGGTCATCAAAACTAAATCTTAAAATCATTATTCAGTTAGAAAATTTTATTAAAAATCAAATCTAAATAAAAACTAACTTGATACTAGATGTATCTCTTAAGTCTATATTTTTTTCCCCCACAGTGCTTCTATCCGTGGAAGAAAAATTTTGGGTATTGGAAAAAAGATATTTGAAATATTTATTTTTTAACATATAAATATTAATACATAGAATTAAGAATATTTAATCACTTTATAAAATCACTATTATTTCGAATGGCTTAGAAGCATAATTCGTCTTTAAACGGGTTAGAAAATCACTACTATTTTTCATGCAGATTGTGAAATTTTGAGAAATGTGTTTCATATCAACTTAATTTTTTAAAATTTTATATCATTTTTAAATATAAATTTATAAATTTATGTTTATTTATTATATTATTAAACATGTTTATTTATTTATTTATTTTTCTTATTAACATTTATTCTCAGAAATTGTGAACTAATTATATGTTTTGATCTTGGTTAGCTTTTTTTAATTTAGTTTAATACACAATATTTGTTAATTAGATATTTAAATAAATGTATTTTTCATTTTTTTTCTATTTATGAATTATTATATTATTCAACATGTTTATTTATTTACTTATTCATCTATGTTATGTTTATTTAAATATATTATGTTAATTTACTTTATTGATCTTTTTGTCAATTACAGATTTTTTAATCTCATATATTTATTTCATTGGTATAATTATTTACTTGTTTTATTATTAATATATAATTTGATGTATATTATGCCATTAATAAGTTTGATCTGATTCGAATACATGATATTGTGTAGGTTTAAAGTAATGGATATATCAAGAGAGATATTTAGTTCAAGATTACAAGCTAAATTAGCTAGACAACATCGGATGTTGTTATTATACAACCAGAGGAGACAACATACAAATGAGTATGACTATCGTGTTACAAAAATACACAAAATCTTATGTCATTATAGAATGACACAAATACGATTAAGAAGGGCGCAATTGCAGCATGCCAGTTCTGCTAAAGGATAGACTATTGTGCATGATAATGTTTACAACACAAATTATCATCAATCACAAATTCATCATTCTAATAGACATGATGGATATTGTTACACCCCGACTCGGATTCCAGGCCTTGAGTGCGGTACAGATCGGTCGTACCTGAGTAGAGTTAAACTCTGCTCGAATACAAGGCCTAAGTGTAACTCACCAGATAACAACATAATCATAAACATAAACAATTCAAAAGGAAATAAAACCATAGGGTCCATAAGCCCTACACATAGTCAGGCCCTACAAGGGTCCTACATAATAAGTGTCTCACACAACAAAGAAACATAAGAGAGATCCTCAGACCCTAGCAACTCCTAGATCCCTGACAGCCTCCTCTACACAAGCCCCCTATATCTCGGGATCTGAAAAAGAAAGAAAGAGCAAGTGCGTGAGCTTTCGAATGAAAAGCCCAGTAAGTACCCCTGCAGGGCCACAAAGACATGATAATACGTCAAATAATGGGACCACATCCCTAAGAAAATATCTCAAGGAGTCTACCACAAGTGTAAACAACGGTACGACCCCTAACAATAGAAGCCCTCAAGCTCTGTGTTCAATTTCAAAGAAAGCTCAAGGATCACCCCCGGTCAGCGAATCCAGCTAAACACTGCAAACACGACCCTCTGGTCGCTCAACCCTCCGGTCGTAAGTCGGTAGTACCACTTCTCATACTTGTCGACACGGCCAGCGTACCATTTCCATTGACGGGTAGGACAACCAGAGTATCGCCCCTGTGGTGTGGCAAGCAAAAACGCCAGGGTGTCCCGTCCCTGAACGTCTCCCTAACAGAGCCCCCACGCTCCACTGAGTCCGGGCAGTAGACCCACAACAAAACAGGGATACCAACATCCCGAAATAATCAAACATGCTCAACAGAAATGAAAGCAAAGAGATAACATGTATGAACATAACAAGCATGATAGCAAAGCCAAGAAAAACTCCGAAGAGTAGGTACAAGGCAAGTGTACTTACCTTTAACAAGAACTGGGAACCTCACTAGTTTCCTCCCGACGTGTCTCTAAGTCTTCACGACAGTATCTGGTAGTGAGGCTACTATTAGTGTCAACATTAGTAATAAGACCCTACTTATTTAGATGCACATGTCTAACTTTTTCTTTCTCTCTCTCAGGGGCCATAGCCCAGATAAACGGGTCCCACACGACATTTCATGGAGTTATTGCTTCTCCCTTTCCAAACTTAGATCCATAGGTTGACTTTCCTTTTCATCCCGGTCAAACTAGAGTCAACAAACCAACTTTGACACACCCTTGTCGTGTTAAAAGTCTATTAGATCGGGTCTGATTACTTACAGCTATTGGGCCCATTCTTATGGGTTATCAAGCCCATTGGAATTGGAGTGGCCCAGCTCTATTTATATTAAAAGGCCTTCCACTATCCTAGCAGCCTCTCATGGCTTAGTGGTTAAGGCTTTACAGTAAGGGTTTGGGGGGTTGTGGGTTCGTATCCCACCCTCTGCACCCTTTTTCTTTTTTTACTTTATTATTATTATTTTATTTTTACAACCTGGCTAAAACGCAACCTGGTTCCTTTAGTCCCATTACTTGAGCCCAACCACGGACCCAATTTGACCTAGCCACATCTAATTAATCAACCTTATTAATCAAGCCCATCTTATGGATTAAACCTAACCCATTTAGATCATTTGTCCCAATCCAAACATTTTTGTCTAACTAATCAAGTAAATTACTAAACAAAAATTTGGATTAAATGAATTGCTAAAGGACTAACCTAAGTCATATAGCTTAATCAATTTAATTAACCTAATTTATCTGATTAAGTAGATTAATCTTTCAACTATTTAAATTAATTAAATCCATTAAAAAAAATTTTCTTTCTTCTTCTCTCTTCTCTTAGCCGAGCTTCACCGTGGTCGTCTCCGGAGTGTAGACTGCCCGTCGGACCCGGCCCACACTGGTTTCTTAACCACCGGTGAACGGCATGGGCAACGAACTCCACCTCGGAAGGTTGTTGGCTTTACCACGCTCCCTGGGTCTCCACCGTTCCAACCGAGCGCAGCACCAACTCTGGCGAGCTCCGACTCCGATAATATGCATGCAGGGACCCTAATTACTTGAGTATGGAGAGGGGAGACTTATCGAGGAGAATGTTGGCATCTTGAGCTCCACCTGAAGGTTCTCCGTCGACTGCGAGCAACCACTGTCTTCTCCGGTGAACCTGAAGGCTCAGGTGACAGGTAACACCTTACCTCCTCTCTCGGTCCCCTCCTTCCTCCAAAGATCATGGCAGCAGTCGCGAGCGCGTCCGACGGCATCCCCTGGCTCCTCCTTTCCTCCTCTCTGATCACCGACGCCGGGAACTACACCTCAATGGTTCTCAGTCCCTCTGTCCTCTTCACGACGTGGGAGGCCTCCAGTTATATAGGCAAGGGAAAACGGGGCGTTCGCGAGCTCCATGGAACAGTTGGCGAGCCACGGCCGGTCTTCGCGCTTTTAACGGCAGGGGAAGGAGGCGACGTCCATGGCGGCTCGCGTTGGCAGAGTAACGGCTGGCACCACCTCGAGATCGGTACACCACAGATGAACAGGGAGAATTACTTGATCACATCAAACGGCCAGAAATCCATTTTAATGCCTCGGATCCGCCACACAGTTGGATGAACGGTCCAGATTATATCGTGATCAACCGCCAGATTACCCCATCCTGTCTCGAACTTGAGACAATCTCAAGATGAGCTGTCCTCATCAACCCGCACAGTGACACCACTCTCACTGCCTCCTCTCTCGGTGCCTCGAATCCAGCACGCGATCTGATGGATCTACTTTGGACTTGCCACGTGGCCTCCCGGGTGCCTTTATAATGCATCGCGATCTACATCGATTTGAGATCTTTTAATCTCGACCGTTCATTCACTTATATAGAAGTTTCCACTGAACAATTAACCAGAGGTCCCTGAACCTTTCGAGGTTTCAATTCGGTCCTTCCTCTTTGAGAGAGGATGATTTATCTTTGGTCCTCTAAACTTTGGAAATTACTAACAGGTCCCCAATGCCCCTAATTAACCCTAATTAGGGTTTATTCTTTTAAAATTCCATTTTCCCCCCATTTATCAAACCGTTTAATTAATTAGGGAATTTCTTTAATTAATCAATAATTTAAAGAACATTTAAGCATGTTTTTTTTTATTCACAAAAATCTTGGATTTTACAGATATAATGGAAGAAATAGAGGCACAATTGAACGACGAGATAAAGGAAAAGAAAAGATGACATATGTTGACTCAAATACTTCAAACATACATGACTCAGACGTTTTCCACGAACAAAATTCCATGGGGAGAATGAACATGGATCTATCTTATGGTAATCTTCTGGGCTAATACCTCAACGACAACGAAATACAAATAGGTAAAACCATATTACAATATCTTTCATTATGTATAACGTAATATTTCTGTAAAATAATTTAGTAAACTCATTTTTAGAGTATGATAAAGACGTGGAACGTAATATTATTGCAAACGAAGTAGTACAACATACTTCTACAATAAATCAACATCCTCAAGGTATGTTTAAATAATTTATACTACGCAATGCAAGGATTGTCATACATTTATTAAACAATTGCTATGCTTAGGTAATTGTTGAAAGGAATATTTTTCGGCAAAGGTAGGAATTCTCTCATGAACGGGTAGAATGTAACTATTGCAAGGCACTAATGTGGATTGAATAAAAAACTAGCAATTCAAGTATTCAAAACCCGGCTTTCAATCAATGCTGTCAAGATGGAAAAGTTTCATTGCCATTACTATCCCTGACTCCCTGCATTTTACAAGAACTACTTGATGGAAAATATGATACACCAAGAATGAAGTTTAAAGATATGATAAGGAATTTTAACTGTATGTTCTCATTTACTTCTATGGGTGGCAAAATTGATTAATGGCAGAGGTTCATATTGCTTTCATATTAGTGGAGTAAATTATCATCAAATTGGATCTTTACTAGTACCAGAGGGAAGTCATCCAAAATTTGCACAGCTATATATTATTGATTCAGAATATGAACTTCAAAGCTGAATGTATTGGATGCAAGGAAATGAAGCAACAAGATTTGACATAGAAATGGTAATGAAATTATTGCAAAATACACTTAATGTTGTAAATCCATATGTATCTGTATTCTGATCAGCAAGAGAACTACTTTCTATGGATGGTAGTATAGATTTGAGAATACGACTTCTTGAAAATAGAAAAGGAAAAAAATATTCCCGCCCAATGGCAAGTGAGGTTGCTGCAGTTATAATAGGAGATGGATCTGAAGAACTTAATGCCGTGATATTATTCTTCACCCAAAAGCTAGTCCACTACAGAGAATTAGAGAAACACATCATAGCTATATGGCGTTGTAATATCCTTTATTATTTCCTTATGGAGAAGATTGTTCGTCAAATACAATATCATATAGAGAGGATCGAAAAGGAAAAAAAAGAGAGACTCTATATCAATCAGAGAGTTTTATCAGTATCGATTACATGAACGATACCATGAAGCAAAAACATTATTCCATTCAGGAAGATTATTCCAGCAATATGTTGTTGATAGTTATGCTGCTATTGAATCTAAACGTCTACATTGGGTCAAGCAGAATCAAAAAAGTTTAAGAGTTGAATTATTTAGAGGTTTACAAGATGTTATAACAACTAGAGAGACAATTGCTGGAGCTATTGGGAAACGTTATATATTGCCTTCATCTTTCTATGGTGGACCAAGACATATGTATCAAAATTATCAAGATGCAATGGCTATATGTCGTGCAGTGGGTTTTCTAGATTTTTTTTTATTACATTCACTTGCAATCCAAATTGGAATGAGATAAGAAGTTCACTTGGACGGAACCAACGGGTTGAAGATAGACCAGATATTGATGAAAGTGTTTTTCATATAAAGATGAAATAATTTCTAAAAGATATTATTTTTTTGTTTTCTAATTAGTTATTCTCCTTAATTGTTTGGTAAATAAGGGAGAGTCTCCCAAGTTGGATTAAAGTGAATTTTTAGTTGGAATAAAAGCTTTTCTAAATTCTTAAATTAATTAATTCGTTAATTAAAGAAATCCTCATAATTGGAGGTATTTGGATTTTAAGTGGAAAGAAGGATTAAATTGGTTAATTCCTTAATCAGGGTTAGTTGAAGATATCAAGGGCAGTTTGGTAATTTCAGGAAAAGATGAATTATTTTGGTTAGTTAGTGGGACTACTTGAAATTGAATTTAATTAATATATGGATTATATATATATATATATATATATATATATATATATATATATATATATATATATCGGATTAGATGAGATAAAGTGTATATATACACAAATATATATATATATATATATATATATATATATATATATATATATATATATATATATATATATATATGTGTGTGTGTGTGTGTGTGTGTGTGTGTGTTAAAGATGATTTGATAGATGGATGGATGACCTTAAATGATTAACATAAGATGGGTATTTTATATATAAATGAGATGATGATTCGGTTAAGTGTGAATATAAATGTAAAGAGAGTAAAATGACTTGATTGATTGATAGGATATACTATAATATATACATATAACCATATATATATATATATATATATATATATATATATATATATATATATATATATATATATATATATATATATATATATAAAAAGAGATATGATAGTATTTGAAATCAACTCTCATTATAAAGCCATGCACGTGCATGGCTCCTTCTTTTGTATGGAACGGCTTGGATCTTTGAATTCGAAAGCATACAGGGTGAAATTATCTAGGTTCAAACACAAATATCTATATGGAGAGAGAGATACCTAGAGAGAGAATCGAAACCCAAGCTTATCTTTTCCCCGCTACATACTAGCCAACTGCTAGAGAGGTTTAAACTTGGAGATAAACACGATTCGAAGATCATAACCTTATCCGATAACCTCTTGCAAGCTCTTATAAACAAAGGAGCCCCAGAGACCCCTAGCTCTGTCTGAGATCGGCATCGGCACCATCGTTGAGAGAGAGAGAGAGAGAGAGAGAGAGAGAGAGAGAGAGAGAGAGAGAGGAGAGCCGGAGGAGAGCCATCGAACGCTCACGCACCACACCGGAGGACCCTGATGAGCACCGCCACCAGTAGGGAGTGCTCGTTCTTCTGACCGCCAAAGATTTTTCCCCGTTAGTAGGGGGCTACCATTACAGGTCCAGTAGGTCGTCTCTTTCCTGCAAACCCGTATATACATGAGCACATAGAAGTTTGGTTAAGAATCATTGAAACCTATATGTGGACTTCCATACATGCATGAAAGATTAAGACGTGTATAGAGGCTCTGAGATGATGAAGATAGGGGTGTGAACATCACGTTTGGGTTAGTGCTGGAGAAGTTGGTGGCCTTTGTTGTGTAAGGGTATGCAGGCATAGTTTCAGAAGGATGTGTTAGTTTGATAGGATAATTGGAGGGTATGACTAATGGTGTGTCTCTGAGGTTAATAACTCTTTGAAAGTATTATTTAGCTAGGGTTAGACAAACATTGTTTGAGAGGGAAAAGGGTTGAGGTTGTAAGGATATGAACAAGTGTAGTGGGGTGTCTTAGAACGGTATAGGCTCCTGTAAGTTCAGAGAAAGGTTTATTTTTATCTTTCATAATTGTGGTTGATGATTGTGAGTTAGGCTCCATGTGTGTTCATGGGAAATAGGCAGTTAGATGACTCCATAAGTTAGTGTTGCATGCTTGAGGAAAGTGTGATCTCCGTCGGGTTTGTTTTATTGTATGCAAATGAGAGTTGTGTTTGTGGGTTGATTTGGTTTCAATGGAGGATTAGTCCAAAGGTGTTAGAGCTTAAGCCTAGGTTTGATTCATAGGGATTTATCAGATTACTGGCTTTAAGTTATGCTGTTGTAGTCTCATGAATTGGCATGTTAATTGATGACAAAGATAAGTAGTATATGTTTATGGATTGATGATTGGTGGAGCATGTATGAATGAGGAATGAATCTTGAAAATGGTTATGGTAAACCTCTGTTAGTATTTCAGTAGACTGTTAGGGTTTAATTGGTTCTTAAGGATTATTGGTTTTGTTGCTAGGGAAAGGCCAATTTGGGTTTACATAAACTTATATGCAAGGGTTATTAAAGGATTAGATGGTTAGGTGGTCCTTGTAGTGGTTCAAATTGGTGATTTTGTGAACCTTATGATAGTGAAGAGTGAGGAGATTGTAACTTAGAAGTCTGGTATTGTTCTCTATCTGAGCATGCGTTACGCTAGGCTTGGTTTGAAGTTGGGTGGGTTGTGTGTTAAGTTGGTTTGATCCAGTTGAGTTATGGATTATTGGATCAAGTTAGCTCTTGGTTGAATTAGAAACCAATTGTTGGTTAATTGTGTTAAAACAAGTTGGTTAAGTCTAACCAACTTATTTTAAGTCGGGTCAGAATGACTAATTGAGTTGGGTTTATTAATGGGTTGGGTCATTTAGTAAAGCATGCATTGTTGATGTAATTACTCTTAAACACATGTGTGTTTATTGAGATTAGATTTGTGGTTACCAGATATCGACGTCGAGCGCTGAGCTTCGTCGGGACGGATACGGATCGATCGGTTGGATTGCGGATAGATGTAAGTGCTTCTGCCTAGTACTCACTCCACAGAGTTTTTCTTGACTTTGTTGTTGCCATGTCTTTTGTAAGTGCCTTTGCCTAATTCCCCCCGGTCTTTGGGTTTTGTTCGCTTTGCGGTTACTTTGATATGTTCTTGCTTCAAATCTTCTTGAATTCGTGCTTGTGCACATTACTTGTTTGTTTTGTTGGTTGTTATTGTTCCCATTATTTCTTTTTACATACACGTAGTTGAATTATGTTTTGGATTATTCCTATTATATAAGTATGTTTGTCCCGTTGTTGTGTGATCTTCTGTAGGTTTTGTGGAGCGAGGCTCGGTTTGGGGAGCGTTCAGGGCTGAGGACACACTGACGTTCTCATAGTTCCATGCCAAAAGGAGGATACTCTGGCAGTCCAACCTGTTGGTAGGACGGTATACTGACCGTGCCGACACGTACTAGAGGTGGTGCTACTGATAATCGATCAAGGTCGATTTCTGTTTGAAGTTGTGTGCTGACCAGAAGATTTTGCTGAGTTTCTTCTTGAAATTCCTTACTCGAGCCTTAGGGCTACTGTTGGATTAGGAGTTCTCGCCGTTGCTATTATTTGTGGTAGAGTCCTAGGATTTCGATTGTGCGAGGGTGTCCCCATTTGTTGTTGGTTGATGATTTTAATTTGCTCGTACTCTGACTTATCTTTATCATCTGTGTTGGACTTATTTCTTTGTGATTACTACGGGGGACTTACTGAGCTTTCCTTTCGAAAGCTCACTCCACTTGCTTCTTTTTCCTTTATGGGTTCTAAAGGGTAGCTGTTTCAGATTCAGGTGCTGCGCGTGGGTTCAGGACATAGTTTGCCGAGGTTTGAAGACCTTAAGTAGTTTTTGTTATAAGAGAAATTTGTATCTTGTAGGACCCTTGTAGGGCCATAACTTGTATATTTAAGTTTTAAATTCTGCTTTAAAACTCTGAGATATTAATGATATTATTTGAGTTTTGTTACCTGTTCTTGTATTACCTAGGCCTTGTATCCGAGTAAGGTGTGCCTCCGCTTGGGTACGGCCGGTCTGTGCACATACTTGAGGCCCTGGAGTGTGGGTCGGGGCGTGACAGATATAAAGAATCAAATGTTCACAAATGTTTTGGCAAGTAAGCCATTTTATTGTCAACAATTATTTAGTTTATGTCATATTCATAAATTTACATCTAACATATTTTTACAAATAGAGTTTTATGTTGTGAAATTTCAAAAGCGAGGATTGTCACATGTTCATTTATTGGTTACAGTTGGCAACTGTGATAAAGTCAAGGGACCGGATGATGTGGATCTACTAATCTGCGCTGAATTACCTGAAAGAAGTCAAGATCCATATGCTTATTCTTTGGTTGTTGATTACATAATTCATGGACCATGTGGCGCTTATAATCCACATGTCCCATGCATAGTTGATGGAAGATGCAGCAAAAAATATCCTAAAGAATTCAAGAATGAAACTATATATGATGGAAGTAGATTTGTAAAATATAAAACACGAGATGATGGTCATTCTGTAATAAAAAATGGTCATGTGATCAATAATCGATGGGTTGTACCATACAATATTGATTTACTCACCAGGTTTAATGCTCACATCAATACTAAAATAGTTGCACATGAGAAGATATTCAAATATTTATGCAAATATGTCAACAAAGGCAATGATCGAGCAACTATTGTTATTGAAGATAACAGTGTCCCTAATGAAAGACATGGTATTTAAAAATATAGCAATGTTGATGAGGTAAGAAATTATCTTGATTGTAGATATGTATCTGCTATAGAAGCGTGTTGGAGAATATTTGCTTTTGAATTGCATGGACAGTATCCACCAATCGAAAGGCTTCCCTTCCACTTGCCTCACGAACAAAGCATAGCTTTTTAAGATAATGAAAATTTACAAGAGGTTATAATGAGAGATAATATTGAAAGAACGAAGTTAACCCAATGGTTCGAAGCAAACAAGAATTATGAAATGGCGAGAAATTTAACTTATGCAGAATTTCCTACAAACTGGGTATGGAATGCACAAAAAAAAGAATGGATTGTACGCAAACAAAGATAATGTGTAGGGAGATTGTATTATGCTCATCCTTCATCAGGAGAAAGGTTTTACCTGAGAATACTTTTAAATATTGTGAAAGGTGCTACATGTTTTGAAGACCTACGTACAGTTGATGGTTTTACTTTTCCAACTTTTAAGGAGGCTTGCAATGCACGTGGATTGTTAGAGGATGACTATGAATGGTATGAATCCTTTCAGGAAGCTATTATTTGGGCAACATCAATACACTTAAGACATTTGTTTGCATCATTATTAATGTTTTGCAATGTTACAAATCCAACTTCTTTATGGGAAAGATATTGGAAAAATATGACTGATGATTTTTTACGCCTTCGAACCAATCAAGATGGAATAAGTTCACAAAATGTAGATCCGGAACAGTTGAGCGCAGATTCAATTGCCTCATCTAACACAAATGATCCGACAGAAATTGCACAACCATTAGAATTGTTACATAGTTTTAATTCCGGGGGTTTACCACAACATTATTTAGAACTTAAAGTTGGAGTACCAATGATCGTCATATGAAATCTAAATCAAGCACTTGCATTATGTAATGGAACAAAATTAGTTATCTAAAAAATTGGAAGAAAGATTTTAGAAGCAAAGGTTATCACTGGGCAAAATATAGGAAATGTGGTTCTTATGCCTTGAATAACTATGTCTCCATCGGATATTGATGTGCCCTTTGAACTAAGAAGAAGACAGTTTCCATTAAGATTGGCATTTGCAATGACAATAAATAAAAGTCAAGGACAAACACTTGACAATGTCGGTATATATTTACCTAGACCACCTTTTAGCCATGGGCAGTTATATGTTGCACTGTCAAGATGTACAAGTAAAAATAGTATAAAGGTTCTTATATTGGACAAAAACAATTGTCCCGTCAACTCTACAAAAAATATTGTGTACAAAGAGGTATTAAGAGAAATGAAAAATTTATGTAACAACGCAAATGAGGTAAGATAATATGAATTTTATGTGATGTACTTCTAAAATACTACATTTATTTGTCATTATTTAACTTATATATACAATTTACAGGTTTGATATGAACATGGATAATGGTCAAGACAACTTGCTTAGATATATCCATGAGAGTAATGATTTATTTTGGCCTCCTGAAATATCAAATGCACGAATAAATGACAAGTTCAACATATAAGTGAGTTCACCTTTATTTTCATCTACGGTGAAAGTACATCAGAGACATTTTGCATGTACATTACACAAAAGGTAATAAATAAATACATCTTTTAAAACATAACCCAATCAATAATATAATAAAATTGATTTCCTTAATGTAGGTACAAGGACTTCTTGCCAGAGAATATAAAATTGATTTTGAGGCGTTTCAAAGCCTGTATGTAAAAGCCATTTTTATCTTATTGGCCACGTAATCAATAAATTCAATATCTTAATCTATCATGCTCCTTTTAATAGATGGAAAGATTCTATAGATGTCTCCACATATGACAATGAGCTTGAGAAACTACAATATATCTACCACAATGTGCAAAGGTATGTCTTGCTTTATTATTGTGGAACATGTATATGTATTGCCTATAGTGTACTAACTATTTTAAATTTATGATTAACGAAAAGAAATTTAAAAAAAATGTTTTATAAAAAATTCAAAAAACAATAAAATATTGCGGTAATGAAAAGTCTATTTGATATGTGTTACGGATATATTTGGTAAGACAGATGTCATTGACCTAGGGACCACCTATCACACACAGGACCGTGTTCCTTCGGCCACGTAGCATCTTTGGCCACGTGGCAATATCACCAAATAACCTTGCACAATTCCGTTCGGCAATAACATGAGGAATAAATCCTGCGAACAAGTCCGTCGGAATTATAACAGCCCTCTTATACAAGGCGTGAGGTGGAAGAAGAGAAGTAAATATCTAACGCCCCTACAGTAAGTAGGCCTTATCCACTTACTACAGTGGGCAGATATTTACTCTACTTACCTACAGGGCACCTACACGCTAGGCAGATATTTTCCTACCGCCTTAGAAGATATTTACCTACCCCACCGCCTTTCATACCCCACCGCCTTGCAAGATATTTGTTCGAACTGCCTCTAACTTGCTATAAAAAGAGAGAAAGGATAGAAAGGAAAGGATCCGGAAAAACACTCACTACACATTATACAAAGAATTGCCTAAGATTTCTTACCCTAATTTCTGATTTAAGCATCGGAGTTAAATCCGGGCAGAAAGGCCCAATTCCGACCCCTTTTTCTCCCCTTTACAGGTCACCTTTACAGGTCCATCAGTGGATAATTCCGGACGGAATTTCAGGGTGCCCTCCGCGTTTCCTTGTTCGTGAGTAGAAGTAAGCGTCCACACCAACTATAAATTTTAACCGTTTGTCAAAGGCTGAGACCAGATCACGAGGCCACAGTAGCCAAGGTGTGAGGTGGACCAGTTTTTGGCATCAACAGTTTGGCGCCGTCCGTGGGGACCCTTACGAAAAGCCAAATGACCACTACCAGAAGATCAAAACGAATCCAAGGACAAGGAGCACCTATTAGCCCTGAAGGACCTGGCGAAGTCCAAAGACATGAAGAAATCCGGTCGGACAATCCACCCATTGTACCTCCATCAGAAAATCAGTCCGTCCAACCCCAAGAGCCCATTCCGGAATTTTATCTTAACATGCAGCAGCAGCTAGAACAGTTGGCTCAAGCTGTCCATACGTTGACTCATCCTCCACCTCTCCCCACACAAGATCCAACGCCAAACGTATCAACGGTCCCGCTGGCTAACTCCGAAAGTAGAGGGAGGACAAGAACCCGCACCCATAAAGAGAAAAGAGAAAGAACCGCCTTTTCCGCTAGTTCAGAACCCCCCTCCGTTCGACGCAGAGACCAAGCTGCCACGAGAACCGAACGGACAAGGATAGAACAGAGTAGTCCATCTATGCAAACTGTTGATAGAAGGACCCCGCGGCGGGACCTTTCCCAAGAAAACAGGAAATCCGAGCGACATATCCTCAGTATGTGTTCGCCCTTTGTCAAGGAGATATTAGAAGAACGAGTTCCTGACAACTTCAGGCCACCTATTATGACCGCATATGAAGGCAGAACAGATCCGTCCCATCACCTGAAGTCTTTCCGATCGAAGATGCTCCTCACTGGAATTACCGACGCCAGATGTGCCGAGCTTTTCCCGCCACCTTAGAGAGAAAAGCGCAAGACTGGTTTGTCGATCTTCCATCTAGTACAATTACTTCTTTTCAGATTTTAGCAGATCGCTTTCTAGCCTATTTTGCTAATTACTCAAAGCAAAAGAAAACTCCATCTACCCTTTTGCACGTTAAACAACGAAAAGGAGAAACGCTCCAAGCCTATTTAAATCGTTACATAGACGAAACAGCAAATGTTGCGGACCTTCTTCCGCGAATGGCCGTAACCTTCTTAATGGAGGGGCTGTTAGACTCCCCCTTTCGTTTCTCCCTCACCTTGGATCCACCAAAGACAATTCCCGCCCTTATGAACCATGCCCAAAAATACATCAATTCCGATGAAATTTATACGGGTTGGGAAGAAGAGACTCGACGTGGGCCTGTAGACACCCTAAAAGGAAAAACCTACCAAAGTGTCAACAGAAGGCCCCCGGATATACGGAAGGAAAGAAGATCATATAGGGACAACAAGGGCACAAACAGAAATCTGGAAACCTCAACACGCCCTCAACGGCATATGCTGCAGCCCCGAGAACCTACAAAGGAAAGAAAAATTATCAAATATGATCACCATACCCCACTAAATCAAACCAGAAGCCATATCCTTATGCAAATCAAAGAACAAAAGCTTCTGACATGGCCAGAGCCTGCAAGAAATACCGAACGACAAAGGAATAGCAAGCGATATTGTCAGTTTCATCAATCTAAAGGACACGACACGGAAAAGTGTACCCACTTGATGAACGCGATAGAGGATGTCGTTCGAAGAGGACAGTTGGAGCAATATATCAACCTTGAGATTCAGGAGGAACCTGAAGCTTCACAACCTGAAGAAGAAAAAGGAGAGATGGTGGGGTTTATTAGTGGTGGCCCTGGTTGTGGAGGTGAAAGCTCCGCCTCTCGAAAAAGTTATGCCCGAATGGTAGGAACGACGCAAGAGACAGAAACACCACGAAGAAGGTCTCGACCCACGGCTCCCATCATTTTTTATGATAATGATGTCAGCAGGGTTCGTCATCCCCATGATGACGCACTGGTCATTGCCATCAAGGTCTCCAGCTTCCAAATGAAGAGGGTTCTTATAGATAGTGGAAGTTCAGTTGACATTCTCTTTTGGAGTGCTTTTGAAAGAATGAGATATGACGCGGATGATTTACTTCCTGTAAAATCATCCTTAGTAGGATTCTCCGGGGGGGTGATACAGCCAGAAGGAATGATCTCCTTACCAGTTACAGTAGGAAACTCACCAAGATCATCAACCGTGACAACAAAATTCTTGGTCGTACGTTGTGCTTCAAGTTATAACGTGATCCTTGGCAGGCCAACCCTCAACGCCCTGAAAGCCATCATCTCTACTTACCATCTTCTCCTCAAATTCCCAACTGAAAGTGGTAGTGGGGAAGTAAGAGGAGATCAACCCTTGGCTCGGCAATGTTATGTCTCAACCCTCAAAGGGAAAGCTCTAAATAAAAGGAAAACAAAGGTTTCAGAAGCCATGCTAGTCAGCAGATTAGCCGAACGAGAAGATGAAGGGCTTCACCTACACCAGCTTGAAGAGTCGCTACCAGCTCCCTAGACGCGGCAGGGCGGTCACCGCATGCAGATTGGGGCAAATTTGGCAACCACACAGCAAGAAGACCTTATGAGAGTATTAAGGGCAAATTCTGATCTCTTCGCTTGGTCATAAGAGGATATGTCAGGCGTAAAACGCGAGATTATAGAACACCATCTCAATGTAGATCCGTCATTTAGACCTATGAAACAGAAAAGAAGAAATTCCGCTCCAGAAAGACAGAAGGCCGCAGAGGAAGAAGTATTGAACCTTCTAAAGGCTAAGTTTATCCGAGAGGTGTATTACCCAGAGTGGTTGGCCAATGTCGTTCTAGTAAAAAAGCCGTCCGAAAAATGGAGAATGTGCGTTGATTTCACAGACTTAAACAAAGCTTGTCCAAAAGATTCGTTTCCTCTGCCATCAATTGATGGTTTGGTTGACTCTATAACGGGGCATGAGATGCTGAGTTTCTTAGACGCCTTTTCAGGCTACAACCAAATCCGAATGGCCAAAGACGACGAAGAAAAAACGTCCTTCATTACAAGCACTGGAACTTACTGCTATACGGTGATGCCATTCGGCCTAAAAAATGCTGGAGCCACCTTCCAAAGGCTCATAAATACAGTCTTCAAAGAGCAGATTGGTAGAAATGTTGAAGCGTATGTGGATGATATCTTGGTGAAGAGCCGAAAAGCCGTGGAACACCTATCAGACTTACAAGAGGCTTTTCAGTCGCTCCGGAGTTACCTATGCGGTTAAACCCGAATAAATGTTCCTTCGGTTTCCAATCAGGGAAGTTCTTGGGATTTATCTTGACACAAAGAGGAATAGAAGCAAATCCAGAAAAGATCAAAGCTATTCTTGACATGGGATCACCCAAAAGTCTTCAAGAAATTCAACGGCTTAATGGGCCTTTGGCGGCACTTGGCAGATTCATCTCCAAAGCCGGAGAGAAAAATCTCCCACTCTTTCAAGCCCTGCGAAAAGCACCAAAAATGGATTGGACGGAAGAATGTGAAAAAGCCTTTCAGGGGCTTAAAGATTATCTCCGATCGCCTCAGCTACTAGCTAAACCGCAAGTGGGAGAAGAACTCTACATCTTCTTGGACGTTGCCCCATGAGCAGTCAGTGCGGTTCTTTTGAGGGAAGACAACGGAGTTCAAAAACCAGTCTACTACACCAGTAAGATCCTTAACGATGCGGAGTCGAGATTTCTGCCACTTGAAAAATTGGCCTTTGCTCTTATTACATCTGCGCGAAGATTGAGACCATATTTTCAAGCCCACAGGATCACAATCTTGACTGATCAGCCATTAAAGCAAGTTCTTCATAAACCGGAGAATTCCGGACGCCTAGCCAAGTGGGTAATAGAATTAGGCGAGTTCGATCTCACCTATAAACCCCGAACGGCGATCAAGGCTCAAGTGCTGGCTGATTTCATCGCGGAATTGACTTTCCCGGCAAACGAGGGCGAATTCCCGTCACAGAATCCAGAAGAATGCCTTAGCATCCCGTGGTCCTTATACGTTGATGGATCGGCAACTGAAGAAAGATCAGGAGCAGGTTTTGTCCTTTATTCTCCTTCTAAATGGAAAATGGCGACAGTGCTCAAGTTCCAATTCCGAGCGACTAACAATGAGGCCGAATACAAAGCTCTCATTGCGGGATTACACCTGGCCCGGGGGCTCGAAATTCAGTGTCTGTATGTGTATTCCGATTCACAGCTAGTCGTGAGCCACACCTTAGGCAGCTTCGAAGCAAAAGAAGAGAACATGGTCAAATACCAAGCAATAGTAAAGAAAATAGTACCATACTTCGCCTATTTCCGGGTTGAAAAAATTGGTCGAGCGCAAAACGAAGAGGCGGACGCCCTGTCTAAAAAGGCCACGGCACCAAACGGAGATACAGAGTCCTCTTTTAACCTGCAGTACCTTCCCACAAAAACTATCGATAGATTGGAAGGAGCGGTAAAAAGTGTGATCGAAGAGCCAAGTTGGATGGATCCCATAAGAAATTACCTACAAGGTGAGCCTGCACCACCCAACAAAGTAGAGGCCCGGCGAATCGCTTACAAATCCGCTCAATACACCATCATCAACGAAAGCCTATACAAAAGGTCTTACAAGCAACCTTTCTTGCGATGCCTACATCCTACAGAAGCTAGCTATATCCTTCAAGAAATTCACGAAGGCATCGGTGTTGATCACATAGGAGGCAAAGCCTTGAGTTACAAAGTCTTACGACAAGGTTATTACTGGCCAACGCTAACTCAAGATGCAATAGCGTTCGCTCGGAAATGTGATGCCAGCCAGCGGCATTCCAAGATTCAGAGACGACCACCGGCACCACTTACGCCAATTATCAATCCGCGGCCGTTTGCTATTTGGGGAGTTGATCTTTTAGGGCCATTCCCTACTTCGATCCGGCAGCTGAAGTTCCTAATAGTCGCTATCGACTACTTCACCAAATGGGTGGAAGTTGAGCCCTTAGCCAAGATCACAGAGAAAGCTTGTCAGGGATTCTTATGGCGAACGGTCATCTGCCGATTCGGAATTCCAGTCGCCTTCATCTCCGATAATGGGCGACAGTTTGATAACCAGGCTTTCAAGAGTTTCTGTTCCGAGCTCGGAATTGAATCCAGGCTGACTTCTGTAACACATCCTCAAGCCAATGGCCAGGTAGAGGTAACAAACCGTACCTTGCTCCAGACCCTGAAAGCCCGGGTATCCAAAAATGGAACCAATTGGGTGGAAGAAATTCCGAGCGCCCTTTGGGCCTACAGGACAACTGCCAGAACTCCCACAGGGGAAAGTCCATTTTCTCTTACTTACGGGGCCGAAGCCGTCATCCCCGCAGAAACAGGAATGCCTACTTTGCGAACACAACAGAAGTTCTCATCAGAAGAAAATGAGTAAAATCTCCGAGCGGAACTAGACCTACTTGAAGAACGAAGAGAAATGGCAGAAATAAAGGCCGCTGTCTACCGCCAAAGAGTCAAAAGGTTCTACGACACTAAGGTGAAAAGAGTCTTCTTCCAAATCGGTGATCTGGTCCTAAGAGAAAATGAATTCCAAGGAAATAAAAGCCGAACGGGGAAGCTAACTCCTAACTGGGAAGGCCCTTACGTCGTGCAAAGGATCGTCCGAGCTGACACCTATTATCTAGTAAATATGGACGGAAAAACGCTCAAGCACCCATTCCATGCTGAACACTTACGGCGCTACTATCAATGAGTTCTGTAGCTGTCTCTTAAAACGTCACGGAATAAAGCTCAAGTCTTTCCCATTCTACTAAAATGCGGTGAAATTCCCATTCTACTAAAATGCGGTGAAATTCCCATTCTACTAAAATGCGGTGAAATTCCCATTCTACTAAAATGTGGTGAAATTCCCATTCCTGAAAGACGAGTCGGAATTATCTTACACAGATAAATGACAACTCTCAAACAAGGGGCAAAAATCCCGATCGAAATATGAGGCAACAATCTCATTTATAAAGGCAAGTACCTTACTCAACAGCTTAGTCCCATGATTGGACCAAGAAGAGAAGAGCCCGCTACGAAGCTTGCCCTACAAACCGAATGAGGAAGGGAAGACCTTACAAAGGACTTCAAAAATACTTCTCAGCGGTTTTCTTACATGGTTAAGGATAGCCATTACTCGGAAATAAATCTTCACCACCAGCAAGGTTTGCGTTTCATTCATATCAAATAGAAATTACATTTCACATAAACAAAAAATTTACAAAGGCATATCATAAAAAACCCCTAAGAACTGGGACCTTCAGGCTGGTCAGCCACTTCTGGAGGAACTTGAGTTGGAGGTTCCAAAGGGTTAGGGGCAGAAGCTTCTGGGGTCTTAATAATCTGTTTCTCTTTTAGTTCCATGTAAATCTTCAAGACCCTAGCAAGACCCATAGATAACACTTCTCCTGGAGGAACATGCTGGCTCACTTGGTGCACCACCGAATATATACGTGTGGCTCCATCTTTAACTTTTGCCCTGAGCCGGGCAACCTCCTTCTCTAGTTTATCCGCTCGCTCTATTAAATCCTTAATTTCTTGCGAGTCGGATTTAGGAGCTTTCAAACGGGAAGCCAAGTCTTCCTTGAGTGTGTCACGCTCCCCCTTTACTTCCGCCAACTCAGTTTGAACGGCGGTAAGCTCAGCAGCCTTCAGCTTTAGATCCCATCGAGCGGCAGCTCGCTCCTCCTGCGTAGATTCGAGTTCCTTCTTCAAACTGCTGGATTCGTTTTGTAACCCTTTGATATTCTCCTCAGCAGTCAGAAGAGAACCTTTGGAAATAGATAGCTGAGCCGCTAGATCGTTCTTCTCCTTCTCCATGGCAGATAGTTGTTGCAGCCGCTCGGCTTTATCTCGCTCAAGGGCCTGGATAGCGTTAAGCTGTTCTTTCTCCTTTTCCTCTAAAGCCACCACCCTAGAGCTTAATTGGGCAATATCTGCCCTATTCGTTTCCATCTTTGCCAAATCTTCTTGGCAAAGATTATCAACTCGATCCGCCCATTGTACAGTCTACGGAATAACAAGACGCTCGTAAAAACACACCAACTTTAAAAATAAAGAGAAATATGAGAACAGCCCTTACCAACATGGCCGAACGAAACAATTGATAAGTGGCTTCTTCCCTCCCCAAACCCTTGAGTTTAGGTGGAGAGCTGCTCGGGCCTCATGGCCATCAAAACATCCTTTACGGACCCAGCGTCGCGAAAAGGAGTATCCTCAAAAGGTAGCTCCTTATGCTTAGTGGCAGATCCCTTCAAGACTGAGTCTGCCACCCTCAGTTTATCTAGAAGGGCCGCTTCTCCTGCCTCCGCCTGTAAAATAGAACCTTTCTTGAAATGTACCCTTAGAAAGTGCCTATATAAAGATTCTCACCTCAATAAGAAGGATATCCTCCGGCTGACTAGAAGAAGGACCTTTGGAAATTGGAGATAAAACCGGACGGACTTCTTCCGCACAGCCTTTCTCTTGAGGCATCTTCGCTTGTTCCTCTACAATTCCGGGACCCGATACGTCCTCAGAATTCTTTCTCTTAGTCCTCCTCTCCCGTGAGGACCCTGCGCTGGGGTTACTTTTAACCCCCTTTGTGGAAGAGTCAGTCTCCTTTCTCTTCCTCTTCTTTCTCTCCGCTTTGGAGGTATCAGCCCCTTGGCCAGGTATCACTTCTTTCTTTTTCCGCCCGCGAGCCAAAGGCGGATGAACTTCGCCTTCGAAAGAAGCCAGAAGACCCTTCACATAGCTCAAGTCTTCGTCTTCCATCGGACTTTCTGCAAAACAAATTCCGAACGAGGTTAGACATCACAAGTCAAAATCAAACTAAATTAGGTACGCGAGCGAATCCTACCATTAGACACTATTAAACGACACTTAATGAGGTTTTCCTTGGTCAAAAACCTATCCATATAGACTTTGGATAGCCCGGCCATGGACTTAAGAAGATTTCCCTCTTCTTCTGACATCTCCTCACAAGTGATATCCGCACGGGGAACCTCCCACCTTGTTCGGATATCCCACTCGGACTTACACCTAACAAAGAAAAACTTGCTCTTCCATCGCTTGATGGAAGAAGGGACTTTCCCTAAAAACTTCCTCCCAGGGCGAGCCGAGAAATAGTACCAATCGGCATTAGACTCCAAGCAAAGGCTAAACAACAGGCGGAACCAGCGGAAGGTCGGATTTACTCCATAATTCTTAAAAACCATGACAAATCCGTTGAGCAGTCTCCAAGAGTTCGGAGTTAACTGCGAGGGACACAAACGATATTCCTCTAAGATTGCCTTAGCAAAATCAGAGAAAGGAAGCCTAAGCCCACCTAGCAACGCTCTGATAGATGACTATCTCCCTCCACAGGGCACTCGCCCTCTCCCCTGAACAAGGAACCCTAACTCCAAATAACGAGAGATCTATCTCGTATCTCTCTACTAGGTCATCTACATCCTCCTGCCTTAGAAGACTTATGAATGTATCCGACCCTCTACCCATGGCCCTAGAGGCAGGATGAACCCATGAACCACAGGCTGGGCGCCCCAAGTTCACCCTAATCATGGAATCGCATATGCAGACCATAGGGTTGGATGGAGAAGGAATCGAGGACTCATGAGAAGAACTAGAGGAGGAAGAAACAACGCTAGCCATTACCTTAGGGAAGGAAAAAGACAATAAAAACGGAGAAAAACCAGGGCTCGCCGGAGAAGAGGAAATCTGGAGAAGAAGACAAGACTCGATTTTCGAAACAACCTTTTGCTGCTTGTACGGTTCCCCTTATATACAAAGGCAACGAATCCGTGGCCGTTAGATCTTAAGATTGTGTTCCGATCAGAACCATTGAACCAAAGGTCCACAAATCTGAACCGTTCAAATATCCATCAAAATTCTGTCCACGTCAGCGATACCAAGCGCCGCCTAACACACATGGAAAGCCACGCTCATCACCCATCATGACGTTAACAAACGCGCACGCCACGCACGTCGCGCCACTATCCTCCTTTAATGCTAAATAGTAGAGAAGACACGTGTCGTCTTAGGGAGCAAGAAACGTTACGTACGTAGAAGGTAGAACACATGCATCTGTATACGACAAAGCACACACTCCAACATAGGATCACCAAAATGCCAAAGGATTTACAAACAAAACGACAAACGTCATTTATTCAGGTTACATGGCGAACGCAAACAAAACAAAAATAACAAAAACATGTTATCCGACGGACTAAAGTTAAATATCCGCGGATTCATCCGAAGCCACGCTCGGATGAGACTCGGAGGAGATGCACGGACTCCCGCAACCGTCACTATCCTCGTTCCCACTAGGAGAACCTGGATCAGCACGGGGGCGAAGGTAGGGACCCACTTCTCTACGGCAGGAGTCGTCTCCAAACATCTCAAATTCGAAACGTACACCCCCTGCATAAGTGACAACTAAAAGGTCCCCCGCCTCCATGCCGTGATCAACATGAAAAGCCTCCCACCCTGCATCGATACATATCTCACCTGGGTCCCCGTTAACCAATAGAACACCCGGCCACACACAGCCGTTCGGACTTACTAGGTGGATAAACCCAGTCCTTAATTCCGACAGATGTTCGTGAAAGGAGCTGGGAATTCGCAAGTGACGAGAGCATTGGCTAAAAGTGAAGAATTTATAAAAAGACAAGCGTTGAGCCATGATACAAAAGATTTCTGACTATGAACGTTACCCATACAAGCCCTTAAGTAGAAAAGTAGGCGAAAATCTCGGAGAAAAATCTACCTCGATAACAGCGCAAAGAGAACACAGTAAACGTCGGTCACCTATTAAAAACACGTATACCATAGCCATAGACGAAGCCCACTCCTACATAGACGTGCCAACTAAGAAAAATACTTGTTCTCGAACCAAGCGAAACGTGCGATTAGCTCACCCCTCGCTCAGATTCTTCGAACAAGTACATTTTAGGGGGGACTAGTGTTACGGATATATTTGGTAAGACAGATGTCATTGACCTAGGGACCACCTGTCACACACAGGACCGTGTTCCTTCGGCCACGTAGCATCTTTGGCCACGTGGCAATATCACCAAATAACCTTGCACAATTCCGTTCGGCAATAACATGAGGAATAAATCCTGCGAACAAGTCCGTCGGAATTATAACAGCCCTCTTATACAAGGCGTGAGGTGGAAGAAGAGAAGTAAATATCTAACGCCCCTACAGTAAGTAGGCCTTATCCACTTACTACAGTGGGCAGATATTTACTCTACTTACCTACAGGGCACCTACACGCTAGGCAGATATTTTCCTACCGCCTTAGAAGATATTTACCTAGCCCACCGCCTTACCCCACCGCCTTTCATACCCCACCGCCTTGCAAGATATTTGTTCGAACCGCCTCTAACTTGCTATAAAAAGAGAGAAAGGACAGAAAGGAAAGGATCCGGAAAAACACTCACTACACATTATACAAAGAATTGCCTAAGATTTCTTACCCTAATTTCTGATTTAAGCATCGGAGTTAAATCAGGGCAGAAAGGCCCAATTCCGACCCCTCTTTCTCCCATTTACAGGTCACCTTTACAGGTCCATCAGTGGATAATTCCGGACGGAATTTCAGGGTGCCCTCCGCGTTTCCCTGTTCGTGAGTAGAAGTAAGCGTCCACACCAACTATAAATTTTAACCGTTTGTCAAAGGCTGAGACCAGATCACGAGGCCACAGTAGCCAAGGTGTGAGGTGGACCAGTTTTTGGCATCAACTTCGTGAGTAGAAGTAAGCGTCCACACCAACTATAAATTTTAACCGTTTGTCAAAGGCTGAGACCAGATCACGAGGCCACAGTAGCCAAGGTGTGAGGTGGACCAGTTTTTGGCATCAACAATATGTAAGTATTATTTTAAATAAAAATGTTAATTTAATGTTTTACAGGACGAACTGATTGGAAAATACACTCTTCAAGTTGATTTGCAATGAAGGCTATCTAGGTTTAATTAAAGGAAGAATCGTCAAAATGTTAGATTGTAATGCCCCGAATTTTCTAAGTGAATAAACCAAAAAATTCTCGATAATTAGTGAGATTAATTAGCACGGAAAATAAATTTAATTATTTTAAAGCTCAATTAAAAAAAATTGAGGAATAATAAATTTAAATCCAGCTTCGCAACTAATGGGCCTAGGGAAGTCCTTATTGGGCCAGGTCGCTTACACTTGGAATAGTTGGAGGTGGACGGTAAAGATAACATCGATTAATTAATTGGAAGATTTTGTAAGTGTTAATTAAGGGAACCCAAACAAATGTTCGAGTTCTGATAAAGTAGATCGGGTGAGTCAAAAGCCGGTATTCGAGGATCTTGTTTGACGAGAGACAGTCCCTGTGGGGTTACAATGCGCCTGTGATGATTGGAATCATTGACTCAGGAATTTCGGATCTGGGTCGGTGAATTATTAAAAAGATAATATAATTTAATTGATGTGACGTAAAGGGGAAATAATTTAGATGATAAATTAATTAAATAATTAAAAAGCTTCAAGTTAAGTTAAATGATTGGATTAAATATTATAAAAAATTATAATATTAAATAAAAAAAGAAATTATGTATTCTTATAAGTAATGGAGGAGAGAGAGAATGAAATCAAATTCATCTCTCTCTCTCTCTCTCTCTCTCTCTCTCTCTCTCTCTATTTCATTTCTCAGACCGTGCCCTATCCCTTCTCTCTACTTTTATCTACTCCTCTCCCTTGTTTGCGCCGATCGCCGCCCGACCACCATACGTGCGCCCATCAACCACTTGCCCAGCCTTTTGCCCCCTCCCGGCCAGCATCCGAGGGTCTGCCTCGAGCTACACACCGCATCCGCGCCAGGCCCGCCCGAGCCCAACCGTCACTTCCTTACATCCCACGCCCGGTGGCCTTGCGCCCTTGCAGGTAGCCACGCCACTGTAGCGGTCCCACTGGCCACAGCCGCCCCACCTTCTCCTCCTTGGAGCTCCGTCTACCAGCACCAAGCGTTTTCCCCCTTCTCGCTGTCCGGCCTCCTCTCCAACGAACTCTTCTTACCCTTGTGAGTTGGAAATGGGGAGAAGAACTCTAGATTAGATGCATGGTTGAATGAACTTCTGGTGGTGAATGTTTTTCTGATGTTATGATCATAATAGGGCTGTGATTAGAGAGGAATTAAGGGGGGATTAAAGAGATTAGTGGCTTGTATGATGTTATGGAAAGCATAATCTAGTTTAAATTTTAGTTAATGTGAATGTTTGTATAATTTTCGGGGCCATCTAAATAGAGAAGGTACTACCAGATTTTTCTTGAAATCCCTAAGTATAAATACTCTATTAGTGATCATGTTAACATGCTTAAGTAGGATTAGTCTCTATGATTAATATGCTTAATGGTTTCATACTTTAGACCAATTAATATTGGCTAATTAAGCATGCTTAGGGACATTCTACAAGTTATGAAAGCATGTAAAACTCGTTAATTAAGGAAGCATGATCTTATGAGTTTAATGTCTTTAATATGCTCCTTCTAGCTTAAATAGGAGTTTAAGTTAAGAATACGATTTCCGTATTCTTAGATCTTTGTATTCTAAAGCTATAGAATTAAGTTATGTAGAATACGAACTTCGTATTTATTTAGTACTATTATGGATTCTAGGAAAGGGAAAAGGTCCCGAGGGAGCTTCAGCAGGACCCAGCCAGACCTAGAGAATTTGCGAGGACTTAAGGTGAGGGGACTTCACCGTAAATCTAGATTTATTTCATTTATTTATCGTGATTTCGGTTTCTCGTATTCTTATGTGATTTATATCGGTTTGTGGATGTCGGTGGATTTATAGTCGCCATCTTAGCATTGTGGTTTTCATGCTTGTTATATGCTATGAAATTGAAATAGCATGATTAATTATAAAGTGAAACCTCAAATGGTAAAGATTGATATATATCTGTGTCGTAGACTACTCCCTAGCTAGACATAGACGATTGATCCAGCGGGGCTCGGGATAGAGCCCAGAAAGGATAGTAGATGATATCGGGTTAAGGAAGGGATTTGTTTTAATTTGTTTTTCTTAAATAAAAATGTTTGCGAAATCATTTTCTATATAAAACCCCTTCTCGACTCTTTTGGGTATCCGAATCAGATACGAGATGCACGCGTGACGATTGATACAGTTTGGTTGATTATACCACTGGTCGTCAGGTCTAGAATATGAGATCTATGACGATTAATACAGTTTGGTTGATTATACCACTGGTCGTCAGGCCTCAAGTACTGGATCGGATTATTCCGTTGTCTCCCGATCATTAGGATCTAGTTATTCGGCTGATGACAGCTGAGTTCATTCAGAGTATTGATCTAGGGTTGCACGTTGATACGATACGAGGTCATTGTATATATATGTTTACTATATGCATGATATAATATGAGATTGTTTGTGTGCTTTCGTCAGATTTTTTATCGTGTTAGCATGCTTATCAAGATTTAAGATAATTGTGTTAACCTTCATGATTTATACTTGCATTGTTTTTGTACTAGTATTTCAATACAGATGGCAGGTATGTATAATACCTAGCGGAGTAGTCCTTACTCACTGAGCTTGTATAGCTCAGTCCCTTTCATTACTGTTTTTCTATTACAGGATCTGGACTTGGATCTAGATAGTAGCTTGTGTCTCGAGCAAGGATCAAAGTTTAGTTGGCTCTGACGTACCTTTCTTTATGCCTAGTTTGTCGGGTTGTATTTGATAATATAATTATGTTGTTTTTCGCTGTATTTGGGGTCGTAGTTGCCCATGACTTTGAGTGTTGTACCTTATTATAACTTTATGTGAATATGACTCCCGGTGTGTAACTGGTTATCTTCATGTCATATGGATTTCTTTGAGAGTACATGATTATTATCAGGTCTAAATTGCACAACTCATGGGCTGGGTGCACTCCCGGCCCAGCTGGTGTGACATCTGTCTCATTAGAGAGATGGGTGTTACATAGATCATCACAAAACAGAGAATAAATGGGGCGTTAATCAAGTATGGAAGATGGTATTTATGGATATTCAGGTATGCAAAATATTACAAGTTATCTCAAAAGTGTACATTTTGTGTTAATTACTATTTCCTATTCTTAACTATTATTTTTTCAATTTAGGGTTTCGAGATGGAGGCCATGGTAAGAAATGAATATATACATTTATTAGAGGATATGGTTCAAGAAGGAAAGATTTATCAAATTTTAGGTGCGCATGCAAGAAGATCGCAAATGAAAAACAGATTGATCAACAATGAATATATTTTGCACCTCACGGCCAAGAATGAAATTTTAGAAATGAGTGATGCAGGCCAAATATCCCAAAATACAACGACCATCTTATCCCTTTCAGCGATATAGAAGCTTATGCAACAAGAGATGTTCAATTGATAGGTACTTATCTAAATAATTTTTTCGAGAATAATGAATCAATTCACCAATGTTAATTCTTTGAATATTTGGTTTTAATTATCTTTCTTACCAGATGCAATGGGAATCGTCATCCACGTAGGGAAAATCATAGACGTGGAAATATCATCATCTCACAAATCATTAAAGAGGGACAATTATATTACTTGATAGAAGGTAAATTAATATCTCAAAATTGTTATTTTTTGTTTTTGTGAATTTACAACCCAATTATTGTAACTTACAGGTATGTTCCTATCACTCTTACTCTTTGGGGTCAACATGCACAAGTAGAAGGAGAAAAACTTGCTAATGGTTTTAAAAATAAGCAGATTTTTCTTCGCCTCAAAGTCAAAGCAACAAAGTATAAAGGTATAACAAATTTCTAATTTGATATATTTACTTATAGTTCAAGCTAGCTTTATCAACAAAAAATTATTTGCAGGCTATGGATTGTCCTCCATTATGTTCAGTAAATTTCACATCAATCCATTTATCAATGAGAGCATCGAGTTATATCACTGGTAGATTTCTTGTCACGCCCCGACCCGGATCTAGGGACCTCGGGCACGCGCACAGACCGGCCGTACCCAAGAAGAGACAAGCTCAACTCGAATACAAGGCCTAAATGTGAATCAGCAGATAACAACTATAACATAAATTAAATTCAAGTTCGAGTGAACATAGAGTCAAAAGGGCCCATAGGCCCTATACAAACCAGGTCCCTATACGGGTCCTATAAAATTAACAACACTCAAAATAAATAGACAACTCAAGGAGACTCCCAGACCTCAATGGCTCCTATAACGACCTCCTCAGCAACTGCTCTCTAAACCTCAGGATCTGTAAGAGACAAAAAGAACAAATGCATGAACTTTCGGATGGAAAACTCAGTAAGTACCCCTGCAGGGTCACAAAGACATAGTAAAACAACAAGTAACAATGGGACCTCGTCCCTATAGAAAACATCTCTAGGGGTCTACCACAACTAAAGACAACAGTGCGACCCCTTTTAACAGAAAACCCTCAGGCTCTGTGTTGAGTTTCAAAAGTGAAGCTCAAAGATCACTCCCGGTCAGTATAACCAGCTACTTGCTGTAAACTCGACCCTCAGGTCGTTCGACCCTCCGGTCATAAGTCGGTAGTACCACATCACATACGTGTTAACACGATCAGCGTATCTTCCCCACTGACGGGTTAGACCACTAGAGAATCGCCTCTCTGTCACGGTAAGCAGAAATGCCAGGGGGTCCTGTCCTGAACATCTCCCTATCGGAGCCCCCACGCTCCACTGAATCCGGGCAGTAGACCACAACGAAATCAAGGTTGCCAACATCCCGAAAACAAACATACATGCTCAACAGGAATTTTAAAAAAATAAGGAAGCATGTATGACATCAATAAAGCATACAACAACATGCAAAAATAAGTCCAAAGAAAACTCCGAAGAGTAGGTGCTAGGCAAGTGTACTTACCTCTTTCTAGGATCGGGAAGCCGTTCGAGTCTCCTCAAGTAACTTTTCTAAATCCCCTCGAGATTATCTGACAATAGAGTCTTCTATTAGAACCAAAATTCCAACATACTCCTAGGTTTCTAGATGCTCATGTTTCACTCTCGCTTCCGATGGGCCTTGGCCCACTAAACGGGTCTTATAACCATCTATCTGGTTATCGACCATTCCCAAGCCCTAAGTTGACTTTTAAACCGCAACTTGGTCAACTTTAGTCAACCTTATTTCTTGTTTGCCGTGGTACGACCCCTAACTAGTCTTGTCTAATCGTCTTAGCTAGGTTGGGCCTATATCTATTTGAATAAAAGGCCACCAACCTTCATCACGTGGCTAGCCATGTGCAAGCGGTTAGAGTGTTATGGTGTTGGTTGAGAGGTTGTGGTTTCAAACCCCTCCTCTCCCAACCCTTTACCTTCTTTTCCTTTTTCTTTAATTTTCTTTTATTTCTTTTCTATAACTTGGTTCAACTAACCCGATTCCTTAGCCCAACTCGACTGGAATCAAAAATACCTTGGACCCCTATTACCTTATTTCAACTTGATTTAAATATGCTAAATCCTCTTGACCAACTTAGACCATTAAATTAATTTGATTAACTTAAAGTCTTAACATCCCCATTAAATCAAGGTGATCAACTCATTTGGGACTAGGCTCAAATTTATAAAAGGGTTAACCTGAATCAACTTACACCTCAATTAACTGAATTAATTAATTAAAGTTCATTAATTAATTAATAAAGCTAATTTTTATTATTCCTCTAATTAAATTCATTAATCAAATTTAATCAACCTTAGTCATGGTCTTTATCAGTTAATCAATCTAAATATTTATTTATTTAAATACCTAGATACCCAAATGTAAATTAATTGGTTAAATCGATTTAATTAAATCTTTTCTCAATCTATTTAAATCATTAAAACCAATTAATTTACCATGCTTTCTTTGATTAATAATTGTCACACTCTAACCAATTCATTTCTAATTTAATTTATCTAATCCTTCCAATAATTATCCACTAATAGAGATAATTAAATAATTTTCTTATTTAATTATCCACTCGTCAGTATGTATACATTTTATTATTATTTATATTATTATTATTTTTTTGAAACTTCTTCGTCTTCCTTCGCGGCCGAGCTATATCGGGAGAAGAATCTTCGCTGGCGCGACCGCGGCCGGCCGGCCTCACCCTCGTTACTGCCCCCCTGGCCTGAGAAACTTGTTGCGCGACTCCACTCCTCTACCGAGCGATCACAAACTCCTATATTACTCACCGGAGTTGCTCTTATAGTCGGCCGACCCTCTTTTCTCCGGCAACCTTATTCTATGTTTGAAACGAAACTTAAAAGGTTCCAAATGGCAGAGGAGAACTTACATAGTGCTCGCGACGTTCCCAACACCTCCAGAGGGTTCTCCAGCGACAAGAGAGCTTCTGCAAGTTTCCCGGCGAGCTCAATTGCTCCTGCGAACGTGCCGCAACCTCCTTTCCTTCACCCTGTGACAACCTCCTTCTCTGCCCAAGAACGACGATGATGGTGACTGCGAACCTGCCGGACCACGGTGGACAGCGCTAGCGCTGGGTTGCTCTTCCCCTCGGTGGCTTCCTTCCTCTCTGGCCTCACTCGACACTGAGTCCGCCATATATATAGACAGGGGAGACGAAGCGCTAGCGTCGTTCGCGCGGCTGCTCCGCCAGTAACGGCCGTCTTTTCAGTGCGTAACTGCCGGAGAAGACGGCCGAGCGCATGATGGTGTTGCCGGGCGGCTGGGGGATGAAACGGTCGTGCCTCGTGATGAGGATTCTTCGCTGATCTACTGGTGAGATCCCCTAGTCAAGACTAATGGTAGATACCCCTCCGTAAAGCCTCGGATCCGCCACTCACTTTGATCAACGATCCAGATCGTTTTGTGTTCAACGGCCAGATTTAATCATCTGGTCTCGAACTTGAGACGATCATGAGATGAACGGCTCCTATTCACCCGCACCATGAGGTCACCTCCAACCTATCTTCCCCCAGTGCCTCGGATCCAACTCTCACTCAGATGGATCTGTTCTTGGCTCGCCACGTGGCCTCACGAATGATCGAATAACGCTCCGCGATCAGCTCAGATCTGAGATCATCTAATCCCTACCGTTGAACTATTTCTATAAGGGTTTTTCATCTGGAAAATTATCCAGAGGTCCCTGTTTCTTTTAGGTTACAAGCCAGTCCACCACTGAGAGAGAGAACAATTTTTCCATTTAGTCCTTATTACTTTTAAAATTACATTAAAGTCCTTCTGACCCTCCATTAACCCTAATTAGGGTTTTAGTCCTTTTTAAACCTCTTTTTTTAAGCCGTTTAATTATCTAGGGAATTTATTTATTTATAACCTATATTTAAAAGGATTATAGCAATTTTTTTTATTTCAGAAATCCTTGGATTTTACATTTCTAATTCAAAATACTGAATATCTATATTTATTTATATATTTAGAGTTACATTTTAATTTGCACTTTATGAATTTCAGGTCTAAAAATGACTCGAGAGCTCAATATCTCATTCCTTTTTATGCGAAATTCGGGCTATATGCCGATCTAATTGATAGATCAACAAGAATATCTATCAGTAGATTAAGATGCCTAAAAGATGATTCAATATCGGGGGTATGTTAATTAGATGTGTTTAAATCCTTAGGACAACTAATAATATGTTTTTTAAATATTATGCAAAAAAAAATTTACAGCATTGATACAAATGTCTCATATATTTACATCAATAAAGGCTACCAATATATAGTATTTAATAGGTATCACCGAAAACTAGATCCTGAAAAGAGCAATAGATGCAATGGTTGCAGTATCCTAAGCCCTCAAGTAAAAAGAAGGTAATTTGAATATTATATATGAAAACAAAGGAATTATATATGTTTCACTATTTGTGTCATTTATTCTTTGGGATGTAAAAACCATAAACAATAGATGCTTTCAGGTTATTGTAATGCCCCGAATTTTCTAAGTAAATAAATCAGAAAATTCTGGACAATTAATGATATTAATTAGCATGAAAAATAAATTAATTATTTTAAAGCCCAATTAAAGGAAAATCAAGGAATAATAAATTTAATCCAGCCTAGCAACTAATGGGCCTAGGGAAGGCCTTATTGGGCCAGGCCACTTACACTTGGAATAGTTGGAGGTGAACGGTAAAGATAACTACGGTTAATTAATTGGGAGATTTCGTAAGTGTTAATTAATCAAGATTAATTAAGTAGGGGAACCTAGACAAATGTTAGAGTTCCGATTAAGTAAATCAGGTGAGTCAAAAGCCAATATTCACAGATCTGGTCTGACGAGATACAGACCCCGTGATACTACAGTACGCCCGTGATGACTATAATCATTAACTTGGGATTCTCGGATCTGGGTCGATGAATTATTAAAAAGATAATATTAAATTCAATGGGTGATGAGACATAAAGTGGCGAAAGATAAATTAAAATAATTAAAGTTGTTAGAAGATAATATAGTTAAAAGGATATATTATTATAATAGTTGAATTAATAAAAAGGTTAAATAAATTAAACTTTTTAATTTCTATATATGCATCAGATGAGAGAAAGAGAGAGAGAAGAAAAAATTCTTAAACTCTCTCTCTCTCCCTTTACTCTTTCTCTCGTGCTCAAAGAAGGCGTGCTTCTCTCCCGAGCGAAGCCCCGCCTGAATGGACCGGCCAGCCACCGTCGGTCGGCCATGCCTCTCGCTGGCGCCGACCTGGACTAGCAGCGCCAGCCGAAGCCCCCTCTTCGCCGTGCACGCACGCCTCGCGGGCCCTATCTTCAAATGCGCTGCGAAGCTCATCACGCCACGCTGCGGCCGACCGCCTGCGCCCGGTGCCCCTCCGATAGCAGCCTCCACTGTGCCCTCTCCACCTTGCTACGCCGCATAGCCTGCCGCGTCACCTCAGTTCAGCCACGATCTTTACTCCTCTACAGTGAGCCCTAATTGGGATTAACCCTACCATTAACTAATTAATTAAAGATTTAAGTTGGGGAAAGCCCTTGATGGAAGCATGAGTAGGGTTTAGACTTGAAGAATTATAAGCATGTATATGGGCTGTGAGATGTTGGATGTTGCTATGTTTTATATGTTGTTAATAAAGATGTTATGTGTGAATGTTTGTATTAATTTCGGGGCCCTATAAATAGGGGAGGTGCCTCCGAATTTTTCATGAAATCCCTAAGTATAAATACCCTATTAGTGATCATGTTAACATGCTTGAGTATTGTTAGCTTCCATGATTAGTATGCTTAAGTGTCACATGTCTTAGATTGATTAGTCTTGCTAATTAAGCATGCCTAGAAAAGTGAATCTTGCTCTTAGTTGAGAGCCGGCATGTTGATAAGTAAAGCAAGTTATAGATTACCGTATTTCATAGTAAAAGAAAGGAAGTAAAGGAAATACAAGTACCGTATTCTTATAGTTATTATTATTGATTCTAGGAAAGGGTAAAGGTCCCAATGGAGCTTCAACAGGACCGAGCCAGACCTAGGAACGTACGAAGGACTTAAGGTGAGGGGACTTCACCGTAAATATTGATTTTATTCTTGCATTTATCATGATTTCGGTTTCTCGTATTCTTATGAGTTTTATATCGGTTTGTGGATGCCGATGGATTTTATCGCTATAGTTACATAGTGATTTCATGCTTGTTAAATTGATTAAATGTTAAAGATCATGAGAAATGGTAAAGGAAACCTAAGGGGTAGATAAAGATTATTTCAAGTATCATAGGTTGCACCTTAGTTAGTTATGTATGGGGGACCCAGCAGGGGCTCAGCATAGAGCCCATATATTTAAGTAGACGAGACCCGGTTAAGGAAGGGGATTTGTTTTCAATAGTTTTTCTTAAAACCAAAAATGTTTGCGAAAGTCATTCTTTTTATAAAAAAAAAAACCCCTTCCTGTCTCTTGTGAGAGCCTGTATCGGATACAAGATTGAACTTGACGTACACATATAGATATATACCGCTAGTCGTCAAGTACCAGACTCATGTAGATGTATACTGCTGTTTTCGGTCATCAAGATCATGTAAATGTATGTCGTTGTTCCTTGATGGGAGTTGGAGTCCTTACGGAGACATTTTAACTAAGGGTGCATGCTTGTATGATACGAGGTCATCGTATATACATACATGTTTACTATATGCTTGATATGATATGAGATTACTTGTGTGCTTTCTTCGGATTTCTGATCGGGTTAGCATACTTATCAGGATTTAAGATAAGTGTGCTGACCTTCATAATTTATACTTGCATTTTTTATGTACTAGTATTTTAGTTCGGTTGATAGGTATGTATAATACCTGGCGAAGCTGTCTTTACTCATTGAGCTTGTATTGCTCAGTCCCTTTCGATTACTGTTTTGCTATTGTAGGATCTGGACATGGATCTAGGTAGTAGCTCGTGTCTCGAGCAGGGATCGAAGTCTAGCTAGCTCTGGCGTACCTGTTCTTATGTTTAGTCTTAATGTGTTGTACTAGTCATTAATTATGATTTTCTTCCGCTGTATTTGGGGCCGTAGTTGCCCAGACTTTATATGTTGCATTCTCTATTATAACTTGGATTGAATATGACTCTTGATGTGTAACCGGTTATCTTTAAGTCATACGGATTTTATTTAGAGTACTTCATTGATATTAGATGATTTTAATTACAGCCTTAGGCACAGGATACCCTCCTGACCTAGCTGGTGTGACATATGTCTCAGTAAAGAGATGGGTGTTATATTTATAACTATAAAATTAGTTGAGGCATGATTTATCTTACATCATTGTTAAAATTGGTAGGTATGTCATACATATACAAATATGTGATGCTTCAGGAGTTGCAGATCTTACTTTATATACAAATTATATTAGGGAAAACACTTGAAGAGTTTTGCAACATCATGGAACAGGTAATAAAAAATTATTCTCGTAATATATCTTAAACATTTTGATTGCATTATAGAAGACAAAGTGATATTGAATGTACACCATGTTAGAATTCAGAACAATCTTCATTTCATGACTTTTTAAGTTAGATGTGTAAATTTATCTTAAAATGCAAATAGGTCAGGACTCTTTCAATTTATTTCTATGGCAATGTTAGAATAAATATATTTCATAGCTGGAATATATTTATGGTATTAAGTGCTCTGAGAAAGTTTAAGGCATTATCCTAGAATATCTGTCATTTATTTCAATTTATTTCCATTAGGTGTCCTATTTCAATTTATTTCAATATCTGTATTATTTATTTCAATTTAAATTGTCACGCCCCGAACCCGGGTCTCGGGCCTCGGCGCACGCGACAGATGCCGTGTACTTATAGGGTCACCCCTATAAGCACGCAAGGCTCAGTAATATAAGCAGATAACTAATACAGAGTTAAAATAGAAATCATCCGCGGAAGTAAATAAAGACAGGATTTTCATAATCAATCCTATATAAATATCAGGCCCTAAATGACACAAATATCTAGAGTCCTATAATAGGTCCTGAATAATACAAACTTCTCACTCAGAACGAAATAGAGGCCCACAGACCACATCTCAAAATGTCCCCGACGGTGCTAGGCCGTCCTACGGAAGCTCTCTCTTGAGTCCCACTCCTAACTACTCGTCGTCACCTGAGAAAACATAAATCAAGTGCATGAGCCAAAGAAAGGCCAAGTAGGATCGCAAATAAATCAATAAAGGTGGCGAAAGCCATAAGCAAAGAAAAGAATAAAGCAAGTGCAAATATGCAAGTGAAACAAAATCACAATAAAATAACAAGTCTATGGAATGTGAATAAATCCACAGATGTACTAAATCTCCTGGCATATACGATACTATGATACCTCCAATATCATATGATATCCTCCAGATATCATCTCCAGTCTATGCCGGATAACGCTATATCAATCATGTGGACATGGTCAGAAAATATACACTCTCTGACTGAGTCTCCGTCCGATGTATCATGCCTGTAAGAGATTGCTAGTACGAATACCTAACAACAGGTATATCTATATATCCAAGGCAGCAACATCTCAAATATATAATAATCGGTGACCTCACCGATATCGGAAGCCAATACGTATTTAAGGAGCGACTCGACTCAAATACGTATATAAAAGCATGAAAACAAATATCTCCTCGAGACGTAAACCCAACACATATGAGGATACTCAACTCGAATATGTATTGGAAACATCTCGAGGAAATAAGAGTACAAAATCAAAAGCAAGGTAGAAGGAAGGAATACTCAATGCAAAGAATAGAATATCAACAGACTGTTATGGAGTACCACCCCCCTTGACCCCTAGGTGCAAGTAGGATGCCAGAGGGTACTTCACTGGCCATATGCCATGGAGTATCACTCTCATTGGCCATATGCCATGGAGTACCACCTCCTGGCCATCCCACAACAATACAAGAAGAATGTCAAGGGGTACTCCCTCAAAGCAGATCATATCAGAACAACAAGTTCAGATAAATACAGCAAGCATAACATATCAACAGACAAGACTAGTGTCAACAGATGGACTCCAACATCCATCTAGCACAACAACAACAGAAATCAATAGAATACTATGAGTTAGAACTACTCACAGTACCCGTACAAGAGCCTACTGAATATACTGAACAACAAGTATATATCCAAGGAAACAATCCATCTCGAATATATAAATAGTAAATCTCAAAGAGATATGGAAAGCAGAATGACAAGCATATATCCAAGGAAACAATCCATCTCGAATATATGAATAGAAAAGAAATCACAAGTAGGGTAGGGAGTTAGAAATACTCACAACACCAGGTGCGAGAGCCAACCTGGCTAGGAAACCAATATCCGATCCTCGTCGCTTCTCACGCATCCGAACCGGGATTTAGTATATGAATTGAAGTTCTCAGTTTCATTACACTTCATATATATATATATATATATATATATATATATATATATATATATATATATAAATGTAAAAGTTGTATTCTTTTCTAAGTAACTTATACACCTTGCAAGGGCCTATAGACGACCACCTAGTAGAATACGAACAATCTATCTTTGCTAGCACAAAGAATGGAATTGAAGCCCCTTTAAGAGTTTCCTAATATGCTTAAAATCCCTCTCTTGGCATCATTTCACTAAGCATGCATTCCACGTCCTCAATGGATAAATACGAAGCTATGAGTTTACACATAATACGAGATGTATCCATCTCCATCATTAGAATGAATTAGGGCTTCTAATATGCTTCGTTGCAACACTTAAATTCTATCTCCATTCTTAACTAAAGCTAAAGACTTTAACATGCTCTATAAAAGGAATTTATTGCTAAGCATGATCATGGAGACTTAATCATCTATAATTTATTTAAGATTTTCTACCAAAATTCGGCAGTCCCCCCCCCCCCCTCCTCCGCTGACTCTCTGGTCAACATACACAAAATCATACATGTATCTATCCACACAAGCTCCCTGCTCAACCCTTTAGGATAGTCAGAATTTCCAATTGAATAACCCAAATCAAGCTTTACCCCTCTCTGAGTTTCGATCCACAATATTGATAAATGTTCATTTAACCTATATTTCGTATCATATTATGCATGTTCATTATGAGTTTTAGAGGAGTTTCAGCCCACCGATACTTAAAAAAGGGTTTATTTTTGTGAACAGGGCAAAGTATGGAGACTCCGGAGAAAAGGAAGCATTTGGAGAAAATTTCGGGCCAAAACAGGACAAAAGAGAGTGAAGACCAGGTCATACGGGGTACCATACGGACCCGTATGAACTTGGCCAGAGATGGCCTCCACTCCAACCTCGTATGAGACCTCGTATGAGTCCATACGGGGTCCCATACGGACTGACAGAGCCCCGTATACCACGACCTGTGAAGTCATACGGACCCATATGGGAGTCCGTATGGAAGTCCGTATGGCATAAGTCTCCAGCGACGATTTGATCCGCCCAGGGGCAGAAACGGAAAAGAACCCAAAAACCCTAGTGTCAACTATAAAAGGGAAAGCCTAATTAGGTTTTGGAGTTTTTTTTGCCTCTTGATTAGAAGACCTTGGAGAGAAAGAGAGAGCTAGAGGAGGAGCCTCATCATCATCTTCTTCCCCAACTTGGAGGAGAGGGCATCGGAGGGGTTCCTCACCTCGAAGCTCTAGAAGGCAAGAAGGGCGAGCAAGCGAAGGATCTACCTACTTTCATCAATAGGGAGTTTTTCTTATTTGAGATTCATGTTTTCATCTTCCTTCATTATTGTGGATTGTTGCCCTCCATTAATGGAGGGCTAATTTCTTGATGCTTGGGTGTAGATGAACCTTTGGATGCTAATTAAATTAGTGTTTCTATGTTAATTGCTTGTATGGTTCCATTAGGTCTATTGGATGATTTGTATTGAGGTATTAGTCTCTCTACGTTGCGAGAGCCTGGAAAGACTATTGTCGTCCATGTGGGGGAAGATGCGAATGCCTCCCCACGTGTAGACTTTCTCCAATGGAGAGGATTAGGAGTACACCGGAAGCCCGGGTACTAAGAAGGGCGATTCTTTCATATTGTTTATTCCCCTAATCTTCCCAAATTAGGTCGAGACATCATCGGTGAGAACATTAGATTAGTAACTCATCTCTGGTGGAGAGAGTGAAAGCACATTAGGCACCTTTGGCCAATGAATTATCAAGCATTGACATAGTTCACACTAATTAATATCATCAAATCCAAAGGGGATTCGAACACCCAAGTATCCCTTTCTTGATTGAATTTCTCCAAGTACTAAGCGATTGTGCAATTTCAATTTCTAAGTTCTAGGTTTAGATTTAGTTGATAGTCACCCAATTTCCAATCGATTAGATAATAGACAAATAGACAGTACTAGTATTTCCTTCTCCCTGAGGATCGATAACCCGACTTCTAGTCTACTTTATTACTTGATTCGACCCGTACACTTGCGGTTAGAACGCATCAAGTTTTTGGCGCCGTTGCCGGAGAGTTTTAGGATTACTAGGAAATCTAGGAGTTTATTAATTTAGTCATATTATCTTTTTGCACTTTAGCTTTTATTTTATTGTATCTGTTTTGTGATTGATTTCTCTCAATTTTTCATTGCAAGGTATTGATGTATGACCCGAAAGAACTCTAAGGGCCTTATCGAAGCCGATAGTGAAATTGATCGGACTTTTCATAGAAGGTTGAGAGAAGTGGAGGAATCAAATCCAGGACCCTCTTCGGGGTCGGAGAACTCCATATCTACTGAAGGCAGTTTGGAAGTTAGAGAGATTCCTGTCATGGCGGGGAGACGACTTACACTATCTGAATATGAAAGGTCTCACTACACGGGGGAGGAGTTCAATGTGCATCCTCCTAATGTGAACATGAATAACTTCGAGATCAAGGCGAGCACTATGACTATGATCCAGAATTCAGCCCAGTTTGATGGAAGGCCGGATGAAGACCCTCACGCTCATATTGCCAAGTTTGTTCAAATTTGCAACATGTTCAAGATTAATGGGGCATCCGACGACGCCATTCGATTGAGGTTGTTTCCCTTTAGCTTGAGAGAGGGAGCCTATAGGTGGTTAACTTCACTTCCATCGGGATCTATTCGCACATGGGCCGAGATGCTTGATAAGTTCCTTGGGCGGTATTTCCCACCTAGCAAGGCCGCGAAGCTTAGATTGGACATCTCTTCTTTCAAGCAAGGACCCAATGAGTCATTTTATGAAGCTTACGAGAGATACAAAGATCTACTCCGGCGTTGCCCCCAACACGGGTTGGACGATTGTGCTAAAGTACGAACCTTCTACCATGGATTAGATGATGCAACAAGACATTTAGTTGATGCGGCTGCTGGAGGCTCTTTGGGAAACAAATATCCCGATGACGCCGAGAAGATTTTTGAAGACATGGCTAGCAATGAAGCCCATTGGTCTACTCGTGGGAAACAAGTTAAATTGGTGAACTCCTTAAATGAACCCAATACAATTGATGTAGCTCTCGCGGAGAAGTTGGATGTCTTGACAAGAATGATTGAGGCGTTGACCACCGGTAGCTCCTCAAGATCGTCTCCGGTGTCATCTTGCAATACTTGTGGTGGAGGGCATGACATGACAAGTTGCCCAATTATGAGCATGGAAAATCTCACCATGGAGCAAGTACAATACTTGAACAACAATCAAGGGCAACTTGGGGGGCAATACAGAGCTTTTGCACCCAAGTGGAACCACCCCGGGTTGGCATATGGGAATCCTCAAGGGGGACAATACCCGCCGGGTTTCCAACATCCCCCGAAGCCACAAGAGAGAAAGACAAGCTTGGAGGAGATGATGTTGAAGATTGTGCAAGATAATCAAACAACTATCCGAAGTTTACAAGTCACTGTGCAGAATTTAGAGAATCAAGTGGGCCAAATGGCCAAGACACTTTCTGAGCGGCCGCAAGGAAGTTTGCCTAGCAACACGGAGACAAACCCACGTGAGCAATGCAAAGCAATTACTTTAAGGAGCGGCAAAGAAGTTGACCTTCCGGTGGAGAAGCTACAAGGGAAAAGTTCAATTGAAAAGGATGCACCGGTAACCGTTGTCACTTCAAATGAAGAGAAGGAAGACAAAGAGGAAGCTACACCTACCCCTCCATACCAACCAAAAATTCCTTATCCAGCAAGATTGAAAAAGGATAAGGAAGATGCCCAATTTGCAAAATTCACAAGCATGCTAAAACAACTACAAATTAGCTTGCCATTGGTGGATGTCCTAGCCCAAATGCCGAAGTATGCAAAATTCATGAAGGACCTCCTATCCAATAAGAGGAAGTTGGAGGAGTGGTTGCCGTTACTCTCAATGCCCAATGTTTGGCCGTTCTACAACATGATTTGCCCAAGAAACTCAAAGATCCGGGTAGTTTCATTGTTTCGTGTACATTTGGTGAAGGGATCATCAAGAAAGCGTTGACGGATTCAGGAGCAAGTATTAATGTGATGCCGTATAACTTATACATGAAACTCGGGCTTGATGACCCAAAGCCTACAGGGATGACAATACAATTGGTGGATCGGTCTGTGAAGAGACCCAAGGGCTTAGCTGAAGATGTCCTCATCAAGATTAATGAGTTTGTATTCCCGGCCGATTTTCTTCTTTTTGATGTCGATGACAATGTGGATGTGCCCATCATCCTCGGGCGCCCCTTCCTTGCGACCGCCCAAGCACTTGAAGATCATGCCCAAGGGAAGCTTGCACTAAGAGTGGGGGATCAAGAAGTGGTCTTCCAAATACCCGAGGCAATGCGACACACCATGGCCCAAGACGATACATCCTATAGTGTGGACGACATCGACCTAATCACCTCTAGTTGTGTGGAAGATCTCTTGACGGTAACTTCCTCACATGAGGAAGTGGAAGGAGAAAATAAGGAAATCAAGGTCAAGAGGCCAAAGAAGAAGAAGCACAAGAAGTTTAGGAAGGAATGGAAGCCGGCAAGAAAAGAGAAAACCAATACCACAGGAGAACCAATCTTAGAGCTTAACACTTGCTCTATCTACACCAAATTGGGGAGGTATCTACTTGGCGAACTATTTAAAGGAAAGGACAATGAAAGCTTCCAGGTATTTGAACCTCCATAAGGTAGGTTGAAAGTATGTCAAGCTAGTGACGTTAAACAAGCGATTCTTGGGAGGCAACCCAAGTGCTGAAAATTTTTCTTTTAATTTCTGTTTGGTTTCAATTCTAGTTTTACATTAGTTAATATTAGTGTTTGAAATAAATGATCGAATATCTCGTATACACTCTTTGCATGCTGCTAGATGTTTAAATTAGCCCTAGAATTGTTATCATGATTATGCCGAGCAAAAGGGAGCATGGACACAACCAGGAGGGGCTGTATAAGCCATTCTCCAGGTTCATACGGAGTTCCATACGGACCCGTATGATACTCCGTATGAGGGAGCCTGTGGATCCATACAGAACACCATACGGACCCGTATGGAGGTCCGTATGAAATTGGCTGAAGGGCGCGATATGAAGCGTTTTAAATAAAACGCCTCAACCTTTTATTTCGTTACAAAACTAGCCGCGCCCCCTCCATTTTCCACCCCTTTTTGCTCTGACGACTCTCTTTTCTTGGATTTGGGCATCAATCCACCATAGGTACGACGCTATATCTTGATTCTACGGATTATAATCATGTTTTTCATGTTTAGAAAACCTAGGGGTTGTGTGGATTGATTGAAATGAGGATTAGAACATATCTTTGCTTGGATTGCATGTTTCTCACAGTGAAATATCTATTGACGGCATGTATCGAGTATTAGGGGTGTTGTAGACACGAGATTTGATGTAAAAAGGGCCAAATGCCGCCTTGGCTGTCGGCTTGCCCGCGGCTAGGTGCATACGGACCCGTATGGGACACCGTATAGGCGTACAGGCCACCCCATACGGACCTCTGACAGTCCGTATAGGACTCCGTATGGGGGGATAACTTAGGCATTCTCGTGCAATTTTTCGCTTGAATTCATATGTTTAAATTGCACTAACAACCCCTTTTATGTTTTTGCAGAAATGCCGAAGAGGAAGATCCTAGCATCGAAGAAGAGGAAGACCACAGGGGGGAGTTCCTCCGCCGAAGCACCTCAGTTCACTGACGAGGTGTTCCAGACACGCTACCGTCGCCTATCCTACAGGAGGTTCGGCCGCACCCAAGTGATCGACTGGGGCGTCTGCTCCCAGCTAGGCATCGCCGACCGCATCCGGGAGATGATCTCTTTTGGCGGATGGGATCGCCTCCTCTCGATTAACAACGAGGTCTTCGGAGGACCTACCCTAGAGATCCTCAGCACTTTCGAGGCGGACAGGAGCGCAGTAGGGGAGAAGAAGCACACCGACGTCACTTTCCAGCTCTTCGGGAGGCAGTACCAGATGAGCTACACACAGTTCTCCCTCTACATGGGTTTATATGACCGCGAGTACACGTACGAGCGGGAGTACGACCACTTGATTACCTCTTTTCCCGAGAGCACTATCTCCTCCGCTCGTTACTGGCTCCAGTTGGGCGGGCGCTACAACAACAACAAGGCGTCCCTGATGGCCGACCCAGTACACAGATACATCCATGCCCTACTCAGTCGCACGATCGCTGGTCGTAGTGACAACTGTGGGGTGGTCCTCGTCACAGAGCGCCTATTCCTTTACAGCTTGATCGAGAGAGTGCCAATCCACCTGGGATACGCACTCGCTGACTACCTGAGCAGCCAGGGGCAGAACATCAAGCTGACGGACATCCATGCCGGGTCATACATCACCAGACTCATCATAGGCATGGGCCTTGAGGCCGAGCTGCAGGGAGAGACACCTTTACAGCTGGTCACCCCGCTGGACATGACCACACTCGTCCAGATGAGGCTCGTCCGACGCGCTGGTGGGCGCTACATCTTGATCGGCCAGCCATCCGACAGTTCTGACGAGGAGGCATCAGACTCCGCCTCTGAGGACTCGGTACCCGAGGAGCCGGCCGGACAGCACCCGCATGCACCCAGGAGCCGTTCAGCACGGATGGAGGACCAACTGATGGCGATCCGCACCACTCAGGAGACACTCCTGGGAGCAGCTCACCGAGCTTTCTCTCTTTATCCGCGGGCATCCAGCCTTTGCACCTCCTCCACCTCCAGTATCAGCAGATGATGAGCCAGCAGCAGACCCTTGAGATTTCTTTCATTTACCTCAGACTTTTGTTTATTTTTATTTTCGTGCATCTTTGTACTTACTAGCAAGGGCATCACCCTGCTACCCTATCCTTCATTATTATCACTGGTAGATCCGTTGTTTTATACACTTGTGTCGAGTTAATGATTCTTCTTTCGCAGATGGAAAACGACTCAATACTCCCATATTTTCAAGGACCCATCAATTCGAGCAGAACGACCACGTCCATCATATTTTCAGAGGAGTTTTAGTTCACCTTTCTCCACACTTTATTATTTTGATACATTGAGGACAATGTCAGTTTTAAACGTGGGGATGGGTGGCTACTTATCTCCTTTAGAATTATTGCAAATCTTTAAGTGTGGAGATAAGCGGCCATTATTAACATTCATTGAAAATCTTTATAGCATGCATGATATGTGTAATTAGGACCTTGTTGAGAAATCACTTTGACATGTTTTTATTCCTAGTGCACCATCATATGCTAGAATGCTGAAATTTTTCCATTGAAATGCCATGGGCATTAGAGACAATCCTTGTGACAATCATGACTGCTAGGGACATTAGATAACCCATTGCCGTGTTCTTTTGACTTTAGTAGCTAAACATTGTTTTCAATGGCTCCAAGAAATTTCGTGGCACTAGTTCGAATTTGTTAAACCCCTCATAATATACATAGTGGACAAGTATCATAGCTTTGCACAATATCTGTTAATTAATAAAGACAGTGTTCCGATGCTTTTGGAGACAAAGTAGGTTGGGGTCCCGGCTCCTAATCAGAGTGTTCCTCAATTCGAAAAGTCACTACTTAGCATGAACACCCATGGGTAAAGTTGTAACCACCTAAGTAGCTAAGGGTGCGGGTGCCTAATCAGCATGGATCCTCTGCAAAAGGGAGGGACTACACTCTACCTTGATCTTCAGTACGGGAAAGTCGGATCTAAAGGATGCCCTACCCGTGTAAAAAAATAAATAAATAAATAAATAAAAAGGAAAAAGGAGAAACGATGTGTGTGAATAATGCTTGTTTTGATTATAAGTTTATGAGACTTTGTCCATCATCCATCTAAGGGGGGAACTCTTTTGATCTCAAGGCCTCAAGGATCTTCTAGAGCCCACTGAGGGCATGTTTGTCTTGCTAAGACTTTAGAACACGGCATGTGGAGTGAACAAGCTTCGGTCCAGAGCTCTAACGAAATATCACGGGATCGATCTAGACCCTGATGTAGATATAGGAGAACATATCATGATGGTGTACTTGGAATAAAATTCCAACAAAATTTCTAGGACACGAGATCAAACACTTATCTTCTTTTATTGATTTCTTTTCTTTGCTTGAGGACAAGCAAACCTTTAAGTATGGAGATATGTAATAAGTGTTCATTTAACCTATATTTCGTATCATATTATGCATGTTCATTATGAGTTTTAGAGGAGTTTCAGCCCACCGATACTTAAAAAAGGGTTTATTTTTGTGAACAGGGCAAAGTATGGAGACTCCGGAGAAAAAGAAGCATTTGGAGAAAATTTTGGGCCAAAACAGAACAAAAGAGAGTGAAGACCAGGTCATACGGGGTACCATACGGACCCGTATGAACCTGGCCAGAGATGGCCTCCACTCCAACCTCGTATGAGACCTCGTATGAGTCCATACGGGGTCCCATACGGACTGACAGAGCCCCGTATACCACGACCTGTGAAGTCATACGGACCCATATGGGAGTCCGTATGGAAGTCCGTATAGCGTAAGTCTCCAGCGACGATTTGATCCGCCCAGGGGCAGAAACGGAAAAGAACCCAAAAACCCTAGTGTCAACTATAAAAGGGAAAGCCTAATTAGGTTTTGGAGTTTTTTTTTTGCCTCTTGATTAGAAGACCTTGGAGAGAAAGAGAGAGCTAGAGGAGGAGCCTCATCATCATCTTCTTCCCAACTTGGAGGAGAGGGCATCGGAGGGGTTCCTCACCTCGAAGCTCTAGAAGGCAAGAAGGGCGAGCAAGCGAAGGATCTACCTACTTTCATCAATAGGGAGTTTTTCTTATTTGAGATTCATGTTTTCATCTTCCTTCATTATTGTAGATTGTTGCCCTCCATTCATAGAGGGCTAATTTCTTGATGCTTGGGTGTAGATGAACCTTTGGATGCTATTTTAATTAAATTAGTTTTTCCATGTTAATTGCTTGTATGGTTCCATTAGGTCTATTGGATGATTTGTATTGAGGTATTAGTCTCTCTACGTTGCGAGAGCCCGGAAAGACTATTGTCGTCCATGTGGGGGGAAGATGAGAATGCCTCCCCACGTGTAGACTTTCTCCAATAGAGAGGATTAGGAGTACACCGGGAGCCCGGGTACTAAGGAGGGCGATTCTTTCATATTGTTTATTCCCCTAATCTTCCCAAATTAGGTCGAGACATCATCGGTGAGAACATTAGATTAGTAACTCATCTCTGGTGGAGAGAGTGAAAGCACATTAGGCACCTTAGGCCAATGAATTATCAAGCATTGACATAGTTCACACTAATTAATATCATCAAATCCAAAGGGGATTCGAACACCCAAGTATCCCTTTCTTGATTGAATTTTTCCAAGTACTAAGCGATTGTGCAATTTCAATTTCTAAGTTCTAGGTTTAGATTTAGTTGATAGTCACCCAATTTCTGATCGATTAGATAATAGACAAATAGACAGTACTAGTATTTCCTTCTCCCTGAGGATCGATAACCCGACTTCTAGTCCACTTTATGACTTGATTCGACCGGTACACTTGCGGTTAGAACGCATCAAATACCTAGCTGTCCGAGTGTCTAGTTGTTCGTCTGAGTCGAAGGAGAGGAGCTGGTGCCCAGTCCTCGCCGGAGACAGAGAGAGGTGGTCGGTCAGAGGCGAGCAGCGGCTGTTGGCGTCTGCATGGAGCCGTGCTGGCCGGAGTAGGGCGTCTGAGCGGCGACCGGTGGAGCTCGCGACGGAGCAGCTGGGTTGTAGTGGCGTCGGACAGGGAGGGGGAAAACAGCCGCAACTGGTAGCCCGGTGAAGAAGGGTGGCGGCGTGGCTGAGTTGGGTGGCGCGGCAGACGGCGCGGAGCTCCGGCGTAGGGCGACTAGGGCGCTGTTGCGGCGTGAAGCGCTCGTGAGGCGGCTGTCGGCGGAGACAGGGCCTGCAAGGCGCGCGCGCGGTGATGCGAGCTAGGGCGCGAGTGTGGGCCGCCTAGTTGGTGGTATCGCCGACGGTGATCACCGGTCAGCTCGGGGGCAGCTGCGCTCGAGCGTGAGTGGGCTGGTGGAATAGATCGAGAGAGGGAGGGAGGGTGAGAGAACTTTACTCTCTCTCTCTCTCTCTCTCTCTCTCTCTCTCTCTCTCCCCCTTCTCATCTATATTTATATAAATATAAGAATTTAATTAATTTCTTTTTAATTTATGTGATATTTTTATTACCTAAACTATTATAATCACTTATCTCCTAAAAAGAAATTAATTAAACTATGATATCTTTCAAAAATATCTCCTACAAAAAAAAAACGAATAACATTTCGTAATCTTATCTTGTTATTGTGTCATCAGAAGGGCTACTAATAATATTGTCTGGCTTATCTCTATCTCCGACCCAGATCTTGGAATCCCGGGTCATACGAATATCTGTCTATTTTTCTCAATAATTAACCTGGATTAATTAACACTTAATTAATCTGGCTCGATTAGTACTTAATAATTTCCCAAAATTTCATCGCTTACTATATTAAATTTCCATTTAATAAATCTGGGAAAAAAATTTATTTATCTCGGGGCAGGTTTTACATAAATAATACAATTTAAGTTGTCTTAGGATGCTCTGAGGAAGTTGGAGGCTGGCAGAAAGTCTGGCAATTTGTCCGGAATGGTTTGGGTTTTTCTTTCAATGTTCTATGGAATTAGGTAGTGAATGTTTGATATTTCAAAGTTTGTTGTGTTTAGGTTCATGCTAGGAACAATAATGGTGATGATGATGATGACAGCGGTTCTGAATAATTGAAGTCAAAGAGTTTGAAGAAACTGAAGGTATTTTGTTGTACTGAAGTATTAATTTGGGTGTAATTAATCTCACATTTGATAATTTATTTTTCCTCTTTATTTTTTCACTTGGTCATATGGTTACTCTGAGACAGAAGAAAGTAAGCGCCAAAGCATAAAAGAACCAAAGGTAAATATTTTTCAATTTTTCTAAACTGTTGATAAGTTAGCATCACTCAAAATGTCAGTTGGAGAATGTTCATATTGCACAAATAATTAAAGAAGAACTGGAAAGAGTGTGGATATGCAAGGAACTCAGTGAAGGTTAATGATTTGACCCTTTTGGTGGTTAGAAGACTTACTTTTTTTTCCAAATCTTACTAGATTTAATGGTAGATTGGTGATTGTGGTTGTGCTGATTACATTCTTTGCTTAATTATTTACACTTCTATTGGAACTTAGACTACCATATTGGTGCACATCCTTGCTTTCATTCCTTAGTTGATATTTTATATCCTTATCCATATTTAAACTTGGCTTCAAACTTGCATTTGATGGTAAACTTTTAAATCATGACTCTTTCAATTTATTTCTATGGCATTGTTTTAATGACATTGATCCATCTTTGGTGGTTAATCTTATGAATTGGAATGTGTTTGGGTAGAGGGATGAATTGGTAAATGTATATTTTCAAGGATTAAATTGTTATTTGATTAATTTGATGATGAAAAGTTGACTGGATTATCTAAGCTAAGTTACGTAGTTCTACCCCCTATTTGCATATTAGTTAAATTAGTTTATTTTATATTAGTGTGATGTTAATTTTGTTTATGAAATACATGAATTGGGAAATTTTACGCTACTAATTCATGAATTCACTTTTGTCCATGTTATTTTGATTTATTAATTTATTTATTAGATTTCATTTTTCCCTGATATATTATATATATATCGGTAAACAACATAAAAAAGAAGATGTGAGCGTCGACGAATATTTGGCTTCACACATGTATGAAAGATATGTTTTTATCATATCCAGGAATGACTTATTGAGAAGATTAAACGAATTGGAGACACCAGTATATTGTGTACTTCAACTAAATGACGAAGATAAATATAGCCATTTGGAAGCAGCCTATCAAATGGCAATCAAACAAAAAAGGTTCAACCTTTTTATCTTTATATTTCATATTTTATCATATGCCTAAATTTTAAGAAAACTAACATCTTACAAATTTTCAGACTTAAAGAATGAAGAACTATGAGAATCCGCGTGCTATTGTTTACTCATGCATGAAATTGTTTATTTTATTGGCTTTACATGTATTGTGTTGTACTACAAATAATTTATTTGTAAGTATATGAAAATTGTGGATTTTGTTTATCTAATTTACGGCTTCTTTGTTTAAATTTGAAAAAGATGCACTTCTTAGGGTTCATACAAGCAAATGGCCCTCACGTTGCTCAGGTTTTTTTAAATACAAGCACATGGCCATTGCGCTGCTCAGGTTTTTTAAAATATGATATTAATATATGTAGGGTTTAGGGTTTAATACATATAAAAAATTATGTTCCTTATAAAAAATTTTGAACGTCGACAAATAATTAGCCTCACTCATGATATTAATATATATAAGGGACATAATTTTTTATATGTACTAAACCCTATACCCTAAACCTAGAACCATAAACCCTACATATATTAATACCATATTTGAGATAAACCTGAGCAGCACGAGAGCCATTTGCTTGTTTTACTCTGTTATAATTTTTTATTTTTTAAAAATTTCAAAAAAAATGAGGAAATTGGATTGAGGTTTTCAAAATTTCTCAGATTTTTACAATTTTTGAATTTAAAATTATAATACACGTTGCTATACACGATCGCGTTGGTTGCTATAAGACATGACATCACTTCATTCACGTCTCGCATCATTTCAAATCAACCATAGTACTACATCTAATACTCAAAATCATTAATCATTTTAGAAAATTTGTTTAAAATCAAATCTTATACAATTTTCTTCCAGAATTTTATTTTAAATATATAATTATTTATAATATTCAATTTATTAAATATGTGAAAATCAATCTTAAGAATTTATTAATTTTTAAAAATTTAAAAAATTAGAAAATTGGATTTGGGGCATTTGAAATTTCTCGGGATTTTTAATTTTTTTAATTTTAAAATTTTGAAATATCTATCACATTGTTTCCTATATTATCGGGAAGTTATGCAACGTGTCATCACTCTCTAAATCAATCAATGGAATCTTCGTTTAGTTTCTGGATTTCTAATCTGCCCGTGCGATTGTTGATGGGTGCTTAGGTTATTACGTTTAGGATCGAAGACTTTAAAGATGGTTGGTAATGTTTACGAGGCACTTGCAACCACGAAAAAAAACATCTAGATTTTTAGGCTCTTAGTTTTATTTATTTTCTTTTTTTATTTCTGGTGTTGGGAAAACAATAATTTTGTATGGATGTATCATTGAATCATGTATTTGTTAAATATATAATTACTCAATTAATATTCTCACCAAAGATAATTTTATTTTATTATTTTAAAAGTAACTCTTTTCTAAGATTTAATTTAATTAGTTTTTAGTCTAAAATCTTGAGGTATCTGCAACTAACAAGAATTTTCACTAAAATCTTTTACACTATTACATTTATGTCTTACAATCTAAATTCCATATCAAACAAAATATAAATTTCTATTTTTTAATCCAAATCATATCAATATTCTTTTATAAATAATTTAAAAGATAAAATTTAATAATTATATTTCATAACTTTTGACTTATACTTTAAATATCATGCAGGTAAAAAAAATAATTCGAACATTTCATTCTCAATTTTTTTTGGAAGTTAAATATTTTAATACTTTAAAAGTTTAAATAATAATAATTTTTTATTCATAAAAATAATATTTAAAATCACTAATCCTTTTAAAAAAAATATGTTAAAAAACCAAATCTTAAAATATTTTCTTATAGAATTTAAGTTAACAAAGTGTAATTTTGATAATTTTTAAATTATTAAATATATGAACATAAAAAATCTTAAAAAATTAAATAAAATAACCCGAACATTGTGAGGGTCATTTGCTTGTATGCTCCTATAAACAAATATTAAAACTGTATGCATCACCACCACATGATCCTAAAGTGACTCTGAGTTTGTATCTGTCTGATTCACAAGAACACAACTACTTTAAGGGGACGTTTGGTTTGAGGGAATGGAATGAAATCATTCTCATTTTCTTGTTTGGATGTCCATATATAAGAATGAGAGAGGCATGGGGAAGATATGAGAAACCGGATTTGAGGGAATGACTTGGGGGAATTGTGATTCCTCATTTGATAAATGACTATATTGCCCCCAACTTTATAATTATCTATCATGTGCTATACATATATGATGACGGTAAAAACCGAGGAGCCTTACACTTGACACGTGGATCAATCCTATCCTTTGATCCGTGCCAGTAACCCCCTCGGGTCCCCGCTCAGAGTTATCCTCCTCGGGAAATAGAAGGAAGACAACCGCCTCGGTTCTCTTAAGGCAAACCTCCTCGGGGAAATTGGATTACCTCTTCGGTTTTCAAAGGCCGCGCTCCCTGACCCGAAGAATACACCACAGACCCCAAGTTCACAGGCCGCGCCACGAACCGAAGGACTTGACACCCTTCTAGAAAGAATTACAGTTGAGACCGTTGAGATCTAACTGAATGACAGCCTGGCGATCTGGAGGCATCTAGAAGAAAAGGCCGTTAAGATCTAACCGAATACCAGCCTGGCAATCTAGAAACATCTAGAAGAAAGATGAGCTGTCAACCTAACTAACTCCAGCTGGCACCCACGTGACCTATTAGGAGCTAATCCACTAGCCTATACGTGGTCTATTGAGTGTGACTTGCTCCCCAAGCAACTCCCACTCCTTGAAGCCTATAAATAGAGGAGCTCACCAAGTCATCTAACACCTCTGAATGATCGGCGAAGCCCTGCCTCTCCAGAAACTCAAATTCCACCAATAATCTTGTAATCTCATCGATTTGATAGTGAATTCGTCTCCGATCGTGGAGATCTTCCTTGGTTTTCACCCCGATTTGGGGTTTCTACGTAAATCTTGTGTTCATTTCTCCTTTTTTTTTTTAGTTTCACTCTCTCGATCCTCCTCAATCTCATTCAAATCTATCCCCAATTAAATTACAAATTCAATTGTTGGGCTAAATCGAGAATTCTCTCTGATTTTCGCATCAATAATTTGGCGCCGTCTGTAGGGACGTTTGGACGAGAAGCCATGACGAAGACGAGGAGATCGAAGCAGAGTCAGGCTCAAGAGCAGAGGATTCCCGCACCGGAGATCATCCCGCCGATGGAGAGCCATCCTTCATCTAGCTCACCTCCACCTACTGCAGATCCTGCTCCCAAGATGATGGAGGTTTCGATGGAGATATTTAAATCAATGGAGCGTCAGATCACAGATCTCACACAGACGCTCCATGCTGTGGAAAGACGTGTTTCTCAGGCCATGTTTCCCGATGTAGTCCATCGGCCGGCGGAGAGCCGCGAGCGATCGGCAGTACACTCACCGCGCCAACGGGAACTCTCTCCAAGAAGAGGTAGAAGCCAAAACTCTTCTTCTAGAAGTTCTGATTCACCTCGCCCGAGACATCAACGACGTCCTCTAGCTGGAAATTCACAGAGAAGGGGGCAGATCTCCTCTCCAAGTGAATCCAGGTCACCCGAACCACGTGGGAGGCGCTATGCATACCGGCAACTCTCGCCGAGGCGCTACTCCCCGAAGCGCTCGCCATACCACTACCGCCAGAAGGACTGTTCCCCAGGGTATGATCCACCCGATGGTCCTCCGATGAGGCGCCGCTCACCTAGGCGCTGACGACCCCCTAGGGCGCCTCGCCGAGACTATGCTGAAGGGAGGGGGAGGACCTTTTCCCATTCATCTAGGTTGTACTCTCCCGTTGTCATGGAGATTTGGGAGGCCCCCTTTCCGAAGGATTTCCGAGCCCCCAACATCAGATGTTACAGCAGGACCACTGATCCCTATGAGCACGTCGAGCGATACTGTACTGAAATAATGGAAAACCGCATCGACGAAGCGGTTCTGTACCGTTCCTTCCCGAAGACTTTGACTGATATCGCTCATGACTGGTTCAGAAGCCTCCCATTGGGATCGATATCTAGCTTCGACCAGCTCACTGATCTCTTCTTTCTCCGATTTGCTAATTGCCGAAGGCAGAAGAGGAACCCTGTCATGCTTCTCTGGTGCAAGCAAATAGAGGGCGAAACTCTTCGAGATTACCTGGATTGCTTCAACAAAGAAGCAGTAGGAATGAGCGATCAGGATTCCATAATGGTGGTGGGCGCAGTCATGGATGGACTTCGGGAATGTCCGTTCCTAGACTCTATTTCAGGGAACGTCCCAAGAAATCTCTCCGAAGTGATGAGTAGGGCCCAACAGTTCATTGCTGCCGAAGAGTTCAAGACTGGGCGGAGAGAGGAGGCTCTGCAACGAGTTCGGGAATTCCAAAAGGAAGAACCACGACGGGAAGAATATGGAAGCTCCCGCCGAGGTGACCCGAGATCCCGAAAAGATGACAGACCCCCCCCCCTCCATCGGATGATCGGAGACCTCGAGACCCCCTGACGCAGCCAAGGAGGGCAAGGTATGAGAACTACACCCCTCTTGTTACCTCAAGAGTGAATGTTTTGATGCAGATCCAGAACAAGAACATCCTGAACCAACCCGAGCCCATCAAGGAGTCTGGATCGATGAAGAAAAGCAAGGAGTACTGTGCTTACCACCAGGTCAAGGGCACAACACAGAAGATTGCGTCCAGCTCAAGGATACGATCGAAGACCTGGTCAAGGCAGGGAAGCTTGATCAATTCCTGCAAAAGAAGGCACCTACAAAGGAGAACCCACCACAACGGCAGGAAGCCCCGCCTAACCCCACAAATCTTGATCTCAAACTTTACCTCATTGCTGGGGGCCCTGGCTGCGGAGGGGAGAGCTCTTCCTCAAGGAAGCAGTATGCGAGAATGGTTGCTTCGGTCCAGGAGACAACCCCACTCAAGAGAAGCCGTCCATATGCCCCCATCTGCTTCTCAGATGAAGACCTGCGTGGAGTCTATCAACCTCATGATGATGCCCTGGTGGTGGCAGTCAAGGTCAGGGTCTTCACCATATATAGGGTGCTGGTTGATACTGGGAGCTCGGCTGATATCATCTTCTGGGATTGCTTTGAAAGAATGAAAATTGGGAAAGAGAATCTTAAGCATGTTCGATCGTATCTAGTGGGCTTCGACGGGAATTCTCGTCATCCAGAAGGCATGATCTCTCTCCCGATGACACTTGGCATACCTCCTCGGGCTGTTATTGCGATGATAGACTTCCTGGTGCTGAGATGTCCTTCCAGCTATAATGCAATAATGGGTAGACCTTCACTCTGCAAGTTGGCCGCAATGCCGTCTCCTTATCACCAGAAGTTGAAGTTCCAAACTGAAGAAGGCAGTGGGGAAATACGAGGTGACCAGGCCTCTTCTCGCCAATGTTATTCTACTCTTTTAAGACATCAAATGGGAGAGTCGAGCCGAGCTGCCGAAACATTAACTTTGGAAGAGCTCCAGCATGAAGATGAAGAAAGAGAAGCCCGCCGTCCTGTTTCAGTGGAGGGTCTGAAAGAATACCCATTTGATGAAAATCTTCCCGAGCGAACTGTGCGCCTCGGGGAGGGACTTGAGCTAAAAAGACAAAGGGAGCTCCTCTCAATTCTGAAGGATAATGCTGATATCTTTGCCTGGTCTGCCGAGGAGATGCTTGGAGTCCCTCGGGAGGTGATCGAGCATCAACTCAATGCAGATCCAGCTGTCAAACCAGTCATTCAAAAGAATAGAAACTATGCTCCAGACCGCCTCGCAGCTACTAAAGAGGAGGTTGATAAACTCCTTAAAGCAGAGTTCATTCGGGAGGTCCAATACCCCGAATGGCTCTCTAATGTAGTCATGGTGAAGAAATCCTCCGGAAAGTGGAGAATGTGTGTAGATTTTACAAATCTCAATAAAGCTTGCCCTAAGGACTACTACCCCCTGCCTCTTATTGATAATCTAGTAGATTCTACTTCTGGATATGAAATGCTTAGCTTCCTGGATGCGTTCTCGGGATATAACCAAGTCTTGATGGCAAAATCCGATGAGGAGAAAACATCCTTTATAACCTCCCGAGGCACTTATTGCTATAAAGTGATGCCCTCTGGGTTGAAGAACGCTGGAGCTACGTTTCAGAGGTTGGTGAATAAAGTCTTTAAAAGACAGATTGGGAGGAATGTTGAAGCTTATGTTGATGATATACTTGTGAATAGTGTGACAGCTGAAAATCATGCCTCAGATTTGAAGGAAACGTTCGCAGCATTGTGGGCTCATGGAATGAGCCTTAATCCTAGCAAATGAGCGTTCGGTGTTAGATCGGGAAAGTTCCTCGGGTTTATGATTACACATAGAGGCATAGAGGCAAATCCCAAACAAATCCGAGCCATCATGGAAACTAGATCCCTCGAGGACCATAAAGGAGATACAGAGCATCAACGAAAAACTAGCAGCCCTCGGGAGATTCATTTCAAGGTCTGGGGAGAAAAACCTTCCTTTTTTCAAAGCCTTGAGGAAAGTACCGAAGGTGGAGTGGACCGAAGAGTGTGAATTGGCACTAAGTCGACTGAAGAATTACCTACAGTCGCATGCCCTACTAGTGAAACCGAAGCCTGGAGAGGAGTTACTTCTGTACTTAGCGGTTACTGATTCAGTTGTCAGCTCGGTCCTCACTAAGGATGAAGGGGGAATCCAGAAGCCAGTCTATTATACAAGTAAGGTTCTTACTGATACCGAATCGAGGTACCTCCCCCTCGAGAAGCTGGCTCTTGCCCTTGTCACATCTGCCCGAAAGCTTCGGCCATATTTCCAGTCTCACAAGATAAAAGTCCTCACTGATCAACCCCTGAAGCAAGTACTTCACTGTCCCGAATCCTCTGGACGATTAACCAAGTGGGTAATCGAGCTCGGAGAATATGATATTAGCTACGAGCCACGGACAACGATAAAGGCCCAGGTACTTGCAGATTTCATTGCAGAACTTACCATAACCGACGGGGAACATATCCACCCATCAGGAGAGTCCGAATTGCATGAACATTCTATTTCTCAGTGGGTTCTTTACACTGATGGGTCTGCAAATTCTGAGAGTTAGGGAGCTGGTGTGGTGTTGCAATCACCGTCAGGTTGGAGCACCTCGACGGTATTGAAGTTCAACTTCAAAGCAACCAATAATGAGGCTGAGTATGAGGCAATGATAGCTGGACTACAGCTCGCCCGAGGCCTAGGAGTCCAGAACCTACAAGCCAATACCGATTCACAATTGGTAGTTGGCCATATTACTAAAGAGTTCGAGGCTAGGGAGGAGAACATGTAAAGATACAGAGATATGGTTCAGAAACTCATTGATAGCTTCCAGAACGTCCATATCAACAAGGTTCCCCAAGAGGAGAATCAAGAAGCTGATCTCCTCTCAAAATTGGCGACATCTGAAGCGGAGATAAAGCAGCCCATCAGCATTCAGTACCTCACGGCGAGGACAATCGAATGTAGACAGGTTGAGGAGCTTCTTGACATCAACAGTGAAGAGTGTTGGATGGACCCCATATTGAATTACCTCCAAAATGATGCACTTCCTCCCGATCAGAAGGAGGCTCGCCGGATCATTGTTCGGGCAGCTCGTTACAGCATAATCGAAGGACAACTTTACAAAAGGTCCTTCACCTTTCCATATCTGAAATGCTTACGTCCGTCCGAGGAGAGGTATATTTTACAGGAAATTCACGGAGGGAAGGCGAGCGACCACCTCGGAGGAAGAGCCTTGAGTCACAAGGTGCTTCGGCAAGGTTATTACTGGCCCACATTGGCTAAAGATGCTGTCGAGTTTGTTCAGAAGTGTGACGCCTGCCAGCGTCATTCAAATGTCCAGCGGCGTCCTTCAGCTCACTTGACATCAAATGCAAGTGCGAGGTCATTCGCTTTATGGGGAGTTGATATTCTGGGTCCTTTCTCTGTCGAGGTTCGGCAAATGAAGTTTATTATTGTGGCTATTGATTACTTCACAAAGTGGGTTGAAGCCGAACCACTGTCTTCTATCACGGAGAAAGCTTGTGAGGCATTCTTGTGGAGGTCAATCCTTTGTAGGTTCGGGATTCCAGTGGCCTTTATAACTGACAATGGTCACCAATTCGCAAACTCAACCTTCTTATCATTCTGCGATAAGTTCAACATTGAGCACAGGCTAACTTCAGTTACACATCCACAAGCAAATGGCCAAGTTGAAGTGACCAATAGAACTCTTCTCCACAGTCTGAAGACAAGAGTTCTCAGTCATGGATCTTCTTGGGTTGAGGAGATTCCAGGGACCCTATGGGCGTATCGGACAACTACCCGAACCCCGACTGGAGAGACCCCGTTTGCTCTTGCATCTGGGGCCAAAGTTGTGATCCTCCCCGAAACAAGGATACCAACGCCCCGAACACAAGCTTTTGATCCTGAGGTGAACGAGGAGCGGCTCAGGGCAGAACTCGATCTATTGGAGGAGAGGAGGGATGAAGCAAACCTCAAGGCAGCAACTTATCGCCAGAGAGTGAAGCGCTTCGATGATAAGAAGGTGAAACAGGTAACCTTCCAAATCGGGGATCTGGTTCTAAGGGCGAATAAGTTCGATGGCAACAAAAGTCGAACGGGGAAACTGATCCCCAATTAGGAAGGACCATATATTGTTTAAGAAATTGTAAGACCTGGAACATACTGGCTCATTAGGATGAATGGGAAGAAATTAAAGCGCCCATATCACTCCGAACATCTTCGAAGGTACTATCAATAAAACCAGACCTTCAATTACAATTTCTTGAAAATAACATTCTTGTTATTTCAGCAAATACCTCTTTGTAAATATAATCCCTCATCGGGAAAAAGGCTTGAAGCACTTTGACCGCTTGGCCTGAACCCTCTTCGGGAAATAGCTTTAAGCGCTTCGATCGCTTGGCTATTACCCATCCTCGGGAAAAAGGCTTGAAGCGCTTTGACTGCTTGGCCTAAACCCTCCTCGGAAAAAGCTTTAAGCGCTTCGATCGCTTAGCTACTACTCCTCCTCGGGAAATAGCTTGAAGCGCTTCTATCGCTTGGCTATTATCCCTTCTCGGGAAAAAGGCTTGAAGCGCTTTGACCGCTTGGCCTGAACCCTCCTCGGAAAAAGCTTTAAACGCTTTGATCGCTTGGCCTTACTCCCCCTCGGGAAAGAGATCAAAGCACTTCGATCGAATAACTAAAACCTGTTTCGGGAAAAGTCAAATTCTTCAGTTGCTCAACTGCAATATGACTCGGGAAACCTAGAGTACCGTGGTTACTTGCCTAAAAGATACTCCAGTAACGCTAGATCATCATGATGATTTGATCAAGGCATGAATGCAAAGTACAACAAACAAACACATTGATCTGAAGACAGAGAGAGTCAACCAAAATGCAAAGAAGATTTTTATTCACATGAGATCCGAACTACAACTTGAGTTATGAAAGGAAAAGTAAACTACAACAAAACAAGACTGACTGTTGGACTCAAGACTCAGGAGCTTCATTTCCTTCGACAGCAACAATGGGTTGATCAACGGGAGTAGCCGTGACCTCAATATCATTTTCAACCCCATCTTGAGCTCTTTCGGTAGCACCGCCCTCTGCTCCTATTCCACCCTCTTCTCCCGAAGAAGGATCCTCTAGTCATTCATCTTCAAAGTCAACATTGAGATCCTCTCCGACGAGATACTTCAGGCCCTTCTTGTAGGTCAGTGTGGAGAGGTCAACTGGGAGGGTTTTCAAAGTTTCCTCAAGAACCACCTGCAGAACCAACTCCCTAAGGACTCGGAAAGCATCATTACCACCTGCAAGGAACCCAATATTATACCCTCCAGCCTTCTCACTGGAACAGATAGCCTCAGCTTCTTTGATTTGATCAAAACAGAGGCTCAAAGTTTCTTGGTGAGAAGCCAACTCCAAGGAAAGTTTCTCTTTCGCTTCTTTCAGCGAAACAATGAAACGATTCGCCTCATTAAGAATGGTAGATTTATCGTTCAGATCTTCCTGGAGCTTTCTGTTCTCCTCAGTCAGAGCCTTCATCTGTTCCCTGATCTGAGTCAGTTCCGAGCTCGTTTTGCTGAATTCCTCCCTTAGCCGCAACCATTTTTCTTCAGCGAGCTTGCACCTGGCTTCCAGAGCTCCTTAACCCTTAAGCATTACGTCGGCAGCGGCTCTGTAGCTCTTTATTTCCACATCCAAAGGCTTAACTCTCTCCTCTAGCTTCCTCTTCTCATCAAGAAGTTTCTGACTTTAGGCAGCGGAAGAATCCAGAGAGGTTTGGAGTTTATCTCTCTCCCCCTTCAAGGCAGAGAGTTCATCCTTCAAATTCTGAAAATCACCTTCCCAAAGAGAAAGGGCAAGGCGGAGATCCTTCCTCTCTTCTAACAGTCGGGCGGCTCTATCAGAAAGAATGCTATTCTGCACAAAGTAAAACTTGAGATGTCAAACAATGCTAGAGAGAGACCCCCGAGAAATACAAAATAGGAGAATACTTACGGAAACTGCGGTAATTCGAAGATGGGCAGCTATCTCATCTTCCTCCAACTTGTCGAGCCTCGATTCAGAGTCTTCAGAACGAAGCAGCTCTAGACTGAAGGCCGCAAATTCAGGATTAAAGAAGAGTCCATTCAGAGGGTTCACCTTCATCCCCTCGAAACTACTGGCAATGGAGCTCTTTCCTTTATCTCCAGTGGCGGAACTTTTCCGAACAGGAGGGGCAGAGGTGGCCACCCTTTCCGGTTCTTCGATCCTCAACTGTCCCCTGCTCGAACGTCTTAGGGGAACAGGCGGGTCAGGAACAGATCCTGTTTCCTCGGGATCGGGATGAGTGGATGGAGGTTCTTCAACGACGGTTCCCGAGGCTCTTTCCCGAACTATGGGTTCGGGAACCACAGTAGCAGGAGGGATATTCGAAGTTGGACGAACACGAAACCGCCCCGCCGAAATGGGGACGGCGTCGTTGCTATCCACTTCCTCGATAGGAGTCATCGTTGGAACCTCCTCGGCAACTCTAGCGGGAGGAGCGATGAGGACGCCCACTTTCCTCACAACGCCCCTCCTTATAGGGCCGCTTGGTTCGGTCGCAGGGGCTCCCGAACTTACCCAATGGGCCTTATCTCTCGCCTCGGGAACGGTATTCAAATTCTTCGCCCCCGCAGCAACCCTCTTCTTCTGCAGGGGCTCTTCAGATGATTCGGCTCAGGAACCCTCCTTCCTCTTTCTCTTCTCCAATTTTGATGCTCTTAGCTAAGCCTCTTTGGCTCTAACAGTAGACAGCAAGTTACCGGCAGCAGCTTGGATATTAGCAGGCCTTCGCTCTACAGAACCAATACAGAAGATCAGATCAATGATGGGGTTGATCCAGTAATAAGAAGAAAGGGAATTTCGACACAAACCCTACCCAGGATGGTGTAGAGGCCACTAGCTTAAAGGATCTCCGAAGAGAGGTATGAATCAACCCGAAGGTCAGAACATTCTAAAAGTTTGTGATATTCATTCTCCTCATCAGGAGTGAGATCCATTTTTTCCATTGGATGAGATCTAGGAGTGCCCCACTTGGTTCGGAATGGGAAGTTCTCAGAACTGGAAACGAAGAAATATTTGGACTTTCAGCCTTTAAGTGAAGACGGCACACAGAGCCGAGGAAACGACGGTTCTGCCGAGCCCCAAAGAAGTACCAGTCGGTGGACTTCTCACGACTCAAACTGAAATAAAATTTAAACCTATCTACCGAAGGCTCAATGCCACCATGAAGACAAACAATGACGAATCCACAGAGGCATCTCCAAGAATTGGGAGCAAGTTGGGAAGGACAAATCTCAAATTCGTTGAAGATATCTACAAACAATTGGGGAAAAGGAAGCCTAAGGCCGCCAATCAAAGCTTCATAATAAATAGCGATTTCCCCTTCCCTTGATGGAGAACTAGCACGCTCAGAAGCACTAGGAATCCTATAACTCAAAGAAGAAGGAACTCCAAAAATACTATACTCTACGGGTTCGTTTGATACGTCAAAAAATGGGGGACAACACAGGACAACTTTTTTTGTCCGTTGTTTGATTTGCAAATAGATAAAGGTACAACACAAAAAGTGGTTTGAGCACACGACAAGTGGTTGAAATTTTTGTCGCCCAAAATATACGGTACAAATTTTTAAGCGAGGGACGGCACAACTTAAAGACAAATTTGCCCCTAAGTTAAATTAAAAATTATAACAATACCCCAACTTTAAGACAAATTTAATCCCAACTTATATTAAAATTTACAACAATACCCCCAACTTAAAGACATTTTTGCCCCTATCTATATTAAAATTACAATAATACCCCCACCTTAAAGATAATTTTGCCTCCAAATTATATTAAAATTACAACAATGCCCCCAACTTAAGAACGATTTTGCTCCTAATTTATATTAAAAACTTACAATATTGCCTTCTCAAGTTAAAGACAATTTTGCCCCCAATTTATTAAATTTACAACAATGCTCCCTACTTAAAGATATTTTTGCCCCTAACTTATATTAAAATTACAACAATGCCCCCAATTTAAACATAATTTTGCCCCTAAATTACAACAATACCCCCAACTTAAAGACAATTTTGCTCCCAATCTATATTAAAAATTACAACATTGCCCCCAACTTATATTAAAATTACAACAATGGCCTCAAGTTAAAAACAATTTTGCCCTCAACTTATATTAAAACTGTAAAAAAATTTACTCCAAAACAACATAAGAAAGCACAAGGGTATTATAGTAATTTTATAGTTTTTTGTCCAGTATTTGTGCAAAACAAACGGAGAACAGCACAAAAAGTTTTGTGTTGTCTATTGAATATCAAACAAAGAACAGTACAAACAGTTGTGTTGTCCCACAACCACTTGTACTGTACTGTACTCTTATGCTGTTCTCTTTCGCGTATCAAACGGACCCTACGGCTATCTCATTGATTCGTTCAGCAGAAAGCAGACACGGGTACTCATTTGAACAGGCGTTCGGATTCGGTTTTTTAAAGACAGTTTGAACTACCTCAGCTTCTTGTTCGGGAAAAGACACCGCAGAATCAACAGGTGAAAAAGGAGATCTCGTACCTGGAGCCATCTGCAAGCGCTCTGGAGAGAAAGAAGAAGCGTGGCATAGACTACTCCAAGAAACAGGCGAAGGAGGAAGCAAATCTTTGGCGGTTTGGGGGGAGATCTCTTTAAATAGAACCCAATCGGCGTTACGATATCTGAACTGTCATGATCCAACTCGACGGACCGGATTCCTTCTCGAAGAAACAGATGATCTGAGACGTCCATTCAAATTCCAAAATCGCAAGGTCAAGATCAAAACACAGACTCGGAACCCATCAGATGAGCGCCACGTGTCACCAATAATGGGACCAGCCACCATATTGAAAGATCATCATTGCTTTGAACGGCGCATACTTTTGGAAAGACACAACGATATACTAAAAAGCGCGTCGCATTAAATGCGCCTTACAGCCAAGAGCAGTGAACCGATACCACGTCAGTTAGAGAAATTAGCCCCAGATCAAGCGCTACCTTATGACACAAGACAACCCAGGACGGAACAGCCAAACAGCAATTCCCCGTATGCTTAGCTAACGCAAGCATACTTGGGGAGGGACTGAATGATGAGGATAAAAACCGAGGAGCCTTACACCTGACACGTGGATCAATCCTATCCTTTGATCCATGCCAGTAACCCCCTCGAGTCCCCGCTCAGAGTTATCCTCCTCGGGAAATAGAAGGAAGACAACCGCCTCGGTTCTCTTAAGGCAAACCTCCTCGGGGAAATTGGCTTACCTCTTCGGTTTTCAGAGGCCGCGCTCCCCAATCTCAAGAAGGCACCACGCACCCGAAGTTCACAAAGTCAGCGCCACGAACCGAAGGACTTGACACCCTTCTAGAAAGAATTACAGTTAAGACCGTTGAGATCTAACTGAATGACAGCCTGGCGATCTAGAAACATCTAGAAGAAAAGGCCGTTAAGATCTAACCGAATACCAGCCTCGCAATCTAGAAACATCTAGAAGAAAGATGAGCTGTCAACCTAACTAACTCCAGCTGGCACCCACGTGGCCTATTAGGAGCTAATCCACTAGCCTATACGTGGTCTATTGAGTGTGACTTGCTCCCCAAGCAGCTCCCACTCCTTGAAGCCTATAAATAGAGGAGCTCACCAAATCATCTAACACCGCTGGATGATCGGCGAAGCCCTGCCTCTCCAGAAACTCAAATTCCACCAATAATCTTGTAATCTCATCGATTTGATAGTGAATTCGTCTCCAATCGTGGAGATCTTCCGTGGTTTTCTCAATCTCATCCAAATCTATCCCCAATCAAATTACAAATTCAATTGTTGGGCTAAATCAAGAATTCTCTCTGATTTTCGCATCAACATAATACAAACATGTTTATAATTAATTAATTAATTAATTATATTCAATACTATTATAATAAATTAAATATTTATAATTAAAATTAATTAGTTACAATAATTTTGATAGTTACTTAAATATTTATCTATAATAATTAATTAATTATAATACTTAAATATTTAAAAATTAGTTACCATTTAACCCACCTTATTATTATATATAATATTATTTATTTACATAAAGGGCATAAAATCATTTTCTCACTATCTCTCCTTTTATTTTTCTCATTCCCAATACACTACCCTTTCCGGTTCCTTCCAATCAAACATAGTTTTCATTCTCATAGTATTCTCATTTCGACTCATTCCCATTCCATTCTCATTCCGTGAACCAAACACGACATCTTAAGAATAAAGGCATCTTAACAATACCAATCAAATAAAGAAATCACAAACCATAACCTTTAGAAAAAAGTAGTCATTATTATTGGCTATTTGATCCATGAAAAATTGGAGAAGGATGTTGGCAAACTTCTAGCAAACTTGGTTAATAACCACTGTTCATATGAGATAGATTGGCAATTGCTGCCCTAATTTTTCACACAACAAAATCCATCAGTGCGCTAGACCTAGTGATAGGGAGGTAGTCCCCGAGCAGACGGGAAGTGAAGTAGCATCTGGGGCGCTCAATAAGACTTTCCACAGTGTATCAAGCTCCCGGCCCCCAAAAAGAGTCCAAAAACTGCTGCACTTCCTAGGGTGGTCTGCCCAATATATCTGATCTTCAACAATCCCGGGACCTGTATAAAATATGTTTCATTAAAATGTCAAATTGGAATCACATGAAGTACCAACCAGAATAACCTGTATGTTACTTGTTAGGGAACCATAGTTGACATACAATAATCTTGAATTTCCAGTATTAACTAAATATTAGATCAAAAGAGTACGGCCCATCATCCAGAAAGATAAAAAACCAATTCTCTCAGTAATTCCATCTATGGTCATCCCGAGAAGAGTTCAACATAGACACAGGCTTCTTCAGTAACATAGCTACATTTGGCAATTAATGAGCCCATACTACCAAATAGTTTTAAGACTACTTTGTTAATCAGATTTGAGTACTGTTATGTTTACTTATTTCTCCCAAGGGAACCATGACCCATGGTTATCCATCATTTCCAAGCCATATTCAATCATTAAGTTTGAATTTTTTTTTTTTTAATTATTACCTCCCTTTCTCCACATCAGCCTAAAAAAGTAAGGTCCGTATCTCATTGCAGCCATGTCTAATATGACTGATTGTTTGGATCCAAACCATCTCATATGGTTATATTTAATTGGTTATAGTTCCAACTTTACTTGATTCACATGGTTTTACATTGATCCAAAGCTTACACCCAAAAGTTTAACACGTTTGTCTGGCAATTAGTTATATAGAATCTTGAACACTTTCCATGGCAAATTAGGAGATATTGAACAGAATACGCATTCTACCATTTTGGATGCTAAACAAATCACAAAAAGCTTTTGATTTCCCAAGCTAAATTGAAAACACTATGTATTCATATCAAAGGCACACATGAATATTTGCAGGAACTGATCATTGAGGCACATTCAGTGAAGTATCCATTAAGAAAATAAAAGAGATTAAAAGTCAAAACTTCAAATGATGTGAAGCCAAAATACAATGATAACACAGGAAAATTGCAGCATACTTATGAGAAAGAATGAGGAGACTTGTAAAATCATTATGAAAATCACCCTTTAGATCTTTATATACCTTCATGTTTTCCTTTAGGAACAGTACATAGGAACTTGAGCTAAATAGGAGTACAGGCAATAAATAGGAAGAATATTTGATCCGAAGAGGTTAAGCGTCTTTAAATTTGGCTGTGTAGGGAATATACAAAAAGATAATGTTATGCGATAGAAATAATCACGCCACTCTGGCAGAGATTAGGAAACCTAAATGACTACCTGCAGTAGCAAGGACAGCAACATTAGTGTTGATCATGGCTATGAAACAGATGTGCAGGCCACAAAATTTGGTATCTAGACTGGTGACCTAACTGTTCTTTTTAAGTTGCTTCAACAGAAACACATGTTAGGAAACTGTTAAAATTCCTCAAGAAAATTAAATCAAAAAGATGATCAGGTTGATCTCCACATACACTAGAGTGAAAAGCTATCCTAACAAGAAGATCTGATCAGCATGTTCTCCAATTTTCATTGTTCTATAATTGGCTTCCATGTATTCTCTTTTTTGTTTTCCCAGAGGCCACAGAACCTACTAAAGATGCAACTTTCATTGAGGATAAGAAAACTACTACCAAAAAGGATGAACTTATTTAGAAAATGCAGGAACATTGCTATATAAAATACTCAATTTTCTATTTTGTTTTAAGCATATAACTCTAAATACTATAAAAGACACCACATTCAATCATATATTTCATCATAAATTCAATTTTATCTTCCACAGTTATTTTGTCGTCTCTTAGAGAGCCAACTACTTTATTAATTATAAAATCAACTATCCTCCTCTTACATACTCCCAAAGCCATTTTCTTGTGTCTAAATTCCACCAACAGCATTTTTTCCCCCAATCCAGAAAATGTTGGTGCTACTCTAGTTCATAAACTTTGTGATTTGATCACATAACCAATAATGGCCTATTTGGTCTCCATGGAAAGTAGTTAAAATAATAGTTGGTCCGAAAGATGCCACAAGCATAGTCACCTTGAAAGTGTACAATAATAAAGGCCTCAAACCTAATCAATAAATATAATATATATTTGACTTGTATTGAGTAGAGGAAAATCATTATAAATGTTGTATTCAACTAAGCTAATTGGGTAAAAATTTGATTAAGCGAATGCAAAATAATACATGCCTATGAACAACTTGATATATGCTTAGGAGATTGAACAAATGAAAAAATACATGCCTAGGAACAAATTAAGACCTTATATCCTACCTCCAATTAGAATCCATTTATATATAACTTAATGTGAGGAATGGTGTTTGTGACATAGAAATACAATATATCTTATAAATCATGATGGCAAAATCAAGGGAAACACAATGCCACCATTCAACTACAGTATATGAGGGCACTATAGAATCACACAGATGAACTCTATCATAATAATTAAAAATTTATATCTTAATCAAGCGTAGTACCTGTTAATTCTACCCATCTGGAAATCATAGTTAAAGTTCCACTCTAACTGCAAGATAAAAGTAACTATAGCAAGATAGGAAGTAGGAAGGACAATTTGTAGCCATCCACATGTTGGAAATAGATGAAAGCATCCTAGACCTCTACCATTAGTGCTTGGATGGCCACCTTGTCTCCTTCTGGACAACCAAACAAATATCCAAGTGCCAAACCATAAGCTAATAAATTGCCTAGAAGACTAATGGTTTCCACAAATAGAGATTTCACCTTTGTCAAAGAATTAAATTTCAATCATAAGGATCTCATAACAGTTCCACGGAGTAGTTATATTTCACTATGAATTCACTTGAGTTTACAGATGTGACAATAAAGTGTGCAATACAAGAATAATTTGGAAAACCTGAACACAGTTCCTATCCTTCAGCACTTTCCTTTTCTTGATGTAAGGTTCCTATGCTTAAATCCAACATATCAAAAAATGACAGAAGAATAGAGGACAACATACCACAGATTAGTTTTGAATAAAACTTATTTAATCAACTATTTTATGAAAATTTAAGACTAATTTAAAAATTCTAGGTTTTAAAAATTTTCTAAACTTCTAAATATTTTATTATTTTTAATTTAATAAGGCTATATGGCCCACTCACAGAAGATCCACATAGCCGATGGTTTGAGGAAAGAGTGGGCAATGTGGTTCCCATTCTAACAGATTCATCCACTAAAGCCCTTGCTTACCCGTGCATCTCTAAGCACCACACTTCGGTGCTTACTTCCACTGGCCTCTTCTTTCATGTTTGGTGCTTATTCTATGTCTTCTCCCCCGGGCCTCTAACACTCCAACTTTCCAATAAAACAGATCTTCTAAGCATGGTTATCCAATCATTCATAGTGTTGCTGTCGTCTATCATTGGGACAATTTTGGCCCCAATAAAATGGAAACATCTTGATTGGTGCCAATTATATACCAAATACTCAGGGTACTCAGAGTACCATCTTGGCTGTATATTTTGTAAAATATGAGTTAGACATGATGGACAGCTGCATCCGTACGTACATGCAGCTTCCTGAGCCAATTTCTAAATCTTTGATAACAGGCTCTGAATTCTGAAGTCTTATAAATGATTTGAATTAAAAATGAAGAGCAAATTTATGCAGATTTAAATACAAAATTCCTCCAGGCTATATAAAATCTTTGTCAGTAGGATCAAGAGCAAGAAAAGAAAACTCATGTGATACTTCCTCGTCATGTATTGATTGAAGAAGAGTTTAAAGGTGGAAAATATTTCAAAAATGTGCAATGTTAAAATACCACACATGAAATAAAAATTTTAAAAAAAAAGAGCTTACTTCAAATATACAATAAGGCAATAATTGGAATTTAAGAATTAAGTCTTCACAATGATTGACAGAATTACCTTGTATCTAATAGCTTCGTAAGTCCCATAAACAGCACCTGCAAAATGCATACATAATTCTTAAAAATATCATCAGAAAGATCTCATGAAATTTGTCACTAGATGTAGATTAGTGATCTGAGCAATAGGATCATCACAGAAAATGTTCCAATACAGATAATTAGACACTACAAGTTCAGGCACTGAACACACTATCCCAAAACAAGTGATGGGTCCATCAAACCTACCAATCAAACACATTCATTAAGAAAAATAGAGTGATAATTATATATGTTAGCAAAACGTGTAGACTGCACTACAAAAGTAATTGAAAAATAAATAAATAATAAAAGATGGAACCTTCAAGGGAAGAAGGAAGTGCATATCATTAATATCCAATATTGGTTGAACAACCTAGCTTTGATGGTGATTTAAACCTCAAGAACAAAATCATCAGAAGACTTTTGCTATGAGATGCACAGTTCATCATGTAAGCAGCAAAATTTGTCATGACAATATCACAATATAAGCAGCAAAATTTGTCAAACTATTTTCAGTGTACATTGGCATTGCAGCACCATCATCTACCTACTAGGATTCTATAAACACGAGCAAATTAAAGAATAAACACTCCAGACACACCAATCATGGCCATGGCTAGCAAACAGGAGAACAAAGTCAATAAGTAGGTCTAGGGTTAGGGTTTTGCCCACAAGGAAGGTAAGAGGGATTATAAGGCGATATAAAGAAGAGAAAGAGGGGAAAGGGGTGTACCAACAGCACCACCGACGGCGCCGCCAACCGCAACGCCGGCCGTGACGCGAGCAAGACAGCCATCTCTCGCCATCCTTCTTTCTCCGCCTTCTTTTTATTTTTAATTTTAATTTTTCTCTATTCTCATAAATCTAACCGGTCCAATCCAAGCGCTCTTCTAACCTTTTATAAAGGCCTCATTGGTTTCGGGATATACTTGGGATTTTATTAAGGCTATATCCCAATTCCAAATACCAGCAAATTATGTAACCAAGTTTCTGATTATTTTTTTTAATTTAATTCGGTGTGTTTGATTGGGCTTATTTTCCATGGAAAATTTTTCCACCACCCATTTTTCAGCATTTGGGTTGTTTGATTAACAAAATTTTTCATGAAAGTTTTTTCCACAAAATTAGTCAGGTGACCTCTTTTCCCTCAAATTGGTGGAAATATTTTCCTCTCCCAACCCAAAGAAAAGTTTTCCATGAAAAATGGGAGAGGTTATATGAAAAAAAAAATCAAAATAAGGATTAGTCTTGGTTGTTTGAATTTCAAAGAGCTATAGATGTACACAAACATTTTATATCATCATTTTGAATTTTTTTTATCCTTTAAAATTGCTTATATTTTTTATTTTTTGAATTTCAAACTTTTATCTCATCATTTTGAATTTTTTATCCTTTAAAATTATTTATATTGTGATTAATTGGTTCATTGCTCAGAAAAAAAGTTAATTTTCTATGAAAAATATTAATTTTCCATGCAATCAAACAACAAATATGCTTTTTTCTATGTAGAATGTTAGATTTTTCATGCAAAATAAGGGCAATCAAACAACAAAACAAGAATTTTCCATAAAAAATATAAGATTTTTTAACAAGAAAATAATGACAATCAAACAACCACTTTCTCGTTTTCTATAGAAAATTTTGCCATGGAAATTTTTTTTTCCACCAATTTTCTATCTTGCAATCAAAATTTTTTTTTTTTTTTGGTATGTGAGAAATGGATTTTCACAAGCTGAAACAAAGATAAGGGATAAAAAGGTCGGATAATTTTTAATTAATAAATAATTGTAAAATAACACTATTTGAAAAGATTGACAAAATAATCTTAATCCTGAATCTCAAATTTCAATGTAATTGTTTTTTTTAAATAACTCAGATAAAGTGGCCATTTAGAATGGTTTCATACCATTTTATAGAGTTTTTAAAAATAAATAAAAATTATATATTTATATTAATTTTATCACCTTAAATTTGTATAAAATTAACTTAAAAATCTTGAAATAGTTAAAAGAAAATTAACATAAAGATTTATTATTAGGATTAAAATATATTAAAAATATTAGGTGGCGTTTGGTTTGTTTTCCGTTTTCCGTTTTCTGAAAAGGCTCAAAACACAGAAAATGAAAAATGTGGAAAATGGAAAACACAGAAACTGGAAAATGGAAAAGCTGTTTGGTTGGAAACTGTTTTTAGAAACAGAAAATGAAAATGCTGTTTGGTTTAATAGAAAACCAAATATAGAAAACTCTGTAGTATGTTTTCTGGTGATTTTATCAAATATGTATAAACAATTTTTTTTAACTCTTATAAAATAATATAATAAATGTAAAATAGAATTATAAATCAACATAATAATTGTAATAACAAAAGTTCAAAATATAAAAAATAACAAATGATAAACATGATATTTTTATAAAGTTCAAAATATAAAATAATGACAAACATGATATTTTTATAAAATTTAAAATATAAAAATAACAAACATAATATTTTTATATATTTTATATATAATAAATAAAGTTTAAGAAAATATATTTTAAAAAATAAAAAAAATTGATAAACATAATATTTTTATAAAGTTTAAAATATAAAAATAACAAATATGATATTTTTATATATTTATGTAATAATCAAAGTTCAAAATATATTTTAAAAAATAAAAAAAATGGCAAACATGATATTTTTATAAAGTTCAAAATATAAAAAAATAAAAACATGATATTTATATATGTTTACAATAACAAAAGTTAAAGAAAATATATTTTAAAAATAAAAAAATGATAAACATGATATTTTATATATTTTTATAATTAATTTTGGAGTTTGGTTTATTTACAACAATGCCACTACCTTTTCCAATCGTTTTCCAAACCTAGAAAACGATTTTTTTTCGTTTTCCGTTTTCCGTTTTCCAGACCCTATTTGTTTTCCGCCTTTTCCAGAAAAGGGTGCAACCAAACGCGTTTTCTGCGTTTTCCGCGTTTTCCAGGAAATGGAAAACGCAGAAAACGTGGAAAAGGCGGAAAACGCCCATACCAAACAGGCCCTTAGGTTCTCACTAAAAAATTAAATGGAATCGGAAATTCTCTAACTAATTCTCCATCTTGAATTTTTAGAAAAACAAAAATAAATATTGGGTTCTTATACTAAAAATAATATCTCAACAAAAAACCATAAAATTAATTAAAATTTTTGTTTCAAAATAAGAAATTAAATTATTATGATAACCTTTTAAATTTTAAGATTTAAAAAATATTTTTAACTTTGTATTCAACTTTTTAGAAAATTGCTTGCATAGCTCGGGCAAAAGCATGTATTTGCTTAAAGGCTTTGCTAGGATGAGGTGGAGGGTTTCATAAGGTAAGGTAGGGTAAGGTAGGGTAAAAAAGGGCAGCCCGGTGCAACAAAACTCCCGCATGCGTGCGGGGTCCGGGGAAGGGTCGGACCACTTGGGTCTATTGTACGCAGCCTTACCCTGCTTTTTTGCAAGAGGCTGTTTCCACGACTCGAACCCGTGACCTCCTGGTCACATGACAACAACTTTACCGTTGTGCCAAGGCTTAACTAATAAGAGATTTTAAACCATATCTTGTTTGGATAAAAGGTAAGGTAAAATAAGGTTTTTACCAATGTTTTTAAAACCAGACCGAGATGCGAACCGGTCTCACAATTGGGTCACGGGTTTGTCGGTCTAACCGGATGACCCATTTTGGTCGGATCGGATGATGTCATAAATATAAATAAATATTAAAATATATAAATATATATATTAGATGTATTGTTTTAAAGTAACTGTTAATCTGTTATCCTATTTTAGTGTTTCTAAATAAGTTTAATTAACAAATGAATGGATAGATTGATCAAAGTGCAACCCAATCTTAAGAAGTAGTAAAGGGTTTCCACTCAAAGACGTTAAAAGAAGAAAAATGTAATTAATATATAAAATAGGGGAGAAAACTAGAAAGTAAAAAATCAGAAAGATACATTAAATTATATAGTTTGCATTAAATTATAACATCTTTAAGGTAGATAAATATAATAAATAGGTTATAAAAAAACAAGGAATATATATATTGTTAGTTCGAAATTTGGATCAAACTCCAATTTCAAACAACATTTTGAATTTTTATTTGAGATGGGAAGAAGAAGAATCGGGGGATCAAGGAGAAAAAAACTCAAAAAGCAAAGAACACCCAGCAATTTACGTGGAAAACCCTAAAAATGGGGAAAAACCACGATACTCTCTCCAGAGGTGAAATCCACTAGATCTCCTTCAAAATTATAAAGCAAAAAGAAGAAATGGAGATAGAGGAGAAGGAGAAAGGGATGGGGAAGATGACTCCAGTCGCCAGAGCAGCAGGGCTTCACCGGATCAGAGATGAATTGCCCTTCAACTAGGGGGCATGGGTATTTATAGGTCTGGAGACTAGGGTCAAGCTTGGAGATTAAGTCACTGAATTCGAGCACGTGGGAGCCAGCTCAGCAAATCCAGGTCAGCACGCTTCTAGATGCTTCTAGATTCCAGGCTGGCATCATAACCGTCTAACTGTCTCGTAACTATATAACCGTTCTGCCAACGGTCTAACTAACTGGGCTTCTAGAAGATTCTGGAATGTAGTGGAGGCAGCTTGTCTTCATGAGAGGTGCCGAGGTGCTCTTGGAAGAGCTCGGCATTCGAAGTGTTTTCCGAGATGAAGGAGCTCGGCTGCGCATAGGAATCAAGCAGAGTGCTACAAAGACTGTCACGTGGCTTGCGCGTGCTTGGTCATCTGTGTGCCACATGTCCTCACTTATATCCACCCTATCATCAGTCCCCCCTCAAGTATGCTTGCGATGAGCTCGGAAGATGAACGAATACTTTCGTGAATCATTCGGCGAAGTTAGCTAAGCATACCGGGTTACTCGAGAACCTATTCCTTTTTGCAGATACTTTCCGAGGCGATGCAGGCGGAGTGATAGTAAGTGTTATCTTTGATGCACAGTAGCTGCATTTAATGCTTGTCGCCTCACGATTTTCAACAACTTTCTCTTTTATAGTAGGGGTATGGCATGCAGTAATGGGTAATGATGGGCGCGTCTTTCGCTGTCCACGTGGCGCCTGTCCACGGTGGTTCCGTAAACGATGAGCCCTGTCCGCTAGATGGAAGGGACAGGTGTCAGGCGAGGATCATACGGTTTTTGAACGGTTTTATCTGCCATCGAATAATCCGTGCGCCCATTGAATCTCCTCTAATATCGCGCTGGACTCCTTATCGTTTTTGTTCATCTTCTTCTTCTTCAAACCCTGACGGCGGAGAGAGCAAGCTTTTTCTTCTGCAAATTCTTTGTTTTCTGAGAAAAACTCCAAGGTATGGCATCTTCTTCTTGCGCTGTTCCTTCTACTAGCAACGTAGGTACAAAACGTAGCAAACGGCAGTTTCCTTGCTCCGATTCATACCCCAGCATTCTCTAACAGGAGGAAGTTGATGCTGTAGTCAAGTATTATAGGATTAGGTATAGGAATTTCCAGCCTGAGATTAGGTTGCCTGGTCCTTCTGATCGAGCAAGCTTCGGTAGGGGCAGTGAGCTTGTCATATATGTAGATGCATTGCTGGGAGGACTTCGACTCCCATTTCCCCCTCTTTTTCTTGAAATCTTCCAGTCTTTCAACGTCTGTCCATCCCAATTGACCCTAAATTCTTGGAGATGTCTTTGCGGATTTGTGGTTGTATGCCTTGATCGCGGTGTTACTCCCACCCTGTCTCTGTTTGAGGCGTTATTTTGTCTCAATAGGGAATCCAACATGGATTGGTATTTCTTCGGAGCTAGACCCGATAGACGTTTTCTTGGATCTGTGCCGACCTCCATCAAAAGATGGAAGGAACGGTACTTCTTTGTTTCCATAGAAGAGGGCTTCGGAGTTCGGACTGTGTAGGGAGCACCTCGGACTCAGGTGTTAAGTAGCGAGAAGCTCTCCAAAAGAGAAACCCCCCCGCCTCAAGAAATTATGAAAATGCTCTCAGATTCCTCCTGAGCTCTTCTTGAATAACAAAATCTTACGAAGAAGTGGCCTGTTTTTAGTGAAGGGTAGGAACTGCTATATCCTTGTTGCTCTTTTCCGAGTTGCTTTCTTTTGTTGCTAACTGAACTTCTTTTTTCTGCATGTCAGGTGAAGGTATGGACCCTTCTAAGTGTGCCAAGTCCTTGTTGGACAAAGCTCGAGCTCGCGCTGAGAAGCTCAATACGGCGCGGTTGGAGAAGCAGAAGAAAGCTGAGCTCCTGAAGAAGGCGGCAACTGAGGAGCGTGGCACGGAGAGCGTTAATGAAGCTGCTGCTGTCGAAGAATCTTCCACACCACAGGGGAATGATGAGTTTTCCGCTCCTCAAGAGGTGGAGGTTGAGCTGCCTGTGCAAACTGAGGCGGTCACTAGAAAGAGAGCTCGAGATCCTGATGAAGTGGTTGAGGATGAACCAGCTCGGAAGGTAGTGAGCAGAAAGAAGAAAGTAGCCTCTAAAGGGAAGAAGAGACAGCCTGAATCAGCTTAGCCGCTTAATACTGAGAGGGCTTTGGCTATCTCCCCTTTATCCGCCAGTGCCCCTACGGACAAAGACACTTCCGCGAGCGATGGTAACACTGAATCTTGTCGTGACAGAGAAGGAGGGGGTCCCTAGGGGCAGAGGGACTCGGCGGAACCTTTCTCTTCAGTTCCTGCTGAAGAAGAGATTTTTGGACGCATGCCTAATCTTCCTGAGACTCTCAGGGATTTGGATGATGATGACGTTCAAGTCATTGGGGTGTCTGAGCAGCCAAATGTCGACCCCTTTATCAACTTCGAACCGGTTCGGGTCCTTGTTACTCGACCAACTCATCCTCCTCCAAGTTTTCGAGGTGGTGGTGGGGAAGTTCCGTTGGGGCAATCTCCTCGTCTGGCTGGTCCCAGTTTTTCCGAAGGCTCTAGGGGATCATTGCACTTGGATCCCAAAGAAGGGATCTTGGTTAGCGATCCCAGAGCAGCTGCTTCGACAATTAAGTCAATTTTGCCTGGAGAAATCGAATCTAGACTTGATCATTTAACGCGGCATGATCTAGCCGAGCTCCTTCGTCTTCAGGGGCTTTCTGTAAGTGTTTCTTTCTCCCGACTTTATTCGCCGCTTCGCTTATACTAATTTTCGATTTACTTTGGTGCGCATATAGAATCTGTTTCTCAGCCATCATGTTGTAAACATCTTAGAGGAGGAGGAGGAGAACCGGATGTCCCTACTCACTCAGTATGTCCGGAAGAGTAGAGACTTGGAAGCCGAAGTCGCTCGATTGAATGCAGAACTGAAGAAGAGTTCCGAGGAAAAGGACTCGGTAGTAGTGAGAAGAGCAAAGTAGGCAATTTGTCTTTGAAGCAGTCCAATGAGAAGGCCCAGAGGTATCTGGAGAAGGAGCTTAAGGCGAAAGAGAAGATCTCATCTTTGGAGAAGGAGATCTCTGTTCTGAAAGCAAACAATTCCGAGCTGAACAAAGATAAGGAGGTCGCTGAATCTAACTGCTCCTTCGCCGAGAAGAAACTTTCGGAGGCAAAAGCAGAGGCCAAGACCCTCTCTCTGGAGATATCTTCCGTGGTATTGCCGAGTTCCTGGAGAAAGAGAAAGGTGAGCTGCTCACGCAATTGAAGGAGAATGGAACTTTGTTGACTGCTGCCTAATCGGAAAGGGATGCTTTGAGAAGAGACCATGAGAGCATCTCGAGCGAACTAGAAGCTTGTCGAAATCACTATCTGAAAGCGAAAATAAAGTGAAATAATTGGAGGGGGCTTATGCTGAAGCTTCTCAAGTGGCTGAATCCGCTCTCGAGGAGGCCCGCGATGAAGGGAGGGAGGAAAGTTTCCATGTTTTGAAGGAGTTTGTCTTGAAGTTCCCCAATGCTGATTTCGCCAACCTAACTTATATTGGGGCCTTAGAAACTCTTGCTGGTGCGGCGAATGATGTTGATATTGAAATTTTGAGTCTTTTTCTTGGGCAGGGCCGAGATGAAGTTGTTCTTGATGCTAGTGAGAAGCTCGGCGCAAGTGGAGATGTTACCATACCTCCTCTAGAAGACAATGAGTAGTTCAGCTTCTGATGTTTTTGGTTTACCTTGTACTTTTCTTTTCTTGATGATGTATTGCTTTGACCGTTTCCCCTGTTACAAATGTCAATGTTATTTTGATAAACGAAATTCATGTTTACCTTTGTACAGAGCGGATTTTGAATTCATTGTGACGCTTCTGTTTTGCATTTCTAATCTTTCCGTTCTCCTTATGTTCCATCCATTGAGTTCTTTGGTGCGTGTTCTTACTCAAGATGATTCGAGCCTGGACCCGCTATCATCTTGCTTGGAGAATTGTGTAAGAGTTCCTTGATTTTGGATTTCCGAGATTCTTCAAGAGGAGTTCGGATTTAGTGAGTAGGTTTCGGAGGGGCTCTTCGATGGTATGGCGCTTTCACGGAATTGTCCTCATAGGCTAGTTGCTATCATATCACAGCTCGAGCCTAGACCCGCTGCTGTGTGTAGTAGTTAAGCACTTTGTGAGGATTTTCCAGGTTGCTTGCTATTTTTGTCATAGCTCGAGCCTTGACCCGCTGCCGTGTTTCTTAGCAAGTCCTTTTTTCGAAAGCGTTAGTTGGAGCTCCTTTGGGTTATGCTACAACTCGAGCCTTGGCCCGCTGTCTAGCTTTAAGTAGAATTCGAGAGCTTTGAGCTGTTTGCTTCTACTTCATGGGTGTTTGTTGCCAAAGGTTTGGGAATATTGTAGAACAGAGAGCTTTATTGATAGTACTTCCTAAGATGTTCGGAATTGTAAGGGCGTTTGAGCCTTTTTCCGTCCATCTTGGAGAGCCAATAGGTGCTAGGCTTCACAATCTCCTTTACAACATAAGGGCCTTCCCAATTAGGGTTAAGCTTCCATGTTCTACTTTTATTGCCTTCAAAAATATTCTTCCTCAAGACCAGATCTCCTACTTGAAATGTCACCTCTTTGGCCTTGGCATCATAGTGACGTTTGACCTTCTGACGGTACGCAGCAGCTCGGAGGGCGGCTTCATCTCTTTTTTCTTCCAATAGATCGAGCTCAGCTCGAAGCACTTCTTCATTACTTGTTGGATCAAAGGCCTGGATTCGTGGAGTTGGGACATCAATTTCAGCTGGAAGAACTGCTTCTACTCCAAATGCGAGCGCAAATGGAGTTTCTCCAGTGGGAGTTCGGCAAGTGGTTCGGTACCCCCATAGAGCCCCTGGTATTTCATCTACCCAATTGGATTGATTCCGAAGCACTCTAGTCTTGAGGCCGTGAAGCAAGGTTCTATTCATCACTTCCACCTGCCCGTTTGCTTGGGGGTGAGTAACCGAAGTAAGCCTGTGTTCAATTCCGAGCTCCTCACAGAAATTTTTGAATGTTGCATTGGCAAACTGTCTCCCGTTGTCTGTAATGAAGGCCACTAGAATCCTGAATCGATAGATCACCGATTTCCATAAGAATTTTTGGCATACCTTCTCAGTGATGGAGGAGAGGGGTTCAGCTTCTACCCACTTGGTGAAGTAATCAATAGCCACAATCAAAAACTTCATCTGTCGAGCTGCTCTTGGAAACAGGCCAAGGAGATCTACTCCCCAAAGTGCAAATGGCCTGGTATTCACAATAGGGGTGAGCTGGGAGGCTAGGCGCCGCTGGATATTAGAGTAACGCTGACATGCGTCGCACTTCTGGATAAATGCTTTCGCATCTTTCAGCAAAGTGGGCCAATAGTAACCTTGCCTGAGTATTTTGTGGCAGAGTGTTTTTGTAACACCCTTATCCTTTTCAGGACCCAGGTGTCACACCAGCCAGGTTTAGGGAATGAACCCTAAACCTAAGGCTGTAATCTGCTAATTAACTGGGAAAATAACAACAAGCGGAAGGTAATAAACAAACTAAATAACTTAAAACACCAACTCAATCTGAATTATTACAAAGCCAAATAAACATTGTTTTAAACGTAATGTCTCACAACACTCGAAATCAAATTAACATAAACTAGGCACGGAGTCAGAGCCAGCTACGGAGCATCATCATATACTCGTGGTCAAACGACCCTCTAGAAGAACTCCTGCCTAACGTCCTGCGAAAACAGTATCAAAAAGTGGGGCTCACGGAGCTCGGTGGCGAAAACAACACAACCGATTGTCTTGTACGGTATAAAAATAACTAAACTGTAAAGTAAAAGCGGCGTGCAAAGCAGGGAATAGAAAATCTTTGGATTAAAATTAAAAGCTATGCTTTGAATCTTGAGCAAGTAAGCATTGATCAAGGTATTCTCTTAAAATGCATATCGAGTTTACATTTCTCTGTCTTGTGAATTAAATATGAAAGCAAGCGTTCCCACAGGTAATGCAGTACTGTGCCTCTCTCTCTCTCTGAGATGAGCTCTATCTCTAGAAGGCGAGGAACGCGGCAACATCTAATACACAAGACTATTCTCTGACTACACATCTACTTCAATACTGTATGGCCAGCGACCAACAAGTATATATACTGAGTGGTAATTATATATATCGTCACACTAAAAGCATCCAGAAGGGATGGAAAGGGGTTTTGATTTTTATAAAATGGAAGTGCTTTTAAAGCAGATAGTTAGGACTTAAAGCGAATTTAAATCACCCCTCTCCTAACTTCGATTATGCGTACTCTCTGGCTCTACACGAGCCAGCATTGAGTCTATACATGTACATCAATAGAATGTAATCTAAGCTGTATTTGTATGCTTGTTTCTCTTTTTACATTCTTTGAATACTAAGCATGAAAATGGTTTTCATAAAACTCTGGAAACTTCATAAAACTTCGAGTTCATACTTCTAAAAGCTGAAAGCGTATCGTATAAAAATACGGTAAAGACTTCATGAGCTATGCAGGTAGATTTCCCTCACTTTAAGTCTGGTTTGAGCTTAGATAAACTCGGTCCTTCGATAGCGGACTTGCCTTTGCCCTTTCACGATAATATAAATAAGGATTCAATAAATTGAAGTCAGTATTCTTGATTCATTCTCCAATTAAGACTAAATAGAGCACGCGATAAAAATCACGGGATTCCCTTTCTAAGTATCTATACTTAATTCCATCTTCAACTTATCTTAGAACTACCACATGCTTCATTAAATCAATTACTTGCTAATTAATTGCATGATAAATCTAGATATATATATATATATATATATATATATATATATATATATATATATATATATATATATATATATCGGTAAAAATTTGGCAAAGACTCCTCATTTGCGGGGCTCCCAGAAATTTCTACAAACATTCACACAGTTCTAGACTCCATGAAAATCATACATAACTCTTCTACATCACCATTCTTAAATTTATCCACACGAGACATTAAGCATTCATTCATCAACTCATGCTCATCTCCTTCTCTAAGCCTTACTGACCTTCCTAAAATTCATCATCCATACCCTTAATTTTGTCCCTAATTGAGACAATTTAACACTACCTTAAGGGATATTTTTCCCAAGTTAGGGCTCACCGAAATGTTGAGAAATTAGGGAATTTGTTTGTCGGAGGCATCAAAGGTGGCGGCTCGTCGGTCGCGTGGTAGCTGGAAGGGGCGAAGCTTGGTGCGGGCGAGTGCCGGGCGGCCGCGGTCTGCGGGGTCGGCCTCCGTGGGGTCGACTGCCGGGCCCAAGCTACTGACGGCTGACGGGGCCAGTGGCCGGTGCCGGAGTCTGCGGCGGTGAAGCTGGCGGTCCCTCGGCCTTGAGCTCGAAGGGAGAGGCGACGGTTGTGAACGAGAGTGAGATCGAGAGAGAGAGAGAGAGAGAGAGAGATTTGCTTTCTCTCTCTCTTTCTCTCATCTCTGTCTTTTTAAAGACAGAGAGGCTTTCTTTTTATTTTTTTTTATTATTATTATTTTTTTATAATCTTTTCTTTAATCATTAAAGTATATTATACTTTAATACCCTTTTTCTTTACTTTATCTTTTACTTTACGTCACATCACTATTTAAAAATATTATCTTATTAATAATTATCAATACAGGCCGGATCCGAGAATCCCGGGTCGACGTCCCCGATGACACCTGGGTCAGAAGCGTCACGGGTTGTCTTTCTCTCGACCAGTCCGCGAATCTCGGCTTTTGACTCTCGGCGGATCTACTTTATCGGGACTCTAACTTTTGTCCGATATTCCTACTTAATTAATCTGGATTAATTAATATTTAATTAATCTTTGATTTAATTTATCTAACTCGGCTGACCATCCATCTCCAACTATTATATATAACTCTGGCCCGCCCATTAAGGCCTCTCTACTCCTATAGTTGCGAGGATGGATTTCGGTCCATTTTATTCTAATTTTCTTTAACTTCATATTAATATTAATTAATCTGTTTTAAGTTAATTAAGCTCATTAAAAATTCCAGAAATTCACTGAATTTTACTTAAGAGATTTTGGGATGTTGCAATTCTCCCACCCTTAGGAATTTCGTCCCCGAAATTCCCTTACTGTAGGTAACTAAAATAACTGAGGGTACTGTTCCCTCATCTGATCCTCTCTTTCCCAAGTGGCTTCTTCCACTTGGTGATGACTCCACAGCACCTTCACTAAGGATATTGTCTTGTTCCTCAATGCTTGCTCCTTCCTGTCGAGGATGCTTATTGGTCCCTCTACGTAGCTCAAGTCTGGTGCTAATTCTACAGCTGGTCCCACCAAGACTTGATTTGGATCCTTGATGCACTTCCTCAGCATCGACACATGAAAAACATTATGTATCCTCGACAACGCTTCTGGTAGGATGAGTCGGTATGCTACAGGACCTACCCTGTCGACTATCCTATACGGCCCAATGTATCGTGGGCTCAACTTCCCACGCTTCTGAAATCGAAGTACACCCTTCCATGGTGATACTTTCAGGAACACCTCGTCTCCTACCTCGAACTCCAAATCTCGACGACGGTTGTTGGCGTAGCCCCGCTGCCTATCTTGAGCCTTCCTGATGCGCTCTCTGATGAGTTTGATTTTCTCTGAGGTGATCTGCACTAGCTCTGGGCCTAGGATCTTCCTTTCGCCTTCCTCATCCAAACATAGTGGTGTTCTGCATCTTCTACCGTATAGTGCTTCATACGGTGGCATACCAATGCTTGTCTGGTAACTATTGTTGTAGGCAAACTCCAACAATCCCAGATTCTCGTCCCAACTCCCGGGAAGCTCCATAACACAAGCTCGTAGTAGATCCTCTAGTATCTGGATGGTTCTCTCTGATTGTCCATCTGCCTCCGGGTGGTATGCCGAGGTCAGGTTCAATCTCGTCCCCAATGCTTTATGTGACTCTCCCAAAAATGGAAGGTGAATCTTGGGTCTCTGTCAGATACTATAGATACAGGTACTCCGTGTAGTCTCACTATCTGGTCAACGTATAATCGTGCTAATCGGTCTCGGGAATACGTCATTTTGATTGGAAGGAAATGAGCTAACTTGGTCAATCGATCGATGATTACCCAGATAGCATCCTTGCCTTGACTAGTTCGTGGTAAACCAGTCACAAAGTCCATGGCTATCCGCTCCCACTTCCATTCTGGAATCTGTAAAGGTACTAACAACCCTGATGGCTTCTTATGTTCAGCTTTGATCTGCTGACAGATCAAACACCTAGCCACATACTCAGCAATGTCCTTCTTCATCCTCCTCCAGACGTTTTCTCTAATGTTGCGGTACATCTTCGTGCTCCCTGGATGCATAGCGTAAGCCGAGCAATGAGCTTCTTCCAATATTAATTGCTTGAGCGCTTCGTCATTGCGTGGCACATAAATCCGTGTACCAACTATCACTGCTCCATCTGAAGATAAGGAATAGTCACCACGTCTCTTCTTCTGTAGCTTCTTAGCCAGCTTCTTCAACTTAGGGTCTCGCATTTGAGCTTCCTTAATCTGGCTCAATATCGTCGGGCGCAGGTGGAAATTTGCTAATAACACCCCTAGCTCATCTACTGAGAGCTGGACCCCAGTAGATCTCAACTCGTGCAACTGTGCGAAGTCGGTAGTCCCCAACCGTGCCATCGTCTTTACCTTTCGAGGCGTCAGCTACAACATTCGCCTTGCCAGGGTGGTACTCGAGCGTCTGATCGTAGTCCTTGGCTGACTCTATCCACCGTCTCTGCGCGTATTCCTCCACGGCTCATCAGGTACTTCAAACTTTTATGGTCGGTGAAGATTTTACAGGCTTCACCATATAAATAGTGTCGCCATATCTTCCAAGCAAGGACCACTTAGATGTAATACCTGCCTCTACTAAATGTAACACCCATCCCTCAATGAAACGGATGTTACACCAGCCATATCAAGAAGATATGATTAAAACTACTAACAATCGGTATACTCCAAAGACTTTTAATCATAAACATAATCTGTTTATCACAGATAGTCAACCCAAATAAAATCAACATATGGCCACATCGCCCCTGAAGTCTAGGCAACATGACCTCAATTATAGAGTAGTAGTTATACATCACAAGTCTTTTATTTAATACTAATACGCACTAGAGAACGCAAGAGTCAACCACGATTACTCATTCTTGTTCATCTGGGATGTCATCCGGTGCAGCTGCAGCCTGTTGTTGTGTCACCATAAGGGCCTGTGCCATCAGATTAGCCTGAACTCCTCGGCCTCCTCGACCTCCTCGGCCTCCTTGAGATCTCCCCCCAGAAGATCCTCCTCTATTGCTCCCACTACTACCCACTGAGTATCCACGATGGTGGTACAGCACTTTGGCCTCCGGCTTGGAGTTGGGGAACCGTACCAACTCCACTGAACTAATAGGGGACATTCCTTCATATAATGTCACGGCATTGGCTGATGATAGCAAATGCCTACTCCAAGGCCCGCTCGACACTCTCCGGAATGATATCTCTTGCAAGTAGGGCATTGGGGCTTCTTCTGATTCTGGCTTCCTGTAAAAGAGCCGTCACTACTGCTGGAGTTGCTCTTCTTGGCAGTCATGGAATCGACGCTTTGCACGAGAATCGAGCATACTTCTCTTCTTTGACTTCTCCGTGCGTCGCTTCTGCTGGTCCATGCTTGATTCAACTCTGAGCGAGGCCTCCACCAGCTCCGTGAAGTCCGAGAATCCTGACAACGTGACGCTGTTCCGGATTTCGTCACGTAATCCTCGCTCAAATCTGCGACACTTCTGATGTTCATTATCGGTATAGTCGGGTGCATATCTCCCAAGATCTGTAAATTTGGCCTCATAATCGGCCACAAAGAGACTGCCTTGGAACAGGCGAAGAAACTCCTCGTGCTTCGCGTCACGGTAGATTTGAGCCATGAATTTTCTATCAAATGCCGTCTTGAATTCGGTCCAAGTAAACACAGTTTGGTTTTGGGCGTAGCAATATGCGAGCCACCACTGCAAGGCTCTCTCGGCTAACAACAAGGTGACAGTTGCTACTTTTTCTTCCTCCGGGCACATAAGAGCCTCAAATATAAGCTCCAGTCGAGTGATCCAGTTTTCGGCTTCCGTAGGGTCTGTAGTACCCTCGAATTGTGTGATTCCCATTTGCCGAGCCTTATTCACGTGGTCGTGCTTCTTCGGCTTTGGCTGCTGATATCCAAGGAACGCCTCAAATGATTGGGTCATCTGGTCGTACATCTGTTGCATTCCAGGGTTCTCAGCTGGCCCGGCTTGTGCTCCGGGTTGGTTATCGGGTCCAGGCTGTGCTCCCAGATAGTATCCCGAACGGTACTGTGTTCCCGGGTGGAACCCCGGTCCATACAGCATTCCCGGTTGGAATCCGGGCCCATAATACATTCCCGGCTGGAATCCGGGTCCATAAGACATTCCCGGCTGAAATCCGAGCCCATACGGTACTCCCGGCAGAAATCCGGGTCCATAGGCTCGATTTGAAATCCGGGCATAGTACATTCCGGATAAAATCCGGGTCCTTCTACATTCCTTGTTGAGGTCGGGTGCATGAAAGGAGTGGGACCCATACGCACAGTCTCCGCCGATTACGGAACCTCCTCGGGTTCGACATCCTCAAACTCGTGAACCTCAGTTACGGCGGTCCATAAGCTGGTGCGGGTTCCTCCCGTGGTATACGAGGTGGCCTTCCGACTCTTTTAGGTGCCATTCTGAAAAAGAGAGCGTGTCAGTAGTATTCTCTAACTCTCTGAAGCAAATATTAAACTTTATTCTACTGACACAACTCCCACCCTAAGGCTCCGACTACCCTAGGACTTCCTTAGGATTGACCTCGCTCTGATACCACTAAATGTAACACCCTTATCCTTTTCAGGACCCAGGTGTCACACCAGCCAGGTTTAGGGAATGAACCCTAAACCTAAGGCTGTAATCTGCTAATTAACTGGGAAAATAACAACAAGCGGAAGGTAATAAACAAACTAAATAACTTAAAACACCAACTCAATCTGAATTATTACAAAGCCAAATAAACATTGTTTTGAACGTAATGTCTCACAACACTCGAAATCAAATTAACATAAACTAGGCACGGAGTCAGAGCCAGCTACGGAGCATCATCATATACTCGTGGTCAAACAACCCTCTAGAAGAACTCCTGCCTAACGTCCTGCAGCGATTATCAAAAAGTGGGGTGAGCTCGGAGCTCGGTGGCGAAACAACTGTCGGGTGTCTTGTACGTATAAAATAACTAAAGCTGTAAAGTAAAAGCGGCGTGCAAAGCAGGGAATAGAAAATCTTTGGATTAAAATTATCAAAATGCATGAATCTTGAGCAAGTAAGCATTGATCAAGGTATTCTCTTAAAATGCATATCCGAGTTTACATTTTCTGTCTTGTGAATTAAATATGAAACCGAAGCGTTCCCACAGGTAATGCATGTACACTGTGCCCTCTCTCTCCGAGATGAGCTCTATCTCTAGAAGGCGAGGAACGGCAACATCTAATACACAAGACTATTCTCTGACTACACATCTACTTCAATATCGTATGGCGGTGACCAACAAGTATATCGATACAAGTGGTAATTCAATATATACGTACACTAAGCATCCAAGGGATGGAAAGGGGTTTTGATTTTTATAAAATGGAAGTGCTTTTAAAACAGGATAGTTCGGACTTAAAGCAAATTTAAATCACCCTCTCCTAACCCAAGTGTGCATTACTCTCTGGCTCTCACGAGCCCACGGGTCTATACATGTATATCAATAGAATGTAATCTAACTGTATTTGTAACTATTTCTCTTTTCTGTTACTGAATACTAAGCATGAAAATGGTTTTCATAAAACTCTGGAAACTTCATAAAAACTCAGAGTTCATACTTCTAAAACTGAAAACTGTATCGTATAAAAATACGGTAAAGACTCATGAACTGTACAGGTAGATTTCCCTCACCTAAGTCTGGTTTGAGCTTAGATCTGGCTCGGTCCTTCGATAGCGGCGGACTTGCCTTTGCCCTTTCCTGATAATATAAATAAGGATTCAATAAATTCGAAGTCTGTATTCTTGATTCATTCTCCAATTAAGACTAAATAGAGCACGATAAAAATACGGGATTCCCTTTCTAAGTATCTATACTTAATTCCATCTTCAACTTATCTTAGAACTACCACATGCTTCATTAAATCAATTACCTGCTAATTAATTGCATGATAAATCTAGATATATATATATATATATATATATATATATATATATATATATATATATATATATCGGTAAAAATTTCGGCAGCACCTCCTCTATTTGCAGGGCTCCGAAATTTCTACAAACATTCACACACAGTTCTAGACTCCATGAAAATCATACATAACTCTTCTACATCACCATTCTTAAATTTATCCCTGCAAGACATTAAGCATTCATTCATCAACTCATGCTCATCTCCTTCTCTAAGCCTTCGACAGCCTTCCCTAAAATTCATCATCCATACCCTTAATTTTGTCCCTAATTGAGACAATTTAACACTACCTTAAGGGATATTTTTCCCACGTTAGGGCTCACCGAAATGTTGAGAAATTAGGGACTGTTCGTCGGAGGAGCTGTCGCCGCAGCGGTGGCGGCTCGTCGGTGCGTGGTATTTGGCGGTAGCGAACGGCCGCGAGTGGGTGCAGGCCGGCGGCGGTCTCATGAGGGTCGATCGTGGGGGTGTGCCGTGGCCGCAGCTGACGGCGGGCGGCGGCGAGGCGGCCCGGCGTGAGGTCTTGGCGGTGGGCGGCGGTCCTCGGCACGCGAGCTCAAAGGGAGGGGCGGCGGTTGTGAACGAGAGTGAGATCGAGAGAGAGAGAGAGAGAGATTTGCTTTCTCTCTCTCTCTTTCTCTCATCTAGGCTTTCTTTTTATTTATTTTTTTTATTATTATTATTTTTTTATAATCTTTTCTTTAATCATTAAAGTATATTATACTTTAATACCCTTTTTCTTTACTTTATCTTTTACTTTACGTCACATCACTATTTAAAAATATTATCTTATTAATAATTATCAATAATTGCAGCCGGATCCTGAATCCGGGTCGACGTCCTGTGACACGGGTCAGAAGGCCACGGGTTGTCTTTCTCTCCCGACCCAGATCCGCGAATCTCGGCTTTTGACTCGGCCAGATCTACTTTATCGGGACTCTAACTTTTGTCCGATATTCCTACTTAATTAATCTGGATTAATTAATATTTAATTAATCTTTGATTTAATTTATCTAACTCGGCTGACCATCCATCTCCAACTATTATATATAACTCTGGCCTGGCCCATTAAGGCCTCTCTCGGCCCTATAGTTGCGAGGATGGATTTCGGTCCATTTTATTCTAATTTTCTTTAACTTCATATTAATATTAATTAATCTGTTTTAAGTTAATTAAGCTCATTAAAAATTTCAGAAATTCACTGAATTTTACTTAAGAGATTTTGGGATGTTACAGTTTTCCCACCTAAGTGACTCCTGCTATACCTTCATGAACTTCTCGAAAGATATAATTTGCTTCACTTGGGCGCAGACATCTCAATAATGGAAGAGTAAAGGACCTCTTGTAAAGGCGTCCATCCAGAATAGTGAAGCGGTTGGCCCTAACCTTAATCTGGCGCACCAGCTTGGGGTCTGATGGTAAGGATCCATCTTGGAGGTAATTTAAGATTGGTTCAATCCAGCACGGGTCCTCCGTCACTTCTAGCAACTCCTCCTCAGGTCTGCAATCAATTGTCTTCGTTGGCAAGTATTGAATGTTGACGGGGTATGTCACCTCACCTTTGGAAGAAGCGAGCTTTAAGAGGAGGTCAGCTTCTTGATTCTCCGCCCTTGGAATCTTTGTAATGGAAAGCTTCTGAAAACTAGAAGCCAACTTTTGCACCAAAGCTTTATATTTCACCATATTTTATTCTTTTGCCTCAAATTCTGAAAACTAGTTGGGAATCTGTATTAGCTAACAGATTCTGAACTCCAAGGCCCCTGGCCAGTTACAAGCCTGCAATCATGGCTTCATACTCGGCTTCATTGTTTGTTGCTTTGAACCCAAACTTTAAGATTGCCGAGGTGCTCCAACCAGAAGGTGATTGTAGCACTACGCCAGCTCCGGAACTCTCGGCGTTTGCTGAACCATCAGTATGCAAAATACATTGTGTTAGAGAGGGAGAGCATGACCCAGGTAATTCCATGGAAGGATATTCGTTAGGATCCGTAATCGTGAGCTCAGCGATGAAGTCGGCCAGGACCTGGGCCTTGATAGTCGCGCGAGACTCATATGTGATGTCATACTCTCCAAGTTCGGTAACCCACTTCGTCAATCGTTCAGAGGCATCTGGACGGTGGAGGACTTGCTTTAGGGGCTGATCTTTAGCACTCTAATCTTGTGTGATTGGAAGTGGACGAAGTTTCCGAGCTGCTGTGACCAAGGCGTATGCCAGCTTCTCAAGAGGATGATACCTAGACTTGGTATCGGTGAGAACCTTACTTGTATAGTAGATAGGTTTCTGAATTCCGTCCTCCTCCTTGGTAAGAACTGAGCTTACTACCAAGTCTGAAACTGCCAGGTAAATGCCGAGCTCCTCTCCTGGCTTAGGCTTGGAAAGAAGAGTGGGTAATTGTAAGTATTCTTTCAGCTGTGTGAGGGCCTTTTCACATTCTTCTGTCCATTCTACTTTTAGAGCCTTTCGGAGTGCTCTAAAGAATGGAAGATTCTTTTCCCTTGATCTTGAAACGAATCTTCCAATGGCTGCAAGCTTTCCATTGAGACTTTGTATTTCTTTAATAGTTCTTGGAGACCTTGTCTCTAGAATAGCTCGGATCTGTTCTGGGTTGGCTTCAATCCCTCTCTCCGTGAGCATAAAACCCAAGAACTTGCCTGAGCGGACACCAAATGCACATTTGGTTGGGTTGAGACTCATTCCATGAGCTCTAAGTGTCTCGAATGTCTCCTGGAGGTCGGCAGCATGGCGTTTAGCGCTCGTGCTCTTCACAAGGATGTCATCAATATAGGCCTCAACATTCCTCCCTATTTGCTTCCTGAAAACTTTATTTACCAGCCTTTGGAAGGTAGCACATGCATTCTTCAAACCAAATGGCATCACCTTGTAACAATATGTTCCACGGGAGGTAATGAAGGCTGTTTTTTCTTCATCTTTTTTTAGCCATTTTGACTTGGTTATAACCAGAGTATGCATTTAGGAAGCTGAGCATCTCGTACCCTGAAGTGGAATCTACCAGATTATCTATCATAGGCAGGGGGTAGCAATCCTTGGGGCAAGCTTTATTGAGGTCTGTAAAGTCCACACACATACGCCATTTTCCATTGGCTTTCTTTACAAGGACAATATTGGAGAGCCATTCGGGGTATTGGACCTCCCAAATGAACTCCGCCTTGAGCAACTTGCCGACCTCCTCTTCGGCAGCTTCAAGCCTGTCAGCAGTATAATTCCTTCTCTTCTGTATTACTGGTTTGACAGCAGGATCAGCATTCAAATGATGTTCCATCACCTCCCGTGGTACTCCCGGCATCTCTTCGGTTGTCCATGCAAAGACATCCGAGTGGGTCTTGATTAATTCAAGGAGTTGCTTCTGTTGATCATCGCCGAGTCTTGCCCCAAGCTACACAGTCCGCGCTGGCACGGCCTCGTCGAGTGGCAAGATGGTGAGCTCCTCGACTGGGGTAGGTCTGCGTGCTTCTCTCTTCTCATCTTCCTGCTGGAAGTCTTCTATAGTGAGAGATTCGGAGGTCTTGCTTAATTCTCCAAGTTGCCTCTTCAAGGTGGCGACGTAACATTGTCTTGAGGAGGGCTGATCACCTTTTACTTCTCCACAGCCATGATCTGTTTGGAACTTCAGTTTCAGGTGATAGGTTGAAGGAACAGCTCCCAGCTTGTTGAGAGAAGGTCTTCCCATAATGGCGTTGTAGCTCGAGGGATGACGTACCACCAGAAAGTTGATTGGAGCTGAAACAGTTCTTGGGGGAGTACCAAGAGTTACAGGGAGAGTGATAATACCTTCCGGGTAGACGGGATCTCCAGTGAATCTATCCAAGGGAGACTTGTATGGCTTAAGGTTCTCCGCTCCAGTCTTCATCCTCTAGAAGACATCCCAGAAGAGTATGTCTGCCGAGCTCCCAGTATCGACCAACACCCTGTGCATCCTGAAGATCCCAATGTCAAGGACCACTACGAGGGCGTCGTCTTGCGGCTGGCATATCCCCTTTAGATCTTCCTCTATGAACTCAATTGGGAGAGAAGTTCTACTTCTCTTCTGTGGGGCAAGTTCCTGCATGGTGCCCACCATACGGGCATAACTTCTCCGAGAGGAAGAAGTTTCTCCTCCACACCCTGGTCCTCCCGCAATGACGCTGAAATCTATCTTCTTCACAGGAGCCTCCTGTTTGGGGGGGGGGGGGGTGGTGGTGGTGGCGTTCCTCCTTCTTGGTAGGTTCTTGTTTGAGGAACTAGCCAAGTTTCCCCTCCCTGATGAGATCCTCTATTGCGTCTTTAAGATGGACGCAATTTTCTGTAGTATGACCTCGCACCTTGTGATAAATGCAGAACTTGCCGCTCTTCTTCGCTGAGGAGGTTTCTTTAATAGGGTCCGGTTGTTTGAGGATCTTCTTGTCTTGAATCTGCATCATTATATGCTCCCTGGAAGCATTCAAGGGGGTGTAGTTATCATACCTGGCGCGAATGCGGGGTCTGTTTGAGTCCCGAGCGCCTCGGTCATCAGAGCGAGTAGGTCGGTAACGGGCTTGCTCTGCTTCCCTCCGTGGTGCCCGTTCGCCTCTTCTATTCTCCTCTCTGCAGAACTCCTCCGCCTTCTGGAGGGCCTGTTCCTTCCTCCCTGCCTTGAACTCATCTGAGGCTATATACTTCTGAGCTCTGCTCATCACTTCAGACAGGTCCCTCGGAACATCTCGAGTCAACGAGTCAAGAAATGGGCATTCCCGCAGCCCATCCAATACAGCTCCAACCACCATGATAGAATCGAGATCAGACATTCCTTGTGTCTCTTCATTGAACCTGTCGAGGTAATTCCTGAGAGATTCTCCCTCTCTCTGTTTGCATCTCAACAACATAACAGGATTTCTCTTATGCCGTCTCCAATTAGCAAAACGGCGGAGGAACAAGTCTGTGAGTTGGTCGAAGTAGGCTTGCTGCCTTCAGGTAGACTTCGAAACCAGTCATACGCGGTTCCAGATAACGTCTTCGAGAATCCGCGGCAGAGGACCACCTCGGAAGTGCCATTCACCGTCATCTAGGAGCAATACCGCTCCACATGCTCATATGGATCCGAGGTACCATCATAGTACCTGATATTTGGAGGAATGTACTTGTCCGGGAAAGGGGCTTCCCAGATGGCCTTGATGAAAGGAGAGCGGAAACGTGGCACATTTCTCAAGACACGCTCTCTCTCAGAGAGATGTCCTTGATGTGCTCTCTCAGGCTCCTGGTCGTGTACTAGAGAATGCTGTCTCGACCACTGCCTCCGAGGAGATACGTCGCGGGGAGAATGACTCCTAGATCGGCGACGTGGAGGCATGTAGCGCCTCAGAGGAGAGTACCTCGGAGAATGATGCCGTGCTTCATAATAGACTGGTGATCGAGGCCTTTGTGAGTAAAAACGGGGAGAATTGTGTACCTGGTGGGATTGCCGAGGAGGTGATCTCGAGTAAGATCGGTGTCTTCTCTCCCGTACTCCAACTGAATGATGACGGTGGTCAGCTCTCCTCTGACGGGGGGGATCAGAGCTCTCTGAAGATGATGTCAGGCTCCTCCGTAGCCTGGGAGAACGCCTAGGAGAACGTTCTTGGCGAGCTGGTGAGCGCGCAGATGGGCGTTTTGGGCTCGTGGGAGGTGGAGGTGCTGGTGGTGGCACTGTGGCCTGTGAGACATGGCGTTCAACCGCCATGATTGTGGTGGTAAGCGCTGCCAATTGCCTCTCCATGGCATGAAATCGCTCTTCCAGAAGGACTACCAGATTCGACTGAGCTGGCGGGGCTTCAGTGGTGGAGGTGGGTACTCCATTGGGGGCTGGGGTATCACCTCTCCCGCCATGGATGTTGTTGGAGCTGGAATCCTCTGTTCTGGAGTCTGATTCTGCCTCGATCTCCTAGTTGCAGGCATGGCTTTTTGCTCCTTCCCCACGGACGGCGCCAAAAATGTTAGTTCAAAATTTAGATCAAACTCCAATTTCAAACAACATTTTGAATTTGTATTTGAGATGGGAAGAAGAAGAATCGGGGGATCAAGGAGAAAAACTCAAAAAGCAAAGAACACCCAGCAATTTACGTGGAAAACCCCAAAAATGGGGAAAAAAATACGATCCTCTCTCCAGAGGTGAAATCCACTAGATCTCCTTCAAAATTACAAAGCAAAACTCCATTGATGAGCTCCAAAAAGAAGAAATGGAGATAGAGGAGAAGGAGAAAGGGATGGGGAAGATGACTCCAGTCGCCAGAGCAGCAGGGCTTCGCCGGATTAGAGATGAATTGCCCTTCAACTGGGGACAGGGGTATTTATAGGGTTTGGAGACTGGGGTCAAGCTTGGAGATCAAGTCACTGAATTCGGGAACGTGGGAGCCAGCTCAGCAAATCCAGGTCAGCATGCTTCTAGATGCTTCTAGATTCCAGGCTGGCATCATAACCGTCTAACTGTCTCGTAACTGTATAACCGTTTTGCCAACGGTCTAACTAACTGGGCTTCTAGAAGATTCTGGAAGAGGTCCTCACGTGGGGGGCTGTGGGAAGAGGGGCTGCAGTAGAAGGAGCTTGTCTTCATGAGAGGTGCCGAGGTGCCGAGGTGCTCTGGGAGGAGCTCGACATTCGAAGTGTTTTCCGAGGTGGAGGAGCTCGGCCACGCATAGGAATCAAGCAGAGTGCTACAGATACTGTCACGTGGCTTGCACGTGCTTGGTCATCTGTGTGCCACGTGTCCTCATTTATATCCACCCTATCATATATATATATATATATATTAGGGATGGTAAAATCTGATCCGATCCGTGGTTTCCGACCCGATCCTCCCCGAATAGGGCAGTTTTTTTTGTTGGAGAGTGGGGCATGGGCCGGGGCAAAGCGGGGATTTTTGTGAGTGCAGGGCGCGGCGGGTTTGGTAAACATCTATTTTAAATCCGCCCCGCCCCGCCCCGCCCGGCTAAGAAAATTATAAAAATACCCTTATATATATATATAAAAGATATTTTTAGGGTTACAATGGAGCTATGTTTGATTGACTGCTGCTCCATTAGTCCATGACCTTCACCTTCTCCGTGACAAGTTGTATGTCTTTATGAATTCTTTCATTTTTTCTTTTCCTTTGGTATTTTGATGAATCGAACGCCGTTTTGGAGGATTATATCAAAATTTTGCATAGGGTTACCGATCAATCTTGGAAATCATAAATTTGTTCTTTTCCTTCTTTTTGGTCTGCTGATTCAATTCAATTACTTTTGGTGGTGCTGAAATTCTATGATGGTCTTGCAAAATTTATTGGGCATCAACTGATAAATTAATCAAAGCGCAGTTTCTAAACCGTCTCCTGCCTCGCGCCCGCCCCTCCTCAACCATCCTCGCCCCGTACCCTGCCCCACCACTATTTGGGCAGGGCGGGGCTGGGAGTGAGGCAGGGGATGGTTCAGGCAGGATGGTTGTGGTAGAGGCTTGCCCCGCCCCAGCATATATATATATATATATATATATATATATATATATATATATATATATATATATATATATGGCAAGTATTAGTTATATATTTTATAATTGGGAATGGCAGTGGATGTAATTAGAGAGAAATTATAATTGGAATCATTAGAAATAAGAGAGTGTGTAGAAGAAGATGATAGGCTTGGTTTTTAATTTGCAGGACATTTAGTCCCACATCGACTGGGGAGAGGAAATGAGAGGAGGTGTTGCTTATAAAATGGGTTGGGCTTTCACACATTTCATGGCATTTTGGTAAAGCCAAGTGAAATAATAAAAATAACAATTTGCTATAAAATCAAGGTCAGTCCAGTTCTGGTCCAACCGCCCGGTTCACCGGTTCTGGTTAGGTTTGACCTGGTTGATTTTCGGCCAACAATTGATGTAAACCCGGACCGGTCTGCAATCCGGTTCCCGATTTTGTCGATCCGACCGGTCAGTCTAGTCCGGGTTTAAAAACACTGGTTTTTACTTGTTTGGATAGAAGGTAAGGTAAAATAAGGTTTTTAAATCTTGTGGTGTTTGTTTGAAAGTAATGGCAGGTAAGTTTATATGCTAATTTTATCAAAATACCCTTTAAATAAGAAACGTAATATTTATAAGAGTTAATATTTATTTAATGTCATATATTAATATTCAATTAATATTCAATGTTATATACTAATATATTCATTTATTTAATGTTATATATTAATATTAAATTAATATTTAATATTATATTCAATTAAACGGCCAAGTAAAATCTAATATTACAGAAGCGGTTAAGTCAAGTGAAATCAATATACCACTTGATGATACAACACTCTCATGAAGTGGACATAAAACATCAAATAGGCATCCTTTTTTTTTAATACGGACCTTATAATCAACCCACAAATGAGAAATTTCATGTTGGTAGTATGCAACACCTGACCAGCTAATAAAATGTTTTACTACTTTAGTTGTTGTTGCAAATTTTTTTGGCAGCTTCTTTACTATTTTCACATCATTTCCAAAAGACTTGATGAAATATTCTTCATCAAAGACATCTGAGAAATTGTTGTTATTCCAAATTTCCATGATCAACATAACCATATCATCAAGAGAAAAATAACAACAAAAAAAAAAAACAGAATTTGCACCTAGAAGGTGAAATCCAAGATTTCTATTATCTTGAATAAATAGAATTTTTTTATTAGTTGAATTAATTTTTCCCAAAAACAGGATTTATTTGCAAAGGGAAGGTGTAATAAGTTAAAAACCCTAATTGGGTTTAATTATGGCTACCAAGGACATTTTGGTAATTAAGAGTGATTGGGGTACTTGAAAAGGAATAAATAAATTTTTGGAATAAATTCATGATAGTAGATTGGCGATTGATTTAATCTATTAAAGGAAATCTCCAAGTTTAGAATTACTTGGACTTGATTGAGAAAGAGGGAATAATTGATTTAATTCCTAATTGAAATAGTTGGGGGCTGACAAGGACCATTCCATGATTTTAGAAAGACGTGTGGACTAATGAGAAAGTTGTTTTCTCTCTGAGAGAAAGACCAGATTGTAATAACAGAGGGGCCTAAAGACTTGATTTGAATTTTATTTCTCTCATAGAGAAGGGACCGAGATGTAACCTAGAAGAAATTTTGGGGGGTATTTGCAAAAGCGCACGAGGATTCTCTCAATAGTTCAGAGGGAATGGACGGCCACGATCAAAAGATCGTGAGATAGTGTTTAAGTTAATTCGAGGCAAATAGGTAGCATCCAACTATCCATCCTGAGTGCTAATATGATGATGAGTGCACTCCTATCGTACGGATAAATCGCAACCGCTCATCAAAGATCTTCACTTGAGTTCGAGGCAAGGGATGTGATCCAAGCCCTCCATCCTCACGATATGAGCGTCAATCTAGAATGTTCATCTGGGCGTTTTGACGGATTCGAGGAAGTTGATACGATCTCCTCCTTTGGATATCAAACAAGCGATTTGAGCCGCTCATTTCCAGGGAGAGATGATCTCGAGGCGACGTCATCTTCCCGCCAGCGAGCGCCACCACGCGTGACCCCTTGTTCTCGTTGATCTCGCAATCACCGTCGAGCTCATATGGTGGGTTTTCAAACACGGCCGTGGAAAGGAAATGTTTCCCTTTCTTCACACGATCTGAGGGATCGCGATCGCACATGCAACCTCCGCGACCCCTTATAAAAGGCATCCTCCTCTCCAATCCTGCAACGCCGCCTCAACGGAGTGGTGGCATAAAACTTTTTGCTTCGTAAGAGAAAAGGAGTGGTGGCGCGGGTCTGCCCTGAGCCGGGACAGAGAGCGTGCAGACTCCATCAGAGTTGGCAGAGCTCAGGAGGAGAAGAAGAGCAACTTCTCCAACGGTGGTGATCAGAGGAGAAAGGAATAGGATCCCCAGGACTTTCATAGTACCTGTGTGCCGCTTCGAGATCTCCAGGCGCACGTTCTGTCAGGTATGCCCTTCTCCTGTTGTTATTTGTAGGTGTAAAAGCATGTTAGTTATGACTACGAGCTCGTCGAAGATGGTTGCACGGCTGAAACTCCGGAGGGAGTGGAGGTGGGGCTGGTAGTCCCTCGGGAGATGGCTATGTGCAAAGGAGGTTCCCAGGTGGAGAGGGGCTTGGTGCATAAGGAGCTTGACCATTGCGGCCTCACCGGCGTCCGTCGCCCATCGTCGGCGAGTCTCGACTGACAAAGAGAAGAGAGAGAGAAAGACAGTTAGGTTAGTTTTTTTTTTAAAAAAATTAAACTTTAATCATGTTGATAAGTAGGTTTAATTAAATCAAGTATGGTTTAGTAACTTATTTGGTCTAATAAAGTTTAAAATGAACAGAATCATGGTTGGGTATGATCAGATGGGTTGGGCTAACCTGTTAGCTAGTTTTGGTTGAGTCAAATCAGTGGATCAGGTCAATTTAATTAGATTGGGTCTGGATCTATTTTGTAGTTTAGCTGACTAGATCAGATCAACTAACAAAAATAAAAGGAACAAAAGGGGTGTAAGAGGGGAGATTTGAACCTGAGATGTAAGAACCACTCCTGAAATTTTGGTAAAATTTGGAAATTTTTCGTACATCGCTTATTTTGTTCGATTTAGTATTTTTCGCTTATTTGGATTAATACTAATGCTCGTGTGATATTGCGACTCCTGGTTGTTTGCATGAGTGGTATGAGATACATGGTGAGGTTTGTGTGTGATGCTTAATAGCTTGATAGAGATAGTGAGGCTATAACTCTAGAAAGTCATGAGAGACCATACTTGGCCATACATGTAAAAAGGAGACACCTAGATATGTGTCCAAGTGTTAAAGAGAGTTATGAATTTCTTAGACCTTCTAGAAGGTCAAGTTAATTGTGATGGTTTTCATACAAAAATTTGATGATATAAGTTATTTAATGGTTATATTAGTCATGTGCTTGAGATTTAATAAGGGGCTTTAATACAAAAGATGGGGAATGAATTAAAATCTAACTAGCTTGGATGACATCATGGTCCACTATCCCATTAAATCAGTAGCCTCCATGGCTTTTACATAGCATAGCATGACTTTATCTATATTTTTTTAGATACTTCTTTTAAAAGCTTAAAAGAGAAGCTAGCTCACACGGTTGGACCATCTCTTTCCTCTCCTTTCTTATCTTTCTCATTTTCTTCAATAAAGCTTTGAAAATCTCTCATGGTTGAGGGGGAACGATGAGGCTGAAATTGGCCGGGTTGTGGTTCACCATGGGAGGTCATTCTCTTTCTCTGTTTACGAGTTGGTGAACTGTTTTTAAAGTATAATTCTTGATTAATGTGGTCATTTAGAGTTTTGATGAGTGATGATTCTATACATATGTGTTGGCCTAAGAAGTAGTTCATATTTGGGTTGTCAAACATGAAATTGTATTTTGATGAAATGCTGCATAAGCTATGGTAAGAGATGAGTTATAATTGGAGTTGTGATCAAAAGGATTTCAGATTTAACATAGCAGTTGTGAGTGTTTTAATTGCAATTAAGTCTGTTTTCTTTGGGCATGTTGCAGCTATTGTTAAGGTTGTAATTATATTATGAAGTTATGGTAAGGCAAACATGGAGTTGTATCCATTACATAGGCTTTTAAATGCCTTGATTAATTGAGGAGAGGTTAGTACTCTTGTTTTGATTAGAACACCACTGATTTCTGTCCAGATTTTTCAATTTACAACTGTCTGCTTACGTGTTGCATCTTTGTGAGTTAAAACCTTGGCATGTTTGGAAGAATGTATCTGCAAACTAGCTAGCTAATGTTCTTTTATAGGTGTTTGTTGTTTAGTACACCAAGAACATGACCTGTTGGTAGTGTGTACCTGTGAAACCCAAATTTATGCAGTTCATAGGCATATAATTCTTCAGTCCTATTATTGTTTGTCTAGCTTACAAAGTGTTAATAAAAATATGCCAAGCTAACTGTATTGACTAGCGAGAGTGGATGTCTATGTACACCTAGTGGTTGCTATTCTTTTGTGGAATGCATGGGACCTGTGTGTGACTGTCACCACAAAATTTTTGTGGGTGGATTTATGGTTAATAGATGGATTTTGTGGAATAAACACATTGTCTTTAACTTGATGAAATTAATCTTACTGATGCACATTGATAGATTAATTACTGAAGAAACATGGTTTTCATATAATATCTGACTTCCAGTATTTGCTTGGAATGTCTAAATTTCATTTTGCATCAATTGGAAAAGTTTCCAGGCCCAAGGCAAACAGAATCTTATTGGGGATCTTAGTTGAAATCAGCCCCTCACTCTTGAACCATACAGATATTCAGTTATTGTTGCTAGCCAGAGAATGGATGAATATTGTTTAATATGAATCTTTGGTTGGATATTGAAGATAGTGATAATTCCTTCTAATGAATATTAGCAAGTTGTTGTCTAGTGTGGCTTGCATCCCTTTGGGCATGAGATTAGTTATTAAACAAGCCAAAGAGAACCATTTTGTGACTGTTATCAATCTGTGAACTGATTTGGATAAATAATGGTGATGGGACATGTGTGTTGGTTGTGGTTAATGGATTTAATTCTTTGATGAAATTTCTAAAAGACATACATGGCCATCCAAGATGAATCTAGGTGTCATGCTTACTCTTAAGTGCTTCTACAGCTTATTTTGAGTTAGTATAGCCAACTGTCTAAAAATGGGCTTGAATCCATGAAGAAACTGGGTTTTTATGCCGTGGTATAGTCATAGATGTCCAGGTGGTAATACTTACTGTTAGTATAACTTGTTGGAAATGGCTATTAGAATTTATGTGAGGAATCCAGATATATTATGACGAAGATTATAATTTTATTGAAGAGATTTGAACTCCATGGATTTCTGCAGGAATTACTGTAGCACCTGCAGAACACTAATTTTGTTATCATTTTAAGGGCTATGTAGAGGTGATAATGAGCCCAATTATGGGGGAAATGAAAGATAATATTGGAAACTAAATATATTGGAAGTTTGGGGAGAAATGAAGAAGTTTTTGAGCTTCAATTTAATGTTTTAATTTCGGGATTTCCTCAGTTACTGTAGCAGTAGAATAAAGAGTGAACTAAAACTCCAATATTTTCAAAAAGACTCGGAATTCGATTCCGATCGTCCCGATAGTTCGGGGGGATATTTAAAGTAATAAAAATAGTATGGGCAGGTGTCTAAGAGCCCGGATCTATCGGTTATAAATTTAAAAGCCGACATTTCGGTAAATTCATGATTAGGGTGATTTAATGCATGTAATGCATTCCTTTTGATATAAAATGTTATGTGATGAACATTTACCATGTTTACGACGTAGTGAGGTGGTCTAAGACCTGAGTGGAAGGCTCGGACCTGGGTAGGTCCTGGAAGCGAATAAGGTAGGATGTCACACGGGTACTGTGAGTGTTTCTAACTCATAGTATTCTATTGATTTCTGTTGTTATTGTGCTAGATGGATGTTGGAGTTCATCTTTTGATTCCTGCTCTGTCTGTTGACATGTTATGTTGGTTGCATTTGTCTGAGCTTGTATCTTCTGATATAATCTGCTTTGAGGGAGTACCCTTGACATTCCTCTTGTGTTGTTGTGGGATGGCCAGGAGGTGGTACTCCATGGCATATGGCCAGTGGGAGTGATACTCCATGGCATATGGCCAGTGGAGTACCCTCTGGCATCCTACTTGCACCTGGGATGGTCAAGGGGGATGGTACTCCATAGCAGTTTGTTGATTTTCTATTCTTTGCATTGATTATTCCTGCCTTCTACCTTGATTTTGATTTCGTACTCTTATTTTCTTGAGATGTTTCCAATACATATTCGAGATGGGTTTCCTCATATGTATCGGCTTTACGCCTCGAGGAGATATCTGTTTTCATGCTTTTATATACGTATTTGAGTTGAGACGTTGCTTAAATACGTATTGGCTTCCGATCTCGAGGAGATCACCGATTATTATATATTCGAGATGTTGCTGCCTTGGATATATAGATATACCTGTTGTTAGGTATTCGTACTAGCAATCTCTTACGTACAGGCATGATACATCGGACGGAGGCCCCGGCAGAGGGTGTATAATATCTGGCCATGAGGCTCAGTCAGAGGGCGATACTATCTGGCCATGTGCACATGATTATTATAGCGCTATCCGGCTTAGGCCGAAGACGATGCTGATGGTGTCATTGATGTCGTAGACATCTTAGTATCACATATGCCAGAGATTGAGTACATCTGTGGATTTATCCGCATTCCAGAGACTTGTTATTGGCTTGTGATGTTGTTTCACTTGCATATTTGCACTTGCTTTAATTGTTCTTTGCTTATGGCTTTCGCCACCTTTATTGATTTATGTGCGATCCTACTGGGCCTTTCTTTGGCTCATGCACTTGGTTTCTTGATGTTTTCCTAGGTGACGACGAATAGCTAAGAGCGGGACTCTGGAGGGAGCTTCCGCGGGACAACCTAGTAGCGTTGGGGATATTTTGAGCTGAGGTTTGCGGGCCTCAAATCTCCTTCTGAGTGAGGATCTTGTGTCATTTAGGACCTACATTTGTATAGGATTGATTATGAAAATCCTAACTTTTATTTTCTTCCACTGATTTATAATTTAAACTCTGTTTTAATTATTGATAAGCGTTCAATTGAGCATATTTACATACCATATATATACTTATTTTCATGTCAAATGCAATGATTTGTAGCCTGCCGGTACTTAAAATGCTTCATATTTTGTAAACAGGGCATAAATAGGCCACCCCGATGAAAAGGAAGCATTTATCAACAAAATGAAGACCAAACGAGGACATTTTGAAGTAAATAGGGGGTGAACGGCCTTGTGAACGGCCGTTCACACCTGGGCACAACGGCATGCACAAAAAGAGTGTGAACGGCCTTGTTAATGGCCGTTCATCTGCCGGATTGAGCAAGTCGTGAGGTGAACCGGCTGATAAACCGCCAATTCACTACCCGGTTCAGAACAAGCTGAGAGGTGAACGGGGTGATGAACGACCGTTGACTACCCGCGGTTGAGCAAGTCGTGAGTCGAATTTGACCGATGAAACGTGCCGCTCACGAGGCCGTTCATCGTAACTTTTGCAGTTTCATGAGCCCAATCAAGGGTAATGTTGTAATTTTTTAGTGGAGCCCTAATTCATGGGTATAAATAGTTAAGTATGAGAGTTTAGAGACAGTTTTGGCTGGGGAGAGAGGCGAGAGGAGAGATTAGGGCTTGGGGGGTCATCTCCCCCAAATCTTGATTGTAGAGAACCCTTGGAGTTGCAAGTATTGGAGGTAATGGTGTTCTCCATTAATCTTTTATTGTTTTGTAAGCTTTCCTATTTTGGTTTGAGTTCCCCATTTATGGGGAACTAATCTATTGGTACTTGGGTATGTTGAACTTTTGGATTGAGCATTAATAGCATTGAATGTTTATGATGATTTGTTGGTACCTTCTTGAATGTCTAATGAATGTTATGTATTGATTGTAATTTCATCACTAGAAATTACTTGTGTGCAATACAAGGGTAGAGCTAGCGCAACCTTGTATTAGGAACTTGCTTCATTAGAGAGTTTCATGAGTATACCGAGGAATCGGGTACTAGAAGGGCGAACGACTCTTTCATACGAATTCACCCCCATGATTCTTCCAATATATATAAAATTCCTTGAGCCTCATATCAAGTCCTAGGAGACTAGTCATCCAACCACCTTGGAAGAGGGGTTGGGTGTAATTTAGGAATGACCCCTTGAGCTTCATATCAAGTCCTAGGAGACTAGTTATCCAATCACCTTGGAAGAGGGATTGGATATAATTTTGGGACTATTGGCACAAGAAATACCAACTTTGATTCATAAACATCTTTGCTCATCTTTAGAATTGAAATCCAAAAGGGATACATACCCAAGTATCCTCTCTTGCCATTGATTCACCCCAATCAACTCTATATTTTCAGTTCTTATTCGCAATCCTTTTTAGTCTTTACGTTTGAAAACCAAAACCCCCCAATTTACTCTTCGGACTAGGTTAGTAAAGCTTGGTTTACACTTAGCAATCTCTATTCCCTGTGGTTCGACATCCGACTTCCCACAGTCGACTTTATTACTTGATCACGACCCGTATACTTGCGGAACACATCCCATCAATTATCTGCTTGTGTTCCGGAGCCTTGCGTGCTTATAGGGGTGTATAAGTACGCGGCGTCTGTCGCGTACGCCGAGGCCCGGGACCCGGGTTCAGGGCGTGACATGAGATCTCTCAGGTGGACCTGGTGGGCTTTAACCACCAAGACCCTGTTGCTTTTGTTATAGAATGAACCTAGAATATTGAATTAAGGCTTAACTAACCAGATTGATAAATAAAAAGAGCAAAAATGGAAGGTAGTGGGATTGGAACCCATAACCTCTCAATTATACAATAGAACCTTAACCACTAGGACATGGAAAGCCACAATAAAAATGTCTGGTATTTTTAAATAAATAAAGTTGGGCCAAGATGGGTCTAATGGGCTTGGTGGATTCAATCTAAATGGGTCCAACCTATTTTAAATGATTAAACTTGATCGAGTAGACAAATAGGTTGTCAAAAAATGGCCGATGGGTCTAAGTTGACCAATTAGAATTAAGAATCAGGTTTGGTCAATTAAGGTCAATGACATAGGAAAACAAGGAAAAATGGTAAGGAATACCAGGGAAGTCCCTCAAGTTAAACTAGGGCCTACTTAGGACATCATGCATGTTCTAATGTATATTTTAAGACATTGATGTAGGGTTTTACTATCAGGTTGCGACATAGAGACGTGACAGGAGGGATTTTTGCCAAGTAATCCCGGATGTCTTCGTTTGAGGTAAGTACACTTGCCTCGGGCCTACTCTTCGGAGTTTCTTTGGCTTTGTCTTTATCCTGATGATGATATTATTGCCTTGTTGAGATCATTCATGCTTTCTTTATTCGTTTGGATTCTCTTTGAGCATGTTTGACTGTTTTGGGATGTTGGTATCCATGTTTTGTTGTTTGGTCTTCCGCCCGGATTCAGTGGAGAGTGGGGGCTCCGTTTGGGAAATGTTCATGGACGGGACACCCTGGCGTTTTGGCTTGCCATGCCAGAGGAACGATACTCTAGTTGTCCTGCCCGTTAGTAGGGATGATTAGCTGGTCGTGTCGACACGTACGAGAGGTGGCGCTACTGACATGCGACCTGAGGGACACACGACTGGAGGGTCGAGATCTAGCAAGTTGCTGATGATGATGGCCGGGGAGACGTCATGATGAGCTTTCCTTTGGGACTCGTTGCAGAGCTTGAGAGCTGCTGTAGTTAGGGGTCGTACCGTTGTTTTTGTTTGTGGTAGACTCTTATGGATGGATTTGAGAGGCGTATTCCCGTTGTTTGACTTGGTTTATCATTTTTTATTGATATTATGATTTTTGAACCCCTTAGGGGTACTTACTGTGCTTTCCATCCGAAAGCTCACGCTCTTGTTCTTTCTTTTTCATATCCTGAGGAGTAGGAGACTTGAGCTCAGGAGCCGATCGAGGGTTGGGGTGTTTTGAAGAGGTCCCAGGATCTCCTTTATTTCTTTGTGTGAGACTATTTTATTTGTAGGACCCTTTTAGGGCCTGGCTTTTGTAGGGCATTTAGACCCATTCGTTTTATCTTGTTTCCGCTGAGACTCTTTTATTTAGTAATTTGAGATATTTATTATCTTGATATTGTGTTATCTGCTATTACTTACTAAGGCCTTATAGCCTAGTGAGGTGCACCTTACCTGGTTACGGTCGGTCTGCTCATGTGCTCGAGGTCCCGGAATCCGGGTCGGGGCGTGACATAGAATCTTACCAAAATGATCTCTTATCAAGCTCTGGAATGACAAGTGTTCCATTAATAAGACAAGCAACAACAACCATGTAAGATATCTGCTATTTAAAATTAATACATTCGTAACAAATCACAAACTAGTAATTTTTTTTCCAATTTTTGGGAAGAAGGACAACTCAAAACATGTTATATATCTGCCATTCAAAATTCATACATCCATAACAACTGAATTAAGTCATTGACAAATTTAACAATTATAGTTTAAAACAAGGACAACTAAAAGAACTCATTCAACATTAATAGTCTAAAACAAACCACAAGAGAACAAACATAGTTCCACAAAAGAACAAGCCACAAAGACCCTCCACTAGCACTTGGCACCACAGTTGTATCAAAACCTACATGATATACACAATTTTAACACATAGAGGTTAGAATAAACATGTGCGGAATTATTCAAGGTTGGCTAGAAAGAGGATACTAACCTTAACCTTTAATTTTGTGGTTCATGCCCATTGCCCATCAATCTCAATAATAAAGATTTACGGCGTTCATTTGGGCATCTAATCAAAGCTTCCAACATTTTGGCATCCTTGAGGAGGAACATGTAAGCATCGGTAAAAAATGGTTCTGAGAATCCTAAATCAGTAAGCATGGCCCACACATCAAAATCTTTAGTTGGATCTTTGCTAGCCTTCATCATAGTGTTGGCAACTTCAATCATTGCATTGGTTGATTGCATGATAGCATTAGCTACAATATCAACCGAATTAGACAACTTGTCTTTATTGTCGTGACCATTTCATCCTTTGCCTTTCTTGGACTTAGAAGAACTTGGAGCTTCAAATTGTGCGTCTTGATTTGTAGGTAATGGTGATGCTTCATCTTCAACATCGTTCTCACCCAAGTTTTCTAAGTTTATGGTGTTTTGGGAAACCAATAGATCAATTTCATCAATTGCATTTCCGGAACAAAAGTTTTCAAAAGTATTTCCTGAATTTTGCACTATTCTTTGTCTCATCTCCGATGCAGTTTCAGCATGTTGCCTAGTTGCCCTATCTTGTCCATATAGTTGAACCAATTTTTCATAGTTTCTCACATTTTTATTCATACATTCAGTAGCTTCTGGTTTGGCCTATATATGAAACAATGTTATTAGCAATATGTATATTACATTGTACTAATATTAACAAAAAAAACTAACCTCAATTAGATATTGCCACACTTCAGTCTCAGCACTCCACATTTGTGTGGTGGGATTCCATGCGAATCCACTCATTCCATTCTTGAAAATATTATAACATCGAGTAAATGTCCTTTTTATATTTTTCATGCGGTTTTGAGCATTTTCTTTGTCTATTGGCTTATCAGGAAATTTACTAGATCTTTAACTCAAGGACAATGTTTTTTCTAGTGCATGCGTAATAAACGTTCCCCCAACTCTATTCCCCATTATTTGTTGATGCAAATATCCATCAATTAAAGTATCATCCATATTAGGTGTCCATGTGCACGTCTCATTTTCATCCGGAGCACTTGAAGTAGTTTTTCTCTTTGGGATATTTTAAGCTACATCACGAAGAAAGCACATTTAGTTAACTTGTAAAATTGATTGTTTACTTATACAAAGTTGTTAAATAAATAGCTAATGTTGTTAAATAAATAGGTAATGTTGGAAATCACATGAATCATGAATCATGAAAATCAAAAATATATATAAAAAATGCACCAAAATAGGGGAAATTGCATACATAGCCCCATATAAACTCTATATAAAGAATAACCAATAAAAACAACAATAAAATAGTAGCAATACATGGCCCTATCTAGGATGTACTCTTCATTTAATGGCAACTCACATTCATATTAGCAAAGCGAAAGTTTTAAGTTTTAACCACAATAAAATAGTAACAAAACACAAATTATACATATTTGATACATCAAGGATTTTCATTATAATTAATCCACATTTCATCCGATACACCATCTCTAATAATCCCCCCTCAAATGGTTTCTTCATTTTTTTCCCCGCTACCATGATGTTCCTCTTGTGCTTCATCCCTAAGTTCGTTCTCAACTTGTGTAAGTATTGTATTATCAGGGTCTATACATGTTAAATAATTATGCAAGATACAACATGCAAAAATAATTTCCTTTTGTGTTTCCAAACAATAATGTGGCTCCATCGAGCTCCCTATTATAGGGAAACGCTTCTTAAGAACACCAAATGCGCGTTCAATAGCATTTCGTAAAGATGCATGGCAAAGATTTAATAATTCACACGCATTTCGTGGTGGAGTTCTTGGATACTCCATCAAGTGATATCGTTCCCCTCTGTAGGGTGTAATAAGTCCACTTGTCAACATGAATCCCGTATCAACAGGATAATATTTTCCTAAATATAAAATGCACTTTGTTACTACGCTTCCATGAAAATATAACTTGATGCCTTATAAAATATTATATTATATGAACTAGTACCTTCTGGAAGTTTGAGAGGACAATGTCTTTTGTTAATGCATTTTTCATAATTCTCGAATCTGATGTTGTGCCTTCCCACCTGGGTAACACATATATGAATTTCAAATCAAATATGCATGCAACCAACACATTTTGTGTTGGGTATTCCTTCCTTCCATGATATTTGGGGGTTTCTTTGCTAGAAACTTTTATACGAATATGTGTTCCATCAATAGCACCAACACAGTCCTGACACCAAATTTTATTTTCATTCTCACCATGCACACAACTGTAGTAAAGTTATAATTCAATAGACATTTGATTACCTTGATTTATGGATAGAATTTGTTGTTGTTCAAAATTTCTAAAGATATTTGTGAGCCATCTGGTTGTCTTATGTATTTGTCTTCTAACTCCACTATAGCTCATAATACATTATGAAAATGATGAAAAATAATCTCACGTGAACGACGAAAAAACAAAGCTAGTTCACGATAGGAGACATTATGACCTAATAAGTAGAGTGTTTTGGAAACTTGTTCCTCGATGGATACTTATAAAGTTGGTCTAAGACCACCCTCTCTAATCAATATATCTAGGGGTGGGAAAACCGACCCGAAACCCGAAAATCGAACCGAACCAGGCCCGAAAATTTCAATGGGCCGGTTTTTCAAAAGTGACATCATTGGTCCGGGCCCAAAGCCTAGCCTGGACCATGGAACTCGGTCCCAAATCTGGGCTCTATTTTTCAAAACCCGGCTCGGACCGGTAAAACCCGAATAAAATATAAAAAGGTAAAATATAAAATTTCACTATTTTTCATGGAATAAAATATAAAAACACAAAAAAAAAAAAAAAAGTAAACCCTAGCCGACTAGCCCCAATCTCTGAAAGACTGAAAGGCAGATGAGATCTTGAGAATTGAGAAAGGCGGACGAGAACTTGTGGTTTTGGACTTTGAGGGAAAGCGTGGAGATTCAGGTTTGTTGATGGATGTTACATGTGTTATGGAGAGATGGTGTTCATTGTGTTTGTTGTTGTATTGATTCACGGTTTACTAGTTTTGATTGATGGAGGGGTTGAGAGAAGCAAGCGCATCATTTGTTTTCCTGTGGTTTTGAGACCCTGTGGCTGTGGGTTAGGGGCAATGAGTAGGGATTTGTTTTCTTGGTGATGGTCATACTGATTTATGGTGACATATTGTTCATTTTGTGTTTGTTTTTGTATTGATTTATGGTTTCTTTGATGGTTTGGGTGTTTGATTTCTGGTTTTCTGAGACACTTTGGGTTTGAGGAAATGAGTAGGGATTTGAATCATTTGATTGGGGGTTTCAAGCAGGTTTCTTCATCTTTGGTCATGTTGTGTAGTGGTGAGATTTTGTTAGATTTTGCTTCTTTATCTTTAAGACTTTAATATTTTACATCCGTTCTTCAACTAATTCAACTATCTTAGTCTCTTGTGTTGGTTTAAATTTAATCTTGAACTATTAGATACTTGGGCTTTGATTTTTCTTTTTTTGCTCTCGGAGATCCCAGTGTTCCATTTATTTGAATTTTTTGTGTAGCTATTGCAAAATCCTTTCTTTAATAGCTCCAAGCTGAGATTTTTTTTGGTATATATGTTTCAACTAGGGAACTTGAATAGTTGAACAAGGAGGCTGGAGAACAGGAGAAGTCAAACATAGTTTGATTTAACAACACTTTAGCTGTATGATCTAAGGTAATTTTTTTGTATTAAAGCGTTTCTGGTAATTCCCTAAAGCTTGAAATCTGTGAGATTTAACTTCTGTTTTTTTCTTTTCTTTTCTCTCTTTGTTTTCTGGTACTCAAAAGTTCAAGCCTTTCATATGTTGATATTTCAATTTATGAAATATGAAATTCCATGCCTTTGCCCTGGACTATGAGGTTCATATGTTTATATTTTGTTTTGTATGTTTTGTAGATGTCCTCATAAGGTACAAATTCAAGCGCTAACTATGCCTCTACTGAAAGTCTCCCACCTTTGCCAACAAAAAGAAAAGGCTTTGAGGTTTGGAATAATATGGAGAAAATAACAAAAAGAGTGGGAAGCAGAGATGTACTCTAGGCTGCAACATGAAATTATTGCAAGAAAAGGCTCGCAGCTGCCAGTGACGGGAATGGGACATCTACGATTATGAGACACCTTTAAAAGAATTATCCACGAGCTCCACCAGAGGCAAAAATTGTTGGGAAAGGACGACAGCTTCTCACCCTTGATACTGAGAGCTCACCAAAGCCATACACATACAAGAAAGAGGTTAGTGACTATGAATGTGTGACGATGATACTAGAATTTGAATTTCCTTTTTCTCATGTAGAGGGTAGAGGGTTTAGGAGATTTGTTCACTCTTTAAACCCTAAATGGAAACCAATGAATAGGAAAAGTGTTACTCGCGGTGTCTGGTATTTGTTTCAATTAGAGAAGGCCAAGATTATGTCTATGATAGTAGATAATAATTTTAGAGTTTCTATTACCACCGATACCTAGACTTCTATTCAGAACATTAATTATATGGTTCTCACTGCTCACTTTGTGGACAATGATTGGAACTTGCAAAAAAGGATTTTAAACTTTACTCAAATTACAAGTCATAAGGATGATGATATTGGGAGGGTTGTGGAGGAATGTTTGAATTCTTGGGGGATCAAGAAGATATTCACTATAACTGTTAACAATGCATCTGCTAATGATAGTGTTGCTGGTTATATGTTAAAGAGGATGAAGTCTTTGAATACTTTACTGCTAGATGGTGTTTACTTGCATGTCAGATGTTGTTTTCATGTCCTTAATCTTATTCTGTAAGATGGACTCACTGAGTTAAGTAAAGAGGTTGTTAGCATTTGTAATACAGTTAAGTATATCAAATCTTCGCCAGCAAGGTTGGAGAGCTTTAGAAAATTTGCGGTCCTTGAAGGGTTCGATAAATCTGCAAATGTTGGTATGGATGTGTGCATTAGGTGGAATTCTACCTACAAAATGCTAGAAGAAGGGCTGAAATTCTCTAAGGTATTTGATAAGATGGCTGAGGAGCATAAGCCATACAGTGATTTCTTTTTAGAGAAGGACAAGAATGGGGTTTACTTGAGGAAGGGGCCTCCTCTAGCAGATGATTGGGAAAGTGCTAGGGCTTTTGTCCATTTCTTGAAAAAAATTTATGATGCCACTTTGAGGCTTAGTGTATTTAAGACCCCTACCTCTCATGTTGTGTTTTAGGAGAATGGTACAATTCAAGTTGAGATAGAGAAATTCAATAAATGATCACAACAATTCTGCATTGAGGAGGGTGGCAGCTTCAATGTTATTTAAGTTTGATAAGTATTGGGGTTCTTATGAGAAAGTGAATGCTTTGTTTGTGATTGGTAATGTTCTTGATCCTAGATGGAAATTGGGGTACCAAAAAATTCTTTTTGGGTAAATTGGGGTACTAAAAAATAAAGTTGAAGAAATCATAGCTATGGTGAAACAAATTTTAATGCGCTTTTATGAAGCATACAAAGCTTTTGAGCCTGCAGCACCTCAAAACAATGCTAATGAACAAGTGTAAGAAGGGAACTTGGGAGAATCTGGTGAGCATGATACTAGAGCAGCAATGAGAGCAGCTTACTTGCAACAACAACAAGTTGAACAAATCATTCAAATCAATAATGAAGTTAATGCATACTTGTGTCATCCTTGTAAGGGTGGTAACAATCCTTCTTTCAATTTGTTGTTGTGGTGGAAAGTAAATGCATCGAAGTACCCAATCTTGGCAAAGGTTGCTAGGGATGTATTGACGATGCCTTGCTCCACGGTTGCTTCGAAAAATGTATTTAGTTTGGGAGAAAGGACGGTTAATCCTTTTAGGTCCTCTTTGACTCCAAAGATGGTGGAGGCACTTGTGTATGCAAATGATTTGATCAAGGCGGAAGATTTCAACTTTTACAAAGAGCTAACCAAAGAAGAAGAAGAATTCTACAAAGAATGCGAAGAAACAGAAAATGGTATGACTTTATTTTATTAATCTTTATCTTTCAATCAATTACTTTTTTTGAGTTCCTACACATTATTTTAAATATACTGCAAAGCTACTCCTTGTTATGTTACATTAGAGTTCTTTCAATCAATTACTTATTTTTGAGTATTGACTTCACTTTGTCATGTTTGTTAGAAATTCTTGTAGTGGAGCCGAGAAGTGTAGTTTCAAGCTCAAATTCAACTGGAACGAGCTCAACAGCGCCATTTCCACTCCAGTATGAGTGTTATTGACAATTTTGAGAGTGTTGTACTTGTTTATTTTGTTTAGCTTATGCTTGCTTGGAGTGTTATTCAGAATTCTGAATTGATTTATTTTGTTTGCTCTATGGAAGAACCTCTCGAAAGTCATTACGTATGCCTCAGTATCTTCAAAATATAAAAAGGCGTCCTCTAGCCTGCCTAAGAGCCGGCTTTTCAATAAATAGGAGATAAAGAGAAACCTGCCGTTGTTTGGAGATTATTATGTGTTTTTGGTTCCTGGACTTGTTTATAGTGGATGAATTTAGGGATTTGTAATAATTTAGATATTTTTCACAATGCTATCAATTGTTACTCCATGTGTTGTTCCTACAAGATGAACACCTCTTTGAGCAATAGTATTGGCAGGTTGTTATTGACTTATTATAGCATTAATGTTTGTTCCTTTTCCAAGTTTTTAGTTGAATCATATTTCTTTCCCATTCTTGCAGGTTGTTTTTGTGCTTAAGACTTAAGAGGATTGAATTTCAATAGACTGAAATGGTAGAAAAGAATCAGTACCAACAGGCTCAATTTCAAATGCCCAAATATGAATGCCTTCTCTTTGGTGAGTTCTCCTCTTCTCAAATAAACATCTTTGTTGAGTTCCATATTCATGCACATAACATAACTCTCTTGTTTCATGAGCAGATCTTAATGACACCTTATATCCTTTGAGTTTTGGCATGCAGCGAATGCAGCAAGAACATTTAGGGTACATGAATAATACCTATCAATTTTGTCAATTTCTTTTCTAATTTTCTTTTACATCCCAACATGACATTGTTTGGTTCTTGTTTTAGATTATATGGTCATGAAGCTTAGGATTGAGGAAAGCAAGGTCTCTGATTTGTGCACCATCTTATACAAAGAGTATGGCAGTACAATGGCTAATCTAAGGGTAGGTAGCATTGAAAGTTGATCTATAAAGATATATCATCCATGTTCTGTGGCCTCCTTTTCTTATTTATTCCCATATTTTATGCAGGTCATTGGCTACACATTTGATTATGATGATTACCACAGGTTCTAATCTCCTCCTCTGTTTATCCATCTTTTTTTTTTGATTTTTTATAGTGAACAAGTTTATAATATCTTTCTTTCTGTGTTTGATTTCAATAACTTTGTTCATGGGAGGTTGCCTTATGAGAAGCTGAAGCCAGACTCAGTTCTTAGATATATTTTACTAAGCCTTCCAATTCGCAAAGTTGTGAGTTCCTCCCATAAATTCTAGTATTTGGAATTCCATATCACTTTATGCTTATCGTTCTATTCATAATATACATTTGAATCAAATTTTCACAAATGCTGATAAGTGATAAGAGGCATGCCTTAAGAGTACTTAATAGGTTTGGATTGGAAGGTTGTTTTGAAAGGATTGTATGCTTTGAGACACTTAAGACCTTTGTTGGCTAACAAGTTCAATGATCAACAGTTTAAAGAATGTATGTTTGGTTTTGTGAAAATTTCAGCCTCTCATGTATCTATATATTTCACTATTGTATTTTTTCTGAATCCCAAGTAGCTAGTGTCTTTGTGTTAATTTGCTTAAAGTTTTAGAAATCCTGGAGAGTTTTATGTTTGATTGGAGCTATATATGATATATCATATATCTATCATAGATTCATAGCCATAGACCCACAATGTTAAGTTGGAGCCTTGGAGGGATGCACTCATTATTTTTACTTCTGATTTCCATTCAAAGTATAGTGTTACATTCATATAATCAATTATCAAGCTTCGGTGTGAAAACAGGGTTTTTTCCTTAAATTTTTTTCTTCATAATTTTGGTTTTTTAAAGGGAAAATTTCTCTGGCTTATCCCGGCCCGGCCTGGCCCGAGCCCGACCCGAACATAAGGATATAAAAACCCGGCCCGGCCCGATCACATTAGGCCCTCGAATGGTCCCAAAAATCCAGAGCCCGGTTCCTATCTGGCTTTTTTCAGTCCCAGCAAAAACCCAACTCAGCCTGGCCCGATCCCACTCCTAAATATATCACACAATCCTATGAAAGCTCTAGGACCCATTCTTATCATGCTATGGCATAGATCACTTGACAACAAACGTGACATTAGTTCATCTCTTGCCTTTTCTCCTTGAAGCAGTATTTCACGGTTGATTTGACCTCAAACATGTGTAAGTTCATTTTTGCGTCTTGCAATCTAGCAACTATAGTATTAACAACTTGAGCCGCTGTTAAATGGTGCAATCGCTGCAAATTCTTGAAATTGTCCAACATAGCGAACATATTTTTCATCGTTCATCTATACATAAAAAGTTTTTTTATCACAATTAGAGCATAATCACAATCAAACTAAACAACCTATATATGTTACCAAACATTGTAGACACATGGATCACTTTTATAATTCAGAATGAACAACACAGAACACTAAAACCATTCACATTCCCTTTCATCATTAGATTAAGAAAGATTACTCACCGGGCTCAACGAAACCAGAGGTCAAAAAAATCAAAGAGAGAGGGTCCAAGATCACCAACCTATACAAAAAAGAAATAAACAAGTATTAAGTTTTAAGATTCTAGGTATAGGAAAAGTTGAAAGCATTAGATTCTAATGCTACATTTACTTTAAGATGGTTAACATTAACATCAAATAAAAATTACTGTACTATGCAAAAAAATACTGTACATTTAATTTCATGAAGGCATATGCAAAAAAATATTCAGACAAAAAATCTCTCTTTATTTCATGAAAGAAACTATTCATTGATGAACACCTCCCCCACTAGCACCATCACCATGTAAGTGTTAGGTAAAATATGAATGACTTGATATGATAAAATAGTTGATTGGCATACCTTAGTAGCAAAGAAGAGTTAAAACATTTAGTCATATTTACCTTAACAGTGAATGTTTTGTCACTATTGCCACATATTTCAAAACATCAAGATAAGTTCGTTGAAAAGAGAAAGTAGACATTTAAGTACAAATAATTGATCTAGTGACTCTCTTTATTCTTTTTGCAACAAAGAAAAGTTCTCATGCATCAGCTGTTAAGTATTGGACAAATTTAGGTCAAAAAAACATAATAAGGAGAAATCAAAATCATTAGGAATACAAAGCAACCATTCAAAGATTAGAACAACAAACATTGACTCTATAGCGACTTTATAATTTGCATTGTATACAGTATAATGAAGGCTTATCACTCCATTTTTTCTTTTTAAAAAAATGTAGGTTGATGTGGACTTGATGAAGGACATGGGAATGGATGCATACAGGTTCTCCATCTCATGGTCAAGAATCTTCCCAAGTAGGTATTTAACTGAATGCTAGTTTCAAAGTCAAGTATCATATTTTCCAAGAGTTCCAAACATGAGCATTGCCTGCAGATGGAACTGGAGAACCGAATCCAGACGGAATAAATTACTACAACAACCTCATAAATGCATTATTACAGAAAGATAGTCTCAAACAACACCCCCCTACTGTTTCTATGGGTTCCTCAGATAATTTGAGCTACTGAACATTCTTTCTTCATGTTTCACGGGTACAACCATATGTAACACTATATTATTGGGACCTTCCTCAGGCATTAGAAGATAAATATGAAGGCTGGTTAAATGTACAGATATAGATGAAGTATCAATCTCATGCATTGACATTATTACCAATATATGGGGATAGAGAAGAGGAAGATGGAAAGAGATTGTGATTGAAGCACAGACAGGCTTAACTTATAAAGAAACAAATACACAACAAATATAGATCAAGTATCAATCTCATGCATTGACATTATTGCCATAGCAAAAGACTGCTTTTGTATATGGTAATTCAAGAACAACAGAAGATCATCTCTTAATGATCAATGAACAGAAACAACTCAAAAACTATCAAAGGTCCAACCAAAAAAAAAGGGTCCTTGGACTAATGAACAATGGAAAGCAAGGAGATAGTACAACAATTATACAAATGCAATCAGTTTTGTGCTTGATAACATAACAAAAAATTGCAGCTGAAATTAGGAAGCAACAAATCTCCTAAAAAGATAATCCAAAAGCAAATTTTACTAAATAAAGATATAGAAAAGGGAATGCAAGGATGGGAATCAAATCAGTTTTGTGCTTAATAACATAACAAAAAATCATTTCAAATCAAATGTGCACTAATAAATAAAATCAGCCTCTCAAGCAAAAAGAAAAATATATGAAGAATCAATAGAAGATAAATAAATGAAGAATGGGGGGGGGGGGGCACAATCCTACTGTAAGAGAAGGAAAGGAGATCGGCGGCGAGGAGAGTATCCTCCGCTTTGCAGGCGAAGGTCGGAGCCCTCTGATCGTTGAAGAATCTAGCGAGCGGCGGAGAGATGAGGGCGCTCAACACTGGATGTTACGAGATAGGGTGAGGCGGTGTTCGTGAGTTGAGGGGATCAGCGCTGGATGTTTTGATTAAAAGAGGGGCATTTTAGTAATCTTCAAAATCAAAACCTTCCCAACCCCCGATTTGGAGGGTTGAGAAGTAGAGGTAAAATGGAGATTTTCAACCCTCCATTTTACCTCCATATACCTTACCCTCCCCAAACCTTTGGAGCCAAGCATGGGTTTGGGAAAAACCTTACCTTAAAAACATCCAAAAACCTCTATCCAAGCAAGCCCTAAATGCCACTGCAAATAATCTTTATTTCTTTTATTTTCTTTTATGGGAAAATTAAATATATACCCCAAAAGACAATGTTAATTTGTATATATACCTCCGAAAAAAATATAATTGGATGTGTACCTATGGGTATCTGGTTATATTGTGTATATGCCCCTACTACTATTATGATGATGTTATCTAGAATATCTTAACTATAGTTAAATTTAACCTATGAGGTAAGGAAATACTAGTTATAACCTTCCATTTTTTCAATACTTATTTTTCTTTTTCTTTTTTGAAAAAATAAATTTTAAATTTTCATTCTCTTTAATCTTCAATCTCTTCCGCTTGTTCTCTCGCTTTGTTAAGCATTTTTAGGGTTATGAGAGCCATGAGTTGTTAATTGGAGACTCAATCCCTCCTTGATTTTCCTCGCTCTCTCACTCTCTCACTTTGTTCAACATTTTTTAGGGTTCTGAGAACCACTAGAAGTAGATTGGGGACTTATTACCTTATTGATTGGGTTGGCCGAAGATGCTCGGACTATCGTTCAGAGGTGTGAATCTTGCCATCTGCATTCCCGAATTTAAAGACAACCAACTACCCAACTCACTCCCATAGTGAGCCCAAGACATTTTTTGATATGGGGGATAGTCATTCTTGGCCCATTCCAAATGGCGATCAGATAGTTCAAGTTTTTAATAGTCACCATCGATTACTTCACAAAGTGTGTCAAAGCAAAACTGCTGGCCAAAATCACTAAGCAAGCTTGTCAAAACTTTATCAAGAAGTTCATCATTTGCAGATTCGGTGTCTCAGTGGCCCTTGTTACACACAATGGTAGGTAGTTCGACAATCAAAAGTACAGGGATTTCTGCCGCAACTTGGGTATAGAAGCGAGGCTGACCTCCGTAACTCACCCTTAAACAAATGGGTGTTTGAGTCTAAAAAATGTATGTATATATATATATATATATATATATATATATATATATATATATATATATATATATATATATATATATATATATATATATATATATATATATATATACGTTGAAAATACCAGGTGCTAATGTTTAAAAGCGCCAATGATGAAATATTTTCAAATGAAATATATCTTGAAATTAAAATATTTTGATTTATATATATATATATATATATATATATATATATATATATATATATATATATATATATGGTCTGATCTCAAGGCGAGCTAAGGACACAGATCCAAGATAGCCCGAGAATAAATATCTCGAGGTGATATCAAATTCCAAGATAGCCTGAGAACACATATCTCGAGGCAATCTCAAATCCTAAGATAATCGGAGAACACAAATCTCGATGCAATCTCTAATCCCGAGATAGCCCGAAAAGAAATCTCGAACCAATCTCAAATCTTAAGATAACCTGAGAACATATCTCAAGGAAAATCTTAAATTTTAAGATGGCCCGAGAACTTATCGGCAATATGGGAAAATATAAATATAATTCACCAAAAAAATTAATAATAATAATAATAATAATAATAATAATAATAATAATAATAATAATAAATAGCCGCCCACTTAACCTTAATGACAACTTTTGATGGATCAATATGTCTGCGGCGGGTGTCCGAGCGACGGCTAGAGTTTCGGGAGAAGATTGAAGATAAAGGAGACATCGAGCAAGGGAGTGATTTATAATTATGATTATGTCTTCCTCCCTCTTGTATCTCTGTTATCGATAATATGAGAAGCTAAACCTTCTGTGGTACCTCGAACACATGAACCCTAGGATAAAATTGTTATTGAATTTCTTTTAATTATTGCCTCCCTCTTTATTGACAGTTTTTGTGAATCATCTTTGCATGTTTGATACGCTTTCAATTATCCATATTTTTATACTATTTTAATCCTCACTTTTTAATGCAATTGTAAAATCCACGAATTTTATTTATTTTCTTGGGAAAAATATTTAAAATATTTTCTTAACGCGATTAGTGAAAATGTGGGATTAAATGATTTATTTAATTTAAATGGAAATTTAAAATTATTATGGGGTCCTAGGGACCTAATAGTAATTTTGAAAGACATGAGGAACCTTACTGAAGTTTTCCTCTCTCTCACAGATTTGGACCTAATTATAATATTAAAAGAGTCAGGGACCTCTCATAAAATTTCGTGAGAGAAAACCCCATCAGAGAGAACGAACGGCCGAGATTAAATGATCTCAGACTGTAGCAAATCGCGAGGCATTATAAGGGCTTACAGAGAGCCACGTGGCGAGTCCAGATTTAATCCATCTGGTCGTGGAACGGATACGAGGCAAAGTGGATGGGTAACTTGGAGATGACCTCACGGTGCGGGTGACCGTGAGCCGTCCATCTCATGATCACCCGTATCTTGAGACATAGGAAAGACATCGGGCCGTTCATTTTAATTAAATCTGACCCGTAAATCTAACGATTGTTAGATACGAGGCTAAAGGACGCCGTTGGATTTAACTCAATTAATCACGGCCGTTGATCATCGAAAAACCAAATCCCGAGGCAGGTTCTTCTCTTCCCCTACGATTGAACGCCGCCGCCTCTCGCCCGGCCACAGAATGCAGCTAAGATCCAAGGCGACATACGCGGCTACTTCATTAGGCGTCACCGGCGAATTAAACCCACGAGCGTCGCTTCGCCTAGCTCGTGGGGCTATAGAAAGAGGCGCCTCCCTGCAAAGATTCTCGGGTTTTCCGGTGGAGGTTGTCTTTTTCCGAGAGTTGGACCGGATGAGGCTCAAGCTCGCAAGCTCGGGATTTGGTGCTTTCGTGATCTGGGAGCTCGATATGGCGGACGAGAGGGAGAACTGGCCGTGGCGTCTGGAGGAGAAGGATCCACCGCCGCCGTAGAAGCTCGGCTTGAGTAAAAGCAGGGCGCTTCCGGCGACTCCATCGTTCCGACCTCGGCAACCCTCTACGGTGAGGTGTTCTAAAAACCCCGTAGAATATTTCCGAGTCATTGCTACATGCATAAGATCGGGTGAGAGCTTCGCCAGTAAATCCTTTCCCGACGGAGAGAGTTATTGAGTGCTTTCGGTAGGAGGGCGTGCTCAGTATGGCCGAGGGGCTCGACCATGATCGTGAGAGTTGTGAATTCGAGCAGTGCTTGAATGGTGGCCTGGAGAAGGACGGATCACAGTGGCTCTCTAAGTCATGTGAAAAGAAGAAGAAGAAGTGAAAAAAAAAAAAAAAATATATATATATATATATATATATATATATATATATAACATTAATCGTTTAATTATTTCAAACTTAGGGGTGTGACAATAATTAAACATTTATATACTTAGGGGTGTGACACTCATTTAATTAATTAAAATAATTATTTATTTTCCCTCTCTTTTAATGAGAACATTAGTTGTTTATTATTGGCTATACATGGTATTAAAAAATGGGGAACTTAGGACAAGTGACAACAAATAAAAGTTAATGAAAGGTTAACTTATATTGTCAAGCTAATAATATTAATGAATTATTAGTTTTGAGCTAGAAAAATTAGTTGATTATTGTGACAAACAATAACTAATTAGACGAGATAATTATTTGAGGACTATTTGTATGTCACAAATAATTTTAATGAACCTAGGGAGTGTGACAAATATTATAGTAGATAATATTTTGCTAGTGTGACAAATAATAGAATGATTATTTGCAAAGTTAAAATAGCTAAGAAGGGACTTTAGCTATACAACCAATATTATAATGAATAATGTTTTGGTAGCGTGACCAAAATCAGGAAATAAAAACCAAGGAATATTGATTATTCCTAAGTTTGAAAGTAGGATATAGTTTCTCTTAAATGATAATAAAACTAGGGTCTTGTGACAAGTATTAAATTGAGAAACTTATATTCATGATTCAGTAATTAGAAAACTTAAGGTTTTAATAAAAGATTAAAATCTTGGTGTGACATAAAGATTATTATGAAATATTGAAGTGTGACAAATGGGAATTAAATAATTTCCTAGATTTAGATAATTGGTTAAATTATGGAAATTATTTGGTAGGGAAGCTAAGAGGGGCTAAATGAGCCCAAATCAAATGGAACCCTAAACTTTAGAGACAAAAAAGTCACAAATGACTAAAATGCCTTTTATGGGGGTTAAGACCAAGTTAAATAGGCCCAACTCAATTAAAATGGTACCAGACGAGTTAGACTCATTAAATAGACTAGAGTTGACTAGGTTTGACCAAAGTAGGTCTAAAAGTCAACTAAAGGGACATAGAAACGGAATAAGAGTGATAGCTTCGAGAGAGATGGTCCTTAGGACCCGTTAGTGGGCCTAAGCCCAACAAGACATAGGACATGCATGTGAAACTAGAACCTTGTAGAAAACTTGACTCTAATAAGAGTCTATGTATGCCAGATACTCTCAGGGTAGACGTAAGGCATTCCAAAGGAGTCCAAGAAGACATTTAGTCTCTCCAGAGGTAAGTTCACTTGCCTAGTTTCCACCCGGTAACGGGATTTCTTGGACTTGCTATGTATTCTTATTACATGCACTGTTGATGCCATACATGCTGCTATGCACATTCACCTTGAATCACATTAAGCATGTATGCTTGTTCTGGACGTTGTGTCATTTTGCTATGTTCTACCGCCGACTCGATTAGTGAGCCAGGCTCCAATTTAGGAGGTGTTCAGGGTTAGGACCCCGACTTTCCCTCGACCTTCTGGGAGAAACAAATCTCTGGAGGTCTTACCTGTCCATTGGGCATGGTACATCCTTGAGCCGTGTTAACCTGCATTAGAGGTAGTTCTACCCGACCTTTGACCTGGAGGGTCAAAAGCGACAAACTAGGTCTGTTTATATCCAAAATTTGGACATCTTGGCCGGAGTAAACTCGAGTTCTCTTGGGACTCTACAACAGAGCTTCGAGGGCTTACATTGCAGTGGGTCACCTTTGACTTGCTTGTGGTAAACCCCTAGGACTTTATTGTTGATATTATGAGCTTGTTGACTGTCATATTTCCTATTCATAACATGTGACTGCGGGGGTACTAATGAGCTTTCTTGAGCTCATGTGTTTTCTCTTTCCCTCTTTTTCTGCATTCAGGTTTAGGAGGGAGGAGCACTGGGAGAGAACTGGGAGGACCGGAGGTTATGGGAGTTTTCTTTATCTTTGTCTTTGTGAGCTTTGTATGTGCTTGGGACCCGTATAGGGACTGTGACTTATGTAGGGCCTACGGACCCTAATGACTCTATGTTCTTATGAACTCGAAGCTTATGTTTATTTATTTATGAATTGTTATCGCTATCACATTATTTAGGCCTTGTATTCGAAGCCGAGCTTATCTCTTCTTTAATACGGCCGTACGTTGATCGTCTTAGGGTCCCGGGATCCGGGTCGGGGCGTGACAGCAATCTAAAGACATTATAGGCCGCCGATACTGAATTTATGTTGAATTTCGCTTACAGGACGTTAGAAGGGTTCAAGAGTAAAAACAAAGAAATTCGGCATTAATAAAGGCTAAAACAAAGGACAAAAGAATTCATAAGGGCACGCGCCCGCGCACAACGGAGAGTAGCCCCGCACATAAGCACGCGCCAGTGCAACGATACCATGGACTAGTTCTTTCAGGCGCTCGCAAGCACGCGCCCGCACAAAGATGGTTGTGGGATCTCTGTTGAAGCACGCGCCCGCGTACGACCGTACCAACAACTGTGTAGATCCTAACTATATCCAAGTTTATCCAAATTTAAATGATTACAATTGGAGATCGCATTCAGCCGAGACAGAGCCTATAAATAGAAGATGATTAGGCTTTTTAGAGGCCATCATATTCCACTCAAATAATCCACTTTCACAATTCATCTCGTGATGGCGAGGGGATCGAGGAGAAGCTTTATCATACATCCTTGCACACCACCAACAGTGGAGGAAAGAGCATTGTATATTATGTTTGCTTTCTTTTCCTCTTACTTTATTTTGAATGTGTGTTCCCCTTTAATAGGGAACTAATTTATTAGATACTTGGGTATGTTGAACCTCCAGGTTATAGTTTAATTTTTTGATTTAGGTTTTTATTTCTGATTATTTGCTTGAATAATTGAGATATATTGAATGTTTTGCATGCATTGAATTTCTATGTTTGCGAAAACCCTGATTTTCAATTTTGTTTCACCGGGGGAAGAAGCGAACGCCTCCCCAGTAAAGACATACTTCAATAGAAAGGATCATGATCACACCGAGAACTCTGGTGTTTAGGCGAGAGACTCCTATATATATATTATTCTCATAATTCTTCCCGGTTATAGGTTCCCTAGAACATCATGTAGTGAGGGTACTGAGATTAGTGATTTTCCTTGACAGAGGGTATGAAAGCACCATAGGAACCCTTGGTCCATTATCTTTTAACCATCAGTTTAGAAACCTACATCTAACTATCCGTATGAAAACCCGAAGGGGATACATCGCCTTAGTATCTTCCTTCTTTGATTGATTACCCCTTTTTTATCCCATTCTTCTTTCATAGTTCAAGTCTTTAGATTTCCTAAGATAATTAGGTTAAAAATCAGACCAAAATTCTGATTAACTAGGTATTGGAAGATTAGTGTTTTTTTTGGTAATCCTCTGTCCTTGAGGATCGATATCCGACTTTTAGAGCCTACTTTATTACTTGATACAACCCGTGCACTTGTAGTAGTAAGCATAAGCATTAGGAAGCACATCAAGTTTTTGACACTGTTGCCAGGACTGAGATTATTAGGAGTACTTCTAGTCTTCTACTTAGTCATTAGTTTAGGATTCTTAGTTTTCTTTTTCTTTTTATCCAATACTAGTATTCCTTGTATTGCTTACTTTCTCTATCTCTAGCAAGAAACCGTTATACAATCCAAAATAAATTCATGGCCCGTACAGAGCAGTTATTAGCCATACAACTTGTATTATTAGATGAACGGGTCGATGATAAACAATTTGAATCGGCTTACCAAGAGCTACACAAGGTTTAATGACGATTCATGTGCACCATTCTACCCTCATTACAAGGAGGAAAGCTATTATGTTGCACAGCAAGAACCAAGCTGGGAGGAGGTCTTCAATAATTTCATATAGCAGACGTATGAATACTTCCAACAACTCGATAAGACGCGCACCGAGTAGCATAATTGTGACCTAGATGGTGCATGGCTACGACCACCGCTTCTTATAAATGATGATGCTGGAGTAAATGGAATAGAAGAAGTTCAAGTGATAAATCCTGGTTCGGAGTACAGCGCAAGAATATAAGAGGACAACAATTCATTAGAAATAAATGAAGAAACTGCCCTGATGGCTGATAGGGAGGATAGCGACACGGATCAATGCTCGGAGGAGCATCAAGCTTTGGAGATTGAAAATGGGTTTGATGAGATGGTAATAAACAATGAGAGAAAAATGTAACCTTCCATAGAAGAACACACCGAACTAGAATTAAAGAATCTCCCAAAACACCTTGAGTACGCATTTCTAGGTGACAATTCAAAGTTGCCAGTCATCATTGTTGCAGACTTGTCCGACCTTCAAAAAGAAAAATTATTACAAGTACTCAGAAATCACAAAAGGGCTATAGCCTAAAAAATTTCAGATATCAAAGGTATTAGCCCATCGTTTTGCCCACATAAGATACTAATGGAAGACAATAATAAGCCAACCGTACAGCCCCAAAGGAGGCTCAATCCAAACATGAAAGAAGTGGTGAAAGTCGAGGTTATTAAGCTATTAGTTGTTAGAGTTATTTACCCCATCTCAGACATCGCTTTGGTAAGTCCTTTTCAGGTAGTACCTAAGAAAGCTAGGACGACTGTCATCATGAATGAAAAGAATGTGTTGATCCCTACGAGAACAGTAACGGGATGGTGTGTATGCATCGACTATTGGAAAACGCCACAAGGAAAGATCATTTCCCATTGCCATTTATTGCTCAAATGCTTGAGTGGTTGGGCGGGCATCAATACTATTATTTCCTTGATGGTTTCTCAGGATACTTTCAAATCCCCATAGCTCCGAGGACCAAGAAAAACCAACTTTTATGTGCCCATATGGCACATTTGCATATCATCACATGCCTTTCGGGCTATGTAATGCTCAAGCTACTTTTGAAAGATGCATGCTTGCTATTTTTAATGATTTAGTGGAAGAGTTAATGGAGGTATTCAAGCATGATTTCTCCGTCTTCAGAGACTCTTTTGACCTTTGCCTAAAAAATTTGGAGAAGGTACTAATAAGATGTGAGGAGACCAATTTGGTTCTGAGTTGGAGAAATGTCATTTTATGGTTCAAGAAGGGATAGTCCTAGGGCATAAAATTTCACAAAAGGGCATTGAGGTAGATAAGGCGAAAGTGGAAACAATTGAAAAACTACCCCCAACCTCAGTCAAAGCTGTGTGGAGTTTTCTAGGATATGTTGGTTTCTACAGGCATTTCATAAAGGATTTCTCCAAGATTGCCAGACCAATGACTAAATTTCCTGAGAAAGATACCCAGTTTGATTTCAATGATGAGTGTTTAGCGGCCTTTACTATCCTGAAGGAGAAACTTATCAACACCCTGATCATAATCACCCTCGACTGAGATTTCACCATTCGAGCTCATGTGCGTACAAGCAACTATGCAGTAGGAGCAGTTTTGGGTCAGCGGAGAGATAAGCATTTCCAACCCATTTATTATGCTAGCAAAACCCTAATTGATGCACAAGAGAATTACACAACCACTGAAAAAGAGCTGCTTGCCATCATGTTTGCATTTGATAAATTTTGCTCTTATTTTGTGTTGTCCAAAGTCATATCTATACCGATCATTCAGCACTACGTTATCTGTTAGCTAGGCCGGACGCTAAACTCGATTGATCCGTTGGATTTTACTATTATAGGAATTCGATTTAGAAATCAAGGATAAGAGAGGTGCAGAGAATCTTGCGGCTGACCATTTATCCTGTTTGGAAGATTCAAATAGAGACACTCTAAAAGAAGGTGAGATCAATGAAGAATTCCCGGAGGAATACTTATATAGCATATAAGTGATAAACGAGGTCAAAGAACCCCTTTGTTTTGCTGATTTCGCTAACTATTTGGCTGCAGGAACCCTATCCAATGAGTATACATACCAACAAAATCAAAAATTCTTTGCACACGTAAAATACTACATTTGGGATGACCCATACTTGTTCCTAGTTTGCGCCGATCAAATAGTTAGGATATGTGTCTCAAGGGAAGAAGGATAGAAAATCCTAGAACACTGTCATTCAGGGCCAACCGGAGGGCATTATGGTGCGAATAAAACAGTTAAAAAGATCCTTGATTCAGGTTTCTATTCGCCCACATTATTCCTAGACGATCAACGATATACCCAATCATATGATAATTATCAACGTGTCGATAATACTTCTCGCTGTAATGAAATACCCAAAAGTTCAATTTAGGTATGCGAGATATTCAACGTTTGGGGGATAGATTTTATGGGACCTTTTCTGAACTCTTATGGGAATAGGTTCATACTAGTGGTTGTGGACTATGTATCTAGATGGGTGGAGGCACAAGCTTTGTCCACCAATGATGATAGAGTAGTGGTTAAATTCTTGAAGAGGTTATTTTCGAGATTTGGCACACCCAAAGCCATAATCAGTGATAGGGGAACTCATGTTTGTAATAGTCAATTTGCAAAAGTCCTTAAAAGGTATGGGGTTGTCCATTGGACCTCAACCCCTTATCACCCTCAAACAAGCGGCCAAGTGGAAGTGTCTAATCACGAGCTAAAATGAATCCTTGAAAAAATGGTTGCACACCATAGGAAGGATTCGGCAGATAAACTGGACGATGCATTATGAGTATATCATACTACATATAAAACACCCATCTCCGATACTCCATACAAGCTGGTCTATGGGAAAGCTTGTCACCTACTAGTTAAGATAGAACACAAGGCTTATTAGGCCACTAAATATTTAAATTTTGATCTCCCTCTTGCAGGCGCAAAGTGGAAGCTACAATTAAACAAATTCGATGAGTGGTGTTCTACAGCCTATGAGAATTCGAAACTATACAAAGAACAAACCAAACAACGACACAGTCAACTCATAAAATAGCACAAACAGTGCAAAGAAGGTGATCAAGTACTGTTATTCAATTCGAAGCTCAAATTATTTCCGGGCAAGTTAAAATCACAATGGTCGGACCCTTTTTATATAAAATAGTGATTTCAGTATTTTTCCAAAAGACATGGAACTCGATTCCGATCATCCCAATAGTTCGGGGATATGTTCAAATTAAGAAAAATAATATAGGCATGTGTCTAAGGGCCCGAATTCATCGGTTATAAAATTAGAAAATCGACATTTCAATAGATTCATGATTAGGGTATTTAATGTGTGTAATACAATTCTATTATTATGAATTGTTGTGTAATGGTTGATTATCATATATATAGGATATAATGCATGGAACCGCGTAAAGGAGGTGTCACGCCCCGACCCGGATCCCGGGACCTCGAGCGCGCGCACAGACCGGCCGTACCCAAGTAGAGGCGAACCCCACTCGGATACAAGGCCTAAGGAAATCATAGCAGATAACAAATACCTCAAAATTTAATAATCAGATAATATCAGAGTCACAACGAAAATCTAAATCAATAAGGGTTTACATACCCTACACATGGTCAAGGCCCTATAAGGGTCCTACAATAACACCACCTCAAGAATAAGTGTGACCTGAGGTTCTCGAACCTCTACAAAATCAGCCCAACCCCTCGCTCAATTCCGGAGTCCGAGTCACCTACCCCTCGGGACCTGAAAAAGAAAGAAGGGAAGCAAGCGCATGAGCTTTCGAAAGGAAAGCCCAGTAAGTACCCCCGCGGGGTCACAAGACATAAATGAACAATATGTCAAATAATAAGGTCACAACACCAAGAAACACAACTCTAGGAGTCTACCAGAAATAATCCAAAGGTACGACCCCTGGTAACAGAAGCCCTCGAGCCCCTGTGATGAGTTTCAAGAAAACTCAAGAATCACCCCCTACCAAGATGTCCAAATTTCTTTGTAAGCACGCGACCTTTTGGTCGCTCGACCCTCCGGCCGCAATTGGTAGAACTACCTTTCTCCTACGTGTTAACACGGTCGATTGTACCATGCCCACCGGTAAGACCACCGCAGAATTGCCTCTCGCAAGGCGCATGAACGCCAGTGGGTCCTGTCCCTGAACATTCCCCTCTCGGAACTCCCTAGCTCCACTGAGTCCGGGCAGTAGTACAAACTCAACCTACACACACCCACCCGACCAACACAAGTACCGTGTGTCTCTATGGTCAAGTGTCGGACAATAGGAGGCTATGCTCAATGAGTACGTATACTCCTCCGGCGCATACCGCCTCGCCGCACACAAGCACCACGAACCTCCACAAGATCGCCTCGGTCATAGGTTGGTATGCTCGGTGAGCATCAACGCGAAGAGATAGTGAAACCACGCACTCCTATCCGGGACGGAGCAGGCTCACGTGTTTCCACGGCCACGTGCCGATCAACGGATCCTCGTGATCAGTTAACACTACCTCTAGCACACCAATCACACACATACCAGGAAAGACATCAAAAGAATATGTATGTGCATGCATCCAAGAATATCAGGTTCCAAACAAAAGACATGCTAACAAATAGCATGCATTAAATCAAGAAAACAACTAGCCAATAAATAAGGGAACTAGGCAAGAGCACTTACAAGAACAGACATAACAAAAGTCAAGAACACTCCGTAGAGTGGGGTAGTAGGCAAAAGTACTTACCTCTTGTTGGAACTAGAAGTCTTCCTAGTATCCTCTGGAATGTCTAACAACTCCCCGAGAGTATCTGGCATACATAGGCCCTATTAGAGTCAAGATTTCAATAAATCCCCATATCTCTAATTACACATGCATGCCTATCGTTCTTGTTGGGCCTAGGCCCACTAACGAGTCTTGAAGACCATCTCTTGGGTTATTAATCCTTATCCCATGTCTCCATGTTCTTTAGTTGACCCTAGACCCAACTTGGTCAAACCTAGTCAACTTTGCATTCATTTGTCGAGTCTAAACCCAATTTGGTTATCTATAGTCATTTTAGTTTAATTAACTTCATAGATTGGATTTACACTTCTCATGATCATGTATATAAATTCAATTCATGAAACCACCCATGGAGATCAAACTCCAACCCTTGGACCAATTCTTTACTCATTCATTCCCCCATCTATCCTTATAACCAATGCATGCATGCATATATGAATCCTCATATTTATCACCACTCACAGCTAAGGTGCAGGAATTTAGAGAAACTCACCGAGTATAAATGTCGACAGACAATGAAAACAAACCGACCGTCCAAACAAGATCTCCACCGTTCAGATTGGGTTAGGACAAGTCTTCACTATGCTCACCAAAAATCAGCCCGATCAGACTAGAAATGATCATCCGATTGAAGAAGATGATGAAACTGGTCGGTGCAGGAAATCAGCAGTGATAGTCTCTGTTTCACACCCCAAAAACCTACTCGCCCGACCACTAAAAACAATCTTAACCGTTCAAATTGAAGAATAAGGAGTCAAGAACAACTAAAAATCAGCACGATCCAACGGTGAAAATGGTCGGAATGGCAATGAAAATAGAGCATGCTCAACACTCCTTTGAACAGAAGATCCTAGTCTCTCAAGCTTTCTTCTCTTTTCTTCCTTCTTCTCACCTCTCTTCTTGATTCCCAATTGCCCATAAACTTTCTCAAACTTGCTATTGCTCTATGCCAAGCTTCAAGATTACATGCTTTATATAGGCCTCACAAGTGTAACCTCTACAACTCTTCACATTCTTAACCTCCCCCATAAATCCCAAGATAACACCCAAATAATTCCAATCCTTTCAAATTCATAACCCCATGGCACCCTTCCCATTCCAAACCTCCCTCATAAACCCCAAAGACAACACCCAAATATTTCCAACCTTTCAACTTCATAACTAAGTTAACTTGACCAAGTTTCATTTAACTAATTCACAAATTAATCCAATTAATGGGTTAACCTAACCCATTTATTCAAATCCAATGTCAAGCTTAATCAAGTCATTGATTAACTTAAATTTGGATTAAACCACTTTGCTACTGGACCAACCCAAGTCATTCGATTCAATCAAATTAATTTAACTAGCTTGGATTCAACCCGATCCCTCTTTGTTACTTGACTAACCTTAGCCAATTAACTTGATTAGTTCAATTTTGTCACACCACCAAAGTTTTAAAAAAAATCTCATTAAAATATTTAGTAGCCTTACTAAATAATTTTAATCATGCAAGATAACTAATCAACTTAATCTTATCACATAGAATAATCATACCATATAATGAATTATTCTAATATTTTGTCACACTACCAAGATTTAAAATCTTATCAAGATCCTTAAATCTTCTTTATTAATCAAATTATGTCACATTACCAAAGTCCCATATAGTTATTTAACTATGCAATACGATTAATTAATTATCTGTCACACTTATAAAGTCACACTATTTTAACTATACAAAATAATTAATCAAATAATTGTCACACTATAGTTCCAATTATTATTTTAATCATACTAGATAATTAATCAAACTAATAAGTTGTCACACTACCAAAGTTAAAATCAATTATTTTGCTTGATTAATTAACCATTAACCAAAAGATTAAACAACAAACTAATTAATTAATTTAATTAATTAATCATCTTCCCCCTTCTCTCACGGCCGAGCCCCACCGGAGAAGCTCGCCGGAAGGACCAGCTTCTCGTCTGAGGACTCTCACCGCCAGGTCTCTGTGCGTCGAGCTACGTCTCGGCCGGTGCTACCTCTTGCGCACATCGGCGACCTCCCACACCCTCTCCCGGAGCCTCCCCACTCGTGTCAACGTTCATCCTCTCCGTCGAGTTCAAGACCCTAGCTAGGATGCGAAAAATTCAAAATTGAAAGTGGGAATCGGTTCATACCTTGCTCCCGGTTCTCCTGGTGCTGAAAATGGCGACAGAGACCCCCTGTGGCCGAATTTCCCTTCTCCGGCCAACCCTCCCCGGCGACCTCCTTGGTTTCCTTCTTATCGCTGCTTCAGGACGAGCTGGGGTGGGGTTTTTATAGGGGAAAGGAAGGCGAACCGATCACCAACGCCCCCGCCTTCATTCTCCGTTCGGCGAGGCGGTTCTTCCGCTTGTAACGTCCGGGGAAAGGGGCGGCGCGCGCGGCGGCTCTCGCCGGTGGAGAATCGGCAACCCCTGCCTCGGGATGGGTATTCAGCGATTAACGGCAAGGATCGCTTGATTAACATTAACGGTACCTAAACTGCCTCGGTTTCGACACTAGTTAGATCAACGTCCTAGATTGAATCCCGACCAACGATCGGATTCTAATCATTTGCCTAGGATCAAACAACCTTAAGATCAAGCTACCGAGATTTGAAACAAATCAACGGCTGGATCTTCATCTCCCCCCTCGCATCCAACACTCCAAAGGTCGGACGTCTTACAATGGGCCACGTGGCATCACGGATGCCCCTATAACTCCACTCGATCAGCACCAATCCCAGATCCTCCAATCTCAGCCACTCATTTGCTCGTATAAGGGTTTTTATCTGGCAAATTAACCAGAAGCCCCTGAAATTATTTAGGTTGCATCCAGGTCCCTCTGCTGTGAGAGAGGAAAATTTCCATCCAGTCCTCGAAACTTTTAATAATTACCAAAAAGGCCCTTCTGACCCCCAACTAACCCTAATTAGGGTTTTAAACCTTTTAATCCTTTATTTTACCCTCTTTCCTTTAATTAAATAAACCACCAATCCTTCCTATATTTAATGGATTCATCCCAAGAATTCATTCATTCCTCTTAATTACCAAATACCCTTGGTAGCCCCAATTATACCCAACTAGTGTTTTCTCTTATTTCTTGGTTTAATTACCAAACTAATTAAAGGGAGTAAATACAAATATATGTATTCAAAGTTTGGGGAATTTTCTTTAATAAAGAAAATTTAGAAATTTGTTTCTCCATCAAAATTTCATTTTGATCAAACCTCGGGGGTTTTCCTCATTTTTCAATTAAATAAAACCCAAAAAGAAATTTTAATCCCTAAAATTCTTGGGTTTTACAGGAGGGATAAGGACTGACCGGATAGATCTTGATACAGGTAAGTACTTCTGCCTAATTCCATCATTCGTTGGTTGATTGCATCATTGTTTTCTTGATTTACATACTTGTGCATGTAAGCAAACTTGCCTAGTTCCCACTCTATAAGTTAGTGTTTATTGGTTTTGTTATTACTATGCTTTTGTATGTTATTGCTTGGATTGCATACACGTATTTGTTCTCCTGCTTTATTGGATTTCTATTCCCATGTTTGTGTATACATCTTGATATGTTAGCATTCATATATGCTTGTGCTTGCTGAGTGTGCCTATCTGTTGACCGATATGCTGCCTTGGAAACACGTGAGCTTGTGCACTAGCCGGATAAGTATACGTCAGCTATTTTTGTGAACTGTTCCACTCAGTACAGTAGAGCATGGCTCCGGTGAGGCATTCAGGGTTGAGGACACCCTAGCGTTCTGATGGTTCATGCTAGGGGATGATACTTTGGCCGTCCAACCCGTCAGTGGGATGATTCGTTGACCGTGTCGACAGATATGAGAGATGGTGCTACTGACTACCGGATGGTCATTTCCAACTGAGGTTGATGTTGTTGACGATATTTTAGAGTCTTCTTTGGATTACTCTTTTAGAGCTTGAGGCTATAGTTGTGGTTAGGAGTCCCTACCGTTGGCATCACAAATGTTGGATGGTGTGGGGTATAGTCCTCATTTGTTTGACTTAATCATGTTGATTGGTATGCTTTGTTCATTCTTGCCTTATCTTATTGCTTATTACATGACTCTCTTGTATTCCCTGCGGGGTGCTTACTGAGCTTTCCTTCCGAAAGCTCATCCACTTGTTTTCTTTCTTTTTCAGATCCTGAGGAGTAGTAGACTCAGACTCAGGAATAGTACGTGGGCTGGGAGACTATTGTTAAGGTTTGCGAACCTCCTATTTCATTTGTTAGTGAGAATATGTTTGTAGGACCCTTGTACGGCTTTGATATTTGTAGGGTACATGTACCCTTATGACTTATCTTTCGTTGTAGACTCTGATCATTTTATTATATTTATTTTGATTTTTCGCTGCTTATCTGTTGTATGTTCATGATTAACTAGGCCTTGTATCCGAGTGAGGCCCGTCTCTGCTTAGGTACGGCTGATCTGTTCACGTGCCTGAGGCCTGGGATTTGGGTCGGGGCGTGATACATGCACCTGTGAAGCACCCCGCATAGGTAACCTGAGCGATATACGGGCACTCATCAGGCTCCCCTTGTGACCAACCGTCTGAACAAGCTAAGGAGTTGACGCCGGGCAGGGTAGTGATTAACCTGCGGGCGTTGGTAAACATGGGGGATTGATAAAAGAGCAAGAAAAAGGGAGGACAAACAGAGAAGAAAAGTCTCTGAAACTTTAAAAGGAAAATATAACTCAATAATCAATGAATAAAATTCAACCCACAAGCCGGGTTTAAATAGCTAAAAAAAACTAACATAGATAACCTAGAAATTCTATTTTCTTATCCAAATTTGCCCAAATCGGCAAATTTTGGTCCAATAGAAAAACTTATCTAATTCTAAAATAACTAAACAAAACAGATAACTCCTAAAAATCCGAGTTCAAATCGGATTCATATCCTATCCTAAATTGGCATACGAAGTATTGCCAAAAATGGAAAAAAAAAACACCGAGAAACGAAGAAACGACGGGGAAAACAGTTGAATTTGAGGTTGAAGGAAGGAAAGCTCGATGGACCCCGCGTGAGCATCGAGACGAGATTTCCGAATTGGGGTTGAGCACGCGAATCCGATATCGGTAGCCAAAGTTATGGCCAAAATACTGAAACGTGTCAAGTCGTGGTATGCCAAAGCTCTCATGGTGCAATCAGACAGCTCGACATCGTTTGACTCGGGCTCTCCTGCATCAGCCTCCCCGGGTTGGAAAGAACTCGCCCTCGAGTTCGTAATAGGATCAGTCGACTCCACAAAACAAGGGCTCAGATGCTTCACATTGAAGATGTCAGAGGTCTTCAAATAACTGGGAAGGCGCAACCGGTATGCATTGTCATTGATCTTCTGCAGCACTTCACAGGGTCCAATCTTTCTTTCCTTCAACTTGTTATACTCACCCACAAGGAAGTGATCTCGAGTGAGGACAGCCCACACTAAGTCACCCTCATCGAACAGCACCTGACGCCGCCGTTTGTCTGCATTTATCTTGTACTTGGTATTACTCTCCTGAATAGCTGACTTGACCTGATCATGAATAACCCGAAGGTGCTCCGCTATCTCATCAGCTCGGGGGTGAACACGACCAATTCGTGGGACGGGGGTGAGATCAAGTACTCCTGATGGGTTCCGCCCATAGACAACCTCAATGGGCTCAAGCCGGTAGTCCGATTCTTTGATCTATTGTAGGTGAATTCGGCTTGAGGTAGTGCCAGATCCCACTGCTTCGGTTTAGTTCCAGCCAAACTCCTCAATAGGTTGCCCAAACTCCGGTTCACCACTTCAATCTGGCCATCTGTCTGGGGGTGGTATGCACTACTAAAGTTCAACTGCATCTCCAATTTTCCCCATAAGCTTCTCCAGAAGAGGCTAACGAACTTGGTGTCACGATTAGATGTGATGGAGTGGGGGACACCATGCAAGCGAACAACCTCTCAAAAGTAAAGATGTGTAATGCGGGTAGCATCCATAGTCTTCCGACAAGCTACAAAATGGGCCATCTTGGAAAATCTGTCAACTACCACCATGATAGAGTCTGAGGCCCGCTGGGTACGAGGGAGGCCCAAAACAAAATCCATACTGACGTCAAGCCAAGGGGCTTCAGGGACTGGCAAGGGAGTGTACAGGCCTGTGTTGGTGAGAACTCCTTTGGCCCGCTGACACACAAAGCAGTGTTCCACAAAGTGAGCAACGTCGCTAGACAACTTCGGCCAATAAAAGTCTGCAGCTATGAGGGCGTAGGTCTTATCACGACCAAAGTGACCCTCATTATGGAGTTCGCTCATGATCTGCTGTCGCAATGAACAGTCGGGGATGCACAGCTGCAGACCACGAAACAAGTAACCGTTATGCAAAATAAAATCGTGACGATGTCCATCGGTTACCTCCTGAAGGATCCGCCTGAAGGAAGGATCATCTGCATACATATCCGTGAAAGCTTCAAACCCTGCAACTTTGGCCCTCATTGTGGTGAGAAGAGAACTGCGGCGACTCAAAGCATCTGCTACACGGTTGAGGCTTCCTGCTTGATGCTTCAGAGTAAAGGTGAACTCGTGCAAGTACGCCACCCACTTAGCGTGCCGCCTGCTCAGTTTGTGTTGGCCATTGATGTACTTCAGGGCTTCATGATCGGTGAACAGGATGAACTCCTTCTGTATGAGGTAGTGGCGCCAATACTTCAGCGACTGAACTATGGCATAAAACTCCAGGTCATAAGTGGAGTAGTTCTTCTTCGATCCCGATAACTTCTCGCTAAAGAAAGCTACCGGTCGTACTGACTGACTCAAAACACCTCCAACGCCAACTCCAGATGCATCACAATTGACCTCGAACACTTTGTCAAAGTCGGGAAGTGTGAGAACTGGTGCTTCAGTCATCATCTGTTTGACCAGGTGGAAGCTAGTTTCGGCCTCATCCGTCCATTTGAAATCACGCCCCTTGAGACACTCGGTGATGGGGGCAATTAACGTGCTAAAGTTCCGGATGAATCTTCTATAGAACGAGGCCAACCCATAGAAGCTTCGAACATCATGCAAGGTCCTCGGTCTGGGCCACTCCAAGATTGCATCGATCTTTGATTGATCTGCATGACACCGTCAGTAGAAACAACAAAACCAAGGAAGGTTACAGAAGTGGTGAAGAAGGAACACTTCTTTCGACTGACGAACAGGCGCTCCGTTCTCAGCAACTCAAAGACAGCGCGAAGGTGGTCAAAGTGCGAGGACCAATTCGGACTATAGATGAGGATGTCATCGAAATAGACCACCACAAACTTGCCCATAAACGGTCGCAAAACCTGGTGCATAAACCGCATGAATGTACTCGGGGCGTTGGACAACCCAAAAGGCATCACCATCCACTCGTACAGTCCATGCTGTGTCTTGAACGCCGTCTTCCACTCATCTCTAGGCCGTTTTCTGATCTTGTGGTATCCGCTCTTCAGATCGATTTTTGAGAAGACCTTCGAGCCAGATAGCTGATCCAACATGTCATCCAGGCGGGGGATGGGGTAGCGGTATTTGATTGTGATTTTATTGATTGCTCGGCTGTCTATACACATGCGCCACGAGCCATCCTTCTTTGGCACCAACAGGGCTAGAACTGCGTAGGGACTCATGCTCTCTCAGATATAGCCGTTCCTTAATAACTCCTCCACTTGCCGCTGCAATTCTTCGGCCTCCTTGGGACTGAGGTGGTATGCGGGTCGGTTCGGCAAACTAGATCCTGGGACAAGATCTATCTGGTGTTGGATGTCCCTCATAGGTGGGAGTCTTGGGGGAAGTTCCTCTGGCATCAAGTCCGCGAACTCTAGGAGTAACTGCTGCACTTCTATTGGCAGATCTGGATCCATGTCTGTGGTACTATGCATGCAAGGTAGCAATGCATAGACTACATCGCCCTGCTTGATCCCGCGAACGCCGCAACTGCTCCTACCACGCGGATGCTCGTCCCTTCAACTTGATGGCAACTAGCTTCACCTTCAGACAATCAGGGACCTCCTTGTACTCAAATATCCTCTCGACCTCGTTCAGCCAGTCGATGAAGACTTCAGCATGTAGGGTTCCAGTAAATTCGAGCAACTCCACCCGAAAGCCGAGATCTCCGTGACGCTCCTCTCGTGCACGGTGCTCTCTGGACTGCCCACGCCGGGAATAGGGGTTGATGAAGGTAGACTCGGAGTCGTGGTTTGAAATCTCACGATCCCCCAAATCTCGCGCCGCCAATCGTTGGGTCAACTCCGCTACTTGTCTCTGCAGATCCTCGTTCATCGCTTCCAAGGTGATTGGGTCTCGAGACGGACCTTCCTCTGCCGGAACATGTCCACCACGACGACCACCACGGCCACCACGACCTCCAGCCATTGATGGCGAGGCCACAGGAAGAAGATGATCTCTGATACCAACTGACGCCGGGCAGGGTAGTGATTAACCTGTTGGCGGTGGTAAACAAGGGTGATTGATAAAAGAGTAAGAAAAAGGGAGGACAAACAGAGAAGAAAAGTCTCTGAAACTTTAAAAGGAAAATATAACTCAATAATCAATGAATAAAATTCAACCCACAAGCCGGGTTTAAATAGCTAAAAAAAACTAATCTAGATAACCTAGAAATTCTATCTTCTTATCCAAATTTGCCCAAATCGGCAAATTTTGGTCCAATGGAAAAACTTATCTAATTCTAAAATAACTAAACAAAATAGATAAGTCCTAAAAATCTGAGTTCAAATCGGATTCATATCCTATCCTAAATTGGCATACGAAGTATTGCCAAAAATGGAAAAAAAAACACCGAGAAACGAAGAAACGACGGGGAAAATAGTGGAATTTGAGGTTGAAGGAAGGGTCCATCGAGCAAAGCTCGATGGAAGCTCGATGGACCCCGCGTGAGCGTTGAGACGAGATTTCCGAATTGGGGATGAGCGCGCGAATCCGATATTGGTAGCCAAAGTTATGGCCAAAATACCGAAACGTGTCCAAAGTGCTCCCCAATTCCGGACTTGGCTCGATCACCTCCCGCCTTTACGTCGGTCCACCAAGTCGTGGTATGCCAAAGCTCTCATGGTGCAATCAGACAGCTCAGCATTGTCTGACTCGGGCTCTCCTGCATCAGGAGTACATTGACATCCATACGCCCGTGTAGCCATCCGTGTAGGTCGAGACTTGGGCCTAGCCAGACTTAAATCTTCTTGGGAATAGACTCATGTGGATCCAAACTGAATCAGACTTTTGGAAGAATTTAAATACCTTCAGTTAGGGTTTTGAGAGGTGTCAAGTTCTCACATAGACCACCCTTGGAAGCTCCTCCTCACCATCAACCACTATCCATCTTGGGCATCATCGGCATAGAAAGGAGTATTGTTTCATCAAAGGAGGATAGGAGGGAATCTCGCCAACGGTCCTCACTAATGATGGATACAACGACGTATCACCACCCTATGCTTTCTTTTATTTTCATTTGTGTAATGGGTTTATGTTCCTCTTTGATGGGGAACTAACTTCCTAGGCATTTGGGTATGATGAAATTTAGGATTATATTTTAATATTCGACATTGAATGTTAATGAATGTTTGGTTGCTTATTAATCTTGTGATATATTGAGTGTTATTATATTGATTTGAGTAATCTATATTGAGACAGCTCGGATTACTCAATCCGACATACCAGGGGAAGAAGCGAACACCTCCCAGTGTGCGGGCATACCTCAATAGAGGGGATTGTGAGTGCACCGAGAGATCGGGTACTAAGGAGATCGACTCTTTTATATGCATTGTTCCCATAATCCTTCTAAGCGATAGATTCCCCATAACATCATTGCTAAGGGCACTAGGTTAGTAATTCGCTTCGAGAGAGGAAACAAAAGCCCCTTAGAAATCCTTGGTCCAATAGATTGCAACCATTAACTAGTCTTGATATTCATTGTCCATCTTATTTGGAACCAGAGGGGGATTCATCACCCAGATGCCTTCCTTTCCTGATTGATTGCCCTTGTGATTTTACCACTCTCTCGTGCAAGTTCAATTCCTCTTGTTAGAATTAGAAATCAGGTTTAATTAGTATTCAACTCACAATCCAGAGTAGACTAGATAATAGATGATCAGTTAGTATATATTAGTACTTCACATAGTCCCTGAGGATCGATACCCGACTTCTTTAAGTCCACTTTATTACTTGTTCCGACCCATGCACTTGTGGTAGCATTGGCTCGCAATCAAGAGGCAATTGGCCAGTAATCTCTCGGACAAATTCAACAACTTGTCCTTGAAGTTTGGGCAACGAATGCTCTCAAGGGCAGCGGTAGCCTTCGTCGCATCAGAAGAAATATCTGAGATATGGTCCCATAGGAGTTCTTCTCCTGCCCCAATCGAAGTAACCACATTGCCCTGAGAAGTCCCCATAAAAGTTGGCTCAGGGGCGCGAACCTCCGAAGCACTCGGGGTAGGCTGGGAGGAACTAATTTTAACAACACGCCATCCTCCTCTTCAACCTCGGTCATTACTATCGGAGAATGACGGCCACCCTGCTTTACAACCAGAGTCTCCTCTTCCCTGTCGCTCAGAGAATCAAGCCAATCCTTATTGGGCTTTGATTGAGCCTAATGCTTATGCTTATACCGCAAGTGCACGGGTCGTACCAAGTAATATAATGGACTAAGAAGTCGGGTATCGAATCCACAGGGACTTATAAAAAGTACTAATACTAGCTATTTATCTATTATTTAACCTAAACAGAGTTGTGATGTTTACTAATCTAAGTGATAAAATTAAGGAGGAGAAACTGGGGTCACTATGAAGTGAATAGCGGGATGAAGTTTAAAGATAATCAGTCAGGAGAAGGGATACTCGGGTATGAATCCCTCTTGGGCTCTTGGCACTGGATACAGACAATACCTCCTACTTGTTGATCAATTGAGATTGGACCAAGGGTTCCTATATCGCTTTCTCTCCCACTATCGCGGCCGAATTACTAACATTGAGTGGGGTTTTAGGGAACCTATTTTTTGGAAGAAATGTCGGAATAAGATATATGAAAGAGATGCTCTCCTTCATGCCCAAGTTCTCGGTGAATTTACATTCCTTTCTATTGAGTTAGTTCTAATACAAGGAGGCGTTCGCTTTTTCCCTTGTATGAACCTATTGAATACTAGGGTTGTCGCAACGTAAGCATTCAATGAAATGAATAGACTCAATAAATCTCAATCCACATCAATTAATATAACAAGCAAGAGACATTGTCATACATTAAACTTAACCCAAGAGTTTATCAATACCCAAGTATCTAAAGGGTTAGTTCCTCATAAAAGAGGAACATATAGCAAATGCAATAATGACTATAGTAAAAGACATAGGACAGTGAAACGCTATTCCAAACGCTCTTGGCGAGGACCATTGCATATACTCCCTTGATGCTCCGTCGTCGTCTAGTAATGTTCCTTGCTATGGTGTGCCCTTTCAAGATGGTTGATTCCTTCTTAGTGGTGGATGGTGGTGATGATAGGTGATGAGAGCCTCCAAGGGTGGTGAATGGAGTTTGAAACCTATTTATCAAAATCCTAATCTTCAATATTTATAGCCCTCGGTACCATCAGGATTGTAATGCAATTTAGGAGGCTCTTAGACTCAACAGATTAACATTACTGCCTTAAGGGTCCACTATAGATGGGACCGTCGGGTAGTAGACTAGTCCGTCTGTGTCTTCAAATTAGGTTCTATATGAGTGAACTACCCCGTATACTTCACATACGACCCCGTTGATGGTCCCATTAATAATCCGTACGGGGTCATTTATTGAATTAGGTCTGGACCCCTCTTGTTCCATCTTGATTAGACGGTCTCATCCGTGAGTTGGATGGGTCCGTCTAGCATCTGAATTTAGCTCTTTTACTACAGACGGGGCAGCCTGTTACCGAACGGAGCCGCCTGTTATCGAATAGGTCCTTCTGGTTCTCTTTTTCAGCTTTCTTTGCTGAATTTGCTTCAAAACTCTAACTTTCTCATTGAGTTGCCCCGGTCTATCCTGATTCACAAAAATAAGACATTTTAAGTACTAGCGGCCTCCAAATCACCAAGATCACATGCTAGGTGTATATAATTATGATAATCAAATATAGCAATTTGAACACTTATCAAGCTTCTAATATCGACCACTTGACTCACCCTCCAACTTTCTTTTCTTCCTGCCCCAAGTGGCAACTGAAGAAACACGGGCCTCTGAAATAAGGGAACCCACCAGCTCGTCCAAGTCTATCCTAGGACATGCCAAAAACAATGTGATGTTAGCACACCCAACTGGGAATGCGAGAATGCAACAAAGTATCCCCTACCCATTGCTAGGAAAAGACTGTAGTCCCTGAGGCTTCCTGGGGTTATCAGCTGGTCTAAAGGGATTTTGGGCAAACTTTGGAGAATTTGCAGTCGAGCCTTCTCCTCGGCCGACTCCACTTTCTCGCACACAATATTCATTTTTGGTTTTCCACACCGAAATGGAACTCTCCATGCTTCTTTAGAGGAAACAAAAAAGAACTTATCTCTCCATTCACCATACGAAGATGAGCAGGGAACAAAGAAGGACTTCCCAGGGCGAGCACAAAAACAATACTAGCCGGGAAAAGGGGAAGGCTTTAGGAAAAATAAAAGATGAAACCAGCGCATAGTCGGCTTCAACCCCATCGTCTAAAAAATCATAACAAACCCATAAAGGATCCTCCATGAATTGGGAACCAATTGAGTAGGGGACAACCAATGGTAATAAAGAATCTCACGAAATATGGGAGCAAAAGGGAGCTAAAGACTAGATAGGATATCTATGTGAACCACGATGTCACATCCCAGAGGGTCATTTGCCCTCTCATCGGGCTTAGGGATTCTATAGGTGAAAGGATGAAACATAAGGAGAGACTCGCGAGCCAGCCGCGCAAGCTCACTAGGAGACAGAGAGCCACTAATCGAAGCGATGCTAGCCCCTTCTGGCATGATGGGAGAAGACCTGACTACAGCCCTCCTCGCCTTAGAAGCCATGGAAGAACGCACCATTAACTTAACTAGAAGTGTAAGTCGAACGAAGGGAGCTGGAGCGGAAGACCCAGAAAAAACCCCTTGCAAAGAAGGATTGCTATGGAGAAATAGAAACTTCAAAGTAAGCAAGGCTTAAATACAGGAGTTTGTAGGGTAACAGTCGCGATTGACCTCCATTGGCGTTCAATCCATCGAAAAGTTGACACGTAGCGTTGTGAATATTATTCCCCCCGTTGCAACACTCGGCGACCCCTCAAAGAGAAACTCCTCGAGACACGAGAGAACACACCCGATCATTAATGCGACATGAAAGTCGAGGAGGAAATTGATTCTGTCATTCCTGTTACAACCCCAAAAGCACCAAGGTAAAATCTTTTGACTCATGGGGCACATTACAAAATGCCTTGATATTGCCTCCTAACAAAGCGGAGGGCCATGGCTCCCGTACTCGCAAATATTCCCTTGAACCCTAAACTCAACCCGAGGCCATAAAGACCTCAAGAATTTTATTTATTTATTTATTATTATTTTTTTATGGGTAGAAAGCATGGGAAGACACTCCCCCAAATGATGAACAAGACATGAGACAAGATGGGATACAAATCCCAAGAAGAGAAGATGATACATAAAGAGAGGAAAAACGTCAGGGACAGAGGCAAGCAAAAGATAAGCCAAACTTGAGTTCCCTCTTCTTCTTCTCCGGCTAAGTCACTGACTTAACCATCAGAGCGGGCACGGGCATCAGAGCCCTACCTCCTCTCACATGTTTCTTGTTCATCCCAATTATAGGTGAACTCGAGAAGAGAACACCTACAACCTAATTTTTCATTCAAATAGATATTATCAGTTTGCTGGAGGTCTTGATGGTCCACGTGGTGCAATGAGTTTCCCGGTTAACATATTAAGTAAAAAAAAAGGAGTAATATTCAAAAGAATCCTTGTTTGTTTGAAATGGCGGTTGGACATTGGCTTTCATTGTCAACAAATTAAGATTGCAGTGCCCTGGAGTGACCAAATAAGCCCACAAGCTTCTTTCCATGATGCAATATACCGGATAAGGCTTGTTTGAGGACCAAAGAAGTCCGTGCTGGGCAGTAGCCAATAGGGTCAACTTTTAATTTAAGCCGTGTACAGATATCCTACAGACTATTATCATGCTCATGTTCGAACTTAATCCAAGCAATTTTGCGGATTTATTTTATTTTAAACACTTCTTCCTAGCCAAATTTTATGGATGTTACACAAGTCTAAGATATCTCGTCGCTTTGGTGTCAATGTGGAGCACCATATCCACGGGATCAACTTTCTGGTTTGGACCTGACCGTGCTCATCTCCACTTTCCAAATACGGGCCAACAACATATGATACAAGAATCCACAACTCTTGCATGCCTCGAGATCTAGATATTCTGATCCCGATGCAATATCAATCACGCAAACAGCCCAAACACGTGGCTACCCCGTACTGGCCCAACTCACACACCTCTCCGCCAACTAAGAACCAAGAATCCGAGTCCGAGAGAGACCCAACCAAACCAAATTAACCAATGCACACCTTTTATTTTATTTTATTTTATTTTATATTTTATATTTTATATTTTATATTTTATATAACATAAATAACAGAGAAAATAAAAGAGAAAATTATATACCCCTCTCTGTCTCTAATCTGAGTTCTCTCGTTCGTTTCCCCTCTATCACCCTTTTTCTCTGGGCTTTGCTTCATCGACCACCTCACCAGTCGCCGCCCCAAATCGGCCGATTATTCGCAAACCCTCGACGTCGATCTCCACATCCCCAAAGTCCAACCTTTTTTTCTCGATTTTTTTGCCCGTAAAATCCTTCGAAAACAATTTATCGCAATTAAAATTGTAGGAAAATTTGAAAAATTTCTCTCTCCTCGCCCGCTTCCGAGTTCCGACCGCCGTCGTCTAGGGCGCTTGGTCACCATCCCCGCCGCTAACCGTCCCGTCCTCCCTTTTCTCGTCTTCCCTTCATCGGAGTCTCGAGGTAGTCTTCTCCCCCGCCGCCGCAACTGTTTGTCTCTGCTTCTTGTTTGTTGATTCCACTGGTCCGTGAACAATCGGTTTTTGATTGCGCTTCTCGTTTTCATGCTGTTCTGATTAGGTTTTTAGTCGTGGATTGGGGCTTTGGAGGCGTTTTTCGGTGATTTGTTGTGCTTTTTGCCCCGATCCGTTCAGCCTTGTCCCGATTTAGCGGGTTTGGTCCTTGATTGGAATTAAATCTCGGGATCTCGTTTAGTTTATGTTTTCATGTTTTCGATTCGTATTGACTTGGGATAGCTTGGTTTTTGATTTGGTCTGTTGTCTTCTCTTGATTTCCTGTGCAAGGACGCACTTTTCTTTTGAGAATTCATATCGGTTCACAAAGCTTGTGCGTGAGTTTCGGCCTGTCTCTGTATAAACTGTTTGTTTTGATTGCAATTGATAAGCATCATGTTTTTTGTTTAATTTTAGTCCCTTGCTGTTCTTTAGTTATTGTATTAAGTTCTCACCATTTGAACTTGGAGCCTATTGTGGCAATATGGCAGTTTGGATCAATCTAACTGTGAAAAGCAGTTCATTTGTTGCATTTACTGGCTTTTGTTCTATTTCTCATGCATGTCATATGACTGTATTAGATTCTATGAAGCAACACAATTTTAAACAGACACCATTGTTTGTGATGTCTCTTAGTGGGAGTTCAAACTGTGGCCACTGGAGTTCTACATGAGAGTGCAATGGCATTCTTTAGGAATTATGAGAATAAGATGGATTCAAATTATGACTTGAATGAGAAGGCTGAGGACAATGGAGTTGAGGGAGCATCTACTTCCCTAGGGAACAGAGAAATGGATGCGAGTTCTAGTGAAAAGGACACAGAAATGAAGGCAGAAGATCAGTACCAGAGTGAGGAAGAGCAATTAGATGTGAGCAGGCAGCAGAGTGATACTTCTGGAGGCAATGCTGTTGGGAGGGGCGGAAGGAGAACTGCTTCCGGTGCTATGTGGGGTTCCTCTTTCTGGAAGGACTGCCAACCAATGGGTGATCCTAAAGATGATGATTATGACCTTAATAAAGTTGCAGGTGAATCAGAAGTTAATCTTTCTGAAGACTCAGAAGGGCAGAAAGATGAGGAAGGATTCCAGAGAGGACAGGCTGATGTGCCTGTGGATGAGATGTTATCAGATGATTATTATGAGCAAGATGGTGAGGAGCAGAGTGATTGTCGAGCATCTGGCCGCCCAAGTATCTCTGGTTCGAGATTGCTAACAAAGCCGGTTTCCATGAAAAAGAATGTATCTAAGAGTTCAAAGGCTGGTAAATTTGATGACTATGATGATGATGAAGATTATGATGAAGAAGATGAGGAAGAAGGTTTGATAATAACTTAATAGTACCACTATTTATTTATTTATATTCACACGCCTTTTGGTTTTTGACGCAGAAGATGATCCTGATGATGTAGATTTTGAGCCAGATTTTGAAGACATTGGCAAGAAAGCTAAGAATAAGGTTGGTTTTACTTTTATATTCTTGTTAAACTTTCACTTTTACTGGAAAAATTACAGTTCATTTTCATGTAAGCATATCACATTTTCCATATAGGCACACACATTGGTTTGTTTCCAGTGATAATCTGTATGTAGAACAACTGATATATTTGTGCTTGGTGATGGCCAATTATGATAAATAACTACTTGGTTAACATCAAAGGTTAATAATGGAACATGCCTCAAGTTATGAGATTGGTGTCAACTTCTGGTTAACTTCTGATTTAAGTGATTCGATTAAAGATTACCACACTACTTCATTTTTGAAGTTTATTTACTTCCAACAGTCAAGTAATTTTGATTTGTAAACAGTGGTAGGAAACATTATCGATCTTTAGTTTTTAGGAAGTGGAATAGAACATCTTCTTGTAACCTGTATCACACAGATGTTTGACACCTATGTCATGAGTTTTGTATTAGAAAGACGAGCATGATGATCCGAGAATAGAAAGTGATAAATTTTATTTTGTTTTTCCTGTTTGTAACTGAAGGAAATGAAATTTGGATTAGACTGGACTGCATTTAGTGCTAGGAGAGAATGCTTTAATTTACTCACCTCCTCTTTCCAAGTCTCCACAAATCTTTAGAACTCAATAACCAAAATATTCATCACCAAACTTCTTCCCAGTAGAATTTTATTGGCTCACTGCTAACCCTTCTACCCTTCTGCCCTTCTACCCTTCTTCAACGACATTTATGCTTAAATGCATCACAAATAACTCTTTAATTTTGTAGTTTTTTTTCTAGGCATTACACGGAAAGGACTTGTGACAAGGATTCTGCTTGCAGACACCTGAAGAAAGTCTTTATTTTGAGATGTTCATTTTCTACCCTGTAAAAGATATCATAAATAAACATGGTTACAAGCTTAATTTTCTAACAGCTTAAATCTCAATTTTTATCTTTAGAAGTAAGATGAACAATAAGATTGATTTGATTGGTATGGAACTAGTGGGTGAAAATCAACCAAGGTCCAAAAGAACCAATGACCTTTTTGGAGGCATTAACTTTCCTCAACATCAGGAATCTTTGAATGATTTCTTCAAGAAGCACTAAACTTCTATTTGGTGCAGTTTGCTTTTTTGTGGGATTCTGTTGTTTATTCATTCAAAGTTGTATGGTGTTTGACCATTATTTTCTTACTCTCCTAGAAGTGATCACCTCCCATGTACTCCTGAATCCACACGATATTGTTTGCCGGCTCCTTGATGCATATCTTCTCTTCAGATCTGATTACCTTGTATTTTTTTTTGGCCTGGAACATCCAAAAGAGAGGGGCACAGATTATCTTTTGAGCTTTTAGTATCAGAAATGCCTAAGATGATAGTGATTGACTGCTTAGACAGATATTTTTCTTTATTTATGAGATCTATCCTTTTAGTCGCAATATTTTGTAGAAAACTGTGGCATAGCACATTGGCTATATATGATGATATTATTGATTATGTGATGATTCATTTAATTTCCTTCCATCTGAATCTTCATCATAAATTGTTTTTGATTTGCAAAAGTTAGATATAAGTACTGTATCTTTACAATAGCACGTGAAGCATTTTCCTTTTCAAAGATAATCAGGGATGGAAAATATATTATTAGATTTTCATTTAGTTTTGACAATTAGAGGAAAAGGTAAACTCATGAGAGGGCTATATGTTGCTCTTTGAAAGATGATTTTCAAATGTTTGCTTCTGATATTGATCTTGAAAATGCTCAATCTATTGTTGGGATGTCAAATATTACTCCTTATGAATGTCTGTTACATTGCTTATTGGTCACAGGAAAGGAACCATGATTTGATACTGTGTTCTTTCACTCCCACAGAACTTTGAAAAACCAAGATTAGTCGCTGTGCATACTCTCTTGTGCCACTAATATGTTTTTGATCTTAACAGCTGTGTACACCAGTGTGTGCATGTGTTCAATCTACTAAACAGTCTTTTGACATAACTATATATATATATATATATATATATATATATATTTTTTTTTTTTTGTGAAAGAAGCCCTACAATTGGGCTCCCCTGAGTAAACTAATAATAACCATATTCAAATTTGCTTGAAATTAATAATCACAACTTGAATTTGGGGATACTGATTTGGATTTAATGTAGAGGTCTATTTAAGCATTAGTCAGAGTAAGTGAAGACTTCTTCTGGTGAATGTTTCATCGTATTCAAAGTTTTATTGCTCTTGGCAGGACATGCAAATTGCACATACTTTTGAAGGACAGTTCCCTGGTGGCTCTACTAATATTTGCTGACTAATTTTATCTGAATCTGTTTGTTTTGTTGGCACATTAGTTTGATATTAGTGTTGTAGTCCTATATGTGGACTGCTTAGCTGAAACAAGGGTTCTATGTATTATGTCTTGTGAGTGTTGTGTATGAAGTGGTATATTATTATAATTAATTGATTGACTCTTTTTTATATTGAACAATGGAACCCATTTCTCCTTATTAAATATTTCATTTGCCCACATGCCATCATGATGCTTACATCATCGGATGCAGTAGATTTAGAATTTCATATGATTCTTCAATGTTTATAAAATTGCATTGTTTGTTCTAAGTACCTAGACTTAGCCCCATCTGCTATAACTGGGCGTGGGCAGGGTTTTTTATAACCCATAAAATTGACTAGTACTTGACCTGCCTCATTACAAATTTGGTGGGTAAAATGTTGTCTACAGGCATATGTAGTTGATTTATTAGATTTTTAATTTTTTTATTTAATCATAACTTACCTCCTCCTGCATATCTTATTTTGAACTTTGATTGTTTAAATTCTCGGGTCTCAATTATCTTTTATTTCTTACATTTTTTTCATATCATATCCAAAATCACTTTATTGAAGGGGAGCCTTGGTGCAACGGTAAAGTTGTCGCCATATCACCTTGAGGTCACGTGTATGAGTTGTGGAAACAATCCTGCATACAATAGACCTAAGTGGTCTGACCCTTTCCCGGACCCTGCCATAGTGAAAGCTTTGTAGCACCGGGCTGCCATCTAAAATCACTTTATTCATTATTTTTATTATATTCTTTATAAATATGAATTTTATGTCTATTTTTATTCATGTTGCCATAACTTGCTCTATTATTTGTTAAAGTACAATATTTATTTTTAGAATTGTATTGTTGAGATTTGAAGTTTGTGTGAATTAGATATTTTATTTCTTTCTATTTTTATGTATTCTTGTTTTTAAAAAAATATGGTATAGTATTTTATGAAATAAAACTTATTTATTAAGTTTGGGATTTTATTTGCAAAGTTTTAATTTTTTTACTCTAATTAATAATTTTAGAATATATGAATATATGTTTTTTTTTATAATTTAATATTTATAGTTTGTAAAAAAAACAATATGAGTTTACTCATAGGTGTATCTATGGGTATACCCGTGGGTGGACTCGCGAGCCCTCATAGGGTGCCTTCGAGTGGTATGTTGACGGGTACGGGTAACTACTTTTCTCGTTAAAATCCAAATTTTTTTCTTATGCCTATCTTACCCATAGCCATATCAGTTAAACCCGTCCGTTTGCCAGATCTACCTGCACCTTGTACACACACTTCAAATAAAATTGTGCAAATTATGATTTGTTTTCAAAACCAAGAGGACCTTTATGTAAATATGGAAATATTGAGAAAATGATAAGGAAAATCCAATAAGGGATGGAAAGCATCAACTGCATTTAGTTTTTAACATATATAAATCTTATTTCCTTTTATGTATTTGTGTGTGTCTGCCTATTCAGGTCCTTATGGACAAAAGAGCCCATATTAGCACCATGAGATGTCTTAATTTTTCAGTCATAGTTATAAACAATATATTAACTGATGGTAAGGATATATTTAAGTCCTTATTCATATTGATATTCTACTGAGACCTCTTCCAAAATCTAAATATAACTCTATCTTGCCTTGTTGGAGCACATAGCTTTAGAAATATCCTTTAAACATAATAATTGTTTTTTGATAGATTCAGCTATGATTTTGGTAGCCTTTTTCTACTTTTAACAGTAATTTCTTTGATAATCTTTTGTGGCCTGTTTGGCCTTGAATAAACAAGGAAAAAACTCTGTCTTTCATGTATTTGCAGCCAAATGTGTCAAAGTTGATATGGTTGGACTAACTCTTATTTGTATGATTAACTATTATGGGCTTGACATATGATAGCTATCCTTGTATGATTAGATTATTCATGAGCCTTTATAATACCGTAGTGTATTCCTCCTTTTTATTTGACCTGTATAAATCTAGATATCATGTGTAAAAGTGTTGCTTTGCTAATATTTTTGTTCTATGTTAGAAGGAATAAATTCATGAAGTTAGTGAAAGTCTAATTCTTCATTTCCAAAGAGCAATTTTAATTTTTTTAACTTAGCTCCCTGTGATCACCAAGATGTTGTAGACAGTTCTCATTATTTATTTTAAGTTAGTTTTGTTAGTTTCTGTTTTGTTTTGTTTTTTGCTTTTTTTTTTTTTTTTGTAAGATTGAGAAAAGGCTTGCTTAGGCACCAAAATTTGAGCCTTATCTATCTTTTCTTTTTCATGTATATGATATAGCATTTCCTCTTTAAAGATGATTCTCATGACTTCTCTAATGGTCATTCATGAATATGAAACTCATTCTAGTTAATTTTGTCTTTAGACAGCATTTCAAGGACAATTTGCAACCTACTTTAAAAGTTCCTATGATTTCATGTTGAGAGAACAGATGAAGTCAAAAAGATTAGAATGATTTATGTGAGAAGTTAAGCCATGGGTCTTGCTGATAGTCTGCCAGCCAAAGTATCTTGTTCATTTCATTTGGTTGATAGATTTCAACTCGAATATCTGGGAGTTCCTTTCAAAATAACAACTAAAGATGTATATGTTACATTGAGTGCTTAACATGATATAACTGCTTTGAATTTAGATTGAATAAATCTTGAAATTTCAGTTTTAGAGCCTCATGTTCTTTTGTTATGAAGAATCTGTTTGTTTGAGTTTACCAATACCTATAGGAAGTTATGGCAACTTAATGTAGGAATTTCAACTTGACAATGATGGCACAACCACCCGACTAATTGTTTCTAGAAAACTTGTTTGCTTGACCCCTAGCCAAAGCAATAAAGCAAAAGCTGTGAAATTCAGTTTTTTGATGCTTTCTTTTGTATATAGCTTATGAGATAAGCATTTTCAACATATTTGTGTGTTCTAATATTATATCTCAAATGATTAATACCTTATATGGCAATAGGATATAAAAATGTCCAACATCTTTTTATCTACTGTGCTTCACAGAGCGCATTTTGTATGTGGCATAAACATGGATAGAACAGGTCAAGCTTTTTGTAACTTGATTGGTGCATCTACACGTATATGTGTGTGTGTGTGTGTGTGTGTATTTCATATATGCCCCTTTAAGAAAAATTTCCTTTTTCTTACGTCTTATAAAATTCATTTTTTGCATATACATGTACCTAAATTTATAATTATATGTATATGTCTCTAAAGTCAAGTGTATGTATGCAAAACAAACTTTGTAATATATGTTTGCGTATATATGTATGTATATATATATATATATATATATATATATATATATATATATGCATGTATGTATGCATGCATATATATCTTTGTTTTTATTGCATATATGCTCCTATAAAAGTTCATTTTTTGGTTATATCCCCATGTATATAGTATATTTAGAAAATATACGCTATAACATTTAGTTTGTATTCTGGCCCATTTGGATTAACCTCTCAAAAGTGTGCTTTTTCAAGTTTCCTGCATGTGCTTCTTTGAGTAAGTTAAACAATTTTTCATTTGCACAAGTCATTATAGAAGCGAAGCAGTATGAGGTTTTTCAAAAATAAAAAAAAAAAATGAAAAAATGAGGGCATTATCATCCCGAAAGGAAAAAAAAACTAGATGTTGTTTTTTGAGCTCAACAAGGGCTTTGAAAAGCACCTACCGAACAACATTTGAATAAAGGGGTAAAATCACTTTTTTTCACTGCTTCGATGTTTTTCTCTAGAAGGCAAAGTAAACATCCCAAAAATGGCCCAGAAGTGCTTATTCATATCCCAACTGAATTTTGATTTGCTTCTATAAGTTTAGAATAACAAGTTTCTTCCATACCTACTTATTTAGGAATTTATATACAAACAGGTTCTACAATTTATTTTTAGTTGTATAGCCCAACATGGTTATGTAGGTTATTATCTTGGTTTTTTAAATATATAAAATAAATTACAAAATTTTCTTTTTAAGGGCACATATGGAGTAAACCATATATAATATTATGTATACCTTCTCTCATCACTAAGAAACTTCCTAGTTTATCTTCATACTGAATAATTTCTTTTATGTTATTGGTTATTAGAATATTACTATAGCTAAAAACACGTCTACAAATACAATTTATTTTTGGATGTTGTTAACTTTATGTTTCAATCTTTTTTTTATTCAATGGATGGTTCTATATTTATAGCGAAGTTTTTTTTTTTTGGGTTGATTAATTTTAAAAATATATCATATTTATTCAAACATCGTAATGATGAGTTTGGATAAGTTATGACATTGTAAGGGCAATTATGATATTTGGCAGGTTTGTGCTTCATCCTATCCATGGTTTACCGAACATACTACAGGATAAGAAAATTGTTTTGCTACCTAATGGTACCTAAGAGATCTGAATTATCAATTTAGCAACAATGCCTTTTTTTGTAATTTATTATTATTATTTTTTTAATAATCTGCATGATTATTAGCTTAGTGCATCTGACTAGGTTTACCCACAATTTTGTGTTTAAGATGGCGACTAGCAACTGTTATTGCATTTACCTTAATTCTTTAATGATTAAGGAAGTGTTAGTACTCAATTACGCATAGAGGGCGAATTTATTTCAAAGGTTGACCAACATGCATGTGTTGGTGTTTTTTATTGAATTTATTTATTTTCATTAGTGATCATTATCGAAAATAACTGTCCATTTTTGTTTTTATGCATAGGAACATATATCAATAAAATAGTGGGTTGTTAATTGTATAAAGAAATTTGAAGGTAAAGTTCTTTGAGTTTAGAGGATGAGAAAAATAGACTATGTTAGCTCTAAAATCGGTTTTGATCCCAATTTAGATCTAACTGTTGAATTTATTTGGATTTGGGGATTAAATCAATGAGGAAATTGAATTGAAATCAATCAAAGAGAAAGAAGAACACCAAAATAAGGTGGAAAATCCTCAAAATTAGGGAAAAACCATGATTCTCCCTTTTAGGAGTGAATCCACTAAATGGTGGCTAGATTTGCAAAGTGAATGAGTCATTTCTCAAAGTAAGATGTGAGATTGTAAATGGAGAAAATGCAGAAAAAGAGGGAGAAAATCGCTAGAAAGGTAGGACTTCGCCGTTCCAAAGTTCGTTCTTCTCAAATGAAGCCGCTTCCCTCCTTTTATAGGCGTCGGATATGAGAAAACTTGGTGCCAAAGTTTCACCCCTCTTGGCCACTTGCGTGCCAGCTCAGCTTCCAGCTCAGAGCCAGCTATTCTTCTTTGTAGAAGTTTCTAAATACTAGTCGGGTGCTAGCTCATCTGCCAGCTGGGCGCCAGCTGAGTACTCTTCTAGAAGATCAGTTGGGCTTCCGAGGGTTTCTTGGAGTTTTGCCATTTTGTGTAGGCTAGTACAGTGTTAGAGGGATGGATATCCGAGTGGAGTGACTCGATAGAATTCTGAGTAGACATTGCTCCATAGTAATCCAAATAGAAAGTGTCTTGTAAATCCGAATAGAGGGTGCTCTGTGAGTCCGAATAGAATGTAAAGGATCCGAATAGAATTATAGTGGACTCGAATGGAGTAGTTACGGATCCGAACAGAATCGGGCTTGGATCCGAGCAAAATTAGGTACGAATCTGAGTAAAAGTTGTTAAGAGGTTCTTCCATGTGGATGGCTGGATGATTGCCACATGTCTTCCCACTTTTACCCCTATCAGACTACATATATGTGATATTAACAGGAAATTGTATTCTTGGAAAATTCTTTTAGGGTCCATTCCAAGAGAGTAGCTATCTATTGCTTAAACTGTTAGGGAAGACATTTGTTGTTTAAAACCTTGTGACTTCTGGTAGTATTCATTCTATATGGCTCATTAACTAACCAAAATATGAAGTTCTAACTTCTACTGAAATTTTGCTCAAAACGTTCTATAATGTCTTCTAGTTATTCTTCCCCACCGTTTCCAAGGTACATTTGTTCCTTAACTGAATAGTTAACACATGCTAACAAATATTTGAAATCCTAGGGCTCTTCAACCAACTAAAATCATAAAAGATTCAGTCTGTATAATAGGTTTAGCTTAATGAGTTCTAAAATTTGCAAGTGAGGAGCAGAAAATGCGGTGTATTGTTCTATAAATTGTACCTTGACAGGCCCAACAACGCCTTTTGTCCACAAAGTATTATGGAGTCTCTAAATTCAACATAATGTCACTAGTCATGCTTTCATGGAAGTTGCAATATTATTTTAGTAGATTACTCTAGGTATTTTGAATTTGCATATCGTGGATTTAAATTAATTCCCCTCTGAAATGTTTTGCATATGTTGGACTTGGATCTTAACTGTATTTTGGATGTTTTGAATTTCAAGTCTTTGTGTTTGTTTTTTTCATATCAGTTCCCTTCATTGAAGGGAAGCTTTGGCGCAACGGTAAAATTGTCACCATGTGACCTGGAGGTCACGGTTTCGAGTTGTGGAAATAACCTGTTGCAAAAAAAAAAAAAAAAAGAAAAAAAGAAAAAAACAGGCTGCATACAATAGACCCTTAAAGTGGTCCGACCTTTCCCCAGACCTTGCGCATAGCAGGAGCTTTGTAGTACCGGGCTGCCTTATCAGTTCCCTTGATTATTTATACATCAGCAGAAAATCTCTGATATAATCTTCAGCTGATAAAATTGTTCTTATCTGAAGGTTTTTATTGAATAAGAGCCTACTAAGTTAGGCTGGAGAGATTTTATCAAAAAAAAAAAAAGTTAGGCTGAGAACACATTATCTTATTCTTATTCTTATGTCCTTAATATTTACTCACATTTGAATAATTTTTTGTTTGGTTTTCATTTCTGTAAGTAGCATGGTTTTTCTTGATGGACATGACAGGTTCACGTGGAAGTTTGTTGCTCTGTCATATTTTTATTTTATTTTTGAATCTATTACTTAATATTGTTTCATTAATTACATTATGTGTGGACTGAGGATGGGTTTCTGATATTTGGCTACTTGTAGTTATTCAATTCGGACACTGTTTTTCTATGTCATTGTTTTTCTACTTTTGTCTTCTATGCTTGGGGATTCTGGCACTTGTTGAGCAATGTAAACTACACAACTTGTGTCAATTTTTTGAGATATTGGGCTTTACTCTTGATGGTGCCTGTTTGTTGCACATAAGAAATGCATTTCTTTGCAAATCTTCTATAACTTCATAATTGTAAAGAGTTGAGCATTGTAATATGATATCTTCATGCTTGTAATTGCAGGTTAAAAACTCTGACATTGATGATTTTATTGATGATGATGAAGAAGATGATGAAGATGATGATGTTGCATCCTCTGATGGAGATGATATGGACTATGCAGATAATCGACGTCGAAGGATGCTAAGTAAAGGAAAGCACAAGGTGAAACCAATGAAAGAAAGTAAATCTATGATGCATAGTCGACGAAAAAGAGGGAAAGCCTCCTCAGATGAAGAGGTTTCATCAGAAAAAGACTCTGAAGGAAACAGTGATGATGACTTTGATAATAAAACAAAGAAGTCCCTACAGTTTCGAAAGAAGAGCAGTGTTCGACCTATAACCTCTGCAAATGTTATTTGTAATAACAGTGAGCTCCGAACCTCAGGAAGATCAGTAAGAAAGGTTTCTTATGTTGAAAGTGAAGAAAGTGATGATGATGGAGAGGATAGATCAGGCAAGTCTCAGAAGGTGTGAATCTGTACCAATATACACTTAACTCTTAGCTAATTGTTCATACTTGATATACATGTTATACCTAATTAAAATTATCAATTATGTTTTTAGTTAATATTGTGTCAGTGTTTGCAAATTGATCCATCCAAATTTACATCTCCAGTTTTTGGAGACAACTAAATTTGACTTTTTAATTTCAATATCATGCTCAAATCAGAAGCTGAGGTTAGGATGACATGTCTGAGGTTTAGACTTCCTTCTAGTTTTTTATGCCCACAACATGGACTTGGAGAATTTGTGTGCTATTGTATGTGATCCATAATGATTTAATGATATTTATAAATTCTAGATAGCTTATAAGATGATTTACTTATTATGATCATGGCTGGTCCACCCATTTTGAGTTGCATGTGACTCTAAACTTATAGTTTTTTATGCCACTTTCTAAGTTACCATCCATCTTTGTAATCAGGCACCTCAGGAGGACCCTGAAGAGGAGGATAGTGATTCAATTGAGAAGGTTCTCTGGCATCAGCCCAAGGGCATGTCTGAAGATGCTTTACGGAATAGTAAATCAATGCAACCTGTTGTCTTGAGCAGCATATTTGATTCTGAACCTGATTGGGATGAGGTTGAATTCTATATAAAATGGAAAGGCCAGTCATATCTACACTGCCAGTGGAAGTCATACTCTGATCTCCAAAATGTAGGTCTTTTAACTAACATGCAATACTGAGTTTGACACTTCTGTTCCTTTTTTTTCACTACAACTATTTTCTTAAATAAATGCCTGATTCAATCATTATAAATCTATTGCCTGCTAAATATTGTGTTTTGATTGTCAGCTTAGTGGATTCAAAAAGGTTTTGAACTACATAAAAAGAGTGTCTGAGGAAAGGAAGTACAAGAAAGCATTGTCACGGGAGGAGGTAAGAACCAAATATTCTTTTTATTGCTGTTTTCCAATGTGCGAGATGTGTTGCTTTTTGTGATAGCATTTTTATGTTTGTGCCTATAAATTGGGAAGTTCTTTAGTCTTGCTCTGGTAATTGACTTAAGAGTTTATCATGTTAATTGATGAACAAGTATGTGGTGATTGAAATTCGCAATAATTCTGTACATGTAATGATGTTAACTGTAAGATTAGTGACTAATTTATTGGTTAATTAAATTTTTTCTTCAATCTTCTCTTAATGCTCATTTTCCTGCAAGAATTTTACCCAATTCATTTATATACATTTGTAATTGGATAAATATTTCCTCTGCTTTGTTTATAGTGTTGATTGGACTCTCTCTTGTAACAGGCCGAGGTTCATGATGTGAGCAAGGAAATGGAGCTAGACCTTCTTAAGCAATATAGTCAGGTTTTGTTTTCTACATTAAAACCGCGGGGTGCCTTTGATTGCTGTCCTGTTTTTGTTTTCATATTTTCTGTGCCTGTTTCATGTGGCTACTTTTGTTTTCCTTTTTCAGTTTTTGTTTAGTTTCTTTTGTTTTTCCCAATTTGTATTGTCTTCTTTTTTCATTTTAGGTTATTTCGTTGAAGTTCAAAAATAATATTTGAAAATGAGGAATATGTTTTGAGAAAAACAGAAACAGAAAGTTTTCGCACTTTGATTGTGTTTACCTAGATAATAGTTGCGCTCTTTTTTCAAAATCATAGAATTCACTTAAATAGATAAGTTTTTTGAATAAAAAAAATTAATATGAAATAAATAGGATTATTTTATTCGTGAAAAGAATAAGGGAAACAAAACAAGAAACCATGCGCATGAAACTGGAAAAAAGGTGAAAAATGAAAACATACAAGGGTGTTAAGTATATTCTTAGATTTTCTGTTTTATGTTTCATTGTCCTCACTAAATAATAGATCCTTACATTCTTTAAATGTTAACTTAACAGGTGGAAAGAATTTTTTCTGATAGAGTTAATCAGACTGACAATGATGATGTGGTGCCTGAATATTTAGTGAAGTGGCAAGGGCTCTCATATGCTGAAGCAACCTGGTACATTTTCTGTTTGTTAATGAAAAACATGATGTCATCTGAAGTGCATAATTATTTCAGTGCCAACATGTTAGCATGGCACCAGGTGGTGTTTCCTTTTTGTTATGAGTTGCTGAGTATGTTTTACAGCATTTGGTTATTAAACTTGTTTCATTCAGAAATGTGATGGACCTATTTTGCATTAATTAGTATAATAAAAATCATCAAAGTAGGGGTTAAATGCCTGATTGCAGCCTTCTTGACACTGTAGTACTGTGCCTTGAAGCTTCACTTTTATTAGAGTTTTGGGTTATGTAGTACAGTACTTAATTTGTAAATTATTGCTGAATTGTGCTTATTTTCAACTCCCTGAAGCATTTCGTTGGCAAAACTGGGATAAAGTTGAATCAAAAGATCCCGATATCCAAAAATGCAGTATCTTCCCAGGAATTAGTGAATTAGGCAGGATTTTGTTGTATAGAATAAAAAACTGCCAGTCTTCTTTTCATTTCATGCCCTTTTGGATCTTGTTATATAATAATATGAGCACAGGAGTGGTTTGTGACTGCTAGAAAGCTTCAAATTAGCTATCATGATAAATTGTTTCATATGGAATTAGTTGGAGCTCATGAGAGTGTTACCTTCTTAGTTTAATATAAATTGATCTAGAAGTTGCTTAATCTATTAAGACTTATGTATTGGGAAGTTCAATTAGTTGGTTCAGCTGATTTGGTAGTGAAATTTGGATAATTGAAATTTTTTGTCTGTGTGCCTTTCAGAACTGATTGAGTTGAACCTATTAACTAGTAACCCATTTTAATGAAAAAATTCAGTTGGGTTGGTGAATATTGTTAAACTTCCAATTGGTGTTAAACTTAATCTTGTTTCTAAGATAAGTTCTCCCAATTTATAAATTCAATTTTTGAAATATGAGTTTAGTGGTTATAATATTCGTTTCTGCAGTATAATGCAACCTGTTTGGCTTATTCAGCCTATATTTTACAAATTGGTTAATTTGGTTGATTTTGATATTTGAAAATTGTAATTGAACCAAATAGCCACCTTATTATTATTATTATTTTTTTTGTAAAAGTAATGCTGATTTAAAATAATAATTTGGAAAACTGAATTTTACTTACCAAATTGTTTTTTTTTATTAAATGTGGATAACCCACTTTTCATGAAGAGTTAAAATATTTTGAGTGAGTACAAGAAATAAGTAACCACCAAGCCTAGATAACATATTACATGAGAAAGCACAGACTTAGGGAAGGGAGGGGTGGGTGGTACCATGGGGAGGGTCAGAGCGGAGCAACATAGTACACCTTGGATGGCCAGTCGCTCTGTGATGGGGTCTAACTTGTGGTTTCATCATCTTCAAAATCAACCCTCGGCTGCTGATGGTCTAACTCTTTCTATGTGGACTACAGGCTTCTTTTGATAGCTGTCTTAGCCTCAAGGAGTGCCTGTCTTTTGGTTGCAGGAGCAACATCAATCCATGATAGTATAAGGAAGTCAATGGAGCAGATAAGTTTTTTGAAAACTAGGTGTTTGTCTTGGAAGCATCTCCTATTCTTTTCCATTCATATACGCTAAGTTATGGTTATTGCCATCAGATTCTAACTGACAATAGGGTCCTTTTATGCTTGCTTGGCCCAGAGTGCCTTGCCCTATGTGTCCTCTGTTGTCTCAGGTTTACCCATGAGACCATATGCCCCATTGAAGTGCTCTTAGATATCGGCCGTATATGGACATTGAAATAATAGGTGGTTTGTTGTTTCTAGGTCATTGTCACAAAGGTAGCAATTTGTCATTTCTTTCTTCTAGTTTCTTTTGGCAAGATTTTGGAGGATGAGTAACTTGTTGTCCCAAGCTAGCTAAGTAAGTATTTCGTTTTGGGGGGGCATGGAGTCTTCTAGAAATTATAGCCAAGCGGCATCTCTGGCCACCATCCACCTTGAAGGAGTAGAGGGATTTTATTGTGAAAGCTCCCGTAGTTGTGAGTTTCCATTGTCTTTCATCCGGGTTATCATACCTCTACAATATGTGTTGTTGCAAAGTAGAGAGTTGTTGGGCTCCGACCTCGGTGAGTGGACCCGGCTTGAGTATTTGAGAGCTATTTAGAAGCTTCAAATGTGTATCCTCAATGGTCTGGTGTTCATTCCATATCATATGTTGGAGCTCCGGGAATGAATTATACGACGCCTAACCCTCGATCCAGTTTTTCTTCCGGACATTGATGCCAGAGCCTTTTCCTATCTCCAACTTCATATTTGTTAAGGTAACACCCCTTTGTTCTATAATGTCTAGCCAAAAGAAGGATGCGTTCCTTGTAGGGATCCTAAAGGGATTGATATTGTTTCCCCTGTAGTAAGTGGCTGACAAGACTTTGTTGTATAGGTAACCACTCCTTTTAAGATTCTCTACCTCCACTTGCCTAATAGGGCCTCATTAAAGGATTTGAGATTGATGATGCCTTAACCACACTGCTCCTTAGGTCTACATAACTGGCCCCAGCTTACTAGGTGGTATGCTTTGGGGTTTTGCTCTTCCCCTCTCTAAATAAAATCTCTCTTGATACTATAAATACTTTTTATTACCCGTTCGGGGAGCTTATATCTCGTTGACCAGTACATTGGGATGGTGTTGATCACGGAGTTAAACAGGGCCACTTTGCCCCCCCTCCCCCCATTGATAGTAGCCTCTCTTTCCAGGTCATAATCCTCCCCTGATCTTGTCAATGAGGTTCCGCCAAACCTCCCTGCTGGGCATGGCCCCCCGACATGGGGCCATTGGTAAGCCAAAGGCAAAGTACCAATCTTGCAATTCATTACTTGTTCTAGCAGCTCAGGCGTGTGTCCTGGAGTTTGAATGGGTATGATGATACTCTTGTGATTTACCTTGAGTCCGGAGAGACCTTAAAAAAAAAATAAAGTATTAGTTTCAGGTTCTGAAGTCTGAAGTGGGAGATGCCCCTTGCACAGAAAACCAAGAGGTCATCCGCATATAGTAGAGAGGTAATAACACCTCCGTGGTCTTCCTTTTACTCGTGTGAAAAGGTTTGCTTCTGCTGCTTTAGTTAGCATAGTAGAGAAGATTTTTGTGACCAAAACAAATAGGAGTGGGGAGAGCGGGTCCCCTTGTCTTAGCCTTAATTTGTGCCTAACATATCCAGAGGGGGAGCCATTGATAAGGAAGTTTGCCTTTGAGGAGTACAAAATAGCTCTGATCCAATTAATCCATCTTTCTCCAAAGCCTATTACCTTCAAATTATTGAGGAGAAAACTCTAGTTAACTATGTCAAAAGTTTTTTCAAAGTCTATCTTCATGATGGCTCCATTTACCCTGTTCTTTTTCATGCAGTAGATGAGCTTATTCGCCACAACAATGTTGTCTTAGTTGTATCTATCCTTAATGAAGGCCGTTTTGTTTTCCTCCACTAGGTCGGCGATGACCTCTTGTAGGTGGTTTTGGCAGGACCTTTGTAATAATCTTCATTGAGCAGTTTAGGAAGCTAATCGGCCGATAGTCTTTGACCTCCTTAGGGGCATCAATCTTGAGGATAAGGTTAATGTGGGCCCAGTTTAGTCTTTCCAGATTTGTCCTCCCTTGATGGAGTTCCTGGAATAATCGGCAATAATCATCTTTAATGAATTGCCAGCCCTATTGGTAGAAAGTTATGGGAAGCCATCTGGTCCTGGGGATTTATCTGCACATAACTCCTGCACAGCTCTGTGTATTTCCTCTTCCGTGAATTGATTATCCAATTGGGACAAGTCTCTTGTCATCCATCCTGTTAGTAGTGTATCACAGTTTGCATGAAAACTAGGGGCCTTTGCTGTCCAAAGAGGGTGTGGTAGTGGTAAGATATTTCCTTCGATATCTCCTCATGTTTCGTTAGGAGGATCAAGACCCGAAGGTAGCTGCACAGATATTGTGGGGCTAGCTCCTTAATTATTTTTGCATAAGTTCCCGCGGCTCGAGCCAGCTTTGCGCCTTGACCTGGATGATATTCAATATCATGTACCCATGTTTCCATATGTATATTAGCTAATGGTGTGCAGTTTACTTTTGAGGGTATAAAGGAACCGGGGAAATGGTCGATTTCCCACCTTCTTTTTTTCTCGGGCATATTGAGAGGTTGGTGTAGTACAAGAATGAGAAAGCCATAGCGTGCCCCTACCTAGAAGAAGTACGCTCGCCAGATGCCCCAAAGCTTCGGCCGATCGCTTAGCCCCGTTCATCTTCGGCGCAAGAGCGCTCGATCAGTGAGCTCCGTGTATGGTGCTTATTGATCCAGTTCCAGTTCCGTCTTTGGTTTGCCATTGCATGGAAATTTTTTTTATTTTTGTCCCATTCCCTCAGCAACATAATTCTAGAACGTTGCTTCTAAAGTAACTCCTCTTGTCAAATTATGTTTTCATACTCCTTTTGTTGTGTGGTAAGAGTTTCTTCCTCTATGTTGGATAGGTGTTGTGTTTCTCCCCTAATATCGTCCTCGTGGATGAGGTCCAGTAGTTCCTGTTTCCGCTTAGATTGAATGGTTGTTTTTTCTCTACTTCATTGCTTCAACATGTTCTTGGTGATAGTAATTTTCTTGGCTATCTTGTAAGCACATTCACCTTGGATGCTATTATCAGCCCACCACGTCTTTATTATCTCCCATAACCCTTCCTTCTGTGCCCAATCTCTGTTGAATCTGAAGGGGAACTTTTTATGTTCATGGGGTCCTCCTTCTAGTAATAGTGGGATATGATTAGACTTGACTCGGGGTATGGTAGTTTTGCAGATCCGATCATAACTGTTCACCCATTAAAGGGATAGAAGGAACCAGTCCAAGCGGGCGAGCGTAGGGCTTACTTGCCCGTTCATCCACGTATATCTTCTTCCTATGAGGGGTGGGTTGAACAACTGCATTCTTTGTGTAAAGTTGTTGAAGTTTGCTTGGTCAATTTGATTGTTCGTGTCTCGACTCTTTTCCCCATTATCCCTAATGGCATTGAAGTCGCCGACAATCACCTAAGGACCTTACTATATGTCCATGATGTTCTCTTTCACAGGTCCATAAACAGTAGTTATCATCATCCTTGCCCCTGTGGATACTTCTTCCAATACAACTGTAATGGAGAAGAGACTAGTGTATAAGATTGACACCCACCCTTGGTGTTGTCAGCTGGGAGAAATAGCCTGCAGTCATATCTTTTCCCACCAATGGATCTTCAAGTAATCTCATTTATAGTTGCCAGCTTAGTCTCTTGTAGATAGGAAATTTGAGCATTATGTTGTTGGACTAGTCCTCCTCTTACATTCCATGTAAACACTTTCATAAAGAAACTAGTAGTGAGCCCTCTATGTAAGCTGGGGGTAGAAAGGAGATCAGGAGCTTAGTTGCTCTCTTGGTTTCCTTCCACCTGGTCTCGCTATAGCCTTCTTATTTGTTTAAGGAGAGGTTGGGAGTCTCTTTCTTGTCCTACCTCAATCCCAACGTGTGATGTCGATGAAATAATTGCCCCGTCAAGTACATCAGATAGTGTAAGTGACGTCGTAGGTAGGGTATGGGATGGCTTCCTTCGGGGGCTTTAGTTTTCTGGGTTTCCCCCTGAGTTTTGGTGGCGTTTTTGGTGTAGTTTGATCCTTTCCCTGCTTCGTTTTTGATTGTTGGGTCCTATCCGTTTCTGGTTTCCAGATTGTGGGTTGGGTTTCTTTGTTTGGGGGGCTTTGTCAAGATTGTCGCCTGTCATGTGGACCCAATCCTCGTCAAAGACTAACGTACAAGTTCCGTTAACGAATCGGATGACAACTTTGAATAGGTCCAATCCGAGTTCAGTTCTTGTTTTGATTAGATTCATAATGTTCTTGTCATGGTTCTTATTATGGTTTGGTAAGGAGACAATGCAATATAGGGTTCAATGGGCTTAACTGGGCCTTTAGATTCATTTGTCCTAGAAATTACGTCCACTTCATTAGGGTTAGCACAAGCTGGTGGGTCTGAATTTTCTGGGCTCAGGGACAAAGAGTCTGATGGAGATCTCAATCGGCCTATCCTATGTTGGGCCGCCCGAGTAAGAATGCGGACAAACCTTCCTGGGCTTGGGCATGCATGGCACTCGACCCACATGCCCAACCTGCTCTCTAACTCCCTTGTCTTTTGGCTGGGTGTGAGAGGGGTCAAGTGGTCTCTTTTGATTGTGTTAGGGTAAATGGGTCCGAGCCTTGTAAGTGGGCTGGGAGATAAAAATTGGTGCACCCAGATTGTGCCACATGGCGGCCTCCCATTCGTCAAGGTATAAATCCTCTGCCAATAGTGAAAGTGATATGCCACCACTTCGCTTCACATATACAAGGCGTGCGGTGCGCTTAACTTGTAATTAGAAGAGATACGACAGAGAGAAATCGTGCTGCAGGTAGGCGTGATTGAGCTGGTGGAGATAAATTAGTTAAGGGGCAATGCTGTCTATTTACATTACTGTTTTTTCTGTTTTTGTCTTTTCTGCTTTGTAGGTGGTATTAGAGAGGGGGTAGCAGGAGAGAAGGGCTTCTATCTTTTCCCTGGTTTTGTTGGTTCGCAAAGCGGTGAGCTCCGACGAAGTGGATAGAGTGTTGGCCTCTCGAAAGCCAAAGGGGAAGGAGTGTAGTCGGTGTGGTCTTCAATTGTGGTCGGTGTTCCTGTTTCCATTAGTGAATCCTTGTTTTCCTTTAATCAAACATTGTGAATCTTTGTTGCAATCTCTCTATAATGTGAATCTCTCTTTGAATGAAACATTGTAAACCTTGGGTGGGGCTTATCATCTGGTATTAGAGCTATTCCGATCCGGGGGATGGCGGCGAAGAAACTGGATACTTGGGTGGATGTGATGGAGGAGCGTGTGGAGGAGCTGCTATGCGAGCTGCTCCGGGAGACGGGGGGATGGGAAAAGCTGCAGAAGATCCCATCCTTGGAGCGAGGCATCTCGGTCATGATAGAGAAGCTGTCAATGTTGGATAAGGTCGACCTGATCCTCGAACAGCTTGAGCACTCGAACTGAGTGCGTACTGGCGAGGGAGATAGGGCGACATGGAAGTTGATCAAGGATGAATTGTTCGGTATTTCCTCGGTGATGAGAGAGGTAGATGAAGTCCGGTGGCTTTGGGAGGTAGGAGGAGATAGACCGTGGGATCGGGCGATGGTGGAGCCGGTGGTGGAGCGTGAGACCACCCTACGATTCGAACCGCAGCTCCGCCAGCTGGAGATGCTGGTCTTCGATTGAGAGAATCCGGATGGCTGGGTGTATCGGGTTGAACGTTCTTCACAGTGAATCGGTTTTCGGAGATGGGGAAGTTGGAAGCCGCAGTCATCAGCCTCGACGGGGAGGCCTTGGCGTGGTTCCAGTGGGAGGATGGCCGCCGGACGATGCGGACTTGGCCGGAGTTGCGCGCGAACTTGTTGGACCGTTTTCGATCGACCCAGGAAGGGACGATGTATAAGCAGTTACTCGTGCTTAGGCTGGATGGGTTTGTCCGCGACTACTTCGGAAGTTTGAGTTGCTGGCCGCGCCATTGACGGAGGTCTCAGAGCTGGTTCTAGAGGGCCATTTCATTAATGGGTTGAGCCCAGAGATCAGGGCTGAAATCAAGATGTTGAAGCCACCGGGCTTGGGCCGCATAATGAAAATGGCCCAACGAGTTGAAGAGCGTAATACACTGCTCAAACGACCCACTGGGGGAATTGGGCCTCTAGGCCCATTTGGGGCTAATGTAGTCTCAAAATCAGCCCAATCTCACACTAAATACATTCAGCTTCCCTCAACCCAAAACAAGGGGGCACCATTTGGCGGCTTCTTCGATGCACCAACGACCAACGACACGATCGGGATTGCCTTTCAGGAAGCTGACGGAGACGGAGTTGTAGCACAAGCAAGAGAAGGGGCTGTGTTTTTGGTGCGACGAGAAATACTCGGTGGGGTATCGTTGCCGTAGTAAGGAACTACATGTCTTGGTAGTCCATGACGAAGATGAATGGGCTGAGGGAGAGGACACCTACGGGTAGGAAGAAAATCAGCTGTTGCAGCTGCCAGAGGAAACAATGGAACTGTCCCTCAACTAGGTGGTCGGGTTAACCGCGCCACGAACCATGAAGGTTATGGGCCAAATTAAACACCAGGAGTTGGTGGTGCTGATCGACAGTGGCACAACTCATAATTTCATCTCCACTGGAGTAGTAGTGTGGATGGACTTACCTCAAGACCACACGGCGAGTTATGGGGTATTGATGGGAACCGGGCTAACCATCAAGGATATGTGCAAAGGAGTGGTCTTAACCCCTTCAAAACCTTGAAATTGTGGAAGATTTCTTGCCCTTGGAATTAGGCAGTGCCAATGTCATTTTGGGATAAAGTGGCTAGAAACCTTGGGCGGAATGCATGTTAATTGGAAGTCGCTGACTATGAGGTTTAAGGTATGAGTGTTTTGGTGACCTTGTAAGGAGACCCGGGTTTATGTAAGGCCGAAGTTTCCTTGAAAACCTTGCTGCGAACCTTACTTGATCAAGGTGAGGGGGTGCTTGTAAAGTATGGCTGTTTGGGGATAGCTGCAGAAGTCGAGGATGGGTCGGACGTACCTCCCGCACTAGAGCGAGTGTTGTAGAGGTTTTAAGCCGTGTTCGAGTGGGATGGGGCCGATGGGCGATCACTCGATTATCCTCCAACTAGGAGCGCCTCCGGTGAGTGTTCGCCCTTACCGGTAGTCTCACATTCAAAAGTTCGAGATAGAGAGGTTGGTGGGAGAGATGTTAGCGGTCGGGATTATACAACCAAGCTTGAGCCCATTTTTGTGCCTTGTCCTTTTCATGAAGAAGAAGGACGGTAGTCAGAGGTTCTGTGTAGACTAACCGGCCCTCAACAAGGTGACAGTAGCTGATAAATTCCCAATTCCGGTGATTGAGGAGCTGCTGGACGAAATGCACGGTGCCACAATTTTTTTCAAGTTGGGTTTGAAGTTTGGATACCATCAGATAAGGTGTGTGCTGCCGATATGCCCAAAACGGCATTCCGTATGCATGAGGGCCACTATGAGTTCTTAGTGATGCCGTTCGGCCTAAAAAGTGCACCTGTGACCTTCCAATCACTTATAAATGAGGTATTTCGATCCTACTTACGTCGCTTTGTGCTAGTATTTTTTGACGATATACCTGTGTATAGTTGAAGTATGGAGGAACATGTGGGTCATCTACACATTGTCTTAGAAATACTTGCGACCCACCAGCTGTTCGCCAATAAAAAGAAGTGCCAGCTCGGAAGTACCAGCTTGGAGTACCTGGGGCACATCATCTCACAGGCGGGAGTAGCGGCTGATCCAGTAAAGGTTGAAGCAATGATTGCTTGGCCCACACCTATGACTGTGAAGGAGCTCGGGGATTCGTAGGGTTTACTGGTTACTATCGCCGTTTTGTTGAAGGCTATGGCCGGATTACGCGACCGCTGACCCCCTTATTGAGCAATCTGTGTACTGCTTACATGTTATGTTCTGTAATCCTCATATTCATCTTGTGTAGGTTCAATGGGAAAAATCCTTAATGTGTTGAAACAAATGTTTTTGTTGTTTGTTGTACTTGCTCATTACTTCTACTCTATTTAGCGGTTTGCCAATGTAATCATAGGGACAATGTTGATCATTCTTTTTTGGGTTTACTATGCCTAGAAAATAATCCAGCTTAGTTGTCTGTTAGAAGTGTCTGTGGTTTTAGTAGCTAGTCTGAAACATTGGAATGCTTCAGATGTAAACTATTCATTTTACTGAATGGTATTAATAGTATAAGTACATGCCTTTTTGTGCTTTGTTAATTTTTCACATTACTTCTGGTTTGTAAGTTCTTTTACCTGATAATCCTGCTTTTCATTTATAGAGACTACATATGGGTTGAGTGTTATAGTTGGTATTGATTTATTTTCATGCAGGGAGAGGGATACTGATATTGCATTTGCACAAGATGCAATTGATGATTACAAGGTAACATAATTCTCATATCTACTTTGGTACATTAATAAATACTTCTTGCTTATGAAAATCTCAATTTATTTATGAAATCATGGATCAATATTCTTTGATACTTGACTTTCATGAGTCTTCTTGAAACTTTTTTATGTGCTTCCCAGAAATTGCTTGAGAGTCACATAACTATGATGTAGAACCTGGTAGATCTTGTGTTGGTGGCTTATTTCATTATTATTCTTGGATTTTTTATTTTTTTGGAATAGGCTTGGGGTGTTTCATCCAATTACGAACAATGATCTTGTTTTTTTGTTTGTTTGTTTGTTTTTTTGTTTTTTTTTTTTTTGGGAGAAATGAACAATGATTTTGTTGATTTTTTATTTGCTGCTCTGTGAACTAGTTTGTGATTTAAGACCTGAATTTCTGCCCTTCATTCTTCAAAAAATGTTTCTTGATTATTATGAACATATCTACTTCCTTGGTGAAACACAGAGCCTCATATTATTCTACTATGACAAGGAAATTAGCTGAGAAGCATGATGATAAAGAACTTAGACTTCACTTTAGTGTACCCCATGTGTTTCTGATGTTGTCTTTTTATAAGTGGGTGTGTAGTGCACATGATGTTTTCAACATGTAGTGCACATGATATTTAGTTAATTTTGGTTGACTGCTCAGCTTATTTTATTTCCCATGCAGTATTGCTACAACTTCAATATAATATAGATGCCTTTAGTATATATATTTTTTTCATTAAATTGTGAGGTTTCATATATGTCTATAGGCTCGTGAAGCAGCAATGACTGTGCAAGGGAAGATGGTTGATTTCCAACGGAAGAAAAGCAAAGGTCTACTTATATTGAGTTTTGTAGCATACATTAGTCATCGTATCTATGCTTTATGATTCATATTGGAATTCAGATGAATGTCTCCTTTTATATTCTTCTTCCATTGCAATGAAAAGTGAAGTTTAAACCATCATTGACAATTGTTTGGTGTATGATTGATGATCAGCATGGTTCATAATATAGTTAAGTTTTGCCCCATAGAACTAGGAAGTTTTTCTTTATTGATATTAATGCTTTATTAATTTAATAACCTTTTTAACGTCAAAGACCTGAACATTTATATCCTTGTGTAGAGTTGCTTCTACATGCTGATAACATTCTAAGAACGCTCTTGCACAAGGAATTTTTGCTCATTAATATTATCTATCTCTATCTTATTTCTTGCAAGATGTTGACCAATTAATTTAGTGTGATCTTATTTGAAATTTGATCATCCCACTGTTGTTTATGGAAGTGTATCCCATTTGTTTCTAAAAAATAAATCTAAATTATTTTGGAGAAACTTAATTTTTGTTGTTTGATTAAATATCCATCTCACCAAGAGTACATGATCTTGAAGATTTATTTGAGCTGCACACATAATGCCACCCTTGGATTTAAACTATGAAGTTATATCACAATTATCTATATTAAATTTTTTGAAGTCTTATTCCTTTAAAATGTCAACCAGAATGATTCCATGTTATGGTTTTCTTAGTTTTTCCAACTGCTGCTTCCCTTGTTCATCTTAGCACTTTCATGCGTTATTCATCTTTGTTTCCTTAAAAAGGTGTATTCTGTTCAGTTCAGTCTCCTGTAGAATAGTCAATTTTCTGTGCCCTAACACCTCTTATGATTCTGAATTTGAGTTTCCTAATTATGTTTCTTTTTATTGTCAATTAGTCTAGAACAATGCTCCTTATCCATTTTCACACCCGAGGTCATTTTAAATAATATGTTGTGTGCATGGCTCTGCTTCTGACGGCTCTACCCCATGCAAAATGCTTTTCTGAATGCCCTTCCTTGGATCTTCCTATCTTTACTCCATTCCTCGTAATATCTTGTGTTTTCCCTTTTTCGTCAGTACTAGGGCTAGCTTCATGTTCAGCAGCTGATAAACTGCTTCTTTATCATGTTTAGGGCCTTAGTTACATTTGTGACCCTTTTATCCTTTGTGAAATTATAGTCTAATAATTAGTCTATTACTAAGACTCTGGCAATTTTCTTAATCATGCTAGCATCAATTATTTTAATATACAAGTTTGGTGCAAACTGAGTAAATCTGTTGAGTTTACTTTTGATGGGTCATGAATTGCTAGGCCGATCTCATACATTGCCTTTTTCTTGGGATGGCTAGGCATATTTTTTATGATAATAATGCGATCTTGAGAAACTCTTTAAATTTACTACTAAAACACAAAATTTTGAAATACAATGCAAGATTAGCAACACTTGATTATATTTATAAATGTATTTTGTACCTGTTTTCTCATCTTAATTAGTTTCTGTAACTGATTCATACGCATAATGTGGATGTGTTTTTTGTTTTTCCTATCTTGCTCTTTAGATAGTTTACGTAAGCTCGATGAACAGCCTGAATGGTTAAAAGGAGGTAAACTTCGTGATTATCAACTGGAGGGCTTGAATTTTCTGGTGAACAGGTATCTTCAATGCCTATTTATGTGATATATTCTCAGTCATTCTAATGAGTTATTGTCCTAGATCATCTTTAAGTGCTCTAAGCAAAGTCTGCTTTTTGTGCATCAGTTGGAGAAATGATACAAATGTAATTCTGGCTGATGAAATGGGGCTTGGTAAAACTGTTCAGTCAGTTTCAATGCTAGGTTTTCTGCAGGTATCAAGCATCCTGTCTGTCGCATTGTCTCTGAGATCATGGTGACCTCTTCTAGCTGCTCGTAAATTGTTTTACTCTCTTTGCTATTGCAGAATGCTCAACAAATCCATGGGCCATTCCTTGTTGTTGTACCTCTGTCCACTTTGTCAAACTGGGCTAAAGAGTTCCGAAAGTGGCTCCCTGAAATGAACGTAGTTGTATATGTTGGAAATCGTGCTAGTAGAGAGGTAGGTTTTGTTTATGTTGGAAATCGTGCTAGTAGAGAGGTAGGTTTTGTTTATATTGCTTGATATATGCACCATTTTTGTTGGAATAAGAGTCAAATGATCTTCTCTAAACTAAATGTTCTTATTCATGCAGAAATAGTACTCATTATTCAGGAATCTGTCACTTACTGATGTGCACTTGGTTATGAATGATAGATCACAGGTTTTGCCAAAACTGTTTGGTTTCAGTGATGCCTTAACTGGATTCAATACCCAAATTCAGTATTAGCTCCAAGTGAGCCAATTTAAGCTGAATTAAGCTCAAATTATTGAGCTTCAGTTCAATTAGTTAACTTGCTTCAATTCAATGAGCTCAATCTTATTGTTGTGTTCTTGTTGAATATGGAGATTGGGGCTCAACTAAGCAACCTCAAGGCTCAGCTTGTTGAAATATGCTCAATTGTTGAGCTACTGTAGGGGCTTAAATTAATTGAGGTATATACTCAATTTTTAACATGTCATTTAAACGAGCCTAAACCACTTCATTTGTTTCAGCTTAGCCCTACACACTTCATTTGACTAGCCCATTTTCTTTGAATCTGTGTTCATCTTTCCAAGCCTACATTTGTGCTTACCACCATTAAAATGTGTCTGATTCATAGATCAGTAACAAAATTATTACTTAATTAACAAAGTCATGATAGATTGGATGTAACTTATATGAGTTAAGAATTTCATTTAATTAGATGATATGAGATTTGATTTCATTTGGTAAGTTTGAGACCTATCAAATGAAGAGTCATGCCACTAAAATTATAATTGAAGGATAGTGTAATTGCCATAATTAAGATATTCAAATGCAGTATTTCCCGATGACTTCGATTAAACCAATTGAATTTATAGGCTAATTGCATGATTGAGTATAGGTTGATAATGCAACTAGCAAAATTAGGATGACTTGCACAAGGATTCATTCAAAGGCAGTTAGACTAGCCACGTTATACGGGAGCGAGTGTTGGACAACTAATGTTCAATATACTCATAAGATGAGTGTGGCCATAATAAGGATGTTAAGGTGGATGCGTGGTCATATAAGATTGGATAAGATTAGAAATGAACACATCTGACGAAAGGTGCATGTTGCACCAATTAAGGATAAAATAAGAGGGTCGTTTAAGATGGTTTGGACACGTGCGTTATAGACCCCAGGTGTCCTGGGTCGAAAATGTGATTGTTTAGTAATAGAAGTTAAGAAGAGGGGTAATCCTATTATATGGAAAGAGATAGTGTCTAAGAACTTACGTATATTAAATATTGAGTCAGATTTTGCCTTTGACAATACGACATGGAGACAGAGAATTCATATAGCCGACCCCATCTAGTATGGGATTAAGGCTTACTTCTTGTTGTTGTTATTGAATATTTGATGTTTCATTTAATTTGATCAAAATAGGTTGGATATAGAGTTGAAGTTGTTCACATCATCATAAGGGTGACTTTGATCAATGGAAAGGCTAATTAGATAATGGGGGTAGTACGATTAGCTTGGTTGTGACAAATAGTGCATAGATTTGTGAATATAAATTGGTGATTTTAATGGCAAGAGATTATTTTAATAATAATAGTTTAAAATTCATTTTTATTTAAGTTGCCTTTAAAGTTCATCTCCATTTCTTGATGACGTATCTTTTTAAAAACTTTTAAAGAAAAATGATTCGATACAAAATTATGACCAAAATAGCTGCAACATTTGGTTTTGAGTTGGGCTGAAACAGGAATTTAAAATATGGAACAGGTATTTATTTTCTGTTCTTTGTGGGCATGGTGTGTAATTGCTGTAGTGGAAACTTGAACTTGGCACCTTGTGTGATGAATGTGGCTATCACTTTGGAAAGAAGCAAAAGAGTTTGTTAGATTGATTCTATCTTACTAATGTATAAGAAATTAGGCATATATGTTGACTATTTAGATTGCTAATTAACAGCTGAAATGGTAAAAATGATGAAAATTACAGCAATTTGATGAATGGCAGTGTTCAGCATGGTTTTGAATTGCCTGACATCAAACCAGGTCCCTTCCAATTCCTATAATTGCTGAAATTTAATCTGATTTCTCATTGTTAGACCTAGATCAGTTGAAAGTCAGGTTATTTTTTCTTCCTAAATTATTTCAACTGATGGACTAGTTCCATGATCAATGGCACATTAGGAACATAGGGCAGCCCGGTGCTACAAAGCTACTGCTATGTGCGGGTCCCAGGGAAGGATAGGACCACTTGGGTCTATTGTACACAATTTTACCTTGTTTCTTTTTTTTGGCAAGAGTCTGTTTCCACGACTCGAACCTGTGAACTTCTGGTCACATGACGACAACTTTACCATTGCGCCAAGGCTCTCCGTCCACATTAGGAACATAATTAGCAAAATTTGGTTACAGCTAGCCCTAATCATTTTGCTTGAACTATGGTTGAACTAGACCAATTTTTGTGATGATTTTATGATTGAGGGTCAATTGACAAAGTTAATTTTCTTAATTAGGGTGATTTGATGTAAATTGAACCAGATAATCTGCGGATTATATCTGATTGAATGGTCTTTTTTTAAGTAAGATTCTGTGTTTTCTTGTCCATTCATGTTTTCAAGACATGCTATTCCCAGTCAAAATAGTCCTATTCCTTTGATTTTCCTTTTTTAATTTGTATTATGGCAATTTCAACTTTTGTTGGAAAGTTTGTTTGCCAAACAGTTTGGAGTTTGCTTCACATACATTTTGTGATCTCCAATGTTCATGTAAGGATGGATGGTGGTGGCTGGAGTTTGTAGTGCATTGATGTTCTTTATCCTTTGTTCTGTCACTTTTGAGATCTTTTTTTTTTTCTCTTTTTATTTATACTTTTTCTATAAAACTAATGCATAGTTTTTTCTATGGTTATAAGCAGGTTTGTCAGCAGTATGAATTTTACACTAACAAGAAGAGTGGAAGAAGCATAAAGTTCAATACTTTGTTAACTACATATGAAGTTATTTTAAAGGATAAAGCTACATTATCCAAAATTAAGTGGAGTTATCTTATGGTTGATGAGGCTCACAGATTAAAGAATTGTGAGGCATCGTTATATGTGACCCTCTCGGTATGCATCCATTTCTTATCATGTACATTGGTTCCATTAATTATGTTTTTCATTAACCTTCAAATCATGTAATCTACTTGTGAATCATTCTATTTATGTATACACTGAATGAACTATGATTTTTGTTAGGAATTCAGCACCAAAAACAAGCTTCTTATCACTGGTACCCCATTGCAGAATAGTGTTGAAGAGCTATGGTATTAGTTCTTTCTTATAGTTTCTAACCTATTTGCATCATCTATTTATTTTTTATATACTAGGCTCTACCTAGTCCAAATTTTTTCTTTATGCCTAGTTGCTTCTGTACTATCTGGGAAGGAAACCTTCATTTCGCTTGTATAGTATTTTTCATTCAGTAACATAATCAAATCAAAGTTGGCTTGCACTTCTCGACTGTCTATATTACCTTATTCCATGTGGCACATCTCATTTAAACACTTCATCCTCCAAATATTGTCCCAGGATATCGAAAACAATTAATGTTTGCCATATTTTTCTCATCAATATTTACCAAAACTGTCTTTGTTTCAGCACTTTGCTAAATTTAGCTGCATATTTAATCTTAAGTTGTGTCATTTGGTGAAACACCTTAGTATACTCTTGTCCATTTTTCACTGCATTTCTGTTCTAATGCAGCGCATAATGTGGAACCTCTCTTCCTCTACCCTTATCTTCTAGGATTTAATATCATGAGATGACATAAAATTTAAATTGACCGTCCATGTATTTCACTCGTCTTTAACCTTGCTTGGGATCATTTGTATAATAAAATGAAAGGGAATAGCAAAAAATATCTAAACAGTAATATGGCAGGAAAACAGTAGAATTTGAATTCGAAGATGGTGCACACCTAGTCAATCTGGGGGACCACGTGGTGTGCCCCGAAACGGGCTTTCCGGATTGGGTTCAAAGGCGTGGTTCCGACATCTGTAGCCAAAGTTATGGCCAAAATACAGAACCACCCCCAAAACTGCTCCAATCACGGAATTGGCTCGATCACTTCGAGTCTTTTTGTTGATCCGCCAACTCGGCACCAACTGATCTGAGCCTGCTGCATCACTATCAATTCATTTATAATTATTAGGTCTATAATCAGGATTTGTTTACTCCGAATCATCTAGACATGTTTAAACTTAGTCATACTTGATCATCAACTTCACAATTATTGAAGAAAATTTGTAAATTCGTGTTTTTTAGTAAGTTGCTCTATGAGCTTTAGTTTAATTCCTTTCGATGAAAAGCTGAATTTTACTTTAATCTTTTGTGATGATACTCTGTTCCTAGTTGGCTATAAGTAATTAAGTATATATTGCTACATTAAGTTTCATGGTTTGAGCTTCATAGTTGTTGCTAGTATGATGAGGCTTTTGTATGTCTAATACACATCTGAGAATGAAATCGTGATCTGTTAGCACTGTTGTTAATGACAGGGCATTGCTGCATTTTCTTGATCATGAAAAGTTCATCAATAAGGATGATTTTGTGGAAAGATACAAAAACCTAAGTTCTTTTAATGAAATTGAGGTATATTTTTCTTGCATGCTCATTTTCATGTTGTTATTTTCCATTCCAAGTTTTAGACTAAAGTATGAATAACTTTTTTTCAGCTAGCTAATCTTCACAAAGAATTGAGGCCTCACATTCTTCGAAGAGTCATAAAGGATGTGGAGAAATCCCTCCCTCCAAAAATTGAACGAATTCTTCGGGTAGAAATGTCTCCTCTTCAGAAACAGTAAGCCTTCCATCATTTTCTGAATGTGTTTTTCAAGCCTGTGTTTGCAGTTGAACTTGAGCCTTTATTTCTTCTTGTAAGGTATTACAAGTGGATATTGGAGCGCAATTTCCATAGTTTAAACAAAGGGGTTCGTGGGAATCAGGTTCGTATTCTTGGTGTTGATACTTTGTTGAATTGTTGTGGTTTCTATCATCTTTTATTGACGCTTGGTTGTCTGTTGATTTAATGGAATCAATTACAACCAACAATGTTGTTGAGTGCGTGAAATATTCTCATAAAGTAACTGTGTCTATCCTGTAATGTCTAAATGGTTGAGATCATACCAGACATTACTATTTAATGAAATTTCATGCCTTGTAGAACTCCTATATACTTCAAATTACATGGATTCTAAGCTCTTAGTCTTATCTGTAACATGCAGGTTTCACTCTTAAATATTGTTGTCGAGTTGAAGAAATGCTGCAATCATCCTTTCTTATTTGAAAGTGCAGATCATGGTTATGGTGGGGATACTAGCATAAGTGATAGTAATAAAGTTGAGCGCATAGTATTGAGCAGTGGGAAGCTAGTAATCCTTGACAAACTGCTTATTCGGTTGCGTGAGACAAATCATCGTGTTCTCATATTTTCTCAGGTTTCATGTTTGCTTGATTCTGTCATATAAGTTTTACTATTATAATGTAGTGATGTTCATGCATCTTATAATCTAGATTTGAAGAACTTCTCAGCTTGGATTCTCACATAGAATGGCAGGAAAATAGTTGTAACATTACTTGTATAAATAGCCTGATTAATATTCATAATATTTGGGATTTAGATCTGTCAATGTTATATTAAGTGATCAAGTTTTTTTCATCATTAAATTTGCGTCCTTCAATCGTATTCTTAGAAACTTTTTCCCTTTTCAGAGATTACACGTAATTTTGTTTGCAAATCAAACATAACCAATAACCAATGCCCCAATAAAATGTGCAATTTGGGTCTACTTTATTTGAAAAACCAAGACATGGAAATACGTTATATTAGCATAAGAACATCCTCAAAATACTTTTGATAATTCTTTAGATTCCCTTAACTTTTTTAGCTCAAAGAACATGTTAGTTTGTTATATATATTGTTTTGCCATCTGAATATATAGATTGATGCAGCCATGAATTTCATATTTTGAAGACCTAGGTTTACCATTATTCAATTGCCATGCTATCTCATGTTTCCTTCATAAGCTTATAGTTGAGTAATCAACTCCGAAATTTGTGGCTAAGCAAGCATACATGGATTTCTTATATAGATGATTTCCATCTTGTGGTGGTTAGCTTGTTCTTCATCATTTGGTTCTTCAATAACCCAAGCTATGGATGGTTATTCAAATGGCATGGGCATAAGTTGTCGCTTTCATCTTTATTTATACTGATTTCCATTGAAACTGTGAATAGGCATTGTGGCTTCTCAAGGCATCCTAGGAAGCACCGACACCTTGAATCAGCTCACGTATCCGTATCGGACACGTATCCGACACCGACACACACCGGACACTTGTGGATACGTGTCCGATACCATAAAAAACGTATCCCCTTTTTTTTTAATTGTCGTTGACACGTCCATGACACATCGGCCCGTAAACCTAGCATCAATATGGTCCATGAGTACTAGTAACAATGGTTTAGGGTTCTTTTAAAGTTAGCGGTGCTTAATTTTTTTTTGTGTACAAACTGTATTATATATATAAGGAAAAATTATCGTTTAGTCCCTGGTACTTTACATTCTTCTGATTTTAAACACTTAGGGCGAATAGTTAGCGGATAGATCATTGTAGTAAACAAAAACCGACACTTAGGGGGGACTATATAGGGATTTCAAAAGTAATACAGGGACCATATGTTACTTTCCGGTATATATATAATATAAATATTTTTATATGTATTTATATTCAACGTGTCCCAACGTGTCCGTGTCCTAACTTTTTTTTAAAATGCCGTATCGGCGTGTCCGTGTCGTGTCGGTGTCCCGTGTCCGTATCGGTGCTCCATAGAAGGCATCACATAGTAATATCTGCATATTTTATTGCATATATTGTTCTCTGGTTTACTTCTATGTTATCTCCGTCTTTGATCATATATAATTTTATAAAAGGTTGAATATCAGTGCATAAATTGGTAGTCATTTCAGCCTTATCAAAGTTTTTATATCTTCTTCTAGCTATAAAATTTGAGTACCTAATGTGCGGGTTATAGTGCTACTTGCATTCTTAAACCAGAGATCAGCAATCTTGTGTTGGACATGTTAATTAGGTTGTGGACATATGCCAAACATTTTTGTGATGTTTAGAACATATTGCAGAATGAAGATGGAAAGCTATGCGATTAACTTTATGGTATTCATTCCTGCAGATGGTTAGGATGTTGGATATACTCTCTGAGTACTTATGCCTTAGAGGATTTCAATTTCAGAGGCTTGATGGTAGCACGAGGGCTGATCTTCGTCATCAGGCCATGGAGCATTTTAATGCACCCGGAAGTGATGATTTTTGTTTTCTCCTTTCCACTCGTGCTGGTGGTCTTGGTATAAATCTTGCTACTGCTGATACTGTAATAATATTTGATTCAGATTGGAATCCCCAGAATGACTTGCAGGTTAGATTTGTTGTGTATATCCTTCAATGCTATCATTCTTTTAAGAGTTGTGCCCTGCCTACATGCTGATTCTAGTTGATTTTCAGTCCCTCATTTGTGACATGATTCCATCTTTCTGCTTGATCTTTATGCTTGATGATTAGGCGATGAGCAGAGCTCACAGAATTGGACAACAAGAAGTTGTGAATATCTACCGATTTGTTACTAGCAAAAGTGTTGAAGAAGATATCCTTGAGCGTGCAAAGAAAAAGATGGTATTGATATCTTCCATTTAGTCATTTACTTAAAAGTATTGCCCTTAAGAATGGATATTCTAGTTCATTATGTACTTCCTCTTCAATTTTCCTAGGTTCTTGATCACCTGGTCATTCAGAAACTAAATGCAGAAGGCAGGCTAGAAAAGAAAGAAACGAAGAAGGGTAGTTCAATGTTTGATAAGGTAATTTTTCTTTTTCTTTTTTCTTTAATATTCATTCTGACATATAAAAGGAGTAATTGTGGTGATTATTGTTAGATTAGGGAAAACAATTTTGCAATGTTATCTGAACTTCCATCTCACATGAACTTTGCTATTCCTTCAACGCTCTAAAGTTTTGTATGTATCTCATGTCAAATTTAACATGCTGAATTCCTTTCTTTTTATTCTAAAGAAGTCTTTCTTCCAGTATCTGTTTGCTACTGGCTTAATTTATTTGTTTTGGTTGTACAAGAATGAGCTTTCTGCAATATTGAGATTTGGGGCAGAAGAGTTGTTCAAGGAAGAAAAGAATGACGAAGAAAGCAAGAGGGGACTTGAGAGTATGGATATTGATGAAATTCTTGAGAGAGCTGAGAAAGTTGAAACAAAGGGTGCAGATGGTGAACCAGGAAGTGAATTGCTAAGTGCTTTTAAGGCAAGTCTTTGTTGTCAGTTGCAAGTTAAATGTGTAGTTGATCTTTTAAGTTTTTTTCCAATCGAGCAAGAGTTCCTGTCTACTTGTTCACTCTTTTGTTTAATTTTATTTATTTATTTATTTAGGTTGCTAATTTCTGCAATGCTGAAGATGATGGAACTTTTTGGAGCCGTTTAATACAACCAGAAGCAGTAGATCATGACGTATGGACTTCAGCCCCTAAATACAAAATTGTCTAGCTCTTCTTTTCATTTTCTCTTCAGGCACTTGTAAAATTTATTATTATTATCTTTGTTTCCTTTCCATTTTGGTCATAAGTACCAAACTTTAGTATGATTAGGATTGTGTCTTTCGACATGAAAATCCTCTAATATTCCTACTTCACAATTAATTCAGGAAGCATTAGCACCTCGTGCTGCAAGGACAACCAAGAGTTATGCTGAAACTAACCAGCCTGAGAAAAGTACCAAGAGGAAGAAAAAGGGCCTTGAACCCCAAGATAATAAACTTCAGAGGCGCTCAACTAGAGCTACTGACACTCTGGTCCATTCCTTGCCAATCATTGATGGTGCGTCTGCTCAAGTCAGAGGATGGTCACACGGTAACTTATCAAAGAAAGATGCATCACTTTTCGTTCGTGCAGTAAGGATCCTTCTTTTTTTTAATACTTCTCTATTATTGATTTAATTATATATATATTTCTCCTTTCATAGATTATTAAATGCTAGATCGAAATTTGATTAATGTTATCATTGAGTGGTTGGTGTTATGGCTTGTAATGTTAAAAGTCTTTTCTTCCTTTTGTGAAAATGAATAAAGTTAATCAGTGATATGATATAATCAAATTTTTGAAGTTCCTAAGTTAATATGCATTGATTGTTGTATATATAGTATCAAGTCTTGATATATTACAATCAAGGTTGTTTAGGCAGCTAGGCAGCGGTTAGGTGGTGGGAAGGGGGAACTTTTATTGCGTATGACTACTTAATGATCTTGGGAATGATCATTTAAAAAATTATAGAAAATTATACAATAATTTTTGTATAATATTGAATATGACTATGAATCCTAGCTATCACGTAAAGTCTTGACCATCTATAAAAACATGTAATATTAATAGACTGACTTAAACAAACATAAAGCTCTTATTATGCGTTTTGTTTGAGTTTTATTTTGTTACACATAATGGACTGGATGGATTTAGGCTGGCATAGATTGTGTGTGTTCAATTTGATTTGGCTCCCTAAAGCAGTAGACAGACATTAATTGGTTTATCACTGTCTTGTTACCTGATTTATGTTCTCGATGTTGATTTATACTTTGATGGCTAATCAACTAACTCCTCGGCATTCTCATGCCCGAAACTGAATCAGTCATCTAAATACCATATCTATTAGCATAGTTATTTATCTTTTTATTCTTTTGCGTGGGCATATTAAAATAAAAGAAAAATGCTTGCTGTCTTGGTACCTAATGTATCATTTCTGTGTGACATCCATGTGTATTTTTTGTGCATGTAGAGAACTTTGGTAGCACATGTCTTCTTCTCAAAACTCTTTGAGGAAAAAAAAATGCTTCCAGAATATGGTGGCACGAATCTTTAGAGAAGTACCCGCCAAATTTCATAGTCCTTAGCTCCTTATCTCACCTCCTCCACTGCAATACCTCATTAAGATTTCCTTGATAGATTTGCATTGCTTACTGTTTTAATTTTGAAGAATGTTTTATAGTTGAATGAGTTCTCATGTTTTTGTACTCTTTTGTTCTGTTTCTTTTTAATCTTCGAAATGATTTCTAATTTCACTGCAATACATAGTGCTAATCTTTGCTATGTTTTTTTTTTATATAATTATTTTTAGGATTACAACTCTATATTCCTTTATCATTTAAAGTACCATTTTGTTCTTCATGTTAATGATTTAGCAAACATTACTCTTTTGAGAATTATTGGAAATTTCCCTCTACTGCCTTGGTAGTGTGCATACTTTCATTCTCTTCACATGCACAACGCGACCTGTTTTTTAGAAGCCCTTGTCGACTTTGTGGCTCAGTTATATTGTCATATATCAGCCTGTATAGCCTAGTACTTCACCATATGTATCTCCATGCATGTGTGTTTGTGTGGAATAAAAATTCTGAGAGGAGGTACTCTTTAGAAAATATTATAAGGAGGTCCATCTCAGCATGAGTATGTGTTGAGATTTGTATCTTTGTTCGGGGTCCTATTGGTAAATAGGAATTATAGAGAAGACTAGGGACTTAGTGGTAAAATGTAAGCTCTATATAAAACCCAAGGGGTCTGTCAATCAAAAGAACGATTCATTTTTGGTTGAAATTCAATTTGGTATCAGAACCTAACCTAGCCACCCATCTCTCGCCTCCCCTCACAGCAACCGCCAGCCCTCTCTCTCTCCGCCGTCGCCCCTCTCTCTTCCCGCTGCTCTTTCTCTCTCTACCTGGCCGCCGCTAAAGAGGAGATCTTGTCCGCCGATTGAAGAAGGCCCTGTGGGGGGGCGATACCCCACGGATTCTGAGGAAGGGTGATATGGCGACGATCTAGATCTTGATGGTGAGGAGGATCAAGATCGGGTCAAGAAGAGGAGGAGAGTTGGCCATTATGGGTCGAGAGAAGATCTAGACTCATATGATCGCGTGTGTTCGGGGTGAAGGGACTGCGTACGAGTTGAACCAATGGAGAAGCTTATCGGGAAGCTAGATCCAGGCGATGTGAAGACATTGCTCGAGCTCAAGAAGATGTCGAAGGGAGCCGAGGTCTCGACACATCCACAGCCGATGAAGCTGGATCTCCCACCTGTAGATCTGAAACTAGATGGACCGGCCATATATCTGAGCTGGTCGCGTCGGGTCAAGGGCGCTCTAGCAGGGAAGAACCTGGAGGGTTATCTGACAGGAGAGAATGAGGAGCCGGGACAGGACATTGCTGGGTGGAATGAGTGGAAGACCACACACATGTTGCTGTACACTTGGCTTCTCAACTCGATAGTTCTGTCGATTATTGTCACGGTGGATGGCATTCAGAGTGTGAAGGACATCTTGGCGAAGTTGAAAAGGATTTATGCAGGAGCTGAGAACAACATGAGAGTGTTCCAAATTGAATGTGAGATAGAAGCAGTGGTGCAGGGAGATAGATCAATCCAAGAGTATGCCACAGATCTGGAGCGATTGTGGGCAGACTATGATCACTTCTCTCCGATGGCATGCTGCAAGGATCCCGAGTGCAAGAGAGGGGAGCGAGATGCACATAGGAGGACCATGCACTTTCTGAGGAGGTTGAACCCGACATTTAAGCAGAGGAGTGCAGTATTATTGTCTTAGACGAGGATCCCTTCACTGGATGAGGCGATTGCAGCTATGATGCAAGAGGAGAGTCGCATTGGGCTATATGTTGGGGCTGGTGGACTTCCAGGGATGCGATCAGCACTAGCAGTCTCAAACTCAGGTAACACGGGGGCCAGGGGGAGACTCGCAAGTGCTACAACTGCGGCGAAGTGGGTCATCTGAGTAAGGTCTGTCCTAGGCCACTTAAGGAGAGAGAGACAGGTGGACGTGGACAGTCTGGAGGCCGTGGTCGTGGCCGTGGTGGCCAAAGAGGTGGAAGAGGTAGTCCGACTGGGGGCTACCGGGCAAACCTGATGGTAGCAGAGGAAGAGGGAGAGGGAAACCTGACCTTCACTGAGGAGGATTAAGAGCTTCTTGAGATGTTGAGGAGGAAGAAGTTGGCTAGTGATGAGGGCAGGAAGCCCATGACCGAGAAGGGCTCCACATCGTCGTCATGCAGGGGTAACATTGCTACTTACGCCCACTCATCTGAAGGTACTTGTGATATACATGCTCTTGCCTCTATATCTACCACCAGGTCACCAGAATGGATAGTAGACTCTGGTACATCTCGACATGTGACAGGTGCTGCTAGTGAGTTCTCTTCCTATACTCACCTAGCAGTCCCAGAGAGCATTCAGACCGCTGATGGCACAACACAGCCTGTGGTTGGTAAGGGTACAGTGAGATGTACCAATTCTATGACTTTGTCCAATATCTTGCATGCTCCTCCTTTTCCAGTGAACCTTTTATCCATTACTGCCATTATACTACAACAAAAATGTGTTGTTTCCTTTGATATTCCCAAGCTTGATCTTTCAAGAGAATGGGACTGGCCGGAGACTTGGGACTGGCACGTGGCGTAGTGGTCTTTGGTACTTGGATAGAGAGGGGATGGACTCAGTGTTGGCATCCGTGGTAGAGACGACAGGAGTAGGAGGATCTGGGAGAAGTGTGGAGGATGAGTTACTGCTGCATCACCAGCGCATGGGACACTCTTCTTTTAGCCTTTTGAGTCGTTTGTATCCATCCTTGTATGAAAAGGCTAATAAAGGAAAACTTGTGTGTGATGCTTGCGAGTTCGGCAAGCATACCAGGAGCTCTTATGTTAGTTCTGGTAATAGGAGTTCTTGTGTTTTTTGACTTGGTACATTCGGATGTATGGGGACCTTGTCCTACAACTTCGATGAATGGTTATAGATATTTTGTGACTTTCATTGATTGTTTTTCTCATGTTATTTGGCTATATCTGATGAGGAATAAGAGTGATGTGCTTGGTTGCTTTAAAGATTTCCACAGGGCGATTCAGACCCAATACGGTGCAGTAATGAAGGTATTGAGGTCTGATAATGGGACAGAGTATACCAACCATGAGTTTGGGGAGTATTTGTCATCTGAAGGAATACAACATCAAACCATATGTCCATACACACCAGCGCAGAATGGAGTAGCAGAAAGAAAGAATAGACATCTCCTAGAAGTAGCTCGAAGCATGATGATCTCAATGAATGTCCCAAAACACTTGTGGGGGCAAGCAGTCTTAACAGCTGCTCAATTGATCAACAGAATGCCTTCAAGAGTGTTGGAGTGGTAGACCCCATGTGAGATGTTGAAGGGTGATAACGGAGGAATCCTTCCCTTGAAGGTATTTGGTTGTGTGTGCTTTGTAAAGGACAATAGACCAACAGTGGGGAAGCTGGATCCCAGAGCTGTGAAGTGTGTCTTTGTGGGTTATTCTAGTACTCAGAAAGGATATGTTTGTTGGAGCCCTGTAGAGAGGAGATTGTTTGTGAGCATGGATGTGACCTTTCGAGAGCATGAACCGTACTACTCCCTGAAGGTGACCTCGCCCTTTGGTGACTCGCCCGATACTGGAGGTATGAGGCGGGAGGGGGAGAATAATGATGGTGAGAGGTTGGTGAATGTGGGAGTGATGCCTTGCCCTATCTTGAGGGAGGAATCGGCTGAGGATGAGCCGGACAATATGGAAACTGAGCCCGAAGATGGTGAGGTTCAAGATCAGGGAGAGCTGAGAGTGTATACAAGGCGGAGGAAGCAGAATGAGGGAGTATTGCTTACAGTGCCACTCGTGCCAACAAGTCCCTTATCCCGGTCTACCCTGACTCATGAGCCACCTATACCATCCACCACAGATTCAGAATACACAGGTGCTATGATTTATCTCTCTTCTCCTCCCACTCCCATGACATTAAGGAGGACCTCTCGAAGCAATGCGGTTTCCCACATGACATTGCCCAGTTTATCTCATACTCTAATATATCACCTGTACATAGAGCATTCATTGCTACTTTGGACACTGTCCCTATATCCAAGTGTTGGCAGGTAGCTAAGGAGGATCCAAAGTGGAAAACAACCATGTAAGAAGAACTTGGGGCTATAGATAAAAACAGAACATGGGAGATAGTGTCACTTCCAGCAGGAAAGAAGGCAGTTAGGTGCAAGTGGGTCTTCACAGTGAAGCAAAGCCCAGAAGGGCGCATTGAGCGCTACAAGGCACGATTGGTAGCGAAGGGGTACAGTCAAACATATGGTATTGACTATGATGAGACCTTTGCACCAGTGGCGAAGATGAGCACAGTAAGGACGCTGGTTTCCCTTGTAGTGAATGGTGGATGGAAGCTACACCAACTCGATGTGAAGAATGCCTTTCTTCATGGTGACTTGTTGGAGGAGGTGTATATGGAGATACCACAAGGTTTCGGCACAAACCAGACAGTTGGCATGGTGTGCAGGCTCAGAAAGTCACTTTATGGGTTGAAGCAGTCTCCTCGAGCCTGGTTTGACAGGTTTAGAAGGGCTTTGGTAGGCATGGGATATCAGCAGATCAATGCAGACCATACAGTGTTCTTTCGGCAACAAGGAAGTCACACTACGATGCTTGCCGTGTATGTTGATGATATGATTATCACAGGTAACGATGAAAGGGAGATTGCTCAACTAAAGGAGAAATTGGGAAAAGAATGAGGTCAAAGATCTAGGCTTGCTTCGATACTTTCTTGGGATTGAGGTACCTCGCGGAGCAGAAGGGATAGTTCTATCACAGAGGAAGTATGTACTAGATCTCCTCACGGAAACAGGCATGTTGGGATGCAAGCCTGCAGTCTCTCCAATCGATCAGAAGTTCAAGTTGAGTGCAGAGGCGGGAGAGCCAGTTGATCGTGAGAGGTACCAGAGATTGGTAGGCCAGCTGATCTATCTGAGTCACACTCGTCCCGACATCTCATTTGCAGTGAGCGTGGTGAGTCGCTACATGCATGACCCAAGGAAGGGCCATATGGACGCAATATATCAGATTTTGAGATACCTGAAGAGTGCACTAGGAAAGGGGTTGATCTTCAGAAAGAATGGTCATTTAGGTGTTGAGGGCTATTGTGATTCTGACTGGGCTAGTTGTACCTATGATAGAAGGTCCACATCAGGATGTTGCGTGTTCGTAGGGGGCAACTTGGTCTCTTGGAAAAGCAAGAAGTAGTCGGTAGTAGCAAGGTCGACAGCCGAGGTAGAGTACAGGGCCATGGCCTTAGGAGTCGCCGAGTTGTTATGGCTGAGAGCTCTATTGGTAGAGCTAAAGAAGGACCAAGGAGCTCAAATGAAGTTGTGGTGTGACAACAAGTCGGCAATTAGCATTGCCAACAACCCAGTGTAACACGACAGAACCAAACATGTTGAGATTGATAGGTTCTTCATCAAGGAGAAGCTGAACAGTGGACTGCTGGAGTTAAGCCATGTTGTTACTGGAGAACAAGTGGCTGACTGCCTCACCAAGGGACTTAGTTCATTGGATCTATCTAGATTGTGTGACAAGATGGGCTTAGTGGATATCTTTCGCCCATCTTGAGGGGGAGTGTTGAGATTTTTATCTTTGTTCCGGGTCCTATTGGTAAATAGGAATTATAGAGAAGACTAGGGACTTAGTGGTAAAATGTAAGCTCTATATAAAACCCAAGGGTTCTGTCAATCAAAAGAACGATTCATTTTTGGCTGAAATTCAATTGTATGTCACTTTGCGATTGTGAATTACTTGATGAGAGTTCTTGTTTGAGAAGGCTTGGTTGAAATATATCTAATCTAATGGTTTGCAAATTTAAAAGCAACACATGTATGGTGAGATGCAGCTTGAAATTTTTAAAAAGAGGAGCTCCTCATAAAATTTTGATCTGCATCTGTGTACATGGGCGGTGTGTAGAGAATGCATGTATGCTTGATTGAGGCATGAGTGAGTAAATTCAATGTGGTCTTTTCTAACTAGGCTATAGAAACTTAATTGCAGAGGCATATATGAAAATATGTGCTTTTATGGTTTATACTAAATTTTTAGAGAATAAACCTGCTCCAAACCAACACAATTGAACCATCTAATATCTGATTATTCTTTGTTTAGGAATAATTTTTCTCTTAGCTTTGTCTCGGCAAAGAAATTTCATAAGACTGTTAGTTACATTACGTTTTTCACCGCATGAAGATTCTGAAGATTGAAGGCATTTTCAATTTTCAGTTCATTGGATAAATGAGGAACAGAACCGACCGAAATCTAATTATGACATGTTAGTAATACTTTGGTATTTTTCTATTAATTACAGATATATGAGGTTTTATGCATGATGAACTGATAATCATATTACTGATCAAAATGGCTATTAAGGAGAGTTTTGTGCCTTGGGACTTGAAAGTATCCAGTCTTATTGGATGGTCTTATCTCTCATCTCCTTTTGTGTTGTTTTATAATTGTTGCGATTTTAATGACTTTCTGTAGCCCTCATATCGTCCTCTTGCTGGTTAACTTTGTTTTCACCACCAATTTTATAATATCTTTTAAAATAAGCATGTGATCAGGATATAGTTTCTGAAAATGTACACTTCCTGCTTAACACACTTAGAAATGTTTATGCCAATTAACCTAAAGTCGTTTTGAGATTATGCAAAACTACATATGTGCAATCTGTTGCACATTTTATTTTAACTAATATTCCTGCTATTTCTGAGGTTGTACCTTTCTTTGCTTCCTGTGACATTCATTTTTGCTCGTGTTCTTTTGATATCTTTTGTAAATTAAACATATTCACCCTATTGTAGTTATGACAATGAGGGCAAAATTTTGTCTATGTATCATGTTGCATCTTTCCATGTGTGGTTTAGTCCCTTGATCTTCATTAGAAGTTTGATCATTGTTTATTTGCTCAGAGATTGTCAAGGTACTTTTCATTTTTCTGTAATTGACAGACAATCTTTGCATCTGGAAGTGGTATTGCTCTCAATCTTAGATAGTTATTAACTACAAAGTTACACATTTTACTGGTGGTACTATGTCCAAGAGTTTGCAGTTATTGTATATTCCAGCACAAAATCTTCTTTCAAAAAACTATCAGAATATGAAGCTCACGGTTGATCCTATATCTTCCAGGTTAAAAGATTTGGGAACCAAAGCCAGATAACCTTAATCGTGTCAGAAGTTGGTGGTATAATTGAAGCAGCACCGTATGGTTCCCAGATTGAGCTGTTTGAGTTGTTAATTGATGGTTGTCGAGAAGCAGTTAGAGGAAATATTGATATCAAGGTTGGTGTTTAATCTTTACTATGATATTACAAAATGTAAATTGCTACTTTATCAGTTATTGTAAAATATCTTTACATGCATTACAAGTTATTAGTAGATCTAATCCATGTGGAGCTATTGTCAGGGGACTTTATTGGATTTTTTTGGTGTGTCTGTAAAAGCTCATGAACTACTAAATCGTGTAGAAGAGCTACAACTCCTGGCAAAACGCATAAGCAGGTATCCTGATCCAGTTTCCCAATTTCGATTGGTAACACATCATAAAAGTCCACAGTGGTCTAAAAGCTGTGGCTGGAATCCAGGTATAACTTTCTCCTTATTTGCCTTTTGCTTTGGCTTAATTTGCTCTTTGTACTGGGAACCTGACACTTCACTTTCAAAAATCTCATTAGTGGACGATTCTAGATTGCTTCTTGGAATATACTACCATGGATTTGGAAATTGGGAAAAGATAAGGTTGGACCCCAAGCTTGGTCTTACAAGGAAGATTGCTCCGGTATCACTTGGGGAACGGGAAACATTTCTACCCCGAGCACCAAACTTAGACAATCGTGCTAGTGCATTGCTGCAAAAGGTACCATTAGTTCCTTCTACTGTGATGCTGCCATTTATTTGGTTAGTTTTCAACTCAGTTTTGCACGAAGTTAAATCCTCTGCTGTTTATTTTGTGGTTGCTTCATGTGTTTGCCAGATTTTACTAAAATTCTTCTCTTGATGATCTTATGTTAAGTAGTCTTTTCTTGCAAAGAACTATAAACTGAAGTCCTTTTGTATTCAGTATCTATCCGCACATCTGCATACACTTTCATGAATTTTCTTGAAGTCTTTTCGGACATGATCACTTTCTAGTGACTTATATAAATACATGTATTTATGTTTCTATATATATATATATATATATATAGAGAGAGAGAGAGAGAGAGAGAGAGAGTGTCATGATACAGTTCGGCCGGCCTTATCACTGTTCATTTACGGTCGCCTCATTTTGAGGCATTTGGAGAGTATTTTTTCCAAATCCAACCGTATGGATGGAAAAAACATCGAAAAATAAGATAATATGTCGATTTTCATACAATTTGGCGAGGTGATGATCATTCATCTTAAAGGGTGAAATTCTGAACCGATAAAGGGTGAAATTCTGAACCGATAAGATTTTTATAAAATTTCACCCTTTAAGATGAATACTCATCATCTCACCAAATTGTATGAAAATCGACATGTTATCTTTATTTTCAACGTTCTTTTCATACATACGGTTGGATTTGGAAAAAATATCCTCCAAATGCCTCAAAATGAGGCGACCTTACTTGCACAGTGATGCGGCCGACCTGATTGTATCTTGCCTCATTTTGAGGTATTTGGAGGGTATTTTTTCCAAATCCAACCGTATGGATGGAAAAAACACCGAAAAATAAGATAACATATCGATTTTCATACAATTTGGTGAGGTGATGAGTATTTATCTTAAAGGGTGAAATTTTTTAGAAATCTTATCGATTCAGAATTTCACCCATTAAGATGAATGATCATCACCTCCCCAAATTGTATGAAAATCGACATGTTATCTTATTTTTCGATGTTTTTTTCATCCAGACGGTTGGATTTTGAAAAAGTACTCTCAAAATGCCTCAAAATGAGACGACTGTAAATGAATAAGGCCGGCCAGACTGTATCATGACTATATATATATATATTTTTTTTTGAGAGCGATCCTCAATACCTCTTCTTTCCAAACATTGTCGCCATAGGAAAAAGGTATACTTTCATTTCGAGAATGCTGAGTTGCCACGTTAATGATAATGCAAATTATATGTTTTTTCTCTCTTTTTCTTTGATGACAATATCATTATGGTGTAATACTGTTGAAACCATTGGGACAGATCTTCACTAATCATGGCTGCTTTGCCACACACAAAAGCACAGTTCAAAGAGAGAGAGTGAAATTGCTTGTGATAATACATCTATGGGTATATACATCTATATCTGAAGAAAGCTAGAAGGTGAAAGATATGAAGTGAAATTGTTTCTGATAATTTTTGTTTTGTTAATGGTAGAGTATCCTAAAGGTGCATTTTATCCAACTGTTGGTGTCCATTTGATTAGATGTTCTTCTTTGTACCCATAATTATTTTGAGTGATGAAGACAATGTTTGGCATCAATAATGAAAAGCTCTTTTCCTCCCAAAGATTGAAAAAAAAAAATGGCTTTTGTCATTAAAATACTTTTCTGTATGTTAGAAACATTATCGGTTTCTCTAGTATTAATCAAAATTAGTCAACCTTATTTAGCTTTAAATAATGGTTTGGAACTAAAACAAGCCATGCTGGGTCCAGCCTATCATAACTATGTAAATTTTACTGTAATTATTTTGGGTGGTGAAGTCGATGTTTGGAATCATCTGTGAAAAGCATTTTTGTAGTCCTAAATTTGAAAAATGGTTTTTTTAGCTTAAATGCATCTTTATTGGTATTGGAAAAATCATCCATTTCTTTAGTGCTAAGCAAAGTTAGTCAAACTTATCCAGCTTTATAATGGTTGGGAGCTAAAACGGACCATGTTGTGTTTAACCTATCATGACTATGTAGATCTTACTGTTTGACATTCAACTTTGACAATTATCAAGTCAAAAAATCTTGTTTTTGAGTTATCCACTTTCCTAGCAGTCAAATATTGCCAAGTACATTCATTCTGTCATCTTTTTGACATTATCTGGCTAATTGATGAATAAAAAACTGGCAGGTAACTACTAGACATCCATTTTTTCCATATTGGGATTTCAAGGAAATGCAAGAAAGAAAATGAACTTTTGTCCATTGGAAATACAGTATTTAGAGATTGTTGGCCATATAAGATGTCTGAGGAGAAATAGGTGCAAGAGGATAATCTTCATGCTGTTTGAGCTTTAGAAAGAGGAAAAGATTAGGCTTTGGAGACTCAATTAAAGATGGAAATAACCCTTTTCTATTCAACCATGTCACAATTTAGACATATCTTTTGTGTTCTGATTGTGAATAATGTATCTCTCTGATTAATAATAGGATAGCTGTTGCTTTCATCTTTCTTGATATAACAGGAGTCATTAATTTTCTCATTATCTTGAGCTGTTTTGTTGTTGGAAATTCGATACTACCTTATGATTTACATTTTCAAACTAGTTGACCCCTTTGATGTTGCTCCAAACATTTGCCTTTTTTGCAACTGGAAAAGTTTTATGCTCTTAACATTTAATCACCTGATTGTTTTAACGTTCCAAGCATTTCAGCCACCTCACCTTCTTCTCATATTGTGTGTTTTGATTCTCATGCCCAAAGTTAGTGACCTTAACAATGCATGGACTTGTTGGATTCATAGGCATCTAAATTTATTAAAGTTTAACATCAACCAATTTTATTAGATTTATTCTCATTTTCATGTTTCCGTATTCTTAACGCAAAACAAACAAAGGTTTGTTTTTTGATTCATCTTTTGAATTTAATACCTCGTTCAAGCGTTCTTATGCAATCCATATCAATCAATTAATGAGGCAACTCTCCCCTATGATGCACCAGATATGGTTTGGTTTTTGATCGATTAATCTGATATGGCATTTCTCGAAAGGGATGACAATATCACAAAAAGTTGTGTTGTGGTTTCTGTTTGTTTCTTAGTTTAATTGGGATTCCTCGTTTTTGTCTATACATGCATTAAATACATGATAGTTCTCTCTCAGTTTGATATTGTTTTATCAGAAATGAACTTAAAGTTGAGCTGCATGGTTTGATTTTTGAACAAGTTTGTTTCTGTTTGCATATCTGTGTTAATCAATATATCACATATTCCTTGCAGGAATTTGCAAATGTCAGTGGAAAGAACTCCAAAATTAAAGGGTGTCGTAAAGTTGCTAAGTCTGAAGGAGAAAACATAATAAGGCAACCGAGTAGCCGATTGAAAGATATGGCATCAAAAACTGGTAATGCGAGGTCAAACAAAGAGCATCTTCATAAGCGTCGGAAGGTAGAACCTCGTGTGAAGGAAGAGGGTGAAATATCAGAGTCTGAGGAACAGGAGAGGTATCAGCAATTTAAGGAAGAAAAGTGGATGGAATGGTGTGCAGAAGTCATGGAAGAGGAGGAACAAACGCTTAATCGTTTAGAAAGGTTGCAGACTACTAGTTTAGATCTTCCGAAGGAAAAGGTTTGATTTATATGCACATGTTCTCTTGTTTTCATTGATTGAAGTTGTCTGTTATATGAGTTTTCATTTTAATACATTCTTTTTTCAGGTGCTGTCCAGAATTCGAAAGTATTTGCAACTTATTGGGAGAAAAATTGACAAGATTATACAGCAACATGAAGTTTCTTACAATCAATCTAGTAAGTGTTTCTTATTGTTCCTCTTGGCATTGTAAGGTATTATTGGTGTTTATGTGGAATTTTCTGAATAACCATGAGAGCAACATATGTATCTTTTTGCCTTTTGTTTCTCTCTTAATAGCAAGCATCTAAATATATGTATTCATACTAGAATTGCTCAAAAATTGAAGACCTATATTCTTTTCACCCTTATTTTAATGTTAGGTTATATCTGATACTTTTGGTATTTTTACTGTGCTATACATTGCCTTTCTTTGGTATTAGTTTACCTCATTGGAAGGCAACAAAACCTATATCTTTTGTTTGAGGCTTTTTTTATTTTAGATTTTGTTTTGAGTGCCCAGGTCCATGAGGTAATTACCGTAATTTAGCAGAATTATGGACGGTGTTATACTCCATTTCTGCTAAAGACAGTTTCCTAGAAATCAGCTACTCGAGATGCTAAAATTTTTATAGACTGAGTTTTGTTGAAGCAATTTGTTTAGACATAGTTAAACCGCTCATTCACATTTCGGTATGTCATGACTATCTTTCCCTATCATTTTTCTCACAAACCAATCATCTATCAGTTGCTAAGACAGTCAATTTTGACGGATTTAATGACATCTATTTTTTTAATTTCTTTTCCATCTGGTTACCGAGATTTCCTCTAATTGAAGAAGTTGAACGGGAAACTACCAATTGTTGAACTTCTGAATATCATAGCTAAGAATTTTATGGGATTGTAACACTAGAGATGATTATGCAATACAATAAATTGATCTCCCATCATTTTCTTGTTTATGTTATGGACTGTGTTTTTCATGAGTTGAAAACAAATATTATTGTTTGATCTTTCTAATCTGTTTTTCTTTCAATATTTTCCCTTTAATTGAAGAATGCTTGTGAAAGTAATCTGTGAATTTCTTGTATAAACTTCATTTTTCAGATTTGCTGCAGTCTTTTTTGTTTTGTTTCAATTTACTAGTGGCTTTAGTAACTTTATACATGTTTTGCTTGGTTCCAAATTCCAATGGCTTGCTGAAATTTTTGATATGATGTTTTTCATATGCATAAGCTTTGGCTAATTGATATGTTCTGTACCTTTTGTTCTGTTATTACATTTCAGTGCCCAATTGATATTCACATTTCCCTTTTCTATGTCACTACATTGGCAGGAATGGCAATGAGATTGTGGAACTATGTAGCCACATTCTCCAATTTGTCTGGAGATAGACTTTTTGAGATTTATTCAAAACTCAAGGAGGAGAAAGCAGAAATGGGTGCTGGACCCTCTCATACAAACATTTCTACTGCTGGACCCACTGACAGAGAGAATGATTCAAATCAGTTTCCTAATTCTGTTAGTGATTTTCGTAATAAGCCAAGATCACACCAACTTACCAATCAATCTTTGGACATGCTTCATAGAAATCAGATGACAGCAAAGACGGAATCATGGAAGCGATGGAGAAGACCTAAATCAGATAACCAAATCCCACAGCCCTCTTATCAACAAACAGCAATGGCCAATGGGAACCGGCAACATGAGCCGAATAATTCTGCTGGAATTCTCGGGTGGGGTCCAGCAGAAATGCGGCGATTTGGGAATGAAAGATCTACCCGAACTCATTCTGCTCGTTTTGCCCCTGGCCAAGGACACTTGTAAGAACCTGAGTGGCCTGCCACCAAGTAATATGACAATTCTGCCTGATGAGATGGCGAAGCTGCTTTTCATCAAGGGGAATGCCTCAGTTGTATTGACTGATTTGTTTCTGGAGGAAATAAAAGTTTGTAGATCCCTTTTTTTCAGGATCTTATGGCTGCTGCTTTGTGACTACAGTTCCTTGTCCTAGCAAATGCATTGGCCTGTCATGAAAATGCAGCTGGGGGATTGAAGTCCCTGCACCGAGACTGTATGATATTTGAGCAAATCTTCAAACAAAAATGCTGCTAAAGGCCGAGATGATTAGCAAAAAATTTTGGCGGAGTGTTCAGTTCATACATCATCAGGACATTTTTGTTTTGGTGAAATGTTCAAGAAAATTGCTTCATATCATGTATCTACTTTTGATATCCATACATGCGGTCATCTTGGCACACTGGAATACATAGTAGCTTTCATAATTTAAAATTTTCACCTTTCTATCTTGTCCTTGCATTCCCCCTGGTTAAAGCTTGAGCTTTGGTCTCACTGGAGTACTGATTGACATTTTTAGTGTATCTGATATCATGCTTTTGAATGTTAAGTTCAATTGCCTGTGCGCTGTGTATGTACTAATGAGTAGCTGTGTCAGGCAAAAAGATGTGATATCAAAGACTGATTTCAGAAAGTTAATGCATTCTGGCTAGATAACTGGGTTTTGGTTTGTTTTAACATATTGAAAGTTTGGTTTGCAAGTGAAGAAGTTCCTGCATTCATCGACTCTTTTGAGGATTGCTCCCTGCTTTCTATGTCGCTAATTTGGCAAGAATGCACCTGAGATACAACATCCATTTTGGCAATGCCAAGAATCTAGCAACAGATTAAGCTCTCAAGTGGTGCATGGCATATGATGACCCGTGGTGCACCACCGTCCAGAGAGGACACAGAAGTTCGGCTGACAGGCCCGGCTCCTTACAAAGGAAGTTTGGGATTTTCTGGACTCTCGGAGGATCAAGTAAGTGGAGGGATGATTGAAGTAGGAGTAGGAGAAGAGAAAGAGGGAGAGATGTTCAATGAGTTGCAAAGAGGTAGTAAGAGAATGAGAGAAGAAGAGAGCTCTCCGAGATGAAGACGAGCCTGTTCCGAAAGGAGAAGATCCAGCCCCAATTTCTCTCTCCCCTCCTTTCTTTATACCTTATAGGTTATTGTCAGGTTGTTGAATGTGGGGGTCACGACTGATACCAGCGCAGGCGCCCATCCCGCCCAGGCGCTTGTGCGTCCTTGCGCATGCTCTCTACGTAGAGAATTTCCACGTGGACCAGTGAGAGAGGGTTGGTTTGTTATGTGAATCCCACTACCTCAAGTCTACAGAATGATTGACGCCGGGTAGAATAGTGTGTATTTTGTGGGCTAGTTGCAACCAATTATTCGCCAAAGAAGAACACAAGAAGACACCCACACAAGAGAGAAAACATTTCTCAAATTTAAATCAATTTCATAAAAATCAAGTTTGCTAAAAATAAGTCCACAAGCCGGACTAAATAGCTTTGTATGCGGCGCGATAAATAAGCGTCGCGACGCCAACCCTAAGTCGTGTCCTTGAAGCTTCAGTGATGATCGTGACTGAGTTGGCTCGTTCCTAGTCCTCTTCGCTTTGGCACTGAGGTGTGAACCTCTGTGCTACTCTCTAAAATAGTCGAAAATTGGCTTTCCTAATACAAAGATAAAATACTTGAATTAGTGTTTGGAAATACAACAATATTGATAAAAGTGTACAATTCAAGTAGATGAAACACAAATAGGGCATTTATATCAAAACAGAGCTAAAGAATAGTCAAATTTGTTGAAATTAGACAAAACTTAGCTCTAAACACTATGCACAAGTCCTGTAAATTAGCTCTCTTTTGAGAGCTAACACAACCCCAAACTCAAACCATTACTTGTCCTTAAGCAATTAAAACCTCAAACACAAACAAACAATAGCTCAAGTTCAAAATTTTGGTTGCATCTCTATTGGCATTAAATAACAAGTGACCTTAACCAAATAATAGAGGAACAAGACTTTTCAAGCTTAGTATGAGTCAAAAATTAAGGTTTTCTACATTCTTGCACTTGAACTTAGAACTTATAATGCCTCTACAAAAAGGATTGTATGGCATAAAGATTAGTGCATGCAAGGAAGAATAAAATTAAATGAATGAACCTACAAAGACTTGTCTTTCAACTCTATCACTTAGAAGGATACACAACTATCATTGTTTTTCAAGCTATTGCTCCCACCTTTTCAATCAACTCTTCTTCCTTAGTTTTAATTAGCAAAAAAAAAAAAAAAAAAAAAAGTTCACCTTGATGTTTAAAAGCTCACTTATCCCTTACTGCTATCTTTACCTCTTCGTTTCAAGAACTACTCGGCACCTAAGAGGTTCATACCCTACTCTTATTATACGGAGCATACACATTCTCTATACGACATACACAGTAAAGTAGAAACATTTCACACATGCATAAGAAATTATAAGTACAAGTATGTATAATATTAGTGACCTTCCTAAGCCTAAAAAATAGAGGTCCTCCTACATTAGGATTGTTTGGATTAGCTTCTTGGAAGCCAAGAAGCGCTTTTGGGCTCAAAAAATTTTGTTTGGATTAGCCTCCCCGTAGGAGCAGAAGCTGTAAAAAAAGCTGAAACACAGCTTTTTTTTCAGAAGCAAGTCATTTCAAGCTTCTTTTATTTATTTATTTATTTATTTTTGATAAAGTGGATGAACCACATTCCTTTATTGATAATGGAGAAACAAAACAACAAAGTTTACAGACCAATTGGGTGTGTTAACAGTGAATCCGGATTGGTCCTGGTAAATTGGGGAGTCCCTTCCGGTGTTGGCTCGCTTTGGGCCCCTTCCTCAAAGTTCGCTTCTGGGTCTCTCGACTGTTGCGCTAGTCTGTTAAGGGTGAGGCTTTGCGTGGTGAGTTCCTTCAAGGCTTGGAGTTGTAACTGCTTGGAGGCGTGGGCACCGTTGAACCATGACAGGATGAGGAAGTCCACCAGGTGGATGAGTTATCGATAAACACGTCGTTTATTGTTGAAACACCGCCTGTTCCTTTCAAGCCAAAGGTTCCATGTGATCTCCATTGCCAGGAGTTGCCAACCCTTTCGGAGGTCCTTACTTAAAGACTTGTCGATTGTTGCTCCTCCCTAGAGATCTTGTATGCTGCTGGGAGGAGTCGTGATGCCCAAAAGTTGCACATTATGTGACCATATCCTAGCATAGTCACAGCTGGTGAACAGGTGGTCAGTGGTTTCCTCTTGTGCATTGCATAGGTAGCAAAGTGTCCTATCCCCTTGCCAATTCCTCGTTGCTAGGTTTTGAAGTGTAGGAAGCTTGTCCTCCACAGCCAGCCAGGCAAAGAGTTTGACCTTCAGGGGGGATGCTTACTTCCAAAAGGAAGACGGGATATGGCTTTTTATACCGCCGTGGATTCTGAGCAAATATAGTGATCTGACGGTGAATTCCTAGTTGGGGGTGATTTGCCATCTCCTAACATCTTCTTGTCGTGTTTTAGCACTGGATAGATGTTCCTGAATTCCTTGTAGCATCTCTATTGCCCCTTGGGACAGGGGCCCCGGCTTAAGGATCGGCAGTCCCCTTTCGGTGAGGCGTCGTGCTTCGAGGATTGTGTGGTCTGCCTTGATCCATATTGTTTCTAGTGCGGGGAATGATCTTTTACCGCTCCGGCCGCTGATCCAGTTGTCATGCCATATTCTGGTCAAGACTCCGTTCTCCGGTGTAGTGATGACGTTTGCCATAGTGAGGTCCCGTTGCGCAGCTACCCCTTTCCAGAAAAAAGAGGCTTGGCTGGGCGGTGGTTTAAACGGATTGGCGTGTAAATTTCTATAGTAGGCGTGTGCGATTACCAAACTACCGTTAGGGCTTGTTTGGTTAGCTATGAGTGGGTGTCAAATAAGTGACTTTTATAGTAAAAGTTGGAGTACCTTTGTTTGGCTAGCTGTGAGTGATAACTTACGGGTAAAATTTGGGGTAAGTGTACTTTTGTTGCATTTCCACTCACGGAAAGTTGCTCGTGAGTGGGACTTACGTGAAAATTGTGCATACTCTCATGGGGTGTTTGTTTGACAGGATTTGGGTGGAGAAGGATTTATAAATACATCAACTTTTCAAATACCTTGTTTGTTTGAGTGGATTTGAAAAGCATTTGACTTTTCAAATCCCATTGATAGGGGATTTGGCCGTAAAACCAAATCCACACTTCTCAAATCCCTCACGTGCAAGCACGTGAGGGGTTCATAGTTCAGCAGGAATCGTGCGAGGGTGAGATCCAGTGAATCGTGATTTGATGTGATTTTATTCAATCCAAATATATTTTGTAATGCTGAAGCCATATAAAATCTTGATTTGATTTTATTCAATCCAATTATATTTAATCTAAACTTATTTATCTAATAAACAAGTTGATTAGATTCAATAAAAATTTGATAGCTACGCAACTTTTAAAGTTTTCAAATTTTCAAAATATTATTTTATAAAATAAATAATTATAAAAAATTTATGTAAAAATTTTTAAGAATATTTTCTTATTTAATATTATTTTATTGAATATATATAGTTATTTAATTATGTATTAATTAAAAAAAATTCAATGAGGTTTTTATTATTAATAAAACCTAATAATCACCAAGGAGGGGGTAATCTTACCATGAGTGACCATATACAAGGATTTCATAATCCAACACTCCAAATACATCAAATCAAACACATACTTTCCAAATATAGATTTACATATCCTTCTAACCAAACACAAGATTTCATAATCCAGTATTCCAAATACATCCAACCAAACGCTCGATTTGACTATTCTGTATTTTCAAATACAAGGATTTACAACTACAATGTAACTCAAAATCCACTGGATTTGAAACTACATCTAACCAAACGCTCCCTCACTCGCCATCTGGCGAAATGGACCCAATGCCACCGTTCCTCAGCCTCCAATGTTCTCTGCTGCGCGCCGCCTCTTGCGCCACCACTTCTCTAAGCTTCATTCGTACTGCGTCTCGCGCCACCGCTTCTCTGAGATCCATTTGCGCCATCTCACCTACACCGCCACCGGAGGCAGTACGTTTGATCCCATCCTCCAGTTCCTCCCTCCTCTCCTCCTCACATCTAGAACCCTCCACCTCTCTACGCCGCGCACTCCTCCTCTCCCTCGCTCGCGCCCTCAAGAGCGATCCTATATATCTCCCACTCCTCTCTCGTCTCCCTTTCCTTCTCTTCTGCCCTCCTTCTCTCCTCATCCTCCTCTTCCTCCTCTCAACACCTTTGAGCCCTTCATCTAACCCTCCGAGCCTTCCTCGGTGCCAGCATGCCCTCCGCCACCTTCGCCTTGCTCCATCTCATCCGCCTCTCCAACAAAACCCCACCTCTCTCCGCCCTTTCTATTTTGCTATGCTTTCTCTTCAAAAAAGGTGAGGCCTTTGATGCTTGGAATGTGTTCAGGGAAATGATTGCAAGATTCCTATGTCTTTCATTCCAATTTAATTGTTTGAAGATTTCTATAATTTCATCTTTTTTATTTTGTAAATGGGTACCAAGGATGTGAAGAACCAATATTGGTTTTTTGTTCATGATTCCTCTAGGCTTAACAGTGATATTATTTGATTTCATAAAATCTAATTAAGAAAAGAGATTGCTTTTAATGGACAATTGTTGTTCTAAAGGCCAAATTTTGTCAGTTGTAGTGAAACCAGATTGATTGAGAAATCAAGATGGAAGGAAGTTATAGGCTTGGCTTGTTAATCATTTAATCGAGTTTCAAGGGGGAAGTTGCTCTCTGAATTTGTAGGCCTTGGTGGGGTTTTTCTATGTTGATCATGTTCTTTCAGCTCCAATGGTGGAGAAGGACCCTGTTGTGATCCGGTAACAAAGAATAAGTGAATATTGTCTATTTTGTTAATTTTGTGAATATATTTCATCTACATTAATGTGTTATATTTTCATTTGATGATTAATTTTGTGAAGAACCAAAACAAGCATCGAAAGTTTCAAATCCACAAAATTGTGAATATTCAAATAAAGGTTGTAATTCCAAATATACAATTGCATCATCTATCTGTGTTTGGTTTCCTTAGTTGATTGTTAGAGAAGTGAAGTAAATTTGAGAAATCACTGAGTTTGTTAAATCAACAGTAAATAATATTTAATTGATTAGAGTAGACAATAGACAACAATCTCAATTAATGCATTAGTGGATTATATATTGGTTATTTTTTAACATAAGATTAATATTAAATTCAAATTATTATTTATAATAAAAAAAAACATAAAAATTTTAAAAAAATGAATCATGTTGGTAACCTCACCACTTACTTCATAGGATGATTATATCGCCAACTTACATCAAACCAAACAATGTAAAAGTAAATACAACATTTATACTTACAACAAACCAAATATCTTTGAAGTAAGTTAAAATACAATATTTCAACTTGTATTTCAAGTTACCGGTAAGTCCACTTACTGCATACCAAACAACCTCTTAATGAAAAAAAAAGACTAGGGTTTATCATTTCAGTTCAATATTTGGATAAGAGGCTTCTCCCTCTTTCTATCTCCATCCACCCCCTTTACCCTCACCAAGCGCCGCTCCGGTGTTGATACCATCCTTCAACGTGTGCAAGTTCTCATAATGGTCAGCTCTTGTAGTAGTCCATCATCATTTCTCTTGTGCTCTTCACCGTAGTCCATCATCCTTTCTCTTGTGCTCTTCTTGTTTGTCTTCTCGTTGATTGTGTTATGGTTGTAGGTTGAGCCGCTGCTGAAACCCCGCTTCAGTAGCAGACCTCGCTGTCATTCTCGTCAGGAAGCCCTTCTCTTCCTCCTCGACTCCAAGTATTCTTGATCCTTCTATTTGTTGTATTTTGATTGATTCTTAGATCATTACTATTTGTTGTATTTTGCTTTTATCTATAGTTAATCTACATAAAAACATTTGTTACCATTTAGGAGTGGTGTTCTTTGTTTTCCTCATCATCCATTGTAAACTTTGATGCTTCATTAGAGATTAAAAAAAGAATGGAACAGATTTTTGTGGAAAAACCCCTAAGAAATGGGGAAAAAACCACGGGAGAGAGAGAATCCACTATTATCATCATGTTTACAAAAATTCAGGATGGGAGAAAGAGGAAAATACAAAAATCCCCATAATTCAGGATGGAATGTCCAAATGAACTGTTTCTCCTTCCTTTTATAGGCTTTGGTATCTTGGAGTACAAGCTTTCTATTTCTCCACGTGTTGGCCAGGTTGGTACCAACTAACTGGTAACAGCCGATAATCCTTCTAGAAGGTTAGTTCGTTTGTAGCTGGAGATTCTCCTAGAAGATTGTATTTTGGAATTCCCTTGGGATCATTCTTCTTCATTATCACAGGTCGATGGATGAATAAAAGGTTTCAAGCTAGAGAACAGGCGTGTTGTTTTGGAGTCGAAGAATAGTGGTTCTTTCTTGGGTTGCAAAATGAAGGATCTGCTTTAGACTGATAGATGGAAGATCTTCTCTGGTCGATGAATGGAAGATTTGTCTCGGTCTGATGAATGGAGGATCTGTCTTGTACCGATGGATGGAAGATCTGCCTTGCTCTGGTAAAATAGGGGATTTGATATAAAGAAGGGCTTCTAGTCTTGATATGTGGTGGTTAGAATGAATGCCACGTGCCATTACACTTTTATCCCTATCATCAGTCACGCCCCTCCACACACCCCCACAAGTATGCTTGTGATGAGCTCGAATAATGAACGAAGTAATTCCTTGGTCATTGTTCGGCTTAAGAAGCTAAGCAGATGATGGTTTATTGGATCTTTTTGGTTTCTTTGGGGGTGTAGAGATCGTCTGTCATTAAAACGTGAAAGATGGCTTTTGACTTTATGATCTTTCCGCCACTACTTTGTTTTCTGATAGAACGATGTGTTTACCGATTAATGACTTTTGTCCGAATAATGGTGTAATAGAATGTCCTTGTGATAGAATAATGATGTTGTTGGTGATTTGAAGGAACGTATCAATGAAACGTCCGCAGGATACTTTCCATGTAGCTTAACATTATTTTGAGATACTTGTGTTACAAGTTTCAGCATGTCAAACTTATCTTTTCACTATAGACATTTAATATTTGCAGTCTTTCCGTATCTTGGTGTGATTCCCAGAAGATGGCATTTGGGTGATTTAGGGTATGGAGGGTATATAACTAATGATGAATCCTCTATCCCCATATCCACATGTAAGATACCTGCTTAATTCTTGCATTGCTCATCATCTGAACCGTTGGATGAAAGTCCGCGTGTCATTTTCTTGATTTTGTGCTATTTTTGTGAAGTGATCTGAACTGTCAAAAGTGATTTTTCAAACTGTTCAATGACCATGCCTGGGATTTCTTTTTGATTTTTAAAAAAAGATCCCATTATCTTCTTTATTATTCCATCTTCTTGTTTGGATGCGTGTTGGCTCTCCATTATCCTCTCCAAAATTTCTGGTGTCAACACCATTTGTTTGTGCAGGTATGGATTCAGTTCTTCCCATTCTTGGTTTAGAGGCTTCTTCTTCCGGAGTTCCTTCATCATCTGGAGTTAGTTCTAAGGGTCATGGAGAACTTAAACTCTGTTCTGATTCTTTCACTAACACCCTTCCATCTACTGAATCAAAGATTTAGAGGATCATTACTTGTGGTCTTCTCCTCCTTTCTCCTATAGGGTTCCTCCTTCTTCTGAGCGTGCTTGTTCCCCAACAAGGGAAAAAGAGTTTATGGTTTATTATGATGCTTTGTTAGGAGGTTTCAGGCTACCCTTCTTACAAATTTTTATAGATATCTTTAAGCACTATAATCTCTGTCCTTCAAAATTATCTCCAAACTCATGGCGGATTCTTTGTGGATTTGTAATGGTATTATCTCATTATAAAGTTGTGCTAATTGCTTCTTTGTTCAGCCTCTTTTACAGTTTGAACAAAGATAGAGGCACAGATTTGTATTTCTTCTGCACTCATCATAACAAACATTTCCTTGGGCCAGTTCCCTCTTCAATTAAGAACTGGAAAAACAAGTTCTATTTTGTTTCTAGTAGTGTAGATTTAGGGGTCTCGACTAAGTGGGGTGTTCCTCGAACCCATGCAACGAATAAGGAGAGACTTTCTTCTGAAGAAGAGATTATTGGAATATTTCAAACAATTCATCCATGTGCCTTTTAATGATTATCTTTCTGATCAACGACTTCAGGACTGCGACCTTTATTTAGCTAAGGGTAGGGATATATGGAATTTCCCTCTTCGATCAATAGTTGACTGATCATTTGTTGATCTTTGTTTCTCTTCTTCAACTTGTAGGCAAAGGGATGGTGATTAAATGGATGGCCACAAATTTTTTGGCTGGAGTACGAGCGGTCAAGAAGAAAGAAAAGATGCTTTAAAGGAGAGAAAGAAGAATATTAAGGTTGAGGAACATTCTCAAAAAATGGTCGAGGAAATCCCTAGTGATAGTGAGAAGACTGAAAAAAAAGGGTCTTGGTCGAAGCTGTTCCTCAATTATCAGACAGAGAGTCTTCAGAGAAAAGGGATTCTGAAGCTGTGGGGAGGGCTGCTTCAAAAAGGATGTTGGTCATTTGAAAAAGAATCTCGTCCAACAATCGAATGTTGAGCAGGGTTATCCTTGTGGAGAAAACAGGAAAGTTCCCCTTTAGAGTAATATCACTTATTCAGCTGTAGAGCCTTTGAGGGAGGAGGCTCTTGTCAAATGTTGCCTGGTTGCGGGTCAACGTAAAGACGGAAAGTTATCGAGTCAATTCCAAGATTGGGTCGGTTTTGATTCAGTATTTTGACCATAAGTTTGGCTACCGATATCAGAATTGCGCGTTCGACCCCAATTCGGAAAGCTCTTCACGGCGTGCATGACATGGGGACGTCATATTTCATAGAATTTTAGTTATTTCTATTTTTAGAAAAATTTTATCTGCCGAGTTAGGGTTTTCAGTCCTTTTTTCTATTTTTGGTAATATTTCATATGCCATATTAGGATAGGATTTGAATCCGATTTGATCTCGGATTTTTATGAGTTATCTGATTTGTTTAGATTTTTAAATATAGATAAGTTTAGTTTTAAATAATAATTTATCAATTTTAACAAATTTAGATAAGATGATAGACTTAGTCTTTGAAGGCTATTTAACCCGGCTTGTGGGTTGATTTTCATTATTGAATTTTGAGTAATAATATTATCCTAAATTTTAGATTATTTTTTATGGTTCTTTGGTTCTTCGTTTGTTCTTCCTTTTGGTCCTTGGATCCGGCTAGCCCGTGGGATAATCTCTACCCCACACGGCGTCAGCCTTATGTTACTGTAGAATTCCCTCCTTTGTTTGAAGATGTTATTCTGACGAAAAAGAGAAGGAGGTTGGTGAAGGTTGTCAACTTACCAGGTTCTCATATTTCTGCGTCCAGCACTGAAGGTCTTTTTATAGAAAGTTCTTATTCTTTGGATGTAGAACCAAATATTGTGGATGTTCCTCCCGCTGCTCCGAATAAGGAAACTATCTTTTCCGATGTGACTGAAGGCCTTAAAGAACTTGTGTCCCAACCTTGGATCGAGGGAATGTCATCAGGGAGAAGACTCGAGAAGGGAAAGGAAGTTACTGGTGCCTTTGAAAGTCAAGGTAGGCCTCCTCCCTTTGCTGATGATAAGGCTTATGTTGAGTTCTTAAGGAAAATGGATTCTGTTGCTTTGATTTATTGAACATAGTTATTACAGAGGAGAAACAAACTGATCGAGCCCCTGAGATGGAGGCTAGAGCTCGAGGAACAAGAATATTATGATATGTTCGTAATTCCTATACGACGCTGAATATTGATCCTCAAGCCACTAATGCGTCGTTACACGCTTTTCGGTCTGAAGGATCAGTTCTTATATTCATCAGTTTCCTAAAGAATAGGCCAACGTACATATTCGTTTGTTTTTGGCATCAGTAAGTGTTCTCATGTTTTGTATTTATTTGATAGGTATTCTGTTTATTCAACGGTATTGATCATCTTTTTTGCAGACCCTTGTATGGGCAGATCATGTGGCATGACTCGCCAAGAGGAGCCATCCTCGAAGTACCTCTATTGACAAATTAGAGTGGGAGAAGAGAAATGATTTTTATAAGTGTTGGCCTAGAGGAATAAGGAGATAAAGGTTCTAATGGATGACAGGAACCATGCTCTTGAACAATGGACAAAGGCCGAAGAATCAAAGAAATCTCTTGCTGTTGAGTGCGCCAAGCACAAGAATTTGGTTGATCAGTTAGAGGCGAAGGTTACTGAACATATAAGGGAATTGAAGCGTCTTGAGGAAGAGAAGATAGAGGCTTTGAGAGATAAGGAGATAAGTGCTGGCGAATATGCGTCAATTAAGAAGGCATGTTCGACAGTGAAGAAGCTGAACGATGATTTGATGACCAAACTTATCTCCGTCGAAGAAGCGGTCAAGGTTTTAGAGAATAAAAATAATACTCTTTCCAAAGACTTAGCAGTGAATAAGAATATTCTGAAATGTGCCAGAGTTGATCGTGACAACGCTGAAGCCAAAAGGGATGAAATTATAACCAAATTGGCATCTTGTCAAGAGGAACTTGGGTTGCGGTCGTGATGCGATACAACCCCAAGTGTACGGGTCGTCACAAGTAATAAAGTGCACGTAAAAGTCGGGTTATCGATCAGCAGGGAGATGGAAGTACTAGTACCCACTGTTCTTCTACTATTTAGTCGATCCAAAGGTGGTTGGTTATACTAACTCTAAACTAATCAAATTGAAAACACAAACGAGGGAATCGAGTTGCTCTTAAGGTCAAACAATCATAAAGGGGGGGATGCTCGGACAATTGAATCCCCCTTAGACTTCTAAAAGGTGAATGCTATTTTCTATCTCGACTCTTGGTTAATTCTTGGCCAAGGGTTCCTATCGTGCTTTTACTCCCTCATCCCGAGGTGAGTTACTAATCCTAGTGCCCTTATCGATTATGTTCTCGAACCTATTTATTGGAAGGATTATAGGAATAATTCATCTAAAGGACCCGCTCTCCTTAGTACCCGGGTTCCCGGTATACTCACAATCCCCTCCATTGGAGATGGTCTACACACGGGGAGGCGTTCGCTTCTTCCCCCATATGGACTATGAGAATCTCCTGGGTTCTCGCAACGTAGAGGGATTCACTCACAATAAAACATCCAATAGATTTAATGAATATAACCAAGCATTCAAGAATAGAGAATCAACATTAATTAATTCATGTCCAAAGGTTCATCATTCATCCAAGCATCTACAAAATTAACCCTCCATGAAAGGGGGGCAACAATCCAAAACAAAGATGAAAGCAATCAAAGAAGACATGATAAGTAAACCTAATGCAATCACCGTTGATAGCTTCTTGGTCTTCTTCCAAAGGTTTCTCCTCCTCTTGCTCCAATAGCTCCTAGATGAAGACCTCCAATCTTTCCCGCAAGATTGGCCTTTTTCTCCCTAAGCTCTCCCTTCTAAACCCCTCCTTCGTTGGCTTTTATACCCCTAGGGTTTTAAGGGTGAGATTTACCCATTTGCCCCCTTCAAGATCTGTAGATTCGCCCAAATTGACGATGTACGGGCCCGTATATGGGCCAGCCAACTTCATACGGGTCGTATATCGGCCTGTATACGGTGTAATCATCATCATACCAGCTATCACCCGAGAATATGGAAAGGGGGTTTTAATTTCAAAAAATGGAAAGTTTTAAAAACAGATAGTTCGGTCATAAAAATCAAAATTTAAATCACCCCTTTTCTAACTTAATGTCGTACTCTCTGGCTCTCTATAAGCCACTACTGGTCCATACAAGCATATCAATAGAGTGTAATCTATCTGTTCTGTATTTGTTTCTCTTTTCTGTAACTGATTACTGTGCATGAAATGATTTTCTAAAACTCTAGAAATTTTCATAAAATTCCAAGTTCATGCTTTTCAAACTGAAATCTATACTGTATAAAAATACGGTAAAATAAGCGAATTGTACAGCTAATTCCCATTACCTGAGTCTGGTTCGAGCTTAAGTCTGGCTCGGCCCTTCTGCAATGGCGGACTTGCCTTTGCCCTTTCCTTTTCCTGATAATTAAAATAAGAAATATATAAATACGAAGACCGTATTCTTGACTCGTACTCTAATTTAAACTAAATAAAATATGATAAAAATACGAGATTAACTCTTCTAAATAACTATGCTTATTTTCATCACTAATATAACTTGGAAACTTAAGCATGCCTTCCATGAGAAATTATGGGTCTCTAACATGCTCTTCTTAAACAATTAAGGCTGCATAATTAAGAGAATTAAGCATGTATAATCGAAGGTAACACCTCCTCTATTTATAGGGCCCGAAAATATACAATCATACACACATAATAATAACTTAATTAACAACATATAAACAAGGAAAGATCAAACATCTCACAGCCCATATACATGCTTATAATTTTCCAAGTCTAAACCCTAATCATGCTTCCATTTAGGGGTTTTCCCAACTTAAATCTTCAATTAATTAGTTAATGGTAGGTTTCTTCCATGAATGCTCACAATAAGAGGATGAGGGCTGATGGAGCTTGAGCTCACTATTGAGCTGGGGGAAACAACGAGGGCGGCATACCGGTGCGCCCAGAGAGGGGCGGTGCACAGCAGGGCTATAAGGGGGCTGGTGGCGGAGCAGAGTGTAACATTGGCCGAGCATGAAGCAGATCTTGCAAGCGGCGGTCGGTGTGGAAGCAACGCAGTGCGGCGGAGCAGCTGCAGTGGAGATTCGCGATGAGGCGACTGTCTCTCGCAGCGTCGGGACAGGCGTTCGGCAGGGAAGAAAAGCGGAGGCCGGGGCGCGAGCGCGGGGCCTCCTGCTGGTGGTCTCGCCGCAGGTAATCGCCAGTCCAATCGAAGAGAGAATAGTGCGATGGATTTGGTGGTTCTAGAGCTCGGGTGGTTTGGTCGTGAAATGAATGAGAGAAGAAAGGGAGAAAGAGAGAGTTGAATAATTTTCTCTCTCTCTTTCTCTCATCTGTTATACATAGGATAATAATAGTTTAATTTAATTAATCCTTTTCATTAATTAAACTATTATAATAACTTGTCATTATTAAAAGTATTTGATTAAATAAATTATCTTCTAAAATATCTCCCATTAAAAGCAGAACAACTTTTCGTTGATCTTATCTTGTTATTGTGCCCTCATGAGGGTGACTAATAATATTATCTGGCTCGTCTCTCTCTCTCCGACCCAGATCCATAAATCCTGGGTCATACGACCCTAGTGACACGGGTTGAATGTAGCATCACGGGTCGTCTCTTCTCCCGACCCATATTCGTATTTCTCGGCTTTTGACTCGGCCGAATCTACTTTATCGGAATTCTAACTTTTGTCCAATATTTTCTCTTAACAAATCTGGATTAATTAATATTTAATTAATTTCTCGTTAAGTAAATCTAACTCTTCCAACTATCCACCTCCAACTATTCTATGTAACTTTGGCCTAACCCAATAAGACCTTCTCTCGGCCCTATATTTGCGAGGCTGGAATTTAAATTATGATTTTGGTCCATTAAATTCTGATTTTATTTAACTTTAAGCATTTAAAATTTAAAAATTTACCGAAATTTATTTAGAAAAATTCGGGATGTTTTAATTATCCCACCCTTAGGAATTTCGTCCCCAAAATTTTCTTACAATAGATAACTAAAACAACTGAAGGTATTGTTCCCTTATCTAGTCCTTTCTTTCCCAAGTGGCTTCTTCCACTTGGTGATGACTCCACAACACTTTCACTAGAGGTATTGTCTTGTTCCTCAATGCATGCTCCTTCCTGTTGAGGATGCGTACTTGTCCCTCTACGTAGGTCAAGTCTGGTGCTAGTTCTGTGGTTGGTCCCACAAAACTTGATTCGGATCTTTGATGTACTTCCGTAACACCGATACATGAAAAACATTATGTATCCTCGTTAGTTCTACTGGTAAGATAAGCCGGTAAGCTACAGGACCTACCCTATCGACTATCTTATACGACCCGATGTATCGTGGCTCAGCTTCCCACGCTTTTGGAACCTAAGTACACCCTTCCATAGAGATACCTTAAGGAACACCTCGTCTCCTACTTCAAACTCTAAATCTCGACGACGGTTGTTGGCGTTGCACCGCTGCCTATCTTGAGCTTTCCTAAGGTGCTCTCTGATGAGTTTGACTTTCTCTGAGGTGATTTGTATCAACTATGGGCCTAGGATCTTTCTTTCACCTTCCTTATCCCAGTATAATGGAGTCCTGCATCTTCTGCAGTATAATGCTTCATACGGTGGCATACCAATACTTGTCTGGTAACTGTTGTTGTAAGACCCGAAAATTTTAGGAAAATGAAAGTGGGACTTTCAGGTAACCAGTAAAGAGATGAGGGTTTTATTTGTAAACAATGGTTGAGATAAAATTGGAAGGAGGGCTTGTTTGGTGATTTAAAAAGATGTCAGGGATTATTTAATAAAAAACATGTGGATTAAGTTCTAGGCATCCGAATAGATCAGAGACTTATATCTACTCTCATTAGATGAGACCAATTCAGACCGGCCATCTAAATTTTGGGATAAGTGTGAGGCACGGGATTTGATCTGAGCCTTCATCTATTCTCACCACACAAGAGCAAACCCTAACCGCCACTACTCAACACCATGAGCTCTTTAAAGGACATCATCCCCAAAACCTAACAGCCATCATTGCCATTGGGAAACAAGAAGAGAGGTAAGAGGAAAGAAGAAAAGAGAAAAACTTGAGAGACTAGGATTTTTTGTTCAAAGGTATGTTGACCATGCTCTATGTCCATTACCATTCCGACCTTTTTCACCGTTGGATCGTGCTGATTTTTGGTGAGATTGTTCGTGACTCTTCATTCTTTATTTTGAACAGTGAAGATTGTTTTTGGTGGCTAGGAGAGTAGGGTTCTGGGGTGTGAAACAGAACCTATTGCTGCTAGTTTTCTGCACCGACCAAATTCATCATATGCTTCAATCGGATAATCATTCCTAGTTTGATCAAGCTGATTTTTGGTGAGCGCGGTGAAGACTTGTCCTGGTCCAATCTGAACGGTGAAGATCTGGGTTGGACGGTCAGTTTGTCTTCAGTGTCTGTCGACATCTATACTCGGTGAGTTTCTCTAAATTCCTGCATCTCAGCTATGTGTGGTGATAAATATGAGGATTCATATATGCATGCATGCATTGGTTATAAGGATAGATTGGGGACTGAATGAGTAAAGAATTGGTCCAAGGGTTGAAGTTTGACCTCCATGGGTGGTTTCATGAATTGAATTTATATACATGATCATGAGAAGTGTAAAACCAATCTATCCCTATCTTTGAAGGTTCATGAAAGCATGGACATGCAGTGAAGATTCATTTCCCTATTGCATAGCCTGGTGGACATGGAGGTTGAGGGATCTAGTGTGTTTATTATGCAGAAAGGATCAACTATTTTTGTTAGGTGGGATGTTATAGATTAATGATATGGTTGACACTTAATTTGTGAATGAGGGAAGGCTTCTGCATATGTTTGTTGGTGTGATGCTAACCAGTATTGAATGGGCATGTAGAGATGTTTTCTTTCTGAGGATAGCTACATGGGTGGTATAGGAGTTGTATGTATGCCTTGTGTGAGGGTGGAGCTTTGATAAGTATGGGGATAATATGAATCATAAAAGGCATGGGTTGTGTCCTTGAAGGGGATGATCTAGTTTGATAGACCTCTGTTGATACTATGGTGGATCACTGGTTTGATTTGGTGGATATGAATACTTGAGGAGAGAGAGTTATGGTTGGGTTGTGTCTTGGTTTGATGATGGGTTGGGTGGTCTCAGGTTTGAGTAAACTCTAATAATTATTTAAGTACCTATACATGGTTGTGAATAGGGTCTGGACATGAGTAACTTGAGGTTGCTGGTTTATGGGAACGATTTCAGGATTAGCATAGGTGTTGTTTGATAAGAGGGCTAGAGAACTTGGTTACTGTTAAAGGGTTATACATACAGAGGTCAATAAATGACTTAAGTTGATTCACTTTAAACCCGAGTTGGTTTAATAGCCAAGTAGTGATATTAAAGAAGATTGGGGTTTAGTCATGTTAGGTTTAATCAAACCCAATAATTTGGGTCCATTGTGAAATCAAAATGACTTAATCAAGACTAATTAAGTTTAATGGACCAAGATTAGTCAAGATAGAAACAAGGAAGGGCCTGCAGTCTGGCTGTCCACTTCTAGGGACAGTTGAGTAGTCTGTGATTCCCCGATAGAGACATATAGTATACCGTTGGAAAGATGAGGAAAAGATCTTTCCAACGAGCTTTGGTTCAACTCAAACGGGTTTCGGGATCAAAAGTTATGAGCAGTTCTTTGGGACTGCGCATTAACTTCAAAAATTTCACATTAATATTGTAATTAATATTAATAGCTCACTTTGTGTTGGGGATGGTACTGAGTAGTGATTGTCATTACCAGATATTGACTTGGATGCGTCGTGAGGTGATTCCGTGGAACACTAGACTCCGTGATTACAGGTAAGTGCCTTTGTCTAGCTCCCACCCAGTGATGGGTTTCTTTGACCTTGCTGTTACCTGGATTGGTGTTTCTTTGTTGGTTTTGTGCTTCTGTATGTTGTTATGATGCCTTGGTCCTCTGATGTTGATTCCATATCTGTTGGATGGTTTATTGCTTCCATATTTATGGATTGGTTGCTTGTATAAGTTTGTTGTTGGATGCTCGTTGAGCATGCCACCGTGGACCGGGACATTACTGTGAGACTCGTGGTGCTTGTGTTTAGGTTGGGTCGGTATGTGTCCGGATTGGGTATGCGTACCCATGGAGCATAGCCACCTGTCGTCCGGCACTTGACTACTGAGGCGCGCGGCACTTGTGCTGACCGTGGAGGTATGATTGGATGAGTTTAGGAGGCCCCGTTTGATTGCCTTGTTGTGCTGACCATTTTTGATATGTTTGTTTGACTATCTGTTGTTATCTGTTGTGGCATCATTATGATTTTCTGTAGGGTACTTACTAAGCTTTCCTTTTGAAAGCTCATTCCGCTTCTTTTCTCTCCCTTCCAGGTTAAGAGGGACAAATGACTCAGGATTTCGAGCTGCGCGTGGGACTGGGACAGGTTGGAGAGGTTCGAGGACCTCAGGTTGTGTGTGAGAGTTTTAGGACCCTTGTAGGGCCTGATCTTGTATTGACCATTGTAGGGTATTTTGAACCCTTATGATTATTTTCCGTTGTATGACTCTGAGGATATTTATTTATGACATATTGTTATTATTTGTTATCTGCTATAATTTCCTTAGGCCTTGTATCCAAGTGAGGTGCGCCTCTACTTGGGTACGGCCGATCTGTTCATTCACTCGAGGTCCCGGGATTCGGGTTGGGGCATTACAGTTGTTGTAAGCAAACTTCAACAATCCCAGATTCTCATCCCAGCTCCCGGGAAGTTCCATAATACATGCTCGGAGTAGATCCTCTAGTATCTGGATGGCCCTCTCTGACTGTCCATCTGACTCCGAATGGTATGTCATGCCAAAATTCAATTTCGTTCCCAAGGCCTTATGTAGACTCTTCCAGAAGTGAGATGTGAACCACGGGTCTCTATTTGATATGATAGACATGGGTACGGCGTGTAATCTGACTATTTGTTCTACGTACAACAGCGCCAATCGATCCCGAGAGTAAGTTGTCCTGATCGGGAGGAAGTGAGCAGACTTGGTCAATCTATCTATGATAACCCATATAGCGTTCTTGCCTTGACTGGTCCGAGTTAGACCAGACACAAAATCCATGGCTATCTTTTCCCACTTCCATTATGGAATAAATCTCTAGGGGTACCAACAACCCCGGTGGCTTCTTGTGCTTAGCTTTGATCTGCTAACAAATCAAGCACCCGGCCAAGTACTCAACAATGTCCTTTTTCATTCTCCTCCAGACGTAGTTTTCTTTGATGTTGCGATACATCTTTGTGCTCCTTGGGTGCATAGCATAAACCGAGCAATGAGCTTCCTCCAATATTTGTTGCTTGAGAGCTTCCTTATTGCGTGACACATAAATCCGAGCACCAACCATCATCGCTCTATCTAATGATAAAGAATAATCACCACGTCTTCCCCCCCTATAGCTTCTCAGCTAGCTTCATTAACTTGGGGTCTCGTAGTTGAGCCTCCTTAATCTGAGATATCAACGTCGGGCGTAGGTGGAAATTTGCTAATAATACCCCCAACTCATCCCTTGAGAACTGGACCCCAGCGGATCTGAACTCGTGCAAATGGGCAAAGTTGGTGATCCCCAACCATGCCATTGTCTTCCAGCTCAAGGTGTCTGTTACTACATTCGACTTGTCGGGGTGGTACTCGAAAGTACAATCATAGTCCTTCAGCAACTCCATCCACCGTCTTTGTCGCATGTTCAGCTCTCGCTGACTAATCAAGTACTTCAAGCTTTTATGGTCGGTGAAGATTTTACAGGCTTCATCGTACAAATAGTATCGTCATATCTTTAACGCGAAGACCACTGCTGCTAGCACTAGATCATGAACATGATAGTTTACTTCATGAGTCTTGAGCTGTCTAGATGCATAGGCGATAACTCTGCCCTGTTGCATAGAGACACAACCCAATCCCCTATACGAAGCATCACTATAAATTTCAAATCCTATGCCTACGGTAGAAGAAAATCCTTCCACAAATCGCCTGTAGTAACCGGCCAACCCCAGGAAGCTCCTGATCTCCTTAACTGTGATTGGGGCGTGTCAGTTGACTACTGCTTCAATCTGCAATCTTCAATCTTCTCGGGATCCACGTAGATCCCTACCGCTGAGACCACATGTCCCAAGAACTTCCCTTCTCCCAACCAAAAGTCGTACTTCTTGAGGTTGGCATGTAGTTGGTTCTCCCTTAATGTTTACAATACTATTCTAAGGTGGTTAATGTGCTCCTCCACGCTCGGGGAATACACCAGGATATCATCGATGAATACCACCACGAACTGGTCCAAATAGGGTGCGAACACTTTGTTCATCATCCCCATAAATGTTGTTGGACCAATCATCAATCCGAAGGGCATAACTTGGACTTAAAATGTCGGTATCTAGTTCGGAAAGGTGTCTTTGGCACATCCTCCTCCTTCACTAGTAGCTGGTGATATCCTGACTTCAAGTCGATCTTTGAGAAGACGCACACTCCTCGTAGTTGATCGAAAAGATCATCTATATGTGGCAGAGGGTACTGGTTCTGAATAGTGACTCCATTCAACAGGCGGTAATCTACACACATTCTCAAGGAACCATCTTTCTTCTTCACGAAGAGTACGGGCACATCCTAGGGGGAGGTACTAGTCCTGATGAATCCTTTCTCCTGTAATTCGTCCAATTTGACCTTCAGCTCCTTCAATTCTACTAGTGCCATCCTGTATGGCGCTCTGGAGATCGGAGTCAGTCCTTGCAACAAGTCAATCGTGAACTCAACGCCTCTATGAGGGGGTAATACTGGTAGCTCGTTGGGAAATACATCTGGAAACTCGCACTCTACTGCGATCTCCCGTACATGTACTTTAGGGGCTTCTGCTTCCACCATATTCGCTAGGCAGGCTTCCTCTATCTTCTCCATCTGGGCTTGTCACCCGTAGAAGAGAATCTCCTCCTCACCTGGTCGCTGGAATCTCATCATCTTCCTATAGCAGTCGACGGTGGCATGGTGGGCCGACAACCAATCCATCCCTAGGATTGCGTCGAAATCTAGGATCCTCATAGGGATTTGATAGCTCTCAAAAGAGAGCTATTTAGATGACATATTATGCTAGGTGGAGACCAAATATGGCCATCTAATGATCTATTCAAGAGCCAATTTGGGTTATTTTATATAAACTATACCTCAACTAGCATGTACACTTGTTTTAGTGAATTTATATACTAAATGGATTAATTTATGCACTAATGCAAGTGTTTTTAATATTGATAGATGATGAGAGCAATGGATAGCAATAAGGATGATCTTGAGCAAAAGAGATAGGTGTTCTATGACAAAGGAGCATAAGAAGCAAAAGGAGAGAGGATTGTGAGCAGCATGAAAGAGCAGTTGAGATCAGGAATTTACTGGAAGAGCTACAGGTCTCCAAATCCAATTTCCTATGGTCAGATTGAAGATAAACAAGTCAAGAACAGTTGGTTAAAATTTTAGCTCAATCCCAGTTGAAATGGTCATCCGATCGTTGCGTTGATGAAGACATCGTAATGCAGACTGCATAACATCGCGATGTTAATCACGGACATCGCGATGTTAATTGTTACAGAGCGTCGATTTTCACAGAAAAGACAGATCGAGATGTTGCCTGTCGACATCGCGATGTCGGGGGCGCTGGGCTATAAAAAGGGGCTGTTTTGCTAGGGTTTTTCATCTCTCTTTTGGGGCGACGGCTAGGGCTCCAAAGAGGCAATCCAGAGGGTTTCAAGGCTAAATTTTTTGGGGAGAAGCTCAAAGCAAAGGGAGAACCTATCTCTTATTGATTTCTAGTGTTTTAATCCTTCCTTGGTACTTAGACATGGATGTTTACCTTCTTATTTGCATCATTATGAATCTTTCTTTGTAATGGTAGCTTGAACATCTTTGCTAGGGTTGTATGAACTCTTTGACTTGAATCTATATTATCTTTGGCTTTGCTTTGTTATCATGATTGTGGATGTGCCTTTGAATCTATTCTTTTCATTCCTCAATTGTCGAGAGAGATTGAGTATCTTTAACTCCATGCACTATGAGAAATCTAGGCTTGAGAGTAGAATAGAGAATTAGGGTGGACGGAGTGACACCGATTTAACCTATCACTGAGAGATCAGGTTAGGCAATTCCATGGTAGGGATAGAGTGTTGTCCTATAATGTGTCTAATGTACCATAGAGTTATGGACTTTCGATGCATGATCCTTAGAGATGAGGTCTTGTAGGATGCACCCGGAGTGCACACAAGCACAACACTTTATCAGTGACACACCCATATCCACAACCTTGATAACTTAGTAAGCCAAGGAGAAAATCAATGCAAGTTATTAGAGCCATACAACCCTAGAAGCATATCATAGAGAGTAATCCCTCGCACCATTCGTTATCTCACCACATCCTATGAGTAGTTTAGTTTAGATTAGTAACCTTTTCCACTAATTGATCGACTGACTTTACCAATCAACTTAGTAGGTTAATGTTCATCTAAACCTAGTAAGCCTTCCCTGTGGATTCGACCTGGTACTCACCAGAATTTACTACTTGCGACCACGTACGCTTGTGTGCGGAGGCTTTAGTGCTTGCACTCAAGTTTTCTGGTCAATAGGATCAAATCTGTTGCTAGTTCTTGATTATCTATCCTCACATCGCATCTCTCATACACTACTTTTACAATGATAGAACTACCTATGGGTGAAGCTACAACCATAGACTGAGCTAGTCTAGTAGCATACACATCATCACGCATATTAAATGAAGTAGCTACGTAGGAATCCGTGGAACCGGGATCAATAAGTATGCAGGCATCAATACTGTAAATATGAGCAGTACCTGCAATTACATCCGGTGTCTCTACAGCGTCCTGCTGTGTTATCGCAAAGGCTTGGGCCTACAGCTGGGAAGGAACTCCTCAGCCTCCTCCTCGGGACCTTACCCCGGAAGATCCTCCTCTATTGCTCCCAGTGCTGCCTACGACAGAGAATCCTGGTGGTTGTTGTGCACTCTAGCCTCTGGCCTGGAATTGGGGAACTATACCATTTCCCTTGACTAATAGGGGACATTCCTTCATATAATGTCCCGGCTGCTGATAGTGATAACAAATACTCGCTCCAAGGCCCGCTCTGCAGACTCCAGAGTGATATCTCTTGCAGATTAGACACTGAGGCCTCTTTTGACTCTGTCCTCCTGAAGAAGAGCAGCCACTGCTACTACTGTTGCTCTGCTTGGTCGGCCTCGTGCTATCGCCTATCTGAAAACTGGGCATATTCCTCTTCTTGAACTTGTCCAAACGGTTTTTTTGTCCTTCAAAGCTCATCTTAACTTGAAGAGCTCCCTCAACCAATTCAAAGAAATCGGTGAACCCAGAAATTGTAACAAAATTTTCGGATCTCATCCCGGAGTCCTTTTTCGAATCTTTGACACATTTCACACTCATTATCAAAGTACGAGGGTGCATACCTCCCTAAGTCCGTAAATTTGGCCTCATACTCGGCCACTGATTGGTTCCCCTGAACTAGACGCAAGATATCCTGATGCTTCGCGTCGCGGTAGATTCGGGACATGTACTTCTGGTCAAATGCTGTTCGAAACTCATTCCAAGTAAATGTCGTCTGATCTGTACGGCGCCTCCTTATGTTCAGCCACCATTGTAGGGCAGCCTGTCCTAATAGCAGTGTGACAATGGTCACTTTCTCCTCCTCGGGACACATCAAGGCCTGGAAGACCAGCTCCAGATGTGTGATCCAATTTTCTACCTCTGCTGGATCAGTGGTGCCCGTGAACTTGATCACTCCCATTTGTCGAGCTCTGCTGACGTAGTTGTGCTCTCTGTGCCTCGGCTGTTGCTAGTTCGGGAAGGCCGCAAATGATTGTGCCTTCTAGTCAAAGAACTGCTGCCTGCCCGGGTTATACCCTGATCCTGGCTGTGCTCCTGTATTGTACCATGGTCTAGGTTGTAGTCCCGGGTCATACCCCGGTCCAGGTTGCGCTCCCGGATAGTATCCCGATCCGTATTGCATCCCTGGTTGTTTCCCGGTGGATATTGCATAACTGGGTTGTATCCCGATCCATATTGCATCCCCGGTTAGAATCCGAGTCCATATTGTATCCCCGGTTGGAATCTATGTCCATGATGTGAATGTAACCCTTCAACCTGGACTCCTTTTGGTTCCGGAGCTTCTTCTAGTTCCGAAAATGTCTTTTTACAGACTGTATGTAAAAACATCATATCAATGTGAATGTTCAGTTACATTGTATTTATAAATCCTTATATTTGAAAATACTGGAGAGTCAAATCTAGTGTTTGGTTGGATGTATTTGGAGTGCTGGATTATAGAATATTGTGTTTAGATAAAAAGATATGTATATCTCGATTTGGAAAATATGTGTTTGGTTTGATGTATTTTGAGGATATGAACACCTATGTGAGGTTACCCCCGCCCTAGGTGACTATTAGATTTTATTAATAATAAAAACCCATTAAATTTTCTTAATTAATACATAATTAAATAAATAGATATATATTTTTATTTTTTATTTTTAATAAAATAAAAATTATTTAAGAAAATATTTTTTATATTTATTTTATAAAATAAACTAAGCAGTTTTTTTTTTTATAATTACTAAACAGTTATTTTATCACTGTGTAATTTGGAGACAAGAAGGAAGGGAACAAAATTATCACATGTTAAATTTTTAGAGTAGAAAACTATTCATCCACTGGTGGAAATTCAAGGTGTTTGACTACACCTAACAAATGATAGCAGAATACAATACTTGTTTGCAATGTCCTACAAGGCAACGTAATGAAATATACATAAAAAATAAAATAAAAAAGCAAAGGCAAAGTTAAGACACTCTGACACAAACATTCTAATATGTCATATCTAAAAATAGTCAGGTCCAAAAGGCAATGGTGCTTGAAACTGCCGGCTAGGGCTTTCAGATGACAAAGCTAGTCTTGCCAAGGATGAAGCCTGTGGTTATTAAACCCAAAAAACAGAAGGAAAAAAAAAAAATACAAACATAGCAGTTGCTCAAGATGTACTAGCATTGGTGATAATGAATATGCATTTGATGCCTAAAGATAAAGAAACATTACGGACAAGATAATTGTTATGGAGATATTTGGTAAAATACGCGTCCCTTACCTAAATGGCCACCTGTCACACACAGGGCTACGTCCCTTTGGCCACGTGGCTATATCACCAAACATTCTAGCGAAATTCCGTTCGGCAAATAAGAGTGAGGGTTCAACCCTACAAACAAATCCGTCGGAATTACAGCAACTTACTTAAAAACCGTCTCATAAGGTGCCTATAGCCACCTAGGGAAGAAAATATCAAACGCCTCTACAGTAAGTAGATCTTATCCACTTGCCTCTACAGTGGGCAGATATTTTCTACTTACCTACATAGTACCTACACAGTAGGCACAATAGGTAGATATTTTCTTACTGCCTCATGAGATATTTTCTTACAACCTTACTCACCGCCTTTCCTACCGCCTTTCAGGATATTTTCTTAAACCGCCTTTAATTTGCTATAAAAGAAGAAAAATGATAGTAAGAAAGGCAACCCCCCGGAAAAATTACACAAAGACTTAACCTATGTCTAAAACTTCCTTCTCACAAGTTTTCTGACTTAAGCATCGGAGTTAAATCCGGGCAGAAAGGCCCAATTCCGATCACTTCCCTCTCCCTTTTACAGATTAATCCCAAAGTAAAGAGCAGACAATTCCGATCGGCATTCCAGAGCACCTCCTGTTCAGAATCTGAAGTAAGTGTCCACATCAACTATAAATTTCAACCGTTTGTCAAAGGCTGAGACCAGATCACGAGGCAACAGCAACCAAAGCGTGAGGTGGACCAGTTTTTGGCATCAACAGTTTGGCGCCATCCGTGGGGACTCTTACAAAAAGCTAAATGATTACTACCAGAAGATCTAAACGAATTCAAGAGCAAGGAGCGCCTAGTAATACCGAAATACCCGGTGAAATCCGGAGAGATGGGGAGAATCCGTCGGAAAATCCACCCATCTTACCTCCGTCGGAAAATTCACCCATTTTGCCTCCACCGGACAATACAACCATTTTATCCCAAGAACTCATCCCAGAATTTTATCTCAACATGCAGCAACAATTAGAGCGATTGGCTCAGGCTGTTCACACTTTGGCCCATCCACCACATCCACCCACACAAATTCCACCAACTATGCCGACAGCCCCACTAGCTAATTCCGAAAGCCGAGGGAGGACAAGGACTCGCACCCATAGAGAAAGAAGAGAGAGGACCGCCTTCTCTGCTAGCTCGGAACCTCCCTCCGTTCGCCGTCGAGAGCAAGCTGCCACAAGAACAGAACGGAACACAAGAACGGAACGGAATAGTCCATCTATTCCAACTATCGATAGAAGAACACAACGACAAGGCCCCTCTCGAGGAAACCGGAAATCCGAACGGCATGTTCTCAACATATGCTCGCCTTTTATCAAGGAAATATTGGAGGAGCAAGTTCCTGATAGTTTCCGACCACTTGCTATGATTGCATATGAAGGCAAAACTGATCCGTCTCGTCACCTGAAGTCTTTCCGATCAAAGATGCTGCTTTCTGGAATCACCGATGCTCGTATGTGCCGAGCTTTTCCCGCCACCTTAGAAGGGAAAAGCGCAAGACTGGTTTGTCGATCTTCCATCTAGCACAATTCCTTCGTTTCAAGTTCTAGCAGATCGCTTTCTAGCTTATTTTGCCAATTATTCAAAGCAAAAGAAAACTCCATCTACCCTTCTGCGCGTTAAGCAACGAGGGGGTGAAACACTCCAAGCCTATTTAAATCGTTTCATAGATGAAGCAGCAAATGTTGCGGACCTCATTCCGCGAATGGCTGTAACCATCTTGATGGAGGGTTTGCTAGAATCCCCTTTTCGTTTCTCCCTCACTTTGGATCCGCCAAAAACCATCCATGCCCTCATGATCCATGCCCAAGAGTACATCAATTCTGACGAGATTTACACTGGTTAGGAGGAAGAGGCTCGATGCATCCCAACAGAAGTCCAAAAAGGAAAAGCCCATCAGAATGTCAACAGAAGACCCACAGAAATCCGAAAGGAAGGAGGATCACGTAAGGATATAAGAATGAGAATAGAGGTCTGGAACCTGCAACACGCCCTCAGCGACACATGCTACAGCCCAGGTAGCCCAGAGAACCTTCAAGAGAAGGGAAAATAGTCAGATATGATCACCATACCCCACTAAATCAGACCAGAAGCCATTCCTTATGCAAATTCAGGATCAAAAAATCTTGACATGGCCAGAACCTGGAAAGAATCCCGTACGACAAAAGAATAGTAAAAGATATTGTAAGTTTCATCAAGCTAGAGGACATGACACAGAAAAGTGCACTCATTTGATGAACGCCATAGAAGATATCGTTAGAAAAGGACAACTGGAGCAATACATCAACATTGATGTTCAAGAGGAACCTGAAACCTCACAGCCTGAAGGAGAAAAAGGAGAGATGGTCGGATTTATTAGTGGTGGTCCTGGGTGTGGTGGTGAAAGTTTCGCCTCTCGAAAAAGCTATGCCCGAATGGTGGGAGTGGCGCAGGAAACAGAAGCGCTACAAAGAAGGTCTCGGCCTAAGGCTCCCATCATTTTTTATGATAATGATGTCAGCAGGGTTCGCCACCCTCATGACAACGCCCTGGTCATTGCCATCATGGTTTCCAGTTTCCAAATGAAAAGAGTTCTGGTAGACAGCGGAAGTTTAGTGGATATTCTTTTCTGGAGCGCCTTCGAAAGAATGAGGTATGACGCGGATAACTTACCCCCCCGTAAAATCATCTTTGGTATGATTTTCCGGAGGAGTGGTATAAGCAGAAGGGATGATCACATTACCAGTTACGGTTGGAAATTCGCCAAGATCATCAACAGTGACAACAAATTTTCTAGTTGTACGCTGTGCTTCAAGTTACAATGTGATTCTTGGTAGGCCAACCCTCAACGCCTTGAAAGCAATAATCTCTACTTATTATCTTCTCCTCAAATTTCCGACCGAGAGCGGCAGTGGAGAAGTAAGAGGGGATCAACCCTTGGCATGACAATGTTATGTCTCAACCCTCAAAGGAAAAACTCAAAACATAGGCAAAACAAGAGTTTCAGAAGCCATGTTGATCAACAGAATAGCAGAACGTGAAGAAGAAGAGCTCCGACCCACACCAGTTGAAGAATTGCTTATAGTTCCTGTAGACACAACTAGAGTGGAGCGCACTGTGCGAATTGGTGCGGATTTGACAACAGCACAGCAAGAAAATCTCATGGTGGTACTAAGGACAAATTCTGACCTCTTCGCCTGGTCATCAGAAGACATGTCAGGCGTAAAACGTGATGTCATTGAACACCGCCTCAGCATAGATCAGTCGTTCAAACCTGTCAAGCAGAAAAGGAGAAATTCCGCCCGTAAAGGCGTAAGGTCGCGAGAAGAAGAAGTATCAACCCTTTTGAAGGCAGGATTTATCCGAGAGGTGAACTATCCAGAATGGTTGGCTAATGTGGTTCTGGTAAAAAAGCCGTCCGGAAAATGGAGAATGTGCGTGGATTTTACGGACCTAAATAAAGCTTGTCCAAAAGATTCCTTCCCCCTACCTTCAATTGATGGTTTGGTTGACTCTACGGCGGGGCATGAGATGCTGAGTTTCTTAGATGCCTTCTCAGGCTACAATCAAATCCGAATGGCCAAAGACGACGGAGAAAAAACATCCTTCATTACTAGCAAAGGAACTTATTGCTATAAGGTGATGCCGTTCGGTCTAAAGAATGCCGGAGCCACCTTTCAGAGGCTCATAAGTACAGTCTTCAAAGAACAAATTGACAGAAATGTCGAAGCCTATGTGGATGACATCTTGGTGAAGAGCCGAAAAGCCGATGAGCATTTGTCGGATTTACAAGAGGCCTTTCAGTCACTTCAGACTTATAATATGCGCCTAAATATGAACAAATGTGCCTTTGGTGTCCGATCAGAGAAATTTCTAGGATTTATATTGACTCAAAGAGGAATAGAAGCAAATCTAGAAAAAATCAAAGCCATTCTTGACATGGGATCACCCAAAAGTCTTCAAGAAGTACAACGGCTTAATGGACGCCTAGCAGCTCTTGGAAGATTTATCTCTAAAGCCGGAGAGAAAAATCTCCCACTCTTCCAAGCCTTACGTAAAGCACCAAAAATGGAGTGGACAGAAGCGTGTGAAAAAGCCTTCCAGGGGCTTAAAGATTATCTCCAATCGCCTCAGTTGCCAGCCAAGCCGCAAGAAGGAGAAGAACTCTATATCTATTTGGCCGCTGCTCCTCGAGCAGTCAGTGCAGTTCTATTAGGAGAAGATAAAGGAGTTCAGAAGCCTATCTATTATACAAGCAAGATCCTTAACGACGCGGAGTCAAGGTATCTACCACTTGAAAAGTTAGCCTTCGCCCTTATCACATCCGCACGGAGATTGAGGCCTTATTTTCAAGCTCACAAAGTTACTGTGTTGACTGACCAGCCCTTCAAGCAAGTTCTCCATAAGCCTGAAAATTCCAGGCGTCTGGCCAACTGGGTAATAGAATTGGGTGAGTTTGATCTCACTTATAAGCCCCGAACGGCAATCAAGGCTCAAGTGCTAGCAGATTTTATCGCGGAATTAACCATTCCTGCGGAAATTCCATCACAAGAAAGCCCTAGCATTCCATGGTCCTTATATGTCGACGGATCAACAACTGAAGAAAAGTCAGGAGCTGGCTTCGTCCTTTATTCCCCTTCTAAATGGAAAATTGCAACAGTTCTTAAGTTCCAATTCCGAGCGACCAACAACGAGGCCGAATGTGAAGCCCTCATTGCAGGATTGCATCTGGCCCGGGGGCTCGGAATTCAGCATCTACATGTATATTCCGACTCACAGCTAGTCGTTGGCTATACATTGGGCAGTTTTGAAGCAAAGGAGGAGAACATGGTCAAATACCAGGCAGTGGTGAAGAAAATAGTTCCATGCTTTGCTCACTTCTAGATTGAAAAAATCTGTCGAGCACAAAATGAAGAAGCTGATGCTTTATTTAAAAAAGCCACTGCACCCAATGGAGATACAGAATCCTCTTTCAACCTACAGTACCTTCCCACAAAAACTATTGATGGACTGGTAAGAGAGGTACAAAGTGCAGCAGAAGAGTCAAGTTGGATTGATCCCATTAAAAACTACCTGCAAGGTGGACTTACGCCATCCAACAAAACAGAAGCCAGACGGATTTCTTACAAAGTCGCTCGGTACACTATGATTGGTGAAAATCTATACAAGAGGTCCTATACGCAACCCTTCTTACGGTGCTTGAGTCCCACAGAAGCCAACTAAATCCTTCAAGAAATTCATGAAGGCATCGGAGGAGGTCATATAGGAGGCAAAGCCTTGAGTTACAAAGTCCTGCGACAAGGCTATTACTGGCCAACACTAACTCAAGATGCAATGGCGTTCGCCCGAAATTGTGATGCCTGCCAACGACATTCTAAGATTCAAAGAAGACCACCAACACTGCTTACGCCAATTGTTAGCCCTCGGCCGTTTACCATCTGGGGAGTTGATCTTCTAGGGCCATTTCCTACTTCGACTCGACAAATGAAGTTTGTGATAGTTGCTATCGACTATTTCACTAAATGGGTAGAAGTTGAGCCTTTGGCCAAGATCACGGAGAAAGCTTGTCAGGGATCTTATGGCGAACGGTTATCTGTCGATTCGGAATTCCGGTCGCCTTCATTTCAGATAATGGGCGACAATTTGATAACAAGGCTTTCAAAAGTTTTTGTTCTGAACTCGGAATTGAATCCAGGTTAACTTCTGTAACACATCCTCAAGCCAATGGCCAAGTGAAAGTGACGAATCGCACCTTGCTTCAAGCTCTTAAAACCTGGGTGTCCAAAAATGGAACTAATTGGGTTGAGGAAATTTCGAGCGCTCTTTGGGCTTACAGGACAACCACAAGGACCCCCACATGAGAAACTCCATTCTCTCTCACTTATAGGGCAGAAGCTGTCATCCCTGCAGAAATAGGAATGCCTACCTTACGGACACAACAAACTTTCTCATCAGAAGAAAATGAGAAGAATCTCCGAGCGGAACTTGATCTACTTGAAGAGCGAAGAGAAGCTGCGGAAACAAAGGCAACCATCTATCGCCAAAGAGTAAAAAGGTTCTACGATACAAGGGTGAAAAGAGTCTTCTTCCAAATCGGTAATCTAGTCTTAAGAGAAAATGAATTCAAGGGAAACAAAAGCCGAACGGGGAAGCTAACTCCTAACTGGGAGGTCCTTACGTCATACAGAGAATTGTCCGAGCGGACACCTATTATCTGGTAAATATGGAAGGAAAAACGCTCAAGCGTACATTTCTTGCTGAACACCTGCGAAGCTACTATCAGTGAATTCTGTGGCCGTCTCCTAAATGTTTCATGAAATAAAGCTTAAGTTTTTTTTTCAAATAAAGATGAGGTGAAAATCTCATTCTATAAAAATGAGGTGAAAATCCCATTCCTAAAAGATGAGTCGAAAATTATCCTACATGGATAAAAGACAATTCTCATCCAGAAACAAGGGGCAAAAATCCCGATCGAAATATGAGGCAACAATCTCATTTACAAAGGCAAGGGTCTTACTCAACAAATCAAAGTCCCGCGGTTGGACCAAGAATAGAAGAACTCGCTATGAAGCTTTACAAGCTAAATGAAGAAAGAAAGACTTTACAAAGGACTTTTTAAATTGTTAAAGATAACCGCGACTCGGAAATTAATCTGCACCAAAATAAAGGTTTGTGTTTCATTCATATAAAGTAGAAATTACATTCAAAATGCCTAAGTCTTCACAAAAACATTCCATAAAACAAAAATCCCTAAGAGTTAGGGCCTTCCGGGTGGTTATCTGCTTCTGGAGGAATTTGAGTCGGAGGTAGTCTGAGGAGGAGAGAGCAGGGGGCCTCTGAAGTCTTTATAATCTGCTGCTCCTTCAATTCCGTAAACCTCTTTAAGACTCCAGCAAGCCCCATCACTAACACTTCTGCAGGAGGAACATGATGGCCCACCTGTTGTACTACTAAATATATACGGGTACTAAATATATACGGGTGGCCCCCTCTTTCGCTTTCGCCCTAAGCCGAGTGACCTCCTTCTCTAGCTTATTCGCTCGTTCTATTAAATCTTTAATTTCTTGCGAGTCGAATTTAGGAGTTTTTTGTCTGGAAGCTAAGTCTTCCTTGAGTGTATCACGCTCCCCTTTGATTTCCTCCAACTCAGCCTGAACGGCGGCAAGTTCAGCAACCTTCAACTTTAAATCCCATCGGGCTTCAGTTCGCTCATCCTGAGCGGATTTAAGTTCCTCTTTCAAGCTGCTAGAGTCATCCTGTAATTTTTTGATATTTTCCTCAGCAGTATGAAGAGAGCCCTCGGAAATAACCAGCTTGGCCGCTAGATCATTTTTCTCTTTTTCCATAGCAGCCAGCTGTTGAAGCCGCTCGGCCTTACCTCGCTCAAGAGCATGGATAACAGCGAGCTGTTCCTTCTCCTTTCCCTCTAAAGCCGCCACCCTAAAACTTAATTGTGCAATTTCTGCCCGACTCACTTCCATCTTTGCCAAGTCTTCTTGACAAAGATTGCTGACTCGATTCGCCCATTGAGCAGTCTACGGAATAACAAATGAGTTATGGACGATAATACCGAACTAGGAAGTAAAAGAATTACAAGAATAGTCTTTACCAGCATAGCCGAGCGGAAAAGTTGGCAAGTGGCCTCTTCCCTTCCAGCCCTTCGAAGTCTAGCGGAGAACTGTTCGGGCCTCATAGCCATCAAAACATTCTTCACGGAAGCAGCATCCCGAAAAGGGATGTCTTCAGAAGGCAACTCCATCCCTTGAGTCGCCGGTCCTTTGAGGACCAAGTCTACCTCCCTTAGTTTGTCCAGGAGAGCTGCTTCTCCTGCCTCCACCTATAAAATAAACCTAAGTCAAAAATACTTAGTGAAACAATAGACAACCTTCAGAAGTAGACCCTCACCTCCTTAAGGAGGATATCTTCTGGTCGACTAGAAGAGGGACCCTCTGAAATTGGTGATAAAGCCGGGCGAACCTCTTGCTGAGGCGAATTCACCTGTTCTCCCGTAATTTCGGGACCCGATGCGTCCTCGGAATTCTTCCTCTTCGTCCTCCTCTCCCGTGAGGACCCTGCAGGGGAGTCGCCTTTAACCCTCTTCTTGGAAGAGTCAACATCTTTTCTCTTCCTTTTCTTTCTTTCTTCTTTGGAAGTATCAGCGCCCTTGCTGGATGATACCTCCTTCTTCTTTCGCCCACGAGGTAAGGGCGGATGAACTTCACCTTCGAAGGAGGCCAGGATGCCCTTAACGTAACTTAAATCTTCGTCCTCCATCGGATTTCCTGCAAGAATAAATTCCGAAGTGAGTTAGACATCACGATTCAAGATTAAACTAAGTTAGACGCACAAACAAGTCCTACCAGTAGCTCCTATTAAACGACACCTAAGGAGATTTTCCTTAGTTAAGAAGGCATCCATGTAAACCTTGGACATCCCCGTCATTGACTTAAGAAGAACCTCCACTTCTTTTGTCATCTCCTTACAAACAATATCCGTTCGGAGAACCTCCCACTTGGTTCGGACATCCTACCCGGACTTACTTTCGACAAAGAAAAATTTACTCTTTCATCGTTTAATGGAAGAAGGGACTTTCCTTAGAAACTTTATCCCTGGACGAGCCGAGAAGTAGTACCAATCGGCATTAGACTCTAAACACAGACTATATAACATACGAAACCAACGGACAGTCGGATTTACTCCATAGTTCTTAAAAACGATAACAAAACCGTTGAGCAACCTCCAAGAGTTCGGAGTTAATTGTGAAGGACACAAGCGATATTCTTCCAGAATCGCCTTAGCAAAACTAGAAAAAGGAATCCTAAGGCTACCCAACAACGCATCCTGATAGATGGCAATCTCCCTCTCCCTAAGAGAACTTGCCCTCTCCCCAGAACATGGAGCCCTAACCTCAAATAAAGATAGATCTATCTCATACTTCTCTACCAAGTCATCGACATCCTTCTGCCCAAGGAGGCTTATGAAGGTGTCAGACCCCCTAGCCATCGCCCTAGAGGTGGGATGAATCCGCAAACCCTGGACCGGAACATCCCTAGACTCGCCTGTAATCGCGACAGAGACTATGGGTTCGGACGGAGAAGGGATCAAAAGGGGTTGAGAAGCAGCAGGTTTATGAGATTCATGAGAAGAACCAGAAGAAGAAGACGCACTAGAGTCACTAGCCATACCTTAGAAGAAAAAGAGGTGAAAGAACGCAAGAACTTTAGGACAGAGCTCGCCGGAGAGGAAGACACTATTGCGATTTTCACAATAAAGCCTTCTCTGCCTTTACGATTTGTTATATGAAAGGGACACAAATTCCTGGCCGTTAGATCCCAACACTACGCCCCGATCGGACCGTTGAACCAAAGGTCCCCAAATCCAGACCGTTCAGATAGCCATTATCACTTCTCCTTAAACGTTTCTAAATTCCATCCACGTCAGCATACCAAACGCCACCTGACACACAAGGGTAGTTGTGCCCATCATGATGTTGACAAACTCGCACGCCACGTACGTCGCGCCACCAACTCCCTTTAATGCTAAACAGTAGGAGAGACACGTGTCTTCTCAGGGAATAACAGGCACTGTATAAAAAGTAGAGCCCATACCATAGAAGACAAAGCACACGCCCCAACATAGGATCACCAGTTATTATTTCAGAAAGGTACCAAAGAATTTATAAGCTAAACGACAACCTTTATTTATTCATGTTACAAAGATAGTTGCAGACAACCAAAAAAAAACAAACAACGCAAGAAGTCCTAGCAAACATTATTCTTCGTCGGAATTCCCTAGTTAACAGTCCACGGATCCATCCGAGGACTCGCTTGGATAAGACTCGGAGGAGATGCATGGACTTCCGCAACCGTCGCTGTCCTCGTCATCACTAGGAAACCCCAGCAAAGCACGTGGGAGAAGATTGGGGTCCATCTCTTTGCGGCATGAATCGCTTCCGAATATTTCAACTTCTAAGCGCATGCCCCTTGCATAAGTAAAAACTAGAAGATCCCCCGCCTCAACATCATGATCAACATGAAAAATTTCCCACCCTTCCTCAAAACAAATTTCACCTAAATCCGTGTCAACAGCCAAAAGAGACTGCCATACTCAGCTGTTCGGACTTATCAAATGAACGACTCCAGTCCTCAAGCCCTCTAAATGTTCATAAAAAGAGGTTGGAATTCGCAAATGACGGGAGGATTGGTTGAAAGTGAAAAATTTGAAGAAAGACAAGCGCTGCACCATTATACAAAGCTACAAAGATAACAACAGAATGAATAAAAGCACTGCCCATACAAGCTCCTTAAATAGAAAAACCTATGGACACTATAGGCGAAAATTCCAGAGAAAGATCTACCTCGATTCAAAACAACGAAAAGACAACACAGCAGGTGTCAGCCGTCTATTAAAGCACATGCGCCTTATCATCCTAGAGACAAAATCTACACCCACATAGACATGCCAACTAAGGAAGATACTTGCTCTCGAACCAAGCGAAGAGTACACTTAGCTTACTCCTCACTTAGATTTTTCGAACAAGTACACCTTGGGGGGACTAGTATTACGGAGATATTTGGTAAAACACGCGTCCCATACCTAAATGGCAACTTGTCACACACAGGGCTACGTCCCTTTGGCCACGTGGCTATATCACCAAACATTCTAGCGAAATTCCGTTTGGCAAATAAGAGTGAGGGTTCAACCCTACAAACAAATCCGTCGGAATTACAGCAACTTACTTAAAAACCGTCTCATAAGGTGCCTATAGCCACCTAGGGAAGAAAATATCTAACGCCTCTACAGTAAGTAGATCTTATCCACTTACCTCTACAGTGGGCAGATATTTTCTACTTACCTACATAGTACCTACACAGTAGGCACAATAGGCAGATATTTTCTAACCACCTCATGAGATATTTTCTTACCACCTTACTCACCGCCTTTCCTACCGCCTTTCAGGATATTTTCCTAAACCGCCTTTAATTTGCTATAAAAGAAGAACAATGATAGTAAGAAAGGCAACCCCCCGGAAAAATTACACAAAGACTTAACCTATGTCTAAAACTTCCTTCTTACAAGTTTTCTGACTTAAGCATCGGAGTTAAATCCGGGCAGAAAGGCTCAATTTCGATCACTTCCCTCTCCCTTTTACAGATTAATCCCAAAGTAAAGAGCATACAATTCCGATCGTCATTCCAGAGCTCCTCCTGTTCAAAATCTGAAGTAAGCGTCTACATCAACTATAAATTTCAACCGTTTGTCAAAGACTGAGACTAGATCACGAGGCAAAAGCAACCAAAGCGTGAGGTGGACCAGTTTTTGGCATCAACAATAATGAACATGGAATTGTGTTCACATTTTACAGTGAATTTGAACGCAATTATAGCCTGTATGACAGTTATTTCCTTCAAATATTAATTGCAATGTGTAATTTTGAAATGGAATTGTGTTCACATTTTACAAACTTCAGAGCAAAAGATTAGTTTTTTCTTCCCTTCAAAAATCTCTTTACTGACAAGCTACAAAATCGAAGTTTAGCATTAATTGATGCATTTCCTGCGAGCAAATGAATCGAAATTTGGAGGAAGATAAACGATCTTGCGCTTCTCTCCGCTGAGACTCAGACATGGCGACTGTTGTCGAGACTCGAGAGTGAGTAAAAAAAAGAGGGCGAGAGGTTTTACAGATTACCACCTGGAAAATAATATTTCACATATCGCTCCATAATACGTTGAATAAGAATAACGTAGAGGAGTAAATACAATATTAGTTGGTAATTAAAAAATTCAAAATTAATTTTTTAAAATTAAAGTTTGAAACTTTAGATAACTCACTATTGGTCTATGGAATAGTGCCCTAATTGCCTTGAGATCCTTAGGGGTTTTGTTTATTTTTTAGTGTTAAGTGTGTGTTTGACTTTAAAGTCCCTGAAAACAGTGTTAGGGACTTACTGATAATTTTTCCTTTGATTTTCATATTTGTTTTCCTTTTAAAAATAATCTTAATTATTTATTTCAACTTCAATATATAATAAATTTTTTTAAACTTCTAAAAACCTAAAAAAATTGGTTCTATATCTCTACGCATCAAATTCCCTGACTATTTTAAAATAACATTAATCAAAATATTTAAAAATAATAATTAACTATTCATCTCTTAAATAGTGCCCAAATTCCCTATAGATTCTTGGGGGCTGGTAGGGGTGTAGTGTAATAGTATTTTGAGTATGTGTGTTTTGGGTGAAGAATAGTGTCAAATAGTGCCAGAGATTAATAGTGAATTTTCCTATATTAAAATCATATTTTAAAAAGTAAATCAGTATTGCTCAAAAATTTTAAACTTTGATTAGAAATTTAAAGTTGTAAATATTTTTTGAATAATCAAATAAAATAATTATATTATATTATTATTATTATTATTTGATTAAAATGAATAAATCACACCCTTTTATTTAATGATTAAGTGAGGTTGTTACAGTTGACGCTCATATTTGAGCCCCCTAGTTGTATCCACCCTCGCCCTCCGGAACTCGGGTTACATGGTGTTGGTGTACCCTTCCCAATTTGTCTCCAGTGTGAACTCCTCTTTGAAGTCGTCCCTGTTGCTGGTATAGAAATAATTTCTTTTTTTATTTTTAGCGATATATAAAGTTATAAACAATTAAATGTATTTATAGAGGCATACAGCAAAAACCTTTATTTTTTTAATCCAATTAGTTGATATGGAAAATTTGGAGGAACTTCTTCTAGTCAACAACATTATTGGCAGTCAGGTACTAAAATGACTTATTTTTCATTTCAAGGGCAAAATTGACAAAAAAAAAAAAGCTTAGATCATAGAGTAGCAGGAGAAATACTCAGAATATGAAATTTTGACCAAATTAAGACAAATAAACATCCAATGAAATAAATAAAAAAAATGTAATTTCTTCTGCACATAACATCCTACAATTTAGAATTATTTTGAAATAAATCTCCATAGAATTGGCATACAATTGAACATTCATTACTTGGTAACATAGTTAAAAGAAAATACAAAATTAAAACAAGGATTTATAAGTAGAATGAAAAACAATCTCTTTGGTACTTTGATACATTTAACATGTCCTTGAATTCATTGTCTGTCAAATATAGCAGGTAAAAGGAAAAGTATAAAATGCCAAAAAAGAATATACATAATTCTATCTGTAAAACATAAATTGGTTGGATGTATTTTCAATTACATTGTATTTATAAATTCTTATATTTGAAAATACTCGAGAGTCAAATCTAGTGAAGCAAGATGTATAGTGTGTGTGTGCTCTTGTTCCTAACAATCCAAGAATTTTTTTTTTTTTTTTTTTTTGGTCAAAAGGAGCCACATAGTAGCTATATTTTAAGAAAAAGGCTAAAAATTACACCAACATCATCAAGTGGACAGATTGTCATAAGCATTCAAAACGAAGCTAACAACATAAAAACAGAGCAACAACTAACTACAATCACACTGAGAATAGCAGGGGACAAGCGGTCAAGACCCCTTCCCTCTGGCCATCACTCTGTCTTTCTTCTTCTGAACTGCTCACAAGATCTACACTCCTTTACGAGCTCGGGACCCTTTCTATATGCATTTTTGGAGCTCCCAGAGCATACGCTCATCCTCCGAGTCCTCCAACTCCGAGTCTTCATCCAAGCTCTCCGACTCACTCCGGAGTTCTGAGGTCGCCATGTTGACTTTAAGAGCCTGCTGAACTCGTTCAATCACCATCCGGTGCGCGTCACTGGAACTCTCTGCCCTTTGGTCCAATGATGACAACAAGAGCAGTGGAGGTGATGAACATAACTTGCGCTTACCCTTCGCTTTATTATCAACGTCCATGCTGGTGAATCCAACGGTTCGGACCGCGTCTTGAGAATTAGATCCAAAATTCGAGTGGATGGGATCCTGACCAGCAATGACCTCAATGTTGCGTGAGCTGGATGGATCACAACAAGTCTGATAGATGGGACCTCTGCCTGCTACCTCCACGATGTTGCGTGAGCTGGAAGGAGCGGGGGGAGCAGGGGGAGCGGAGGGAGCGCAACGGGTCAATTGTTGAGAAGACCCACCTCGACCTCGTCGCCCGCCTCGGCCACGCGTCGTTGCCTTAATTCGCCTACTCTCCACGTGACGGACATCCGCCTCTTGAAGCTGCTGGTCTCCCTGTCTACGAAAGGCTTCAGGTATCGCGCGCGTATCATATGAGGCCAAGCCCCCTGCTCCATCTCCAGCCTTCGTCCTTAGTTTGATCCTTCTCCACAAGAGGAGCTTGGTCATTGTGAACTTCATCCCTATTAGGCCTAGGCTCTGAAGCTCCTTGACGAGCCCAACCCTGTGATGAACGTCCAATGCCAACATCGGTCTGACTGGCTGCATGGGGTTGCTCAGAAGGGTGATCTCGCCGATTGGGATAGGAGCTGGCTCCGTGACCCACCACTCCACATCTGTAGCAGAAGATCGGCGTTCTTTCATACAAAACGATCACGAAGATGCGCCTATCTCCATCTTCGAGCCAAAAACCAGGTTTCAGAGGGACAAACAAGTCAATCTCAAAGCAGGCCCTTGCAAACCTTGTTCGGGATAAGGAGGTAGTATACTCATCAACTTTAACCAGTTGCCCGATGGACGCTGTGTGTGTCACCATAGATTCACCCTCCCAGTAATCCACCGAAAAGTTGTGGAGCTGTACCCAGACCATCGCCTTCGTCAACCTCGTAAATGCGGGTTCAAAGCACGGTTGCCATGTAGCGAGCTGGAGCGTGATTCCGTACATCGTCCAAGGGCCCCCAAAGAGGAGTTGATCCTTGGCTCCAAGAATTTTGCAATCCAAATCCTATCATAACAAGTCCTAGGGTTTGTTTGGCATCTGGGATATTCCGGGATGAGTTCTATCTAGGCATTTGGTTGTTTGGATGGAGTGGACCGGGATGTGGCCCATCTCTCGTTCCTTGGAGAGGGATGAGGTTTTTTTAATATTAAATTTAATAATATTTAAATTAAGATAATTAATTATTATATGTTAATTTTAATATGTAATTTTATTAAATTGGAAGATTTATAATAATTTTATAATTTAAAATAATGATTGTATAAATTTTTTGTATATAATAATTATATTGTCACTCCCCGACCCTGATCCTGGGACCTCGGGCACGTCAACAGACCGGCCGTACCCAAGAGGAGACAAGCTCAACTCGAATACAAGGCCTAAATGTGAATAAGCAGATAACAAACCATAACATAAAATAAACTCAAGTTCAAAAGAACATAGAGTCATAAGGGTCCATAGGGCTTATACAAAACCAGGTCCCTATAAGGGTCCTATAACAGCTTTCAAAAATAAAAGACAAAGGAGACCCTCAGACCTCGGATCTCCTATCGATCTCTCCACAGCACCACCCCTAGACCTTGGAATCTATAAAAGAGAGAAAGAACAAATGCATGAGCTTCCGAATGGAAAGCCCAGTAAGTACCCCTGCGGGTCACAAAGACATAGTATAATCATGTCAAGTAAAGGACCTCATCCCAAGAAAACATAACACTAGGGGTCTACCACAAATAAATTCAAAGGCACGACCCTTAACAACAAAAGCCCTCAAGCTCTGTGTTGAGTTTCAAAGAAAAACTCAAGGTTACTCCCCGCCAGTAAACCCAGCTACACGCTGTGAACACGACCATCTGGTCGTTCGACCTTCCGGTCATAATTCGGTAGTACCACCTCTCATACGTGTTACCACGGTCAGCGTACCATTCCCACTGACGGGTAAGACCACCAGAGAATCGCCTCTCTGGCACGACGGCTGAAATGTCAGGGGGTCCTATCCCTGAGCATTTCTCTATTGGAGCCCCCACGCTCCACTGAGTCGGGGTAGTAGACCGCAACAAATAGGGATACCAACATCCCGAAAACAGCATACATGCTCAACAGGAATTGAAAACAAGCATGGATAGCATATAAGGAATCAATAAAATATCTATAAACAAGATATAGGCAAGTCCACAGAAAACTCCGAAGAGTGAGTTCAAGGCAAGTGTACTTACCTCTTGTTGAAATTAGAAGTCTCCTAGTCTCCTCTTGAATGCCTTACAACTCCCCGAGAATATCTGGCATACAGAGTTCCTATTAGAATCGAAATTCTGTTAAAAATCCTATGTCTTTAGTTACACATGTATGACCACCGTTCTTGTGGGCCTAGGCCCACTAACGGGTCTTAGGGACCACCTCCCTGATTACCGACCCTTATCCCCAGTTTCCATGTCCCATAGTTAACTCTAGACCCAAATTTGGTCAAACCTAGTCAACTTTATCTTTATTTGTCGAGTCAAAACCCTAATTGATCACTTCTAGTTGACTTGATTTAACTTGTCCATTAAACCTAGCCCATTACACGATTTAATTTAATCACCTAGATACCAGGTAATAAATCAATTAATCAACCCTGGTAATGGTTTTCTCAATCAACCATACTCCTAGGTATTAATTATTTAAATATCTGATTAAACCATTCATCAACCTTGGTTGGTCCCAACCATCTATTCAAGTTTTTTTTCAGTTTAACTAAGTTGGTTGAATTAATCTTGACCCATAGGGCTAATCTAAAGAGTTTGATTGGGCGAACCCAATCCAATTAAACTGATCGAACTTAGCCCTCTAACTCACTCCAGTCCATGGTCCCATCTTAATTGGCTAGCCATCTAGTTTTGATCTAATCCAACATCTTACTTGATCAAACCCAATAAATTTTCAATCTAACCAACAAATTATTTAAATGATTAATTTACCTATACTTAATATTAAGTAATTAAGTTTTACATTTTTGTCACACCAATTCATTAACCACTAACATGTGATTAATTGATTTAGTTAAACAATTAACTTAATTATTTTTCCCGTTAATAAATAATATTAGTATTATTTATTTTATTTTATTTTATTTTATTTTTTTTCTTCTTCTTTCGTTCCCCCCTCTCACTCTCTCGGCCGACCACCTCAGGGAGCTTCTCCAAAGAGAGTCGCAACCGCCGGACTCCTCCTGAAGGACACACCAGTCCACCGGCGTGCGTTGAATACCTCCCGGGAAGGTGGCATGCTCACCACCTTTCTCTGGAGTTCCACCGTCTTGGCCGGTTCCGCCTTCTTCTCCGGTGAACTCGAAGTGAGGTAGAGTTACATGCACCCTAGTCTAAAGTCATACTGGAAAGGAAGAAAGCTTACAGGAAGTGGGTGATCGTTGAACAGAGCCTCTCCGTAGCTCTCTATCGCTCGGCGGAGCGATTCTGTTTCTTTTTCTTTCCGGCGAGCTCCGTGGACGAGCGGCAACGCTTCCTCCTTCCCTTCTTGGCCTCCTTTATCACTCGGAGACGACGATGGAGGAGATGAAACAACCAGACGCCGGGAGCAGACCTGTCTTCTTCCCCACTGATCTCCGGTCGCCGGAGATCCTTCTCCTTCTTAGTCTTTCTCCTCTCTATCTTCTACACGTCATGGAGACTAACTTATATAGGCGAGGGGAGACGAAGCGCTTGCGAGCTTCATGGGGCGGTTGGGTGCCGACCGGCGGCCTCCACGCGCGTAACGGCCGGAGGAGGGGACTGGGCGCGCGAGCGACAGTTTCAGGCGGCTGAGGATGATGGTAGTGATACCTCGTGATCGACTTTCGCGGATGGAAGGCATAGATCAGTTGGATTAAATCCAACGGCCCAACATTTCCCTTTTTGCCTCGTATCTAGAAACCTTTAGATGAAAGGCTGGGATTTTAAATTATCAAACGGCCGGATCACGATCTAATGCCTCGTATCTGAAAACACCACAGATCAATGGTCGAGATCGCCTCTATTTCAACGGTCCGATCTGCTGTAAATACCCCGCATCTAGAACTCCCTCAGATGGGCGCACCATAACTCGCCACGTGGCTTCCGAGATGCTCTTCTTTTGATTCAAAATCCGCTTCACTCCATTAATCCTCCAATCACAACCGTCCATTACATCAATAAGGATTTTCTCTAGGATAATTTCCCAGAAGCCCCTAGTCCTTATTGATTTACAAATAAATCCTTTCTCTGAGAAAGAGGTCAATTCATCTTAGGTCCTCAATATTTTTCAAAATTACATTAAGGTCCTTATGGCCCTCCATTAACCCTAATTAGGGTTTTTGTCCTTCAATTTTTATTTTCTCCCACTTAATTAAATCATTTAATTATTTAGGAAATTTCCTTAACTAAAGAACAATTAACTTGTTTTATTTCCATAAAAACCTTGGATTTTACATATATATTAACAAATGATATAAGATATTATTGTTTTAGAGTTAAAATTATTATTATCTATTAATTAATAAGAATATAATTAATTATCTAATAATAAAAATTATTATTATTATTATTATTTTATAGTATTACAATTGAAATTAGAATATTTATAATTATATAAAAATTTATTTTATCTATTTTTCTCTCTCCAAACAAACTATTAAAAATCTATATCCAAAACCTCATATCTTTTTTAACTTTCCAAGCACACACTAAAGCACTTGACAAGTCATGAGATGGAAAGTGTGCACTCACCTTGAAGATAGGAAGTGGTGTAGTTATTATGTTCCAGAACGCCTAAAAGGTCATCTTGCGTGTGGGGCTTTTAAAAAAATTTATTGAAACCCAACATGCCAAAAATATCCCAAAAATTATCCAAAAAATAATAAAAAAATGTCATCTTATATATAAAACAAAGATTTTTTTAAATAGTTTTAAAATTTAAAAATGAGATGAAAATTAAACTTAATTCAGGCGGGCCCCACAGACCCCAGTCTAACAGCAGTGTTTTTAAACCCGGACCGGACCGGCCGGTTGGACCGGCAAAACCGGGAACCGGCCAATAGTCCGGTCCGAGTCTATACCAGTTGTTGACTGGAAGTTAAACCGGTCAAACTCGGTCAAAATCGCCGAACCGGCCGGTTCGCCCGGAACCTGCCTGACCCAGGTTTTTGTTTTTTTGTATTTTTTCACTTGGGGTGATACGCTGGTGGTGGAGAGCTCGGAGTCACCGAAGCCACCGGAGGTGGTGTCGCCACTGCTGCAGCCACTGTAACGAAAAGAATACGGTGATGGTGCTTTCCTCCGGCATTACCACGTCCTCCTGGATGCTTCCTACGCTTCCCGATCCATCCATGCCCGACGCTCACATGGCCTCTCTTCTTACCTTGTCGTCATCTCCTCCAATCATCGCACCTGCCGCCGTAGAGGCGATCAAGATCAAAACGAAGAACCAGATGAGAAAGAAATAGGGTTTCTATGCTCAATCTCGGCCGTCCATTGATCTCGAGATAGAATATATGGCTTCTATTTCTATAGGAAGGATGGGCTCGAAACACATATGGGCCCATACTTGTTAACGGAATTTATAGAACTTGTCAGAATCAATCAAAGACAGACTTGATGTTAATGTATATGGGCTTCAAAATTCATGGGCCATAATCTCTCTTGAGGGCATAATTGTCCAAGTATATTGATAGGGTGGTTATGAACAAAGACACGTGGCACACAGATATTTGGGCATGTGCAAGTCACATGACAGTCTTTACAGTGCGAGGCTTACTTTCTCTCTGTGGCCGAGCTCCTCCACCTCGGAATTCATTATAATTTCCGAGGTCCTCATGGAGGAGCTCGGAAACTTACATGAAGGCGAGCCACTTTCAAATCCTCTTCCAGCAGTTCACAACGCAGCATATCTTGAGATCTTCTAGAAGCTCAATGAATTACAGAAACAGTTAGACAGTTGGAGAACGCCTAGGGTCTAGAAACTTCTAGAACCATGCTGAGCTGGATTTGCTAAGTTGGCATGGCACCCACGTGCTAGAATTCAGTGGCTTCTTCTCCAAGCATCACCCCAGTCTCCAGGTCCTATAAATACCCCTGCTCCCCAGTAGAGAGTGATGGGATTCCTGATACGGCGAAGCCCTGCCACTCTGGTGATTGGAGCTTCATCCCATTTTCTCCTTCTTCTCTTCTTGAATCTTATCTCTCCCAAGCTCATCAATGGAGCTTCATCTTGTAATCATGGAGGAAGATCTAGTGAATTTCGTCTCCTATGGAGATGACCGTGGTTTTTTCCCCATTTTTGGGGTTTTCCACGTTATTTGCTGAGTCTCCTTTACTTTCTGAGTTTTTCTCCTTGATCTTTTGATTTCCTCCTTTCCATTTCAATATAAATTCAAAGTGTCGGTCGAAATTGGGGTTTGATCCAATTTTCGCACCAACATATATATATATATATATATATTTATGACATCATCCGGTCCGACCGAAATGGGTCATCCGGTCAGACCGACTGACTCATGACCTAATTGTAAGACCGGTTCGCTTCCCGATCTGGTTTTAAAAACAACAGAAGCTCGGGTCCCGCCATCACAGTAAATTATATTATATAAACCAGTCCAAGTACAAAGTCCAAATTCCACGTTACATCCACACCTTCACTTGTGTTTTTTTGACTTTTTTTAAGATTCCCATAACTTGTGAGACGAGGAAAGTATTCGTTAACTTTAGGCTTTTCTTTGTTAGATTAGTTTATTTTTACTTGGACACATGCAGGACATTGATGTGTTTTCTAGCCTCACCCTAGATATATATATATATGTCCAAGACATTGATGTGTTTTCTAGCCTCACCCTAGATATATATATATATATATATATATATATATATATATATATTTATGTTAACAAGATTTTATATTTTTTGGGCCACCATGTTGCTCTTATGTTTTGAAGAAAAGACATTTTACTATTTTTGGAACCGAAAATTTATAGTTGTGTCTAGAGGGGGGCACGGGCCGGGTTTTAACCCGGCTCGACCAGGAACCAGCTCGGCAAAAATCGTCAGGTCAGAAAACCGTAACCGGCTCGCTACGGGTTGGGTAAAATCCAACCCATGACACAGCGGGTTTGCCCTCTGGGTCGGGCCTGGTTGACCGGCCAGTCCAACCCGCCCGGTTGACCCGAGTCAACCCTTGGATTTTTTTTTATTTTTTTCAATTTTTTCAAAATTTTTTTAAGTTTTTCAACTGATGTAAATATATATTGATTTTTTTTTTAATGTTTGAATAATTAGGAAGGATAATAAATTGTATATAATTGAGCTTTTTTTTTCCTTGAAGGGAGATTTTTGCATTCTCTAATTACCAATAATTAAGATTTTTTATTTTTATTTCCTTATTTTAAATAGCTTACCATTTATATATTTTTTGACTTTATAATTTTTTTTTTGTTTTTTATAATGTTTGAATAATTAGTGTAGGATAATGAATTTTATATATTGAGTTTTTTTTTTTCTTTTAAGAGAGATTTTTGCATTCACTAATTGTCAATAATGAAGACTTTTAATGGTTATTGAGTTATTTCCTAATTTTTAAATAACTTTCCATTTATATACTCTTTTATGATTTTATAATTTTTTTGGTTTTCTTAATGTTTAAATAATTAATGTAGGATAGTAAATTTTATAGATTGATTTGTTTTCCTTTCATGAGAGATTTTTGCATTATTTGATTGTCAATAATGAAGGATTTTTATTGTTATTTCCTCAATTTTAAGTAGCTTGCCTTTTATATGCTCTGTGTGATTTTATGTTTTTTGATTTTTTTAATGTTTGAATAATTAGTGTAGGAGGATAATGAATTTTATCGATTGATTTTTTTTTTCTTTCAGAGATATTTTTGCATTCTCTAGTTGTCAATAATGAAGGGTTTTTTTTATGGTTATTTCCTTATTTTTTTATGTAGCTTTCCATTTATATGTTTTTTTTTTTAATTTTATAGTTTTTTTTGTTTTCTTGATATTTGAATAATGAGGGTATGATAATGAATTTTATAGTTTTCAATTTTTTAAAATTTTTCTCATTCTATTTTTATATCAAAATATCATAGTTTTTTTTTACATTTTTTTAAATTTTTTGATATTTTTTAATATACATTTATATTTAAAAAAAATAAAAAAAATTTAAAAAACCTGCTGGCCGGCCTGATAACCGGCGGGTTGGGCCCGGCCCGCCGGTTCTATAAGAGTGCCTGGGCCGGTCAACCCGGCCCGGCAGGTTGGGCCTGTGGGCCCGATTAACCGGCCGTGCCCACCTCAATCCAATTCTCATTCGGATGTATCTTAACTAGTAGTTGGCAACACAAATATCACAATCACACGTTTAAATATCTTATCACAACATATCATGTCTTATACGAAAAAGAAAATTCAAGAACGGACAAAGTTGATAATCATCTAAAACTATTTAATCCGTATAAATTTAATTGACAAATAATTGACACGTAAATTTATGTGTTTATATCTCCTTTATAGTCAAATATCAATATAAAATTTTTCATAAAAATAATTTTACTTACTATATAGAAACGAAAGATAAAAATTATTTTCCCTAAAAATTTAATCCAAATATTGGGCTTAGGGTTATAGAAATAAAATAAAAAATAGTTAGTATAGATATATAAGTAAACATAATTTTTGGAGCAAATTATTTAACAGTCCCTGAAACAGTAACCAGGTCCCTACCCACCCCACTATTTGCTACACCCCCACCCACAAATACCCCAGGGATCAATAGGGAAAATGGCACTGTTTCAGGGACTAAAAGTTCATTATCCATAATTTTTATAAGACTAAATAAACAACTAATACTATTATGGGATGGGATACATAAATTCTATTAAAAACTAGTTTATAGAATATATGTACGAGAAACCTTATTGTCTATTTTGCCTCCAAAATATTATAATTGTTTTATATATCTTTAAAAACGGAAAAAAAATATAAATTTCAACTTAGTTAATTATTTTAATATAAAATTAATAAAATATTATTTCTCCTAAATTTTAAACATACTGTAAGAATTTAAAGTTATAATTTTTATGTTCTTTTTTATCAATCAAATATAATCGTTCACCCAAGCTTCAGTAGCTTGTTACCAACTTCTTTTATTATTATTATTATTTTAATAATGTAAAATCCATGAATTTTTAGAAATAAATATATTATTATTTTCTTGAAAAAAAAAAATATATTAAATTATTTATTTCCCGCGATTGGTGTTGGTGTGGGAATAAATGATTTATTAAATGGAAATTAAATTATTATGGGGTCTGTAGGGACCTAATAGTAATTTTTAAAAGTATTGAGGACTGAATGAGAGTTGTACCCTCTCTCAGTTTTGGACTAAAATGTAATACAAAAAGGGAGAAGGACCTCTGGATAATATTCGTTGAGAAAACTCTATTAGGAATAGATGAACGGCTGAGATTAAAAGATCTCAGACTGTAGTAAGTCGCGAGGCATTATAAGGGCTTACAGAGAGCCACGTGGCAAGCCCAGATTTGATCCATCTGATCATGGACCAGATACGAGGCAATGAAGGGTGGGATGGTGGAGGCGATCCCACGGTGAGGGCTCTCCAGAACCGCTCATCTAGAGATGAGTCACAATCTTGAAATAAACTAAGAAGATCTGGCCGTTGGTTATATTTTGATCCTGAGCGTTAATCAAGTGAATGTGAGATTCGAGATCTCCTAACATAATCCGGGCCGTTAGATGTAATCCAACCGACCATCACCGTTGAACGCCAGAGTGGCGATCCCGGGCGACCCACCTCCTTCGCCAGACGCTCAAACGGCCAAGCTGAAGCTTCGCCTACCTCGCCCGTTACTCGCGAGGAAGACGAACGGCTGCCGGCGGGCGGTTTCCGTTTGCTACCTGTTCACCTACCTCTGGAAGGCTATAAAAAGGCCAGCCCGTCTCTGTAGTGAGACAGAGAAGCCACTGTAGAAAAGCCTCTACCACGGCCAGGAGGAAGAAGCGGTAGCTGCAACACCGACCTCGTTGCTCGACGACGGAAGGTTGTCTTTGGTCTTTGTCACAATCAATCACCTGTAAGCATTCCTCCTACTTGATAATGTAGTTAAAGTTAGTATGCATCTCTATTTCCCTAACGGGTGCCGCCGGAGTGGAGCCCTCCTCGGCCGAGGAAGTTAAGCTTCAACGAAGAAGATAGTGGGGTGTAGTGACTGGTCGGGGAGCAAAGGACATCCGGTGAGGTTTGGGTCCTAGTATAGGTTGGCCTGGACCACAGAGCGGTCGCCCGAGACTACTCTGAACTCCGGTGAGGCTCGGGTCGTGGAGAGTAAACAAAGAAGAAGAAGGGATAAATAAATAAATTGATAATAAAATTCAGTAATATATATATATATATATATATATATATAGTTAATGAAATGATTGTTTAGTATGACATACTAATATATTATTTGAAATTAATTAAAATAATTAGTTCATTATTTTTCTCTCTCATGGGCTGAAATACTAACTAATTAGTGTGACAAGTAATAAATAAATAGTTGAAATATTTATTTGGAAACTATGGGAGTGTGACATTTAATATAGTAGCCATGACTATATGAGACAAAAGTAATGTGACAAAAAAATTTAAATTTGTTACATAGTGTGATTTAAGAAAATTATTATTTAGTAAGGGTACTAAATATTTTTCGGTAAAGTGACATGAATGAATAAATTATTCTATATGTGTGAAAAAGTAAATTGGATAATTTACCAATGAGAATAACATAGATAATGTAACAAACTAGGATATTTGTCCTATAAAAAAATATATCTATGTTAGAGGTATAATTAAAGTCGTGAGACAATAACTTTGGTTCACAAATTAAAGGGTAGGCTGTCAGTATGAAACTTGCTTTGTCCTATGTAAAAATAGGCCAAGTCGTTTAATGGGCTTTGTGGTGGGCCCAGTTCAACCAAATTGACTAAAGGAGATCAAGTAGGGTTCAAACCCGACGTAAGGACGTAGAGTTGACTATCTTTGACTAAGTAGGATTCAAAAATGACTAAAGGATATGAAAGCGGGGAAATAAGGGTTAGCGACCCGGGAGAAGGTCGTTAGGACTCGTTTGTGGGCCTAAGCCCAACAAGTATATAGGACATGCATGTGAAAGTAGAAGCTTGTAGAAAACTTGACTCTAATAAGAGTCTATGTATGCCAGATACTCTCAGGGGAGACGTAAGGCATTTCAAAGGAGTCCAGGAAGATATTTAGTCTCTCCAGAGGTAAGTTCACTTGCCTAGTTTCCACCCGGTGACGGGATTTCTTGGACTTGCTATGTATTCTCATCATATGCCCTGCTGATGCCATACATGCTATTCATATCTGTTTTTGAATCCTGTTGAGCATGTGTGTTTGTTTTCGGGACGTTGGTGTCCCTGTTTGCCATGTTCTACTGCCCGGACTCAGTGGAGCTAGGGAAGCTCCAATAAAGGAATGTTTAGGGACAGGACCCCTGACTTTCCTGTCAGCCTTACCAGAGAAGCAAATCTCTGGAGGTCTTACCTGTCAGTGGGCGTGGTACACTGACCGTGTTAACACGTAGGAGAGGTAGTTCTACCGACCTGTGACCGGAGGGTCAAACGACCATCTAGGTCGTATTTACATCCAAAAGCTGGACATACTGGCCGGGAGTAAACTTTGAGTTCTCTTAGAACTCACTACAGAGCCCGAGGGCTTCTGTATCAGGGGTCGTACCTTTGACTTGCTTGTGGTAGACTCCTAGGACTATATTGTTGATATTATGATCTCGTTGACTGTCATATTTCCTATCTATGACATTGTGACCTGCAGGAGTACTTACTGGGCTTTCCATTCGAAGGCTCATGTGTTTTCTCTTTTCCTCTTTCACAGATTCCGAGGTTTAGGAGGGAGAAGAGCCCGAGGGAGGACACAGGAAGGCCAGAGGTTTTAGGAGCCTACTTTGTCCTTTATCTTTTATTTTATGCGCATTGTTACTTGTTGGGCCCGTATAGGGACCAGACTGTTATAGGGCCTATGGACCCTGATGACTCTATGTTCTTATGAACTCGAGTTTATGTTTATGTTATGGATTGTTATCTGCTTATCACATTATTAGGCCTTGTATTCGAGTTGAGTTTATCTCTTCTTTAATACGGCCGGTCTGATGACGTGCTCGAGGTCCCGGAATCCGGGTCGGGGCGTTACAAATAAATATGAATAAATTATTAGAATTATGTGAATTATCAATTTTCCTTGTGAAAGTTGATAACTTACGACTTTGCGTCACCAAACTAATGCTAGATAAAAGGTTATAGTTTTTCTTGCACACGGCCTAATTTTATTGATTTTACATAAATTTCATTTTAATATCTTTTTCTTATGATATTTTGACCAAAGTTTTGATTTTGATTTTGTTTCCTCCATTTGCCGTGGAGAATAGGATTGAAAGTTGTGTTTGGAGACTGATTTTGAGTGATTTTGAAGTGTAAAAACCACTTATAAGAATTTTTGTAGTTTTTTTAATTTTTAATGTTTGAGATTTTTATATCACTATTCACTTTGGAAAATGAAATTTTGCATTTGATGTTACTAGTTTATCCCGGCCCCTAAGAACAACAAACTCCGAAGTACCTCACATTGATAGGATAAAAACAAGCTTATATTTATTTTACAGCTATTAGACTGGAGTAGAGGTGGGCACGGGCCGGTTAACCGGGCCTGACGGGTCCAACCCATCGGTTCTAGGCCGGCCAACCTTTGAACCGGAACCGGCCTAGGTTACAGGTTGACCCGCCGGGCCCGGCGAGTCACGAGTCACTCAAAGGTGACCCGTAACCGGCCCGGGCACTCTTATAGAATCGGCAGGCCGGGCTCAACCCACCGGTTAACCGACCGGCCCGCCGGTTTTTTAAATTTTTTAAATTTTTTTAAAAATATAAATGTATATTAAAAATAGCAAAAGATTTTAAAAAAATGTATAAAAAAAAAACTATGATATTTTGATATCAAAATAGAATGAGAAAAATTTTAAAAAATTGAAAACTATAAAATTCATTATCTACCCTCATTATTCAAATATCAAGAAAACAAAAAAAAACTATAAAATTTTAAAAAAAATATAAATCGCAAGCTACTTAAAAAAAATAAGAAAATAACCATAAAAAACCTTCATTATTGACAACTAGAGAATGCAAAAATATCTCTCGAAGTAAAAAAAAAAAATCAGTCTATAAAATTCATTATTCTCCTACACTAATTATTCAAACATTAAGAAAATAAAAAAAACATAAAATCACACAGAGCATATAAATGGCAAGCTACTTAAAATTGAGGAAATAACAATAAAAATCTTTCATTATTGACAATCAAAGAATGCAAAAATCTCTCATGAATGGAAAAAAAATCAATCTATAAAATTCACTATCCTACATTAATTATTTAAACATTAAGAAAACCCAAAAAATTATAAAATCACAAAAGAGTATATAAATGGCAAGCTATTTAAAACTTAGAAAATAACTCAATAACTATAAAAAGTCTTCATTATTGACAATCAAGGAATGCAAAAATCTCTCTTAAAGGAAAAAAAAAACTCAATATATAAAATTCATTATCCTATACTAATTATTCAAACATTATAAGAACCAAAAAAATTATAAAGTCAAAAAATATATAAATGGTAAGCTATTTAAAATAAGGAAATAAAAATAAAAAACCTTAATTATTGATAATAAAAGAATGCAAAAATCTCTCTTTAGAGAAATGTCACGCCCCGACCCTGATCGAGGGACCTCGAAAGCGATCTGAAACAGTCACTGCCATCCTTCATTGGGAGACGAGCCCCACTCGATACTTACAAGGCCTAAGTAATAGAAGCAAATAACAAATAACTCAAATTTAGTAATCGGTCACAAAAAACCTAAAGTAAAATCATTAAGTGGTCTAATGCCTACTTATGGTCAAGGCCCTATTAGGGTCCTACAATATAAACATCTCTCAAAGGAAGAATCTATTCCTCGAACCTCCACAAGTCAAATAACCTAGTTCTTCGCCATACAGCCCCGAGTCCCAGTCACCCACTCCTGACCTCAAAAAGAAATAAAAGGAAGAATCAGCATGAGCTTTGAAAGGAAAGCCCCAAAGTACCACTATCAGAATCTCAAGGAAATCCAAACCAAGTCTGATGGCGTATGATAGGTCAAAATAAGCAAATCAAAGATCATCCAATCAACACACAAACAGGCCACCGCACAGTTCAAAACCCTAGGATTCCACAACGGTAGGGCTCCTAACCACAAGATCTCAAACAAAGTACTCCCGAGAGTTCACAAGTCATCTCCCTAGTGTGCCATTAACTGCAAGCCGAAACGATCCCCGGGTCCATGGTCTAGTAGTGCTACTATCCAAAATATGGGACGCATACCTTTGTCGTACACAGATCATCCCAATGGACTGGAAAACTGAAGTTTACTTGCAAATTGCTTTACCCTGCATCGGTGGGAAAACAAAGATTACTGGGGATACTTCTAATCGGCGGAAACAAAAGAGTACCAGATACCCCTAATCAAGGCGGAAAACAAAGAATACCACGAGGACGGAGAATCCTTTAAACAAAGATAGTTGATGTATACCTACCCCTAAGTAGACAAGTCTCACGTGATTCCACGGCTACACGCTTCTGGCCAAATGTGTGGCACACACTCAACACTCACAAGCATACCCTACAAAGGCTTGCTATCATCTCAACAAGCGTAGATATCCAAGAGATCAAAATACGATTATTGTGCAATCATATCAAATTATGATATCGATGGGCAATACCCCCAAAGGTGAAAATGCATGCACGAAGTATGGAATCAAACATCCAAGGCATGAAAGTAAGCGTGCACAAGCAATTCTAAATCAAGAAAACAATAACAAATAAGGCATCACCAAAGCCAATAAAACCCAAAATCAAGTGAGCTAGGCAAGTGTACTTACTGCTCCTCTCGAAAGCTAGAAGCCTCCTAGACCTCCCCGGAATGCTTCTAAGTATCTTGAGAAAATCGAGATAATAGAGTTTCTATTAGAGTTAAAGTTCTAATGAAACCCTATGTCTCTAACCCTAACACATTTGACTCTCGCTCTGCTGGGCTTAGGGTTCACTGAACGGGTCCTACCATCTGACCATCTCTGCTATCGGGTCCTTATCCCCCGCTCCCCTGTCCTTTTGGGCTGACTTGATTGCCTTGGTCGACCTAGTCAACCCCATCTTCATTTGTCGAGTCTATTCCTTTATTTGGTCACCTCTAGACGCTTCAAGTTGGATTGAGTCTTGGGCCCATTTCGAGCCCATTACACATTGTAGCTTGGCCTTGGCCCTTTTTAAACTAAGAAAGGGCATTTTGGGTCATTTGGCAATTCATGACCTTAAGGTTTAGGGTTTTACCTTGTTTAGGGTTTATTTACTTTCCAAGCATTTACCTTCTAAATTCTCACTCTTATTAATTTTTAGTAGTAAAACTAGACTCAAGGGGTTCTTGAGCCCGGCCATTGGCTTCAGTAACAATGGACCTAATTTGTATTTTAATTAGTCCATGGTTTAACTTAGGTACCTTAGGTTAATTAATTTAATTAACCCTCATTAGTCAACTAGCTTTTTGTCATTCTTTACTTGAATAACCCAAGACCATGTGACTAACTCCAACTCTTAAGTTGGTTCCAACCCAACTTGGTAGACTAACCCAAGTCTATTTAACCAAATTAATATTTATTAATTCGATCAAGGATTTACCATGATAATTTTTAATCAAAATTTGATTAAATTGTTGGTGTCACACCACTTAGGTCCATTAAAATAAATCCCATTGAATTGTTTAGTTTTAGTTAACTTGGCACAAAACAAATTACCAACTTAATTGCATTTGGCTTTCAAATTAACTTTATCTAGTTGACTAAGTTTAATTAGACTTGGCCCATAGACCAAGCCCAATTTGGCAAATCCGACTAACTATTAAACTAGCTTTAATCACAATTAATTCATCCCCCCCTTTAATCGACTAATCTTATCCATCTGCTAATTTAATTTAATTAATCTAATCTATATTCATTAATCAAATTAAATTAAAATTATTGTCACACTCTGTCCAAGTTTTTCCATTGATTAATAAACCCTTAAGTTAATAATTTAAATTAACCAAAATGTCACACTTTAATAATCAAAACTATACTATCAAATTAATCAATAATAGATTAATTGTCACACTATATAAGTTAAATAAAATTATTTATTGACAAAAGCGATTTGTCACATCCCTAAGTAACAATTTAAGTAATTAAACGCAGTTAATAATTTAATTAACCTAATAAAATTAATAACTTAAAAAATATCTCTCTCTCCAACGAAGCCCCACCGGAAGCTTCGCCCGGGAAAAGCCCCAGCCACAGCCAGTCATCCTCACCGTCCACCATCGCCACCGAATGCTTCCCCTCGCCCTGGAATTTGCCCAGTGCCTCTAGAGTCGCTTCTCATGAGCCACTCCGAGCTCGTTAATTGCTCGCTGAGTCTCTTTTGAATCCCTACTGAGACCTTTCTTCTCCGGTGGGCGCAACGGGAATTCACCATGAGCTCCACTACTCTAATTGGAAGCTTAAAACGAAGAAAGAAGGACTCACCGCTCCTCGAAACCTTCCAAAACCCAAATACGAGCTCGATGCCGCTTGGACGAGGATCTCCTTGGCCAGCGTCGCTCTTCTCCAACCTTCCCACCGGTCAGGGTTTGATGAAGAGCTCCACCTCCGATCCCAATAGGCCGAGGGAGACTAAGAGGCGGACGGTTCCGCTTCAGAATGCCTTACCAACTGGCCCCTCCTGCAGAACGGCCGGAGAAGGTGGTGGCGGGCGGCGTAGCCGGGCGCCGCCTTGCGTGGGTCGACTTTGGCGGGGATTTGTTCTCGAGCCCCTGATCTCGCTCCCACAGATTGACGGGTGGCTGCGGTCGAAGTCGCGCCGTCTGGCCTATCTCTTGTCTCTTCACTCTCCCTTGGTGCCTCGAGATCGTTTTGCAGCAGTTAGCGGTGAGGATCCTCTCATTTATCTCAACGGGCTCCGGATTTTATTCTAAAGTTTCCTGGATCTCACATTACCTCCACAATTGAGATCTAATCCACGATCAATCTGGTCTCTGATCTCTCATTACTCTCCTCGTGATCGAAATTCACTTGCTCGGATGAACGCCTCTCGAGAGCCGTGTAATCTCGACCCATCTCTTAATAAAGCCTCGCTGATCTTCGAACGATCCGGAGATCTTTAGATCTCACCGCTGATCCATATCGTTAATAGGGTTTTCTTATGGAAAAATTATCCAAAGGTCCTTATTTTTTTAGGTTACTTGAGTCCAACTTTGTGAGAGGGACAATTATGGTCCAAATTCCCTTGTGAAACTTCTAATAATTACCAAAAGGTCCTTATGCCCCCAACAACCCCACTAGGATTTTCTCTGAAATTTAGAACTTAAGTCCTTGAACTTCTCTAAATCGTGGTCACATCCCTTCTCTGGGTGAGAAAGTGAGGAAAAGTTCCTTTAGGTCCTCAATACTTTACAAAATTATTTAGAGGTCCTTGAACTCCCAATTATTCCTAATTGGTCTTAAAATCTAATTTAATTCCCTTTTTAAGGCTTTTTAATTCTCCATCCTTCAAGCTTAAGGAATTAAATATAATTTATGAATCTTATTTTTATGGAATATAACAAAAAATTTTATTCCTAAAATTCATGGATTTTACAAGAAAAAAAGCTCAAATATATAAAATTTATTATCCTTCCTAATTATTCAAACATTAAAAAAAATCAATATATGTTTACATGAGTTTAAAAACTTAAAGAAATTTTTAAAAAATTGAAAAAAAATAAAAAAAAATCCAATCTTAAAGGTTCACCCTGGTCAACCCGGCCCGACCAGGTGGGTAAAGCCGTCGAGTCAATGGTTGGGTTTTACCTAACTTCGAGAACCGCCCGCTTGTAGCGGTAGGTTCTTTTTCGACTGGACGATTTTTGTGCGGCGGTTTCAGCCGGGCGGGTTTTAACCCTACCGCCTCTAGACTGGAGCTTCCCCTAAACTTTGATTTCCCCATGACCCTTTAAGCTTATTAAACAATGTTATCCAGAAAATGTTTTGGCCTTTGTATAGCAAAAACAACCTTTTAAATATCATTTTGCTCTACTAAAGCATATCCGCCATTGAAAAACCATTTTGGAGGCCAGTTTGCTTAGCATCACCTATAGGATGTTGACTAAGTACCCCCTCATTATTTATTTTTATTTTTTTAACAATTTATAATTTTTTTTATCCACCTTTTAAAAAGGACAAAAAAAAAACAATTTATGATTTTGCACCAAATGTCTAGATTTTCAACTCACCGAGATGTTCTTACTAGTAGAGGTAACAGACTTAAGGTCAAGGGCAAAGGAGGGGTAAAAGAGTGTGGAGGTCAGGTTTGAGGTAGAGAACGAACTTGTGATGGAGTAAAGGTAAAGGACTGATTGTCAATAAGTTCATAAGTAGTTTTCATTACCCTTTTCCTTATTTTCATCAAAGTGCCTAGTTTTTTCCAAGTATTTATTTTTCCCACCTAAGTGTTTATTTTTACTTTCCAATTGTTTATTATTTTGCATTGAGTGTTTAGATTTTCACCGCATTTGGGTTTTTATACTAACAAAGATGATAGAGGAGAGAAGAAGAGAGTGCAAAGGTCGATATTTGCATCCAAACGACGAAGGAGGGGAGAAGATGGTGCGTCCTTTGGCATTGAGGTGGAGGATACGTTCAATAATGACATACGAGGTGGACTAGCGTGAGAGATCGAGGGGTCTAATTTATTTATCGATTTAGAGAGTTCTCCAATTGGATTTTGAAGAAAAATGATAGATGTTTAATTACCAATATAAGGATAAAATGGTCATTTCTAATAAATATTAAAGCATACAAAATTTTAAAAAGTTTTAATATAAAAGAAAATTGCAAGAGATTTTTTGATTATGTTAAGACTTCCAAATCCTAAATAAAAAAGAAAAAAAAAAAATCCAAAACGAAACTTAAGCCCAGCCTCAAGGCTCATTGGGTCAGTCCATTGTAGGGGTCTGCATTCCTTAATTTACTTTTAACAATTGCTAAATGCTTAACTAACAACCACATCATAATTTATATTATTAATTTGCTTTTGGAATTTTGAACACCATATTAAATGTGAACACAATTCTAAGTTGGAATTATAGCCTGTATAATTATAGCCTTATCAGACATTGTTGTGTTTTCTAGCCTCACCCTAGAGATATATATATGTTAACAAGATTTTATATTGAACGCCATATGACCTTATCACACCCCTCGCGATGAGCACCCTCATCCAGATGGGGTTAGTTCACCATTTCGGCAGCCGATACACCCTAGTAGGATATGAGTCCAAGAGTTCTGACACTAGAGAATCAGGATCAAAGAACTCTTCCTCATCGCTTGCTATAGACCCCTCACCATTGACCTCCAGGAGTAGGCTCGCGAGATTAGAGGAGAAAATTACTAAGGTGCGAGCCATATAGGGCACCATACTTGAGGAGCAGCGTCAGATCCGAGTTCCGCTCATAGAGCTCTTTACATGGCTCCGAGGGTGATGAGGACATCACACCCATGGCTACTACACCACCATCTACACCACTTGCCGAAGATAATTCTTCACATCAAGGGCCAATTACACGAAGCCATGCTAAACAAATTCAAAACCAGGTGAACGCTAACTTGAGTTTATTATTACATCATCTTGATATGGTGGTTCTCCCAATTTGTTCTACTTTGATTGTACTTAGGTGCATCGGAAGTGAGGACATCAATCAAGACTCAGCCAAACAAGAGGATAGCAAGAGAGGAACATTTGAAGCTACGCCATATGTGGGCCTCACACTCATGTGTGCAACAAAGCAGGAGGAAACTGGGCTTATCTTCGCTGGACCATGCAAAACAAGGGGGATGTGGTTTCCTTTAAAGCCAAACCAGCCCAAGATGTTTCCTATTTCCACCAATCCAATATATGGAAAGAGAGAAAAATAAATTCCAATCTTCTAGGAAATCAAGAGAGCAATAAAAAGAAGGAGAACCAAATCAACCAGGAAATAAAGGAAGCAATCAGAAGAAATGAGTATTCCAAGTTTGAGAGATTACAACCTGCAATTTCCTCGCTACAGTAACCGCGTGGTCACTATTCCTATGTTTAGATTTATTTTATTAGTAAATTGTAATAAGAGACTTTTTCTTGCATCCTAAGTTTTAGTTGGCTATATATATAGCCTTGTATTTCTCCTTTGACAAGGGACTTCTTTTGGATTATCACTAAAGAAATAAGAGTGTTCTTATTATCATTGTTCTTGTGAGTTCTCACGGATTCGAGAGAGAAAAGTTTCGGCTTTTCCCCTAACTCGTGCTCTACGCTTTCGGACGTTTTGTGTGGATTAGTTCCTGGTTTGTGGTTCTGTGATTGTTCGAACAGCGGGTCGGGGTTGTGGAAGCTTCGGATCGTCTCTCCCCAACACACGGGTCGCAACCACCCCGGCTGTTCTCAGCTAGTTATCCCTCGCCCCTTATCCTACGCCATGAAGATCGGGCCATCATCTTGACATGCTCCTTCTGTACTGAGTTCGAGCCTATCTTTTGTATCAGAGCCTCCGTTGACACAGTAGGATCAGTTATCCCTAAATTAGCCTTTCGATTCAATCGTAGTCCTTCATATATATATCATTGTTTTCAGCCCCATAGCCCACAAACCAAAAAAAAAAAAAAAACTAACCTTTGCATTAGTACTGTTACGTTAGTATTGTATTTCGAGCTCATAATCTGTTCACATCAATCTAGTTGCTGGTCAAAAAAATAAAAAGTGAAAGAAAGAAAGGTCACAAAAAAATAAAAAAAATAAATAAAAAAAAACAGATTGGAGTTCCTTGGTTTTGTTGCTACACCAACAATCTAGATATTGTCTTTTTTCCATCAGATTATTACTTATTTGCACATACTAGATTTCAGTACTATACCCTCCTTTGTTTTTAGCCTACCAAGCTCCACTGAAAAACAAAGTTAGTTCTTTCGACTCCTGTTGTTCAATCGCTTAATCACAAACAAAGAACTACTACTAGGCACAACCGCGGTCCTACGAGAAGGCATAAGAAATTTGGTAAGTAAGAGGTGAGATTTGTGTGAATCCACATATATAGACTTAATTTTTTTTTCTTCACATCCACTAATATGGTATGGTTCAGAGGGTAGTGGTCATGATGATGACCTTGCTGGTTCGCGCCACGCGGCAGATGCACCGGTCACACGGGCCGAATATGATGCATTGGTTAGTTACTTTCAGCGTGAGCTGCGAGTATCAATTATGTCAGTGCAGGAGGAGATGCAGAAGGTTATGCAAGACACCTTGCGAGAGACTCTTGACAGGACACTCGTAGAGGGCATTCCGGCCCGCGTTGGGCTTAATGACCGTCATGACCATCGTGACCCCGGTCATGTTGGTTATGGACAACAGTTGTTTCCACGCCGTGACAATGACTTCGGCAATGACGGTCGACCCCATGGTCACCGAAATAGAGAAGACCCGGATGGTATGGCGAAGATCAAGATGAGCATACCACCTTTCAGCGGCAAAGCAGATCCTGAAGTTTACTTGGAGTGGGAGGCGAGGTGTGATCAGATTTTCCGGATCCATGGGTTTTTTGATGAAAAAAGGGTAAACCTAGCTTCTCTTGAGTTTACTGATTATGCACTGACATGGTGGAACCAGTTACAGGAAGATAGGCTCTATGCGGGTAATGGCTATATTCGCACATGGGATGCTATGAAGGGGCTATGCGACACCGCTTTGTTCCACCACACTTCCAAAGGGATCTATATAACAGGCTACAACGGCTTGCTCAAGGCACAAGAACCGTTGACGAGTATTACAAGGAGATGGAGGTCCTAATGATCCGTACTAACCTACGAGAAAGTGCGGAGGCGAACATGTCGAGATTCTTGAACGGACTTAACCGTGATATTGCTGATCTTGTGGAGATGTTTCCCTACAGCACTCTACAAGAACTTGTGCATCAAGCAACGAAAGTGGAGCAACAGCAACGGCGTGGGGTCCGGAGTCCCACCATATCCAGTATTCCGCTACCCCCACTTGGCGCCGCCCTCAGGGTGCCCCAGGAGGTGGCACCAGTGCTAGACCCACCGCGACCACTTCTGCCACACACGATGGCCGCTCGTCAACTATGTCAGCTTCCTCTCCGGCCTCCCGCCCTAATGATCGGCGTCCCACCACCTTGGCTGCGCCAGCGGCGTCTTCTCGTAGCCGCGACATCGAGTGCTTCAAGTGCAAATGGAGAGGGCACATTGCTTCAGAGTGCCCTAGTAGGAGGACCTTGCTCATTAATGAGCAGGGCGAGTGGGAGTCCGAGAGCGATCCCGAAGATGATGGTGATGCAAATGATGAGGTAGCAGCTGAGGTTGATTGTGGCATTCAAGCTGATGTGGGAGATTGTTTTATTTCCCGCCGTGTGCTTAGCGTCAATGCTGTTGAAGAGGAGAAGGGATAGCGGCATAACATCTTCCACACTCGAGGCACCATTAAAAATAAGGTATGCAGGATTATTGTTGATAATGGTAGCTGTAATAACATTGCTAGTCTGGACTTGGTGGAAAGATTGGGGTTAAAGCAACGGTGTCACCCTAGTCCATACAAGATGCAGTGGCTCAATGATTGTGGTTCGTTGCGGGTTAACAACATTGTTACAATTCAGTTCTCCATTGGGAAGTATCATGATCAGGTGGAGTGTGATGTTGTCCCAATGCAAGCATGCCAATTGCTTTTGGGGCGCCCTTGGTTGTTTGATCGTGATGTTCAGATTAGCAGCCGTGCTAACCGGCTCACTTTTATGTACAAAGGAGAGAGCATCTCTTTGCTTACAATGACTCCGGAGGAAATATTGATGGATGACCTAAAAAAGAGAGAGAGGGAGAATGTCAAAAATATGAGTGAGAGCCCCCATCATAGTGAGAGAGTGAACCCACAGCCAAATAAAACCCCACAACCTAAATTAACCAAGCTTCGGGAGAAAGAGGGTTTAATGTTGATTGCTAGGAAGGGGGACATGAGGGCCTTGAGAGAACCCAATTGTATGTTCTTTGTTCTCCTATACAAAGACATTTTGCTAACCACTAATGATTTACCCTCTACTTTTCCTAGTGTTGCTTTGGATGTTTTGCAGGCCTATGAGGATGTGTTCCCTGATGAGGTACCACCTGGGCTACCACCAAAGCGAGGAATTGAGCATCAAATTGATTTGATACCTGTAGCTCCATTGCCTAACCGGCCACCTTACCGTACCAATCCGGAGGAGACAAAAGAAATCCAGCGTCAAGTTCAAGAACTTCTCGACAAAGGTTATGTAAGGGAAAGTCTCTCTCCTTGTGCAGTACCGGTTATTTTAGTTCCTAAGAAAGATGGTTCTTGGAGAATGTGTGTAGATTGTAGAGCCATTAATAATATAACTGTGAGGTATAGACATCCCATACCTAGACTTGATGATATGCTTGATGAACTTAGTGGTTCTGTTATCTTTTCCAAGATTGACTTGCATAGTGGTTACCACCAGATTTGAATGAAAGAGGGTGATGAGTGGAAAACAACATTTAAAACAAAATTTGGGTTATATTAATGGTTAGTCATGCCCTTTGGTTTAACGAATACACCTAGTACTTTCATGAGATTGATGAACCATGTGCTTAGAGCTTTCATTGGAGATTTTGTGGTAGTCTACTTTGATGATATCTTAATTGTCAGTAAGTCTTTGAATGATCATTTTAAGCATTTACGTGTTGTACTTGCTATCTTGAGAAAAGAACACTTATATGCTAACATTGCAAAGTGCAGTTTTTGCACCGACAAAGTAGTGTTTCTTGGTTTTGTTGTTTCATCTCAGGGTGTTGAGGTAGATGAAGGAAAGATCAACGCTGTACGTGAATGGGTACACCCCAAAACGTGAGCAAAGTGCGAAGCTTCCTAGGACTCGCGGGCTTCTACCGCCGGTTCGTGAAGGATTTCAGCACCATTGCCGCCCCAATCAATTAGTTGACGAAGAAAGAAGTTCCATTCAAATGGGGGGCAGCACAAGAAAGGGCATTTCAACAATTGAAGGACAAATTGACATCCGCACCACTACTAGCACTTCCTGACTTTGGTAAGACTTTTGAAATAGAATGTGATGCGAGTGGTGTAGGCATTGGTGGGGTACTCATGCAAGAAGGTAGGCCCATTGTTTATTTTAGTGAGAAGTTAAGTGGTCCACCTCTTAATTATTCTATTTATGATAAGGAGTTGTATGCGCTTGTTAGGGCTTTGGAAACTTGGCAACATTACTTATGGCCTAAAGAATTTGTGATACATTCTGACCATGAATCATTGAAGCATCTTAAGGGACAATTAAAATTAAACGGTAGACATGCAAAATGGAGTGAGTTCATAGAGTCTTTTCCTTACATTGTCAAGTACAAGAAAGGGAAAGATAACCTTGTAGCTGATGCATTGTTTAGGCGCCATGTCTTGTTGTCCCAACTAGATGCTAAAATTCAGGGTTTAGAGAGCATTAAGGAATTATACATTAAAGATTCATACTTTGCTTAACCCTACTCTAAATGTAGTGCAGGAAAAGGTTGGGAAAAGTTTCACTTGCATGATGGTTTCTTATTTCGAGCAAATAAATTGTGTATACCAGATTGCTCGGTTCGCTTATTGCTTTTGCAGGAAGCTCATGCAGGTGGTCTCATGCGCCACTTTGGTGCAAAAAAGACAGAGAACGTGCTGACCGATCACTTCTTTTGGCCAAAAATGAGGCGCGACGTTGAGCACTACGTGGAGCGATGCGAGATGTGCTATAAAACTAAGTCTCGTTTAAACCTTCATAGATTGTATACTCCTTTGCCTATTCCTAGTGTACCGTGGGAAGATATTTCTATGGATTTTGTTCTTGGATTACCACGGACTAAGAGGGGGAGGATTCTATATTTGTGGTTGTTGATAGGTTTAGCAAAATGGCTCATTTTATTCCATGTCATTAGAGCGATGATGCTTCACATGTTGCTGATTTGTTTTTCAGGGAAGTTGTGTGACTGCATGGTGTGCCTCGAACCATTGTTTTTGATCATGACACAAAGTTCTTGAGCTACTTCTGGAAAACATTGTGGGGAAAGCTAGGAACCAAGCTACTATTCTCTACTACATGCCACCCCCAGACGGATGGACAAACAGAAGTTGTGAACCGTACGCTGTCCATGTTATTGAGAGCAGTTGTAAAGGAAAATTTGAAGATGTGGGAGAAGTGTTTACCGCATGTCGAATTTGCATATAACAGGGCGATACATTCAACTACTAAATTTTGTCCATTTGAAATTGTATATGGTTTCAAACCTACTGCCCCTATAGATTTTTTTGCCTTTGCCTTTGCAGGAACAAGTCAATATGGATGCAAGAAAGCGTGCTGATTTTGTGAAGAAAATACATGAGAAAACGAAGGAGAACATCGGGAAAATGACTAGGCAGTACAAGAAGCGAGCGAACAAAGGCAGGAAGAAGGTCTTGTTTGAGCCGGGTGACCTAGTGTGGGTACATTTACGAAAAGAGCGCTTTCCGGAGCGGCGAAAGTGCAAGTTGCAACGACGAGGGGATGGACCGTTCTGGGTGCTTGCGAAGATCAATGACAATGCGTACACGATCGAGCTTCCTGGCGAGTATGGTGTTAGTGCTACTTTCAACGTTACAGACCTTTCCCCTTTCTTTGGTTCAACCGAGTCAAGGACGACTCCTTTTCAAGAGGGGGAGGATGATGAGGACATCACACCCATGGCTACTACACCACCATCTACACCACTTGTCGAAGATAATTCTTCACATCAAGGGCCAATTACACGAAGCCATGCTAAACAAATTCAAAACCAGGTAAACGCTAACTTGAGTTTATTATTACATCATCTTGATATGGTGGTTCTCCCAATTTGTTCTACTTTGATTGTACTTAGGTGCATCGGAAGTGAGGACATCAATCAAGACTCAGCCAAACAAGAGGATAGCAAGAGAGGAACATTTGAAGCTACGCCACATATGGGCCTCACACTCATGTGTGCAGCAAAGCAGGAGGAAACTGGGCTTATCTTCGCTGGACCATGCAAAACAGAGGGGGATGTGGTTTCCTTTAACGCCAAACCAGCCCAAGATGTTTCCTATTTCCACCAATCCAATATATGGAAAGAGAGAAAAACAAATTCCAATCTTCTAGGAAATCAAGAGAGCAATAAAAAGAAGGAGAACCAAATCAGCCAGGAAATAAAGGAAGCAATCAGAAGAAATGAAGTATTCCAAGTTTGAGAGATTACAACCTGCAATTTCCTCGCTACAGTAACCGCGTGGTCACTATTCCTATGTTTAGATTTATTTTATTAGTAAATTGTAATAAGAGACTTTTTCTTGCATCCTAAGTTTTAGTTGGCTATATATATAGCCTTGTATCTTCTCCTTTGACAAGGGACTTCTTTTGGATTACCACTAAAGAAATAAGAGTGTTCTTATTATCACTGTTCTTGTGAGTTCTCACGGATTCGCGAGAGAAAAGTTTCGGCTTTTCCCCTAACTCGTGCTCTACGCTTTCGGGCGTTTTGTGTGGATTAGTTCCTGGTTTGTGGTTCTGTGATTGTTCGAACAGCGGGTCGGGGTTCTGGAAGCTTCGGATCGTCTCTCCCCAACAAACGGGTCGCAACCACCCCGGCTGTTCTCAGCTAGTTATCCCTCGATCCTTGATCCTACGCAGTGAAGATCGGGCCATCATCTTGACATGCTCCTTCTGTACCGAGTTGGAGCCTATCAGAGGGTAGTCACCGTCTACACCTGCAAAGCTGTCACCCATAGCATCACCCCCATCTCCTCCCTCACCGCCACCTTCAACTACATCACCCATGAAACCGGCTGATAAGCTGTCGCCTACGGAGGATTGAGACCTATCATCTTGTCATGTTGCTTGTTTTTTTTGTGTCTTTCAAGTTTTATCTTTGTATATCAGTTAGCAAGGGCTCCTCCCTACTAAACTTATCTTTATTTTTACTTCCTGCGGCTTCTATTACTTTGGTATATTTTGGAGCTATGATGATATCTCTTGCTTCACAGATTTGAAAGAAGGATATACACTACCTGATATGTGCTCACATGATCTCATCATTTAACCAGGGAAGTTTTAGTTTACCTTTCTCTGTGCTCATTGGTATCATTTCTTATTTTTATTGAGCTTTATTGAGTATATAGAGGACAATGTACATTTTTAAGTGTGGAGATGGGTAGCTACCTATCTAATTATAGATTCATTGTAAATTTGTAAGTGTGGAGATAGGTAGCTAATAGATAGACTTGCTGACATTCATTACAAATCTTTATATGTAAGAGCATGTTTAGCAACCGCCGATGACGGCCTCGTTAGGAAATGTATTAATCTACTTTATTCATAGTGCACCATCTTAGCCCCAAATTTTTTTCAAATTGTTTTCAAATTTTGTGGCACTAGTTCAAGCTTCTAACCCTTCATAATCTAACCTAGGGGAAAAGTAAGAGAATAATAAATTAGTATATGCATAGTAGTTGTTAAAGTAATACAGATAGTGTTCCGCTACTTGTTGTGGTGAAGTAGTTTGAGGTTAAGGCTCCTAATCAGAGTGTCCCTCAATTTGAAAATTCACTCCTTAGCATGAGCACATCTAGGTAGGGTTGTAACCCTCTGAGTAGCTGGGTGTTCTGTTGCTTAAGTAGCATGTGAATCCTACAGAAAAGAGGACTTATACCCTACATTGATCTTTAGCACAAGAAAGTCAGTCCATTAGGGATGCCCTACCAGGAAAAAAAAACTTATATAGGACTTCTTGAACTTGTCCACCACTTATCCAATAGTAGGTTAGTCGTCTTGACCTTAGGAACCCAAGGATCTTCTAGAGTCCATTGAGGGTATGTTTGTCTTGCTAAGACTTTAGAACATGGCATGTGGAGTGAGGATGTTCATCTAGAGCTGCAATGAAACATAGCATAAGATTAATCTAAACCCTGGCGTAGAAATAGGAGAATGCACATTTTTTATGGTGAACATAGAATAGAGTAGGAACATTGATTCTATGGCCGGAGGTTGAACACTTATCATCTTTTGCTAATTCATTTTCTTTGCTTGAGGAAAAGCAAACCTTTAAGTGTGGAGATGTTTGATAAGTATTCAATTGAGAATAATATTTCACATGCTATTTTGATGAAATTTTAGCCTGCCGGTAGTTAAAAAATTTTATTTTGATAAATAGGGCACAATGACGATACATCGGGAGAAAGGAAGCTTTTGAGGAGAAATTGAGACTGAAATGAAGTAATCTTGAAGCAAACACAACTTCATACAGGCTCCTTTACGGCCCATATGAACCTAGGCAGCAAAATGGTCTCTGCATCAAGTCTCTGGGAACTGTATACAGCCTGTGTGGCCCAAACAAGGATCCATACAGGGTGTTATACGATCTGATCTACGGTCATATGAATGGACACGCATTTCATACGGGATCACGTATGACTCGTATGAACGCCCGTATGGCGTAACCTCCTATACTGCAGACCCAGGCAGGGGCAGACACATAAATAGAACACAAAAAACCCTAAATGGAGGTATAAATACGAAAGATTAGGGCTTGGAAAAGAAGGAACCAGCTGGGAGAGAAGTTAATCCTTGTATTAGGAACTCCATCTCCCAATGTTGGAGTGAGAAAGAAGGACATTGCATTGAAGAACAAATCAATAGAGCCGCCAACAGTGTATGTGACGGTGTTTCATATTATAGTTCTGTTGGTTTGTAATCTCTCTGTTTTGGATTGTTGTTCTCCATTTATTGGGAACAAATTTTGTAGGTACTTGGGTTTGATGAACCCTTGGATTATGCATTAATGTGATGTTGGCTTCTATGTTTGTTTGATTTGTTTAGATTTGTGAGTCTATTGGATGTTTTCATTGTTATGTTAATCCCTCTACGTTGCGAGAGGCTGGAGAGATTATCGTTGTCTATACGGGGGAAGAAGCGAACGCCTCTCTATGTGTAAACCTACTCCAATAGAGAAAATTGTGAATATTTTGAGAGATCGGGTACTACGTAGAGCGAGCCATTAATATGACTTATTCCCACAATCTTTCCAAGATATAGGTTTCCTGAACCGTAATACAATTGACGGAATTATGTATTGGTTGCCTCGAGAGAGGGATTTAATATACTTTAGGAACCCTTATCCCAAACCTTACCAATCATCAACATAGAAATCTCCATCTATCTTATAGAGTGAAATCCAAGGAGGAATCATTGCCCAAGTATCCCCTTTTCTTGATTGATTGTTATCAAGAATAATTCTCGTCTTCCATAGTTTTGGTTGCTAGTTTCTTCAATTATAAGTTTAGTTCACAATCACCCATTTTGGATCGACTAGATAATAGATTAATAGTTGGTACTAGTATTTTATTGTCTCCGAGAATTGATACCCAACTTTTCAAGAGTCCGCTCTATTACTTGATACGACCACTGCACTTGCGGGTTTCGTGCATTATTTTCCCAGGTTTCCTTGTCGAGATCTTCATTTGGATTGGTTTCTTCTAAAGCTTCCTCGACTTCCCCCTCAAGATACTTCCTTGCTTCTGCATCCACGCTTTGTTCCAAGTTTGTCTCAATGTCTTGTTGGGGCTCTTGATTTTCCACATCACATCCGTCTACATTATCTGTGCCCGTAGAATTAATCATGACTTGCTCGATGGGAGTTTCCTCGCAAACTACCACATGAGGTGTTTCATTCAAGTACCAGTGCATGAGTTGGTCCATTTTTTGTTTCAACTTGCACGTGTCTTCCATCAATGGTTCGAATTCTCTCATGCTCCTTTCATGACGGTAAGTGTAATACGCAAAGAGATTTTCTAGTGATGGTTCCACATAATATGACGCACCAAACTAGTTGTAATCCCTACCTATGGAAAGAAAAGACATTATCTATTTAACATAAAATATTCAATTAGGCACAAAAGATAATGAGAATCTAAAATTAGGGAATTTTTTTTAATTTTTTTTTTTGAATTTTTGAATTTAAAATTTTTTTTTAATTTTTTTTTTTGGATTTTTAGATTTTTAAGATAAAAAGATAAGATAAGATAAGATAAGTAGAATAACATATTCTAATGTTCCTAGCTTTGCCAATCCTCGGCAACGGCGTGAAAAAACTTGATACACACATAGGGTGCACGGTGACACTCCCGCAAGTGTACGGGGTCGATCTAGTAGTAAAGTATCCAAAGGTAGGATAGTCGAATCTAGTAAGACTGGTATACTAGTACTAACTATATTTCGCAATCTAACATAAAAGAAATATAAGAAGTGTTTGAGATTTCACAAATTAACCTAATAAAGAAACTAACGCGAACAATTGGTAGATTGTGGGTGGTCAAAGACGAAGCGCGGTACCTCGGATCACAATACCTCTAGGAATCACTTGCTAACGCTTGATTTCCTATTATTGGCTATATGTTACTAACTCTTAGGAAGTTCGACAATTGCACCATCTAGATATCACATTCGATCTCTCTGTATGCGAATCAAACTCAATTACATGTGCTTAGTTGTGTTCAAAACATGGTGAGATATGGGCTAATGCACTAATAGACACACAGATCATAACCATAAACACCTACGTGCTTTGCTACGATTAAACAAGTTATATGAGAAGGGCTCATGCAAACGAGCTACATAAATCAAGCAAAGACGTGTAAAGATAACTCATAACAATTAATAAAAGACAAACCACTAATAAAAGAAATTAAAGAACAAGTTATCCTAGGGTTCTGATCAAGGATAGCCCGAGTCAGACGATGCGGAGCTATCTGCATCGACCATACAAGCGTTGGTGTATTACGAGACGGCGGATCGACGTAAAGGTGGGAAGTGATTGAGTCGGCCCGTATTCGATTAGTTTTGAGTGCGGTTCGGTATTTTGGCCATAACTTTGGATACAAGCGTCGGATTGATGCATTCAACCCCAATTTGGAATGCTCGTCTCGATGCGCACTTGGTGTCAATCTTAATCCCCAAATTCAACTGTTTTCCCAGCCAAATCTTTGATTTTGCTATTTTTAGTAATATAGTAAATGCCAATTTGAGGCATGATTTGATTATGATTTTCTCTAGGATTTTGGCTGCCTATTTAGTTTAATTTGAATTTTGAAATTTTAATAATTTTGGACATTTGCTATTTCTGGGCAAATTTACCGATTTTGGAGGATAGTACGGTTTCGAGGCTATTAGTCCGGCTTGTGGACTAACTTTTTCTTTTGAGTATTGTTTAAATAAAATTTTAGTGAATTTCAGAGTTATTCTTTGGTTCCCTCCTAGTTCTTTGTCGTCTTTCTTGTGATCCCGTTTGTTCTGACGAGCCTAAGGATTAATCACTACCCCACCCGGCATTAGGTTCATGTGCCCCAGGCACCACAAAAGGCTTTAGCCTCACATACTTTAAGAACCCATAACAAAGATATTGGACAAGGACATAAGTGAAAACATGGGTCACTCCCTTGATCTATGTCTTCTCCGCCTTTGATCGTCTCCAAAACCCTCGTTGTTGCTCAGCAACCTACCGAAGACTGTCCACCAAAAGTCAATTTGGGCCCCCGCCTAAAGATGATCAATCTCTTGTTGTAATAGGGTTTATATAGGCTCCAAAATAACAATGTATGACCGTGTTTATTACTGGATAATCTTGGGGATTACTTCTTGATTAAGTTAATGCATTTTCGGATAACAGAAAGATGAACGGCCGAGTGCATCTTTTCTAAGTCTTTGTAGTTTTTATCAAATACTCGATCGGATGACTAATTCATCTCGGATTGACATGAAATTATAAGTGGGTGTATCTAACACCTTTTAATTTAATCTAAACAATGGATATTGGTTTTGGAGTCCTGGGTCACTTGAAATAAATTCACGACTTCTGTAGGGCTATCATAGATTTTTGCTTCAGGATGCACCGGCGTTTGGATCCAATACATGCCTATGCAAGTCTATAATGGCGTGATTTTATGTGTTTTAAAGTCAGAGAGGTGCATGGGAAGATGCACGCCATTACACATATGTGTCTAGGCTGTGCACATCTCTATAAAGCTCTTTTTCAGCGTGTTTCATCCTGATATGTCCTGTTTCTCGTTTCTTTCGCTCCCAGCACCTATTTTGCCAGCTCAATTACAAAACAAACCAGAAGGAGTGAAAATTAAAATAGAGAAATTGATGTGAGATAATTCAATAAGTGCATGTAAATACTATAGAAATATATGTAAAATTTTGTACTTATTAGTCGCCATAGACACTTCCTCTAACTTTCTCTTGTTGGTGAGAATCTCCTTCAGAAACTTGGCATACCTTGGCATCTTTGGGAGAGCTTCCACAAATGAGACATTGATGTGTAATGCCTTGAAATCCCCAAGAACTTTCCAAACTGCTCATCCTGATTGTCCTTCTTGGATTTTGCTTGGTAAGGTAGCTTTGGTTGGTATTCGCGTACCTTTAGAGCTTGCTTATCCTTACCCTTGCTCGAGTCCTTTGTAGTGTCTTATTTCTCCTCCTCAGGTTTCTCATTTTCTTTCCCCTCATATGTTGCAGCCTCTTGAGCCATGGCTTGAGGTGGAGGCAACTCAGTTCCTCTCCTGAGGATGATGGCCTTGACAGATTCCCTTAGGTTGACCTCTGTGTTACTAAGAAGGGTGCCCGGCGGTCGTCAGCCAGTGTCTTGATCAAACCAATCAAAGCAACTTGATGTTTTAGGTTCTACAAAGACTCTTGTTGGTTTCTCATCTTCTCTTCATTCATGACTTTTAAAGCATTCATCGGTGGTGCTAATAAGTTGTGCCATGATGCTCTCCAAATTCAAACTCTTCTTTTCTTTCTCGGGCGGCTGGAAGCCTGGTGGCTAGCTTTCCCGGGATTGACCTTGACCTTTTCCTGGGATGTTCCATAAAAAATATGGGTGACTCCTCCACCCGGGGTTATAGATGGAACTATGCATATTATTATGATATCTTTTCTGACCACCTACAAAGCCAACTTGCTCAACAGACCCTTCTGTAGATAGACACATGATATGTGACTGCTCCCCATATGCCTCGTAATTCATACCGATGGTTGCTATTGAATAGATATTCTATCCAATCGCTTGCTGATTGCATCCACCTTGGCTGCAAAGGTTGTTAGTATGTCCACTTCGTAGATTCTTGCGGCTCAATTAGCTTTGTTTGTGTTCCTGTTGGCGTTCCACCGATATCCATTGGTCGCCATCTCTTCAATTAGTGTCTGGGCTGCTTCGGATTGCTTGTTTCATAGAGAACCGCCACCTGCTGCGTCTAATATCTGTTTGGATGCTATGTTAAAACCATTATATAAGATCTGGACTTGTATCTAGCCCACTATTCCATGTTTTGGGTCCTTCCTAAGCAGCTCCTTATATCTCTCCAATGTATCATAAAGTCTTTCTGACTCCAGCTGTATATAGAAGGAGATGTTTGTCTGGTGTTTTGTGATCTTGTCTAGTGGGAAATACTGCATGAGAAGCTTTTCAGCCAATTGAGCCCACGAGGTGATGGAACCCTAAGGTAGTGAATTCAACCATTGTTTGGCTCTGCCTTTGACTGAGAAGGGAAGCAGTTTGAGGCAAATTGCGTCCTCGGGAACTCCTCCTTCTTTGATCTTGCTATATATCTCAAAGATGTTTGCTAGATGCGCGTACGCTTCCACATCTTGGAAACCATCAAACTGACATGTCTGCTAAACCATCTAGATAACGTTAGGTTTCAGCTCGAAGTTGACTACCATGATTGGAGGTGGGTTGATGCATGACCCAATCCAATCGAGATTTGGCCTTGCAAAATCGAAGATAGACTGGGTTGGTGTTGCCATTGATTCTAGTTGATTTACTTCTGTACTGCTCTCCACAAGTGCGATTTGTTCAAGAGTGATTTTCCTAATCTTCTTGCAAAGTTTACGTTCAAACACTGGATTTGGTGCTTCTATTGGCTGGGAAGAACTTTTGGTCATACACCAATTCCTGCAACAGAGGAAAGAGAGTCAATGATCAGATCTAAAAATGAAAAAGAAAAGTAATTGACTAAACTAATCCTGATTTGACTGGAGAACAGAATCCTAATGTTCCTAGAATTGCCATCCCCTGGCAATGGCGCCGAAAACTTGATATGCTATTGACACTGGGCGGGGTAGTGATTAACCCGCGGGCTAGCCGGATCCAAAGGGGATCGCAAGGAAGACGACAAAGAACCAAGATAACCAGAGAAATAACTCTAAAATTCAATTAAATTTCATTCAAACAAGACTCAACGATAAAACTAGTCTACAGGTCGGACTTATATAGCCATGAAACCTTATAATCTTACTAAATTTGGCATTTTGTCAAAATTAGCAAAATTCTGAAATTATTCTAAAAAGGCAGTCAAAATCCTAGAGAAAATAGGAATCAAATCATGCCTCAAATCAACATTTGAATTATTATTAAAAATAATCAAACTAAAAAGGCAACCAAAATCGGAATCAAATCATGCCTCAAAACGGTATTTGAATTATTACTAAAAATACCGATCCACATCCAAAAATGTCCCAACACAAAACTGGCTCGATCACTTACCACCGCCTTTACGTCGATCAGCCTTTTCGTAATATGTTAATGCTTGCATGGTCGAGTCAGATTGCTTTGCACCGTTTGACTCGGGTTCATCCGACTCAGGCTCTCCTGCATCAGCTATGCTCGCCCGCAAGTGCACGAGGTCACTTAAGTAGTAAAGTACCTTGAGGGTAGGATAGTCGAATCGACAAGGAATGAAAGAGCTAGTAATAAGTTATCTTCTATTATCTATCCTAAAATAGTTTTGGTGTTTTTCTGATCCTAACTATGCAATCTAAAGGAGAACTAAAGCTAAAGTGACAGTTGGCAAATATAGGGTTTTATCAATTAGGAGGACATAGCACCCCGGATCTTTATCCGGTAAGAATCCCTTCCTCGACTCAATTCCTAATACTGGCTATCTAGTTGATGTATTATGGAGCCGTGAGGAACCATAAAATCGTTTGTTCCCGATCTCTCAACAACCAAACCCTAGTCCCATAAATCGACATTACCATACGACTGCATTATGCTAACAATTAGCATGAGTTCTGGGGTTCATACTATTAGGTTTTACCTTAATCCGTAGAGTGTGTTATGAAATCATTGTGATCGCCAAATCTCTCGCCGTGCGGGCACCCCCTATTATCTATGCTCGGATCTAGCTTGACCGAGATCTCCCTTCATGCATCAACAACTCTAATTATGTAATCGGTGCTTTTTCAGTAACAAACCACAAACATTAAGCATACATAGATAATCACGGGAATAATCAAGAAGAAAAGCCTAGTATTAAATAAAGAAAAAGAGTCACAAGTTCATCTAAGGGTTCAAGGACCCGAGGCACCTCAATGGTTTAGCCTCTCATACTATGGGAAGCCCTAACAAGATCTAAAAAAGGAAGACATAATAAAATAAATGAAACTCCATTGCTTGATGTCTCCTCCGCTTTTAATCTCTTCTCCGAAACCCTAGCCAACGGCTAAAGAACCCTTGGAAGTTGATCCACCAAAAGTCCCCCTCAAATTATTTGCTTTTTCATTTTCTATTTTTACTTTTTTTTCAAAATAATAAGAAAATATTATCACTTCTCTAATGGTTAAACTAACTGGAGTCCAAACCTGATCAGAACAGTGACAACAAAGTTATGGTTTATGCTCAAAATTTTCTTGAGGTGTCGAGTAAAGGTAAGAGGAAATATATATATATATATATATATATATATATATATATATATATATATATATATATATATATATGTATTTGAAAAACTTTGACACCTAATACTAATGTCAACCTAAATTCAAAGAGGACTCCCAATCATTAACTATCATCGATAATCTTAAATCAGCACTCATCATAAGCAATATAAGTATTGAGTTATATAGCAGAACTAACCCCTCAACCACACTTAAATTGTATATTGTCCCCTATGTACCAAGTATACGAAAAGAAATTAATGACATAAAAAAACAAAAATAGGAAAAGTGCTAGTGGAACTTTACTGAATGTATGGCATGTAACTGCTCTCATCGTGTGGGTACGTGTCTAAGTTTGAAACAATAGAATTCAAATCACTTGAAAATACTGAAGACATGAAGGTGAAGCTCAAGCACTATATAGAGTAGGTGAATTCTAAGATGGGGTTACCCCCAAGTAAGATACCTTGGGGGGTTGTGACCGGTTTTGGCCGGTCATAAAAAATTTAGTGCAAAATCTCTAAATAAAAAGGCTTGCTTCCACTCTCTCTTCCTTCCTAGTTTTTCTTGGTTGAAATTCTTGAGATCTCTCCGGCGAGGTCCTCGCTTGTGACGCCTTCGTTGCTGGAGAAGCCAAAACATACACCTCTACTTTGCCCTTCCCATTTAGATCTCCCCTGCGAGGTAACATGGAGCACTGTAATGGCTTCACTGCTGAAGAAGCCATCACATACGCCTTTGCTCGGTCTTTTCCCATTGGATCTCCCTAACCAGGTCTTCTGGTGCGACGTGATGGCTTCGTTGCTGGAGAATCCAACCCAAATTTGCGAAGAAGAAGAGGGCTGCTTCCACCCCAGGCCATGGCGGAGATACCCTGATCTCACTCTTCACAGAGCTCTTTCTTATCTCCCGGATCCGGGATGAAGGCCATGGTGGAGATCTCCCGAGCGAGCTCGTGCACCGTGATGGCTTCATTGCTTGAGAAGCCAACCCAAATCTGCAAAGAAGAAGAGGGCTGCTTTTACCCCAGGCCATGGCGGAGATACCTTGATCTCACTCTTCACAGAGCTCTTTCTTGTCTCCCAGATCTGGGATAAAGGCCATGGTGAAGATCTCCCCGGCGTGCTCCTGTTCTCTTCTTTTCCATTCCCATTACTGATGATGTTAAAGACTCCCCGACGAGCTCTTGCAAACCCCTGCATCATTGTCAGCAAATGGATCCAAATTTTTACATGGAGCACTATAATGGCTTCACTGCTGAAGAAGCCATCACATACGCCTTTGCTCATTCTTTCCCCGTTGGATCTCCCCAGCAAGGTCTTCTTGTGCGCCATGATGGCTTTGTTGCTGGAGAAGCCAACGCAAATCTGTGAAGAAGAAGAGGGCTACTTCTACCCCAGGCCATGGCGGAGATCCCTGATCTCACTCTTCACAGAGCTCTTTCTTGTCTCCCAGATCTGGGATGAAGGTCATGGTGGAGATCTCCCCGGCGAGCTCCTATTCTCTTCTTTTACATTCCCATTACTCATGATGTTCAAGACTCCATGGTGAGCTCTTGCAAACCCATGCATCGTTGTCAGCAAATGGATCTGAATTTTAAAATGGAGCTCGACCACTCATCGATGGCAACGACGTCGTCGGACTCGTCCTCGAGAGACGGCGGCACACTTGCAGTTGTAGATGAGGCCCTTCGCAATTTATCCGAGCACTTTGCCACCATTCTCCTCTCACCGGACCACGCCAACGCCTTCTTGATCATCATCAAAGCCTATTTCCAGCTCCAGATCCCTGCCCACCGCTGTGTGCTCGCCGCGCGCAGACCCTTTTTTCAAGCGTCACTTCTCCACAATCCCCAAAGAAACGAGGATAAAAATGCAAGATCTAGTGAGTGGATTCAACGTGGGGTTTGATTCTTTGGGTGTGGTGCTCGGCTACCTTTATAGTGGCCTTATCGGGCCCCGCTGATGAGGGGTGCTCACACCTTTGGTGCAAGCTCGTAGTAGATTTCGATCTTGGGGTTCTCTGTACATCATTGAAGTTTGAGATCTTTAAGCTCATGAGCATGTATCATGTGGGTGCTTTTCGAGTTTTAGTTACATTCTCAAGTATAAGACTTTCAAAGTGTTTTGAGAGATGGGTTTTGTTCAAAATATATTTTTGAAGTGTTTTTTGGTGGTTTTCAGTAATTGGGTTTATTGAATATGGTTTTTTTTTTCTTTATGATTGTGTATATCACTACTCAGGAGGAATGAAAAGGTTTTTCAGTTGTGTTTTTGTCGGAAATGTATTGCTTGATATTTGAGGACAGAAAGTGTATTGCTATATTATTGTATGACCTTCCTTTTCGTGAGTGTTTTATATGTGTCTTAACTCTAATGTATGTTCGGTTTCTAATTCAGGTTTTGTGTTGGTATATTTCTTCCGTGTAGTTTTGCGAGATTTCCTTTGATTTAAAGTTGCTTTTTGAGAGATGGATTTACTTCAAAATTGCTTTTTAAATTATTTCTTCTAAAAGGCCTTATGAGGTTATCGAGCTTTTATTGGAAATGTATTGCTTGACATACTTTGGTTGGCCTTTTTGGTAAGTGTTTGATTGGCCTTTGAGGGGTTATTTTGTGAGATTGAAGTAATTTTTGATGGTTTTCAACAGTGGGGTTTCTCAAAATTACCTTTTTGATTATTGGTTAGGGGTTTTGATCCATGAGTGTGCATTACAAATGTATTTGGTGGTGTATACCTTTGATTGGCCTTGTTGGTTAGTGTTTGATCCTTTTTTTATTATTGATTGTCAGAGTATTTATCAGCTATAAGTTGCATTTATTTTTCTTTGTTTTGTGCCTCTAATTTTATATTTAGTAAAAATTAATCATTGATTGTTATAGACATGAATTTTTAGCTGTAAGGTTAGCCTTAATTAGTATGAAAGAGCATTGTCACACAGTTAGATTTGATTGACTTTGGATAAACTTCTCTCATTTATGACTTACAACTTCCATATATTGGAGGGCATATCATCAATCTAACTTTCTAACTGCAGCAGCGCCTCATCGAAATGCACAAGCATGTAGAAATAGACGACGTTCTGCTGATTTTCCCTGTAATTATCAAGTGCAATGATTCTTCCGAGAGATTGTTTACCAAGTGTATTAGGACTATGGCTAATTTGAATATTGATATCGTCACGCCTGAGAAAGCATTGCCTCAAGATATTGTTAAAAAAGTGGAGCTGTGACCGAATACAGAGTCTCTTGGACCTCAAAGTGCTGGTTTTCCCAATGCCCCTGCGAGGAAAATATATAGTGCTCTTGATATCTATGGTTTTGAATTAGTTAAATTGCTACTTTTGGAGGGTAACTGGATGATACTTAGGCACTACATTATGTTGTATCTTACTGTGATTAAAAGTTTGTGGTGAAGGTTTTAGAATGGGAAGGTAGTTGTTTATCGTAGAAACACCAAGGGTTGCATTGTGCTTCACTGTGTTGCTATTGGTAAAGAACCTCAAATTCTCATGTATGTTTTAACCAAGGGAGCTCGAAAATTTGAAGTTACCCGATGGAAGGAATGCACTACAGATTTGAAGATACTTGTCAAACATTTGGATTGTAAGAAGCCCAATGATTAAGTGAAGGCCTCTGCTAAAGACCTTTTGTTTCTTATTCAATAGCTGGTGATGATTTTGCATGGTGGCAGACTTTGAGTATAGGGGTAAGAATCCTTTCAGTTTTACTGCAGCCACAAATTATTGAGCTTTGCATCATAATAATCTTGAATATATTTTTCTTTAAGATATTGTTATTTTTGAATATATATTTTATTTTATTAAATAACTTTATGATATTTTCTTGTGTCTGATTGAGAATGAAAATCACTTCCAATTGTTGGTGAACATATCGTCAAAGTGTCAATGTATATTTCTTCCAACACAAGCATGTTGTTCCCAGTGCTTGATAATTTCAGTTGTTCATTTTTTGATGTAGTTTTATCTGCAAAGATCTTTTTCCCATCAGAAGCTGATTGTAATGGCAATCGCTTAAAAGGTTGGTATTTCGGAACTCTTTGCATCGAGAATTCTGAGTGAAAATGAAGAACAATAGCTATTACAGAAGGAAGCTTTATAAAGAATAGGTACCCTTGAATTTTGATTATCCTCGTTTTGCTTAGTTATCATTTGTGAATTAAAATCTTTCCAGTCTCTTATATGAATATATACACAAACAAGAAAACTGATGTATTGTTTCTCATCTCTTAGTGATTCTTTATTTGAAGTTAGCTATCCTTTCCAATATTATGTTATTTTTTATCTCTTATATTGAGAAATCGGTCAATTAAACCCACTGAAAAACCAACACCTGTAGTTGGCTTCGGACAAAGAGGCAAATGGGCCCGTCTGAATCTAGGTGGGCCTGTTTGCTTCTCTGTTAGCTTGCAGATGACCCCTCCTGGATCTGGGCGGGATTGTCAAGCTCACTGTTGGCTTGTAGACAAGCTTGTCTGAACGTAAACAAGCTTGTTTACTTCTCTGTTTTCTGCAGAATGAGCACCTATTCCTGGATCTTCTCTTCCCCTTTTTCTTGTGTACAAAATAGGTAAACAATCAAAACTAACAAGATAATAATCAAAGACACACACAATTTTAGCGTAGAAACCCCTTCCAATCGAGCGAAAAAACCACGGGACTCCATAGAGCCTCTTAAACCCTTTCAACTATATTGATTTGGTCTTCTCTAGCTAACTAGAGGAATACAAACAAAGGAGCATCAAACATACAAGAGAAATAAGCTTTCTCAAGCTACACATGCCATCACATACATAGATGACGATATCAACAATGAGGAGAGAGAGAGCAAGTAGAGAGCAAGTAGAGATCAAACCCTACAACTTTGGAGAGACTCTCACAAGGAACCCTTCACCCCAATCTTGAGCGAAGTTTGGCACCGATTTGCCTATCTTCTTGCAAACACTAGCTTCTCCTTATTCTTCTCCTCTCTTCTTGTATGAATGTCTTCAAACCCTAGCTTTCACAATGCCACAGCAAATTCTTAATATCTCACTAGTTGAATGAGTCCTCCAACTTGTGGTTTAACCTAACCACATAACTCTCTTAATATGGTAGAGGCCCACATCGAGGAACTCGAGTCAAGCCCAAATGGGGCTGACCCAACCCAACATATATGTATACATATGCAACAAGAGGACTGATGTATTATTTTTTATCTCATGGTGATGACCTTGTAGTTGAGTAGCCATGCTTTGTCAGCATGGTAATGTGTGTACCATATTTTGTCTTTTTGATCTTCTATAGACAAACAAGAATGTTATTGTATTGTTTCTCATCTCCTAGTTATCTTTCACAAACAGGAGCACTGATGTATTGTCTCTCATCTCTTTAATGTAATTAGTTATTCTCTATTAACATTGTGAATTTTCTACCATTTATTTTCATTTTATATGCAAACAAGATCATTGACATATTGTCTCTAGTCTCATAGTGATCTTCTTGAAATTGCAGAGCTTTTTTTTGTTTAAAAAAATAAACAAAATGTTGTGAAATTCATACCATTGTTTTCTTTTTCATATCATAGCAATTGTCTTGAAACAAATTGACAATTATTAGTTAGCAATGGAAATTCATGCCATTTATTTTCTTTTCAATCTCTTATAAGTTATATGAATACATACTCAGGAAAAAGAGCACTGAAAATAAGTTGTTATTCTCAATTAGCATTTTGTAATTCATAATGGTTTATTGATGAATCTCTAAATTCTCTCTGTTTACAGTCGATCTTGGTTCAAATTATTTCCCACTATGCTCAGTGGTTCTTTTCGTTATTTCAAAGCCATTATATGAGGACACATAAGCCTAGGATCGCAAGCACCGAAAGAAAGTTGATAAACGATGATATATACATATACAGTTGTGAAATTTGTTCCATATCTGAACTTGTTTACCTTTTGTATTTTTTTAAGGTTTGATCTTTGAGAGTGCATAGGACTGAAACGAAATTCAAAGTTAACTTACGTAGATGTTTGATACTTCAATTTGATGCAAATATCTAATTTTAGTTGTTTTTGTAACATACATAATTTTTTTTTTTTGGTGCGTTCTAAGGTACCTTGCTACAGTAATTACCTTTGTGTAAAAGGTTATACAAATTGTGCGCAGCACTATAGCAATTGTGTGCAATGGGCACTGTAGCAATTTGTGTGCAGCAGCACTATAATAATTGTGTGCAAGTGTATATAAATTGTCTGCTAAGTACGAATAATGTAAAACCCGCCCCGAAATAAATAAAGATTTATTTTCTGAATTATTAAATGACAATTTAATATGGTTAGCGGTGAAATTTTGGGAAAAATCATAAGGTCTAATTAATCCCGATTAATTATGTGTTAATTAATCCAGATTAATTATGTACTAATTAATCCAGATTAATTATTGAGAAAAGAAACTAAACAAATATTCAAATCCCGGGAAAGGTGGATCTGGTCGAGGACTGAGACAGCCCCGTGATGCCACAATATGCCTGTGACGAAGGATTTGACTAAAAGCCGATATTCTTGGATCTGGTCTGACGAGAGACATACCCCGTGACATTACAGTGCACCCGTGCCACTGAGACCATTGACCTGAGATTCACGGATCTGGGTCGTGCACTAGGACGGGAGAATCAGGGCAGTAGATGATGCGTTCTAACCGCAAGTGTACGGGTCGGATCAAGTAGTAAAGTGGACTATTGAGAAGTCGGGTATCGAACCTCAGGGAGAAAGAACGTACTAGTAGTAGCTATTTGTCTATTATCTAGTCAATCAAATTGAGTTGAAGATACTAAACCTAATTCTAAAGCTAACAATGCAAATTAACAAGTAAAATCGACCTTGAAGATAATCAAATGATGAAGGAGAAACTTGGGTGATTGAATACCCTTTGGATTTCCTTAGATATGGATAATGCTCTCTATGTTGACTCTTGGTGAATCTTTGGCCAAGGGTTCCTAATGTGATTTCATCCCCTCACTCGAGGGTGATTACTCAACCTAGTGCCCTTACTAGTTAAGTTCTAGAGAACCTATCTCTTGGAAAGGCTAAGGGAATAGGACATCTAAAGGAGTTGCTCGCCTTAGTACCCGGGCTCCCGGTGTACTCCTAGCCCTCTCTATTGAAGTTTGTCTACACATGGGGAGGCGCTCGCATTTTCCCCCATATGGACTATAGAAACCTCTCCGGGCTCTCGCAACGTAGAGAGGTTAATACTATCACCATACATAACATTCAATAGACTACAATGCATTCAACCAAGCAATCAACATAGAAGAGACAATATCAATTAACCATAATCCAAAGGTCATCAACACCCAAGTATCAAGAGTTTAGCTCTCCATCAACGGAGAGTAACAATCAATACTAAAAGAGAAATCAAACATAGAGTTCATGAGATAAAACCCCTTAATGATGACTGTTGGTGGATCTCTTGCTTCTCTCTAGCCCCTTCTTCTTCTTCTTGAGCCCTCTTGATGGGGGAACTCCTCAAACCCTTTTCTCCTTGGTGATGGAGAAGATGATGATAGCTTCCTCCCTCTTGATGCTTTGGCTCCAATCCCCTCCAAGATGACCCAAAACCCTTATTAGCATTTCTATTTATACCCCCCTCAAGGGTTTTGGGTGTATTTTCTGACTTTACCCTCGATTCGGCCGAAATCACAGCTGCAGTTTTACGATATACGACCCAGTATATGTTCCATACGACCCCGTACGGCCCCGTATACGGACACCCATACGGAGTACCATACGGGGTCGTATACTTCTCAGGTCCTCGTGTACAGGGTTCTGTCAGTCAGTTCATGTGTCTGTATAAATCTTCAGGTCCATACGGGTCCATATGGGACTCCGTATGGACTGTCCTTTTGCCCGGTTTCGCTTACTTTGGCCCGCATTCTCTTGAAAACGCTTCCTTTCTCTTGGGATCTCTATTTTCTGCCCTGTTTACAAAAACAAAGCCATTTTGAGCACAAGCGGGCAAACATTCCTCCAAAACATAAGATAATATGCATGAATTTCATATATAGATGATGCTCATTTGAACACTTATCACACATCTCCACACTTAAAGGTTTGCTTGTCCTCAAGCAAAGAAAAGAAATCAAGAAAAGAAGATAAGTGTTCAACCTTGGGCTCTACACACTATACATGAATTCTAGTCTAATAGCACCACCTCATTGTAATTTCCTATCTCCACACCAGGGCTTAGATTGATCCTGGAACTCTTCCGATAAAATCCTAGACAAAGCTTGTTCACTCCACATGCCATGTTCTAAAGTCTTAATAAGGCAACCATGCTCTCAGTGGACTCTAGAAAGTCCTTGGGGCCCTAAGATCAAAGGAGTTACTTCCCTATTAGATGAACGGTGGACAAACAGAACAATAGTTTTTTTTTTTGACAAAATATTCGGGTAGGGCATCTCTATTAGATCCGACTTTCCCAAACTGAAGATCAGGGTAGAGTGTAGTCCCCCCTTTTTGCAGAGGAATCATGCTGATTAGGCACCCGAGTCCTTGCTACTTAGGTGGTTACAACTCTACCCGTAGATGTTCATGCTAAATGGTGATTTTTCGAAATGAAGAACACTCTGGTTAGGAGCCGGAACTCCAAACTAGTTCATCACCAAAAGCAGCGGAACACTATCTTTATTGACTTAATTGATGTGCTAAACTACTTTATTTTCATTGTATTTTTACACTACGTGTATTATGAGGGGTTAACAAATTTGAACTAGTGCCACGAAATTTCTTGGAGCCATTGAAAAACAATGCTTAGCTAGTCAAGTCGAAAGAACATGGAAATAGGTTATCTATTGTTTTTCACAATCATAATTGTCACAAAGATGACCTCTACATGCCTATGGTGTTTCGATTGGAAGCATTTCAAATCACAAATGGTTCTTGGAAAAGAAATTCATGTCACATTTATCTATCGCCAAGGTTGTCATGCATATCACGCATAATTATCACAAAAATATCTACAATAAATGATCATGATAGCTACCTATCTCCACACTTAAAAGTTTACAATATCCTTAAAAGGGGCTAGGTAGCCACCCACCCCACTCTAAAAGTTTGCATTGTCCTCAATGCAAGAAATTAAATTCAGCGCAAGAAATTAGTGGAGAAAGGTGAACGAAACTCCCCTAAATATAGTTGCCGAGAGTTGTTTGTAGGAGCGGGGGACTGCTTTGATTATCGAGGGTCGTGGATCCAATGTTGACTCTGCGAACAGAGAGAGAAGAATCAAATTCAATAGCATGCAAAACAAGATAATCCACATAGCAAAAGCAAGACATAGGGTAGCAGGGCGATGCCCTTGCTCAATGTATCATGATGCGCAAAGGTAAATAAAATAACACGTGCAGATAACAAAGTTCCATATAAAGAGAAATGAAATATAGAAGTAGTGCATCGTGTCCGTCTTTGGTTCATTGTCTCACTGTGCCGAGGCGGAGGAGGTGCAAATGCGGCGTGTCCACGAATAAAGAGGGAGAGCTCGGAAAACTGCTCTCCGAGCCGTCGCTGCTCTGCTAAGATCGTGTTCTGGACAGCTCTCATCTCGGTCATCTGCTCCTCCAACCTCGCGTATCGGCTCACGGATCTGAGAGGATCCACGAGTCTTTGGGGGTAGGCTGCTTGGCTGAAGGGTCGGCCCCATCGGAATCATCAGAGTCAGATCCCTCCTCCTCAGAGCTATCTGAGACATGGCCAACCAAAGTATAACGTCCGCCGACTCGCCGCACCAATCCAATCTGTGCGAGGAGTGTTATGTCCAGTGGGGATACCAACTGTTGGTGTTGATCCCCCTCCAACTTGGCCTTGAGACCCATGCCCATGATAAGCCGTGTGATGTTGGGTCCGGCATGGATATCGGTGAGTCGGGTGTTCTGCCATTGATGCGCCAAGTAGTCTGCGAGTACATATCCCAGGTGGATCGGTACTCGCTCGATGAGGCTGTAGAGAAATAAGCAATCAGTGACTATGACGACTCCACAATTGTCACTACGAGTTGCGATGGTGCGGCTGATGAGTGCATGTAGGTAACGGTACACCGGGTCTGTCATGAAGGACTCCTTGTGACTGTCATGGCGCCCGCCCAGCTGAATTCAGAAGCTCGCAGAAGAAATGGTGCGCTCGCGGAAGGCCGTGAGTAGCTCGACGTACTCTCGTGTGAATGTGTAATCACGATCATATAGCCCTGCATGCTGAATCGAGTGTAGCTCATCGCCCTCTGTCGCCCGAAAAGCTGGAAGGTAATGGCGGTGCGGTTATGCTCTCCAACCGCACTCCTGCAGGCCTCGAAAGAGCTCAGCACCTCCATGGTCGGGCGGCGGAATACCTCATGGCTAAGGGAGAAGATCTTGTCCCAGCCGCAGAAGGATATCATCTCTCGGACTCGGTCGACGATGTTAAGTTGGATGAGCGTGCCGGTCGAGAAAACTTTAATGGCACACATAATCAAGATGGTCTCGAAGATAATAACTAGAGCCGCGTATACGGAAAATAAAATTTTGTGTGCGAGCTTTCACAAAGTTTGTGCAAGGCTTCACAAGTTGTGTGTGGCAGCGCGCCCATCGAAGGAACTTTAATCGGCTACACAATTAAGAAGGTCTCGCACACAATATCTAGTTACGCGCATTGGTGTGCGAGCAGTCACAAATTGTGTGCCAGGCTTCACAAGTTGTGTGCGCAGCGCGCCCTTCGAGGAAACATTAATTTTGCACACATTCAACAAGGTCTTGCCCACAATATCTTGGTGCACGAACACGGAAAATAAATTTTTGTATGCGAGCCATCATAAATTGTCTGCAAGACTTCACAAGTTGTGTTCGGCAGCGCTTCAATCGAGGAAACCTTAATCGATCCCACAATAGAGAAGGTGTCGTAGACAATATCTATCCGCGCGCACACGGAAAATAAAATTTTGTGTCCGAGCCTTCACAAATTGTGTGCGAGGCAACACAAGTTGTGTACGGCAGCGCGCCCACCGAGGAAATTTTAAATACGCACACAATCAAGGAGGTCTTGAACACAATATCTAGTTACGCGCACATGAAAAATAAAATTTTGCATGCGAGCCTTCACAAATTGTGCGCAAGGCTTCACGAGTTATGTGCGGCAAGACGCCCATCGAGGAAACTTTAATCGCGCACACAATCAATAAGGTCTCGCAGATAATATCTAGCTACGCGAGCACGGAAAATAAAATTTTGTATGCGATACTTCACCAATTGTGTGCGAGGCTTCACAAGTTGTGTGCGGCAGCGCGCCCATCGAATAAACTTTAATCGCGCACACAAGCAAGAAGGTCTCGCACACCATATCTAGTTACGTGCACACGAAAAATAAAGTTTTGTGTGCGAGACTTCACAAGTTGTCTACGGCAGCGCGCACATCGAGGAAACTTTAATCGCGCACAAAATCAAGAATGTCTCGCAAACAATATCTATGTTCCCGCACACGGAAAATAAAATTTTGTGTGAGAGCCTTCACAAATTGTGTGCGAGGCATCACAAGTTGTGTCCGTCAGCGTGCCCATCGAGGAAACATTAATCGAGCACACAATCAACAAGGACTTGCACACGATATCTAGTTACGCCCATTGGTGTGCGAGCCTTCACAAATTGTGTGCGAGGCTTCACAAGTTGTATCCGGCAGCCCGCCCTTCGAGGAAACTTTAATCGCGCACACAATCAAGAAGGTCTCGCACACAACATCTAGGTATGCGCACACGGAAAATAAAACTTTGTGTGCTAGCCTTCATAGATTGTGTGCGAGGCTTCACAAGTTGTGTGTGGCAACGCGCCCATCGAGGAAACTTTAATTTCGAACACAGTCAAGATGGTCTCCCACAAAATTTCTAGTTGTGTGCACGTGAAAAATTAAATTTTTTGTGCGAGCGTTCACAAATTGTTTGCGAGGCTTCACAAGTTCTGTGCGGTACCAGCGCATCGAGGAAACATTAATCGCGCACACAATCAAGAAGGTCTCGCACACAATATCTTGGTGCGCGCACATAGAAAATAAAATTTTGTGTGCGAGCCTTCACAAATTTTGTGCGAGGCTTCACAAGTTGTATGCGGCAGCGCTCATCGAGGAAACTTTAATCTTGCACATAATCGAGAAGGTCTTGCACATAATATCTAAGTGCGCGCACACGGAAAATAAAATTTTGATTGCGATCCTTTACTGATTGTGTGCAAGGCATCCCAAGTTGTGTTGGGCAGCGCCCCATTGAGGAAATTTTAATCTCGCACACAATATCTAGGTGCGCGCACACGGAAAATAAAATTTTGTGTGCGAGCCTTCACAAATTGTGTGTGAGGCTTCACAAGTTGTGTGCGGCAGTGCCCCCATCGAAGAAACTTTAATCGCGCACACATTGAAGAAGGTCTGGCACACAATATCTAGGGGCGAATACACGAAAAATTAAATTTCGTATGTGATCCTTCACAAATTATGTGTGAGGCTTCACAAGTTGTGTGCGGCAGCGCGCCCAATGAAGAATCTTTAATTTCGCACACAATCAAGATGGTCTCTCACACAATATCTAGTTGTGTGCACACAAAAAATTAAATTTTGTGTGCGATCCTTCACAGATTGTGTGCGAGGTTTCACAAGTTGTGTGCAGGAGCGCGCCCATCGAGAAAACTTTAATCTCGTACACAATCAAGAAGGTCTCGCATAGAATATCTAGGTGCTCGCACGCGGAAAATAAATTCTATGTGCGAGCCTTCACAAATTGTGTGCGAGGCTTCCCAAGTTGTGTGCGGCAGCGCGCCCTCGAGGAAACTTTAATCAAGTACACAATTAAGAAGGTATCGCAGATGATATCTAGGTACGCACATACGGAAAATAAAATTTTGTGTGCGATAATTCACAAATTGTGTGTGAGGTTTCACAAATTGTGTGCGACAGCGCGCCTATCGAGGAAACTTTAAATTTGCACACAATCAAGATGGTCTGCCACACAATATCTAATTCTGCGCACATGAAAAACTAAATTTTGTGTGCGAGCCTTCACAAATTGTTTGCGAGGCTTCACAAGTTGTGTACGGCAGCGCCCCCATCGTGGAAACTTTAATCTCGCCCGCATTCAAGAACGTCTCACACACAACATCTAGGTGCGCATACACGGAAAATAAAATTTTGTGTGCGATCCTTCACAGATTGTGTGCGAGACTTCACAAGTTGTGTGCGGCAGCGCGCCCATCGAGGAAACTTTAATCTCGCACACATTTACGAACGTCTCGCACACAATCAAGATGGTCTCCACACTATATCTAGTTATGCGCACATGAAAAATTAAATTTTGTGTGCGAGCCTTCACAAATTGTTTGCGAGGCTTCACAAGTTTTGTGCGGTAGCGTGCTCATCGAGGAAACTTTAATCGCACACATAATCAAGAATGTCTCGCACACAATATCTATTAACGCGCACACAAAAAATAAAATTTTATGTGCGGGCCTTCACAAATTGTGTGCGAGGCTTCACAAGTTGTGTGCGGCAGCGCACCCTTCGAGGAAACTTTAATCGCGCACAGTGTACGGCAGCGCACTTATCAGGGAAATTTTAATCGCACACACAACCAAGAAGGTTTCGAACACAATATCTAGTTATGCATACATGAAAAGTAAAATTTTGTATGCGAGCCATCACAAATTTTGTGCGAGGCTTTCCAAGTTGTGTGCGGCAGCGCGCCCTTCGAGGAAACTTTAATCTAGCACACAATTGAGAAGGTCTCACACACAATATTTAGAGGCGCGCGCATGGAAAAATACCTGAGGGCGTGCACATGGAAAATAAAATTTTGTATGCGAGCCTTCACAGATTGTGTGCGATTATTCACAAGTTGTGTGCGGCAGCTCTCATCGAGGAAACTTTAATCTTGCACATAATCGAGAAGGTCTCGCATAGAATATTTATGTGCGCGCGCACACAAAAAAAAAAAAAAAATTGTGTGCTAGCCTTTATAAATTTTGTGCGAGGCTTCACAAGTTGTGTGCGGCAGCTCTCATCGAGGAAACTTTAATCTTGCACATAATCGAGAAGGTCTCGCATAGAATATCTACGTACGCGCACACGGAAAATAAAATTTTGTGTGCGATCCTTTACAGATTGTGTGCAAGGCATCCCAAGTGGTGTTGGGGAGCGCCCCCATCGAGGAAATTTTAATATCGCACACAATATCTAGGTGCGCGCACATGGAAAATAAAATTTTGTGCTCGAGCCTTCACAAATTGAGTGCGAGGATTCACAAGTTGTGTGCGGCAGCGCGCCTATCGAGGAAACTTTAATCTCGCACACAGTCAAGAAAGTCTCGCACAGAATATCTAGGTGCGCGCACACGAAAAATAAAATTTTGTGTGAGATCCTTCACAGATTGTGTGCGAGGCTTCACAAGTTGTGTGCGGCAGCGCCCCCATCGAGGAAACTTTAATCTCGCACACATTTAAGAACGTCTCGCACACATTATCTAGGTGCGTATACATGGAAAATAAAATTGTGTGTGATCCTTCACAGATTGTGTGCGAGGCTTTACAAGTTTTGTGCGGCAGCGCCACCATCGAGGAAACTTTAATCTTGCACACAATCAAGATGGCCTCGCACACAATATCTAGTTGTGAACACACGAAAAATTAAATTTTATGTGCGAGCCTTCACAAATTGTTTGCGAGACTTCACAAGTTTTGTGCTGTAGCCTTCACAAAATGTGTGCGAGGCATCACAAGTTGTGTGCGTCAGCATACCCTTCGAGGAAACTATAATCGCGCACATAATCAAGAAGATCTCCCACACAATATCTAGGGGCACGCACACGAAAAATAAAATTTTGTGTGCGATCCTTCACAGATTGTTTGCGAGGCTTCACAAGTTGTGTGCGACAGCGGGCCCATCAAGGAAACTTTAATCGCGCACACAACCAAGAAGGTCTCGCACACAATATCTAGGGGCGCACACACGAAAAATAAAATTTTGTATGCGAGCCTTAACAAATTGTGTGCGAGGCTTCACAAGTTGTGTGCTGCAGCGCGCCCTTCGAGAAAACTTTAATCTCGCACACAATCAAGAAGGTCTCGCACATAATATCTAGATGCGCACACAGAAAATAAAATTTTGTATGCGAGGCTTCACAAGTTGTGTGCGGCAGCGGGCCCATCAAGGAAACTTTAATCGCGCACACAATCAAGAAGGTCTCGCACACAATATCTAGGGGCGCACACACGAAAAATAAAATTTTGTATGCAAGCCTTAACAAATTGTGTGCGAGGCTTCACAAGTTGTGTGCTACAGCGCGCCCTTCGAGAAAACTTTAATCTCGCACACAATCAAGAAGGTCTCGCACATAATATCTAGATGCGCACACGGAAAATAAAATTTTGTGTGCGAGGCTTCACAAGTTGTGTGCGATAGCACGCCCATTGAAGAAACTTTAATTTCACACAGAATCAAGATGGTCTCGCACACAATATCTAGTTGTGTGAACACGAAAAATTAAATTTTGTGTGCGATCCTTCACAGATTGTGTGCGAGGCTTCACAAGTTGTGTGCACACAATCAAGATGGTCTCGCACACAATATCTAGGTGCGCGCACATGGAAAATAAATTCTATGTGCGAGCCTTCACAAATTGTGTGCGAGGCTTCACGAGTTGTGTACGGCAGCGCGCCCTCGAGGAAACTTTAATCTCGTACACAATCAAGAAGGTCTCGCAGATAATGTCTAGGTACGCACATACGGAAAATAAAATTTTGTGTGCGATAATTCACAATTGTGTGTGAGATTTGACAAGTTGTGTGCGGCAGCGCGCCCATCGAGTAAACTTTAATTTCGCACACAATCAAGATGGTCTCCCACACCATATCTAGTTGTGCGCACATTAAAAATTAAATTTTGTGTGCGAGCCTTCACAAATTGTTTACGAGGCTTCACAAGTTGTGTGCGGCAGCGCCCCCTTCGTGGAAACTTTAATCTCGCACGCATTCAAGAACGTCTCACACACAACATCTAGGTGCGCATACACGGAAAATAAAATTTTATGTGCGATCCTTCACAGATTGTGTGCTAGGCTTCACAAGTTTTGTGCGGCAGCGCGCCCATCGAGGAAACTTTAATTTCGCACACAATCAAGATGGTCTCTCACATAATATCTAGTTGTGCGCAAATGAAAAATTAAATTTTGTGTGCGAGGCTTCACAAATTGTTTGCGAGGCTTCACAAGTTGTGTGTGGCAGTGCGCTTATCGAGGTAACTTTAATCGCGCTCATAATCAAGAAGGTCTCGCACACAATATCTAGTAACGCGCACACGAAAATTAAAATTTTGTGTGCGAGCCTTCACAAATTGTGTGCGAATCTTCACAAGTAGTGTGCGGCAGCGTGCCCATCGAGGAAACTTTAATCGCGCACACAATCAATAAGGTCTTGCAGACAATATCTACCTGCGCGAGTACGGAAAATAAAATTTTGTGTGCGATACTTCAACAATTGTGTGCGAGGCTTCACAAGTTGTGTGCGGCAGCGCGCCCTTCGAGGAAACTCTAATCGCGCACACAAGCAAGAAGGTCTCGTACACCATGTCTAGTTACGCGCATACGAAAAATAAAGTTTTGTGTGCGAGGCTTCACAAGTTGTGTGCGGCAGCGCGCCCATCGAGGAAACTTTAATAGCGCACAAAATCAAGAATGTCTCGCACACAATATCTATGTGCGTGCACACGGAAAATAAAATTTTGTGTGAGAGCCTTCACAAATTGTGTGCGAGGCATCACAAGTTGTGTGCGACCGCGCGCCCATCGAGGAAACATTAATCACGCACACAATCAACAAGGACTTGCACACGATATCTAGTTACGCCCATTGGTGTGCGAGCCTTCACAAATTGTGTGCAAGGCTTCACAAGTTGTATCCGGCAGCCCGCCCTTCGAGGAAACTTTAATCGCGCACACAATCAAGAAGGTCTCGCACACAACATCTAGGTATGCGCACACGAAAAATAAAACATTGTGTGCTAGCCTTCACAAATTGTGTGCGAGGCTTCACAAGTTGTGTACGGCAGCGTGCCCATAGAGGAAATAATAATCGCGCACACAATCAAGAAGGTCTCGCACACAATATCTATTTACGCGCATATGAAAAATAAAATTTTGTGTGCGATCCTTCAAACATTGTGTGCGAGGCTTCACAAGTTGTGTGCGGCAGGGCTCCCATCGAGGAAACTTTAATCTCGCTCACAGTTAAGAAGGTCTCGCACACAACCTCAAGGTGCGTGCACACGAAAAATAAAATTTTGTGTGCGGGCCTTCGCAAATTCTATGCGAGGCTTCACAGGTTGTGTGCTGCACCACGCCCATCGAGGAAACTTTAATCAGGTACATAATCAAGAAGGTCTCGCACACAATATCTAGTTACGCGCATTGGTGTGCGAGCCTTAACAAATTGTGCGTGAGGCTTCACAAGTTGTGTGCGGCCGCGCGCTCTTGGAGGAAACTGTAACACCCTAATCCCCAAAAGGGACACGTGTCACACCAGCCAGCTAAGGAGGGTGTCATGAGCCCAAGGCTGTCGAATCTGAAACCAAACCTGCGGAATAATCTGGAAACTGGAGACAAAAAGAAATAATAGAACATAATAAGTCTGGAGCTCATCCAAGAGGAGAGTCTTATCTGACACAATACTCCACAGACTATACTTAATTCTAAGCCCCTTAAGGCCTAAATTCATATTATCATCCCTAAGTTAATTAATTAATCATTTGTCACACTTGGTTAATGACTACCAATTTTCGGTAATTTACAATTCACTTATTAAATCCTTTTAAATTCAATTATTATTTTCTCAATTTTGGCCCCGCCCACTTGTTAAAATAATCTAATTTGAAAGGAGCCCAATAAACTCAATAATTTATGTCACATATCTAAGTTATTTAGTTCTCAACCTTAATTATTCACTTTAGCTTAAAATCCAAAGTAATAATCCTAAATTATTTAATTTAGCTAAACTGGTTCATCAAATCATTCCACTCCAGATCCCATCACTATATTATTTAATCCTGACATTTATTTATTATTTGCAATATTCACGGGAGAAACCGGGGCGTTACAATTCTCCCACCCTTAGGAAATTTTGTCCTCGAAATTCTCATACAAGGATAACTAAAACAAGTGAGGGTGTTGCGCCCTCATCCGATCCTCTCGTTCCCAAGTGGCGTCCTCCACTTGGTGCTGACTCCAAAGAACCTTCACCAAGGGAATCACTTTGTTCCTCAGCACTTGTTCCGTTCTGTCTAGAATGCAAACCGGTCCTTCCTCATAAGTCAGATCTGGAGCCAATTCCACAGTTGGTCCTTGCAAAACCTGTTGTGGTTCTGAGAGACACTCCCGAAAAACTAACACCTAAAAACAGAGTGGATCTGGATAGCTCCTCTGGAAGAACCAGACGATAAACTATGGGTCCCACTCTGTATACTATCTCATACGGCCTGATATAACGTGGTCTTAACTTCCCTTATTTCTCTAAGGTGATACTTTCGAATACACAGAATCTTCTATCTCAACTAAAGAGGTCGGCGATGGTTATTGGCGTAGTCCCGTTGCCCATCCTGTGTCGCCCTCATTTGTTCCCGAATGAACTTAAACTTCTCAAGCGATGCGATTGAACCGATTCAGGATCCAAATAACGTCTTTGCCTTGACTAGTTCAAGGTTAACCAGTCACAATCACCGAAGCAATCTTCACCCATTTCCATTCTTGAACTAAGGTAATCAGTTTAGGGTCTTGCCATTGGGTTTTCTTGAGCTTGCCACAATCTTCCTGCTTAAGGCACCAGCAACAATACTTGCTGTGCAGGGGTGATACTCGAAGGTATTGTCGTAATCTCTTAACGTTTCTAACCATCTTCTCGACCGCAAGTTCAACTCTTGCTGACTCCTTAGGTACTGCAACCTATTGTGGTCGGCGAAGATTTTACAGGCTTCACCATAAAGATAGTGACGCCAGATCTTCATAACCTTTACCTCTGCCACTAACTCCATATCTTGAACTGTTCTATTCGCTACACGAAAGTCGGAGTTCTCTGGCTGCACACTTGATACTCTATCTTGTGGCATTAAGACACAACCTGGACCTCAGTATAGATCATTACTACCCAAGTCCATGGTCCTGGTCATTAGCATCTAAAATCACAACAACATAATAATAATCCCGAGTAATCAAACTCAAAGATACAACACTCCAAAAAACAAAAAAAAAGGAGATAACATACAATAGGATAACATCATCTTTAAAAGAACATCTTTCTACAACTTCGACCCCGCATCGTGAGCTCACGGTTGTCGAAGGACTCTAGCGAAGCAACGATGATATATATATATCTACGGAGGTGGTACTTCTAAATAAAAACACTGTGGTGTCAGTATTTAACCATAACTAGTACCAACTGGTACATACTCTTACATTCCTAGGAAGAGAAAATAAGTTTCTTCAACTAGACTTAGTCGAGAAAAGACAACCCCTGTCCCGAACTAAGTTTACATGATTTATGGTGCACTATTTCCGTCTTCATGATCTGCGTCATTCTCAGGGAGTAGGGTTCCTTCCGAGCCAGAAGGTCTCCCGCCTCTCCCTGACTTAAAAGTATCCTCCGGATTGCCCACGTGGTAATGTCCGCCTTCACAGCTGGGGCACTCACAAGGTAAATCACTGTCGCTGCTCGACGCCCTCCGGTGTCCAAAGTCTCCGCAACGACGACACCATACCGTCCAACAAAGTGGTACCTGATGGAAACCTCCACAGTAGCGGCAACCGGTTCCAACTTTTCCTCGTGACCCTGATTTACTTGCTGGAGAAAGATAAGTAGGAGCGTAGCGCCCATGTATTCTCGAGCTCGGATCACCGATCCCGCACTCTTCCATCATAATCATTCATTAGCCGCATCCAAACCGCATCAAGCTTCAGATTAATTGATGCCTAAGCTGTCTCATTCCCCGAGTTATTCCTAGGGCGCGGTTCGAAATAAAAGTCATAAGCTTGAAGGAGTCCCCCTGGGCTACTCCCAACTTACTAGAATTCCCCTTTGTCGTCCGCGACATTATTATCTGTGAAATAAGAACAAGGTATCAAACCCATTATGCAGTTAACATAGTCAACCCTTGACATATATTTCACACTAATTTATACAGAAGTCGTTAGTATTTACAAGCAAGCTAGACGTTTTAATTTTTACATCCACTCTGGGAGTCAACTGACCCCAAGTACCCAGCAGAACTCTCAACTACTAGTCCTCAGAAGCTTCAAGTTTAGTGGCTTAGTCCCTGGGATGTACGTCCCGCTTCTCGCTTCAACTTCCTACCACTCGTCGCATCGCAGTCAGCGGAGGCTCTGGCGATATTGTGCGCCTTTACGCCCCGCTGAAGTTTCTTTCTTTGATCTTTAAGACATCCACCCGGTGTGATGCTCTCGGCCGGTACAATCGGATACACCGTGGAGGGGAAACTTTCTTATCTACCGCGGCGCCGCATAATGCTTGGCGACACCATTCTCGCACTCAAAGACAGTCATCATTGGGTCTTGGCGGGCTCCTCCAAGAACGGTCACATCCGGTCCATTCCCTTCCCGCAGGTAAGGGTCCTTTAGCCGGGGAAACGTAGCAAGGACCACGGGTGTTAACAAACCTCCAGGGATTAGAATTCCGTCGTGGTCGTCCTTCTTCTTTTAAAATTCTGTCACACAAAGCGTCATTCCTGGCTATCATCTGTGTGCTCCACCTCACCATCCGAGTCAAGCCCAGCATCCGCTCAAAAAGGAATGGCAAGAGTTGGTAGGAGCCCCGTACACGTGGATTCGCTGTGAAAATGTCAGATTCTGCTTCAGACCCTGTCTCTGAGCTATGTTTCGAACTAGGGGAATCGGGGTCCTGAGCAGCTAACACTGGCTCCTCAGAACTCTCTTCCTGGTCCGGGGTTTCGGGTTCTGACTCGAACCAATAGTCTGGCTCATCCCCAACATCCTCCCCAACTAACTCCAAATTGCTCCTCGCCTTCTTGAGTCCTCCACGCTTTCTATGGCCTCCAAGTCTACTTCTATCCACTCCGTGCTTTCCGCGTCTGACATATTCGTTTTTCTGGCACGTGTAGAAAATAGTTATAGTGCTACCAGAAAATCTATTTATCATAGCAAATAGTTCTAAGGACACACACTCCCACCCTAAGGCTCTGACTCCCCTAAACTCTAAATCTAAGAGCAATCATGCTCTGATACCACTAAATGTAACACCCTGATCCCTAATAGGGGCACGTGTCACACCCGGCCCGGCCAGGTCATTATCCACGAGCCCAAAGGCATCAAATCTGAAACCAAACTGCGGAATAAACACTGGAGACGGTAATAAAATCATAATAAATGGAAACTCTTCCAAATGGAAGAGACCAATCGTCTGATCTCCACGCACTATACGTCCGGGTCTAGTCTCCAAAAGTAAAATAATATGTCTACAGAGTACACAAATGTAAGAAATAACTATGGGGCCTTGAGCCGGCTATATGTTGTCTTTCTCACCGGATCTAGCTTCTACCCGGACTTTTTTCTGCTACCTGCACAAGGTGAGTAAGAAAGAGGGACTGAGCTACAGAGCTCAGTGATACGTGACCCCTACTGTCAGGTCAAATAAGACCCATGTTTCTGAAAATATAATCTTGTATATGGAAAGTAATCTCTACTCATATACATGCGGAAAATCTGATGCATCGGGGATCTCTATGCATTGTCTTCGCAGTTAGGAAGATCATCTAATGCAATGTCCGAGAAAACCCGAGAAGTCATCAATCACTAACATGCCTGTCTATGTCTCATGAGATGTCTAGATATGTGAGCGTCTATCGATAAGAATGCAACTCTGTAGGATCAACTTGCTAAGATCTCAGATAAATAGCCGCGAGGTATCCCCCGATCTGGGCTGTATGTGAAGCCGCGAGGTTTCCCCCGATCTGGGTCTTCACTCGTGGTACCGAGCACTCCAAAGAGTCGGGAGAGGGTTTTAAGATAAATTCATTTTTTTTAAAACAAGGTTTTGATGCTAGAAATTCATTTTGAAAACAAGAAAATCTTTCCCCTACTCGGTATCCCGTTGGTCTTAGCTCAATGGAGCCGCATCTGCATAGCAAGGATCGTCTAACAGGAAGCAAAGATCGATACTCACGTCCTATATCTATCTCATGTCTATCTCAATGATCTACAGCTAGTCATATGCAGAAAACATCAATCTACAATAGCTGTAAATAATCGAAAGCATTCTCAAAACCGAGAATAACTCATAGCCGAGGAATATAAACCGAAACCCGATAAATCTCGATAAAACACAAGAATATACAGTAGGTCCACTCACCTGAAGTCCTAAGTTCATCAAGTCTGACTCGGACCTCACGAAGATCCCGTCTTGCCCTTTTCCTTTCCTTTTCCTAGTAATTACAACCGTGTCTCAATTAGTTACTAGTACACTATCATAATCTTAACTATTCATGGGCCCAAGTCAATAAAGATTAAGGCCCAACACTAAAGCAAATCATACCACATCCAAGCATGAAGCCTATAGCCAAGCAAATCTAAAATTGACTATTTACCATCAAAATACTACAACTCATTAGACTCAAATCAAGTATCATGGGAGCTTTAATCATATTCTTCAGCAAATCATCTCACTGCCATTCTAATGAAACACCAATACTATACTTTAGCATGGACTCTAGAAATAACACACTTATAATACTCCATGGGCCTAAGTCCAATTATCTTAAAGCCCACCACTCAAACTGATCTAACTGAACCAGAGACAAGCATTTGAACTCCTTAGGAATCTATCCAACTGAGAGTACTGCAGTTCAACCATTAATAGCAACTTCATCACAATGGTTACACATTCCCACCTAATCTTCATATAAGCATTCTTTCAAACACCTTATGAGCATAAGGAAATTTAAACATAATTCCCTCCTCTTGAACCTAAATTCTTGCTAGGTTACAGAGCACATAAGGACCATTTCATCAACAGCCATGCCATAACAACTCTAAAATATAATACGATAATCTACAAGCCGAAATACAAATTCGCAGAATTCTGGCTGCCCTGCGCGGTTGGAAAGAATCAGTCATAACTTTTGAAGCGTAAGTCCAAATTCTCTCATTTGAAGCTCGTTAGAAAGAAGACCTCGAGATCTTTCCAACGGTGTATTACACAACCCAAACGGAGTAGTGAGCAGGGAGCAGCAGCCCCTCGAAGTGGACAGAATTCTGCAGGACAGAATTTCTGCAAGACTGTCTACAAATCATCGCCTAAATCCTCACCCATACCTCTGTTAAACCTTGTCTCAAACACTTGAAAAGAATAAAATGAAACTCACACACTCTTTGAGTTCATGGACTCCACAGGTATCTACTCACCTATGGTTCAGCGACAACAACAGTAACTTACAGTATTGAGTCATAACAGACATAGAAACTAATCAACACAAAGTTTCTCTTACAAATGTCTTCCTGGACAATTCAACGAACATCTTATCTCCAATCTAATACAATGCAAGCTTCAACTCTATTACAGCAGCAAGAACTGCACCGAAATACAAGGACAGCAGGCACAAAACAGGGCACTAACAACATCCCAACTCAACTATGGTATTAAAGTTTGCATCCTTCATTATATTCATTAATAACTTCAACCAATCAAGAGATAACAATGTAGATCTCTTTTTAGAAAATCTGGTTTTAAGGCTAATAGGCATTCATCACAGCTAATCATCTATATAACTGCCTAATAACTTTCACTGAAGCATTTCATCGAACACATGATAGGCATAAGTAAATGCAAAAGAACATCTCTTCTCTTTGGTCTTCTAATTCCAAGTGGATACAAAGAAAACAAGCTACAATACTCTTCATCAAGGACAGCAGTTACAACAGCAGCATCATCAATTCAACGCATAACCAACAATCAACAACCATAAGTTCAGCAACAAGAATACGACCAGAACATCAACAACAACACAATTTGATTCTCACCAACCTTACCCAGGAAAGGCTTATCACACTGAACTGCACCCAAGTGCTGCCCTATAGTTGGCCGAAAATGGAGAAACAGGGACTGGGCTACAGGTCCGGCTGGTGATGCAGTGACGACAGGGGCGAGGTCTGAAGCCGGACGATCTCGGAGCTCTCTAATTGTCCCCTGCTCAAAACGCCACCCTCATCCCCTCGAAAATCTCCATCAACCTCTGTCCCTCTCTAGCAACAAGACAACAGCACCTGTAAAGCCTCGTGGCAGCCACTCGTCCCTTTTAGCATGCACATCGCCAAATTTCCAAATTTTGGCTCTCCAACGAGCTCCTTCGCTGGCGCCACCTCCTGCTCCACCGGCCCACGTGAGCACCACCCCCATCTCCTCTTGCTTCCAACCATCTCACAGCCATCTCTCATCAAAACCAAGTGGCCCTTCTCTTCTCCACCTCACTCTTTAATTGACTCCTCTCCAATGAATTCAGCCCAAGCCCATTACATGGCAGCCTTCTTTACTTAATTCTAAGCCCCTTAAGGCCTAAATTCATATTATCATCCCTAAGTTAATTAATTAATCATTTGTCACACTTGGTTAATGACTACCAATTTTCGGTAATTTACAATTCACTTATTAAATCCTTTTAAATTCAATTATTATTTTCTCAATTTTGGCCCCGCCCACTTGTTAAAATAATCTAATTTGAAAGGAGCCCAATAAACTCAATAATTTATGTCACATATCTAAGTTATTTAGTTCTCAACCTTAATTATTCACTTTAGCTTAAAATCCAAAGTAATAATCCTAAATTATTTAATTTAGCTAAACTGGTTCATCAAATCATTCCACTCCAGATCCCATCACTATATTATTTAATCCTGACATTTTATTTATTATTTGCAATATTCACACGGGAGAAACCGGAAGTTACAATTCTCCCACCCTTAGGAAATTTTGTCCTCGAAATTCTCATACAAGGATAACTAAAACAAGTGAGGGTGTTTAAGCCCTCATCCGATCCTCTCGTTCCCAGTGGCGTCCTCCACTTGGTGTGACTCAAGAACCTTCACCAAGGGAATCACTTTGTTCCTCGGCACTTGTTCCGCTCATCTAGAATGCAAACCGGTCCTTCCTCATAAGTCGAGATCTGGAGCCAATTCCACGGTTGGTCCTTGCAAAACTGTTGTGGTTACGAGAGACACTCCCAGAAAAACTAACACCTAAAAGCAGTGGATCTGGATAGCTCCTCTGGAAGAACCAGACGATAAATCTATGGGTCCCACTCTGCTTATTATCTCATACGGCCTGATATAACGTGGTCTTAACTTCCCGCATTTCTCTAAGGTGATACTTTCGAATACACAGAATCTTCTATCTCAACTAAAGAGGTCGGCGATGGTTATTGGCGTAGTCCCGTTGCCCATCCTGTGTCGCCCTCATTTGTTCCCGAATGAACTTAAACTTCTCAACAGTCTGTTGAACCGATTCAGGATCCAAATAACGTCTTTGCCTTGACTAGTTCAAGGTTATCCAGTCACAAACACCGAAGCAATCTTTACCCGTTTCCATTCTTGAACTACGGTAATCAGTTTAGGGTCTTGTCGTTGGGTTTTCTTGACCTTACCACAATCTTCCTGCTTAAGGCATCAGCAACAATACTTGCCGTGCAGGGGTGATACTCGAAGGTATTGTCGTAATCTCTTAACGTTTCTAACCATCTTTTCGTCCGCAAGTTCAATTCTTGCTGACTCCTTAGGTACTGCAACCTCTTGTGGTCGGCGAAGATTTTACAGGCTTCTCCATAAAGATGGTGACGCCAGATCTTCGTAACTTTTACCTCTGCCACTAACTCCCAATCTTGAACTGTTCTATTTACCACCCGAAATTCGGAGTTCTCTGGCTGCACACGTGATACTCTATCTTGTGGGATTAAGATACAACCTGAACCTCAATATGGATCATTACTACCCAAGTCCATTGTCCTGGTCATCGGCATCTAAAATCACAGTAACATAATAATAATCCTGGAGTAACTGAAACTCAGTATACAACACTCCAAAAAAACAAAAAAAAAAAAAAAAAAAAGGAGATAACATACAACAGGATAACATCATCTTTAAAAGAACATCTTTTTACAACTCGACCCCAGAACAGGAGCTCTGGTTGTCGAAGGACTCTAGCGAAGCAACGATGATATATATATATCTACGGAGGTGGTACTTCTAAATAAAAACACTGTGGTGTCAGTATTTAACCATAACTAGTACCAACTGGTACATACTCTTACATTCCTAGGAAGAGAAAATAAGTTTCTTCAACTAGACTTAGTCGAGAAAAGACAACCCTTGTCCCGAACTAATTTTACATGATTTATGGTGCACTATTTCCGTCTTCATGATCTGCGTCATTCTCAGGGAGTAGGGTTCCTTCCGAGCCAGAAGGTCTCCCGCCTCTCCCTGACTTAAAAGTATCCTCCGGATTGCCCACGTGGTAATGTCCGCCTTCACAGCTGGGGCACTCACAAGGTAAATCACTGTCGCTGCTCGACGCCCTCCGGTGTCCAAAGTCTCCGCAACGACGACACCATACCGTCCAACAAAGGGGTACCTGATGGAAACCTCCACAGTAGCGGCAACCGGTTCCAACTTTTCCTCGTGACCCTGATTTACTTGCTGGAGAAAGATAAGTAGGAGCGTAGCGTCCGCGGTATTTCTGAGCTCGGATCACTGATCCTGGCACTCTTCCATCATAATCATTCATTAGCCGCATCCAAACCGCACTGTTTCGTATTAATTGATGCCTAAGCTGTCTCATTCCCCGAGTTATTCCTAGGGCGCGGTTCGAAATAAAAGTCATAAGCTTGAAGGAGTCCCCCTGGGCTACTCCCAACTTACTAGAATTCCCCTTTGTCGTCCGCGACATTATTATCTGTGAAATAAGAACAAGGTATCAAACCCATTATGCAGTTAACATAGTCAACCCTTGACATATATTTCACACTAATTTATACAGAAGTCGTTAGTATTTACAAGCAAGCTAGACGTTTTAATTTTTACATCCACTCTGGGAGTTAACTGACCCCAAGTACTCAGCAGAACTCTCAACTACTAGTCCTCAGAAGCTTCAAGTTTAGTGGCTTAGTCCCGGATGTCTGTCCCGTTTCTCGTTTCGAACTTCCTACCACTCGTCGCATCGCAGTGCGGAGGCTCTGGCGATATTGCAGCGCCTTGGCGTCCCGCCTGAGTTTCTTTCTTTGATCTTTAAGACATCCACCAGTGTGATGCTCTCGGTACAATCGGATACACCCGTGGAGGAAACTTTCTTATCTACCGCCGGCGCCTCACATATAACGGCGACACCATTCTGCACCAGCACAGGTCATCATTGGGTCTTGGCGGGCTCCTCCGCAACGGTCACATCCGGTCCATTCCCTTCCCGCAGGTAAGGGTCCTTTAGCCGGGGAAACGTAGCAAGGACCACGGGTGTTAACAAACCTCCAGGGATTAGAATTCCGTCGTGGTCGTCCTTCTTCTTTTAAAATTCTGTCACACAAAGCGTCATTCCTAGCTATCATCTGTGTACTCCACCTCACCATCCGAGTCAAGCCCAGCATCCGCTCAAAAAGGAATGGCAAGAGTTGGTAGGAGCCCCGTACACGTGGATTCGCGGTGAAAATGTCAGATTCTGCTTCAGACCCTGTCTCTGAGCTATGTTTCAAACTAGGGGAATCGGGGTCCTGAGCGGCTAACCCTAGCTCCTCAGAACTCTCTTCCTGGTCCGGGGTTTCGGGTTCTGACTCAAACCAATAGTCTGGCTCATCCCCAACATCCTCCCCATCTGACTCCAGCTCCTGTTCCTGCTCTTCTTCAGAGTCCTCCACGTTTTCTATGGCCTCCAAATCTACTTCTATCCACTCCGTGCTTTCCGCGTCTGACATATTCGTTTTTCTGGCACGTGTAGGAAATAGTTATAGTGCTACCAGAAAATCTATTTATCATAGCAAATAGTTCTAAGGACACACACTCCCACCCTAAGGCTCTGACTCCCCTAAACTCTAAATCTGAGAGCAATAATGCTCTGATACCACTAAATGTAACACCCCAATCCCAGATAGGGACACGTGTCACACCAGCCAGCCCAGGTGCGTATCCTGAGCCCAAGGCTGTCAAATCTGAAACCAAACCTGCGGAATAAACCTGGAGACGGTAATAAAATCATAATAAATCTGGAAACTCTTCCAAACAGAAGAGACCAATCTGATACAGATCTCCACAGACTATACGTCTGGGTCTAGTCTCCAAAAGTAAAATAATATGTCTACAGAGTACACAACAGAAGAAATAACTATGGGACGCCAGAGCCAGCTATGTTGTCTTTCTCACCGGATCTAGCTTCTACCCGGACTTTTGTCTGCTACCTGCACAAGGTGAGTAAGAAAGAGGGACTGAGCTACAGAGCTCAGTGATACGTGACCCCTACTGTCAGGTCAAATAAGACCCATGTTTCTGAAAATATAATCTTGTATATGGAAAGTAATCTCTACTCATATACATGCGGAAAATACAGTAAATCAGGACAGTCTATGCATTATCTTCGCAGTTAGGAAGATCATCTAATGCAATGTCCGAGAAAACCCGAGAAGTCATCAACCACTAACATGCCTGTTTATGTCTCATGAGATGTCTAGATATGTGAGCGTCTATCGATAAGAATGCAACTCTGTAGGATCAACTTGCTAAGATCTCAGATAAATAGCCGCGAGGTATCCCCCGATCTGGGCTGTATGTGAAGCCGCGAGGTTTCCCCCGATCTGGGTCTTCACTCGTGGTACCGAGCACTCCAAAGAGTCGGGGAAGGGTTTTATGATAAATTCATTTTTAAAACAAGGTTTTGATGCTAGAAATTCATTTTGAAAACAAGAAAACCTTTCCCCTACTCGGTATCCCGTTGGTCTTAGCTCAATGGAGCCGCATCTGCATAGCAAGGATCGTCTAACAGGAAGCAAAGATCGATACTCACGTCCTATATCTATCTCATGTCTATCTCAATGATCTACAGCTAGTCATATGCAGAAAACATCAATCTACAATAGCTGTAAATAATCGAAAGCATTCTCAAAACCGGGAATAAATCATAGCCGAGGGATATAAACCGAAAACCCGATAAATCTCGATAAATCACAAGAATATACAGTAGGTCCACTCACCTGAAGTCCTAAGTTCGTCAAGTCTGACTCGGACCTCACGAAGATCCCGTCTTGCCCTTTTCCTTTCCTTTTCCTAGTAATTACAACCGTGTCTCAATTAGTTACTAGTACACTATCATAATCTTAACTATTCATGGGCCCAAGTCAATAAAGATTAAGGCCCAACACTAAAGCAAATCATACCACATCCAAGCATGAAGCCTATAGCCAAGCAAATCTAAAATTGACTATTTACCATCAAAATACTACAACTCATTAGACTCAAATCAAGTATCATGGGAGCTTTAATCATATTCTTCAGCAAATCATCTCACTGCCATTCTAATGAAACACCAATACTATACTTTAGCATGGACTCTAGAAATAACACACTTATAATACTCCATGGGCCTAAGTCCAATTATCTTAAAGCCCACCACTCAAACTGATCTAACTGAACCAGAGACAAGCATTTGAACTCCTTAGGAATCTATCCAACTGGAGAGTACTGCAGTTCAACCATTAATAGCAACTTCATCACAATGGTTACACATTCCCACCTAATCTTCATATAAGCATTCTTTCAAACACCTTATGAGCATAAGGAAATTTAAACATAATTCCCTCCTCTTGAACCTAAATTCTTGCTAGGTTACAGAGCACATAAGGACCATTTCATCAACAGCCATGCCATAACAACTCTAAAATATAATACGATAATCTACAAGCCGAAATACAAATTCGCAGAATTCTGGCTGCCCCGCGCGGTTGGAAAGAATCAGTCATAACTTTTGAAGCGTAAGTCCAAATTCTCTCATTTAAAGCTCGTTAGAAAGAAGACCTCGAGATCTTTCCAACGGCGTATTACACAACCCAAACGGAGTAGTGAGCAGGGAGCAGCAGCCCCTCGAAGTGGACAGAATTCTGCAGGACAGAATTTCTGCAAGACTGTCTACAAATCATCGCCTAAATCCTCACCCATACCTCTGTTAAACCTTGTCTCAAACACTTGAAAAGAATAAAATGAAACTCACACACTCTTTGAGTTCATGGACTCCTGGGTATCTACTCACCTATGGTTCAGCGACAACAACAGTAACTTACAGTATTGAGTCATAACAGACATAGAAACTAATCAACACAAAGTTTCTCTTACAAATGTCTTCCTGGACAATTCAACGAACATCTTATCTCCAATCTAATACAATGCAAGCTTCAACTCTATTACAAAGAGCAAGAACTTACCAAATACAAGGACAAAGCAGTACAAAGCAGGGCACTAACAACATCCCAACTCAACTATGGTATTAAAGTTTGCATCCTTCATTATATTCATTAATAACTTCAACCAATCAAGAGATAACAATGTAGATCTCTTTTTAGAAAATCTGGTTTTAAGGCTAATAGGCATTCATCACAGCTAATCATCTATATAACTGCCTAATAACTTTCACTGAAGCATTTCATCGAACACATGATAGGCATAAGTAAATGCAAAAGAACATCTCTTCTCTTTGGTCTTCTAATTCCAAGTGGATACAAAGAAAACAAGCTACAATACTCTTCATCAAGGACAGCAGTTACAACAGCAGCATCATCAATTCAACGCATAACCAACAATCAACAACCATAAGTTCAGCAACAAGAATACGACCAGAACATCAACAACAACACAATTTGATTCTCACCAACCTTACCCAGGAAAGGCTTATCACACTGAACTGCACCCAAGTGCTGCCCTATAGTTGGCCGGAAATGGAGAAGCGAGGGATCGGGCTACTGAGTCCTGGTGATCTGATGTGGCAGGCGAGGTCTGAAGCCGGACGATCTCGGAGCTCTCTAATTGTCCCCTGCTCAAAACGCCACCCTCATCCCCTCGAAAATCTCCATCAACCTCTGTCCCTCTCTAGCAACAAGACAACAGCACCTGTAAAGCCTCGTGGCAGCCACTCGTCCCTTTTAGCATGCACATCGCCAGCTCCAGCTTGGCTCTCCAACGAGCTCCTTCGCTGGCGCCACCTCCTGCTCCACCGGCCCACGTGAGCACCACCCCCATCTCCTCTTGCTTCCAACCATCTCACAGCCATCTCTCATCAAAACCAAGTGGCCCTTCTCTTCTCCACCTCACTCTTTAATTGACTCCTCTCCAATGAATTCATTTAAGCCCATTACATGGCGACCTTCTTTACTTAATTCTAAGCCCCTTAAGGCCTAAATTCATATTATCATCCCTAAGTTAATTAATTAATCATTTGTCACACTTGGTTAATGACTACCAATTTTCGTAATTTACAATTCACTTATTAAATCCTTTTAAATTCAATTATTATTTTCTCAATTTTGGCCCCGCCCACTTGTTAAAATAATCTAATTTGAAAGGAGCCCAATAAACTCAATAATTTATGTCACATATCTAAGTTATTTAGTTCTCAACCTTAATTATTCACTTTAGCTTAAAATCCAAAGTAATAATCCTAAATTATTTAATTTAGCTAAACTGGTTCATCAAATCATTCCACTCCAGATCCCATCACTATATTATTTAATCCTGACATTTATTTATTATTTGCAATATTCACGGGAGAAACCGGGGCGTTACAAGCGCCCTGGGAGCAACGTGGCCGAAGTTCCTTCACCTGCGCATGCATCGCGCCACCACCACCTTCAGCGCCACCTCCGGCTTGTTGACCAGGAAGCTCCATTCCACTCTCTTCTAACGACCATATTAGCCCTGCCCTTTAATATGATAGCCACACTTAACTCCACAGCCCATTATCCTTTAATTCATTTGTCACCACCTTTACTAAATAAAAACCTAGGTAATAATTCCTCTTAATAAGTTTCATTAACTCTCAAACCCCCAGCATTATTTTATCCCAGATATAGTATTTGCAGAAAAACCGGGGTGTTACAGAAACATTAATCGAACACACAATCAAGAATGTCTCGCACACAAAATCTTGGTGCGTGAACACGGAAAATAATTTTTTGTGTGCGAGCCATCACAAATTGTCTGCGAGGCTTCACAAGTTGTGTGCGGCAGCGCGCCCATCGAGGAAACCTTAATCGCGCACACAATCAACAAGGTCTCGCAGACATTATCTAGCCGCACGCACACGGAAAATAAAATTTTGTGTGCGAGTGTTCACAAATTGTGTGCGAGGGTATACAAGATGTGTACGGCAGCGCACCCATCGGGGAAATTTTAATCGCGCACACAATCAAGAAGGTCTCGAACACAATATCTAGTTACGCGTACATGAAAAATAAAATTTTGTGTGCGAGCCTACACAAATTTTGTGCGAGGGTTCCCAAGTTGTGTACGGCAGCGCGCCCTTCGAGAAAACTTTAATCGCGCACATAATTAAGAAGGTCTCGCGCACAATATCTGGGGGCGCGCACATGGAAGAAACACCTGGGGGCGTGCACATGGAAAATAAAATTTTGTATGCGAGACTTCACAGATTGTGTGTGATTCTTCACAAGTTGTGTGCGGCAGCGCGACCATCAAGAAAGCCTTAATCGCGCACAGAATCAAGAATGTCTCGCACACAATATATATTACGCGCACATAGAAAATAAAATTTTGTGTGCGAGCCTTCACAAATTTTGTGCGAGGCTTCACAGGTTGTGTGCGGCAGCGCTCATCGAGGAAACTTTAATTTTGCACATAATAGAGAAGGTCTTGCACATAATATCCAAGTGCGCACACACGGAAAATAAAATTTTGATTGCGATACTTTACAGATTGTGTGCAAGGCATCCCAAGTTGTGTTAGGTAGCGCCCCCATTGAGGAAATTTTAATCTCGCACATAATATCTTGGTGCGTGCACACGGAAAATAAAATTTTGTGTGCGAGCCTTCACAAATTGTGTGTGAGGCTTCACAAGTTGTGTGCGGCAGCGCCCCCATCGAGGAAACTTTAATCGCGCACACAATCAAGAAGGTCTCGCACACATTATCTAGGTGCGTATACACGAAAAATAAAATTGTATGTGCGATCCCTCACAGATTGTGTGCGAGGCTTTACAAGTTGTGTGCAGCAGCGCGCCCATCTAGGAAACGTTAATCTCGCACACAATCAAGATAGTCTCGCACACAATATCTAGTTGTGCGCACATGAAAAATTAAATTTTGTATGCGAGCCTTCACGAATTGTTTGTGAGACTTCACAAGTTGTGTGTTGCAGCGCGCCCATCGAGGAAACTTTAATCGCGCACACAATCAATAAGGTCTCGCACACAATATCTAGTAACGCGCACACGAAAAATAAAATTTTGTGTGTGAGCCTTCACAAATTGTCTACAAGGCTTCACAAGTTGTGTGCGGCAGCGTACCCTTCGAGGAAACTTTAACAGCGCATACAATCAAGAAGGTCTCGAACACAATATCTAGTTACGCGTACATGAAAAATAAAATTTTGTGTGCGAGCCTACACAAATTTTGTGCGAGGGTTCCCAAGTTGTGTGCGGTAGCGCGCCCTTCGAGAAAACTTTAATCGCGCACACAATTAAGAAGGTCTCGCACACAATATCTAGGGGCGCGCACATGGAAGAAATACCTGGGGGCGAGCACATGGAAAATAAAATTTTGTGTGCGAGCCTTCACAGATTGTCTGTGATTCTTCACAAGTTCTGTGCGGCAGCACGACCATCAAGGAAACCTTAATCGCGCACAGAATCAAGAATGTCTCGCACACAATATATATGTACGCACACATAGAAAATAAAATTTTGTGTACGAGCCTTCACAAATTGTGCGAGGCTTCACAGGTTGTGTGCGGCCGCGCTCATCGAGGAAACTTTAATCTTGCACATAATCGAGAAGGTCTTGCACATAATATCTAAGTGCGCGCACACGGAAAATAAAATTTTGATTGCGATCCTTTACAGATTGTGTGCAAGGCAGTCCAAGTTGTGTTGGGTAGCGCCCCCATTGAGGAAATTTTAATCTCGCACACAATATCCTTGTGCGCGCACGCAGAAAATAAAATTTTGTGTGCGAGCCTTCACAAATTGTGTGTGAGGCTTCACAAGTTGTGTGCGGCAGCGCCCCCATCGAGGAAACTTTAATCGCGCACACAATCAAGAAGGTCTCGCACACATTATCTAGGTGCGTATACACGAAAAATAAAATTGTATGTGCGATCCCTCACAGATTATGTGTGAGGCTTTACAAGTTGTGTGCAGCAGCACGCCCATCTAGGAAACGTTAATCTCGCACACAATATCTAGTTGTGCGCACATGGAAAATTAAATTTTGTATGCGAGCCTTCACGAATTGTTTGTGAGACTTCACAAGTTGTGTGTTGCAACACGCCCATTGAGGAAACTTTAATCGCGCACACAATCAATAAGGTCTCGCACACAATATCTAGTAACGCGCACACGAAAAATAAAATTTTGTGTGTGAGCCTTCACAAATTGTCTACAAGGCTTCACAAGTTGTGTGCGGCAGCGTACCCTTCGAGGAAACTTTAATCGCGCACACAATCAAGAAGGTCTCGCACACAATATCTAGGGACACGCACATGAAAAATAAAATTTTGTGTGCGATCCTTCACTGATTGCGTGCGAGGCTTCACAAGTTGTGTGCGGCAGGGCGCCCATCAACGAAACTTTAATCGCGCACATAACCAAGAACGTCTCGCACACAATATCTAGGGGCGAACACACGAAAAATAAAATTTTGTGTGCGAGCCTTAACAAATTGTGTGCGAGGCTTCACAAGTTGTGTGCGGCAGCGCGCCCTTCGAGAAAACTTTAACCTCGCACACAATCAAGAAGGTCTCGCACAAAATATTTAGGTGCGCACACACGGAAAATAAAATTTTGTATGCGATCCTTCACAGATTGTGTGTGAAGCTTCACAAGTTGTGTGCGGCAGCGCCCCCATCAAGAAACTTTAATTTCGCACGCATTGAAGAACGTATCGCACACAATATCTAGGTTCGAATACACGAAAAATTAAATTTTGTGTGCGATCCTTCACAGATTGTGTGCGAAGCTTCACAAGTTGTGTGCGGCAGCGCGCCCATCGAGCAAACTTTAATTTCACACACAATCAAGATGGTCTCGCACACAATATCTACTTGTGCGAACACGAAAAATTAAATTTTGTGTGCGAGCCTTCACAAATTGTTTGCGAGACTTCACAAGTTATGTGTTGCTGCGCGCCCATCGAGGAAACTTTAATCCTGCACACAATCAATAAGGTCTCGCAGATAATATCTAGTAACGAGCACACGAAAAATAAAATTTTGTGTGCGAGCCTTCACAAAATATGTGCGAGGCATCACAAGTTTTGTTCGGCATCGTATCCTCCGAGGAAACTTAATCGCACACACAATCAAGAAGGTCTCGCACACAATATCTAGGGGTACGCACACAGGAAATAAAATTTTCTGTGCGAGGCTTCACAAATTGTGTGCGAGGATTCACAAGTTGTGTGCGGAAGCGCGCCCATCGAGGAAACTTTAATCTCGCACACAATCAAAAAGATTTTGCACAATATCAAGGTGCACGCACATGGAAAATAAATTTTGTGTGCAAGCCTTCACAAATTGTGTGTGAGGCTTCACAAATTATGTGCGACAGCGCGCCCTTCGAGAAAACTTTAATCTCGCACACAATCAAGAAGGTCTCCCACATAATATCTAGGTGCGCAGACACGGAAAATAAAATTTTGTATGCGATCCTTTAAAGATTGAGTGTAAGGCTTCACAAGTTGTGTGCGGCAGCGCCCCCATCATGGAAACTTTAATCTTGCACGCATTCCAGACCGTCCCGCACAAAATATCTGGGAGCGAATACACGAAAAATTAAATTTTGTGTGCGATCCTTCACAGATTGTGATCGAGGCTTCACATGTTGTGTGCGGCAGCGTGCCCATCGAGGAAACTTTAATTTCGCACGGAATCAAGATGGTCTCGCACACAATTTCTACTTGTGCGTACATGAAAAATTAAATTTTGTGTGCGAGCCATCACAAATTGTTTGCGATGCTTCCGAGGTTGTGTGCGGCAGCGCGCCCATCGAGGAAAATTTAATCACGCACACAATCAAGAAGGTCTCACACACGGAAAATAAAATTTTGTGTGCGAGCGTCACAAATTGTGTGTGCGAGCCGTCAAAAATTGTGTGTGCGGCTTTACAAGTTGTGTGCGGCAGCGAGCCCTTCGAGGAAACTTTAATCACGTACACAATCAAGAAGGTCTCGCACACAATATCTTGCTGCGTGCACACAGAAAATAAAATTTTGTGTGCGAGCCTTCACAAATTGTGTGCAAGGATTCACAAGTTGTGTGCGGCAACATGGCCGTCGAGGAAACTTTAATTTCCACACAATCAAGATGGTCTCCCACACAATATCTAGTTGTGTGCACATGAAAAATTAAATTTTGAGTGCGAGCCTTCACAAATTGTTTGCGAGGCTTCACTAGTTCTGTGCGGCAGCACGCGCATCGAGGAAACATTAATCCCGCACACAATCAAGAATGTCTCGCACACAATATCTATGAGCCCGCACACAGAAAATAAAATTTTGTGTGCGAGTCTTCACAAATTGTGTGCGAGGCTTCACAAGTTGTTTGCGGCAGCACTCATTGATGAAACTTTAATCTTGCACATAATCGAGAAGGTCTCGCACATAAGATCTAGGTCCGCGCACACGGAAAATAAAATTTTTTGTACGATGATTTACAGATTATGTGCGAGGCTTTACAAGTTGTGTGCGACAGCGCCCCCATCGAGGAAATTTTAATCTCGCACAAAATCAAGAACGTCTCGCACACAATATCAAGGTGTGCGTATACGGAAAATAAAATTTTGTGTGTGATCCTTCACTAATTGTGTCCGAGGCTATACAAGTTGTGTGCGGCAGCGCGCCCATAGGGGAAACTTTAATCGCACACACAATCAAGAAGGACTCGAACACAATAATTAGGTGCGCGCATACGGAAAATAAAATTTTGTGTGTGATCCTTCACAGATTGTGTGCTATGCTTCACAAGTTGTGTGCAGTTGCGCGCCCATCGAAGAAACTTTAATTGCACACACAATTAAGAAGGTCTCGCACACAATATCTATGTACGCGCACACGGAAAAAAAAAAAATTTGTGTGCGAGCATTCACAAGTTGTGTGCGAGGCTTCACAAGTTGTGTGCGGTAGCGCGCCCATTGAGGAAACTTTAATCTCGCATACAATCAAGAAGGCCTCGCACATAATATCTAGGTGCTCACACAGGGAAAATGAAATTTTGTGTGCGATCCTTCACAGATTGTGTGTGAGGCTTCACAAGTTGTGTGCGGCAGCGCCCCCATCAAGGAAACTTTAATCTCGAACACATTCAAGAACGTCTGGCACATAATATCTAGGTGCAAATACACGAAAAATTAAATTTTGTGTGCGATCCTTCACAAAATATGAGCGAGGCTTCACAAGCTGATTCCGGCAACGCGCCGATTAAAGAAACTTTAATTTCGCACACAATCAAGATGGCCTCGCACACAATATCTAGTTGTGCGCACACGAAAAATTAAATTTTGTGTGCGATCCTTCACAGATTGTGTGCGAGGCTTCACAAGTTGTGTGCGGGAGCGCGCCCATCGAGGAAACTTTAATCGCGCACACAATCAAGAAGGTCTCGCACACAATATCTAGGTGCGCGCACACAGAAAATAAAATTTTGTGTGCGAGCCTTCACAAATTGTGTGCGAGGCTTCACAAGTTGTGTGTGGCAGCGTGCCCGTCGAGAAAACTTTAATCGCGCACACAATCAAGAAGGTCTCGAAGACAATATCTAGCAAAATAAAATTTTGTGTGCGAGCCTTCACAAATTTTGTGCAAGGCTTCACAAGTTGTGTGTGGCAGCACGCCCATCGAGGAAACTTTAATATCGCACAGAATCAAGAAGGTTTCGCACATAATATCAAGCTGCGCGCACATGGAAAATAAAATTTTGTCTGCAAGCCTTCACAAATTGTGTGCGAGGCTTCACAAGTTGTGCGGCAGCGCGCCCATCGAGGAAACTTTAGTCGCGCACACAATCAAGAAGGTTTCGCACATAATATCAAGGTGCGCGCACATGGAAAATAAAATTTTGTGTCCAAGCCTTCACAAATTTTGTGCGAGACTTCACAAGTTGTGTGCGGCAGCGCGCCCATCGAGGAAACTTTAATCGCGCACAATATCTATGTGCGCGCAATATCTATGTGAGCGCAAACAGAAAATAAAATTTTGTGTGCGAGCCTTCACAAATTGTGTGCGAGGCTTCACAAGTTGTGTGCTGCAGCGCTCATCGAGGAAACTTTAACCTTGCACATAATCGAGAAGTTCTCGCACATAATATCTAGGTGCGCACACGGAAAATAAAATTTTGTGTGCTATCATTCACAGATTTTATGCGAGGCTTCACAAGTTGTGTGCGGCAGCGCCCCATTGAGGAAATTTTAATCTCGCATACATTCAAGAACGTCTCGCACATAATATCTAGGTGCGCGCACATGGAAAAAAAAAATTTGTTTTTGATCCTTATTGTGTCTGAGGGTTCACAAGTTTTGTGTGGCAGCGCGCCCATCGAGGAAACTTTAATCGCACACACAATCAAGAAGTTCTCACACACAATATCTAGGTGCGCGCATATGGAAAATAAAATTTTGTGTGCGATCCTTCACAGATTGTATGCGAGGCTTCACAAATTATGTGCAGCTGCGCGCCCATCGAAGAAACTTTAATTACGCACACAATCAAGAAGGTCTCGCACAAAATATCTAGGTGGGCACACACAGAAAATAAAATTTTGTGAGCGAGCCTTCACAAATTATGCGCGAGGCTTCACAGATGTGTGCGGCAGCACGCCCATCGAGAAAACTTTAATCTCGCACATAATATCTAGGTGCGCGCACACGGAAAATAAAATTTTGTGTGTGATCCTTCACAGATTGTGTCTAAGGCTTCACAAGTTGTGTGCGGCAGCGCCCCATCGAGGAAACTTTAATCTCGCACACATTCAAGAACGTCTCGCACACAATATCTAGGTACGCATACACGGAAAATAAAATTTTGTGTGCAATCCTTCACAGATTGTGTGCGAGGCTTCACAAGTTGTGTGCGTCAGCGCGCCCATCGAGGAAACTTTAATTTCCCACACAATCAAGATGGTCTTGCACACAATATCTAGTTATGCGCACAAGAAAAATTAATTTTGTGTGCGAGCCTTCACAAATTGTCTACAAGGCTTCACAAGTTGTGTGCGGCAGTGCGCCTATCGAGGAAACTATAATTGCGCACACAATCAAGAAGGTCTCGCACACAATATCTAGCAACGCGCACACAAAAAATAAAATCTTGTTTACGAGCCTTCACTAATTGTGTGCGAGGCTTCACAAGTTGTGTGCGGCAGCGCATCCCTCAAGGAAACTTTAATCGCGCACACAATCAAGAACGTCTCGCACACAATATCTAGGGGCGCGCACACGGAAAATAAAATTTTGTGTGCGATCCTTCACAGATTGTGTGTAAGGCTTCACAAGTTGTGTGCGGCAGCGCGCCCGTCGAGGAAACTTTAATCGCGCACACAATCAAGAAGGTCTCGCACACAATATCTAGGTGCACGCATACAGAAAATAAATTTTTGTGTGCGAGCCTTCACAAATTGTGTGCGAGGCTTCACAAGTTGTGTGCGGCAGCACGCCCTTCGACGAAACTTTAATCGCGCACACAATCAAGAAGGTCTCGCACACAATATTTTGGTGCGCGCAAACAGAAAATAAAATTTTGTGTGCGAGCCTTCACAAATTGTGTGCGAGGCTTCACAAGTTGTGTGCGGTATCGCGCCCATCTAGAAAACTTTAATCGCGCACACAGTCAAGAAGGTCTCGCAGACAATATCTAGCTGCGCGCACACGGAAAATAAAATTTTGTGTGCAAGCCTTCACAAATTGTGTGCGAGGCTTCACAAGTTGTGTGCCGCAGCGCTCATCGAGGAAACTTTAATCTTGCACATAATCGAGAAGGTGTCGCACATAATATCTAGGTGCGCGCACACGGAAATTAAAATTCTGTGTGCGATCCTTTACAGATTGTGTGCGAGGCTTCACAAGTTGTGTGCGTTAGCGCCCCCATCGAGGAAATTTTAATCTTGCACACAATATCTAGGTGCGCGCACACGGAAAATAAAATTTTGTGTGTGATCCTTCACTGATTGTGTACGAGGCTTCACAAGTTGTGTACGGTTGCGCGCCCATCGATGAAACTTTAATCTCACACACAATTAAGAAGGTCTCGCACACAATATCTAGTTGCGCTCACACGGAAATAAAATTTTGTGTGCGTAACTTCACAAATTGTGTGCGAGGCTTCACATGTTGTGTGCAGCAGCGGCCCCATCGAGGAAACTTTAATCGCTAGTTTCTAAATATTATGTTAACTTTTTAATATAATAAAATAAACTTAAAAGTGTTGAGACCGGCATTAGCCGGCCACAACCCCCAAGTAAAATGCCTTGGGGTAACCCCCCAATGTATCCTTGAAAGCACCATATAGAGTATATTATTCACCAACCTTTAATTTTGCACATAAATCTCTTAGTTTGAATTTAGGGCAATTTGTTAAAATGGCCATTGTCCTTTTATTTTATTATTTTTTTGGCTCTAGGTCAAAAATATTTGCCAAAATGGCCCTAGAACTACCCAATCAACAACCAAACTTCTAACTAGGATAGCAAAATAATATAAAAAAATTTTAAAAAAAATAATCCGCCTTTCAAATACCGATCAGCTCCAAAGATGATGCTCTGGAGCTAATCGGCCTTTTAAATGTCGATTAGTTCAACACAGCCCATGAAGAGGACCTCTTTGAAGCTAATCGGCCTTTCAAATGCCGATTAACTCCATAGAGCTCTTTTTCATGGAGTATGAAGCAAATCGGCCTTTCAAAGGCCTTTTTTAATCCGAGTCAGCAGGGTGACTGCTAACTGAGCAGCTGCAGTGCCATTTTGACAAATATTTTCGACCTAAGACCAAAAAAATAATAAAATAAATGAACCAGGGTCATTTTGACAAATTGCCCAAAATTTATTTTTCACCAGGTCCTTACTTTGCGCACAATAAACTATAAACACAAATTTATAGATTTATGGGCTAAGTTTTGACTTAGTGAGCAATAAACTCAAATCTATGGGTATATTTACAAAGTTAGAAATTAGTAATAATAAACGCAAATATAAGGGTTTTTTTCTTAAGTCAATGTCGACGAGCTATAAATTCCAAATATCTGTTTATGCACAAAATTATTGGGTTGTGAATCCTTAATTCAAATTTAAGTATTTATGTGCAAAATTAGGGTCTGTCACTAATAATTATGGTTGTTGGAGGAAATTTTATAAAATTTCTAAGCAGCAAGTAGAATTGTAGTGATTTGTATGCAACATTAATTCCTTGTGAACATAATAGCAATTTATGAGAAAAATAAATTTTAAATAAAATTTGTGATCAATATTAGACTTTTTGGAGGCATTTTACTATCTTTCATTTGTCCGTGAGCTGAAAATCAAGCTGATTGATTTAAGTAAATTTTTATAGTTTTCAAAGATATAAAGAGAATTATATGCTTTGTAAATCAACCAGAAAAATGAACCAATTTTTAGAAGTGTACAAACAACGGAAACCAAAATAATAATTTGATACTGTTACAACTTCCTACCGTGCCAATACAAAGAAACTTAATATATATTTTAAAAAAAAAACAAAAAGATTATCAGTAAATTGTAACCAAGAGAGATAACCGGCAAACAGTTAATTGGCACGTCATAGGTAGCATGTTTAACGCAGTCAATTCAGGATAGCCTAATCTTTTGATATAATGAGCTTGAACTATTGCATGAACGCCAAAAAAACTAGAGTACACTAATCAATCAACCAAATTATAATTAGCAGTGGAAATGAGAAATAATATAAGCAAACGATATCCAAGCAAAGCAAAGGGTAAAATATCTGATGTAGAGATATTTACCTTTGGTAAAAGATGGCCAATATGGTAAAACATCAGATAGTGAAGATTTAATACAACCTAATTTCAAATAGTGCCCTGGAGAATCATACATAGTTCATTGATTGAGAAACATCACATATAATGCCAAATAGATGCCTATCTCACAGCTGCAGTTGTACATTTCCAAAGTAAAGGCTTCTGCTTAATCCTTGCAAATGGATGTAACGAGCATGCAAGCATCACATGTATGTTCGTGGAGCCCATTTATCTTCATACCTTCCAAATGAGTACTCAACAGTAGGCACCTCTGTTAGATGGAGCGGATCTGGCTCTATACCATAATCTGTCAATGGTCTATACTCAAGAACTTGATCATGAAGTTGCACAAACTCTGGAATTTCAACCTGCCCTTTCTTCATACTGTCCCATAGATACTGCAATCGGCTGACATACTTGATTTTCCAGTACAATCTAATAAGGAAATGAAAATTGTTTAATAGGAAAAGAAGTGTTGCCTGTCTCATGTAAAAATATACCAGGAACAAAAATGAAATCTGTTTCTTGCAATGGATTAACGGGAGTCATTGAAAATTGGAAAAATGTAGACCATTATGAAAAAACTGACCAATTTAAAAAGTAAGTACATATTTGGTAGGGAGAAATAGGTGGGGTTGGGAATGGAATCAAAGAGAATCTTTAAATTAGGACACTTTTCCATTCTTTATTTTTTATTCATTTTTAAACCTGAGAACTGGAATTCCCACAATTATTTCATTCTAGAGAAAGAGAATGTGCATTCTACTTACAAAAATAAAAAATAAAAAATGTTCATTCTCACCCTTTTGTATACAAGCCTTCATGAAGAGTTTATAGTAAATTTTATTTCAATATCAAAATAACATTACAAACTACATCACCTCTAAGAACATAAAGATCAAAATACTTGCATCACTATATCATCACTATATCACCCATAAAGGCATTTTGGTCAAAAAACTAATAAAATAATATCATATGACCAAAATACTCTTCAATTAGTGAATCAGTAGAAATTGGTTTTTATAATAGTAATTTGACATAAAATAATAATTAATCCAGCAACTGATTCTTAGGGTTAGTTGATAAGATTAAAAATTCCCACATATTAATAAATCACTTCAAATAATTTTAATCATAAACTGCTAATTAAATGTTATTTTCCGTAATACATAGAGTTGAACGCAAAAATTCCAAAACCATTTCATTCCATGCCATTTTTAAATCCAAACATTGGAATGAAAATGGTTATTCCAACTTTAATTCTTTTTTCTTTGATTCCAACTTCTCATTATTACTATTCTATTACATCTCTCACCCAATCCATCATACCAAGCATGACCGAATACAGAATTGGTAGGGCTAATTGAAAATTCAGAAAATGTAGATCATGAACAGTGTAACAAATCACAATGACACTATATTACCAGCTCTGCAAAGTGTGTACAAGCACATAAGATGAATTACAGGGAAACAGTAGACTGTACAACAAAATGCAGTGCGTGGTCACACAGTCTCCAGAATTTTTGCTTCAAGCCAAACACAAAGCATCAGCATAGCTGAAGTAACCTTCTAAACCATCTAACACTTCAACCATCACCAAGAGACTTTTCCACATAGAACGAACATCCCAATTAGGATCAATGCCTATGTTTTTTAACAGTCTCTACAAACAAATTCACAATGTTTCCTGATAATATCTGGAGAAGAAACATCTGGAAGTATTTGATTCCAACTTGAATTAGTTTAATCTAATCCCGCATCCTGTATAAAATAAAAATCTAGACTAGCTACGTCAAAAAATACTACCCAATTTGTCAGTTTAGATATTTGCTGCTCTGGGAGTATCTTGATTGGGAAACAAGTCAAGCTACATTTATTTGAGTGGAGTACCCAAAGAACATATAATGGTAACAGTCGAAATAGACCTTTTGTTCCATTGTTATATTTATCATTTGCTGATGCATTGGGGGTGTCCTTAGCCAGGAGGGCCATCCTGTTGCTTACTTTAGCGAAAAACTCAATGATGCTAGACAACGATATTCCACTTATGAGAAAGAATTTTATGCTGTTGTCCAAGCCTTCAAGCATTGGCGCTTCTATTTGTTGCCTCAAGAGTTCGTGTTGTACTCTGATCATCAAGCTCTTCGTTATTTACAGACACAACGCAAACTCAGTGACGCACGGTGGGTTGCTTTCCTTCAAGAATACAACTTTATTCTTCACCATCGTCCCGGGTCTGAAAATAAACCCGCTGATGCTCTCAGTCGTGTTGTTACCGTTTTACATTCTATGAGCACTAGCGTTATCGGTTTCGACTGCCTGAAAGATGAGTACCCTCTATGCCCTGATTTTGGTTCTATATATTCTGAGGTCCTTGCTGGAAATCGAAGGGCCCATATTGATTTCCTCCTCCAGGATGGGTACTTTTTCCGTGGATCTACTCTTTGCATTCCCCGCAGTTCCCTTAGAGATTTTCTGATTTGGGAATTACATGCGGGTGGACTCGTTGGACATTTTGGGAAGGACAAGACCATTGCTCTTGTTGAAGACCGTTTTTATTGGCCTTCCCTTAAGAAGAATGTCATACGAGTCGTTTCTCAATGTCGCACATGTCAACTAGCGAAAGCTAGGAAACAAAACACTGGTCTTTACACTCCTCTACCGGTTCCACACACACCTTGGTCTGATATTAGCATGGACTTCATCCTTGGGTTACCCAAGACTTCACGAGGTCATGATTCTATTTTAGTTGTGGTTGATCGGTTCTCCAAGATGGCCCATTTCATCCCTTGTAGCAAAACTGCTGATGCTTCTCATGTGGCCAAGTTAATCTTTAAGGAGGTTGTCCGTCTTCACGGTTTGCCTCAATCCATTATGTCTGATAGGGATGTCAAGTTTGTTAGTTACTTTTGGAAAACACTTTGGAAACTCTTTGGCACACAGTTGAAATTTTCCTCTGCTTTCCACCCTCAAACAGATGGTCAAACTGAAGTTACCAATCGTAGCCTTGGAAATTTGTTGCGTTGTGTAGTTGGAGAGCGTCCTGGACTCTGGGATTCAAGGAGTTTGTGGCGTTACCAATCAAGGAGATTGTGACTTCCCTTGATGGTGGTTATCAGCGTTATCTTGTTCGGTGGATTGGTAGGCCTGATTCTGATGCTTCGTGGATTACAGAGGATGAGTTTCGTCGCCTCGATCAGGATCTTTGGGAGCGATACCATGCTTTTGACTCTCCAGAGGCGAGTTCTTTCCAGCCGGGGAGGATTGATGCAGACGTGCGCGTATATCGTCGTCGACGCAGGACTTGATGTCCTAGTTTTATTTGGATTGTGTTAGCTGCACAACAAATCTAATGTGCATCTGAAATTAAAAAGTAAAATGTATGGGTCAGATACTGTTTTATATATAGCAAACTTAAAATCTGTACCCAACCATATCAAAATTTTCCTTGGGTTCAGGATCAGTTTTGATATTAGCTATCTAGTTAAGAAATAATAATAATAAGTAACAATAAATGAATTAGTCAAAGATAGCCGGAATAGACATGAACAACTAAAGTGAGATGATCCTTTTGCAACACTATATATTTTAACCACTAGTAATGCTTTCATCTTGAAATTTTAGGAAAGGTAAGGATTTGTGTATATTGAATGGTAGCAATTATTTTAGGGGTGTGGGGCCTAAGAATAGGTTAATAGTTATAGGGTCAAACTATTCAAAGCCAGCCACAACTCATTCAGATGTGAAATTAAAAGCATAAATCAGAAAGGAGACTGTAAAACATTGGCTTTTGTATTCCTCCGAAAAATAATTCCCAGGTCACAAAATTGTACAATCTCACTGTCTTATATAGTATTTATAAGTTGATAGGAAAAAAATAACAACTTAACAAAACTTATCCTAAAAATCAGGAAATATATTCTACAAGTCAACACTCCTCCTCAAGTTGGGTCGTATAGATTGCACATGCCCAGCTTGTCTATTATCATCCTATCAAACATTGGCTTAAATAAAGCCTTCGTCAAAATATCAGCAGTTTGTTGAGAAGTAGGCACATATGTCACATACATAACTCCTTTATCAATCTTCTCTTTAATAAATTGTCTGTCAACTTCTACATGATTGGTTCGGTGGGAGAGAGGCAGAATTTGGTGGGATAGGAGGATTTCTAATACAAGTTAAGATGGAGGGATCGATTCCACCAAAGGTGGGATTTTGGCGGCCAGAGGTGGAGGATCTAGATAAGAGATTTAAGAAGAAGGATTAACATTTCAGAAATATTCCCAAAGTAAATTTGAATTACTAGAGTTATCATTATAAGCATAAATTGAATTTGAATTATCCTAAAAATTTGAATCTTGTAAATTATCAAAAATCTTATCCTTAGGAGCTGAAATTGGATTTGAATTATCCCAAAAATTTGAATCTTGTAAATTATCCAAAATCTTCCCCTAGACAAATTTTTGAGATAAATTTTTGGGAAAAAGGAATTGATTTTCAATAAATGTGATATCCCAGGAGACAAAATATTTCTTTTTTTTTCAGAAGAATAACACTGATACCCTTTTTAAACAAAAGAATAGCCAAAACACACTTACAAGATCTAGGATCAAGTTTGATACGGATGGGATCATGTAGATGAACAAAGACAGCACCTGAATATACGAAGGTCAAGATCAGAGAAGGTGCAATTTGTTGGGAAAATTTTTTGAAGAACAAATAAAGGGGTTTGAAAATTTAAAATTCTAGATGGCATGCAATTAATCACAAAACATGATGTTAGAACAACATTACCCCAAAAACATTTAGGCACATTGGTAGCAAAGAGGAGAGACCTAGCAACTTCTGAAATATGGCGATTTTTCCTTTCAAGGACTCTAACACAAGAACTTTGGTGAATTAATCCATTTTTAAGCAAAAGATTTCCAAGAACGGATTCGAAATACTCGGTACCATTTTAAGTTCTAAGGATTTGGATTTTAGAATTGTATTGAGTTTGGATTATAGCATAAAAATTCTTAAAAGTTTGAGCAACCTCGGTTTTATCACGCAAAAGGTAAATCCAACACACTCTAGTATGATCATTAATGAATGAAATAAACCATCTTTTATTAGAAATAGAAGTGATGAGAGAAGGATCCCACAAGCCCTTGTGAACAAAGGAAAAAGGTCGAGATGACCGATAAGTTTGAACACGAAATGATAAACGAGCATGCTTAGCTAACAAACACACTTCATAAGAAAAAAAAACTCATTTTTGGAAAATAAAGAAGGAAACAAATGATGTAAATAAGAGAAACTAGGATGAACAAGACGGTAATGAAGGAGTATAACTTGATAATGACTAGAAGAGGTATCAGAACCAGCAAACAAATGGCATCTTCCATCCAAAGAGAGATCATGCACAAAGTAATAGAGACCACAGACTTAGCACTCCCAATCGCTCGACCCGAGAGTTTGTCCTCAAACAAACAAGAATCTAGTGAAAACATGACTATGCAGCATCGATCAGCAGTGACTTTACTGATGGAAAGTAGATTGCATAATAAGTTTAGTACATGAAGAACATTAGAGAGACAAAAACAAGAATTAAGGCAAACAGTTCCAATTCCAACGAGTGAAGGGAAAGAACAATTTGCTAGGTTAACCAACTGATCACCAGAATAAGTGGAATAATTAGAGAAAATCGATCGGGTACTCGTCATATAATTAGAAGCACCAAAATCGATGATCCACGGTTCATCTTAAGTAGTTGAATCAAAAAGAGTGATTCAGGCAGTACTGTGAGTCATTAAAGACGATGAGGAATTAGAAAGAAGCTTGTCGAGGTGTTCGAGTTGAGCCTTGGAGAAGGGGACTTTTGTAGTTAAGTCAAAACCAAGTTGAAAGGCACCGACAACATGGACTCTTACCATCAGGACCACGGAGGTGTCGAGGAACCCAATCATTCGATTTCCATAGACTTTCTAGTAGATTACCTTTGTGTAATACGACTTCTCGCAATGTTTACACCATTGTGGACTTTGAATTTTATTTCGACCAACAGCTTGTCAAACGGCCATGGCAGAAAAATCACTCTGAGGAGGAGGAGAAGCCATCATGACATGTTTACGGCTTTCTTCGCAATGAACTTCTGCAAAGATTTCATCTACACTTGGCAAAGGTTTTATACCAAAAAAACGACCACGAATATCAACAAGAGAGCGATCAAGGCCGGCTAGGAAATGTTGATGCGTTCATGAGCAGGATTCTGCGGTAGATTTCTGCATCTTTGGGATCATGCCAGTTTTGAGGGTTGAACAAAGCCAGTTCTTGCCACACCTTGGTAAGAGTGTTAAAAAACTAAGTGATACTCAATTCTCCTTGACGTAGGTTATACGACCATGTTCGGAGGTGAAACATTTGAGAGGAGTTCTTAAGATCTGAGTACGCCAATGTAACAGCGTCCAAGATGGCCTTAGCCGTTAGATAAAGTAGGTAAATTTAAGCAAACTCCATGGAATTGTTAAGCCATAACATGACCATGGCGTTACTCATGTCCCACACTAAGAAAACAGGATCTATAAAGGTTGGCTATGGAATAGAGCTATCAAGATAACCCAGTTTATCTTTACTGCGAATTACTATCTAAACCAATCGTGACCAGGTGAGAAAATTACGACCATTTAATTTGAACGTTGTGATTTGAAGAGAAATAGGATTGTCTGAGACAACAGTGGGAGTAATTGTGAGGATAGGTTGAGTGATGTCCGAAGACACTTTAGAACCATTGCCTCCGCTCACTATTATTGTATTTATCGCTCCTCAACCGAAATATACTTTTATCTCTCTGAAACCATAAAAGCATAAATCAGGAAGGAGACTGTAAAAACAATGTCTTTTGTATTCCTAAGAAAAATAATTCTCAATTCACAAAATTGTACAATCTCACTGCCTTATATAGTATTTACAAGAAGATAGGAAAAAATAACAACTTAGCAAAACTTATCCTAAAAGTCAGGAAATAAAACAAACTAATATTCTACAAGTAAACAGAAACCAAACACATAATCAACCAAATAAAAGGCCGGATATCTACTACCTAAGTTTAGGTAAGTCAAGTTATTGAGTTCCATCATATGTATCAAATGAAAAGACAAGATAAAAGACCTTTCCATCATCATTGTCAAAGATGCAAATCTAGAAGGAAAAATTTAGGTGGCATGACATTTTGTTGGTTCTAAAAGTAGACATAATTTCATTAAAATCTTCTTTTCAATTTTTGAGATTAGAGAAAATGTTGAAACAATTGGTACAAACTTTGGGTTTTTTCATAACTAATAAAAAAAGGATTCAAAACTTTTTTTTTTTAGTGTACAACTAGCAAAATGCAAGCACATTCAGGTTTACAAAAAGAAAAATCATATTTCGTGTTAAAAAAAAATAATGTTCTTAAAGAAGTTTAATATAAGTATCTACCAATACTTCGAGAAGAATGCTGATTTTCAGCACAAACTACTCAATAGTAGGAGATAAACTAGTGGAACTAAAAATGACCAGAGGTTACAACAAGGGTGACTAGCTTATTGTGACATATTGCTCCTTTGATCTAGGGGTTCATTAGAACTTTCTAGAAATCAAAAGATAATTCTAGAAAGAGTGTAAAAGGGTCCTAGAAACTTCTAGACCTCTTTAAGATTCTCCAAGGTAAGAAACTTCTCTAGGCAATTCTAGAGAGTTCTATCTTAGGAAGTGAGAAAGGATAGAGCCTATAAATAGAAAAAAGGCTCATTTGCTTCGTATAATTCCTAAGACTCAATTCTCAAGTGCAAAGCTCCCTTCTAAACATCCTTAAGTAATCAAGTACAAAGACTCGATGCAAAACATGAATAGAATCACAACATAAGACAACCGGGAGAGGAATGTCGCGACGTAGACTCAATTCTCAAGTGCAAAGCTCCCTTCTCCTAGCTTTTTTTTTTATCTTCGTTTTTGGCAGCGGTTGAAGGTTCAAGGTTGTGATCCAGAGGGATTTGATATGACTTTTAGCGGGGAAAAGCTCAAGGAAAAGGGATAAGGCTATTTCTTATTGTTAATCATTTGCTTTATCTCTTATTTATGTTGAATCATAGATAGTTTTATTAAATCTTACAATACTTTGCATCCTTTATTCATGATGCTTGGTTAAAAACTTGTTTCCAAAGTTGTATGAGTCATTTGACTTGATTATATATATATATATATATATATATATATATATTATCATATGATTTGTATGTTTGCATGCTATTTGGGTGTGTATGACTTGTATCTTAATTAATCATGAGTTGAAAGGTGATAAAGATATGTGGCCATGTATGCATAGAGATATGTGTGTGTCGAAAGTGCTTGCATCATAGAGTGGAAGTCCGGTGTGACAGACATAAGTTTTAGGGCATAGACATATGCCCATAGTAATCCACGGTCAGGGTATAGAATATGGATCAATAACACCTCACTTAACCTATAGACATATGTGGAAAAGATTATAGACGTGTTGATGCTAGAAATTGGCTCCTTCTCGGGATCAGGACCGATTGGGATCAACTAGTAGAATTTGTAATTTGGGAGGCTTCTGATTATGGCGATTGTGAGAGAATCAATAGTCGACGAGGGCGTCAGAACCATTGATCCTTCTCATTCAAGCTTGTGACCTTGTCTCAGACAGTGGCCTGCATAGAGGGAAATCTGGGGATCTCTACTCGGATTTTCCGACAATCAAGTTAGTCAATCAGATCAAGGAAAGAAAGCACGAGGTAAAATGAGAGAACATTCATGGTAGAAAGAATGAAAGCGAGTGAGAGTGAGGGAGTGGAGAGTGACATAAGTCTTGGCCTAGAGATCCCCTAAGAAGAAAGGGATCTTCTCCCTTTTATACCTTTCCGTCCCCCCTTATCCTCGGTCACTTTTGTCCTAAGTAATTCCTTACTTGGGGGCCAAGTGAGCACCAGCTGGATGCCAGCTCAGATGGAGCGTTCTAGAGTCTTCGACGGGCTCCGAATATCACCCAGCAACGCTTCCATCGTCTTCTCCAAGTTAGGTTTTTCCGATATTCAGTTGGAATGAGTCGTGCGGGTGTCCTATCTCTGGGCCGCTGGGATTCCTTCATGTGTACACTCGGATTGAACCGGTCGGATCACACCACATATCTAACAGAATCTCCACTACATTACTTGCCCCCAACTTTTTAGGTCATCAAGCTCTTTGTCCCAAACGACTTAAGAAGCGAGGATGCCAACCGTTTGCGTGATTTGCGCGTAGATACCCCCATGCTCTCTTGGGGTCCCACAAGTAGCCCAATTTTGAGTGTCAGTCTACTTGGGAGTGCGTTTAGCACCAATGTGAGTTGGCTTTGAAAAGAATCAAGCTGACTACAAATAAGGCGCACCTCCTGGGCTTCCGGCTCGCTTGGCTCCCGAGTCGCTCTTGGGGGTTTCGAGACCACATTTATGAGTCTTGGCCCCTTTCTCAACTTCTGAGCTTGGGTCGTCTAGTGTTCGGACCCAGGTCTCAAAGCTTCATAGGCACTCCTCATAGCTCAGTGTCCCCCGCAATCATTTATTTCGCCTAGTTACTGTGACTGGTACCCACGCATCGATCATTCGTTGGGCGGCTTTTCATCTCGGTTTGAAGGTCATAATAGTGCTAGGTGGGTGACGTCTACCTCTTACTCGACGCCTACTACTTTTTCCTTCAAATAGCCTTCTTGGCGAGGGGAAGTATCGTGATTGTCAGTCCCCATCTTCTTCTCGTTCCCTAATTTTACACGAAGGAGGTCGAGAGCTGTAGCTGATTATCGTTTGTTGCCGGAGTTCGATACGGACATTCGGGCGGCGGTGGTCGATTTTATGGATTCTGAGGACTTCGTTCCAAGGAAGAAAAAGATCAAAGATCATGCCATAACCATCTTTTGGTCCTTCTAAGAGTTTGACGACTTACTCTATCAAGAGGCCTTTTCAGGCGTGAAGGATAGTTATATTCTTCAAAAAGTTACTCGCAACTACCCCAAGCTTGACTTTAGAACTTTGAAGTATGAATAGGCTTGAGCATATTTGCCTCATTTTCCTCTGAGAGTTGGTGATGCCGAAACAAAGTCCATGGTAGCTTCTGCCAAATCGCAAAACGATGAGGTTGCCTCAGCAGGTTTGGAAGACCCATCAATGGGGTAGGACAAACTACCTGTTATCTCCCGGCATCACTTTTCTTTCTAATCTTTTCCTCGGGCGTTCCTCCGAGTTGTAGAGTACGGTGTCTAGTAATTTCTTCCAGGACTGTATTGACTTTTTTAATAACACTCGCTCCAATTCTTGGCATTGTCTTATTTCTGTCACCCTCTAAATATTTCCTACCTTTCTTCTTATTTTCTGTTGTCATATTTCCTCGTCCCGGGCCTTGCCGCCTGATGGTCCTCGAGGGGTCTACCACTGCCTACACTCATGTTGCTAACCGGGACTTCACTTCCTGATTGCTGTTGCAAAGCTTTGAGATGCTAAATTTTGCCAAGATGTTATCCACAGAGGTCTTTTCTGAAGTTTTTGATGAGGCTGAGCGAACCCAACATTCGTGCATTTCGGTCCGACTAGAATCCTTACTTCCTTTTAGGTGTATACGGCCCTTTGTCTTCCTACACGGCACTTCTTCGCGTTTAGGCCAAAGAGTGACATGATTTTCCTGCCCTCGCTTAGTTGACGAGACAAATTTTCGGCGAGGCTTGCTCCTAGCGAGACTTCGTAGCTTCTTTCTTACGCCGAAGGGCGTGGCCGGTCTTCGCGGTCTGAATAGGATCCGAGATCGACTTTGTGGTCTTCTACTTATGATAGGGGAACAATCTTTCCCCAAAGACCGAGAAGGATTTGTGGCTGACGGAACTTTATGGTCTCCCACTCATGATAGGAGGATAATCTTTTTCCGAAAGTCGAGAAGGATCCGAGGCCAATGGCACTTTATGGTCTACCCCTCACGATAGGGGGATGATCTTTAGCAAAAGGTGCGTTACTGTTACAACTGTGCTAATAAGCCTCCGTAATCTCACAATCTCACGCCGACTAATTGATGGATTATAAAGTAAATAGCATACATAGCGCTAATGCCAGATCATCTTCGGAAACTTTTTCACCATATCTTAAACTGATATAATTGCAAAATCAGCATGAATATATTCATTTAACCTTTTTCACTTTCTATCTAATCTCACCGTTGCTACACTCATGATATTGATATCATTACTTTTTCATAACCCAACATTCTAAACCAAACAACATGGCTTGCCAAATAGCATTGCTCTAGAATTAAAGATTCAAGTTCAAAAGGAAGATTCCGTTGCTTAAAACTCCATCTGTGGTTGACTTGAACCATGTAGCCTTAATCCCACTTAAAAGGCCCAATGAAGATAGTATTTTATGATTGATCGTAAATATATTCCTACCAAATATCTTATATCACTATATTTTAGTTAAAACAAATTCCACGTAAATTAGTCAAATTCACACTTAAGACCAATATATTTTTATTCATAATGGCTTTTGCAATTGATATTTATTTTCAAACTAATCCCAGAGATATGATATTTGCTTATAAAAAAATACATAAATAATTTGATTCACAGATTAATTGGTGCATTTCTTATTCATGTATGAACTGGATTCAACATGTTAAGTTTTGGAGCATTTGCAGAGCTCAGATATTGAACTCAGCTTCCAAAATTGTTGCTTTATGTTAATAACTTAACTGGACAAGATTTAGGCCTTGCATCGACAATGAAAGACAAATGTATTGAAGCTTATCTCTTGTTTTCTTGCCTCAAAACAGGCTTCTTGACCACTCAAAGTACATCCTTCAACAACACAAGCCTTGAAGATTTCTTCTCCAGCCTTAACCCAAAGTATAAACATTTCATGCATGGATGCTAATTGGTGACCACATCATATGCTAGGTATGATTGAGGCCTTAAAACTCTTGCTTTTCTCGAATAGTCAGTAACAATCCCATTACCAGGATGCTTATTGAAGTAAACTACATATTATGAAAATCAAAGCCATGACAAATCAATTAGCACCGTCCAAGTTTAATGGATCAGGTTGCATAAATATTCTGCCATTGAAAGTAAGGATCACCAAAAACTCAGACCAGTAGTAGTCCCCAAGTTTGATAAAGCAGGTAGCAATGATTAGCTCAATCATCGGAAACAACATCATGTTTACAATATCTAATGGACTATGGATTTGAAAGGATCTTTCTTCCAAAATGAGGAAACTTTAAACATTTATTTATTTTCTCCATATGAAAGCTGAAATCTAATATCTTAATAGTACTATACAAACAGAATATGAATCATACAAGGGCCTCTTGTATGAATAAAGGGGGCATAAAGGAATAACAGCAATCTTTGTTTTAACTCACAATAAAGCAAAAAGCAAGGAATTTCCTTGAAAGATGTGGCTGAAGATGATTGCTTCAAATGACAAAATTCAGGTTTCATGAGAACAACAAAGAGAGAAGATAGATCAAAAAAAAATTTGATAGTTTGGTTAAAGAAAAGAGAAACTTCTCTTATTGTCTTCAAAGGAATATTCAATGATTGCCAGTTGGCGCCCTTTTATATATATGACTACAATACATTGTACAGATTAATATCTAAAATGATATTTTGCATATGGCACACAAAAATTAAGAAATTACACATACACTAACAAATGCTGTAATTGCACCTAAAATCCAAAAGTTCATCGAATTTTGAATGTACCCTAAGTCAATTTGGCCACCAACAAGAAACTAAAATTGAATAGAAAAATCATAAGATTATAATAGGGCAAGAATTGGCTAATTAGGTTGTGCATATATACTACAAGATATGATTAGATAGAAAGTATTTTGTATGGATAAGTTATGTTAGTAATCATTAAGATAATTCTATTTTGTTATATATGATTAAGATGGAAATGTAAGGGTAGTTGGTGGACATATATCAAAGGGTATAGGTTCAAAGACAACATTTTCTTTATTCATCTTCTTCCCTTTATTTTATTTTATTTTATTTATTTATTTATTTGTTTATTTATTTATGAGTTATTGTGGTAAACCAACACTCACTAGATCAATGGAAAGTTCACATGGATAATCAAACTACAAAGCGACACACAACAACAATATTCATACAGTATATCTGCAATTTCACATTTTTCTAAGAGCATATATGTGAAATTGACTATCCGAAAACCTAGTTCAAACTAAAACTACATTAAATGACCAAATGAATCAAGTTCTGCAAGTATCATAAGCATATATTTAGTCCACCTAATTATGAGCTTCTTCTACAGTTACACAGACTAAAACCACTACCTGATAAATGATCTAATCTATTGCACCAAATTTAGATCAAGAGAAACAAATAGATGGATACCATTCTAAGAACATGTTTGAGAGAGAATGAGAAAAAGAACAGAAGACTCACCCTCCACTCAAGAAGAAGCGACCAAGAGTGGCAAACAACAGCCGAGATCGAAAACCTGGGTGCAAAAAGTAGACAACTTGAAGCCTATCCTTGTAATCCGGAGGGAGCTCCTCATATATCCACCTTAAGACGGAAATCCCAGGATTATTATCGTCCGATTGGACAGTACTATGCACATAAAGGACACAGTAGGGGCCTTCCGCCATTTCTGTGCGCAGCTTGAAGCAAACATACCTCTTCAGCCTCTCCCCGCTTATGACCGCAGCTGTTCAAGGACGACCAAACAACAAATCAGGAAATTGCGAGCATTCCAAGAGGAGAAGGGTGAGGTGAGGACCTGGGAAGAACTTGCCGACGATGCGGAGGACGCGGTTGCCAAACTTGTCGGACCCCTCGACGCGGAAGGCCTGTAGGGCATCGAGATCAGAGAAGTCCTCGTCCGGGCACTCGTGCCAGACCTCGTCGCCCTCGCGCTCGGCTGGAGAGAGGAGGGAGCGGGCGTCGACGCCGAGATCGGAGGCCAGGACCAGCACTGAGAATTCTTCGTTCGCGTCGCGCTCCATCGTCAGATTTCTGATAATTCCGATTCACCGCCAGAGGAAAACGTCGCCGTACCACGACCAGAGGCGGTACTCGGATCAAGTATCAACGGGACTTATAGCACTTTTCGGCAGGGACCCAAATCCCTTACGTGGGTTTGGACCTTGTTAGTGTTTAACAGTACCAAATGTATATGGTCGAAAAGTTGTGCATATCCAAATTTTACTAATATTTGAACGATGATATCTTCATTTCTATGTAATAATCCATCCGGTGACCTGCTGGTAGTTGTTTAAAATTTGGGGAAATTTCAAAAAACTACCATAACATGTGGTTTGTCACTTTTTCAATTCGATTTCCATAAAGACCCTGTAACATTATACATTTACGGTCACGTCCCGTTTGGCCCCCTGGAGCTTGTTTGAAGGATTTCCAACCATATGGATGGGAATATCATCGAAAAATAAGCTAGCCTGTCAATTTTCATACAATTTGGTAACCGTTTGATCCTCCCACTTAACGGTTGAAATTCTGGACCGTTCAAATTCCTATAAAATAAGAACCGTTAAGATGAAGACCCTACAAGTTCTCAAATTGTATGAAAATTGACAGGCTGGCTTATTTTTCGATGATCTTCCCATCCATACGGTTGGAAATCCTTCAAACATGCTCCAAGGGATCAAACGGGACGCGATCGTAAATGCACAGTGTTACAGGGTACTAAAGTGATTAACGGGCAAACCATAGGGTCTTTGTGGTTCAATTTTAAACCACAAGGACCGAATTGAGAAAGTGATAAAGCACATGGTAGTTTTTTTGAAATTTCCCCTTAAAACTATAAGGACTACAATTAAAATTTACAATGACTCATTATATTTATGTATTAGGTTAGAGACTAAAATAAATTTTTGCAAAATATCCTAATCCACTCCGACCACCAAACCTCTGTGATTTCTTTTGGATTTTATTTTTGGATTCTGTGTCTCTTTCTCTCCCTCATTCGCTTGCTCTTAAAAATATTTCAATCTCTCATAAAAATTATTGTTTGTTATTATTATTTATTTATATATTTTTATTTTTATTTTTTATTTTATTTCATTTTCTTTCAGTTTATTTCATTTCTTTTTATTTTATTTTTATTTCATATTTAAGAGTGACATGAAAACAGAGAATCCATATAGCTGACCCTATCTAATATGGGATTAAGGCTTAGTTGTTGTTGTTGTATTCTCTATCTTTTTCTCTCCCTTATTCGCTCGCTCGATTTCCCCTTCTTCCTCCACCCTCAAAGAACTCCCTCCGCCCGCCCAATTCGAGCAAATGGATGCTTCATCCCCATCGTTAAGCATGCCATAAGATAGTGATCATTCTCTTTTCATCTAGCAAGTAAGATCTTTAGTCTTGATCGATCATCTATTCATTGATCATCGAAGAGGTTTAGAGTTATGTGAGGTGTTTGATTGGATCACATATTATTGTTTTTCAGGGTGATGCCACATGATAGGGTTCATATTTCTTTATGTTTATGGAGATGCTACTTATATTTTGATTCTTCCGTCTGATTTTATTGGATTGCTATATTATCTTCGAGGGTGTAAGATGCCTTTTGATCCTTATTAGTAAAAATTTCGACTTTGAGGATGATTGAAGTTTGAAGCATAACTTCTTATTTCCGTTGATATTAGAGTATTTTTATTTTTATTTTTAGTCATGTGTTTATGTTATGCATTAGTTCATGAATACAATTGGATAGTTTTGGTCCTATACATTTTATGTCCATTCTTTAATATGAAAGTAAGTTGCATGGAGTTTTGGATAATTTCATAGTTAGTTCGATCAAGGGAACGCGTCCAGTATAGTTATCACATACGATTGTGATATCAGAGTTGCATGTCTAATGCCATTACACAATAGCAGAAATTCAACTTTGTTGCAGTATTTTATGCATAATGCTTTTAAGTGCACTATTGCTTCTGTTCCTTATGATGAGTTAATTCAAGGAAGGTGACGGCTAGAGAAAAGCTTAGTTGACTTTTATTATAATATATTTGTAGTAGTTACTAGTCTTGGATCTTGTTGGGGGAGAATAGACCTGAGTGTAAGCCGAACCAATACGTGTGAGGTAAGCATTCCACACTTAAATTATGTAAAATTTTTCATATAAATATATGAAAGCTATTTTCATTATAAAAGTTTTGTTTATGTTTTTGTTAACATTTCAAGAAAACATAAGAGATCTATTTTTATACAAAAAGAACCATGCATGTATGTTCGGTTTAGAATTATTAACATCCCGTTGCATGAACTGATATAGCTATTCTGTTTGGTATGATTTATTGTTTCGTGAAATTCATTTTGATTTTCGTATATGCCTCCAAACTGTCTATGTTTTGACCCCATGTCATTGAGTGATATACATTGACCATGACGACTCGTTTTGATTGTGGACTAGTTTAACCCGTGTTATCGGTAATAATAACAACCTTTTGATTTTGACTCAGGGCACCGATGTAAAATAAATGATAGAGATGGCTTATTTTGAGGGATGGATTATTTTGACTCGGGCCACCGAGGTAAAATAAATGGAGTTTTTACCCCCACCATCGAGGTTAATAGTGGTTATAATATTGTTTGGGATACAATATTATTTTGAGTGTAAACAAAATCTTTTGATATTCAGAAATTCGTAATTCTTGCAAATTTATTGTCTTATTTCTAGATTGTTGCTCTCTTATCTTATTGTGTTTCAGCTTTACTTATAATGTTAAAACTCTGCGTAGTACATTGTTTTTATAGTGGATGCTTACTGAGCTCCAAAGCTCATTAATCTCTGGACTATTTTTTTTTAAGATCATGAGGAGTAGGTAGTTGGGTGTAGATAAAGTGCCAGAACCCTTGCTCAGCTATTACTACCTTTTGTTATTTTGGATTTGAATTTGGATATGTGGAATAATTTTGGAGTATTCTATAGAACCCCTCAACATATTATGTAGCTTTTGAATAATGAACTTAGAGTTTGACTTTTATTATTAGAAATAAGAATTGTATTATCCAAGTGTGTATAGTAATTGTAAACATGTTATGAGGCCTTGCATACATATTGGGGCCCATCCCCACATGTAAGAGGTCGGTCTACCTATGTCCCAGTTGGGTTCAGGGTGTGATATTGTATGTGTTGATGCTCAAAACGGTCACGATATTGAGGACTGCTTTACGCTATGAGTTCAACTGAAAAAAGAGATGATGTGGGGTAGTTGAAGTTGGGGATGCGAGCTTCCCAAGGCTTCCGGCAGGCAGTAAACGAGGAGACTGGAAGACAACCGTCAAGGGAGAGCCTTTCTTTTCTACAAAAGAAGTCTAGGGGCTCCTTCCCCCCGGACCCTCTGCCACGCATAGATGATCTTTTGATCAACTGCGAGGAGCGTGTGTTTTCTCAAAGATCGACTTGAAGTCAGGATATCACCAGATACTAGTGAAGGAGGAGGATGTGCCAAAGACAGCTTTCCGAACCAGATACGGGCATTTTGAGTTCCTTGTGATGCCCTTCGGATTGACGAATGGTCCAGAAGCATTTATGGGGATGATGAACAGGGTGTTTGCACCCTACTTGGACCAGTTCGTGGTGGTGTTCATCGATGATGTCTTGGTGTATTCCCGGAGCGTGGAGGAGTACATCAACCACCTTAGAATAGTATTGTAAACATTAAGGAAGCAGCAGCTATATGCCAATCTCAAGAAGTGCGACTTTTGGTTGGGAGAAGTGAAGTTCTTGGGACATGTGGTCTCAGTGGTAGGGATCTACATGGATCCCGAGAAGATTGAAGTAGTAGTCAACTAGCAAGCCCCAGCCACAGTTAAGGAGATCAGGAGCTTCATAGGGTTGGCCGGTTACTATAGGCGATTTGTGGAAAGGTTTTCTTCTATCGCTCAGCCTATGACCAAGTTGCTGCGGAAGAATGCAAAGTTTGAGTGGACCGAGGAGTGTGAGTAGAGCTTCCAGGATTGAAGAACCGTCTTAGAGGTGGGCACGGGCCAGTTAACCGGGCCCGACGGGCCCAACCCGCCGGTTCCGGGCCAGCCAACCTCTGAACCGAAACCGGCTCGGGTCACAGGTTGACCCGTCGAGCCGGGTTGACCCGCTGGGCTCGGCGGGTCACGGGTCACCCAAAGGTGGCCCGTAACCAGCCCAGGCACTCTTATAGAACCGGCGGGGCGGGCCCAACCTGCCGGTTTTTTAAATTTTTTTATTTTTTATTAATATAAATGTATATTAAAAATAACAAAAGAATTTAAAAAAAATGTAAAAAAAAATGATATTTTGATATAAAAATAGAATGAGAAAATTTTTTAAAAAATTGAAAACTATAAAATTCATTATCCTACCATTATTATTCAAATATCAAGAAAACAAAAAAAACTATAAAATTAAAAAAAACACATATAAATGGCAAGCTACTTTAAAAAAAAATAAGGAAATAACCATAAAAAAACCTTCATTATTGATAACTAGAGAATGCAAAAATATCTCAGGAAGGAAAAAAAATCAATCTATAAAATTCATTATCCTCCTACACTAATTATTCAAACATTAAGAAAATAAAAAAAAACATAAAATCAAACAGAGCATATAAATGGCAAGCTACTTAAAATTGAGGAAATAACAATAAAAATCCTTCATTATTGACAATCAAAGAATGCAAAAATCTCTCATGAAAGGAAAAAAAATCAATCTATAAAATTCACTATCCTACATTAATTATTTAAACATTAAGAAAACAAAAAAAATTATAAAATCACAAAAGAGTATATAAATGGCAAGCTATTTAAAAATTAGAAAATAACTTAATAACCATAAAAAAGCTTCATTATTGACAATCAAGGAATGCAAAAATCTCTCTTAAAGGAAAAAAAAACTCAATATATAAAATTCATTATCCTACAGTATAAAAGCCAAAAAAATTATAAAGTCAAAAAATATATAAATTGTAAGCTATTTAAAATAAGGAAATAAAAATGAAAAACCTTAAATATTGGTAATTAGAGAATGCAAAAATCTCTCTTCAAGGAAAAAAGAAGCTCAAATATATAAAATTTATTATCCTTCCTAATTATCCAAACATTAAAAAAATCAATATATATTTACATGAGTTTAAAAACTTAAAGAAATTTTGAAAAAATTGGAAAAAAATAAAAAAATCCAATCTTACAGGATGACCAAGGTCAACTCGGCGGGTTGAACGGGCGGGTCAACCAGGCTCGGCCGGGAGGGTAAACCCGTCGGGTCACGGGTTTGGTTTTACCCAACCCGTAACACACCGCCTGCCATCAGAAGGGCCGATTTGCTTTCCGACCCACGTCAACTGACATGGCGGTTTTTGTCGGGTCGGTTCCGAGCCAAGTCGGGTTAAAACCTGGCCCGTGCCCCGCTCTAAACCGACTGGTGTCTGCTTCCATCCTTACCTTACCTACCGCAGGCATCGGATTTGAAATGTATAGTGATGCTTCGTTTAGGGGATTAGGTTGTGTCTTAATGCAACAAGGCAGAGTTATTACCTATGTATCTAGGCAGCTCAAGACTCACGAAATAAACTATCATGTTCATGATCTAGAACTAGCAGCAGTGGTCTTCGCGTTGAAGATATGGCGATACTATTTGTATGGTGAAGCTTGTAAAATCTTTACCGACCACAAGATGGTGGCTGGTGGATGGAGTTGCTGAACATGCGGTAAAGATGGTGGATGGAGTTGCTGAAGACTATGATTGTACTTTCGAGTACCACCTTGGTAGGGCGAACATAGTAGCTGACGCCTTGAGCAGGAAGACAATGGCATGGTTGGGCACCACAAACTTTGCCCAACTGCATGAGTTGAGATCCACTGTCGTCCAGTTCTCAGTGGATGAGCTTGGGGTGTTATTAGCAGATTTCTATCTACGCCCGACTTTGATGTCTCAGATTAAGGAGGCTCAACTACGAGACCCCACGTTAATGAAGTTAGCTGAGAAGCTACATGAGGGAAGACTTGGTGACTATTCTTTATTTTCATATGGAGCGGTGATGGTAGGTGCTCGGATTTATGTACCACGCAATGAGGAAGTTCTCAAGCAACAAATATTGGAGAAGCTTATTGCTCTGCTTATGCTATGCACCCAGGGAGTACAAAGATGTATCGCAACATCAAAGAAAACTACATATGGAGGAGAATGAAAAAGGATATTGTTGAGTACATGGCCAGGTGCTTGATGTGTCAGCAAATCAAAGCTGAGCACAAGAAGCCGCCGGGGTTGTTGGTACCTTTAGAGATTCCAAAATAGAAGTGGGAAAGGATAGCCATGGATTTTGTGTCTGGTCTACCTCGGACCAGTCAAGGCAAGGACGCTATATGGGTTATCATAGATAGACTGACCAAGTCTGCCCACTTCCTCCTGATCAAGACAGCCTACTCTCGAGATCGGTTGGCGTAGTTGTACGTAGAACAGGTAGTCAGATTATATGGCGTACTCGTGTTTATCATATCAAATAAAGACCTGAGATTCACCTCTCACTTCTGGAAGAGTCTACATAAGGCCATGGGAAAGAGATTGAATTTTGGCACGGCATACCATCCAGAGACAGATGGACAGTCGGAGAGGACCATCAGTATACTTAAGGATCTACTCCAAGCATGTGTTATGAAACTTCGCGGGAGCTGGGATGAGAATCTGGGACTGTTGGAGTTTGCCTACAACAACAGTTACCAGACAAGTATTAGTATGCCACTATATGAAGCATTGTACGGCAGGAGATGCAGGACTCCATTATGCTAGGATGAGGAAGGTGAGAGAAAGATCCTAGTCTCAAAGCTCGTATAAATCACCCCAGAGAAAGTCAAACTCATCAGAGAGCACCTCAAGAAAGCTCAAGACAGGCAGTGAGGCTACCCCAACAATCATTGTCGAGATTTGGAGTTTGAAGTAGGAGATAAGGTGTTCCTAAAGGTATTCCCATAGAAGGGTGTACTTAGGTTCCATAAGCGTGGGAAGCTGAGCCCAGGATACATCGGGCCGTATAAGATAGTCGACATGGTAGGTCCTATACCTTACTGGCTTAGCTTACCGGTAGAGCTGTAGAGGTTACATGATGTTTTTCATGTATCGGTGCTGCGGAAGTGCATCAAAGATATGAATCAAGTTCTGATGGGACCAGCCGTAGAACTAGCACCAGACTTGACCTACGTAGAAGGACCAATATGTATCCTCGACAAGAAGGAACAGGCCTTGAGGAACAAGATAATACTTGTAGTGAAAGTGCTGTGGAGTCATCACCAAGTGGAAGAAGCCACTTGGGAAAGACGAAAGCACTTGAAGAATTCATCTACTTCGAAGTTGACCTGCACCTAGAGCACAAAAAAGAACTGACCGGGATGACAATAGAAGCGAGGAGGATGCTTCAACAATCCGAGGATCCACCTTAGCCAAGATTGAACAATTCCCAGGCTAAATTATTTCCTTGGAGGCCTAAAGGTAACTTGGCTAAATTCTCCACAAAAGCCCTACGCCGGTAGGTATGTTTTATATTTTTTGGAAGTAGCTATGTGAATTGTAGCAGGGAGGAACACACCCTATTCAAGCCTCCATGAGGTAAGAACAAGGTACGTCAAGCAATAGAACTAAGTTATGGAAAATACGAACTTCCTATTTACTTAGTTATTATTATTAATTCTAGGAAAGGGTAAAGGTTCCGTGGGAGCTTCAACATGACCGAGCTAGACCTAGAAATTTGTGAAGGACTTAAGGTGAGGGGACTTCTCCATAAATGTATTATTTATTCACGTATTCTTTGTGATTCGGTTTTCTCATATTCTGATGAGTTTTATATCGGTTTGTGGATGCCGATGGATTTATCACTATATTTGCATATTATTTTCATGCTTGTTTAATTGAGTAAATTTTAAAGAGCATGAGAAATAGTAAAGTGAAACCCTAAGGGGAGATAATGATTATTTCATGTATCATAGGCTGCACCTTAGTTAGTTATGTATGAGGGATCCAGCAGGGCTCAGGATAGAGCCCAGGTATTAAGTAGACTATATCGGGTTAAGAAAGAGACTTTGTTTTCAATCGTTTTTCTTAAAACTAAATTGTTTGCGAAAGTCATTCTTTTTATAAAACCCCATTTCTGACTCTTATGAGTGCCCATATCGGATACAAGATTTATACTTGACGTTCACATGTAGATGTATACCGCTTGTCGTCAACTACCAAACTCATGTAGATGTATACCACTGTTTCCGATCATCAGGATCATGTAGATATATACCGCTATTCCTTGATGGGAGTTGGAGTCCTTTCAGAGACATTCTAACTAGGGTTGCATGCTTGTATGATATGAGGCCATTGCATATACTTGTTTATTATATGCTTGATATGATGTGAGATTGCATTTGTGCTTTCTTCGGTTTTTCTGATTACGTTGGCATGCTTATCAGGATTTAAGATAATTTGCGGACCCTCATGATTTATATTTGCATTTGTTCTTGTACTAGTATCTTAGTACAGTTTATGTTGAGAGACAAGTATGTATAATACCTAGTAGAGTTGTCTAAACTCACTGAGCTTGTATAGCTCAACCCCTTTTGATTATTGTTTTTCTATTGCAGGATGTAGACATGGATCTGGCTAGTAGCTCATGTCTAGAGTAGGGATCAAAGTCTAGCTGACTCTAGCGTATCTGGTTTTTATATTTAGTCTTGTTGTATTGTACCAGACTTTATGTATTAATTTGCTTCAGTGTTTTTGGGGCCGTAGTTGCCGAAGACTTGATTAGTTGTACTTTTTATGACTCTGATGTAGATATGACTACTGGTGTGTAACCAGATTTGCTTATATCATATTGATTCTATTTTAGTATTTCTTGTTATCAGGTGTTTATGTTTACAGCATTAGGTACAGGATACCTTCCTGACCTGGCTGGTGTGACATCTGTCTCAGTAAAGAGATGGGTGTTACATTTAGTGCTATCAGAGAGAGTCGCTCGTTGACCTTAGAGTTTTGGAGGTAGTCAGAGCCTTAGGGTAGGAGTTGAAGTCACTTAACATAAGGAATTAGTTGTATAAATTTCTATCTAGGATTATGTCATTTAATTGACGCTTGTTGGATGTTGTAGAATGCCGCCAAAAAGAGGACATGGGAAACCACCTAGGGTACTGCGTGAGGAGCCCGTGGAGGAGCTACACGTTGATGTCCCCGAGTCAGAAGAATATGGTGATGCCTCTCATGCGCATCCTGCCCCAGGATACAACCCAGGTATGCAACAGTTCCCTGTGATGCAACAATTCTTTGAGCAGATGGCACAGTCATTTGCTTCTTTCCCAAATTTTTAATAACAACAGCAACAATATCAACAAGAATAACAACAACAACCACCCAGGTAATAGCTCTCAAAAGTGAGCTATTTAGATGACATATTATGCTAGGTTGAGACCAAATATGGCCATCTAATGATCTATTCAAGAGCCAATTTGGGTTATTTTATATAGACTATACCTCAACTAGCATTTACACTTGTTTTAGTGAATTTCTATACTAAATTGATTAATTTATGCACTAATGCAAGTGTTTTTAATATTGATAGATGATGAGAGCATTGGATAGCAATAAGGATGATCCTGAGAAAAAGAGATAGGTGTTCTATGACAAAGGAGCATAAAGAGCAAAATGAGAGAGGATTGTGAGCAGCCTGAAAGAGCAGCTGAGATGAGGAATTTACTGGAAGAGATACAGGACTCCAAATCCAATTCCTCGAGTCAGATTGAAGATCAACAATTCAAGAACACTCAGTTAAAATTTCAGCTCAATCCAAGTTGAAATGGTCATCCGATCGTTGCGTTGATGAAGACATCGATAATCAGACTGCATAACATCGCGATGTTAATCACGGACATCGCGATGTTAATCGTGACAGAGCACCGATTTTCATAGAAAAGATAGATCGCATGTTGCTTGTCGACATCGCGATGTTGGGGGCGCTTGGCTATAAGAAGGGGCTGTTTTGCTAGGTTTTTCATCTCTCGTTTGGGGGCGACGGCTAGGGCTCCAAAGAGGCGATCCGGAGGGTTTCAAGGCCAAATATTGAGGGGAGAAGCTCAAAGCAAAGGGAGAACCAATCTCTTATTTATTTCTAGTGTTTTAATCCCTCCTTTGTACTTAGATATGGATGTTTACCTTCTTATTTGCATCATTATGAATCTTTCTTTGTAATGGTAGCTTGAACATCTAAGCTAGGGTTGTATGGATGCTATGACTTGATACATTTATTATCCTTGGTATGCTTTGTTCTCTTTTATGTGTATGTGCCTTTAAATCTATTCTCTTTATTCCTCAATTGTTGATAGACAATGAGTATCTTTAACTCATGCACTATGAGAGATCTAGGCTTGAGAGTAGAGTAGGGAATTAGGGTGGACGGAGTGACACCGATTTGACCTATTACTGAGAGATCAGGTTAGGCAATTCCATGGTAGTGATAGAGTGTTGTCCTATAATGTGTCTAATGTACCATAGAGATATGGACTTTAGATGCATGATACTTAGAGATAAGGTCCTGTAGGATGCACCCGGAGTACACACAAGCACAACACTTTATAAGTGACACACCCATATCCACAACCTTGATAACTTAGTAAGCCAAGGAGAAAATCAATACAATTCATTAGAGCCATACAACCCTAGAAGCATATCATAGAGAGTAATCCCCCACATCCTTCGTTATCTCACCACATCCTATGAGTAGTTTAGTTTAGATTAGTAACCTGTTCCACTTATTGATTGACTGACTTTACCAAGCAACTTAGTAGGTTAGTGTTCATCTAAACCTAGAAAGCCTTCCCTGTGGATTCGACCCGGTATTCACCGGTTTATTACTTGCGACCACGTACGCTTGCATGCGAAAATTTGACATTCAAGTTTTCTGGTCAACACCAGGGGTAGGGATCGGGATTACATGACTCGAGCCCGGCAGATGGGGCTTAATCACTTCCTCGGAATACAGAATCCAACTGAAGCTGAAGCTTGGATCAGACAATTAGAGATGGTGCTCGAGGCGATGAGGATCCCGGAGGATGAGAAAGTTATAACAGTGCAGCTGTTATTGGGACAAGAAGCATTGCTATGGTGGGAATCGACTAGGATGTCCATTCCCAGCTCGGGTGTTTAGACTAGGTTGGAATTTAAAAGGGCCTTCGAGAGAGAGTACTTACCCCTGGTGCACAGTGATTCAAAAAGAGAGGAGTTCATCTATCTGACTCAGGGAAATTTTGTTGTGGCCGAGTATTAGGCCAAGTTTACTACCCTGAGCCACTATGCACTGGAGATGGTGGAGGATCCCTATAACTGATGTAGGAAGTTCGAGGAGGGACTTCGTGATGAAATCAAGATCCCGGTCATGGCTACTGGATTTGAGGATTTTCGATGTGTGGTTGAGTCTGCGCTCTGAGTTGAGAGGGGCTTGAATAAGCAGAAACAAAAACTCGAGAGGTGGAACAAGAGGAGTAGCCTAAACTCCCAAGTTGGGGGAAGCACAAGGCCTAGTAAAAAGAGTAAAAATAGCAGCAGCGGTGGTTCCTTGTCAAGTGGAACAATAGATGGAAATTGCAGTGCCCAGTCTGCAACAAATATCACTACGAGACTTGTGGTGTTGATGTATGCTTTTACTGCAAGCAGCCAGGGAATTACAAGAAGGAGTGCTCCCTACTGACCCAAGGGAGCGGAGTTGCTCCACAGGCTAGTGCTGGAGACCACACTGCTCATTAGACATAGAAATTTTCTGTTATGGGTGGTGTTGGAGGCAACCGAGGAAGGTCATCTTGTGGAAGGTCTCGAGGAGGAGGCCGTGGGGCCCCATCTTAGATGCAGGCCCAGGCATTTGCGATGACACAACAGCAAGCTGTGAACACCCCCAACGTGATTGTAGGTACGGTACTGATTTTTAATACCGATGCCTGTATATTGATTAATCCTAGTTCTACACATTCCTACATAGCTACTTCTTTTTCTGTGCCTAACAATGTGTATGTGATAAGTGTTCAAACGAACATATTTTCATATCACTTTTCTATATGTTTTCATATTAAATGCAATGATTCATAGCCCGCTGGTACTCAAAAAGCTTCATACATTGTAAACAGGGCACAAATACACTACCTCGAGAGAAAGGAAGCATTCCAGGTCAAAACGAAGCCGAAACATAGCTATTCTGAAGTGAACGGGTTGACGAACGAGCAGATGTACGGCCGAACACAACTGTACAAGTGAACGGCTTCACTGCAGCTTACTCTCGGGCGTTCAACATCTCGTTTATGATGAACGGTCAGGTGAACGGGCTGATGTATGGGCGTTCAGAGGCCCTTGTGGTATGAACGGTCTGATGTATGGGCGTTCAGAAGGCCCTGCGTTCTGAACAATCAGATGTACGGGCGTACACGAGGCCCTGCATTCTGTACGGGCACGTGTGCAACCCGTTTACGAGCCCGTACATCATAACTCTCTCTTAGTTGCGAGCTATAGAAAGGGAAATCTTGTAAATATTAATGCTAAACCCTAGGTACAGGATATAAATAGAGTTTTGGAGGGTTTAGAGGGGGGTTGGCTTGGGAGAGAGGCTATTGAGGAGATTAGGGTTTTGGGGGATCTTCTCCCCCAATCTTGGAGCTAGAGAAGGAATTGATCATCTAGACTGCAATCAGCGTAGGTAATGGTGTTTTCCATCATGCTTGCTATCTATTGTAATCTTTTTGTCTTAGATTTGAGCTCCCTATTGATGGGGAACTAATTTCATTGATACTTGGGTGTGATGAACCTTTGGATGATGCTTTAATTTTATTTTGATCTCTATGTTTTGATTGATTGGAAGCATGCTTATTTGTCTAATGAATGTTTTGTACTGATTGTAATCTCTCTACGTAGCGAATTGTCCGGAGAGATTACTTGTGTGCGATACAAGGGCTAGAGCTAGCGCCTTCTTGTATTAGGAACCTACTTCATTAGAAAAGATTTGGAATACACAGAGGAATCGGGTATTAGAAGGGCGAAAGACTCCTTAACATAACTTCACCCCCTCAATCTTTCCAAAACATAAATTCCCAAGATCTTAAGACAATCCCAGGAGATTAGTTATCCAATTACCTTGGAAGAGGGGTTGGATATAATTTAGGAATTTTGGCATAAGCATCACCAATCTTCAATTCATAGATTTCCTTATGAGTTCTTTATGTTTTAAATCCAATGGGGATTCATACCCAAGTATCTCCCTCTCTCGATATATTCAATCCTCAATTTAATCCCGATTTCTAGAGTCCACATCAATTTCATTAAGATTTCTAGGTTTAGATCCAAAACCCCCAATTCATCGATTTAGACTAGATAATAGGAAGAACTGATGGGTTCTAACCGCAAGTGTACGGGTCGAATCAAGTAATAGAGTGGACTTGAAGTCGGGTTATCGATCTTCAGGGAGTAGGAAGTACTAGTACTATCTATTTGTCTATTATCTAATCGATCGGGAATTGGATGACTATGAACTAACTCTAAATCTAGAACTTAGAAATTGAAATTGCGCAATCGATTAATATTTGGAGAAATTCAATCAAGAAAGGGATACTTGGGGTTCGAATCCCCTTTGGATTTAATGAAATTGGTTAGTGCACACTATGTCAATGCTTGATGCTCCATTGGCCAAAGATACCTAATGTGTTTTCACTCTTTCCACCAGAGATGAGTTACTACCCTAATGCTCTCATTGATGATGTCTCGACCTAATTTAGAAAGCTTAGGGGAATAAACAATGTGAAAGAGTCGCCCTCCTTAGTACCCGGGCTCCCGGTGTACTCCTAATCCCTTTTATTGGAGAGAGTCTACATGTGGGGAGGCATTCGCGTCTTCCCCCACATGGACAACAATAGTCTCTCCGGGCTCTCGCAACGTAGAGAGACTACTACCTCAATACAAATCATCCAATAGACCTAATGAAATCATACAAGCATTCAACATAGAAACACTAATTTAATTAAAATAACATCCAAAGGTTCATCTTCACCCAAGCATCAAGAAATTAGCCCTCCATCAATGGAGGGCAACAATCCACAACAATAAAGGAAGATGAAAACATAAATCTCAAATAAAAACTCCCTATTGATGAAGATAGGTGGATCCTTCGCTTGCTCGCCCCTCCTTCTTGCCTTTTAGAGCTTCGAGATGAGGAACCCCTCCGGTGACCTCTCCTCCAAGTTGGGGAAGAAGATGATGATGAGGCTCCTCCTCTAGCTCTCTCCTTCTCTCCAAGGTTGTTAATCAAAGATCCAAGATCCCCCAAAACCTGATTAAGCTTTTCCTTTTATAGTTGACACTAGGGTTTTGGGTCCTTTTTCGTTTTTACCCCTGGGCGGATCAAATTGTCGCTGGAAACTTACGCCATACGGACTTCCATACGGACTGCCATACGGGTCCGTATGGCTTCACAGGTTGTATCATACGGGGCTATGTCATTCCGTATGGGACCCCGTATGGACTCATACGGGGTCTCATATGAGGTTGGAGTCGAGGCCCTCTCTGCCCAGGTTCATACGGGTCCGTATGGGACCCCGTATGGACCTGGGTGTTCATTCTTTTGTCATGTTTTGGCCGAATTCTTCTCCAAATGCTTCCTTTTCTCCGGAGTCTCCATATTTTGCCCTATTTGTAAAAATAAACCTTTTTTAAGTATCGGTGGGCCGAAACTCCTCTAAAACTTATAATAAACATGCATAATATGATATGAAATATCGATCAAATGAACACTTATCAAGAACCGTTTATACTAGTGAGTTCTATTCCCTGTGGATTCTACATCCGACTTTCATAGTCCACTTTATTACTTGACCACGACCCGTGCACTTGCGGATTTTCCTAATCAAGTTTTTGGCGCCGTTGCCGGGGAATAGAATTGCTAGTTAAACTAGGACTTTATTATTTTAGTATTTTATTTTCTTATTTTGTTTCTTTTTCCTTAATTTGTCTCATTTGATACTCACATTTTTCTTCATTGAAATTTGGAAGGTACAACATGGCAAGTCCTAAGGACATGATGCTAATAAAATTGTTCATACTAGAGCAATGGATATAAGACAAGTTGTTTGAACAAAGCAACAATTCATTTCAAGAGCATTTATTCGCCCTACATTCTCATGACAAATCATATATTGCTTGCAATTTCCTTTCTCACCAAGATGAACAATTCAGGGATCACCATAGAGAGTCATGGCTGACCAATGGCATGAATCCAGGAAAAACTTGTGATGATTTACTACGATATGAATGTGATCGAGTCGTGGAACCTATAGCCGGATTCTGCAATTTTGATAGCACTCAAGAATTTCAACCCCGAATACCAGTCGAAGATTCACTCGTGATCCATCATTTCATCACAGAAAGGGAGATCATGAATACTGACTCAGTAGTAGAATTGGAAGTTAACAGTTGGGTCCCACAGTCGGAGAGAGGAATTCCTTTAGATTCAGAGGTTGAGGGCAGTCACAAAAATCAGCCCTATGAAGACTATCAAGTTCTCGGAGTAGAAGAAACACCTGATGATTTGGGCAACAAAGTGCATAAATTGAAACCGTTATCATTGCTTAGAATTGCATAAATTGAAAAAAAAATACGCATTCTTAGCTGACAATTCACAACTTCCCATTATCATTGCTTCGAATTTGACACCGTTACAGAAACAGAAGTTGTTACAAGTCCTCAACAAGCACAAGCGGGCAATAGCTTGGAAGATTTCTGATATCAAAGGAATAAATCCATCCTTTTGCACTCACAAAATCCTGATTGAAGACAACTACAAACCCTCAATTCAACCGCAACGACAAGTAAATCCAAACATGAAAGAGGTGGTCAGAGCAGAGGTGATCAAGATGCTGGATGCTGGGATAATCTACCCTATTTAAGATAGTGCATGGGTGAGCCCAGTGTAAGTGTACCGAAGAAGGGAGGCATGACAGTGGTCACCAATGAAAAGAATGAGTTGATACCTACAAGGACCGTGACCGGATGGAGAGTGTGCATTGATTATCGAAAGTTGAATGATGCTACTAGAAAAGACCATTTTTGGCTCCCGTTTATCGATCAGATGCTTGAAAGGTTAGCTGGGCATTCCCATTATTGTTTCCTAGACGGGTTCTCAGGGTATTTTCAGATTCCTATTGCTCCTGAAGACCAAGAGAAAACTACTTTTACTTGTCCCTATGGCATATTTGCCTACTGACGCATACCGTTCTGGTTGTGTAATGCCCCCGCTACTTTTCAAAGATGCATGTTAGCAATTTTTGAGGATTTTGTGGAAGACATTATGGAAGTGTTTATGGATGACTTCTCGGTCTTCGGAGATTCTTTTGAGCTTTGTTTAATGAATCTGGAGAAAGTGCTAGCCAGATGTGAAGAAACGAATTTGGTACTCAGTTGGGAGAAATGCCACTTCATGGTTCAGGAAGGAATTGTCTTGGGGCACAAAATTTCGGGTAGTGGTACTGAAGTGGACAGAGCAAAAGTCGACACAATTAAGAAACTTCCTCAACCTACATCAGTCAAAGCCATTAGAAGCTTTCTTGGTCACGCAGGTTTTTACAGGAGGTTCATTAAGGATTTTTCCAAAATCTCCAAACCGTTAACAAGTTACTAGAGAAAGATGCTATATTCGATTTCAACAAGGAGTGTTTGGCGGCCTTCACCTTCTTAAAAGAGCAATTGGTTCAGGCCCCTATCATGACCATACCCGATTGGAGCCTTCCTTTTGAACTTATGTGCGATGTAAGTGACTTTGCCGTTGGAGCAATTTTGGGACAGAGGAAAGATAAACACTTAAGACCTATCTACTATGCCAGTAAAAGTCTGACGGAAACTCAAGCCAATTACACCACCACTGAAAAGGAATTGCTCGCCATAGTGTTTGCTTTTGACAAGTTTCGCCCTTATTTAGTGCTCACGAAAGTTGTGGTCTACACCGATCACTCCGCACTTCGTTACTTATTAGCTAAGACGGATGCCAAACTGCGGTTAATTAGATGGATCCTTTTGTTGCAGGAATTTGCCTTGGAAATTAGAGACAAACGAGGTGCAGAAAATTTGGCCGCCGACCATCTGTCTCGCTTGGAGAACCCAACTAGAGACCCATTGCAAGATGGTGAGATTAGAGAAGAGTTCCCAGATGAGCGCTTGTACAGCTTACAGGTAATACAGAATCACGCATTTACCATGCAAGAGAAAGAGGGACTGCCTTGGTTTGTCAACTTTGCTAATTTCCTCTTGGCCGGAGCCCTTCCGGCATCCTACAACTACCAACAGAAAAAGAATTTTTTTGCAGAGCTTAAGTACTATATCTGGGATGACCCGCATTTGTTTCGAATATGCGCCGATCAAGTGGTTAGAAGGTGTATCCCAAAACAAGAGGATGGAGAATCTTGGAAGAGTGTCATGCCGGACCCGCAGGTGGATATTACAGTGCCAATAGAACAACTCGAAAGGTCCTTGATTCTGGTTTTTATTGGCCCACCTTATTCCAGGATGCCAAGGAATTTGCTCAATCCTGCGACAATTGCCAACTCACCGGTAATATATCCCGCCGCGACGAAATGACACAAAGTGCATCTCAGGTTTGCGAAATATTTGATGTATAGGGAATAGATTTCATGGGGCCCATTCCAAACTCTCACGGGCACAAGTATATCCTAGTGGCAGTGGATTATGTCTCCAAATGGGTCGAGGCCCAAGCCTTACCCACTAATGATGCCAGAAATGTAGTCAAATTTTTGAAGAAGCTATTTTCTCGCTTTAGCACCCCAAGGGCGATAATCAACAATAGAGGGACTCACTTTTGCAACATGCAATTTGCCAAGATTCTAAAGCGATATGGGGTCGCACATCACACAACAACTCCATACCATCCTCAAACAAGTGGTCAAGTAGAAGTCTCCAACCGAGAATTAAAACGAATTTTAGAGAAGATGGTTGCACGAAATAGAAAGGATTGGGCGGAAAAGCTTGATGATGCATTATGGGCCTACCACACTGCATACAAAACTCCAATTGGGAGCACACCCTACAGATTGGTATATAGAAAAGCATGTCATCTCCTTGTTGAACTCGGGCACAAGGCATACTGGGCTATCAAATTCTTAAACTTTGACCCTACTCTCGCAGGTAATGAGAGAAATCTTTAGTTGAACGAACTTGATGAGTGGCGTTCTTCCACTTATGACAACTCCCGAATCTACAAGGAACTGATGAAATGCTATCATGACCAATTTCTTAAACAGACAAAACAATTCAAGGAAGGGGACTGTGTCCTGCTATTCAACTCCCAGCTTAAACTGTTTCCGGGTAAGTTACGATCTAGGTGGTCTGGCCCCTTCACTATCTCCAAAGTGTACCCACACAGGGCAGTCGACATAAGCCAATTCGGTGGAGACACATTCAAAGTAAACGGACACCGGCTCAAACTTTACCATGATACAAACGATAAAGCAAGGGTAGGTAACCACCCGTACCTCCACAAACCACCTTGAGGTAACCACAGGTACGTCAAGCTCGTGACGTTAAATAAGTGCTTCTTGGGAGGCAACCCAACCCTCAAAGCTTTGTTTCTTTTAATTCAGAAAGTTAATTTCTATTAGTTTGCCTTTTTCTTTGAAATAAAATGATAGGTTATCCCATGTACGACAGTCATCCCTTTGAACCACTAAGCTAGTTGTGAACGGAGTATGAACGGCCCGTCCATCACCCCGTTCATCGTTCCGTTGAGTGTGAACGGGACAGTGAACGGGAGTTCACAATCCCGTTCATAACTGCTCATCATCCCTCTTGAATATGAACGGACCAGTGTATGGCCCGTACACGGGGCCGTATACGAATAACATTTTATATTACAAAACGCGTGCCCTAGAACATTTTCCCCAAAAATCTCCTTCCTCCTTCTTCTCCGTCGCTAGCACACACCTTGTCGATTCGGTTCCCGGCGTTCACACGAGTCCCACTTGCACCCACACGCACTCAATTCCTCAAGTACGTTCGAATTTTTGCATCTTCTTCCGAAAGAAATTTATATTTTCGTATCCAAATGTTTCGGATAGAGAATTGTGGGTCATCTCGTGATTGTGTGCATTTTTCATTGCGACTTCTAGGCCAATAGGTTTATCGCATACTCATTTCACATGAAATTGTATTGTAAACACCGTAATGGGTGCATGTATAACATGCGTTGAGCGACCTTGTCGTCGGGCTCGTGAACGGGCCGTTCATCAGGCCGTTCATCTCACTAACCCCTCTGAACGGCCTATTGAACGCCCCGTACAGGGTCCGTTCATCACCCTTTATGAATAAGCATGCACTTTTCTTCCTTCTATATTCACGCACTGCCATGTTGTTTACCCTTTTGCAGAGATACCATGAAAGCTAGTCCCAAAGAGGCGTAGGGACCACGCCAGGCTCTCCTGGAGACCCCCCCGTTTCACTGAGGAGGGCCACCAACAACGCTATACACGCTTAGCGACGAAACCTTTTAGCCGCACCTACCTCATCGACTGGGCTACCCTCGAGCAACTCCGCATTGCGGACCATGTCTGCAACCTACTATCTGCCGGTGGTTGGGACCGCCTCTTGTCCATCAACAAGCCCACCTACCGTGAGCACACCCTCGAGGTGCTCAGCTCCTTTGAGGTGGACCGCACAGCCACGGGGGAGCGTGCTCGCACAACCATATCCTTCCAGCTTTATGGCGAGGTGCGCCACATGAGCCTCGCACAGTTAGCAATATACATTAGGGTGTATGATCGTGAATTTTTCCAGACCCCCCATGGTGGACATCTCACTTCTTTCCCAGGACACATCATCTCTCACTCTCATTATTAGCAGCAACTTGGAGGGCGCCCCAACAAGAAGGCCTCCACCTTGACTGACCCCGTTTATCGTTACATTTATGCCCTTATCAGTCGGACCATCGCGGGGCGCAGCGACAGCACTGGGGTGGTGACAGTCTCTGACCGATTCCTCTTATACAGCATCTTCGAGGGCACCCTCATCCACCTCGGCCATGTTATTGCAGACTATTTGGCACACTAGGGGCAGAGTCACAAACCCAAGAGCATCAGCGCAGGCCCTTATATCACTCGGTTGATACGTGGGATGCGGTTGGAGCTCCGCACCGAGGGCCTTGAGTGTCTTCTTCTTATGCAGCCCCTCGGGATGAGCACCCTCATTCAGATGAAGCTGGTGCAGCAGTTCGGCCACTATTACACTCTCGCCGGACAGCAGCCTAATAGCTCATCTAGCGAGGAGACCGGATCTGACGAGTCTTCATCTGAGGTTCCCACTGAGCCAGCATCTCTATCCCTACGAAGCCGGCTGACGCGCGTCGAGGCGAGGCTCATCGAGGTTTATGATATGCAGACTACCCTCTGGAGGAGCAGTACAACCTTGGCGATCAGCTCTATGAGCTTTTTACCTATCTTCGCACTCAGGGCTCCTTCACCTCGGCACCTCCCTCACCAGTGGCCCCCCCTCCTTTCCACTCCTCGTCCTCGGCTCCGACAAATGATGAGCAGCCTGCTACTGACACTTGAGATCACCTATCTAGACCAGTTTCTTTTCTCTTATTTTAGTTTTATCTCCGCATGTGTTTTGTACTTTGTCGCACGGTCTTCACCCTGCGAACCTATCTATTATTATCTCGTCTGCTTTGGTTGTTTGTTATTTTAATCGCTCTTGCCACCATCTCCCCTTCTCCTCTATTTTGCAGATGAACAATGTGCCACACCCCGGCTTACACTTACTCGACTAAGTTCATTGGGACAAGGGGCACATCATACAACCGGGGAAGTTTCATTTCTCTCTCCCCCCATTCATATTCATTATTTCTCATCCTCTATAGCACATTATTGAGCACATTGAGGACAATGTACTTTTCTAAGTGTGGCGATGAGGGTAGCTAACCCATTCATGATCAATTTTACTACAAATTTCTAAGTGTGGGGAGGGGTAGCTTAGTGAAGTCTTTTATGAACATGTTAAGCATACACTGATGATGGCATGCTAGTAATGTTATGATTTACTCTACCTTTGGTACACCATCTTAGTATCAAAATTTTTTAGATTCTCCTATGACACACCATGGACATCTAGAGAACATCTTTGTGAAATTCAAAATCTCTAGTGACAATAGATAACCCATTGCCATGTTTTGTTGACTTTAATTGCTAAACATTACTCTCTATGGCTCCAAGAGGCTTCGTGGCACTAGTTGAGCTTCTAACCCTTCATAATTTAACCTAGTGGACAAATAAGAGAAGAATAAAATAACATGCACATAATAGTTTAGCTACTAGAGCAATAAAGACATGTTCCGCTACTTATTGAGATGAAGTAGTTTGGGGTCCCGACCCTTAATCAGGGTGTTCCTCAATTCAAAAAGTCACCTTTAAGTATGAACACATCTAGGTAGAGTTGTAACCCTCTAAGTACCCGGGTGTTCTGGTGCCTAAATAACATGTGCATCCTGAAGAAAAGAGGACCTACACTTTATACTGATCTTTAGCATGAGAAGTCTGATCCATTAGAGATGCCCTACCCCGCCCCCCCAAAAAAAAATGGTTGAAGCTTCTTAAACTTGTCCACCATTTGCTAGATTGAGGGTTAGTTGTCTTACAACTTAGGGCCTCAAGGATCTTCTAGAGCCCATTCAGGGTATGTTTGTCTTGCTAAGACTTTAGAACATGGCATGTGGAGTGAAGATGTTCATCTAGAGCCGTGATGAAACATGACACAAGATCAATCTAGGTCCCGGTGTGAAAATGGGAGAATACACATCTTGATGGTGAACTTGAGATAGAGTCAGATCATTAATTTTATAGTCGGAGGTTGAACACTCATTATCTCTTTTGTTTTTACTTGAGGACAAGCAACCGCTTAAGTGTGGGGGTATTTGATAAGTGTTTAAATGAACATATTTCCATATCACTTTTCTATATGTTTCATGTTAAATGCAATGATTCACAGCCCGCTGGTACTCAAAAAGCTTCATACTTTATAAATAGGGCACAAATACACTACCCAGAGAGAAAGGAAGCATTCCAGGTCAAAACGAAGCCGAAACATAGCTATTCTAAAGTGAATGGGTTGATGAACAAGCAAATGTACGGCCGTACACAACTGTATAAGTGAACGGCTTCACTGTAGCTTACTCTCGGGCGTTCAACATCTCGTTTATGATTAATGGTCAGGTGAACGGGCTGATGTACGGGCATTCAGTGGGCTCTGTGGTATGAACGGTCTGATATACGGGCGTTCAGAAGGCCCTGCGTTCTGAACGGTCTGATGTACGGGCGTACACAAGGCCCTGCATTCTGTACGGGCACGTGTACAACCCGTTTTCGAGCCCGTATATCGTAACTCTCTCTTAGTTGCAAGCTCTAGAAAGGGAAATATTTATAGAGTTTTGGAGGGTTTAGAGGGGGGGTTGGCTTGGGAGAGAGGCTATTGAGGAGCTTAGGGTTTTGGGGGATCTTCTCCCCCAATCTTGGAGCTAGAGAAGGAATTGATCATCTAGATTGCAATCAGCGTAGGTAATGGTGTTTTCCATCATGCTTGCTATAGATTGTAATCTTTTTGTCTTAGATTTGAGCTCCCCATTGATGGGGAACTAATTTCATTGATACTTTGGTGTGATGAACCTTTGGATGATGCTTTAATTTCATTTTGATCTCTATGTTTTGATTGATTGGAAGCATGCTTATTTGTCTAATGAATGTTTTGTATTGATTGTAATCTCTCTACATAGCGAATTGCCCGGAGAGATTACTTGTGTGCGATACAAGGGCTAGAGCTAGCGCCTCCTTGTATTAGGAACCTACTTCATTAGAAAAGATTAGGAATACACCGAGGAATCGGGTATTAGAAGGGAAAAAGAGTCCTTAACATAACTTCACCCCCTCAATCTTTCAAAAACATAAATTCCCAAGATCTTAAGACAATCCTAGGAGATTTGTTATCCAATCACCTCGGAAGAGGGGTTGGATATAATTTAGGAATTTTGGCATAAACATCACCAATCTTCAATTCATAGATTTTCTTATGAGCTCTTTATGTTTTGAATCCAATGGGGATTCATACCCAAGTATCTCCCTCTCTCGATATATTCAATCCTCAATTTAATCCCGATTTTTAGAGTCCACCTCAATTTCATAAAATTTCTAGGTTTAGATCCAAAACCCCTAATTCATCGATGTAGACTAGATAATAGGAAGAACCGTTTATACTAGTGAGTTCTATTCCCTGTGGATTCGACATACGACTTTCATAGTCCACTTTATTACTTGACCACGACCCGTGCACTTGCGGATTTTCCTCATCAGTATGCTACTAGACTAGCAGAACCAATGATTGTGGCATCCCCCATAGGTAGTTCAATGATTGTTGAAGTAGTCTATGAGGGATGTGATGTAAAAATAGGCGACCAGGAGCTTATAGCTAATCTAATTCCGATGAGGATCCTAGACTTTGATGCGATCCTAGGGATGGATTGGTTGTCTTTCCACCATGCCAAGGTTTATTGCTATTAGAAGATGGTGTGTTTCCAGCGTCCGGGAAAGGCGGAGATTCTCTTCTACGGGAAACGAGCCGAGACAGAGGAAGCCTGTTTGGCAAATATGGTGGAAGCTAAAGACCCTAAGACAGAGGTCAAGGATATAGCCATGGCGTGCGAGTATCCTGACATATTCCAGGACTTATCCGGATTACCACTGCACAGAGGCGTGGAGTTTTCTATCGAGTTGGTTCCGAGAACAACTCCGATTTCCAAGGCACCCTACAGGATGGCTCTAGTGGAGTTGAAAGAATTGAAGGCCCAACTAGACGAGCTACTAGAGAAGGGGTTTATTAGACCTAGTGTCTCTCCTTGGGTGCGCCTGTGCTGTTCGTGAAGAAGAAGGACGGCTCCATACGGATGTTCATAGATTATAGACAGCTGGACGATGTTACTATCCGGAACCAGTACCCATTACCACGTAACGATGATCTGTTCGACCAACTAAGAGGAGCCTGTGTGTTTTCAAAGATTGATTTGAAGTCGGGCTATCATCAACTACGGGTACGGGAGGAAAATATGCCAAAGTGGCTTTCCGAACCCTATATCGGCATTACGAGTTTTTAGTAATGCCTTTCGGGTTGACGAATGGACAAACGACGTTCATGGAGATGATGAACAGGGTGTTCACACCCTATTTAGACAAGTTTGTTGTAGTCTTTATAGATGACATCCTGGTGTACTCTTGAAACGTGGAGGAGCACATCAACCATCTGAGAATAGTGTTACAAGCTTAGTAAATGCAAGTTTTGGCTGGTGCAAGTCAACTTCTTGGGGCATGTCGTCTCAGCGGCAGGAATTTATGTGGACCCCCAGACGATAGAAGCGATAGTGAATTGGAAAGCCCCACCAATGTCAAGGAGATAAGAAGTTTCCTAGGGTTAGCTGGTTATTATAGGCGATTTGTTGAAGGGCTTTTCTGCGATTGCTCTACCAATGACGAAGTTGCTGAGGAAGAACGTGATGTTCGAGTGGACACAGGATTGCGAACAGTGCTTCCATGAGCTAAAGGACCAATTGATGTCTGCTCCTATTCAAACCTTACCTACAACTGGAGTAGGTTTTGACATATATAGTGATGCTTCATATCAGGGTTTAGGGTGTGCCTTGATGCAGCAGGGCAGAGTTATTGCCTATGCTTCTAGACAACTCAAAACTCATGAAGTAAACTATCTTGTGCATGATTTGGAGTTAGAGGCTGTGGTCTTTGCACTGAAGTTATGGCAACACTATCTCTATAGTGAAGCCTATAAAATCTTCACCGACTATAAGAGCCTAAAGTATTTAATAACCCAGAAGGAGCTCAACATGCGTTAAAGGAGGTGGATGGAATTACTGAAGAATTACAACTGTACATTCGAGTATCACCCTGGGAAGGCGAATGTGGTGGCCGATGCTTTGAGTCGGAAGACTATGGTGCGATTGGGGACCACCAGGCTTGCTCAACTTCATGATTTAAGATCCACTGGAGCGCAACTTTGGGTGGATGAGCTAGGGGTGCTACTAGCGACTTTCATCTTCGACCGACGCTAATTGTACAGATCAAAGAAGCTTAACAGGAAGACTACAGATTGATGCGACTGGTTGCGAAGATAAGGAATGGAAGGCGTTGCGACTTCTCTTTAGCTTCCGATGGAGCAGTGATGCTAGGTACTCGATTATATGTATCAAACCATGAAGGCATCAAACTACTGATAATGGCGGAGGCTTACTGCTCGGCTTATGCGATGCATCCCGGCAGTACGAAGATATATCACAACATAAAGGAAAATTATATTTGGCGGAAGTTGAAGAAGGAGATCTCTGATTATGTGGCTAGGTGTTCGATCTGTCAACAGATCAAAGCTGAACACAAGAAGCCACCAGGGTTATTGGTACCCCTGGAGATTCCAAAATGGAAGTAGGAGAGTATAGCCATAGATTTTGTGATTGGTCTCCCTCGAACCAGTCAAGGCAAGGATACCATATAGGTTATCATTGATACACTGACTAAGTCTACCCACTTCCTACCGATCAAGACTACCTACTCTCGGGATCAGCTAGCATGATTATACGTAGAACAGATTGTTAGACTACATGGAGTACCCTTGTCCATCGTATCGGATCAAGACCCGAAGTTCACATCCCATTTCTGGAAGAGTTTGCACAAGGCCTTAGGAACAAAACTTAACTTGAGCACAACATACCATCAGGAGACAGATGGACAGACAGAAAGGACCATCCAGATATTGGAGGATCTTTTCCGAGTATGCATTATGGAGCTCCCCGGGAGCTGGGATGAGAATCTGCGACTGTTGGAGTTTGCGTACAACAACAATTATCAGACAAGCATTGGTATGCCACGGTATGAAGCACTATACGGCCAAAGGAGGTGCAGGACTCCGCTTTATTGGGATGTGGAAGGCGAGCGAAAGATGCTAGGCGAAGAACTGGTGCAGCAAACCGCGGAGAAGGTGAAGTTGATGAGGGAGTAGATTAGGAAGGCTCAAGACAGGCAACGGGGTTATGCTAATAACCGCCATCGAGACTTAGTATTTGAGGTGGGGATAGTGTATATCTGAAGGTATCCCCCAGGAAAGGCGTTCTGAGATTTCACAAACGTGGGAAGCATAGCCCACGTTACATTGGGCCATATGTGATCGTGGACAAAGTAGGCCTTGTAGCCTACCGACTTGAACTACCAGAGGAGCTGTCAAGGATACACAACGTGTTCCATGTTTCGGTTCTACGAAAATGTCTCAGAGATCCACATCAAATTCTAACATGACTGACGGTAGAGTTGGCTCAGGATTTGACGTATGTAGAAGGACCGGTATGTATTCTAGACAGGAGAGAGCAAGTCCTGCGAAATAAGATAATACCTCCGATAAAGGTATTATGGAGTCATCACCAAGTGGAGGAGGCCACTTGGGAAAAGGAAGATCAGATGAGGGAACAGTACCCTCATCTGTTTTAGATGTATATGTATGGAATTTCAGGGACGAAAATTCTTAAGTGTGGGAGAATTGTAACATCCTGAATTTTCTAAGTAAATAAATCAGAAAATTCTAGAATATTAATGAGATTAATTAGCACGGAAAATGAATTAATTATTTTAAAGCTCAATTAAGGGCAAATCGAGGATTAATAAAATTAAATCCAGTCTCGCAACTAATAGGCCTAAGGAAGGCCTTATTGGGCTAGGTCGCTTACACTTGGAATAGTTGGAAGTAGACTGTAAAGATAACCTCGGTTAAATAAGTGAGAGATTTCTTAAGTGTTAATTAATCAATATTAATTATGTAGGAGAACCAGAAAATTGTTAGAGTTTCGATAAAGTAGATCGGGAGTGTCAAAAGCCGATATTCACGGATCTGGTCTGATGAGAGACAGACCCCGTGATACTACAGTGCACCAGTGATGACTAGAATCATTGACCCAAGGTTTTCGGATCTAGGTGGATTAATTATTAAAAAGATAATAGTAATTAAAGGGCGATGTGACGTAAAGGGAAAAGATAAATTAAATTAATCAAAGTTGTTAGAAGATAAATTAAAGTAATTTAAAGTGTTAAAGATAATTTAGATTAATTTAATTAAATAATATTAAATGCTTCTTAATATATATATATATATATATATATATATATATATATATATATATATATATATATATATATATATATTTATATTTATATATATTTATATATATATACTGTTCAGACATAGGTCTGACGAGATTAAATAGATTCAATTGAATTGAAGAGAGGGATCGAGCTTCTCTCTCTCCCTCTCCCTCTCTAGATTCCTCTTCTCTCTTGCCTCGACCCGTGGCCGGCGCCGCCCATCGCCTCCCTTGCCCGGTCTGGCAGCTCCCCGCCGTGAGCCCTCGCTCGGTTCGCCACGCCGCTTGCGCGGCTGCCACCTTCGACGACAGCTTGGTCGCGCCCCGTCTCAGGCCGCCCTCCCTCAGCTGTCCACTGGCCAGCTTCCTCGTCGCCGCCCTGTTCTTCTCTACTCCGGCGAGGTCTCTCCCTCTTCTTATGAACTTGAATTGGGGAAGCCCTATGATAAATTCATGAATTAGGGTGAAATTATTTGAAAGGGGGCTGAGGGTTGTGAATTCTTTCTTAATGTTATGGTATGAATAGCGCAGTGAATTAGAGAGAAGATTAAGGGGGAAATTGTAGTGAATAATCATGTTTAGTGAAGGGATGAATTATGTTAATTATTGGCAAATGTTTGTATTAATTTCGGGGCCCTATAAAAAGTGGAGGTGCCGCCAAATTTTCATGAAAATTCTAAAGTATAAATGCTCTATTAGTTTTCATGATTAGCATGCTTAAGTATCAGATGCTTTAGATTAATTAATCTTGCTAATTATTCATGCTTGAGATTAATAGACCTTGGCTAATTAAGCATGTTTAGAGACACTCAAGGAATCTTGAAAGCATGAAATGCATTTTAAGTAGGAAAACATGCTTTGAGTGAGCTTAATGTCTTTGATATGCTCCATCGAGTTTAAATAGGAGTCTAAGTTAAGAATACGATTTTCGTATTCATAATCTCCGTATTCTAAAGCAATAGAACTAAGTTATGGAAAATACGAACTTCGTATTTACTTAGTTATTATGATTAATTCTAGGAAAGGGTAAAGGTCCCGTGGGAGCTTCAGCAGGACCGAGCCAGACCTAGAAATTTGTGAAGGACTTAAGGTGAGGGGACTTCTCCATAAATGTATTATTTATTCACGCATTCTTCGTGATTCGGTTTTCTCGTATTCTGATGAGTTTTATATTGGTTTGTGGTTGCCGATGGATTTATCGCTATATTTGTATAGTATTTTCATGCTTGTTTAATTGATTAAATTTTAAAGAGCACGAGAAATAGTAAAGTGAAACCCTAAGGGGTAGATAATGATTATTTCATATATTATAGGTTGTACCTTAGTTAGTTATGTATGAGGGATCCAGCAGGGTTCAGGATAGAGCCCAAGTATTATGTAGACGATATCGGGTTAAGAAATGGACTTTGTTTTCAATCATTTTTCTTAAAATCAAAATGTTTGCGAAAGTCATTCTTTTTATAAAACCCCCTTTCTGACTCTTATGAGTGCCCATATCAGATACAAGATTTATACTTGACGTTCATATGTAGATGTATACCGCAGGTCGTCAAGTACCGAACTCATGTAGATGTATATCGATGTTTTCGGTCATCAGGATCATGTAGATGTATACCGCTATTCCTTGATAGGAGTTGTAGTCCTTTCGGAGATATTCTAACTAGGGTTGCATGCTTGTATGATACTTGTTTATTATATGCTTGTTTATTATATGCTTAATATGATGTGAGTTGCATTTGTGCTTTCTTCGGTTTTTCTGATTGCGTTGGCATGCTTATTAGGATTTAAGATAATTGTGTTGACTCTCATGATTTATATTTGTATTTGTTCTTTTACTAGTATCTTAATACAATTTCTGTTGAGAGACGGGTATGTATAATACCTGACAGAGTTGTCTAAACTCACTAAGCTTGTATAGCTCAGCTCCTTTCGATTATTGTTTTTCTATTGCAGGATGTAGACATGGATCTGTGTAGTAGCTCGTGTCTCGAGCAGGGATCGAAGTCTAGCTGGCTCTAGCGTACCTTAATTTTATTTTTCGTCTTGTTGTGTTGTACCAGACTTTATGTAATAATTTTCTTCCTTGTGTTTGGGGCCGTAGTTGCCCAAGACTTTATTAGTTTTACTTTATGACTCTGATGTAGATATGACTACTGGTGTGTAACCGGATTTGTTTATGTCATATTAATTCTATTTTAGTATTTCTTGTTATTAGGTGTTTATGTTTACAGCCTTAGGCACAGGATACCCTCATGACCTGGCTTGTGTGACATCTGTCTTAGTAAAGAGATGGGTGTTACATAGTATCCGTTACCACGCGTTAATGATTTGTTTGACCAACTACAAGGAGCCTGTGTGTTCTCAAAGATTGATATGAAGTCGGGCTATCATCAATTACAGGCACGAGAGGAGGATGTGCCGAAGATGCCATTCCGAACCCGATATGGGCATTTCAAATTTTTAGTAATGCCTTTCGGGTTAACGAATGCACCAGCGGTGTTCATGGAGATGTTGAACAGGGTGTTCATACCCTATTTAGACCAGTTTGTGGAAGTCTATCGACGACATCCTGGTGTATTCTTGGAACATGGATGAGCACATCAACCATCTTAGGATAGTGCTACAAATACTGCGGGAGCAGCAGCTATAAGCCAAACTTTGTAAATGCGAGTTTTGGCTGAAACAAGTCAATATATTGGGGTATGTCATCTCAGCGGCAGGAATTTATGTGGAACCCAAGAAGATAGAAGCGAAAGTGAACTAGTAAGCCCCAACCACTGTTAAGGAAATCAGAAGTTTCCTGAGGTTAGCCGGTTACTATAGACGTTTTGCGGAAGGCTTTTCTTCGATCGCTCAACAGATGACGAAGCTGCTGAGGAAGAATGCAAGGTTTGAGTGGACCGAGGATTGCGAGCAGAGCTTCCAGGAGTTGAAGGACCGATTGGTGTCTGCTCTTATACAGCTGGAGTAGGTTTTGAAATCTATAGTGATGCTTCATATTGGGGTTTAGGATGTATCTTGATACAGCAGGGCAGAGTTATTACCTATGGATCTAGACAACTCAAAACTCATGAAGTAAACTATCCTGTGCACGATCTGGAATTAGTAGCTGTGGTCTTTGCTTTGAAGATATGGCGACACTATCTCTATGATAAAGCTTGTAAAATCTTCACTGACCATAAGAGCCTGAAGAAGGAGCTTAATATGCGTCAGAGGAGGTGGATGGAATTACTGAAAGATTACAACTGCACCTTTGAGTATCACATTGGGACGGCCAATGTGGTGGCCGTTGCTTTGAGTCGGAAGACTATAGCGCGATTGGGGCCCACCAACCTTGCCGAACTCCAAGATTTGAGATCCATTAGAGTGCAACTTTCGGTGGATGAGCTAGGGGTGCTACTGGCGAACTTCCATATTTGACCGATGCTGATTGCACATATCAAGGAAGCTCAACATCAAGACTACAGATTGATGCGACTAGTTGCGGAAATAAAGAGTGGAAGGTGTAGCGACTTCTCCTTATCTTCTGATGGAGCAATAATGCTAGGTACTCGACTATATGTACCGAACCATGAGGGCTCAAATTACAGATTATGGAGGAGGTTCAGTGCTCGGCTTATGCGATATATCCGGAGAGTACGAAGATGTACAGCAACATAAAGGAGAATTATATTTGACGGAAGATGAAGAAGATCGCTGATTATGTGGCTAAATGTCCGATCTGTCGGCAGATCAAAGCTGAACACATGAAGCCACCGGGGTTATTGGTACTCTTGGAAATCCCAGAATTGAAGTGGGAAAGGATAGCCATGGATTTTGTGACTAGTCTCCCTCGAACCAGTCAAGGCAAGGACGCCATATGGGTTATCATAGATAGACTAACTAAGTCTGCCCACTTCCTCCTGATCAAGACAACCTACTCTCGGGATCGGTAGGTATGGTTGTACGTGGAATAGATTGTTGAACTACATGGAGTACTCGTGTCTATCGTATCTGATCGAGATCCAAGATTCACCTCTCATTTTTGGAAGAGTCTGCATAAGGCCTTGAGAACAAGACTGAACTTTAGCATGGCATATCATTCAAAGACAGATGGATAGTCAGAAAGAACCATTTAGATACTGGAGGATCTTCTCTGAGCATGTATTATGGAGCTCCCTGGGAGTTAGGATGAGAATTTGGGACTGTTGGAGTTTGCGTATAACAACAGTTACCAGACAAGCATTGGTATGCCACCGTATGAAGCACTATACGACCGAAGATGCAGGACTGCTATGTTGGGATGTAGAAGGCGAGCAGAAGATACTTGGCCCAAAATTGGTGCAGCAGACCACAGAGAAGGTGAGGCTGATCAGGGAGCGGCTTAAGATGGCTCAAGACAAGCAACGGGGTTATGCTAATAACTGCCGTCGGGACTTAGAGTTTGAGTGGGAGACAAAGTATACCTGAAAGTATCCCCTGGAAAGGCATACTGAGATTCCACAACCGTGGGAAGCTTAGCCCATGGTATATCGGTCCTTACGAGATTGTGGATAGAGTGGGTCCTATAGCCTACAGACTTGCACTACAAGAGGAGTTATCAAATATACATAATGTATTCCATGTATCGGTTCTACGAAAATACCTCTCGGATCCAACTGAACTTCTGACGGGACCAACCGTAGAGTTGGCTCAGGATTTGACTTACGTAGAAGGACCAATATGTATCATAGACAGGAGAGAGCAACCATTCAGGAACAAGATAATACCTCTAGTAAAGGTATTATGGAGCCATCACCAAGTGGAGGAAGCTACTTGGGAAAGGGAAGATCAGATAAGGGAACAATACCCTCATTTGCTTTAGATACCTATGTATGGAATTTCGACGACGAAATTTCTTAAGGGTGGGTGAATTGTGACATCCTAAATTTTCTAAATAAATAAATAGAAAAATTCTCAAAAATTAATGAGATTAATTAGCACGAAAAATAATTTAATTATCTTACAGTTCAATTAAAGGAAAATCGAGGATTAATAAATTTAAATCCAGCCTCACAACTAATGGGCCTGGAGAAGGCCTCATTGGGCCAGGCCACTTAGACTTGAAATTGTTGGAGGTAGGTGGTAAAGATAATCCTAGTTAATTAATTGAGAAAATTAAGTATTAATTAATCAGGATTAATTAAGTGGGAGATACCAGACAAAAGTTGGAGTCCAGATAAAGTAGATCTACCTTAGTCAAAAGCCAGTAAAATGGATTTGGGTCGGGAATGGAGACGACCGGTGCTGCTACAGTACATTATGATGAAGGAAATGGTCAAAAGCTGGTTTTTATGGATCCGGTTGGGAAAAGAAACACCAACACGTGAAGCTATAGTTGGCATAAATTAATCACCCGTGACTCTATAGTTAAAAGGTTAAGTAATACAATAATTTAATATATTATATGGTTACGGAGAAAGACCTAAGTTACAAAGATGGATGGAAATCAATTAAAACCCTATCTCCTCTTTCCCATTTCTTTTCTCTTGAAGCAGAGCGTCAGCCACCCTTCCTTTTCCCTACACTCCTCCCATGAGGCTGAGAGCCCGCAACTCCGGCGAGCACCTCTGGTTACTACCTGCCAGCGACCGGATCTGCATCTACGACGAGGTTGGGCGACTCGAGCTCCCCTTGCTCTGCCGGCGAGGTTCCTCCTTACCTGTGCGGCCAGGATGAGCACCTTTCTCCTCTACGTGAACGCCGACGAGCGGCGGTCTAGTGGTGCCTCCCTCCTTCGCGGCCCTTTTCCTGGCGAAGTTCGACGAGACCCATCGGAGGCCAGCAGCCTCCGCCTCGCCTCCCGCCTCTTCTCGTCCTTGTTCGCTCGGCCAGTTCCTTCTACGGTGAGATCTGGCTCTGTGCAAGTCCGGCGAGTTCACGGTAAATGCCGACGCCGCTAGCCCACACGTCGCCCTTCATCATCTCTTGCGACAAAAAGGGTAAAGGTCCCGTGGAAGCATCAACAGGACTGAGCCAGACCTAGAAATTTTTGAAGGACTTCAAGTGAGTGGACATCCCTGTATACTTTGTTTTATGCATGTATTTATCCTAACTTGAATTATTCATATTTTTAATGAGTTTTATCGGTTTATGCTTGTCGATGGATTTCATCGCTATTTTAGTATAGTGATTTCATGCTTGCTTAATTGTTTAAAATTTAAAGAGCATGAGAAATGGTAAAGTGAAACCTTTAATGGTAGAAATGGATTATTATTTGTATCATCGGTTGTACCTTAGTTAGATATGTATGAGGGATCCAGCAGGGCTTAGGATAAAGCCCAGAAATTAAGTAAACGATACCGGGTTAAGAATGAGACTTTGTTTTCAATCGCTTTTCTTAAAACAAAAATGTTTACAAAAGTCGTTCTTTTTATAACTGTATCGGATACGAGATGCATACTTGACATACACATGTAGATATATACTGCTGGTCGTCAGGTACCGGGCTCATGTAGATGTATACCGCTGTTCCCGATCATCAGGATCATGTAGATGTTTACCTCTGTTCCTTGATGGGAGTTGGAGTCCTTAACAAGACATTCGAACTAGGGGTGCATGTGTGTATGATACTTGGCCATTGCATATACATGTTGATAATATGCTTGTTATGATGTGAGATCGTATATGTGCTTTCTTCGGGTTTCTGATTATGTTGGCATGCTTATCATGATTTAAGATAATTATGCATACCCTCATGATTTATATTTACTTATAAACACGAACGATTATGTTAGTACAGTTTGTCGAGAGACAGGTATATATAATACCTAGCAGATTTGTCCATAATCACTGAGCTTGTATAGCTCAGTCTCGTTGGTTATTGTTTTTATATTGCAGGATCTAGACAGGGATCTGAGTAGTAGCTCATGACGCGAGCGGGGATTAAAATCTAGGTTGGCTCTGGCGTACCAAGTATTTCTTTTGTATCTTGTTGTTGTATTTGATACAATATTTATTTGCTTCCATGTATTTGGGGTTGTTGTTGCCCAAGACTTGATAAGTTGTACTCTTTATGACTTTGATTTGGATATGACTCCCTGTGTGTAACCGGTTATGCTTATGTCATATTGATTTTATTTGAGTACTTCTTTGTTATTAGGTTTTAAATTTTACAGTCTTAGGCACAAGATATCCTCCTGACCTAGCTGGTGTGACATCTGTCTCAGTAAAGAGATGGGTGTTACACTCCCATACGACCCCTATGAACTTGGGCATGGGAATGGCCTTTGTATTAAATCTCTCGGGACCGTATATAACCCATATGGCTCATCATGCAAGCCATACGGGTTATCATGCAGTCTGATGCACGATCGCATAGATGAACCTACATTCCATACGGGGCCGCATACGGCCCGTATGAATACCCGTACAACGTAACCCTACCTTACCCAGCGGACCCTGGCAGAGATAGAAACATAATTGGCACTCCAAAACCCTAATTGGAGATATAAATACGAATGATTAGAGCTTTGGAGGGGGAGAATCGGCTCGGAGAAAGGTTAATTCTTGAATTAGGGATGGGAGCTCCATCTCTTAATCTTGGAGAGAGAGAAGAACGTTGCACGAAGGAGAAGTTAATAGAGCTACCAATATTGTACGTAATGGTGTTTCTTATTATGATCCTATTGATTTGTAATCATTTTGCTTTGGATTGTTGTTCCCCATTTATGGGGAACTAATTTTATAGATACTTGGGTGTGATGAACCCTTGTATTATGCATTAATGTGATAGTTATTTCTATGCATGAATGATTGGTTTAGCTTTGTGAGTCTATTGGTTGTTTTTATTGTTATGTTAGTCTCTCTACATTGCGAGAGCCCGGAGAGATTATTGTAGTCCATACGGGGGAAGATGCGAGCGCCTCCCCGTGTGTTGACCGACTCTAATAGAGGAGATTGTGAATACTCCGATAGCTCACGTACTAAGGAGAGCAAGCCCTTAATATGACTTATTCCCACAATCTTTTTAAGATATAAGTTTCCTAGATCGTAATGCAATTGATGGAATTAGGTATCAATCGCCTCGACAAACGGATTTAGTACACCTTAGGAACTTTTGGACCAAGCCCTACCTTTCATCAACATAGAAATCTCCATCTTTCCTATAGAGTAAAATCCGAGGGGGATTCATTACCCAAGTACCCCTTTCTCATGATTGATTGTTATCAAGGTTAACTCTCGTTCCCATAGCTTGAGTTACAAATTCCTCCAATTTAGATTTAGTCAAAAAACACCCATCTTTGGATTGACTAGATAATAGATGAGTAGTTATTACTAGTACTTTCTTTTCCCTGAGGATCGATACCTGACTTTTAAATAATCCACTCTATTACTTGATACGACTCGTACACTTGAATATTTTGCACATCAAGCTATTGAAAGTAATGCTTAGCAATTAAAGTCAAAAGAACATGGTAATGGGTTATATCTATTATCACTAGATATTATGAGAGCTACAAAGATGTTCTCTAGGTCCCTATGGTGCTTTATAGGAGAATTTGAAAAATTTGTATGCTAAGATGGCGCACTATAAATAAGGTAAGCTAAGATCCTTTCCAATCAAAGCCATCATCGGTGTATACTAAACATGCTTTTTCATACAAAGATTTCAATGAATTAAAAAAAAATTTCACCTATGTAGAGACCTATCTCCACACTTAAGAGTTTGCAATGAATCTACAATTCGCTAGGTAGCTACCCATCTCCACACTTAAAAATGTACATTGTCCTCAATGTACTCAATAATACATAGTAACCATAAGGATAATAATAATAATCATGGAGAAAGGTACAATGAGAGTTCCTCGGTTAGATGATAAGATGCTTAGATTGTAAGATGTGATTGTGTGAGCATAGACCGGGGAGTACAAATCAATCTCTCAAATTTGCTAGAAAAGAAGGATCATTATAGCTTGAAAACAAGATAAATCACTAGAAGCCACATAAGTAAAAAATAAGATAAGTTCGGTAGGGACGAAGCCCTTGCCAACTGATATACAAAAGACTAGATACTTAAAGCACAGCAAAGTAAAATAAGAAGATGGTAAAACCTTAATCCTCAGAAAGTGGATGCTCCTCTGTTGGTGTAATGGGTGGTGTGGCAATCGGTGCGGGTGATGGAGGAGATGGTGATCGTCCAACTGGCTGCAGTGGCAGTGCTAGAGTAGACGGTGGTAGCCCGCGGAGGTGCGGAACTAACTTACTAAGCTATGTTCTAATCTGGCACTTATAGCATGAAGGCGGAGGTGTTGCCCTGATGTGCCAAGTAATCGGCGAGCACATATCCAAGGTAGAGCGGAGTGTGCTTGATAATATTGTAGAGGAGAAGCCGGTCAGTGCGAGTGACGACGCCCGTGCTGTCCTCTCTCCCAGCGATCATCCGGTTGATGTGTGCATTAATGTAACGATGGATCGAATCGAACTTGCACTACAAGAAAAAGGCCTATAAGGACTGAAAATCTCGTCCCTAATAGTCTGAATCTGGTCCTTAAAACATCAATAAGGACGAGTGAAATCCGGTCCTCACTCGTCCTTACAAGCTCCGCCCATAATGGTTTTTATGGACGAGAAGTTGACTGGTCCCAAAAAGGATTTAAGGACGGGGAAGTTGCTCGTCTCTAAAACATCTTTAAGGACCGGATTTCTGGTCCCTAAATAAGAGAAAATCTCATCTCAAAAATCAAAATTTCAGTCCTTATAGATGTTTTAGAGACGAGTAACAACCGGTCTCAGAAAAGATTTAAGGATGGGGAAGTTACTCGTCCCTAAAATACCTTTAAGGACCGGAATTCTGGTCCCTAAATAAGAGAAAATCTCATCTCAAAAATCAAAATTCCAGTCCTTACAAATCATTTGGGACCGGATTCTTTATGTCACAAAAACTCTTTACGGACGAGGTTTGTTGGTCCATACAGATCTTTAGGGACTACTTTACACCTAGTCCACAAATGTTTTTGTGGACTAGTTTTGCCGTCCCTACATTCCAAAACAACATGATGAACCTCTTAATTAGAACAAATCCTTATAACCTGTTATTATTTCAATAAACTTCAAAAATTGTAATAACCAAAATAAAAGCATATACACACATCTTTAGCAAGACAATAATTTGCCATTTTTCATTTTCATTGTCATTCAATAAAAGGTCATTTAACATCACATGAATAACACTATATTGTTTACATAGCACATATATATACAAAACATATCTTTAACAAAACAATTTCATACCAAATTCTAACATTTTCTAGAAAAAATAATTTGATTCCAACTTCTAATCATCCTAGGAAAAGATAGTAGCCAATTCTCTACCAAGTCTTGAAAATGACATTGTTGAAATCCAGTACAAAATCAAAACCTACAAAATGTATAAAAATAAGGTGATTAGTTCTCTTTTAAAAAAAAAAAAAAAGGAAAGAAGAAGAAGAAGAAAAAGCAAACAAACAAACAAACAATGGATTTGTGCCAAATGGAGTGAGTTTATATAATTGTTAAACTTTGCATCTTGACCACTAATCCAAGGGATAGTAAATTACAATACAAAAGTATCAATGTACTTATCTCTAAATGCCAAGCATGAACTGAATTGTTCTATAAAATACACCGATAAAAGTTCAATGTATAAATATCTAGTTTCATGATCTTGGTTTTATTGTTTTTTCTCATAAAGATGATTGCAAGCATTATTGAGAACATAGAGGTTAAGAATTGTTCCTAAGACTTCTTTTGAGTGGACTTGGACATCAATCATCTTAATAGATAAAGTGACCCTTTTATCAAAAGATAAAAGTAAATAAAATCAGTAGATCCAAACTTGGGTCTCACAGATTATAGATTACTATATCAGATTATCGGCTTCTTTAGGTAAGTCAAGTTTCTCTTCATGTTGTTGTGTTTCTTATTTCATGTCATATTTTGCTCTCACACCAAAGCAGAATTCGACAACTAATAAAAAAATTGATGTTTTGTGATGTAGAAAAGTTGTTTATTCCATAGCCCACACAGCAACAACTTAATGATTTAACAACCATTTGCCTAAAGAAGCATAAATATGAGTCAACAAGCAGTTTATGTCTTCATGCTTAACAGTGCCATCAATAAAAGCAAATATTCAGATGTCATGTCTATACTACCAATGCAAAGTGATAGTAAATATAGAGGAGTTTGTGTCCTAGATCCGTTTCATTTGATGTAGTCATATCCGTAAATGACTACAAAAATATTACAAGGTTTTTACCCCACAGGTAAGCACTAAAAGCATGAACAAGCGCCTATATTATATTTTCCAATTACTCAAATAAGGAGAGAATGCCATACCTCAATCAGATTATACTTCTCCAAAAGCCACAATTTTGGTAAAATGGCAGGTCAGAGCTTTAGCGGGATGAAATACTTTAAAATCAACCTAATTCCAGTAAATAAAAAAAAATATATAAAAAAAAGACTTATGTCAGTAAGAAAAGTATAATCTAAGCTGTAAGTAGCTAGATATGCTGACAGAGAAAAGCAACCTAAAGTTGAGTTATACAATAATGACCATGCTAAAATGGAAAGAAAAACCAAGTAAAAGACATTAAAATGTAACCAAGACTTCGTGAATAGGGCAGCTAGGACCAGTATGGACCTAGGAATAGACCTGCCTGGTTGTTACCAAACAATCAGTTAATGGACTGAAACCAAATCCTACTTTAGCCTAAAGAGACATTTCACAAGCAAGGCAATATATAGAATATACAGCCAGCCCAACACAATATGCATTTCTATTTAAATATAAGTATTAGTAGAAAAAAATAAAATATGAAAACATGAAATATTAAATTTCTTCCTAGTACGCTGTGTATATGAAGATTTTTCCAGGGCGGACCTTATATTAGCCTCTCTCCCAAAAAGCATATGACTTCAATTGTTTTCTGCAAAAAGTGTGCATGCAAAGACAGAGTATGAAACTAAATATTGGTTTATGTAGATACGCATCTTATATAACTAGAATAAAGTATATCTAAATGCTCACAAACAGTCTAGAAACATCAATTAATAAAGGATAAGAAAGTAAGTGATAAGATTTTAAAACAGTATTCCCTTTTCCTGTATATTGCGTAGAAGTCTCAAGGAACTCTAGGTTTCAAGCAGGGAGGGAATGGAATTGGCAAGATAAAACTATGGTGGATATTATGATGATAGGTGGAAGCAGAACTTCCATAGAATTTTTAAAATAAATAAATATAAATACACACACCACATTGCTATGTTGGAAAAGGAAAAATCTTACATATTTTAAAATTATCCAGCTCAACTCTGTTTTCATCAAATTATCATGTTGGGTAATGTTGCTTACTTTTGGAATCATTAAAATAATTGTTTAAAAACAATAAATAATTCTGTACATAATTTTATACTAAAATATACTTCTTTACATTATAATAATAGCAATAACCATCCCAACAATAGGTATTGACAGAGAAATAAAACTGGCAACAAGGGAGCAACCATTGATGGAAAATAAATGACAAATTTACTTAAAAAATAAAATAAAACTTCCCCCTAGTAGTGAAAGAGCAGCAAGCAACACAACAGTTGATAAACAGAACAAGTTTCCAAGAGAAGAAGGAAATCCTGATTGCTTAAGGTGGAATAACTTAGTTTTACATATAGAAAGTCAAGAGAGCAATAGAGCATGCCGAACATGTACACTACTAACAAAGCACACCAGTGTAAGCACAGTATAAGAAGAGGACTAGTGACAATGAAAAAAAAGGAAAAAAGTTGACACTACTAACAGTCACTCTCTTCTTGAATGCATCTGCCCATAATTGAAAATGATGGATGTTTTTTCAGCAGCAGCTTTCTCGAAAATTTGGATGCTTTTTAAATCAATCCTTGTGAATTTGAACATATCAAACATATAAAATGACGGATCTCTATTCTCCATAATTGAAACTGGTTTTTAATATGTTTGATATGTTCTTATTTTCTTATTCAAAAGATAAGAATCATATTGGACATATAAAATGATAGATCTCTGCTCTCCTTATTTGCAAATTGAATCTTTGAAAAATAAAACTTTTCGAAACTTGTGCATATTGTTTCATGGCGTACCCCCTTTTTTTGTTAGTAGCTTATTGAACAATTAATGGTGAAGTTGTGTGTAAATTGCTTTTTAATTATAATATATATAATTGAGTTATCTTATCACCACATGGAACAATAACTATAGAAATGCTAGAAACAGTGGAACAATCCAATAGCTTGCTTAACATGAGATATGAATCTTATCTAATTGTAGAAATGAGTGCTAATCATGCATGAGAAAAATTGGAGGTCATGCTCAATTAAGAAATAATAAAATTTAGAACTCACAGCCCATGACTCTTCGCTAATTCAAATAAAAAATAAAGGAAGAACTTCTCATTTATCCAACAATTAACATATGTGTCTAAAATCGGCCACATAATTAAAAAGAAAATATCATACATGTATCAATACATCTATTATGAAGACAAGTAAATTTTTACTTAGAAGAAATTGAGTTAAGTTATTTTCATTAAGGAAAAACTCATTAAAAAAGAAAAAAATTGAAAATTACACAGAGATTAATCATCCCCAAATTAAATACAAACAATATTAAAAGAAAGGAAAAAACTAATTGGGATTGACAAACATGGTCCAGTGATCTTGAAGTGGAATATATATACTACAGACATCATCTTTATCTTAATTTGCCTTCTTATCGGTTACTTTTTTTACAATGAGAGCTTGTGTTTGATGATGTTGTTGATATCCAACCAAACCTCTGTCAGATCCAACCACCAAGTGGAGTGTGACTATCAAAGCATCCCAATTATTAAAAAAAAAAGGATCTTGTCCAAATTATTCAAAATCCAAATCTTAAAACATCTCCAGTTTTGGGGAGACCACTAAATCCCAAATCCAACCTATGACTTCATTAAACTAGCAGCATCAGAATACCCTAAATTACAACAAAATCAAGAAAACTAAGATTCAAATCAACATCTATAGAAGCATCCCAATCAACGCTTCACCCATCATCAATTATCCAAATAGAAAACCTTTAATCGCGATGGATTGAGGTTATTAGGCAACAAGCAGCAAGCAATAAGAACAAACTGTAGGGAGGATGGAAGAGGGGAAAAAAACTCACCAGCAACAAGTCTCCGACCGATGAGATGGCGGCAAGATCAACGAGCTGTATAAGAGAGAACGAGCAATAGACGATACTCGGATGGATCAAAGGCGACGACAATGGCGGAGAACGTGCAAGGATTTCAAGCAAACAAAGATGAGGAGGAGGAGAGGAGGGTGAGGGAGAAGGAGCACGCCGCCTGACTTCCAATCCCACGCGAACTCAGGGAGAGAAGAGGGTTTTGGTTTAAAAAAAAAAAAATTCAATCCCCACCAAATTAAAAGTTTTAAGGACCGGAATTTTTACATTTATAGGGACTATAATAAAAACTGGTATATAATGTTTTATGAAAAATTAAAATTTGGGAACCGTTAAAAATCCGGTCACTATTAGTGTATTTGTAAGGACCATTTTCACATCCGATCCTTAAAGTGTGGTCCCTAAAACTCATTTTTCTTTTAGTGTTGAGCGATGGCTTTTGAGAGTTGTGTCGCCTTGTAAGCTAGAGCCAAAACTGGTCGGAAGTGATAATGTGCTTGGGGAGGGCAGTGAGGAGCTCGCCGTAGTAAGGGGATGGTGATGAACTCAATGTCGTAGAAGCCCATGTACATGGCGAATTGTGATAATGCCTAATGCGTCCTCCGCAAGTGCACAGGTTGGACAAGTAATATAGTGGACTCTACTAGTCAGATATCGATCCTCAGGGACTTGAAACTAAAACTAACTAATCGCCTATGAGCTAGGTGGACAAGATTTGATGTTGTTGGTTGTTAATAAAACCTAAACCTAGAAAATAAGAATGATATGGAATGTGGTAAGTCACGAGACAATCAATCAAAAGAGGGGTATCCAGGTTATGTTTCCCCCTCGGACTCTTCAAAAGATAGATAAAGAATATTAATGGCGGTAGTTGCAACCGATCGGACCAAGGATTCCTAAATTGCTTTTATTCCCCCTTTCGAGGTGAAATACTAACTTAGTACCCTCACAGCACTATGTTCTAAGGAATTGATAACTTGGAAGGATTGTAGGATAACAAAACTAGGGATTTAAACTCCTTAATGCGCAATCTCTCGGCGTATATACAATCTTCTCTATTGGGGTATTCCGCACACAGGGAGACGTTCGCTTCTTCCCCCGGTGGGTTAGATAAACAATACACGGGGAGGCGTTTGCTTCTTCCTCGTAATGTCTGCAAAACAATTGGAAGGTTCGTGAGTGTAGTTCAAAAATTTGAAACATAGTGTACATGCACTGTGGCTCCATATAGTCCCTATACCAGCTATATGGTTACCTATTTAACCCTTACTAGTAGCCATACGACTCCCATATAGGCCATATGGTTGCCCATTCACTCCAAATTGGGGACCAATCAGACACCTGTAGAGGCTGTACGACCCCCGATTATGCTGGAGCCTTTATACGGGGTCCTATATGGACCGTATGAGTCGGGTCATATGCAACACGCATGTACCATACGACAACACCGTTTGGGGTTGGACAATGTCCCTTTCCTTTGATTCTTTACATAGACATGACGCAAATCTTGACCTGATGGTTGATAAGAGATGCGAAATCGTGTATATCCACCCTATGAATGGCGCTAGTGCAAACCCTTAGTTTAGGGATGTGGAAATGAAAATCCTTCAACAAATCAAAAGAGATAAGAACATACCTAGGATGCAAACATGCCCAATGCTTGGGAGAGGTCGCGAGTATGTTGGGGGCCCAAAATGAGGAAGAATCAGAGAGGCAATTTAAAGAGATAAAAGGGCGCCATAGGAAGCGTCCCTCATTTTTGTAACTGACGAACTCCATTTTTGTAATTGACGAACTCCATATAGGCGCCTATACGGGCCATATGAAGGACCATTTACCTCACAGGTGTCACCATTCGAGCTCCCCGTATGGTGGCGCTTGGCAACTATATGGCCAAGCATACGGGTGTATGAACCCCATATGAACCTAGCGCTTCAAGACATTTCAAATCTCGTGATGTATACTGGATGTATGTAATCCCATTTACTCCTCAGTCCATTCGATACGGTCCCTATAGAGGCTATATGGATCCCAGTATTGGCCTTTGTTTGACTTATGCAACCAATAACAAAGGGACCACTCTTAGAATCACTACGCAACCTAAAAAAAGCTCAATTTAGGCTAACACCTAGCAAGGTGAATCTAGTGATGCATATGCTAGGACTAAGGAATACTATCAATTTATTCCAAATATTCTAACTAACAAAAGAAAATTGCAAAATTAAAAGAGTTTACCAAGAGCATGGTTTTCCTCCCAAGAAGTGCTTGTTTAACGTCATTAGCTTGACGTACCTTGATCTTACCATAAGGGGACTCATACACATGAAAGTTCTCTCCAGCTCCTCCCTTGAAACACTTGGCAAACAATGACAAACCCAGGTTAGAATAAATAGAACATTTATTTTCGTTCATACCTGAGTTTCCTCCTAATTTATTATGAGTTAGAGCATCATCATTGACCCCTCTTTTACCTACCTTCTTCCAAACATTCACTATGGGTAAGAATTTCAGTCTCTTCTTCGTCGCTCTCTCTTTAGCTCTCGGAGCATTGTTTACTGCAACAAAGCCTTTGTGGACCGTTCCAGGATTATCATCAAGCTCTCCTAAATACCGCGTCAATGGATCTACGACATGTAACTCCTCTATGCATTTGGATGTGATCGAGTCAACATTATCAATACTGTACGAGGTATCACCATGGTCCATCGTGTGTCTCATGGCCTTGGGCAACCTAAACACCACTTCTTAGTCCCCAACCCTCAAGGCTAATCTTCCTTTTGTATAATCTTGGTCTGAGTGGTGGCTAAGAAGGGTCGGCCAAGAATGATTGGGACCTCGACATCTTCTTCCACACCTAAGAGCACAAAGTCCGCCAAGAAGATAAACTTGTCAAATTGAACAAGCACATCCTCAACTATTTATCGAGGCCATTTCACAGATTTATCAGCAAGTTCCAAAGTCATTCTTGTAGACTTTGGCTCATCCAGCCTTAACTTCATGTACAGTTTGTAGGGCATTACATTAATGCTTATCCTTGAATCTACAATTGCCTTCTTTGTAATCCCTTCACCAAATACACAAGGGATAATGAAACTGACCATGTCTTTCAATTTCTTGGGCAGTGCTTGATGTAGAATGGCTGAACATTGTGCATTTAACGTTACGGCAACCACATCTTCCAATTTTCTCTTGTTGGACAGAAGTTCTTTCATGAATTTTGCATATTTTGGCATCTGGGAAAAGACTTTTACCAACGGTAGGTTAATGTGCAACTTCTTTAATATGTCCATGAACTTTGCAAATTGGACATATTCCTTTTCTTTCTTCAACCTCGCAGGGAATGAAACTTGAGGTTAGTATGGTGGTAAGGGAGGTTGCTCTACTTCTTTTCTTTTTTCTTTCCTCTTCCCTTTGGAACTAGCAACCAGCTCAGATTCCTCCACTTTAGTAGAAACTTCAATTTGGGGTTTCAGAACGGGGAGCTCAACTTCTTTTCCACTCCTCAATATGATAGCCTTGAGCTGCTCTCTGGGGTTTTCCTCCGTATTGCCCAGTAAACCCTCTTAGGGTCTTTCTGAAAGCCTTGGAGATTTGCCCAACTTGATTTTCTAGATTCTGGACTGCAGCTTGCAAGTTTCTAATTATCACATCTTTGCCTTGCATGTATGCCAACAAGAGCTCCTCCATGTTGTAAATGTCCTAGGCATAGTTTAGCACGGCCATGCACAAGCTCGTGCACATCTCTGTACTCAAAACACGTCAAAAACATTTGGCACATGCCTGCAGATGCTTGGCCCGCTCATGTACCCCACAGCCACAGCCTGTGAACGAGCTGCGATGTTTTGGAATTTATTCCAAGAGATATGGGACTCCACATCCAATCTCTACCGTTCAGATTGAAGAAGGGGTTAGGAACATCTAATTAAAATTCAGGTCTATCCAAGTTGATTTAGTCACCCGATTGATCACTTGATGATGATTGTGCAGACCTGGAAATTCAGTCTGATTTATCCTGATTTATCTCAAGATTATCTGGACCTACTCCAACTCAAACCAAAAGTTATCCAGAAGTGGGAGAACAATCTTGCCTCATGTTTCCAGCATATATAAACCCATTGGAGAGGGAGAATAGATCTATCTTGGGACAGGAACCCATATCTTCTTTGGACGGGAGCACGAGATCGGGATGTTGGTCCTAGTAGCAGAAGAGATTGAAGGCAGAGAAGACATCAAGCAAGGGAAGCCTTTTGTTTTTAATTATGTCTTCTCCTGTTTTCTCTGTTAGTGTATCCATTAGCATGAGAGGCTAAACCCCTTTAGTGGTGCCTCGGATACATGAACCCTAGATTTCTTTATTTGTTTTCATTTATTTGATAATTCTTGTGAATTCTATGTTAGATTTATGTGATGATACTTTGCATGAGCCATGGTCAATTCCCCCGTTAGACTCTAGCGACACACAGGTGTGTTTAGGGTTCTGACTTGCATATCTCTTCTATGCATAGATCCATATCTCTATTTTAGTTTACAACTAGGCATAGGTAACGAGTTCGATCCGTATACTAGAGAGATCGGATACGGCGTTTAGATGGCGCAACTGGCGAATTCCCAAGAATTAATCAATGGAAACCAATATTTAGAATTCAGGTATTAGTAAAAAAATCTTTAGGGGATTGCGATCCGAGGTGCCATGCTCATCTTTGATTTCTCACAACCAATTGTTCGCATTAGCTTCCATTACGATCAAAACAACCAAACACAACCACTTTTCTTAGTTTCACTCTAGATAGCAAGCATAGTCAGTACTAGTATTCTAGTCCTTGTGGATACGATAACCATACCCTTTAGGCCCATACATTTGTGGGTAGTTGAAACATGCATCCTGCTTGTAGACCAGGAAGATTAGTGTTTTTGGTAATCCTCGGTCCCTGAGGATCGATATCCGACTTTTAGAATCCAGTTTATTCATTAATACCACCCGTGATCTTATGGTAGTAAGCATAAGCATTAGGAAGCACATCAAGTTTTTGGTGTTGTTGCCGGGGACTAAGATTATTAGGAGCACTTCTAGTCTTCTACTTAGTAATAAGTTTAGGATTCTTAGTTTTCTTTTTCTTTTTCTTTTTATCCAACACTAGTGTTCCTCGCACTACCTACTCTACTCTTTATACCTCAAGCGAGAAATCGGTGTATGACCCGAGCAAACCCTATACGGTTGGTAGAAGAAGATAGCGAGATCGAAAGGAGGTTATACTGAAGGATCAGAGAGCTGGAGAATATAACTCCTGAACCAGATATAAAAACCTCACCAAGTGACCCTCAGGAGCAGAGAATTCGATACCTTTAGACATCAATATTGAGTTCAAAGAACTAGCAGCGATCGACAAAAGGAGAAGGACACTATCTGAATACGAGAGGCTGGAGTACACAAGAGAGGAGTTCAGCGTCCAACCACCGCAAGTGAAGGTGAACTTCAAGATCAAAGCTAGCATGATGAACATGATCCGGAACACTGCTCAGTTTGATGGTCGTCTAGATGAGGATCCCCATGCGTATCATGTTTGTTCAGATATGTAACATGTCTAACAACACTAGGGTGTCTGATGATGCAATCAGACTGAGGCTTTTTCCGTTCAGCTTGCGCAAGATAGCTTATAGGTGGCTTACCATGATACCTGCTGTTAGTATTAGGACTTGGAGAGACATGATGGACAAATTTTTAGGAAGATACTTCCCTCCAAGCAAGGGAGCTAGGATTATACAAAAGATATCATTCTTCAAGCAAGGAGAAACGGAATTGTTATTCGAAACTAATGAGAGATATAAGGATCTACTTCGGCAATGTCCCCATCATGGTCTCCAGCCACATATAAGGATTCACACCTTCTATAATGGTCTGAACAACTACACCAGACAACTTGTAGATGCGATGGCTAGAGGATCATTAGGCAATATTTACCCCGAGGATGCAAAACAATTATTCGAAAGCATGGCAAGCAATGAATCTTATTGGTCCTGGAGAGGGAAGCAAACCACCAGTTTTGGAGCTCATACCGTAAGTTCAAATCCAGTCCTTGAAGCCACGATAGATGAGTTGTCCAAGAAACTAGATCTCCTGACCACTAGTGTCTCGAATTCAGCTCCAACTTTGGTGATGTTTTACAGCATATGTGGTGGAGGACATTACATCTCATAATGCCCTATTGCTAGTACAGAGGTAACCCCAACCAAACAAGTACAGTACATGGGTAATGCACCCCAACCATAAGGGACTTAATTCAAACCTTACATGCCAAATTGGAGTCACCCATGATTAGTATATGGAAATCCCAATGGAGCCCAAGTATCTCAAGGCTTCCAACAACCCCAAGGCCTATGTACAACACGCAAGACATTTTGGCAAGGTTCATGATGATAACTAATAACAGGTTTGACAGCATAAACACAACCCTGCGGAATGTGCAAGCGAGTATCCAAAATCTGGAGCATCAAGTCGAACAACTCGCAAAAGGGGCAGCAGAGAGACCTCAAGGAAGCTTGCTTAATAATATGGAGGCTAACTCGGGAAAATAACTGAAGACCAACACCCTGAGGAGTGGAAAGGAGGTAGAACTATGGGTGATAGAACCTCTATGAAAGGACTCTCAAATAGAAGATTGAGAACAATCTGGAACAAAGAAAGTTGTTGAGGAAAGTAGAAGTGTAAAGGAGATAGAGGTAAAACAACCACACATTCCTAAATATCAACCTCGAGTGCCCTACCCCGAGAGATTGAAGAAGGATAAGGAGGATATTGACTTCAAGAAATTCTTTGCGACAAAGAAACAGTTGCACATAAACCTGCCGTTAGTCGTAATGCTCACACATATGCCAAAATATGCGAAATATATGAAAGAGCTACTTATTGATAAGAGGAAGTTAGAAGAGCTTACTGCGGTAACCTGAATGAGTAATGCTCAACAATCATACAATCTAAAATACCAAGGAAGCTGAAAGATCATGGGTGCATGGTCATCCCTTGTATTATACAGGATGGGGCCGAGGAGATGTTGACCAGAAAACTTGAGTGCAAGCACTCAAGCTTCCGCACGCAATCGTACGTGGTCGTAAGTAATAACCTGTGAGTACTGGGTCGAAATCCCAAGAGAACGGAGGTGAATTTCTTTGTGTAAGACTGAGTTAACAAGATGTTTTAGTGACACATGGTGCAGATGTGTGATATTGTGAGTGAGTTGTGATGATTAGAAGGCTAAGAGGAGGAAGTTCTCAATATGGAAGACCTAGGGTTGTATGGGTTGCTAGATTTATGCTGATTTTCTCCTCGGGATGTTATGTGTACTTGAATGCGAATGTGGGTGTATATGTGATATAGCATGTGCTTGTGTGCACTCCGGGTGTATCACACATGACCTTATTTCTAAGGGTCATGCAACTAAGCCCATATCTCTATGGTGCATTAGATACATTATAGGACAACACTAATAACTACCTTGGAATTGCCTACCCTGATCTCTCAGCAATAGGTCATATCGGTTTCACTCCGACCACCCTGATCCTCTATTCTACTCACAAGCCTAGATCTCTCATAGTGCATGGAGTTAAAGATACTCAATCTCTCTCGACAATCGAGGAATGAAAAGAATAGATTCAAAGGCACAATCACAATGAAGGTAACATAAGAATCCCAAAGATAATAGATATGTTAAGTCATAGCAACCTTACAACCCTAGATGAAGTGGTTAAGCTATCATTGCAAATGAGACATCAAAAGCAATGAAAACTCTCATACAATCTTCCATAATGATCTAGTAAATGTTCTATAATAATAAGCAAAATAAACTAGAAGTTCCCCCTCATGGATGACTCCTTTCCAGCTCCAAAGGGCTGGAAATCGCCTTTAAGACCCGTTGCAGATGGCAGCAGCTGCCACCCAACAAAATGTCCCCCCAAAACCCTAACCATTTCACAGTTTTTATACCGAGTGCATTCAACATCGCTATGTCAAGAAATGACATCGCGATGTTATGAATCTTTGAAACTCTAACTGGTGTCATCGCGATTTCCAGCATCGCGATCTGATTTAGACTATTAAAACTGCGTCAAGCTTGTTCGAAACATAGCGATGTACGTTTTGGCCATCGCGATGTTATCACTTCCTTTGACTGGGCTGGACTCTTGCATCGCAATGTCAAAGGGAACATTGCGATTTGTTAAATCTAGGGGGTTTGGCACTCAGTTGCCTTGAAACATCGCGATGTTCTGTTCCCACATCGCGATGTTATACCTTGAGCTGTTCAAATGACCTGTTGCAACAATAACTCACTCATTTCAGTATTTATCTTTTACAAACAGGTGTAAAACACTGCAAAAGCATACAAGGTATCATCGAAGTACAAACAATGTATTTTAGAGCTAAGACACATATAATTTATTCAATAATGCTCTTTCCAACTCTAAAATCCTCAACAACTATGCACTAAAATAGCTCTAATCTGAGAGCTATCACACCCCCAAGCTTGAATTATTGCTTATCCTCAAGCAATGAATATGACAACGACTCACAAGCAACAATTCAATAGAGTATTTGATTAGGATTTGTCATCTTGGCTTGTGTCACTTACCGTACAAAGACATTAGAAGTAATGAATTGTACATGTCAAACAAGAGTATTTTATACCAAGTCATCGCACTTTGCTTTTGAATTCTGTATGTGGGTTGGCTCAAGCTTAGTAATTAACAACAAGGATACACATATGCACGAGAGAATAGAATTAGTGGCACATAACTCACTAGCTAGATTTTTAGCACTTTTCACCAAAGAAGGACCCTACTCTTGAGGCAGGCTATTGCTTACACCTTATAGTGCTTTCTTTCATTTCTACGCATGATTTGTATTTATTACTTCAAGCGTCAGTTTTTTTTTTTTTTTTTTTTTTTTTTTTGAATAGGGCATCCTTAGTGGATCTGACTTTCTTCTAAAACTAAAGATATGTTTACATTAATGTGAGCTCACCTGTACCCTCATTTTCCTTGAACCTCCCTACGTTTCAAGTGTTACTCGGCCGCCATGAGCTCTATACCCTATTTCTATTCTCTAGCGCATATATGTCACCTAAGAGGTCACCACTAAGCCCAAGCCAATCAAGAAAGCATAAAGAGTATCCAAGAAGGGAAAGTGCAAGACTACAAAGATTTTTCACTTGTTTGACAGGTACAACCTCCTATGTTACCATTGTCATGTGCGTTACATTTCAGTAACCAATCCTACTAACATTATGTGCATTGGATGTGTGAATCACGGGCATGCTTCTCCCTAGAAACATTGATTCTTTTCATGCAACAAATGAAGAATTTAAATACATGAAGAATTTAAATAATTATGCCCAAACAAAATACAATCATCGTCCCCGATGATTTCCATGCAATGCAACAACAGTAGACATAGTAATCCAAGGGCCTAAGTGGGTGTGCAAGTTAGTCAAATACTTCCCTGGTCGGTTGAGCTTATGGTTGGCTGGTGATGTTTGTTGGTTCGCGCACATCTAGACATATCCCCATCACTTGTGTTGCTCTAGGCGCCCCTAAACTTGGTCTGCACGAAGCACGAAGAGGGTAAAAACATTAAGAAAAGGGAATTAACAATACTCATTCTTGGGTTGCCTCCCAAGCAGCGCTAGATTTAAAGTCTGTAGCTAGACTCAAGAGTTTGTATCATCTAGGAAGAGGGGAGGGATCATCCTCCCCAATGTTTATGTTGTCATCATCCGGTGCCGATTCGCCTTCAACTTTATGCACTAGGGTCGCCCTTCCACCTTCAATATGGAGTGCCGGCATCACTTTGACTTTCTCATCTTCAAGCTTCAAGGTACTTGTGTCGAGACAGTCATGGATCAACCATTTTTTCTCCTTCGGGTCTTGACTTCTTTCCTCATATAGCGCAATCAAATCTAAAATAGATAATGAGGGACACGACACAGTCGGTGAAATAACATTGAATACTCGCTGCTTTTCTCCATGCTTCAAGGTGCTCTCCCCTTTAGGCAAGTCAAATATGGCTCCCCCTGTGAGTAATATGGGGCGCCCAAAGATGATGGGGACATCCTTATTGGCTTCGTAATTGAGTATAACAAAATCGGCAGGGTAAATAAATTCATCAATGCGGACTAGCACATCCTCCACCACTCAACATGGTCTGGCAATTGAGCGATCGGCTAACTGTAGTGTGAGATTAGTTTCTTGGAGGTCTCCCAAACCTAATTTGTTGTAAATAGTGAGAGGCATGAGGTTCACACTTGCCCCAAGATCGCAAAGTGCATAACCATTGAAGTCTCCCCCAATATGGCATGGAAGTAAATAGCATCCAGGATCCTTTAACTTGGGAGGTAATGCCTTTTGTATAATCAAACTACATTCTTCAGTCACAACCAAAGTTTCAACACTTCCAATTTTTTTCTTCTTAGCTAGGAACTCCTTCATGAATTTGGCATAATTTGGCATATGCTCCAAGCCCTCGAAAAAAGGAATCGTCACATGAAGTTGCATAAATCTCTCCATGAATTGCTCATACTGCATCCCAAAAGAGTTGTTCTTTAGCTTTTGTGGGAATGGAGGTGGTGGCCTTGATGGATCCACTTCTTTTTTGTCCTTCTCATTGTGCTCTTGGTCCTTGTCCTCTTTTTGCATCGGGGCAGCCAAGGATTCATTAGGTTCAGGAGGTGTTAGCTGCTTCCCACTTCTTAGTATGACCGCTTTCACATGGCCCTGATCTTCAACTCTAGGGTTCTTTTCAGTGTCACTTGGCAGGCCACCTGATGGTCTGAATCTCATTTTGTTGCTCATTTGGCCCACTTGAGTTTCCAAGTTCTTAATTATATTTCTTTGTGCTTGGAAGTTGGTTTGACATTCGGCCATGAATTGATCAAACTTCTCCTCCAGACTAGGCTTCTTCTCCAAGGGTTTATTTTGGTTGAAATAGCCCGGTTGGCCATATCGGGGTTCATCTTGAAAATGTGACGATGAATTTGACCTCCAACTTGGGGTCCAGTTTGGTGACGAGTTCTGAGTGTTTCCCCGAAAGTTGTTACCAATTGCATTGATTTCTTCAAAAGCTATCTGAGGCAGGAGGCTCGAGTAAAATATTGGTGCCGGGTTGGCGGGTCAATGTAAAGATGGGAAGTTATCCAGTCAATTCCAAGATTGGGTCGGTTTTGGGTGTGTTTCAGTATTTTGGCCATAACTTTTGGTACCGATATCGGAATCGGGCGTTCGACCCCAATTCGGAAAGCTCTTTGCGGCACGCATGACATGGGGACGTCATATTAGAGAGAACTTTAGTTAATTTTTTTTCCTATTTTTAGAAATATTTAATCCGTCAAATTAGGGTTTTCGATCTTTTTTCTATTTTTGGTAATATTTCATATGCCAAATTAGGATAGGATTTGAATCAGATTTAATCTCCGATTTTTAGTAGTTATCTAATTTGTTTAGAGTTTTAAATTTAGATAAGTTTAGTTTTAAATAATAATTTGTCAATTTTAGCAAATTTAGATTAGATGATAAGGTTTCTAGGTTAATCTTTTGAGGCTATTTAACCTTGCATGTGGGTTAGTTTTTCATTATTGAATTTTGATTAATAATATTTTCCTGAATTTCAGAGTATTTTCTCTGGTTCTTTTGGTTTTTCGTTTGTTCTTCCTTGCGGTCCTTGGACCCGGCTAGCCCGGGGGATAATCGCTACCCCGCCCAGTGCCACTATCAGAGGTGCTATGACATATTGCTTACAAAAGATGCAAGTTCTTCAATCTTTGATTCCAAACCGGAGAGCTTTGCTTGCATATCGGGTGATCGGGCCTCTCCTTGAATGCTTGTAACTTTCTTTTGAGGCTCCCTTTCATTTGGTTGCCATTGGCTACTGTTTGCGGCTACTGTTTCTAGCAGTTCATAACATTCATCAGCAGGCTTGATAGTGAAAGCCCGGCCGGCGGCTGCATCGAAAATAGCTCTATTGCCGCTTCCCATGCCATTATAGAATGATGGTACCAAATGCCATTTGGTCAATCCATGGTGTGGGCACAATCTTTGCAAAGCCTTGAATCTTCCCCATGCCTCTGACAAGGTTTCTCCTTCCCGTTGTGTGAATCCCGTCCGTTCATTTCTAATTTTCACTATTTTCTCCTATGGGAAAAACCTGAGGAGGAATTTTTGTCTCAAATCCTCCCAAGTGTTGATAGAGGCGGCTGGTAGTGAGTACAACCACTCCTTTGCAGCGTCTCTGATAGAAAAAGGAAACAACTTCAAGCGAATAGCATCTGCAGAAATCCCCACTTTAGTAAAATTGTTAGTGATCTCCAAGAAGTTCCTTATATGAATGTTGGGGTCTTCATTAAGGATGCCTGGAAATTGCCCTGTATTCTAGAGCATTTGGATCATAGAATTCTTGATTTCAAAGTGAGAATCTGGCCCGGTTGGCTTCACAATACTCGACTGGTGTCCATCGGAGGGAGGAATAGAGTATTCATACAAGGGTCGATTGTCTCTTCCTTGATCCATGGTGTTGGAATCTGAAGAGCTTGATATTCCTTGATAGCCTCGCCTTTCCTTTCTCAATTCCCGCAACGTTCGCTCGATTTTTGGATCAAAAGGAACCGCGGGTGATTTACTCATAAACTACAAGAGATGCAACACTGCGATGAGACACAATATGACTTTCTAAGAATTACTAAAAAGTAATATGTCAACAAATTCTGAATGCGCACACAAATGAAGGCACTTCAAAAACAACTATCACAATAAAACCAAATTGAACTACTCTAACTATTATAAAAGGATTCTGCACCATTCCCTGGCAACGGCGCCAAAAACTTGTTGACCAGAAAACTTGAGTGCAAGCACTCAAGCTTCCGCACGCAAGCGTACATGGTCGTAAGTAATAACCGGTGAGTACCGGGTCGAAATCCCAAGAGAACGGAGGTGAATTCCTTTGTGTAAGACTGAGTTAACAAGATGTTTTAGTGTCACGTGGTGCAGATGTGTGATGTTGTGAGTGAGTTGTGATGATTAGAAGGCTAAGAGGAGGAAGTTCTCAATATGGAAGACCTAGGGTTGTATGGGTTGCTAGATTTATGCTGATTTTCTCCTCGGGATGTTATGTATACTTGAATGCGAATGTGGGTGTATATGTGATATAGCATGTGCTTGTGTGCACTCCGGGTGCATCATACAAGACCTTATTTCTAAGGATCATGCAACTAAGCCCATATCTCTATGGTACATTAAATACATTATAGGACAACACTAATCACTACCTTGGAATTGCCTACCCTGATCTCTCAGCAATAGGTCATATCGGTTTCACTCCGACCACCCTGATCCTCTATTCTACTCACAAGCCTAGATCTCTCATAGTGCATGGAGTTAAAGATACTCAATCTCTCTCGACAATTGAGGAATGAAAAGAATAGATTCAAAGGCACAATCACAATGAAGGTAACATAAGCATCCCAAAGATAATAGATATGTTAAGTCATAGCAACCTTACAACCCTAGATGAAGTGGTTAAGCTATCATTGCAAATGAGACATCAAAAGCAATGAAAACTCTCATACAATCTCCCATAATGATCTAGTAAATGTTCTACAATAATAAGCAAAAGAAACTAGAAGTTCTCCCTCATGGATGACTCCTCTCCAGCTCCAAAGGGCTGGAAATCGCCTTCAAGACCCGATGGAGATGGCAGCAGCTGCTACCCAACAAAAGGTCCCCCCAAAACCCTAACCATTTCACAGTTTTTATACCCAGTGCATTTGACATTGCGATGTTATGAATCTTTGAAACTCTAACTGGTGTCATCGCGATTTCCAGCATCGCGATCTGATTTAGACTATTAAAATCAAGGCCCGGCTTGTTCAAACATCACGATGTAATGCTTTGGCCATCGCGATGTTATCACTTCCTTTGACTGGGCTGGACTCTTGCATCGCGATGTCAAATGGAGCATCACGATCTATTAAATCTGGGGGGTTTGGCACTCAGTTGCCTTGAAACATCGCGATGTTCTGTTCCCACATCGCGATGTTATACCTTGAGCTGTTCAAATGACCTGTTGCAACAATAACTCACTCATTTCAGTATTTATCTTTTACAAACAGGTGTAAAACACTGCAAAAGCATACAAGGTATCATCGAAGTACAAACAATGTATTTTAGAGCTAAGACACATATAATTTATTCAATAATGCTCTTTCCAACTCTAAAATCCTCAACAACCATGCACTAAAATAGCTCTAATCTGAGAGCTATCAGGAGAGCGCATTAACAAATTCTGGGACTACTATTAACGTCATGCCCTATATGTTTTTGATGAAACTGGGAATTGGAGATTTGAAATCTACTGGAATGACGCTGCAACTAGCTGATCGCTTGGTAAAGTGGCCATGAGGAATTGCAGAGAAAGTACTTGTTGGTGCTGATAAATTTAATTTTCCCACGAATTTTGTTTTGTTAGATGTGGACGATGATGTAGAAGTACCGATCATTCTTGGAAGAAAATTTTTGGCCACTGCAAGGGCTTTACATGATCACCACGAAGGGTAAATGTCACTTCCTGTGGGAGACAATGAAGTAGTTTTTGAGCTACAATCTGTCATTCGCCACACCATGGCCCATGACAATACTGCTTATTGTGTAGACAAGACTGACCTTGTTTCTGATGATTGCATGCAGGAGGTATTAGCGATAGATCAATTGAAAGAATATCATGGAAATCAAGATGACGAGCCATAAGCACTTGAAGTAAAAGCTGTTGACTCTGAATAGATTGGAGAGCAGGGTGGGACAAGAAGGAAGAAACAACCCCCATCACCAGTAAAATCATGGAAAGAGAAATACATACAAATGCAGAAATAGCAAGAATACAGCCGTGCAGGAGAAGATAGGGTACTATGTGAGTCTCTGATATGGTGAGTTCGCTATATACATAACAAGTTGATTTGAGATCTCATTATCAACCTCTTGGCGCAAAAAAAGTAATCTTTCTCGACGAAGTCGGTTGATTAGGACAAAATTGTATCCCTCACAAATCGTACGTGCACCTTTGGATGCATATGGTTAAAAAAAAATTATAAAAAAAAATCAATGTGTCTTATCCAGTCCCATTTCTTTTTATTTTATTTTTTTGTAACAGGTTTTAAAACTGAATGAAAGGGTTTGTTTTTCTTTTTTTCTATTTTTCAAAAAAAAAAACAAAAGGTTTTTTTGACCCCGCCCTATACTATAAAAACTATAAAATAAAAAAAAAGAATTTACTGAATTTATTGAACTAATCTCTCATTTATATATTTTTTCATCACGATTTAGAGCACAATGTCGTTTTCTTGTTCCTGAATGGGCGTTTCAATTTTTTTAGGTTCATGTTCTACTCCGTGTCAAGATATGTCCAAATTCCATTTGTACATATAGGGCAAATAATTTCAGTACCACTTGTTGTTTTTTCAATTCATTTCATTCTTACTTGCCTTCCCACAAACTATTCACTGTATTCATCTATTATACAAGTGGTAATTGTAGATATATTAGCAATTTGGTATTTTTTGGACGAAGCCTGAATATTTTATCTGTCTAAGTCAACCATAAATTTTTCTACTTCGAATTAATAATGTTGATCCTGAATATAAATTGATCTAATCGCACTTCACGCTACCAATAATTGACAGTCAATATTTCTTGGGAGAAGCATAGAATATCTCGATCGGGGGAGAGAACGGGGTAAATCCCATATGACCCAATATGTCTGACAAGTCGCACTATACGTCAACCCAAACCGCATCTTCCTATCTAGGACTCCGAAAAGGTACTTTTGGGACACCAATAGGCATTAAATTAAACAAATAAAATTAAGCACTATACTTCACTTTAATATGGAAACGTAACAATGGGTTTATTGTCTTCATCATCCTTTTTTTATCTATTTATTCTATTTTATCCCTAAATTAGAAGGGAAAACTTATTGAATAAAGAGTTTAGGGTTTTCTCTGTTCCGAAATTACTTCAAGGTCCAAACTGGAGAAGGACTTCATTTTTTTTAATCACCACGAGGTACGCCATAGTAACGTCAAGCTAGTGATGTTAAACAAGTGCTTCTTAAGAGACAACCCAAGCAAGTAGGAAAAATTCCCTAGTTTAGTTAGTCTGATTTAATGTTGGGAATGTCAATAAATTGATGCAATTGTTTGATCCATCATAGATTGTGATCCCCTAGTATTATGATTCATAGGGTGGATTGTAAAACTTGTAATAGGGCATTATTATAAACATTAGTCGACCATTCACTGAAATTCTAATCAGAGAAATCCACACGTCCTGCGGACGCGAACGCGACCGTGTGGTCTCTACCAGTGTTAGTTTGAAAAAAAAAATAAAAAAATAAATAATAATAATAATTTTTTGTTTATATAATATATCTTTTTAGTTTGTTTAACTTTATATCTCTCAAGCTTGTCCACGATTTCATCATTAGGGGGTTAGTTGTTTCATTTTTAGAGTCCCAAGATCCCTCTAGAGTCCATTGAAGGTATGCTTGTGTTTTTAAGACCCAAGAACATTGTATGTGGTGTGAAAATAATTTTTCATCTCTAGAACCATATTGAAATGTGCCATGGATTGATCTAAGCCCAAGCGGTTGAAATAGGGAGATGCATATGTCGATGGTGAAATTTGAGTAGGATGGAACCACATTTATTTTATAGCTTGAGGTTGAACGCATATCATTGCTTTAGTTTCCCTATTTGTTTCCTTGAGGAGAAGCAAACGCTTAAGTATGGAGATATTATGATACGCGTTCAATTATCCATATTTTTATACTATTTTAATCCTCATTTTGATTGCAATCCGAAGATATTATAGACCACCGATACTGAATTTATGTTGAATTTCACTTACAGGACATTAGACGGGCTCTAGATAAAAAACAAGGAAATTCAGCATTAATCGAGGCGAAAACAAAGAACAAAAGAATTCACACATGAGCGAGTAAGAACGCGCCCGGACACAATACAGAGGATCCCCGCACACAAGTATTTACCCTTACAGCAATACAGTAGACTAGTTCTTTCAAGCACGTGTAAGCACACACCCGCACAAAGATGGCTGTTGGATCTCTACTAAAGTATGCACCCACGTATGACGTGTAGATCACAACCATATCAAAGTTTATCCATATCTAAAAGATTACGATTGGAGATCTCGTTCAGCCAAGACAGCCTATAAAAAGAAGACGATTAGGGTTTTCAGTGGCAGTCATATTCCACTTTAATAATCCACTTTCACCATTCATCTTGTAAGGGCAAGGGGATCAAGGAGAGCTTTATCATACACCCTTGCACATCGCCAACAGTGGAGGAAAGAGCATTGGATATTATGTTTGCTTTTTTTTCCTCTTACTTTATTTTGGATGTGTGTCACCCTTTGATTGGAAACTAATTTGTTAGATATTTGGGAATGTTGAACCTCTGGGTTATAGTTTAATTTTTTTATTTAGGTTTTTATCACGTATTGGTTGCTTGAATAATTGAGATCTATTGAATGTTTTGCATGCACTGTATTTCTATGTTTACGACAACCCTAATTTTCAATTCTTGTTCACTGGGGGAAGAAGCGAACGCCTCCATGGTGAAGACATACTTCAATGGAAAGATCATGATCACACCAAGAACTTGGGTGTTTAGGCAAGAGACACCTTTAGATTTATTATTCCCATGATTCTTCCTAAGTTATAGGTTCCCTAGAACATCATGCAGTGAGGGTACTAAGATTAGTAATTTGCCTCGCCGGAGGGTATGAAAGCACCATAGGAACCCTTGGTCTATTATCTTTCAACCATCAGTTTAGAAACCTACATCTAACTATTTGTATGAAAACCTTGAGTGGATACATCACCCGAGTATCTTCTTTCTCGGATTGATTACCCTTTTTTGATCCCATCCTTCTTTTGTAGTTCAAGTCTTTAGCTTTCCTTAAATAATTAGATTAAAAATCCCACCAAAATTTTGATTAGACTAGGTATTGGAAGATTAGTGTTTTTGGTAATCCTCGGTCCCTAAGAATTGATATCCGACTTTTAGAATCCACTTTGTTACTTGATACGACCAGTGCACTTAGGGTAGTAAGCATAAGCATTAGGAAGCACATCAAGTTTTTGGCACCGTTATGGGGGATTGAGATTATTAGGAGCAATTCTAGTCTTCTACTTAGTCATTAGTTTAGGATTCATACTTTTCTTTTTCTTTTTATCCAACACTAGTGTTTCTCACACTAACGACTCTCTATACCTCGAGCAATAAACCGGTGTATTACCGGAGCAAACTCTACAGGGTTGGTCGAAGAAGATAGTGAGATCGAAAGGACGTTATACTGAAGGATTAGAGAGTTGGAGAATATAAATCCTTACTTAGCTCTAGAGGCCTCACTAAGTCAACCCTTTGAAGCAGAGAATTTGACACCTTTAGACAGCAACATTGAGTTCAAAGAACCAGCAGCGATGGCCAAAAAGAGAAGGACACTATCTGAATATGAGAGGATGGAGTACACATGAGAGGAGTTCAGTATCCATCTACCGCCAGTGAATGTGAACTTCGAGATCAAAGCTAGCATGACGAACATGATGCAGAATACTGCTCAATTTGACCATCGTCCGTATGAGGAGCCCCATATATGCTTATCTGGAGTGTTTCTTCCAGATATAAAACATGTCTCAGATCACAGGGGTGTCTAACGATGCAATTAGATTGCCATTCAGCTTATACGAGACAGCTTATAGGTGGCTTACCACACCACCTAGAGGGAGTATTAGGACTTGGAGAGACATGATGGATAAATTTTTGGGAAGATACTTCCCTCCAAGCAAGGCGGTTAGGATTAGACAAAAGATATCATCCTTCAAGCAAGGAGAAACAAAATGGTTGTTCGAAGCTTACGAGAGAGATAAGGATCTACTTCGGCAATGTACCCATCATGGTCTCTAACCGTATATAAGGATTTACACCTTCTATAATGGTCTAAACAACTCTACCAGACAACTTATAGATGTGACGACTAGAGGATCATTAGGCAAAAAATACCTCGAGGATACGAAACAATTATTTGAAAGTATGGCAAGCAGTGAATCTTATTGGTCGTTGAGAGGGAAGCAAATAACCAGTTTTAGAGCTTATGCCGTAAGTTCAAATCTAGGCCTTGAAGCCAAGGTAGATGAGTTGTCAAGGAAACTAGATCTCCTACCCTATTGCCAGTACAGAGGTAACCCCCACCGAAAAAGTATAGTATATGGGAATGCACCCCGACTATTAGGGACTTAATTCAAACCTTATATGCCAAATTGGAGTCACCTAGGATTAGCATATGGAAACTCTATGAAGCCCAAGTACCTCCAGGCTTGCAACAACCCCCAAGGCCTAAGTATAACATGGAAGATATTTTGGTCAGGTTCATGATGACAACTGGTAATAAGTTTGACAACATAAACATAACCCTGCAGAATGTGCAAGAGAGTATCCAAAATCTGGAGCATCAAGTTGAACAACTCAAAAAAGGGGCAACAGAGAGACCTTAAGGCAGTTTGCCTAGTAATATGGAGGCTAACCAGCGAGAATAACTGAAAGCCATCACGCTGAGGAGTGGAAAGGAGGTGGAACTACTGGTAAGAGAACCTTCACGAAGGGACCCTTAAATAGAAGTTGGAGAATAATCTAGAACAAAGAAAGTTGCTGAGGAAATGAGAAGAGAAAAGGAGATAGAGGTAGAACAACCACACATTCCTGAATACCAACCTCGAGTTCCCTACCCCAGGAGATTGAAGAAGGATAAGAAGGATACTCACTTCAAAAAGTTCATGGCAACATTGAAACAACTTCACATAAACCAGCCGTTAGTCGAAGTGCTCACATATATACCGAAGTATGCAAAATACATGAAAGAGCTACTTACTAACAAGAGGAAGGTAGAAGAGCTTACAACGGTAACCTTGAATGACTAATACTTAGCAATCGTATAATCCAAATTACCAAGGAAACTGAAAGATCCTGGAAAAATGGTCATCCCTTGTATTATACGGGATGGGGTCGAGGAATGCGCATTAGCAGATTCTGGGACCAGTATTAACGTCATGCCCTATAAGTTTTTCATGAAATTGGGAATTGGAGAAGAATAACGCTGCAACTAGCTGATCGCTCGGTAAAGAGGCCATGAGGAATTGCAGAGAACGTATTTGTTGGTGTTGATTGGGAGACAATGAAGTAGTGTTTGAGCTACCATCTACCATGAGCCACACCATGGCCTATGATGACACTGCTTATTGTGTACACAAGACTTACCTCGAATCTGATGATTGCATGCAGGAGGTATTAGCGATATATTAATTGAAAGAATATCTTGGAAATCAAGATTGTAAAATCCATGAATTTTTGGAAATAAATATTTTGTTATTTCCTTGAGAAAAACATTTAAATTATTTATTTCCCGCGGTTAGCGTTATTGTGGGATTAAATGATTTATTATTAAGGGGTTTGTAGGGACCTAATAATAATTTTGAAATAGTTGAGGGACTAAACAAGAATTGTTCCCTCTCTCACAGTCTTGGACCTAAGTGTGATTTTAAAGAATGTTAGGGACCTCTCATTAATTTTGGGGAGAGAAACCCTAATAGAGAGAATCAACGGCTGAGATTAAATTATCTTATGCCGTGTTAAATCGTGAGGCATTATATCGGCTCACATGGAGCCACGTGTCAACACTAGAAGAGATCTATCTGATCACAGATCAGATTCGAGGCAATGAAGGGTGGGATGGTGGAGGTGAACCCACGTTGAGGGCTCTCCAGAACCACTCATCTAGAGATGGGTCGCGATCTTGAAATAAACTAAGAAGATCTGGCCGTTGGTTATATTTTGATCCTGAGCGTTGATCTGGTGAGTGTGAGATTCGAGATCTCCTAACATAATCCGAGCCGTTGGATGTAATCCAACCGATCATCACCGTTGACGACAGAATGGCGATCCCGAGACAGCCCATCTCCTCCACCAGACGCCGTAACGACTGCGCGCGAGCCTCGCCGCCTACGCCGCCTACGCCGCCCGTTACTCGCGTGGAAGACGAGCGGCTGCCGGCGAGCGTTTTCTGCTACCCATCTGTTCGTCTACTTCTGGAGGGCTATAAAAGGAGGCTCTCTTCTACTGATACTGTACACCAACGATCGAGGAAGTAAGGAACTCCGGTGAGCCTCGACGGAGAAGAGCTTTTGGCCGTGGGGAGAGCTTACGGCGCCACCGCCGTCGCCCGTGAGAATCGCGACCACGGTAGGAACTCTCTCCCTGTTTTAATTTGCGTGTTAAATGTCTCTGAGCTATAGTTAGAGCTCGCCGGAGAGGAACAGGGTAGACATTAGTGGAGCGGCGCTTAGAGGGGGGGACGGTGGAGTTGATGCGCACACGGAGAACGTGAAGCCGAGCCGAAGCTCCCGGTACCCTTGATAGGCGAAGGGAGCTCTCGGGCGAGGAGTTGCCATCTCCGGCAATCTCCTCCGATGAAGCTCGCACAGAGAGGAGCAAGCCTTTTACGGAGGGGCTGGAGGCCTGTAAAGGGATCCCGGGGATAGGGCGGTGCACGGTGCAGAGGGAGCTCGGCCAACGTCCCTCCGGTGGAGTCGATAATGATCCGGTGGTCACGGCCGTGGGCTGTGAAGGAGAAGACGCGAGGGTGAGGGAGAAGGAAATAAAATGAAATAATTAAGTTAAATAAAAGTTATTAATTTAGTTATTTCAGTTATTAACTTAGGGGTGTGACAATGATTTAGTTAATTAAAATAATTTATTCATTTTCCTCTCTTTTTAACTCAAAACATTAGTTGATTATTATTATAAATGATAATTGGCTAGGTATGGTATTAAAATGGGGAACTTTGGACTTGTGACATTAAATAAAAGTTAATAAATTATTAACTTAGTGTGACAAAATAAATCCATTTATTTTTCCTCTCATGGACTAAGATACTAGTTAAATGATAGTGACAAATAATTGGTAAACGGCTATTATTTGATTAATTTGTTCCAGAGATTGGAAAGTGTGACACATATTCAATTAATCAAATAAAGTGTATATTTTCCTTTGGTAATGAAACTTAGGTTTTGTGATGATTATTAGGTTATGAAATCTTTATTCATAATTTAATAATTAGGAAACTTAAGGTTTTAAATAAAGATTAAAACCTTAGTGTGACAATTAAATAGGTGGTGTCTCTATTAATAGTAATGATACTATTAACCAAATAGTTGTATAGTTCGGTAACTATATTGAACTATGGGTGTGTGACATAATAATTAATAATTATTATGAAATATTGAAATGAAATAAATAGAAATTAATTAATTAATTTCTTAAATTTGGACAATTGGTTGAGTGATAAGAATTATTTAGTAAGGAAGCTAAATAAATTCAAAAAGGACTAATAAACCCTAAACAAGGTGGAGCCTAAAACCTTAGAGTCAAAAGGTTGCCAAATGACCAAAATGCCCTTCTAGAGTAAAAAGGGGTTAAGATCGATTTAACTAGGCCCAACTCAACTAAAATGACTTAATAAGAGTCAGTCTCGACAAATAGACGAAAGTTGACTAGGTTTGACCAAGGTAGGACCAAAAGTCAACTAAGGGACACTGAAACGGGAATAAGGGCCGGTAACCCGAGAGATGGTCCCTAGGACCCGTTAGTGGGCCTAAGCCCAACAAGGACGTTAGGCATGCATGGATACTTAGAGAGATAGAAATTATTGGAACAATGATTCTAATAAAACCATTATATGCCAGATACTCTCGAGGAGTTGTTGGCACGCACAAAAGGACTAGAAAGACTTCTAGTTTCTTCGAACTAAGGTAAGTTCACTTGCCTAGTTTTCACCCGGTAACGGGATTTCTTGGACTTGCTATGTATTCTTATTACATGCACTGCTGATGCCATACATGCTGTTCATATCTTATATTTTGAATCCTGTTGAGCATGTGTGTTTGTTTCCGGGACGTTGGTGTCCCTGTTTGCTATATTCTACTGCCCGGACTCAGTGGAGCTAGGGAAGCTCCAATTTAGGAATGTTCAGGGTTAGGACCCCCTGACCTTCCTGACAGCCTCACCAGAGAAGCAAATCTCTGGAGGTCTTACCTGTCAGTGGGCATGGTACACTGACCGTGTTAACACGAAGGAGAGGTAGTTCTACCGACTTGTGACCGGAGGGTCAAACGACCATCTAGGTCGTATTTATATCCAAAAGCTGGACATACTGGCCGGGAGTAAACTTTGAGTTCTCTTAGAACTCACTACAGAGCCCGAGGGCTTCTGTATCAGGGGTCGTACCTTTGACTTGCTTGTGGTAGACTCCTAGGACTTTATTGTAGATATTATGATCTCGTTGACTGTCATATTTCCTATTCATGACACTGTGACATGCAGGGGTACTTACTGGGCTTTCCTTTCGGAAGCTCATGTGTTTTCTCTTTTCCTCCTTTACAGATTCCGGGGTTTAGGAGGGAGAGGAGCCCGGGGGGAGGACACAGGGAGACCAGAGGTTTTAGGAGTCTCCTTTATCTTTTATTTTATGAGCTTTGTTATTTGTAGGACCCGTATAGGGACCTGACTATTTTAGGGCCTATGGACCCTGTTGACTCTATGTTCCTTGGAACACGAGTTTTATTTAATTTATGGAATGTTATCTGCTTATCACAATATTAGGCCTTGTATTCGAGTTGAGTTTATCTCTTCTTTAATACGGCCGGTCTGTTGACGTGCTCGAGGTCCCGGGATCCGGGTCGGGGCGTTACAAAGATGATGAGCCAGAAGCACCTGAAGTAAAAGTTGTTAACTCTGAATAGATTGGAGAGCAGGGTGGGACAAGAAGGAAGAAACAACCCCCATCACCACCAAAATTCTGGAAAGAGAAATAAAAACGCAGAAACAGCAAGAACACTGTCGTCCAGGAGAAGGTAGGGCGCTAAGAGAGTCTCTGTAATAGTGAGTTCGCTATATACTCAACAAGGTGATTTGAGATCTCATTATTAATCTCTTTGCGCCAAAAAAGTAATCTTTCTCGAAAAAGTCAGTTGATTAGGACAAAATTATACCCCTTAGAAACCGTACGTGCACCTTTGGATGTATACGATTCAAAAAAAATAAAAAATTATGAAAAAAAAATCAATGTATCGATTCCAATCCCATTTCTTTTTTTTGTGTAACAGGTTTTAAAATTAAATTAAAGGGTTTATATTTCTTTTTTTCTATTTTTCAAAAAAAAAAAACAAAAGGTTTTTTGGATCCCACCCTATACTATAAAAACTATAAAATAAGAAAAAAGAATTTACTGAACTTATTGAACTAATCTAGTATTGATATATTGTTTCATAACGATTTAAAGCACAATGTCATTTTCTTGCTCTTGAATGGGCTTTTCAATTCTATTATGTTCATGTTCTACTCCGGGTAAAGATCTGTCCGAATTCCATTACATATAGGGCAAATAATTTCAATACCACTTCTTGTTTTTTCAACTCGTTTCATGCTTTTCATGCTTTACATGCCTTCCCACAAACTATTCGTTGTATTCATCTATTATACAAGTGGTAATTATAGATATATTACCAATTTGGTATTTTCTAAATGGAGCCTGAATATTTTATCTGTCTAAGTCAACCATAAATTCTTCTACTTCTAATTGATATTATTGATCCTAAATATAAATATTTGATCTAATTGCACTTCATGCTACAAATAATTGACTGTCAATATTTCTTGAGAGAAGCATAGAATATCTCGATCGGTGGGAGAGAACGGGGTAAATCCCATATGCCCCAATATGTCTGACAAGTCGCACTATATGTCAACCCAAATCGCATCTTCCTCTCCAGGACTCTGAAACGGTATTTTTGGGACACCAATATGCATTAAATTAAAAACAAAAAAAATTAAGCACTATACTTAACTTTAATATGGAAACGTAACAATGGGTTTATTGTCTTCATCATCCTTTTTTTTTCTATTTATTCTATTTTATCCCTAAATTAGAAGGGAAAACTTATTGAATAAAGAGTTTAGAGTTTTCTCTATTTGGAAATTATTTCAAGGTCGAAACTGGAGAAGGACTTCATTTTTTTGAACCACAATGAGGTAGGCTACAGGAACGTCAAGCTAGTGATGTTAAACAAGCTCTTCTTGAGAGGCAACCCAACCAAGTAGAAAAAATTCCCTAGTTTAGTTAGTCTGATCTAATGTGGGGAATGTTAATAAATTGATGCAATTCTTTGATCCATCATAGATTGTGGTCCCTCAGTATTATGATTCATAGGGTGGATTGTAAAACTTGTGCTAGGGCATTATCATAAATATTAGTCGACCATTCATTGAAATTCTAATCAGAGAAATCCACACGTCATGTGGACGCGAACGCGCCCGTGGGGTCTTTACTAAGTTAAGGGGAGATTACGCTAATGAGTTATGCGGGCTTGTCTTTGTGTTTTCTCATCCAACAAGTTCACACAGGCTACATGCCCATACGGGTCTATGCACCATGAGATAATATCCAGAACACGGGGCGTGTCGATTCTTTCTCCATGACTTTTCACTATACTAAAATCGAATTGTGCCCCTGTTCATCTGTATCCCCTTTCCATCGAAAACTTCAAGGGTTCCTCTTGCTCGGCAAACTTGTGTGAGTTCAATTTTCAATCACAATCAAGCCAAATCTAAGTAATTTCTTCAAACTGCCCTCCTTGGTGCGTTATTTAGAACCTAGAAATTCTAAGGCTTCAATTGTGTTTCCAAAGAATATTTTCATAGATTAAGAACTTCATTAAAGATTTTTCTTTATGGATAGATTATTTGGATGAGTTTGCAGAATGTGTTTTCTTGCGAAATATTGAAGGGATAAACCCGTGTACGAGGGCGTGTCACTGATGACCCCACTGTGAAGGTTTTTTTATCCATACGGGCGGCGCGTGGACCTGTGCGCAGGACAATTTTGGGGGCCTGCAGAGAAGCAATGTCTGATTTCATCCCTTCTCACAATCTTTGCATTATTTCCTCTTCCAATAGGTATGACAAGGGCCAAAAACAACACCAAGGGCCAAAAGTGCAGACGGGGTGAGGGTTCATCCTGCTCAATCTCCCAATTCCTTAGCTGCCGATTCAAGGAGCGCTATGACACCTTGGTCAGGAAATTATTTTGCCGAACTCACCTTATCGATTGGATGGTGCTACAGGAGTTGGGGATTGAGACACAATTTTGATACCTCGTCAGTTCCGGTGGATAGGACCGTGCCTTCACCATCTCAAAGCCAGTATATATAGAGGTAGTACTTGAGGTTCTGAGCAACTTTGATGCCGACCAATGTTATTTCACCACAGGGAGCACTGAGGCGATCATTTTCCAACTGCATGGTGAGATGCATTACTTGAGCGATACATATTTTTTGATACATATATGACTCTACAACTGGGCATATACCGAGACACTACACTATTAGGAACTAGCAGTGGAGTTTCAGAGCACATGTCATCTTTTTAAAGATACTGGCCATAGATAACACACAAAGAAGGCGTGGACCTACAGAAAGTATCTTACATTATAGACCCAGTCTATTGCTACTTACAGGCTCTTATCAGTCGATCGATAGCCAGTCCGGTTGATAGTACCAGGGTCATTACACACGTTGATCTGCTCATGATACATAACATGATTGAGCTCTACCCCATACATCTGGGCCACTACCTCGCTTATTTCATTTTCATAGCCCACCAAGGGCAATACAGCCCACTTTTAGTGATCTCAGTAGGACCTTATGTGATGAGATTAGTTCGCGGTATAGGTTTACTCATAAAAGTTGACAGGTACCATAGGAAGCACACCATGAAGGTCCATGGCTTCTCCACACTATGTGAGATGGGACTGATTGAGCACAACGATCGCGGCTATGCGTTTTTGAGACGCACTCGACGGGGGATCACACTCACATCCAAGAGGAGCCCCAAGTCACACCTTTGCCAGAGTCCCCAGTATCAGGTCCATCATTAGTGGAACCTCCTCCATCTAGTAACGTTTCCCAGCCCGGTCCCTAGTAGTTAGAGGAGATCTTGGCCGATCAGTAGACCATCATTGCGGAGTAGCAAGTGATTTGAGCCGACCAACGTGTGATTCTCAAGGAGCTTTGTTGTCTTCAGGTGGAGCATGAGCAGACTTGATGAGACATGTACCAGGTTCTTTCTTTGCTCCGTGATCCGTCATCTCCCAAGCCTGACACGCACCCACAGCATCCTCTACCGCCTCAGTCTCGGCACACCTCTCGGCAGTCCCGATACATATACCACAATAATCTGCAGTACTAGATTTCTAGCCGCACCACGGACCACACTAGTTCTTTCTCTTGAGGATTGATTTATCTTGGGAGGATTAGGTGTTGTCTTTATTTCCACGAGTTAGCAAGGGCTTATCCCTGCTACTCTTTTGTTATTCTCTTATGGTTACTTTATCATTGTTTATTTAGTCTTGCATTATGGGGTTATGCTACTTTGCTTGATTTCTCATCTCTCTCGCAGGATAAACAAGAAACTCCTTATGGATGTTATGAGTACTACCCCATAAATATATCACGAATCAAACTCATCAAGTTTAAACCCGGGAAGTCTCAGTTTACCATCTCTTTAATTTTTATTTTATTCTATTTTATTATTTGTATTGAGGGCAATATGATATTTTATGTGGCAGATGTGTAACCAACAAGCTATATTTTATTTCATTGCAAATCTTTATGGAAAAGGCATGCTAGTGCACACTTAGATTTTGTCAAAACTCTAAGTGTGGAGATGGGTAATTAGGAATTCATTGCATATCATTTACAAATTAATTCCTTACAAATTTTTTTTGAGATGCATGCTTAATATATACCAATGATGGCTTATTATATACAAATGGAGAGTTCGAGTGTAAGGTGGGACCTACTTTCAAATAGAAAATTACATGACACCTGATACTATGTTTCCCCGGATACCAGAGGGACTCCCAAGTATTTGTGAGATCGGAGATCAAGCACTCATCATCTCACTTATATTCTATATTTTTCTTTGCTTGAGGACAAGAAAACATGTAAGTGTGGGGGTATTTGTGATGAGTTCATAATTAAACATGTAAGTGTGGGGGTATTTTATGCAAGTGTACGTGGTCGCAAGTAATAAATTTCGGTGAGTACCGGGTCGAATCCACAGGGAAGGCTTACTAGGTTTAGATGAACACTAACCTACTCAGTGCTTAGTAAAGTCAGTCAATCAATAAGTGAAAGAGGTTACTAAACTAAACTACTGATAGGAAGTGGTAAGATGACAAAGGATGCGGGGGATTACTCTCTATGATATTCTTCTAGGGTTGTATGGCTCTAATGACTTGTTATGATTTTCTCCTTGGGATGCTATGTTATCAAGAACATGGATGAGGGTGTATAAATAATAAAATGTTATGCTTGTGTGCACTCCGGGTGCATCCTACAGGTCCTTATTTCTAAGGATCATGAATCTAATATCCATATTTCTATGGGCACATTATACGCATTATGGGACAACACTCTACCACTACCATGGAATTGCCTCTACTGATTTCTCAGTTAAAGGACAAATCGGTGTCACTCCGTTCACCCTAATCATCTACTCTACTCACTAGCCTAGATTTCTCATAGTGCTAGAAGTTAAAGATACTCATCATATGACGTCGGGCGAGGTAGCGATTATCCCGCTGGCTAGCCGGGTCCAAGGACAACAAGGAAGAACAAATGAAGAACCAAAATGACCAGAGAAAATACTCTGAAATTTAGGAAAATATTATTAATCAAAATTCAATAATGAAAAACTAATCCACAAGCCGGGTTAAATAGCCTCAAAAGATTAACCTAGAAACCTTATCATCTAATCTAAATTTGCTAAAATTGACAAATTATTATTTAAAACTAAATTTATCTAAATTTAAAACTCTAAACAAATAAGATAACTCTTAAAAATTGGAGATCAAATCGGATTCAAATCCTATCCTAATTTGGCATATGAAATATTACCAAAAATAGGAAAAGGACCGAAAACCCTAATTTGGTGGATTAAATATTTCTAAAAATAGAAAAAACTAAAATTCTCTCTAATATGACGTCCCCATGTCATGTGCGCCGCAAAGAGCTTTCCGAATTGGGGTCGAATGCCTGATTCTGATATCGGTAGCCAAAATTATGGCTAAAATACTGAACCACACCCAAAACCGACCCAATCTTGGAATTGACTCGATAACTTCCCGTCTTTACGTTGACCCACCAACCCGGCACCAACATTTGACTCGAGCCTCCTGCATCAGTCACCCCGGGTTGGAAAAAACTCGACCCCGAGTTCGACTGCACCTTTGTTGGTAGGTCTGGATCTCCATGCTTGATCTCAATCAAAATCCTAGAGACAGAAAGTAGGTTAGTAGTGTTGGTTACCAGGCCAGGAGGGTTTTCCTTCTATCGAGATACCAACGCAACGCTAGTCCCATCATCATCATAGATGGGCTCACCAATCTCCTCCTCGGCCTCACCAATTTCCTCATCGTAGTCGTCATAGATGGGCGAGATCTCCTCCTCCACATCATCGTTGAAGATGGGCGAGATCTACTCCTATACATCATCATCGTAGATGGGTTAGTAGATGGGTTGCCCAAACCTCAGATCGCTATGATTATGGTGCTAGACTTCCTGTGCCGGAAACAGCCAGCGAAAACAAGGATCAAAATCGATCGCCGCCAAACGCCTTGATAATTTCTTGACTTGCCTCTGCAAATCCTTGATCATCAAGCATTGGGTTAACTCCCCGACTTGCCTTTGTAGATCCTTGTTCATCGCCTCCAGTGCGCTCAGGTCAAGGTATTGGACTTCCTCAGCCGGAACCTGTCCAACCCGACGACCATGACCACCAGTTATTGATGTCGATGATGACGCTTCCCAAGAAGATGATAAGCTTTGATACCAACTGACGCCGGGTGGGGTAGCGATTAACCCGCGGGCTAGCCGGGTCCAAGGACTGCAAGGAAGAACAAACGAAGAACCGAAAGGACCGGACAAAATACTCTTAAATTCAGGAAAATATTATTAATCAAAATTCAATAATGAAAAACTAACCCACAAGCCGGGTTAAATAGCCTCAAAAGATTAACCTAGAAACCTTATCATCTAATCTAAATTTTCTTAAATTTAAAAATTATTATTTAAAAATAAACTTATCTAAATTTAAAACTCTAAACGAATAAGATAACTCCTAAAAATCCGAGATCAAATCAGTTTCAAATCCTATCCTAATTTGGTATATGAAATATTACCAAAAATAGGAAAAGGACCGAAAACCCTAATTTGGAGGATTAAATATTTCTAAAAATAGAAAAAAACTAAAATTCTCTCTAATATGATGTCCCCATATCGTGCGCCCCGCAAAGAGCTTTTCGAACGCCCGATTTTGATATCGGTAGCCAAAGTTATGGCGAAAATACCGAACCACACCCAAAACCGACCAAATCTTGGAATTGGCTCGATAACTTCCCGTCTTTACGTTGACCCACCAACCCGGCACAAACATTTGACCCGAGCCTCCTGTATCATCATCTTTCAACTAATAAGGAATAAAAAGAGAGATTCATAGGCACGTCCCATAAATTCCGGATCTTAGTTGCTCTTTCAGGCTGCTCTCAACCCTTTCTCCTTTCACTAGTTTCGAGCATTTATCATAGAACACCTTCCTCTTTTGCCCAAGATCATCCTTATAGCTCCCCAATGGTCTCACTATCTGTCAATATTAAAACACTTGCATTAGTGCATAAATTAATCCATTTAGTATAGAAATTCACTAAAACAAGGGTATATGCTAGTTGAGGTAGAGTTTATACAAAATAACCCAAATTGGTTCTTGAATACATCATTAGATGGCCATATTTGGTCTCAACCTAGCATAATATGTCATCTGAATAGCTCTCTTTTGAGATCTATCACATACTATTAGGATTGCTTGATGCATAACAAGAGATCGCAGTCAAGCTAGGTCTTAGCATATACAATAGGGGGGCGCACGTCGAGAGATCGGGACTAAACTAATTTAGGGTTTTTCACAGTCAATGAATAGATAAAATTAGATTACTAGTATTAGAGGATTAGTCATGAGGGATTCTTAGGGGGAGAGTGACCCTAGATTGCCAAATGTAAACTTAGTTTAGTTTGATTCTAATTTGGATAAATCCATTAACAACCATATTTTATGAGTTAGGTAATAGAGTTCTAGTAAGTAATAGTATTGTTCCTTATGGATTTGACTACCCTACGCTTAGGGTACTTTACTACTTGAGTGACCCCGTGCACTTGAGGGCTTGTAGCATCTCAACACACCCTTTTGGGCATCATCAGAGAGCTTGGAGAAGAGCGTGAACATACCCTTTCACCTTCCTGGCGGCAAGGCTTGGAGGGGGTTTGGTCAACAGTCATGTCACACAATCGACAGTGGAGGGAGCATTTATTTTTATTATGAATTCTTCTAGTTCCTTTGCTGTTTTGGATTTGTATTCCTCTCCAATGCTGAACTAACTTTCCTAGGTATTCGGGAATGGGGATCCCTTGGACTAATGTTTAATGTTTGACGTTGGATATTAATATTTAAGTAGTTGCTTCTTTTGTCGAGATTTTTTGGGAGTCATTCATTGCATTGTTGATCTACGTTGCGACAGCCCGGATCATTTGATCCGACGCACCGAGGGAAGAAGCGAATACCTCCCCGTGTGCGGACATACCCCGATAGTGAGGATTGTATATGCGCCGAGAGACCGGGCATTTAGGAGCATGAATCCCTCATAATTCTTGTTCCCATAATTCTCCAAAGTTATCGGTTCCCTAGAACATAGTGCGGTAAGGGTACTAGGTTAGTAATTTGCCTTGTGAGAGGCGATGAAAACAAGTTAGGAACCCCTGGTCCAACTGATGGCAACTACAAATATTAATATTCTTCATCTATCCTTTTAAGAGTCCGAGGGGGATACATTGCCCGGATATTCCTCTCTTGATTGCTTGTCTCACGACTTCGCCACGCTTTTATCATCTTCTTGCTTTCTAGATTTAGAATTTATATTAATACACACCATCACCAATTCTTGTTATAGTAGTTTGTAAACGATTAGATAGCTTCTTTAGTTTCTAGTCCTTGAGGATCGATATCCTACTAGTAGAGTCCACTATATTATTTGTCTTACCCGTGCACTTGCGGAGCACGCATTAGGCCTATAAGGTTTTTGCCGTCATTGCCGGGGACTTAGATTACTAATCATACTAGGAGTCTATTGATCTACTTTGTAGTTTAGGTTTTAATTTTGTTTTCCTTTTTCTTTTATTTTTATTTGATATTCTTTGTTCCATTGTACTGATTACTTTTGCTATATTATTTTACAAGGAACTGTTGTACAATCTTAAATAAACTCGTGGCCCGTACAGAAGTGTTATTAGCCTTGCAACGGGCATTATTGGGGGAATGGGTTGATAAAACGTGTTTTGAATCAATGTACCAAGAACTTTCTTATCCGGATTGTGAAGATGATGCATGTGCACCATGCTACTCACGATTATGGGGAGAATACTATCATGTTGCACATAAAGAACCCAGTTGGGCGGAAGTCTTCTGTAACTTCATGCAACAGGAGCAAGAACATCTTAAGCAACCTTATAGTTTGTGCACTCGGTAGTTTATTCTATACCTAGATTATTTGAGATTACCCCTATAGAGTCATAAAGAGTATAATATGGAAGTGAATGGAATAGGGGGAGCATACATGAGAGATCCTGATTCAAAGTGTAGTGCAGAGGTCTAACAGGAGAATAGCTTATCAGATGTAGACGAGACAGTATCTGCAACCTGTGAAAGAGAGAATCATAGTTCAGATCAATGCTCCGAAGACCATCAATTACTAGAGAATGAGAATGAGCCTGAAGAGGTGTTGATAGGTGATGAAAAGAAAATGAAACCCTCCATAGAGGAACCTCCTGAACTAGAGCTAAAAGAGCTTCCTAAACATCTTGAATATGCTTTTCGGAGTAACGACTCAAAACTGTCGGTCTTCATCACGGCAGATCTATCTCCCCAGCATAAGGAAATGTTACTCCAAGTACTCAAGAGCCATACAAGAGCTATAGCATGGAAAATATAAGACATCAAGGGCATTAACCCAGCCTTTTGTACTCACAGGACTTTGATGGAGGATAATTACAAGCCGTCAGTTCAACCCCAAAGAAGGCTTAACCTAAATATAAAAATGTAGTGAAAGCGAAAGTTATAAAACTCTTAGATGCCATGGTAATTTATCCCATCTCAGACAGTGCTTGGGTGAGTCCATATCAAGTGGTCCCGAAGAAGGGCGATATAACGGTGGTAACAAATGAAAGGAATGAGCTGATCCCGACAAGAACGATCACAGGGTGGCGAGTTTGCATCGACTATAGAAAATTGAATGGCGCTGTTAGGAAGGATCTCTTTCCTTTACCATTCATAGATCACATGCTTGAGCGGCTAGCCGGGTACTCATACTATTGTTTCCTGAATGGGTTTTCGGTCTACTTCCAGATCTTCTTCACCCCCAAAGAGTACGATAAGACGACCTTCACTTGCCCATATGACACATTTTCATATCGCTACATGCCATTTTGATTATGTAATGCACATGCCAATTTCAGCGCTGTATGATTGCCATCTTTTAAGACTTTGTAGAAGACATCATGGAGGTGTTCATGGATGACTTCTCAGATTTTTGGTGATTCTTTTGACCTATGCCCATATAATCTAGAGAAGGTGCTAGCAAGATGTGAAGAAACTAACTTAGTCCTGAGAGTTGGGAAAATTATCACAACATGGTAGTGAGGGGATAGTTTTGGCACACAAAATCTCAAATAAAGGTATAGAAATGGATAAGTAATAAATGAATAATTATACACACGTTCCTTATCATATTTACATGCACTTATCCAACTTTTTGCATGTATTTCTCTATTTTTGTAGTCATTTGGGTATGTTTGTATGTGATTAGACAGGTAAATAGGTATCCAGAACAAAAGGAGCGAGAAACGTGACAAACAAAGATAAAACCAGCTGAAAAAGGTCTTTATAGAGATGTGCATGGCCTTAAGCACAGCCGTCCTCTAGCCCATGCAAGTCTCTATATTCATAGTACATCTAAAACATGTTTCATGGGCGTGTAGATGCTAAACACACCCGTGCTTCTTGAAGCCAAAATTTGTGAACAAGATACAAGGTTCCAAAATTTATTCCAAGAGATCTAGGACTCCAAATCAAATATTCACCGTTCAAATTAAAGAAAAAGGTGTTAGAAACACCCAGTTAAATTTGAAGGTCAATCCGAGTTGATATGGTCATCCGATCTAACATTTAATGAAGACTGTGCAGAGCTCAAAATGAGCGCGGGCGAAAGCACGACCGTGCTTCAGAGATCACCATGGTACAAATATTTGATGCACGCACAAATATGCATCAAATATTTGATGCACACACAAATATGCGCGACACTCTCCCGCAAGTATACGTGGTCAATCAAGTAATAAAGTACCCAAAGGTAGGGTAGTCGAATCCACATCGACTAGACACTAGTACTAATTATCCTTTATTACCTTACATAGCCTAAACTAAACTATGTCTGATGACTTGGATATCTTGATTAAAAGGCTAATACGAACAATTGGGGGATTGGGATCACTTAGAGATGATATATAGTACCTCAGTTCACAATCCTCCTAGGACTCTCTCGCAAATGATTCATTCCCTGCTACTGGCTAATTACTAACAACTGCTGGACGGTATAACAACTACACTTTTTAGCACACCTTCCGATCTCTCGGGATACTCATGAACACCGTAACACCTATGTCCGGTTATAACCTATCTAAATAAATCCCTGGGCTATTGCAATAATAATAACCATTCTGAGTTATTCACACAAACATAAAGGGGGCTGGATGGTCTATCCCACTAGGTAGATGACTCAAGGCTCATGCATAGAGAACTACCCAAGGATTACACGAAAGGTGACAACTCTATGCTAATACAATAGTAACAACCATAGACCATCCAGTAGAAACAATATTATGTTAATACTATCCCTTGAGGAGATAGATGATCGGTCTCATGCAAGTGAAGCTACGCAGAGTTACAAACACAGATAATTAAGGTGTAAACAAGAATTATTAATAAAAGTAAAACCAATTCATAATAGGAAATTAATTAGCAAATGCAGCAGAGGGTTCATTTATCTGAGGCACCATAGAAGGTTTAGACTCTCATGCTAGAGACTATCATAACTAAGATACAAGAGGAGAATGTAAAGATAGGCATAAAAAGCTTCCCTGGACTGTCTCCTCTGCCTTCAATTCCTCCTTGGAACCCCAGCCCTCGTAGCCCAAATCGCTCATGACTTCTCTCTGCGAAAAGTTGATCCTGAGCCCCCACCCAAAGATGATCAATATGCTGTCGTCATGAGGTTTATATAGCTAGGAAAAGATGAAACATGACGTGACTGGGTCCTGTTTATCCTATATTTATCTTTGGATAACTTCTTGATAACTTTAGGATTAAGTTAACACGTTTTCAGATAATTTTTAGGTAAGCACGACTGTGTTGATCTGAAGCACGGTCGTGCTACCGCCCACGCTATTTTTCAGCACTGCACAGCCTTCATTAAACATTCGATCGGATGACAAAATCAATTCGGATTAACATAAACTTTTAACTTGGTGTTCTTAAGTCCTTTTTCTTCAATGGGAACAATGGAGATCTTATTTGGAGTCTTAGATCTCTTAGAATAAATTCAAGAGCCTTGCATCTTGTTCATAGATTTTGGCTTCTTGAAGTGCGGGTGTGTTTAGCATCTGTATACTCATACAACATGTTTTTGACGCGTTTTGAGTACAGAGACTTGCACGGGCTAGAGCATGGCTGTGCTTAAGGCCGTGTACATCTCTGTAATGGCCTTTTCAACTGGTTTATCGTGCTTTGTCCAGTTTTGGCTCTTTTTTTTCTGGGTGCCTAGTTACCTGTCCAATCACACAAACATACCCAAAGGAGGACAAAAATAGAGAAATTGATGCAAGAAGCACGTGCATGCAAATTTGATAAGGAATATATGTATAATTATGCACTTATCAATAAGGCAAAAATTGAAACCATAGAGAGGCTACCTCCACCTACCTCAGTCAAAGCAATCCGTAGTATTTTAGGGCATGAGGGATTCTATAGGCGCTTCATCAAGGACTTCTCCATGATTGCTAGACCACTAAAAAAGTTATTAGAGAAGGATGTCCCATTTGAGTTCAAGGATGAATGTTTGAAGGCTTTTCTCGCCTTGAAGGATAACTTATTAAAAGCTCCAATCATGATTACACCGGATTGGAATCTATCCTTCAAACTTATGTGTGACATAAGTGACTATGCCATCGGGTTAGCCTTGGGTCAGAGAATGGATGAACATCTCCAACCCATTTATTATTCTAGAAAAAGACCATTAATGATGCGTAGGAGAATATAAAGCAAAGGCTAATTCGTTGGTTTTACTTTTGTAAGAATTTGACTTGAAAATCAAGGACAAGAGGGGAGTAGAAAATCTAGTTGCAAACCATCTCTCTATGTTGGAAAACCATCAAGGAGGGAGAAAAACATATATACAATATACACAGATTATATATAAGGAGGTGTAGGTAGTAGATAAAGAAAAATAGCCACTTTGGTTTGCAGACTATGTCAACTATTTAGTTGCTGGAGTACTACCAAAAAGCTACACTTACAATCAAAGGAAGAAATTCTTTTCAAAATTGAAGTATTATATCTAGAACGATCCATACCTCTTTCATAAATGCGCAAATCAAATAGTTACGAGGTGTATCTCAAAGGAAGAGGGCTGGCGGATTTTGAGTCACTGCCAAGTAGGGCTAGTCGGTGGGCACTATAGTGTGAACAAGACAGCGAGGAAGGTTCTTGATTCAAGTTTTTACTGGCCCATGATATTCCAAGATACATACAGATACATTCAACAGTGTGACACTCGTCATGATGAAATGCCGCAAAGCTCAGCTCAGCTACGTGAAGTGTTTGACATCTGGAGAATAGATTTTATGGGGCTATTTCCAATCTATAATGGGAACGGGTTTATTTTGGTAGCAGTTGACTACATCTCCGAGTGGGTCGAAGCGCAATCATTTCCCACTAGTAATACTAGGAATGTGGTTAAATTGCTGAAGAAATTATTTTTGAGGATTAGCACCCCTCGGGCAATAATCAGTGACCAGGGCACACACTTCAGTACTACCGAATTCACAAAAGTCCTCAATTGATACGGGGAGGCACATCCCACGTCAACCCCATATCACCCTAAACAAGTGGGTAGGTAGAAGTGTCAAATCTGGAGTTGAAGCGCATTATGGAAAAAACAGTGGCATATCAAAGAAAAGATTAGGTTGACAAGTTGGATGAAGCATTATGGGCATATTGGATAGCTTATAAAACCCCCATAGGAAGCACACCCTATAGGATGGTTTACGGGAAAGCATTTCATCTTCCTGTGGAATTAGAACATAAAGCCTACTGGGCTACTAAGATTCTAAATTGTGACCCTTCCCTCACAGGTTCCCAAAGACAACTTTAGCTAAATGAATTAGATAAGTGGTGTAACGACCCGAATTTTTTAAATAAATAAATCAAAAAATTCTTAAATATTTAATGAGATTAATTAGCATGGAAAATAAGTTAATTATTTTAAACCTCAATTAAAGGAAAATCGGGAATAAGTGGACCTTAAATCGAGCCGTGCAACTATTGGGCCCAGTGAAGGCCTTATTGGGTCAGGCTACTTAGACTCAAAATAGTTGGAGGTGGATAGAAAAGATAATCTTGGTTAATTCATTGAGAAATTTAGTAAGTGTTAATTAATCAAGATTGATTATGTAATAGATACCACGCAAAAGTCAGAGTCTCGGTAATATAGACCCGGTATGGTCAAAATTCGGGAAAAGCGGATCTGGTCTTGTATAGGGACAAATCTCGTAAGGTCACAGTGCACCCATGACACTTGGGTCATTTGACCCAGGATTTCCAAATCTGGGTCGATGAATTATTTAGAAGATAATATTAACTAAACAGGATATGACATAAAGCTAGAGGATAAATAAAATTAATAAAAGTTTTGGGGATAAGTTAATTTAATAGAATTTAATTATTTAAATAATATAACAATATGAATATATATGTATCTTCTGATGAAACTTAGGTTTCAAATTGAAATTGAAATTTCAATTGAAGTCTTGAACCCGTGCTTCTCTCCCTCGCACTCTCTCGTGATCTCACCGAGCGCCCTTACTTGTGCCCGTCACTGGCCAGAGCAGCTGCCACCGGCCAACCTTCGCCCACGCTTGCCGCCTGCCCGGCCCAGCGTTGCCGCCTTCCGGTTCACCCCCTGCAGCTCCGCCATTGGCCAACCTTGCCGACCGCCGCCGCTGTAGCTCCGGCAACCGCGAGCCCGACCAGCCCCTGTCGGCAGTCCATCACGCCTTGCGAGCTCTAGCCTGCAACCCTTGCTACTTCTCTCCGGCGAGGATCGAAACTCCGGTGAGCAACCTTACACTTTCGGGGTGGGCTAAGGGCGAGCAATTAGAGTGTTGTTTCGCCAAGAATCTCTTGAATGAGTTTATGAAATTAATTGATGTTAGGGCTGTGGAATTGAAGGGGATTTAGCGTGGATTGAAGGGAATATATGCTTGTATGATGGTTATGAAAAGCATGAATAATAGTGTGGTTATAATGAATGTTTGTATTAATTTCAGAGTCTCATATATAGAGGAGGTGTTGCCCAATTTTCATGAAAAATTATGGGAGATTATGCTTATTAAGTCCTATATATTATGCTCACTTGTTTCATGCTTTAGATAAACTGAATCTGGCTAATTAATCAGGGCAAGGGACATTTTAGGATGTTATAAGCATGAGTTAAGATAAATTGGGCAAGTCGTATATCTCCGTATTTTATTTCAAGATATAGAATTATGTTATAAAAAATATGACTTTCATATTTATCTAGTTGTTATCGTAAATTCTAGAAAAAGGGTAAAGGTCTCGCGGGAGCATCAGCAGGACTGAGCCAGACATAGGAATCTTTAAAGGACTTCAGGTGAGGGAAAATCTCTGTAAATGTAGTTTTTATGCATCTATTCATCGTGATTCGGTTTACTTGTATTCTTATGAGTTTTATATCGGTTTGTGGATGCCGATGGATTTTATCGCTACATTAGTATAGTGATTTCAAGTTTTCATTGCTATGTTGTGAAGTAGCAAGAATAACTGTTAATTGAAACCTTAGTTGGTAGAGATGTATTTACTTATATATCATAGGCTGCACCCTAGTTAGACATGTATAAAGGATCCAACGGGGCTAAGGATAAAGCTTAGAAATAAGTAGACGAGATTGGGTTAAAAATGAGACTTTGTCTTCAATCTCTTTTCTTTAAACAAAAATGTTTGCGAAAGTCATCCTTTTTATAAAACCGCTTGCTGACTCTTTTGAGTGCCCGTATCAGATACGTGATGCATACTTGACGTACACATGTAGATGGATACGCTGGTCGTCAGGTACCGGGCCTATGTAGATGTATACTACTGTTCCTGGTTATCAGGATCATGTAGATGTATACCTCTATTCCTCGATGGTAGTTGGAGTCTTTCCCGACTCATTCAAACTAGGGGTGCATGTTTATATGATACAAGGCCATCGCATACTACATGTTGATTATATGCTTTTTATGATGTGAGATCGCATATGTGCTTTCTTCGGGTTTCTGATTTTGTTGGCATGCTTATCATGATTTAAGATAATTATGCAAACCCTCATGATTTATATTTGCATATGTACACGTACTAGTATGTTAGTACAGTTTCAGTCAAGAGACAGGAATGCATAATACGTGGTAGATTTGTCCATGCTCAGTGAGCTTGTATAGCTTAGTCCCTTTGGTTAATTTTTTTATATTGTAGGATCTAGACAATGATCTAAGTAGTAGCGCGTGTCGAGAGCAGGGATTGAAGTCTAGATTGGCTCTAGCGTACCTAGTATTTCTTTTGTATCTTGTTGTTGTATTTGACATTATGTTTATTTACTTCCGTGTATTTGGGGCCGTTATTGCCCAAGACTTGATAAGTTGTACTCTTTATGACTCTAATTTGGATATGACTCCCGGTGTGTAACTGGTTATGATTATGTCATATTAATTTGATTTGAGTACTTCATTATTATTAGGTTTTAAATTTACAACCTTAGACACAACCATCCTGACCTGGCTAGTGTGACATCTGTCTCAGTAAAGAGATGGGTGTTACATTTAGTGGTATCAGAGCGAGTTGCTCCTAGAACTTAGAGTTCTAGAGGTAGTCAGAGCCTTAGGGTGGGAGTCGATGTCAGTTGACATAATGAATTAGCTGTATAAATTGCTAAGCAAAATTATGTCATTTAATTGACACTTGTTGGATATTGCAGAATGCCGCCAAAAAAAAGGAGGTGGGAAACCACCTAGGGTACCATGTGAAGCACCCGTGGAGGAGCCGCAAGTGGATACCCCTGAACCAGAAGAATATGGTGATGCCTCTCACGCGCATACTGTCCCGGGATACAACTCGGGTATGTAATAGTTCCCTTGGATGCAACAATTCTTTGTGCAAATGGCGCAGTCATTTGTTGTTGTCCCCAATTTTCAATAATAACAACAACAATATCAACAACAACAACAACAACATCAACAACAACAACAACAACAACAACAACAACAACAACAACAAGCCATGTGTAGTGATCAGGACTTCGTGACTCGAGCCCGACAAATGGGGCTTAATCACTTCCTCATGACATAGGATCCAACTAAAGCTGAAGCTTGGATTAGAAAAGTAGAGATGGTGTCCGAGGCCATGAGGATCCCGGAGGACGAGAAAGTCGTTATAGTACAACTATTGTTGGGACAAGAGGCGCTGTTATGGTGGGAATTGACTCGTATGTGCCTTCCTAGATCTTGTCTTTGGACCTGGCCAGAATTTTAAAAGGGCCTTCGAGGGGGAGTACTCACCCCGAGTTCACCGAGATGCAAAAAGAGCGAAATTTATCTATCTGACCCAGGGAAACTCGACAGTGGCCGAATATCAGGCCAAATTCACTGCACTGAGCCGCTATGTACCTAAGATGGTCGAGGATCCCTAGAACTAATGTAGGAAGTTCAAGGAGGGACTTGGGGATGAGATCAAGATTCATGTTATGGCTTCTGGATTTGAAGATTTTAGAGGTGTAGTCGAGTCTATACTTCGAGTTGAGAGGGGTGTGAACAAGCGAAAACAAAGGCGAGAGAAGTGGAACAAGAGGAGTAGCCCAAGCTCCCAAGTAGGGGGAAACACAAGGCCCAACAAAAAGAGCAACAACAGCAGCAGCGGTGGGTCCTCGTCAAGTGGGAACAAGAGAGGGAAACCACAATGCCCACTCTGCAATAAGTATCATTACAGGGCTTGTGGTGCTGATGTGTGCTTTCACTACAAGCAGAGCGGGCATTAAAAGAAATAGTGCCTGCTACTGACCAAGGGTAGTGGAGTCGCTCCACAGGCTAGTGCTAGAGACCACTGTGCATATCAGACGTAGGGATTTTTGGTTATGGGTAGTACTGGAGGCAGCCGAGGAGGGTCATCTAGTGGATGGTCTCAAGGAGGAGGCCGTGGGTCCCCATCTCAACTGCAGGCCCAGCCGTTTGCAATGACGGAGCACCAAGTTGTGAACACACCAGACGTCATTGCAGGTATGGTGTAGATTTTTAATACCGATGCCTGCATATTGATTGATCCTGGTTCTACACATTCCTACATTTCCTATTTCTTTCGCATTGCATGAGAATGTGTATGCTACTAGATAAGCAGAACCATTGATTGTGGCATCCTCCATAGGTAGTTCAATGATTGTGAAAGTAGTCTACGAGGGATGTGATTTAAAAATAGGCGACCAGAAGATCATAGCAAATCTGATCCCGATGAGGATCCTTGACTTAGATGCAATCCTAGGGATGGATTGGTTGTCTATCCACCTTGCCAAGGTTGATTGTTATTGGAAGATGGTACATTTCCAGCGTCGCAAAGAGGCAGAAATTCTCTTCTACAGGAGACGAGCCAAGACGGAGGAAGCATGTTTGGCAAATATGGTGGAAGCGGAAGCCCCTATGGCGAGTATCCTGATGTATTCCAGGACATTCCCGGATTACCACAGCATAGAGGCGTGGAGTTTTCTAGTAAGTTGGTTCCAGGAACAACTCCGATCTCTAGGGCACCATATAGGATGTTTCCAATTGAGCTGAAAGAATTGAAGGCCCAATAGGACGAGCTACTGAAGAAGGGGTTTATTAGACCTAGTGTCTCCCCTTGGGGTGCGCCTATATTGTTCGTGAGGAAGAAGCATGGCTCCATAAGGATGTGAGTGTACTATAGACATCTGAATGAAGTTACTATTTGGAACCAGTATCTGTTACCATGCATTGATGATTTGTTCGACCAGCTATGAGTAGCCTTTGTGTTCTCCAAGAATGATCTGAAGTTGGCTATCATCAATTATGGGTACGAGACGAGGATGTGTTGAAGACAGCATTCCGAACCCGATATGGGCATTTCGAGTTTTTAGTAATACCTTTCGGGTTGACGAATGGACCAGTGGCGTTCATGGAGATGCTGAATATGGTGTTCGCACCCTATTCAGACCAGTTTATGGTAGTCTTTATCGATGAATTCCTTGTCTATTCTCAGAACGTGGAGGAGCATATCATCCATCTTAGGATAGTGCTACAAACACTTGGGGAGCAACAGCTATTCGTCAAACTCAGTTAATATGAGTTTTGGCTGGAGCAAGTCAACTTCTTGGGGTATGTCGTCTCAGCGGCAGGAATTTATATGGACCCCCAGAAGATAGAAGCGATAGTGAACTGGCAAGCCCCAACAAATGTCAATGAAATTAGATGTTTACTGGGATTAGCTGGTTACTATAGGCGTTTTGTTGAAGGATATTCTGCGATCACTAAACCGATGACGAAGTTGCTGAGGAAGAACACAAGGTTCGAGTGGACCGAGCCTTGCCAAACTCTACGATTTGAGATCCACTGGAGTGCAAATTTCGGTGGATGAACTAGGGGTGCTACTGGTGAACTTCCATCTTCGACCGACACTGATTACACAAATCAAAGAAGCTCAACATCAAGACTATAGATTTAAGCGATGGGTTACAAAAATTAAGGGTAGAGGCGTGACGACTTCTCCTTATCTTCGAATGGAGCAGTGATACTATATTCTCGACTATATGTACCAAACCATGAGGGCCTCTAACTACAAATTAAGGAGGAGGCTCACTGCTCAGCTTATGCGATGCATCTGAGGAGTACGAAGATGTACCGCAACATAAAGGAGAATTATATTTGGCAGAATATGAAGAAGGAGATAGCTGATTATGTGGCTAAATGTCTGATCTGCCAGCAGATCAAGGCTGAACACAAGAAACTACCATGGTTATCGGTACCATTGAAGATCCTAGAATGGAAGTGGGAAAGGATACCCATTGATTTTGTGACTCGTCTACCTTGAACCAGTCAAGGCAAGGACGCCATATGGGTTATCATAGATAGACTGACCAAGTTTACCAACTTCCTTCCGATCAAGACAACCACCTCTCAGGATGGGTTGGCACGGTTGTACGTGGACCATATCGTTAGACTGCATGGAGTACCGGTGTCCATTGTATGTGACCGAGATCAGAGATTCACCTTTTATTTCTGGAAGAGTCTGCATAAGGCCTTGGGAACAAGACTGAACTTTAGCACGATATACCATCTAGAGACAGATGGACAGTCGGAAAGGACCATTCAGATACTGGAGGATCTTCTCCGAGTATGCATTATGGAGCTCTCGGGGAATTGGGATGAGAACTTGGGACTATTGGAGTTTGCATACAAGAACAGTTACCAAACAAGCATTGGTATGTCACCGTAGCACTATATAGCCGAAGATGTAGGACACCGTATTGTTAGGATGTAGAAGGCGAGCGAAAGATACTTGTCCAAAACTGGTACAACAGACCGCAGAGAAGGTAAAGCTGATCATTGAGCGACTGAGGATGGCACAAGACTGGCAATGGGGTTATGCTAATAACCGCCATAGGGATTTAGAGTTCGAGGTGGGAGACATAGTATATCTGAAAGTATCCCCGTGAAAAGACGTACTGAGATTCCACAAGCGTGGGAAGCTTAGCCTATGATATATTGGGACTTACCAGGTTGTGGATAGAGTAGGTCCCGTAGCCTACAGACTTGCACTACCATTGGAGCTGTCAAGGAAACATAATGTATTCCACATATCGGTTCTACTAAAATGCTGCTCGGATCCAACTCATGTTCTGACGGGACCGACCGTGGAGCTGGCTCAGGACCTGACTTATGTAGAAGGAAAAATATGTATCTTAGACAGGAGAGAGCAAGCATTGAGGAACAAGATAGTATCTCTGGTAAAGGTATTATGGAGCCATCACAAAGTGGAGGAAGCCACTTGGGAAAGGGAAGATCAAATTAGGGAACAGTACCCTCATCTGTCTTAGATACCTTTGTATAGAATTTTGGGGACGAAATTTCTTAAGGGTGATAGAATTTTAATACCCCGAATTTTCTAAATAAATAAATCAAAAAATTCTCTAATATTTAATGAGATTAATTAGCATGGAAAATAAGTTAGTTATTTTAAACCTCAATTAAAGGAAAATCAGGAATAAGTGGACCTTAAATCCAGCCTTGGAACAATTGGGCCCAGAGAAGGCCTTATTGGGCCAGGCCACTTAGACTAGAAATATTTGGAGGTGGATAGAAAGGATAATCTTGGTTAATTAATTGAGAAATTTAGTAAGTGTTAATTAATCAAAGATTGATTAGGTGATAGATACCAGACAAAGTTTAGAGTCCAAGTAAAATAGACCCGGTCTTGTCAAAAGTCGGGAAAAGCAGATCTGTTATGGTATGGGGATAAATCCATTGAGGTCACAGTGCACCTGTGATACTGTGGTCATCGGACCCGGGGTTCCCTGATCTGGGTCGATGAATTAAGGAGACGATAATATTAATTAAAGAGGATGTGACATAAAGCTAAAGGATAAATAAAATTAATTTTATGTTTTGGGGATATGTTAGTTGAATAGAATTTAATTATTTAAATAATGTAACAATATGAATTTATATGTATCTTTTGATGAAACTTAGGTTTCAAATTGAAATCCAAATTTAAATTGAAGTCTTGAACCGGTGCTTCTCTCCCTCGCTCTCTCTCGCGATCTCACCGAGGCCCCTACATGCGCCCGTCACTGGGTAGAGCAACCGCTGTTGGCCGACCTTCGCCCGCGATCTCCGCCTGCCCGGCCTGACGCAGCCGCCTTCCGGTTGACCTCTTGCAGCTCCGCCCTCGGCCAGCTTTGCCGACCGCCGTTGTAGCAGCTCCGACAACCATGAGCCTGACAAGCCCCAGTCGGGAGTCCCTCGAGCCCTACGACCAGTAGCTCCCCAACCTGCGAGCTCTGACCTGCAACCCTTGCTACTAATCTCCGGCGAGGATCTAAACATCGGTGACCTATTCTCCCTCCAGTGAGCTACCTTACACTTTGGGGGTGGGGTGGGGTGCGGGGGTCTAAGTGCGAGCAATTAGAGGGCTGTTTGGACAAGAATCTCTTGAATGAGTTTATGAAATTAATTGATGTTAGGGGTGTTGAATAGAAGGAGATTTAGGGGGGGGTTAAAGGGAATATATGCTAGTATGATGTTTACGAAAAGGATGAATAATAGTGTGGTTATGATGAATGTTTGTATTAATTTCTTAGCCACATAAATAGAGGAGGTGTTGCCAAATCTTCATGGAAAATTATAAGAGATTATTCTTATTAATTCCAAAATATTATGCTCACTTGTTTTATGCTTTAGATAAACTGAATCTGGCTAATTAATAAGGCCAAGGGATATTTTAGGAGGTTATAAGCATGAGGTAAGATAAATTGGGCAAGTCATTTATCTCCGTATTTTATTTCAAGCTATAGAATTAAGTTATGAAAAATACAACTTTCGTATTTATCTAGTTGTTATTGTAAATTCTAGGAAAGGGTAAAGGTCATGTGGGAGCATCAGCAAGACCGAGCCAAAACTAGGAATTTTCGAAGGACTTCAGGTGAGGGGACATCTCTGTAAATGTAGTTTTTATGCATGTATTCATCGTGATTCAGTTTACTCGTATTCTTATGAATTTTATATCGGTTTGTGGATGCCGATGGATTTTATCGCGATATTAGTATAGTGATTTCATGTTTGCATTGCTATGTTGTGAAATAGCATGAATAACTGTTAAGTGAACCCTTAATTGGTAGAGATGTATTTACTTATATATCATAGGCTGCACCCTAGTTAGACATGTATAAAGGATCCAACGGGGCTTAGGATAGAGCCTAGATACAAGTAGACGAGATCGGGTTAAAAATGAGACTTTGTTTTCAAGCGCTTTTCTTAAAACAAAAATGTTTACGAAAGTCATCCTTTTTATAAAACCCCTTTATGACTCTTATGAGTGCCCGTATCGCATACGCGATGCATACTTGACGTACACATATAGATGTATACCGCTGGTTGTGAGGTACCGGGCTTATGTAGGTATATACCGCTGTTCCAAGTCATCACGATCATGTAGATGTATACCTCTGTTCCTCGATGGTAGTTGGAGTCTTTCCTGAGACATTCGAACTTGGGGTGCATGTTTGTATGATACGAGGTCATTGCATATACATGTTAATTATATGTTTTTTATGATGTGAGATCGCATATGTGCTTTCTTCAGGTTTTTTATTGTGTTGGCATACTTATAATGATTTAAGATAATTATGCAGACCCTCATGATTTATATTTACCGCTGTACACGTACTAGTATGTTAGTATAGTTTCAGTCGAGAGATAGGAATATATAATACGTGGTAGATTTGTCCATGCTCAGTGAGCTTGTATAGCTTAGTCCCTTCGGTTATTGTTTTTATATTGCAGGATCTAGACAGTGATCTGAGTAGTAGCACGTGTCGTAAGCAGGGATTGAAGTCTAGATTGGCTCTGGCATACCTAGTATTTCTTTTGTATCTTGTTGTTGTATTTGACACTATGTTTATTAGCATCCGTGTATTTGGGGCCGTTGTTGCCCAAGACTTGATAAGTTGTACTCTTTAAGACTCTGATTGGGATATGACTCTAGATGTGTAACCAGTTATGCTTATATCATATTGATTTGATTTGAGTACTTCATTATTATTAGGTTTTAAATTTTATAGCCTTGGGTATGGGATACCATCTTGACGTGGCTGGTGTGACATCTGTCTCAGTAAAGAGATGGGTATTACAATTAGTGGTATTATAGCAAGTTGCTCCTAGACCTTAGAATTCTAGAGGTAGTCAGAGTCTTAGGGTGGGAGTCGAAGTAAGTTGACATAATTAATTAGCTGTATAAATTGCTTAGCAGAATTATGTCATTTAACTGGCACTTGTTGGATGTTGCAGAATGCCGCCGAAAAGTGGACGTGAGAAACCACTTAGGGTAGCACGTGAAGCGCCCATGAAGGAGCTGCACATGCATGCCCCCGAACCAGAAGAATATGGTGATGCCTCTTAGGCGCATCCTATCCCGGGATACAACCCGGGTATGGAACAATTCTCTTGGATGTAACAATGTTTTGAGCAGACGGCGTAGTCATTTACTGCCTTCCCCAATTTTAAACTACAACAACAACAATATCAACAACAACAACAACAACAACAACAACATCAACAACAACAACAACAACCAAAGGGTAGGGATCAGGACTACGTGACTCAAGCCTGACAAATGGGGCTTAATCAATTCCTCGGGACACAGGATCCAACTAAAGTAGAAGCTTGGGTCAGCCAAGTGAAGATGGTGTTCGAGGCCATGAGGATCCTGGAGGACGAGAAAGTCATTATAGTACAACTGTTGTTGGAACAAGAGGCACTGTTATGGTGGAAATCGACTCGTATGTGCCTTCCCAGATCTGGTGTTTAGACCTGCCTGGAATTTAAAAGGGCCTTCTAGAGGGAGTACTCACCCTGAGTTCACAGGGATGCAAAAAGAGCGGAATTTATCTTCTAACCCAAAGAAATGCGACAGTGGCCGAATATCAAGAGAAATTCACTGCACTGAGCCGCTATGTACCTGAGATGGTGGAGGATCCTTGGAACCAATGTAGGAAGTTTGAGGATGCACTTTGTTATGAGATCAAGATTTCTGTCATGGCTTTTGTATTTGAAAATTTTAGAGGTGTAGTCCAGTCTGCACTTTGATTTTAGAGGGGTGTGAACAAGCAAAAACAAAGGCTCGAAAAGTGGAACAAGAGGAGTAGCCCAAGCTCCCAAGTAGGGGGAAACATAAGGGCCAGCAAAAAGAGCAACAACAGAAGTAGTGATGGGTCCTCATCAAGTGGGAATAAGAGAGGGAAACCACAATGCTCAGTCTGCAATAAGTATCATTACGGGGCTTGTGGTGCCGATGTGTGCTTTTAGTACATGAAGCCGAGGCATTACAAGAAGGACTGCCCGCTACTGACCCAGGGTAGTGGAGTCGCTCTACAGGATAGTGCCTGAGACCACAATACGTATCAGACGTAGGGATTTTTGGTTATGGGTGGTGTTGGAGGCAGCTGAGGAGGGTCATTTGGTGGATGGTCTCGAGGAGGAGGCCGTGGGGGCCCATTTCAACTGTAGGCCAAGGCGTTTGCAATGACGCAGCAGCAAGCTGTGAATACACAAGATGTTATTGTAGGTACAATACAGATTTTTAATACCGATGCCTGTGTATTGATTGATCCTGGTTCTACACATTCTTACATCGTTACTTCTTTTACATTGCCTGAGAATGTATATGCTAATAGACTAGAAGAACCAATGATTGTGGCATCCTCCATAGGTAGTTCAATAATTATGAAACTAGTCTATGAGGGATGTGATGTAAAAATAGGCGACTAGGAGCTCATAGCTAATATGATCCCGATGAGGATCCTTGACTTCGATGAGATCCTAGGGATTGATTGGTTCTTTGTCCACCTTGCCAAGGTTGATTGTTATTGGAAGATGGTACTATACTAAACTTAAACTAAGAAATTGTAGACATAAACAAGGGAATCAAATTGTTCTTGAGATCAAGCAATCATAAAAGGGGGATGCTCGGATAATTGAACCACCTTGGACTTCTATGGGATGGATGATACTCTCTATCTTGACACTTGGTTAATTCTTGGCTTAGAGTTCCTACGGTGGTTACACTCCCTCTCTCGAGGTGAATTACTAATCCTAGTGCCCTTACCGATAAGGTTCTAAGAAACTAATTCTTTGAAGTATTATGGGAATAATACATCTAAAGGACTCGTTCTCCTTAATACCAGGGTTCCCGGTGTATTCATAATCCTCTCTATTGGAGATGGTCTACACACGGGGAGGCGCTCGCTTCTTCCTCCATATGAACTATGAAAATCTCTTTGGGCTGTCGTAACGTAGAGGGATTCACTTACATTAAAACATCCAATAGACTCATGAATTCAACCCAGCATTCAAGAATAGAGAAATAACATCAATTAAGTAATGTCCAAGAGTTCATCAATCATCCAGGCATCTACAAAATTAGCCCTCCATGAAGGAAGAGAAACAATCCAATACAAAGATAAAAGCAATCAAAGAAATCATAAGGGAGAAGACTTTTGCACATACTATTTATGGCTTCCTTGATTCCTCCTCAATGTTTTCCCCTCTTCTTGTTCCAATAGCTTAAAGATGAAAATCCCCAATCTCTACTCAAGACCAAAAACCTCTTCCTAGGCTGTCTCCTCCACCTCTAAACCCACATTAGTCGGCTTTTATACCTCTAGGGTTTTTAGGCCGAGAATGACCATTTTGCCCATTTTCAGGTCTGCAGAATTGCTGGAAACTTACAATGTACGAGCCCATATACAGGTCGTATACGACCGTATAGCTTCCAGGTTCATCCATACGGCCGTATATCAGACCGTATGGATGCCCGTATAAGCCATACGGGGTGTTGTGCGGGTCCAACGGAGATCACTTGTATGGGTCTTGATTCTCCAAGTACATATGGGCCGTATGGAAGCCCGTATGCCTAGGTTTTTCCTCCAAGAATGCTTTGTATCGACCTCAATTTCTCCTGAAAAGCTTCCTTTCTCCTGGGGCCTTAATATCTTGCCATGTTTATCGAAATAAACACATTTTAAGTATCGGTGGGCTAAAAATCCTCACAATAACATGCAAAGCATACAAGAATATGGTATAAAAATAAACTCAAATGAATACTTATCACATATCTCCACACTTAAAGGTTTGCTTGTCCTCAATTAAAGAAAAGAATTTAACAAAACAAAAGAAAGGATAAGTGTTCATCCTCTGGCCAAAAAACCCATAACCCAACTCCTTTTAAGTTCACCATCCAAGTGTTTGTTCTCCAATTTCCACACCGGGACTTAAATAGATCTCGTGAAATTTATAGATTTAGCTCTAGACAAAGTTTGTTCACTCCTCAATGGACTCTAGACCACCCTAAGTTAGATAATTGGTGGACAAGTTGGAAGTAGTTTTGTTCTGTTTTGTTTTGTTTTTTTTTTTTTCGGGTAGGGCATCCCTAAGGGATCCGACTTTCTCGTACTAAAGATCAATATAAAGTATAATTCCTCCTCTCCACTGAGTGTTCATGCTGATTAGGCACCGGAGAACTTTGCTATTAAGATGATTACAACTCTAGATGGTTGTGTTCATGCTAAGTAGTGATTTTTCGAATCGAGAACACTCTTATCAGGAGCCAGAACCCCAAACTACTTCATCACAACAAGCAGTGGAACATTGTCTTTATCCTTTCATAACTATAATGTACAAGTACTTTATTCTTCCCTTACTTGTCCACTAGGTCGTATTATGAGGGGTCAAAGATTTGAACTAGTGCCACGAAATCTCTTTGAGCCATTGAAGATTATGCTTAGCTATTAAAGTCAAGAAAACATGCCAATGGGTTATCTATTGTCTCTAAAATCATGAATATCACAAAGATGTTCTCTAGGTGCCCATGGCGTTTCATAGGAGAATTTAACAAAATTATGCGCTAGGATAGTGCCCTAGAAAATGAGTGTGCCAACATATTCCTTAGAGTCTTCATCGAAGTATGCTAATCATGAATAAAGATTTGCAATGTATTTCACTAATAGCTACATATCTCCACATTTAAAGATTTTCTATACATGCACAAAGACTTAGGTAGCCAACCATCTCCACACTTAAAAATGTACATTATCCTCAATGTACGCAATAATTCCGAAATTAAATTTGCATGGAGAAATGTGAACTAAAACTTCCCTGGTAAATTTGATGTGTCAATCGATTTCCATGAAGTTAATGCTTGGCCATTACCGGGGGAGGTTGATACAAGTTCCGAATCTGCAAGAGAGGAAAATCATCATAACTCTACAAAAGAGATATAGGAAATCAAAGGAGTCCACAGAAAGTAAAACAAAGATACGTTTAGTAAGATGATGCCCTTGTTAGCTGATACAACTGTGCATGCATAAGGGAAATAAGTCCTAAGAATTCCGAAATATAAAATAAAAGAAACACAAGAAAGTAAAGACTAATGAACGTCAAGAACAAGATATATCTTAATCCTCAAAAGTAAGGATCATCAGCTAGTGCCTTGGGTGTTGCTCCTGGGGGTCCCTACGATGGAGGAGGTACAAATGGTGGCCGCCCTTGGATGAAAAAAGAGAGCTCAGTGAATTGGTCTCTCAACTGATGCTGCTCTGCGAGGATCTAGGACTGCATCTCGCACTGCTCAGCGAGAATGGTATCCTGTACTCCGCGAATCTCAGATATCTGCTCCTCCAATCGCTCGAAGCGGCTCCAATGCTCTGAGGAAGGGAGCTAGCTGGCAGGTGATGGAAGATCGGAGTCCTCAGAGTTGGACTCCAGATCATCAGAACTATCTGTGCCTTGGACAACTAGGGTATAGCGGCTACCGGAGTGCTCAACGAGCCCCATCTAGCATAATTTACTCATCCCCAATGTGGTCATAAGCTGGAGCCACTGCATATCCTCCGTCCTCTCCTCAAGGCCAATACCAATGATAAGGCGGGTGATGTAGGGTCCGGCATTGATGGCCTTGAGATGGGTGTGCATCCGAAGGGTTTGGCTGCAAGATGATGGCAGCGGTAGAGGAAGCGCTCCTCCTCAAACTGTGGTACGCTAGAGGAGAAACCCTCTCCGGTCTTGCGCATCTTCAAGGCGGTGAGCTTTCGAGGCTTGTCTGCAAAATGATTGAAAAGGGTGTTAATGCGAACAAAACTATCAAAAAAGCAATGAAGAATGCGCACTACGACCCTTAATTGACCCTATACTGACTTCCATACGGGATCATATCTGGCCCGTATGACCCTGCCTAGGAGCTATGCGGGAATGTATACGGCTCGTATGCTCCTGGGCGTGGCGGTGCCGATGGCCATAGCGATTTCTTGCCCCATTTACATCCAAATCACACCCATTTCACATCTTAAACTTTAAACATGCCTTTAATCAATGTATTGCGACAAAGATTCAACGCAAGAACATAAATTCACTACCCATTCATTCAAGATTCATTCATTCAATCCCTAGCTTTCTAAACATGGAGAAGATGAACTACATCGACAAATCAAACTATTAAAGGTCATACCAAGGGGAGAAGAAAGCCCAAAATCAAGAAGAGTAGTCGCCCCGTTGAGGAAGAGGTTCGGATAGACGTAGAGAGGGGTGAGATGAGCTATGTTTTGAAAAAGAAATGAGAGGGCGCCTTTTATAGCGCCCTAATTTAAGCCCTTGGCCGATCCCATATGGGCCCATATTGGCCGTATGAAACCCCGTATGGCTCCCAAGCAGGGCCATACGGGCTGCATATCATCCAGTATGATAACCCGTATGGACCTGGATTTGGCTTATGCAGCAAATCCAGAGTATCATTTGAACCTTTCTCGCGCTACCTAACAACAATTATGAATTAACAACAACCAGCAGGATGATACAAGATAATATAAAGACGGTCATGAAATATCTCTTTCATTTATTCCAAACATGCACAATTTAACTAATCAAAAGAAATTTGCAACTAAAGAAAAAGAAAGTTTCAAGAACTAGGGTTGCCTCCCAAGAAGCGCTTGTTTAATGTCACTAGCTTGACTTACCTTCACCTTGCCTCATGGGGGTCCAAATACCTTGAAGCTCTCATCGGCTTCTCCCTTGAAGGACTCATTATAGTATAATTTGAGCCGATGACCATTTATCTTAAATGTATCCCTATCACGGTGATGAATCTCTACTGCACCTTAATGGTAAACCTTGGTGACGATGAAAAGCCCGGACCATCTAGATCGCAACTTCCTCGAAATATTTTAAGTCTTGAGTTGAACAACAGTACATGGTCTCCCTCCTTGAATTGTTTATTACGTTTTAGTGCTTGATTATGACACTTCTTGACCAGCTCTTTGTATAATCTTGAATTTTCATACGCGACTAATCTCTATTCTTCAAGCTCATCTAATTGGAATTTCCATTCAATACTGACGAGGGAAGTGTCAAAATTCAAGAATTTGATTGCCCAATAAGCTTTGTGCTCAAGCTCAACCAGCAAATGACATGCTTTTCCGTAAACAAGCCTATAGGGAGTACTACTAATTGGTGCCTTGTAAGCAATGCGATAGGCCCAAAGTGCATCATCCCGTTTGTCTGCCCAATCCTTCCTATTATGTGCGACTGTCATTTTAAGTATTCTCTTCAGTTGTCGGTTGGATACTTCCACTTGCCCGCTTGTTTGAGGGTGCTAAGGTGTAGATGTGCGGTGGACTACACTACACCGCTTAAGGATCTTAGCAAATTGGGTATTGCAAAAATGTGTCTCCCGATTACTGATAATGGCCCTTGGTGTCCCAAAATGAGAAAATAATCTCTTGAGGAACCCAACAACTCCCCTCATATCATTGGTTGGTAGAGCTTGTACCTCTACCCACTTAGAAACATAATCCACCGCAACCAAGATAAATTTGTTTCCGCGAGAAGTAGGGAAAGGCCCCATAAAATCGATTCCCCAAACATGAAAAACTTCACATACTTGGACCAAATTTTGTGGCATCTCGTCCCGCTTAGATATATTGCAGTCCAGTTGACACCTATCGCAAGATTGGATATATCTTTGTGCATCATGGAATAGTATTGGCTAATAGAATCCGGCGTCGAGAATCTTCCTTGTCGTCTTGTTTGCACTATAGTGCCCACCTATAGGCCCTGCGTGACAGTGCTCTAGACTTTTCAAGCCCTCGTCCTTCGATATGCATCTCCTAATGACTTGATCGGCATAGACCCGAAAAAGGTAAGGATCAACTCCGAGAAAAACTTTTTTCTTTGTGAGAAATTATAGGATTTGGGAAGAGATCCGACAACTAGATCGTTTGCAATGTCGGTAAACCAAGGTGTTTCCTTCTCCTCACTGACCACTTGCAATTGCTCTTGCATCCCTTGCAAACTATATAAGTATTCTTCCGGTAATTCCTCTTTGATATCCCCTTCCTCCAATAAATCTCTACTCAGGTTCTCCAATCTGGATAAGTGATCAGCAGCTAGATTTTCGGCACCCCATTTGTCTTTTAACTCAAAATCAAATTCTTGCAAAAGAAGCACCCAACGGATCAATCGTGGCTTAGCGGCCGGTTTAGTCAAGAGATAGCGCAATGCCTAATGATCGGTGTACACCATAACCTTAGATAGTACCAAGTACGGTCGGGATTTATCAAATGCAAATACTATAGCAAGGAGCTCCTTTTCGGTGGTAGTGTAATTTGCTTGGGCTTCAGTCAAGGTTTTGCTAGCATAGTAGATGGGTTGAAAATGATTGTTCTTCCATTGCCCCTAAACTTCACCAACTGCATGGTGACTTGCATCAGACATAAGCTCAAATGGGAGGCTCCAATCCGGGGTGGTCATGATTGGGGCTTGTACAAGCTTCCCCTAAAAGATAGTGAAAGCAGCTAGGCATCCCTTATCAAACTCAAAGGGGGCATCTTTTTCCAATAAATTGGTTAATGGCTTAGCTATCTTAGAGAAGTCTTTTATGAATCGCCTGTAGAACCCGGCATACCCCAAAAAACTTGTGATGGTGAAGTTGGTGGAGGTAACTTTTCAATGGTGTCAACTTTTGCTTTATCCATCTCAAGACCCCTGCTCGAGATCGTGTGGTACAAAACAATCCCTTCTTGGACCATAAAGTGACTTTTTTTCCAACTCAATACCAAATTGGTCTCCTCGCATCTGGCTAATACCTTCTCTAAATTTGTGAGACAAAAGTCAAATGAATCCCCAAAGACTAAGAAGTCATCCATGAATACCTCCATAATGTTTTTCACAAAATCTTCAAAGATAGCTAGCATGCATCTTTGAAAAGTGGCTAGAGCATTGCATAGTCCAAAAGGCATACGACGGTAAGCAAATTTACCATATGGACACGTGAATGTAGTTTTCTCTTGATCTTCGAGGGCGATGGGAATTTGGAAGTATCTTGGAAAACCTTCTAGGAAACAGCAATAGGAATGCCTAGCTAACCTCTCAAGCATTTTATCAATAAATGGTAATGGAAAATATTCCTTTCTTGTAGCATCATTCAACTTTCTATAATCAATGTATACTCTCCAGTCGGTGACGGTTCTTGTAGGGATTAATTCATTTTCCCATTGGTGATCACAATCATTCCTCCCTTATTTGGTACCACTTGAACATGGCTCACCCATGCACTATCTGAGATGGGATTTATAACTCCAGCATCTAAGAGTTTGAGCACTTCTGCCTTGACTACTTCCTGTATATTTGGGTTTAGCCTTCTTTGAGGTAGAATAGAGGGTTGGTAGTTGTCTTTCTTACGGATTTTGTGGGTACAGAATGATGGACTAATCCCCTTAATATCAAATATGTTCCATGCTATGGCCCTCTTGTGCCTCTTAAGGAATTGCAACAACTTCTCCTTCTGCAAATCAGTCAAGTTAGATACAATGATGACCGGTAGCTTCGAATTTTCAGCTAGAAAAGCATACTCAAGGTGACCAGGCAATTCCTTCAATTCAAGGTGTGGGGGCGCATCTAATGAAGGTCTTAAGTTCCTCATGTTTTTATCTAGTTCCTCTAGTTCTGCATCTGATTCCACGGTGGATTCTTCTTCTGAATCTGAGGATGCAGTGTTATGTCCCACATTTTGTACGAGATCAACATTCATAGTTAGTTGACCTTGATTGGGATTATCCTCTTCAACTAATTCCCTTGAGGGCAAAGAAACTTTGTTCTGCTTACTTAGGAATTCCATTAGGAGGTCATAATTGTATTGTTCATCTTTATCAGATGATCCCCCTTGAAATATCTCCTCGGGCATCGAGGTAGTTTCTGACCCCATAAAGCATATAATTATTCAAATTGAGTAGCTTCCAGCAAGTACCCCTGTGATGAATTCATAGATTTGTTGGATAACTTTTCCTCAATCTACCGATCTAATGCCCCCAACTTTTGAAATATTACGCTTCTGGATATAGCCATATAATTCCTCGCAAGGTATTTAAAAAGCAATGATCAGTAAATACGGAATTGAGTGAATATAGATGTAAAATAAAGAAAAAGAAAATTGACTAAATTAGTAAACTCCTAGCTTTCTTAGTAGTCCAATTCTCCCCGACAACCGCGCCAAAAATTTGATGCGATATAACCGCAAGTGTACTGGTCGTAATCAAGTAAAAATAGTAGACTCAAAGGTTGGGTTATCTATCCTCAGGGAGATGGAAGTACTAGTACCCACTACTTGTCTACTATCTAGTCGATCCGAAATGTGAGTAACTACACTAAACTTAAACTAAGAAATTGTAGACACAAACAAGGGAATCAAATTGTTCTTGAGATCAAACAATCATAAAATTGGGATGCTCGAATAATTGAATCCCCTTGGACTTTTAAGGATGGATGATACTCTCTATCTTGACACTTGGTTAATTCTTGGCCAAGGGTTCCTATGGTGCTTTCACTCACTCTCTCGAGGTGAATTACTAATCCAAGTGCCCTTACCGATGATGTTCTAGGGAACTAATTTTTTGAAGGTTTATGGGAATAATACATCTAAAGGACTCGCTCTCGTTAATATCCAGGTTCCTGGTGTATTCATAATCCTCTCTATTGGAGATGGTCTACACACGGGGACGCGTTCGCTTCTTCCTCCATATGGACTATGAAAATCTCTTTGGGTTGTCGCAACGTAGAGGGATTCACTGACATTAAAACATCCAAAAAACTCATGAATTCAACCAAGCATTCAAGAATAGAGAAATAACATCAATTAAATCATGTCCAAGGGTTCATCAATCATCCAAGCATCTACAAAATTAGCCCTCCATGAAGAAAGAGTAACAATCCAATACAAAGATGAAAGCAATCAAAGAAATAATAAGGGAGAAGACTTTTGCACACACCATTGATGGCTTCCTTGATTCCTCCTCAATGTCTTCCCCTTTTCTTGCTCCAATGGCTTAAAGATGAAAATCCTAAAGCTCTACTTAAGACCAAAAACCTCTTCCCAAGTTGCTCCTTCACCTCTAAACCCTCATTAGTCGGCATTTATACCTCTAGGGTTTTTAGCGAGAGAACTACAATTTTGCCCCTTTTCAAGTCTGCAGAATTGCTCGAAACTTACGATGTATGGGCCCGTGTACGGGCCATATACGGTTCCGTATAACTTCCAGGTGCATCCATACGGCCATATATCAGACCGTATGGATGCCCGTATAAGCCATACGGGGTGTTGTGCGGGTCCAACGGAGATCACTTGTATGAGTCTTTATTCTCCAGGTCCATACGGGTCGTATGAAAGCCCGTATGCCTGGGTTTTTCCTCCAGGAATGCTTCATTTTGGCCTCAATTTCCCCCGAAAAGCTTCCTTTCTCCTGGGGTCTTGATATCTTGCCCTGTTTATCGAAATAAACACATTCTAAGTATCGGTGGGCCAAAAATCCTCACAATAACACGCAAAGAATACAAGAATATGGCATAAAAATATACTCAAATGAACACTTATCAATCACATGTAAAACATACATGAATATGGTATAAAATTACGCTTAAATGAAAACTTATCAACTTCTATATTCTGGACCTAGATGATCAAGTAGAGGTGCCTCTCATCCTTTGAAGGCCGTTTTTGAAGATTGCACAATCTTTATTCGATATCAAGGATAGCCATATGACCTTGCGAGTTGGAGAAGTACCAATAGTTTTCAAGCTCAAAGATACGATAGGGCATCCCATAGAACTTGACAACTGTTGATATTTTATTGACCTTGTTGATGACTATGTTTCCGACCATGTGTAGGGTGAACTATTGAAAGATTAACTAGAAGACATGCTAGAGGTAACACACCTCAGGAAGAAATGATTGTGGAAATAAGGGATCAAGAGCAAACCCCACCAATGGTGCGCAAGCAGAAAATGAGAATGTGATGGAGAGAATTGACAAAAAGAAGAAGGAGCTGATCTCGGTACTTACAGTAACCAATTCAGCACCACTCAGGAACAACTTCAGTTAGTATGAACTTATATCTTTCTTGATTGAACACGTTGCAGGATGCAACCTACAAGGCGAGGAAGACGGGGACACCCGACTCTTCGAACATGCTAGAGTCTCAAGGTACGTAAAGCTAGTGACCTAAAATAAGCACTTCTTGGAAGGCAACCAATGCTCGGTTAGTTTTTAGTCTTTTTAAGTAAGTTTAGAACTTCCATTGGGTATTCATTAGTGGTGAATCTCATTTATTTGATGATTTTTATCGATTATGTGTGTTTTAAAAAGTTTAAATGACTAATTCTTTGTATTCGGAGTCACTAACACGCAAGAAGAGGGATGACAGAGTGGATCTGATGAATGAGAGGATCAACAGAGAGTCGTACGGTTTGGAACACAGCCATGTTGAAGGCCGTGTATCTCTTGGGAAACTAATAGGCGAGACAGGAATGAAGTAGCACGACATACTTCCATGGAGCATGGGCATGCACTTTTTACAGAGATAAACATAGGCACGAGCACAGCCGTGCTCCAGGCCGTGTACTTCTCGGGAAACCAAAGACAAAAAGAACATGTTAGTGCAACCCAAAAGCATAGTCGTGCTTATTAAGCATGACCATGTTTAAGGGGGATGCTCGGGCAGACAAATCATCAATTAGGTTGACGTTTGAGGAATCGACGCCGCCACAACCCCCTCACTCGACATAAACCTCCTTCCCCTGCACTCCAAAGCCTCACCAGTGAGATCTCGCAGAAGCTGCAGACCCCATCGACCGCCGAGACCCCGTCGGACCCCTTTCTTACCATAGCTTATCCTCTAAAGCACGACCATGCTCTTCCATAGCATGCTCATGCATCTACCCCTCTAGCGAGCTACCACCACGCAAGATGACCACCTCAGAGCCCCAAGCAATAAAGAAGAAGGTAGAGGGGAGCTCTCAACTACATCCTGAGCCCACCTTCACTCTGGGCGATAATACAGACTACATCAGCTACAGTTCGGCGAGGTCCAACACATCAACTGGATTACTCTTTAAGTGGTGGGCCTCACTACGGACGTACAACAATACCTAAAGGTCGGAGGATAGGGCTGCCTCCTATCCATCCGGGAGATGATATATAGAGAGCTAACCTTGGACGTACTTGCTACCTTCACTCTCGCTAGGGGATTCATTTCATGGGAATGACCAGATCAGATTGAGTTTTATTTGGGCGGCACCATGTTCCAGATGAGCTACATCGATTTGCCGTCCGCTTGGGACTATACGATATCTAGTTCACAACCACATCTGAGTACCATACACTCAGGATCGATAGGCCGACAGTGGAGACACCAAAGTCTGTCTGGAAGAGACTCAGTATGAACCCACACTACGACCCACGGCGATCGAAGGCATCTACCACCTGGTCCCCAGCCCTCAGATACATCCACATGGTCCTTAGTCACTTCATCACAGGGCATGGACTGAGCACGGGAGTGGGCATCTCCAGGGACTTCTTATACCTACAAAGCATGGTGGACAGATTCCCTATCCACCTGGGATGGGTTGAAGTAGAGCTCCTAAAGCATCGGGCATCTGACACTAGGATCAGAGCATTATTAACAGGTCCTTATATCACACGCCTGGCACAAGGGATGGGCGCTCTCCTAGATCATATTAGTAAGGAGATCGTGATAGTCGAGAGGTCCATCTCGGTCATAGTATAGACCATGTGATCGATTGTGATGTTATAACCCAGACAAAACACACTGGTCATCAGGTACACGACTGTAGTACCCACAAAGATCACAGGACCAAGCACAGCACCCCCACCATCGATCGCAACACCCTCACTACCGGCCACCACATTCACAGAGGGTAATTGCGCGCTACTCCATTAGCTAGTGGGCGGAGTAGATTACCTCCTCCGACAGCAGGGAGCCGATTATCCACGACCACTATGGCCTCCAGCTCTACCCATGAAAGAGGCGAGGGCGGACCTTTAGATTAGGAGCACAGCTAATGATGTCGATAACACTACTGATGATGACGACGAGGAGGACTTCCTCATATAAGCATCACTCCTATCTTTTATTTTTCACCATTACTTTTGTACTTTCTACTTGAGTTGAGGCAGTTTGTTGGTAAGAGTTTAGTCTTTCTATGCTACGGAGCTCCACCTTATCTTTGCCCTCAATGATTTTAGGATAAATTAACATTCACACTTAGCAAGAAACACAATTGAAATGATGAAACCATCATAACACACAATGAGCTAAGTCCACTTTCCCTCTCCGCTCTTGCTGTCACATGTTATACTCTTTTTATTACATATATCATGTGCATTGGGACCATGCACAATTTAAGTATGGGGTAGGGATTATCATCGAGTGATCCTAATACTTATGTTGGGTGCTGATCTAGGATGATCTATGAGCTAATTAATGGTAGTCATCTTTGAGTCTAGGTTGACATTAGCATTAGGTGCCAAATTTTTCAAAAATATATATCTAGTCTTGCCTTTGTTCAATACCTTACAAAAATTTGAGCACAAACTCTGACTTTATTGTCACTTAACCACTTAGGTTTAGACTCCGGTTAGTTTAACCATTAGAGAGATTTTGGTTTATTGATTAAAAAAATAGAGAGAGAGCTTTGAGAGCGGCTTACAGAACCGGAAAATCGGATCCATTAGGCACGGCCTACTGGCCGGGAACTCAGATCCATTAGGGATGGCTTACTGGTATAGAAAAGAAAGTAGAAAGAGCTATTACCTTTAAAGCATAAAAGAAGCCCTTGAGTAGTCGGATCTTGGACATCACAAATGTTCACTTGATGACCTACCAAGGGAAAAGGCTACCTCATTGGATATATGAAGCTACTACCCCCAGACAAAAGAGTTAAGGAAAGTACTTAGTGAATAAATTCTAGACTAGCCGGGTCAGGCCTGAGTTGGTAAACGACACTATAGGAAGGGTTATACACACACGTGGGGAATATAAGTATAAGGTAAGACCTATTTTTCATAAAAACCTCTAGGCACTTAACGCTATGGTTTTTCGGACACTAGAGGGACTCCCAACTATTTTGAGATCAGAGATCATGCACTCATCATCTCTCTTGAGTAGTAGTGTTCTTTCTTTGCTTGAGGAAAAGCAAAAGCTCAAGTGTTGGGGCATATGATAAGTACATGATCATGCATAAATTTCTCTTATATTAATATGCACTTATGCCATTTTTTAGCATCAATTCTCTATTTTTGTGTTTCTTTCAGTATTTCTATGTGATTGGACAGGTAAATAGGTACCCGAGAGCAAAAGGAATAAAAATTGGGACATTTTAGATAGAAAAGGGCCAAATATTACATATGTAGAGAAGAGCACGAACGCGCTCTTACACAACATGGGCATGCTGATGAAGCACGGGCGTGTTCAAACCAGTGCAACTCTCTGTTAATTGAAAACTTGTTGACCGCGTCGACAGATTAGAGCACGAGCATGTGTAATGTCAATATGGACATGTTGAGATCAACACAATCATGCTTCAGATCAACACGGCCATGCTTCGCAGATTGGAAAACTATAAAAAGTCGTGCACATAACCCTAACGAGTAACTTTTGCGGGGCAGTCTAGGGGCGATTCCTACAACGACGCGTAGTATTCCACGAGAGGAATCCAATGCGGAGGAGGCATAATCATGGGAATATTTCTATAAAACCTCCTCTTGTATCTAAGTTATGGTAGACTATAGCATTAGAGACTAAACCTTCTATTGTGCCTCGGACACCTGAACCCTAGGATGAACTTGTTATTGATTTCCTATTATGTTCGATTTTGCTTTACTGATAAATCCTGTGTAGCATCTTGAATTTCTGTGCTTGCAATGAATCCCCCTTGGATTTTACTATAATGTATAGATCGAGATTTCTATGTTGATGATTGATAAGGCTTAGGCCAAGGATTTCTAAGATGTATTAATTCCCTCTCTCAAGGCAAGTAATACCTAATTCCATTAATTGTTTATTCCATTAATTGTATAAAGCTCTAGGGAACCTATATCTTGGAAGGATTGCGGAAATAAGTTGTGTTAAGGGCTTGCTCTCCTTAGTACCCGATCTCTCGATATACTCACAATCTCCTCATTTAGAGTAGGTCTACACATGGGGAGGCCTTCGCTTCTTCTCCCGGTAGACTATAATAGCTTCTCCGGTCTTTCGCAACGTAGAGAGATTAATAAAATACTAAACATACAATAGACACACAAACTAAATCAGTCAAGCAAGCAAAGAAATCAACATCAATATTAATCCATAATCCAAGGATTAATCACACCCAAGTATCTACAAATTAGTTCCCCTTTAAAGGAGAACACCAAAACTATATAAAGGGATTAATGAAGGAAAAATACATAATGAACAATGTTATTCCTTACACCGTTGGTGGCTTCTAAACATTGGATCTTTAACACACCTTCCTTCTCTCGCCGGCAAGCCTCGTCTTCCAAATCATTGATGGAGTAGTGGCCAAGAGGCTCTTAATCGAATCCCTAATTCTCCAATATCCAAGTATCTTCCCTCAAAACCCTCATAAGTCCTATTTATATCACCAAACCCGGTGGGAAGGGGTCCAACCTCCTTTATGTAATGAGAAATAGGGTTGTCAGCATACCATACGGGTGATCCATACGAGCCGTAAGAGCAGCCGTATGATCGCATGGAGAATAAATCCTCGCATTCCTCGATCCATACAGGCCCGTATGAGACCCCATATAGCTCCCAGAAGGGTCAAATGGCTAAATGGCCACCTGTCATACACAGGGCTACATTTCTTTTGGCCACAAGATAGCTCTTTTGGCCACAAGACAGTCAGTCACCACCAAGTTCGTTAGCATAAATTCCGTCCGGCAAATAAGGAGGGCTCACCCCTACAAAAAGTCCGTCGGAATTATACAAGAAGCAAGAAGGTGATAGCCATCTGAGTAAGAACGTATCTAACGGCTCTACAGTAAGTAGATCTTATCCACTGGCCTCTATAGTAGGCAGATATTGTCTACTTACACACGTAGTACCTACACAGTAGGTAGATATTTTCTACTTACCTACGTAGCACCTACATAATAGGCAGATATTTTCTTACCGCCTTAGAAGATATTTTCTCGTTCACCGCCTTACTCCACCGCCTTTCCTAAACCGCCTTGAAGTTGCTATAAAAGAAGAACGATAACGGAGAAAAAGGGGATCGGAAAAATCATCACACAAAGAGCTAACTCATGTCTAAGACTGCCTTTTTATAGTTTTTCTGACTTAAGCATCGGAGCTGAATCCGAGCAGAAAGGCCCAATTCTGACCGCCTTTTCTCCCTCTTACAGGTTCATCCCAAAGGAAAGAGAAGCCAAGGTAATTCCGAGCAGATTTCCAAAGCGTTCTCCATGTTCACCGTTCAGAAGTTGAAGTAAGCGTCCACACCAACTATAAATTTCAACCGTTTGTCGAAGGCTGAGACCAGATCACGAGGCCACAATAGCCAAAGCGTGAAGTGGACCAGTTTTTGGCATCAACAGTTTGGCGCCGTCTGTGGGGACCCTTACAAAAAGCTAAATGATTACTACCAGAAGGTCAAAACGGATCCAAGAACAAGGAGCACCAAGTAATCCCGAAGGACCTGGCAAAGTCCGAGGGCATGAGGAGATTCCGTTGAATAATCCACCTATCTTATCTCCATCGGAAAATCCTTCCGCCCCACCCCAAGAACCCATCCCGGAGTTTTACCTTAACATGCAGCAGCAATTGGAACGGTTAGCTCAAACTGTTCATACTTTAACCCATCCGTTACTTCCTCCCACACAAGTTCCGCCAAATGTGCCAACGGCCCCACCAGCCAATTCCGAAAGCAGAGGGAGGACAAGGACTCGCACTCATGGAAACAGAAGAGAGAGAACTGCCGTCTCTGCTAGCTCAGAACCCCCCTCCGTTCGACGTCGAGAGCAAGCTGCCACAAGAACAGAACGGCATATGAGAACGGAGCGGACAAGGACTGAACAGAATAGCCCATCTATTCCAACTGTCGACAGAAGAACACAGTGACAGGATCCTTCACGGGGAAACACGAAATCCGAACGGCATGTTTTTAACATATGGTCGCCTTTCATCAAGGAAATATTGGAAGAGCAAGTTCCTGACAGTTTTCGACCACCTGCAATGATTGCATACGAGGTCAAAACTGATCCGTCTCGCCACTTGAAGTCTTTCCGATCGAAGATGCTTCTTTCTGGAATTACCGACGCTCGTATGTACCGAGCTTTTCCCGCCACCTTAGAGGGAAAAGCGCAAGACTGGTTTGTTCATCTTCCATCTAGCACAATCCCTTCCTTTCATGTTCTAGCAGATAGCTTTCTAGCTTATTTTGCTAATTACTCAAAGCAAAAGAAAACTCCATCTACCCTTCTGCGTGTTAAGCAACGAAAGGGGGGAGGGGGGGGGGGGGAACACTCCAAGCCTATTTAAACCGTTTCATAGACGAAACAGCAAACGTTGTGGATCTTATTCCGCGCACGGCTGTAACCTTCCTGATGGAGGGTTTGCTAGAATCCCCTTTTCGTTTTTCCCTCACCTTGGATCCACCAAAAACCATCCTCGCCCTCATGATCCATGCCCAGAAATACATCAATTCTGATGAAATCTATACGGGTTGGGAAGAAGAGGCTCGGCGCGCCCCTGTTGAACTCCGGAAGGGAAAAACCCATCAAAATGTCAACAGAAGGCCCCCGGAAATACGAAAAGAAGGCGGGCCACACAGGGACAGTAAGGGAGGACAGGAAACCTCAACACGCCCTCAGCGACATGTGCTGCAGCCTAGAGAATCTTCAAAAGAAGAAAAAATTATCAGATATGACCACCATACCCCACTAAATCAGACCAAAAGCCATATTCTCATGCAAATCCAGGACCAACAACTCTTGACATGGCCAAAACCTGCAAAGAATCCCGAGCGGCGAAAGAATAGTAAAAGATATTGCAAGTTTCATCAAACTAGAGGACACGACACGGAAAAATGTACCCATTTGATGAACTCCATTGAAGATGTCGTTAGACGGGGACAGTTGGAGCAGTATATCAACATTGATATCCAAGAGGGGCCCGAAACTTCACAGCCAAAAGAAGAAGAAAAAGGGGAGATGTTCGGATTTATCAGCGGTGGTCCTGGGTATGGTGGTGAAAGCTCCGCCTCTCGGAAAAGCTATGCACGAATGGTGGGGGCGGCGCAGGAAACGAAAACGCCACAAAGAAGATCACGACCTACGGCTCCCATCATTTTTTATGATAACGATGTCAGCAGGGTTCGCCATCCCCATGATGACGCCTTAGTCATTGCCATCATGGTTTCCAGTTTCCAAATGAAGAGAATTCTGATAGATAGTGGAAGTTCGGTTGACATTCTCTTCTGGAGTGCCTTCGAACAAATGAGATTTGATGCAGATAATTTGCTTCCGGTAAAATCATCCTTAATAGGGTTTTCCGGAGGAGTGATACAGCCAGAAGGAATTATCTCTTTGCCAGTTACAGTAGGAAAGTCGCCTAGATCATCAACAGTGACAACAAATTTCCTAGTAAATGCAGCGTGCTTCAAGTTACAACGTTATTCTTGGCAGACCAACCCTCAACGCCTTGAAGGCTGTAATTTCTACCTACCATCTTCTCCTCAAATTTCCGACGGAGAGTGGTAGTGGAGAGGTAAGAGGAGATCAACCCTTGGCGCGACAATGTTATGTTGCAACCCTCAAAGGAAAAGCTTTAGACAGAGGCAAAACAAAAATTTCGGAAGCTATGTTGATCAACAAAATAGCCGAACGGGAAGATGAAGAACTTCGGCCCACACCAGTTGAAGAGTTGCTTACGGTTCCTCTGGATACAACTAGGATGGAACGCACAGTGCGGATTGGTGCAGATCTAACAACAGTAGAACAAGAAAATCTCATGGTGGTACTAAGGACCAATTATGATCTTTTCGCTTGGTCATCAGAAGATATGCCAGGCGTCAAACGTGATGTCATTGAGTACCGCTTCAACATAAGTCAGGCGTTCAAGCCTGTCAAACAGAAACGGAGAAATTCCGCACCAGAGAGGCAGAAGGCCACAGAAGAAGAAGTATCAACCCTTTTAAAGGCCGGGCTTATCCGAGAAGTGTACTATCCAGAATGGTTGGCCAATGTGGTTCTAGTAAAAAAGCCATGCGGAAAATGGAGGATGTGTGTAGATTTCATGAACCTAAATAAAGCTTGTCCCAAAGACTCATTCCCTCTACCTTCAATTGATGGCTTGGTTGATTCCACGGCGGGACACGAAATGCTGAGTTTTTTAGATGCCTTTTCAGGCTACAATCAAATCCGAATGGCCAAAGATGACGAAGAAAAAACATCCTTCATTACAAGCACAGGAACTTATTGCTATAAGGTAATGCCGTTTGGTTTAAAGAACGCCGGAGCCACCTTCCAGAGGCTCATGAATACGGTTTTCAAAGAACAACTTGGCAGAAATGTTGAAGCTTATGTGGATGACATTCTGTTGAAGAGCCGAAAAGCCGACGAACACCTCTCAGATTTACAAGAGGCCTTTCAGTCACTTCGGACTTGCAATATGCGCTTAAATCCAAACATGTGTGCTTTTGGCGTCCGGTCAGGGAAATTTCTCGGATTTATACTGACCCAAAGAGGAATAGAAGCAAACCCGAAAAAGGTCAAAGCCATCTTTGATATGGGATCACACAAAAGCCTCCAGGAGATACAACGGCTTAATGGACGCCTGGCAGCTCTGGGGAGATTTATCTCTAAAGCCGGAGAGAAAAACCTCCCACTCTTCCAAGCCTTGCGAAAAGCACCAAAAATGGAGTGGACAGAAGAATGTGAGAAAGCCTTTCAAGAGCTTAAAGATTATCTCCGATCGCCTCAGTTGCTAGCTAAGCCACAAGTAGGGGAAGAGCTATACATCTACTTGGCCGCTGCTCCTCGAGCGGTCAGTGCAGTACTTTTGAGGGAAGATAGAGGAGTTCAGAAGCCAGTCTATTACACAAGTAAGATCCTTAACGATGCAGAATCAAGATATCTACCACTTGAAAAGTTGGCTTTCACCCTCATCACATCCGCACGAAGATTGAGGCCTTACTTTCAAGAGCACAAAGTTACGGTGTTAACGGATCAACCCTTAAAGCAAATCCTCCATAAGCCTGAAAATTCCGGACGTCTAGCCAAGTGGGTAATAGAGTTGGGTGAGTTTGATCTCACCTATAAACCCTGAACGGCAATCAAGGCTCAAGTCCTGGCGGATTTTATTGTGGAATTGACCATTCCCACAAATAAGGATGAAGTTCCGCCAGAATATCCAGAAGAAAGCCCTAGCATCCCATGGTCCTTATATGTTGATGGATCAGCAACTGAAGAAAGGTCAGGAGCCGGCTTCGTCCTTTATTCTCCTTCCAAATGTAAAATTGCAACAGTTCTTAAGTTCCAATTTCAAGCAACCAACAATGAGGCCGAGTATGAAGCCCTCATCGCAGGATTGCGTTTTGCCCGAGGGCTCGGAATTCAACGCCTACATGTATATTCGGACTCACAGCTGGTGGTTAGCCATACATTGGGCAACTTTGAAGCAAAGGGGGAGAACATGATCAAATACCAAACAGTGGTAAAAAAGATAGTCCCCCACTTCGCTCATTTCCAGATTGAAAAAATATGTCGGGCACAAAATGAAGAAGCTGACGCTTTATCTAAAAAAGCCACTGCGCCCAACGACGATGCAGAATCTTCCTTCAACCTACAGTACCTTCCCACAAAAACTTTTGAGGGGTTAGAAGGAGAAGTACAAAGTACAGCAGAAGAGTCAAGTTGGATGGATTCCATTAGAAGCTACTTGCAAGGTGGACCTACACCATCCAACAAGACAGAAGCCAGACGGATCTCTTACAAATCCGCTCAATACACCATCATTGGCGAAAATCTATACAAGAGGTCCTATACACAACCCTTCTTACGGTGTTTGTGTCCCACAGAAGCAAACTATATCCTTCAAGAGATTCACGAAGGTATTGGAGGGGGACATATAGGAGGCAAAGCCTTAAGTTACAAAGTCCTGCGACAGGGCTATTACTGGCCAACATTAACTCGAGATGCGGTGGCGTTCACCCGAAAATGTGATTTCTGCCAACGGCATTCCAAGATTCAAAGACGACCACCAACACTGCTCACGCCAATTATTAGCCCTCGCCCGTTTGCTATCTGGGGAGTTGATCTCCTAGGGTCATTTCCCACTTCAATTCGACAAATGAAGTTTTTGATAGTGGCTATCGATTACTTCACCAAATGGGTAGAAGTTGAGCCCTTAGCCAAAATCACGGAGAAAGCTTGTCAAGGGTTCTTATGGCGAACAATTATCTGTCGATTTGGAATTCTGGTCGCCTTCATTTCTGATAATGGGCGACAATTTGATAACAAGGCTTTCAAAAGCTTTTGTTCAAAGCTCGGAATTGAATCCAGATTAACTTCTGTGACACATCTCCAAGCCAACGGCCAGGTAGAGGTAACCAATCGCACCTTGCTCCAAGCTCTCAAAAACCGGGTCTCTAAAAAAGGAACTAACTGGGTTGAAGAAATTCTGAGCGTTTTCTGGGCTTACAGGACAACCACAAGAACCCCTACAGGAGAAACTCCGTTCTCTCTCACTTATGGGGCAGAAGCTATCATACCTGCAGAAATAGGAATGCCTACTCTACGGACACAACAAATCTTCTCATCAGAAGAAAATGAGAAGAATCTCCGAGCGGAGCTTGACTTGCTTGAAGAGCGAAGAGAAGCTGCAGAAACAAAGGCAGCCGTCTATCGCCAAAGAGTAAAAAGGTTTTATGACACAAGGGTAAAAAGAGTCTTCTTTCAAATCGGCGACCTAGTATTAAGAGAAAATGAGTTCCAGGGAAACAAAAGTCGAACGGGGAAGCTAACTCCTAATTGGGGAGGCCCTTACGTCATACAGAAAATTGTCCGAACAGGCACCTATTATCTGGTAAATATGGAAGGGAAAATACTCAAGCGTCCATTTCATGCTGAACACTTGCGACGCTACTATCAGTGAATCCTTTAATCGTCTCCTAAATGTTCCATGGAATAAAGCTTAAGCCCTTTCTACAAAAATGAGGTAAAAATCCCATTCTACAAAAATGAGGTGAAAGTCCCATTCCTAAAAGATGAGTCGGAATTATCCTACAAGGATAAACGATAACTCTCATCCAGAAACAAGGGGCAAAAATCCCGATCGAAATATGAGGCAACAATCTCATTTACAAAGGCAAGGATCTACTCAATAAATCAAAGTCCCCAGATTGGACTAAGAAGAGAAGAACCTGCTATGAAGCTTGACTTACAAGCCAAATGAAGGCGAAGGACTTCTTAAAATGGTTAAAACCATCACTCGGAAATAAATCTTCACCAAAGAAATAGGTTTGTGTTTCATTCATACAAATTGAAATTACATTCCAAAATAACTAGGTGTTTACAAGAACATGTCCTAAAAAAATAAAATAAAAAAATAAAATAAAATAAAATAAAATAAAAAATCCCTAGAAACTAGGGCCCTAATGGCGGTCAACCGCTTCTGGAGGAACTTGGGTTGGAGGTTCGGAAGGGGCTAGGACAGGAGCGTCTGGAGTCTTTATAAGTTGCAACTCTTTTAGCTCCATAAATTTCTTCAAGACTTCAGCAAGCCCTATAGATAAAACGTCTGCAGGAGGAACATGGTGACCCACCTGCTGCACTACAGAATAAATGCGGGTGGCCCCTTCTTTGGCTTTCGCTCTAAGCCGAGCGACCTCTTTCTCCAATTTATCCGCTCGTTTAATTAGGTCTTTCATCTCTTGCGAGTCGGATTTAGGGGTCCTCTGTCTGGAAGCCAAGTCTTCCTTGAGTGTGTTACGCTCCCCCTTGAGTTCCTCTAACTCAACTTGAATGGCGGCGAGTTCCGCAACCTTCAACTTTAGACTCCATTGGGCGTCACCACGCTCAGCTTGAGCAGATTTAAGTTCCTCCTTCAAACTGCTAGAATCGTCCTGTAGTCTTTTGATATCCTCCTTAGCAGCCTGAAGAGAGCCCTCGGAACTCGCCAGCTTGGCCGCTAAGTCATTTTTCTCTTTTTCTATAGCGGCCAACTGTTGAAGCCGCTCGGCTTTATCCTTCTCAAAAGTATGGATAATAGCGAGCTGCTTCTTTTCTTTTTCCTCCAAGGCCTCCACCTTAGAGTTTAGCTGGGCAAATTCTGCCCTACTTGCTTCCATCTTTGCCAAGTCCTCTTGACAAAGATGGCCGACTCGATCCACCCAATGCGCAGTCTACGAAATAACAAAGGGGTTATAAACGGTACCAAGTTTTGGAGCAAAAGAAATATGAGAACGGTCCTTACCAGCATGGCCGATCGGAAAAGCTGGCAAGTGGCCTCTTCCCTCCCGGCTCCCCGTAGCTTAGTGGAGAGCTATTCGGGCCGCATGGCCATCAAAACATTTTTCACAGAAGCAGCATCCTGAAAAGGGATGTTTTCAGAGGGCAACTCCTTCCCTTGAGTTGCCGGTCCTCTTAAAACTGAGTCCGCCACCCTCAGTTTATCCAAGAGAGCCGCTTCTCCCGCCTCCAGCTAAAAAACAAAACCTAAATAAAAAAAAAAATTATTGCAGAACAATGATACCCTTAAGAAGTAAATCATTACCTCCTTGAGGAGGATATCTTCTAGTTGGCTAGAAGAGGGCCCTTCGGAAATTGGCGATAAAGCCGGGCGAGCCTCTTCCACAGGTGAACTCACCTATTCAATCATAATTCCGGGACCCGACGCGTCCTCAGAATTCTTCCTCTTCGTCCTCCTCTCCCGTGAGGACCCTGTAGCGGGGTCGCTTTTGCCCCCATTCTTGGAAGAGTCGACATCTTTTCTCTTCCTCTTCTTTTTCTCCTCTTTGGAGGTGTCAACACCTGTACTAGAGGCCGCTTCCTTTTTCTTCCGCCCACGAGGTAAGGGCGGATGGACTTGACCTTCATAGGAAGCCAGAAGGCCCTTAACGTAGCTCAAGTCTTCATCCTCCATCGGACTTTCTGTAAAATCAAATTCCGAATCATGTTAGGTGTCGCGATTCAAGATTAAACTAAGATAGATACACGAATAAATCCTACCAGCAGATACTATTAAACGACATTTAACGAGGTTTTCCTTAGTCAAGAACTCATCCATGTAAACTTTGGATAGCCCCGTCATTGACTTAAGAAGAACCTCCTCTTCTTTCGTCATTTCCTCACAAACAATATCCATTCGGGGAACCTCCCACTTTGTTCGGACATCCCACTCGGATTTATCTTTGACAAAGAAAAATTTACTCTTCCACCGCTTAATGGAAGAAGGGACTTTCCCTAAAAACTTTCTTCTAGAACGAGCCGAGAAGTAATACCAATCGGCATTAGACTCTAAACATAGGCTAAACAACATACGGAACAAACGAACGGTCGGACTTACTCCGTAATTTTTGAAAACAATGACAAAGCCGTTCAGTAATCTCCAAGAATTCGGAGTCAGCTGTGAAGGACACAGATGATACTCCTCTAGAATGGCCTTAGCAAAATCAGAAAAAGGAAGTCTAAGGCCACCCGATAACGCATCTTGATATATAGCTATCTCTCCTTCCCTGGGAGAACTCGCCCCCTCCCCAGAACAAGGAACCCTAACCTCAAACAGAGAGAGATCTATCTCATATCTCTCTACCAGGCCATCTACGTCTTTCTGCCCAAGAAGACTTATGAACGTACCAGACCCCCTACCCATTGCCCTAGAAGCAGGGTGAACCCGCGAACCCGCGAACCCGCGACCGTAGGGTTGGACGGAGAAGGGATCAAAGACCCGTGAGAAGAACTAGAGGAAGAAGATGTAGCACAAGCCATTACCTTAGAAGTGAAAAGGACAAGAAAAAGACACAGAAAGCTTAAGACCAGGTCTCGCCGGAGAAGAAGAAGCTTTCAAAAGACGCAATTCGACTTTTGAAATAAAACCCTTTTCGCCTGTACGATTCCGTTTATATGTAAAGGAGATGGGAGATGAATCCCTGGCCGTTAGATCCCAGAGCTGCATCCCAATCGAACCGTTTAACCAAGGGTCTACAAATCTGGACCGTTCAGATATCTATTATCACTTTTCCTCAAGCAAATCAAAATTTGGTCCACGTCAGCATACCAAACGCCGCCTGACACATAGAAACCCGCGCCTATCATGATGTTGAGAAACGCGCACGCCGCGCACATCGCGCCACTACCCCCCTTTTAATGCTAAATAGTGGAGGAGACACGTGTCATCTCAGGGAATAACAGGCGTTGTGTAGAGCCCCCATCATAAGAGACAAAGCGCACACATCCCAACATAGGATCACCAGTGATCATTTCTTCTTGAAGAAATCGAAGACTTTATGAGTAAATTAATAAACTTTATTCATGTTACAACGACAGTAGTATTAAAAAGCACACAACAAAGCAACAGGGCAAACCCTGATAAACAAATCCTCCGTCGGGATTCCCCAGTTAACAATCCACAGATCCGTCCGAGGACCCACTCAGATAAGACTCGGAGGAGACGCACGGACTTCCACAACCGTCGCTGTCCTCGTTATCGCTAGGAAATCCCGGCAAAGCGCGCGGGCGAAGATGGGGACCCACTTCTCTACGGCAGGAGTCGCTCCCAAACATTTCAACTTCAAAGCGCACATCCCCTGCATAAGTAATAACTAAAGTGATAATTAAAAGATCCCTTGCCTCTACGTCATGGTCAATATGGAAGGTTTCCCACCCTTCCTCAATGCTTATCTCACCTAATCCCCTATCAACAACCAGCATTGATGGCTACACACAGCCGTTCGGACTTACCAATTGGATAACCCCAGTCCTCAATTCTGATAAATGTTCGTGAAACGAACTTGGAATTCGTAAGTGACGAGAACACTGGGTAAAAGTAAAAAACTTAAAAAAGGACAAACGCTGAGCCATTTTACCAAAAGGGCAAGGATGGCAACAGAATGAATAAAAACATTATCCACGCTAGCTCCTTAAATAGCAAAACTTGGTGGCACTATAGACGAAAATTACGGAAAAAAATCTACCTCGATTCAAGACAACGAAAAGACAACACAACAAGTGTCGGTTACCTATTAAAACATATGTATCTAGAAAGAAACCTACACCCACATAGACACGCCAGCTAAGGAGGATACTTGTTCTCGAACCAAGCGAAAAGTGCAATTTGATTCACTTCTCGCTCAGATTTTTCGAACAAGTACACTCTGGGGGGGAACTAGTGTTACGGAAATATTTGGTAAAGCACGTGTCGCCTACCTAAATGGCCACCTGTCATACACAGGGCTACATTTCTTTTGGCTACAAGACAGCTCTTTTGGCCACAAGACAGTAAGTCAGCACAAAGTTCGTTAGCATAAATTCCGTCCGGCAAATAAGGAGGGCTCACCCCTACAAAAAGTCTGTCGGAATTATACAAGAAGCAAGAAGGTGATAGCCATCTGAGTAAGAACGTATCTAACGCCTCTACAGTAAGTAGATCTTATCCACTCGCCTCTACAGTAGGCAGATATTTTCTACTTACACACGTAGTACCTACACAGTAGGTAGATATTTTCTACTTACCTACGTAGCACCTACACAGTAGGCAGATATTTTCTTACCGCCTTAGAAGATATTTTCTCGTTCACCGCCTTTCCTAAACCGCCTTTAAGTTGCTATAAAAGAAGAACGATAACGGAGAAAAGGGGGATCGGAAAAATCATCACACAAAGAGCTAACTCATGTCTAAGACTGCCTTCTTATAGTTTTTCTGACTTAAGCATCGGAGCTGAATCCGGGCAGAAAGGCCCAATTCCGACCGCCTTTTCTCCCTCTTACAGGTTCATCCCAAAGGAAAGGGAAGCCAAGGTAATTCCGAGCGGATTTCCAAAGCGTTCTCCATGTTCACCGTTCAGAAGTTGAAGTAAGCGTCCACACCAACTATAAGTTTCAACCGTTTGTCGAAGGCTGAGACCAGATCACGAGCCCACAATAGCCAAAGCGTGAAGTGGACCAATTTTTGGCATCAATAATATATAACGGAGCAAGATGACTTTTGTTAGGCACAAGTAAATTGGGTATTGAATTCTAATGGTCAAAATCAAAGCAGTACAGATGTGACCATACTAAATCCTTTTATATGAGAATTCCCGGATTTCTGCAAAACGATGCTTATGCATAATAAAAGAATCTAATCATATTTGTTACTCTACAAGTCCATATTCAGGTTGCTAGATTTGCCTCTATCTTGTTTAGCCGAATATTGAAACTTTATGCTGTCCCCCGTCAGTACAATGTTTATCTTTTTAAATTCAAAGACCATGTACATTCTTCTGCTTTAATTAGTGCTTTAATTAATAGTGGGAATGGAATAATATAGTTGTTTCACGTCAAATTAAAGTTTGTAATATATAGTAGGATACCTCTTCAACATTTCCTTACTACGCGGGGCATGGAAAGTCTTAGATTCCAATATGATCAGTGTTTTTAAATACGGACCGTACCGACCGGTCGGACAGGTAGAATTGGAAACCGAGCAACAATCCAGTCCAGATTTATGTGGATTATTGACTGGAAACCAACCCAGTCAAACTCATCAAAACCCGCCAAACCAGCCGGTTGGGCTGGAACCAAGAAGACCCCGGTTTTTAGAGTTAAAGGGGGAGGATTGAGACAAGGACCGAACAAAGGGTCCCTAGCGTGGCCAGGCTCGTCGTGAACACCTGGCGCACGCCCATCTCCCCTTCCTCTCCGCACGACGCCGATGCCGGCACCGACAGCCTTCGATCCACATCCAGCTCCTCCTCCCACTCGCTTTCATAGTTTAATTGCGCCGTTGCGGTGCTGTAAGACAGCAGCTGGAGAGCGGCGGGGAGCCGCCAGGAGAGGCATCGGACGGCCGCAGGAAAGATCATGGACACGGGGGACTTGACGTCAGCTGGAGCATGGAGATTAATCGGAGTTCTCGGAGAAGAGCCACAAACGAAGGGAAAAGAGAGGGTTTTTTACTTTTTTTGGCGTTTGAAGTGCTAGGGTTGTTGGATAAATGAATTGTTTTAAATACCCTAATCTTTCAGGCTTATTATGGACTTGCCACTTTAATCTTCTCTAATGTTCCATCGCAGTATGATCCTGGAATGGCATACAATTTAATTGGGCTAATGAAGTCCACTAATAAATATTTTTTAGCTGAATAATATTTTTAATTTTAATTTTATTTTAAATGGGGTATTAATTTCAAAAATATCTTGATAACTAGTGTATGAATTGGCTAGTCAATGAATTATATATATATATATATATATATATATATATATATATATATATATATATATATATAATATTTATTTATTTATTTATTTATGATGTTATCCGGTCCAACCGAAATGGGTCATTCAGTCAGACCGACTGACTCGTTTATGAGATCGGTTCACTTCTTAATCCAGTTTTAAAAATATTGAATATGATCAAATATTTACGATTTTATTGTTATTTCCCAGGAATATGTTTTGGATGTCTGGATGACCAAGTATCTGCATAAAAGAAAATAAAAATAAAACTGCAAACCTCTGATAAAGGTAAGAGTCCTCGATCTTATATATTACAATTCCAAGCTTAATTAGTCAAGCCAAGCAAGAGAAACCCGGCTTGAAGAGTGTGTACTCTTCAAGTTTCCTTATTACATAAAAATAGGTACATGATTAATCAGAGAGAGAGAGAGAGAGAGAGAGATATTTATATGTTAATATTTTTCATTCATACTAGGACTACGTAAGTTTTTATAAAGAAGGTGAGTGTTATATTGGCATTATTCTCCATTTAGCCCTCCATCCTTCAGCCATCTGAGAAGGTCTAGCAGGCTTCGCATATCCAGCAGCAACAAAGTACAGCAAGACTACATGATCCATATTCAACAATAACCAGTTAGTGACACCGATAATATATATAACCAGTATTGAAGCGATACACAATTTAATTAGTATGGACCATCTAACGAACATATCGATCATAAGAATGAATTATAATGATGCAAATTCCCCATCGAGATTGATGAAAGGAATGAGAAAACTAACCATCCTTCAATGAAGCCTCTTTCACCCTTCTTCGTGGTTTTAGGGATGCAAGATTTCTCAGATGGCTTCCGAATCGTGGGGTAACCTTCAAAATTTACAGAATAACAGTCCTGTCAGTCATGTTTGGCATAACAAAATGTACATTCAGAAAGCTTAATTTATACACATGTTTCACAGCTTAATTCAAGTGTTCTATTGAACGAGTTGAAAGATGAAATAAAATGAAACCTGGTGGAGGAGGAGGTGAACCCTTTCGCGACCTTGCACTCTTTGTTTCCTTTGGATCCATTCGTATCAAGATTATACCGATGCTAGTATTATAACTTCTTTGAAGACAAAGTTTGGGATGATGGAGCTACTCCCCTTGGCCACCTCTATATATACAGAAGAAAATCAAAGGCGGCAAAGAGAGAAGTTTCTTGTTTTCATGTCGGCATCCATACTGTGTTGACAGGCTTGCCACTGATCTTTAACCGAGCATTCTTATTTTCTTCTATTAATTTATATATGCTTTTATTTCTTGTGTATGTGTGTGTGTTTTTTTTTTGGTTAAATAAGAATTTCCTTAGTGGGGAAGAAAGCAAGGCCATCTTCTAATACTTTTTAAAAGCTTTCTTTCGGTTGTTAGTTGATGGGAGTCAGTTATTCTAAAGCTTTTCACCATTTTCTTCGAAGGTGTTAAGAAGGATCAGATTCTCCCTTATTGCGTCTTAGATTAGATGCTCTGTACTCTTCTTTCTTTTATAATCTTTTCTTTTTCCTGTTTTTTTTACCAATCTTCATCCATTGCGTGTTGCATTTACATTTCATTCAAAAGATTCTTATTGTTTATGTTTACAAAGATATAGTAAGGAATAAAAATTAGTCCTTATGACGTTGTGTGATATGTTTGGCAGTCATGCAGACTAGTGTCAACTTTTTTCTTTCTTTTTTTTTTTTTGATACAAGGGGATAAACCCCATTTTATGATCAAGATAGGACGTGCGCACGGATCGGACTATCACGGGTTTCACTCGGGGGCACGACTTGACCGCCCGCGGGATACACTGTGTGCAGACAGCCCGAAGGGGTCAGACCGCCCCGTCTTTACCGCCCGTGACTACCAATCCCACACGGAGTTATCCATGTGTGTGTGGGCCACACCCACTGGGCGACCCACACCATACGCACTCACCCCGTCACAGAGGAGATTCGAACTTAAGTCTAAGTCTCGTGTGCGGAGGACCTTGCCGCTCGGCTATGACACCTTTGGCTAGTGTCAACTTTTTTCATGCCTTATTGTCCGCTAATGCAATTCTTTTGAAGATAGACATCCTTGGGGTATGTAATTAGGCTTTGTTTGGATTGGTTTTGTTTGGATTGGCTTTTTTTTTGCCCCAGAAACGCTTTCAAAGTAAGTTAAGCGCTTTTGGGACAAAATAACATGTTTGGATGGGCTTTTTCAGAAAAGCAGAAGCTGTAAAAAGCAGCTTTTTTTCAGAAGCTAGTGATTTGTAGCTTCTGTAAAAAGCTATTCTGTAGAAGTTGTTTTAAAAATTGTCAATTACCAAAACACCACTCTCAAATCTTTTTAAGGCTATTTTGAAGGGTATCAATTACCAAAATACCATTTATTATTATTATAATTATTTATTTTTATTTATTGTTATTATTACAAAACTGCTTCTAGATTAACCAATCCAAACACAAAAATAACAGAAGCGCATAACTTACTATGAGAAGCACAGAAGTCCTTCTAGCAAACTTAAAAAAAACACTTTTTTTTAAAGCCAATCCAAACAAGTATTAAAAAGACTTCTGAAAAAAGTATTTCTTAAAGTAAGTTAAGTGCTTTTGTATTTTTTGTGTTTGGATATGTTAATGCAGAAGTATATTTATATTTGGGAAGTTGTTTGCATATGCATTCTCAAAAGGACTTTTACAGTAGCAAATTACCAAAATTAACATTCAGTGAATTATATAATATCCCAATTATTATGCATTTGTCACATATTATAATTACTATTATAATAGTAATAATAATAATAATAATAATAATAATAATAATAATAATAATAATAATAATAATAATAATAATTATTATTATTATTATTATTATTATTATTGCTGCTATTATTATTATTATTACTATTACTACTACTACTATTATTATTATTTTTAATATTAAAATCAGCAAAATATGAAACAATATATGACAAAGGAGACTCCATTTTGTTTACCAGGTATCTTTTCATGATTTGATTACAGTAAATCAAACGAAAAAGACTAAGTGAATTCTTTGCTATTAGTAATCAGACAAAAATGTGAAATTTGTACCACTTAAGAGAGAATATGGCATAAAACATGCAGTAAAATCTTTCAGTAAAATCTAAAGCACTATATGATAAAGAAAGAGATTTCATTTGTTTTATCTTCTAATGTTTTATGAATTCCGTTATCAACTCTTTCAGTGAAATCTTCAAACAAACTGAAACACCAACTCCAAAGATTAATTTTACTTCCAAAACACAAGAAAGCTTGCATTTATTGGAACCAATTCATACAAACTGTTTTACTGGGCAAAGGATCAACATTTGCATTACTGTTGTGAATTTACTACCAATACATTAAGGACCACCTCACTATAAGGAAATAATGTGGGCTTCTTCTTTCAATCCCTGTTGAAAGACTACCAATATATTAAGGATCACTGTTTTTCTGGGCAAAGGATCAACATTCTCCCACTGTTGTGAATTTTACTACCAATACATTAACAACCTCTCCATAAGGAAATAATGTGGGCTTCCTCTTTCAATCCCTGGCACCATGTCCAATAAATCCATACATTTCTTCCAATTCCTCCTCTGAATACAAAGAGTAGCAATAGAAATGTTCAAATTAGAGCCACATATCAATATGTGAATGAATCCAAAAAAATCAGAAAATAATAATATGCCCAACTGGATACAGACTTTTTTTCACTGCCAATTAAATCCAACTCTTTTTCATCGTCAGATTTATGCTACCTTAGTTTTAATGGTGATTTATTATGGACAAATATAAAGATGTTTCAGTAAAATGCATAAAATGCACAGTATGATATTTTATTTTTAGGTAATGTGGTATGATAATAGAGCACACTCATTCAAGTTTGGGTTGGGATGGGTTAATATAGAAAAATACCCCAATCAACCCTGAGAATGTACAAAAGACTAAAAACAAAAACAGAAGAAGCTACAACAGAATCAAATGCTTCCAAAATTGGCACCATATTGGATATTGACCTGACACTCAAGCTACAAAAGTAAGCAAAAAATCAACAGAAAAGCTACAAACACTACAAAATACCTTATAAGCTACAAATACACCTGAGCAAAAAATTCATTGTAGAGAGAGCATCAGGTATGAGAATTTAGATTATGTATTTCACCTGATAATAAAATAAATTACAATCATATCAAAAGCTATAGTTCAACATTCATTTTTTTTATATCATTCTTCCATAATTGAATATATAAATTACAATAGAATGTAAATAATTTGAAAGATGAGCATGAGTAGATACAAGCAGACATATAAAGGCCATTTGTTTATCCCACAAACCATAGCACATGTTAGACTGTCATTACTCCTGTGAAATTTTCACTTCTGACTCTCAAAACCAAATTGAATCTTCAAATTACTGATGAGTATGGGCAATTCCGTTGGTCATAGACAACATTCATTTTTTTTTTTATCATTTTTCCATAACAAAAATTCAAATCTTATACACTAAACAGAAACTCAACTTAGATTTATATAGTTAAATATAATTCTCAATTATCTTAGATTAGTATTCTTTCCCTTTTAACATTTTCATAATTCAAACTCAGATCTTATATGTTAAACAGAAACTAAACTCAAAATCCGCACATTTTCAGTAAAAAATCAACATAATTCTCAATTAAACTTAAAGGTCATAATTCTTTTTTTTTGTATAATATTTCCATAATGAAAGATCAAATCTTACATCCAAAAGAAAAACTCGATTTATTTGAGGTCACCATGTAAATATTTCCATGAAAAATGTTTAAATCTTAGATCCTAAAAAGAAACTCAAATCTCAAATACCATAAAATTTTGGGTAATTTGCCAAAATGACCCTGGTCAATTTATTTTATTATTTTTTTGGCCCTAGGTCGAAAATATTTGTCAAAATGGCCTCTACTTGTTGCCACCGGTCGGTGATCACCTTGCTGAATCGGATTAAAAACGGCCTTTGAAAGGCCGATTAGCTCCTGAGAGGTTTGTTCGGGTTAATCGGCATTTGAAAGGCCGATTTGCCCCATACTCCATGAAAAAGAGCTCTATGGAGCTAATCGGCATTTGAAAGGCCGATTAGCTTCAAAGAGGCCCTCTTCATGGGCTGTGTTGAGCTAATCGGCATTTGAAAGGCCGATTAGCTCTAGAGCATCATCTTTGGAGCTGATCAGCGTTTGAAAGGCCGATTATTTTTATAAGAAATTTTTTATATTATTTTGCTATCCCAGTCAGCAGACTGGGCAGTTCTAGGGCCATTTTGGCAAATATTTTTGACCTAGGGCCAAAAAAATAATAAAATAAATGGACCAGGGCCATTTTGGCAAATTGCCCTAAAATTTTCAGGTTAACCCTATTCGCAACACCTTTTGACAGAGAGAAACTGTGGAACTTGTCCACAATATGCAAACAATGGGGACCAAACTCGGCGAGGAAGAAGAAAGAAAACAAGAACAAGGGGAAAACATGGATGACCTTACTGGTGAATGCTCAAAAAGCTCCCCGAGATTTCCGAGCCTCCAGGAAAAACTGCACAATCCCTTGAGAAAAGAGAGCGATGGAGCAAAACCACAAAGAAGACGAAGGTGGAGATGGAGCGGTGGATCGCCAAAAAATGGGCAGATGGGGATGCAAGGGTCGGAGAAGAAGCCTAAAAACCCTTGTCATTTTTTGATTTAATAAGGGTAGTTTAGTAATTACGCTTCTTTAAAACTGCTTTTTCCAAAAGCACCATTAGCTCCTGAAAAAAAGCTATGTTTGGGCTTTTTTCACTGCTTCTGCTTCTCCGGAAATGCTCATCCAAACAAACTTTTTTGAACCCAAAAGCGCTTAACTTATAAAAAAACACTTCTGGGCTCAAAAAAAGCCAATCCAAACAAGCCTTTGGTTGAAAATCGATCAAATTAAGCAATTGAAGTGGCTTAACTTGGTTGGACCACAACAAAAATAGTAGTAACATTTTTTATTTTTAATTTTGTTTTTGCCTAGATTATACTAACTATTAATTTTTGGTTTACTAATTGATATTTTATCGGAGCCCATTAAAATAGTCATTTTTCAGTGGACTAAAATAGTCATCCCTAATTCTTAATTTTTGTAATATGATTATAATTACCTTCCCTGTTTACTTTTAAGACAGATTGTAATAACAATCCCTAGATGTTAAGTTTAAGGGGGAATATCATAATAGTTGTACCTAATAGTCATACTTTTAACTGTATGATTGATTGTGTTTTTCTTAATCATGAAACAGAGATGTGTTGGGATGTATGCCCTAAAGCATATAATATCATGAACATTACTTAATTATGAATAAAATAATATCATTATTACAAATGCATGTATTGTTTCAATACTTTACGAATATCACCAAAATTCCATAATTATTTACGTAACCTTAAATAAATAAATAAATATTATATATATATATATATATATATATATATATATATATATATATATATATATATATATATATATATATATATATATGTGAGGATATTATTTAAGGATGATAACTTAAATAAGTCCGTGAAAACTCGACAGTTGACTTAACAATTAAAGTATGGAATCTTTAATTGACTTTCACTATTGCAGATCATTATCATTAAGAATGTAATGATTTTATCTAAACTATTGATGCAGAGGGACATCTAATGAGGGCACTATACATAATGAGATTATGTCGGACTGGGGCACGATGTGATTTGAATCATTGATTATTTCCGTTAAAATATAATGCATTCAAATCATGTCACTGATGGTCGGATATATAATGATCTTAATCCTGAGTGGTTAGCAAACTACTATTTATTGTGACACATCTTTTGATTTACTCAGTACGGATTATAAGATTATAATCCTTAAACTTTGTATTTTGGAGGTGTAACAAAATGAATAGCAGAGAATGTTATTCTCACAAGATGGAATCCATTCCTTCTTTATGAGAAGTAGATAAATAATTCCCTTGAGTGATGATTCGGGGCTTCAATGGTATGAGTACTCAGATTCTTAATTTGTTCTACTCAGATTCTTGATTTGTTCTTGAATTTTATCATTCATTAGAGAATCTTTGGTACTTGAGGACAAAGATGTAATTTGAGAGATTAACGGATCTTTACCTAGCTCTAATTATGAATTATTTATGGAGGATCAATATATAGGAGATGGCTATATCATATGGATATATCATATGGATAACTCGAATCTCGAGTAATTTTATATCTGTAATTTCGGGAGTGCCCATCCAAGTTTTTAGTGGCGTAACTTTGGAATTAATAAAACATATTGATTAATTAAAGAGTTTAATTAATTAATATAAAGTTTTATTGGAGCCCGGGATTATAAGTCCATAAGTCCCCCTCCGGACAAGGAATTCTGATTGGACAAGTTTAATTGATTTTGTCACGCCCCAACCCGGATTCCATGCCCTGAGCACGTGCACAGACCGACTGTACCCGAGTAGAATCTAGCTCAGCTAGAATACAAGGCCTAAGTGTAACTCCGCAGATAACAGACAACAATATAAAACATACTCAAGTCATAAGAAAATAAAATCATAAGGGTCCATATGCCCTACATAAAAATCAGGCCCCTATACGAGTCCTACACAGAAAATGTCTCACACAACAAAGAAAAAAAAAAAAAGAGATCCTCAGATCCTAGCAACTCCTAGACCCCTGACAGCTTCCTCTGCACAAGCCCCTACACCTCGGGATCTGAAACAAGAAGAAAGAGCAAGTGCGTGAGCTTTCGAATGGAAAACCCAGTAAGTACTCCTGCGGGGTTACAAAGACATAGAAACTCAACATGTCAAACAATGGGACCACATCCATAAGAAAACAACTCTAGGAGTCTACCACAAGTAAAACCAATGGTACGACCCCTAACTACAGAAGCTCTCAAGCTTTGTGTAGATTTTCAAAGAAAAACTCAAGGATCACCCCCGGTGAGCGTATCCAGCTAAGCGCTGTGACCACGTTCCTCTAGTCGCTCGACCCTCCGGTTGTAAGTCGGTAGTACCACCTCTAGTACGTGTCGACACGGCTAGCGTACCATTCCCACTGACGGGTAGGACAACCAGAGTTCGCCCCTCTGGCGCGGCAAGCAAAAATGCTAGGGTGTCCCGTCCCTAAACATTTCTCTACCGAAGTCTCCAGGCTCCACTGAGTCCGGGCAGTAGACCCACAACAAAATAGGGATACCAAAATCCCGAAACAAACATACATGCTCAACAGGAATGAAAGCAAAAGAACAGCACGTACGAAATCCATAAACAACTATCAACAGGATATTAACGAAGACAAGGAAAACTCCAAAGCGTTGGTACAAGGCAAGTGTACTTACACAAGTATCAAAGATCAATCAATGATAACGGTACTAGGCAGAAGCACTTCCCTCTCACGAGAAATTCAAAACCTTCCTAGTCTCCTCCTAAAGTGCCTCTAGGACTCCCACGAGAGAATCTGATTACAGAGTTTCTATTATTATCAAAGTTCTAACAAATCCCTACATTCCTAGATGCATACGTATGACTCTCATTTTTTTTCTGTGGGCTTAGGCCCAATTAAGCGGTTTCGGAGACCCTCTAATTGGTTACTGACCCATTTTCCTCAATCCCAAGTCCTTAGTTGGACCTAACTTGGTCAACTTTGGTCAACCTATCTACTTGGCACCTATTTGTCGTGGATTGAATTCTAATTAACCATCTTTAGTCAACTTAACTAAATTGGGCTCACTAACTAAGCCCAATAAGTTGTCTAGCCTTTATCTACCAAATTCTATTTAATAAATAAAAAAAAACAGGTTCCATTACGTGGCGAGCCATGTCCCCAAGGGTTAAGGCCCAACCACTCTACTTGGGTGGTCTTGGTTTCGATTCCCACCTCCTACAATTTTTTTTTAATTTCATATTGTTTTTTGTTTATATCTTGGTTGAGCCCACCTAAGTGTTCTTTAGTCCAACTTATTGAGTCCAACTAAATTTGACCAGCTTAACTTATCTAAGTCAACTTAATCAAATTCCATTTGATTAAGGGTTTATTTGGATTGGCTTCCAAAAAAAGCGCTTAACTTATAAAAAAGCGTTTTTTTTCAAAATTGCTTCTACCAAACTGCTTTTTTCAGAAGCACCTCATGTGGTGCTTCTAAAAAAAGTTGTGTTTGAGCTTTTTTTACTGCTTTTGCTTTTTTAAATAGCTAATCCAAACAAACTTTTTTGAGCCCAGAAGCGCTTAACTTATAAAAAAGGGCTTCTGGCCTCAAAAAAAGCCAATCCAAACAAGCCCTAAATTTAGATTCAACCATCTTGCTAATTGACTAATCCTAGTCATCAAGCTTAGCAGACTCAATCTAATTAATTAACTTGTTTAACCTTGATCGATTCCAAGCCCAATTGATCACTTAAACTAACTAGTACTATTAATGGGTTACACCTAAACCTCTTAAGCCACTTGACCCAACTCATTGGTTAATCGACTAAGCTTAATCACATAACTTAATTATTTGACCAAGCCTAACCTAAACCACTTAGTTAGTTAACTTGTTAATTTAATTAAACTGATTAAATAATATTAATCTTACAATTAATTAAATTAACTAAACTTATATTATATATTTATTTAATTAAACTTTATTATTATTATTTTTTATCTTCTTCTTCTTCACTCTTCTCTCAGCCCAGCTTCACCGTGGCCGTCTATGGCATGTAGACCGCCCGTCGAACCCGGCCTACACTGGTTTCTAAACCCCCAGCGAACGGCGAGGACGACGAACTCCACCCTGGAAGGTTGGTGGCTCCACCACGCTCTCTGGTGCTCCACCGTTCAAACCGAGCACAGCACCAACTCCGGCGAGCTCCGAATTCTGATAATCATGCATGCAGGGATCCTAATCACTACAGTATGGAGAGGGGAGACTTACCGAAGAGGTTGCTGACGTCTTGAGCTCCACCCGAAAGCTCTCCGTCGACTGCGAGCACCCACTGTCTTCTCTGGTAAACCTAAAGGCTCCGGTGACAGGTAACACCTCTCCTCCTCCCTCGGTCTCCTCCTCCTTCCAAAGATAACGGCAAGAGTCGCGAGCGCGGCCAACACCTTCCCCTGGCTCCTCCTTTCCTCCTCTGATCGCCGGCGCCGGGAATTCTCCTTTCTCGCTCTCTACTCGGTTTGTCTGTCCTCACTTGAAGACAGGAGTGCTTCTCTTATAGCCGGTGAAGACGAGGCGCTATAGACTCTCGGAGCGTTAACGCAGGTAATCGCCGGCTTCTCAGTTCGTAACGGTCGGAGAAGAAGCGCTGCGGCGCTCTCAACCGTTTCAGAGGAGCGGAGGCTGTGCCTCGGGATAGGTTCGTTCGAACAGACGGTGGGGATCATCACGTTTTAACTAACGGCCCTGATTTATTTTAAATGCCTCGAATCCGATATTAAACCGGATCAACGGTCAAGACTTTCCAGTGACCAACGGCCGGACTGTCAGCCTCTGCCTAGCATCTAGCACTAACTCAGATGGATCTACTTTGGATTTGCTACGTGGCCTCACGGATGCCTTTATAACGCATCGCGATCTACACCGATCCCAAATCTTCAAATCTCCACCGTTAATATAGAAGTATCCATTGATCAATTAACCATAGGTCCCTGAACCTTTTTAAATTTCAATTTAGTCCTTCCTCTGTGAGAGAGGTTGATTTTTCTTAGGTCTTTTAAATTTTTAAAATTACTAACTGGTCCCCAATACCCCTAATTAACCCTAATTAGGGTTTTATTCTTTTAAATTTCCATTTTTCCCCAACTTAATTAAACCATTTAATTACTTAGGGTATTTTTTTAATTAGAAAGCATTTAACCACTCATGTATTTTTTTTCCAAATAAAATCTTGGATTTTACAATCTTCCCCCCTTACAATAATTTCGTCCACGAAATTCCATCATGAAAAATCATCAGGTGGCAAACAAATTAGGGTTACATTTCCTCATATCCTCTTCATGTTCCCAAGTAGCTTCTCGATCAGAGTGGTTGTCCCACCTTACTTTGACAAAGGGAATGGTTATATTTCTCAACTGCTTATCCTCCCGGACCAAAATAGCCACTGGGCGCTCCTTATAGGACATATCCTCCTGGACTTCCACAGGAATATGAGGAATCACTCGAGATGGGTCACGAATACATTTCTTTAGCATTGAGATATGAAAAACATCGTAAACTTGAGCAAGGTCCTGAGGTAAGGTCAATCTGTAGGCCACGGCTCCTATGCGCTCCAAAATCTCAAAGGGTCCGATATAACGTGGGGCAAGCTTCCCACGCCTTTCGAATCTCACAACCCCCTTCATAGGAGATACCTTCAGGAACACTAGGTCCCCCAACACAAACTCCTGGTCAGAACGTTTCTGGTCTGCATAACGCTTTTGTCTCCTTTGTGCAGCCTTAAGTCTCTCCCTGATCATATTGTCATGCTCCTCTGTTTGCCTAATAAATTCTGGCTGCTCGAGCGTCTTCTCAACTACTAGCTTCCACTCACCCACATCTCCCCAACAAATAGGTGTCCGGCACTTCCTTCCATAAAGTGCCTCATACGGAGCCATCTGGATGCTTGCCTGATAACTGTTATTGTAGGAAAATTCTACCAAACTCAGACGCTCATCCCAGGACCCCGTAAAATCCAATGTGCATGCCGTTAGCATGTCCTCCAACACCTGGATGGTCCTCTCGACCACCATCACCTATGGGTGAAAAGTCAGATCTAATGCCAAACACATGCCTGTGAGTATCTGAGACTTGCCCAAAACCTCGAGACGAACTTGGTGTCTCGATCATTAGTGATCGACACTGGTACACCATGTAGTCTGACAATCTGATCAATATACAGCCGGGCCAACTTCTCCAAGGATGCACCGGTCCTCAAAGGTATGAAATGTGCTGACTTAGTCAAGCGGTCCACTATAACCCAAATTGACTACATACCTCTTTGAGTACGGAGCAACCCCGTTACAAAATCCATATTAATATGTTCCCACTTCCACTCTGGAATGGGCAAGGGTTGTAAAGTTCTTGCTGGCCTCTGATGCTCTGCCTTCACCAACTGACAAGTGTTGTATTGAGCTACAAATTCTGCGACCTCTCGCTTCATACCCTTCCACCAAAAATAATCTTTCAATCCCCTGTACATCTTGGTACCACCAGGATGAATGGTATAGCTCGAATAGTGGGCCTCCTCAAGAATCTCCCTGTTCAAGTCGGGGACGTTGGGCACACAAATTCGATCATCAAATCTAAGAGTACCATCCTCGTGCACTCTAAACCGTGTCGGCTCTCCCTGGCCAACCTGCTCCCTAATGTCCACCAGATCAGGATCCCGCCTCTAAGAATCTCTAATCCTCTCCAACACCGAGGGTCGAATATGCAAGCTGGCCAAAGTGGCATCCATCTCTGGCAAAATAACCTCTAACTCGAGTCTCCTCATGTCCTCTAACAAAGGTCTTTGAGATGTCAATACTGCGGTAACTCCATAACTAGATCTCCTGCTCATTGCATCAACCACCACGTTAGCCTTGCTTGGGTGGTAATGGACACTCAAGTTATAGTCCTTAATCAGTTCTAACCAACGCCAATGTCTCATGTTGAACTCCTTCTGAGTGAAAATGTACTTGAGGCTCTTATGATCGGTGTAAATCTCACAAGGTACATCGTAGAGGAAATATCGCAAGATCTTTAGAGCAAACACGATTGCCGCAAATTCAAGATCATTCGTAGGGTAGTTCTCCTTAAAAGGCTTCAGCTGACAAGAAGCGTAAGCAATAACTCTCTTGTTCTGCATCAATACACACCCCAAGCCAGTCTTGTACGCATCACTATAGACTGTATACCCGCGTCCACTTTGAGGCAGAGCCAGAACTGGTGCAGATATCAATCTCTGTTTCAATTCCAGGAAGCTCTTCTCACAAGATTCTGTCCAAACAAATTTGGTGCCCTTCCTGGTCAATCTGGTCAAAGGTGCTGCTATGACCGAGATGCCCTCAACAAATATCCGATAATAGCCTGCTAACCCCAAAAAGCTCCATATCTCTCGAACTGTTGTCGGTCTCCTTTAATCGACGACTGCTTCAATTTTCTTGGGGTCTACAGAAACTCCAGCTCCGCTGATCACGTGCCCCAAGAAAGCGACGCTATCCAACCAGAACTCACACTTGGAGAATTTGGCATAAAGTTGGTTCTGGCTCAAGGTTTCCAGCACAATCCTCAAGTGCTCCTCATATGCCTGACGGCTACATGAGTAAACCAATATATCGTCGATGAAAACCACCACAATTTGGTCAAAGTACTGTCAGAAAATTTGATTCATCATATCCATAAATACTGTCCGGGCATTGGTAAGCCCAAACGGCATTACCAAGAACTCATAGTGCCCATATCTAGTACGGAGGCACTCTTCGGGATGTCAGCTTCCATGATCTGTACTTGATGGTATCCAGATCTCAAATCGATCTTAGAGAACACCTGAGCCCCCTATAACTGATCCAACAGATCATCAATCCTCAGCAACGGATACTTGTTCTTCACTGTCACCTTATTCAACTCTCTGTAATCGATGCATAGCCTCATCGACCGTCCTTCTTCTTAACAAATAGAACAGGTGCTCCCCAAGGTGACATGCTGGGTCTTATAAAACCCTTCTCCAATAACTCTTCAAGCTGTGTCTTTAACTCCTTTAGCTCTACAGACGCCATCCTATAAGGATCCTTAGACACCGGAGCTGTACCTGGAACCAAATCAATTGAGAACTCCAGTTCTCTTTCTAGGGGTAGTCCTGATAAGTCTTCTGGAAACACATCTGGATACTCCCTTACTCCTGGGATATCGGTGACCACGGGGCCATCATCCTTTTTCGCCTCAGAGATGGAGGCCAAATAACCTATGCACCCTCGCCTGAGCAACCTCTGAGCCTGAAGAGCTAAGATCTCTTGTACAAGGGAACACGTCTGACTGCCTTGAAAGGTGAACTCTTCATCTCCCGGCACCCTCTTTCCATGACAGTCCACCACTGCGTATACCGAAGAGAGCCAGTCCATCCCGAGGATCACATCATAATCCTTCATGTCCATCACATGCAGATCAGCGGGTAACTCCCGCCCCTCAATTACTACTGGGCATGCCGGTACAATCCTACTCACCAACTTGCCAACTCCAACCAGGGTGTCTACACTCGCTCATATGGTAACTCTATAACAGGCAAAGTGTGTTTTCGTGCAAATCGTGCAAATACGAAAGAGTGTGTGGCACCCGGATCAAATAAAGTGCAGACATAAAAAGAACTAACTGAAATGGTACCTGCAACAACATCAGCTGATGCCTGGTCATCCTCAGTAGTCAGGTGGTAAACTTGACCTGCGTCATAGGCCTCTGTTGCTGCTGAGGCTGGCTAGAAGTGGAAGGTTGACTTGCTGCTGCCTTTCCCTTCTTATCACCCTCTGTGGCCTCGGTGGTGGTCCAACCGACTACCTGGAAGCCTGCTGGGATCCCTGAGTTCCTCCAACTGAACTATGACTTGTCTGACGCTAAGGGCACTGGGCGTTCTTGTAATCCAAACTCAAGCAGACAAAACATTCTCTTGTAAGCCTCGGACACTGTGACTTCTTGTACTGCCCCTTACAATCAAAGCATCTAATGGTCTGTGCCACACTAGCTGACGACCCTTTGCCTCCAGATGAGGCTGTAGACCCTGTTGGCTTGTCGTATGGTCGATATTTGTGATTTGGCCTACGCCGTCCAGAACTCTTTCCAACTGATTGCCCCTGACAGTTACCCCTTGTCCTTCTTCTCCTTCTGGGATGACCCCTGGGCGTCCCCCTGGCAAGAGGCCTCTATGTACTTGGTCCGAGCTACCACCTCAGTATAGGTCTTACACATATGCCCAGTTACAACCTTCTTCAATGATGGCCGCAGTCCGGCCTCAAACTTCATCACCCTGCTTTCCTCAGTAGGAACCAAATCAGGCAGAAAACGGGCCAGCCTATCAAACTCAATCTCATACTGCTCCACTATCTGGCCGCCTTGAATAAGCTAAGAAAACTGTTGTCCCAACTGCACCAAATGCCCCCTGGAGAAATACTTGGCGAAGAATGCAATCCTAAACTCTTCCCAAGTCTGGAAAGGCTCAGCTTCCTCAATCGTATCTCACAAAAATACCAGTCCTCGGCCGGTTCCTAGAGCATATAAACAACTGTCCTGATCTTCTCCGCCTCACTAGCCTAGTAAACCTCAAATGTGTTCTCCATTTCTCTTATCCACAACTCAGCCGCGTGAGGGTCAGCGGATCCTTCAAAAGGTCGGGGAGAGGGCCTCCTGATCTCCCCTAGTAATCCTCTGCTAGCAGTTGGGGTGGCAGGTGTAGGTGGTGGTGGTGCTCGCTGCTGCCCAGTCTCCTGGATAAGCCCCATCATCTCACGCATAAGCTCTAGCATACTCATGGGGGGCACCTCTCACCTGGGATCTGGGCCCTCCACCTGAGGCACCTCAGCATTGGATTGGGTAGGCTCCTCCTGTTCCACCTCCATCTCGTCAAAAGGTGGGAGTACTTCCTCACCCTGAGGTTGGGGCATCTCCTCGGCAGGCGGCTGTGGCACCTCTACTGGGCCAGGTCGCCCTCGCCTACCTCTACCTCGTCCTCTATGCCCTCCCCGTCCTTGGTTCATGATCTAACTGTCAAATGTTAGCAGAGTTATTTCATACACAACAACACAAGTAGTGACAAACACACTTTTATTTAAAGCAAACTTTCGAAAGAAACACAAATACAGGTAGTTCATACAACACCCAGGGTTTGTAAGACTACAACTTATTTAGAACACCATAAACTAGACTCATTCAGAATCTCTATCTGGGGAAAATGGGGTATAGATGTCAAGTGGCACGTGCTCCGAAGGCAGATATCCCCCTACATCCTGTGGTCCCTTACTAGGTCCTGGTGCGCCACCTGGGCAATACAAGGCGAGATGCTCGTTGCTGCTACAACTACGACACCTAATAGGAGGGTGTCTGCACTCAGGCATCCGGTGCCCAAACCCCCGCAACGTCGAAACCTCACAATGGTAATCACGTTAGCGGACGAGCCCCCAGCCCTAACTCCCAGCTGCACGCACAGACTCCAACGGTAGTCATTGGCTTGGCCTACACGCCTAGGGACCCTCGTGCTCAAGTTCACTTGCCTCTAAACGATAGGGACCCTCTAACTCTCGGCCATCTGCCTCTGGACAAGTAACTCTACTGTAGACTGAAGTCTATCAATCCTCCGATTGGTAGCTTCCACAGCCCTCCTCATCTCAGCAAAAATTTCTTCAGGAACCGGGGAGTCAGCACGAGATGGTGGGGTGTTCTCTCGAACCGACTCCACCTCCTCTGATGAAGCCTCCTGGTAGTATCTAGGTCCTTGGTGTCCACCTCCGGACATCCTCGCTACCTGCATTAAAGCAAACTTTAAGCTAACGTTCTACATGTTCTTCTACCCAAACCCACACTCAGTCTAAACACCTATCTAAGGGCAACTAAGATGTCAGTTATCTGCTTTAGAAAACCTGGTTCTGATACCACTTTAATCTGTCACGCCCTGACCCGGATTTCAAGCCCCGAGCATATGCACAGACCGGCCATACCCGAGTAGAATCTAGCTCAGCTCAAATACAAGGCCTAAGTGTAACTCCGTAGATAACAGACAACAATATAAAACATACTGAACTCATAAGAAAATAAAATCATAAGGGTCCATATGCCCTACATAAAAATCAGGCCCCTACACGAGTCCTACACAAAAAGTGTCTCACACAACAAAGAAACATAAAAGAGATCCTCAGACCTCAGCAACTCCTAGACCCCTGACAGCCTCCTCTGCACTAGCCCCTACACCTCGGGATCTGAAACAGAAAGAAAGAGCAAGTGCGTGAGCTTTCGAATGGAAAGCCCAGTAAGTACTCCTGCGGGGTTACAAAGACAGAGAAACTTAACATGTAAAACAATGGGACCACATCCCTAAGAAAACAACTCTAGGAGTCTACCACAAGTAAAAACAATGGTACGACCCCTAACTACAGAAGCTCTCAAGCTTTGGGTTGAGTTTCAAAGAAAAACTCAAGGATCACCCCCGGTCTGCGTATCCAACTAAGCGCTGTGACCACGTCCCTCTGGTCACTCGACCCTTCTTTCGTAAGTCGGTAGTACCACCTCTAGTACGTGTTGACACGGCCAGCGTACCATTCCCACTGACGAGTAGGACAACCAGAGTATCGCCCCTTTGGCGCGACAAGCAAAAATGCCAGGGTGTCCTGTCCCTGAACAATTCCCTACCGGAGCCCCCACCTCCACTGAGTCTGGGCAGTAGACCCACAACAAAATAGGGATACCAACATCCCGAAACAAACATACATGCTCAACAGGAATGAAAGCAAAAGAACAGCACATACAAAATCCATAAACAACTATCAACAGGATATTAACGAAGCCAAGGAAAACTCCAAAGAGTTGGTACAAAGCAAGTGTACTTACACAAGTATCAACGATCAATCAATGATAACGGTACTAGGCAGAAGCACTTACCTCTCACGAGAAATTTGAAACCTTCCTAGTCTCTCCTGAAGTGCCTCTAGGACTCCCACGAGAGAATCTGATTACAGAGTTTCTATTATTGTCAAAGTTTTAACTAATCCCTACATTCCTAGATGCGTATGTATGACTCTCATTTTTTTTTCTGTGGGCTTAGGCCCAATTAAGTGGTTCCGGAGACCTTCTAATTGGTTACTGACCCATTTTCCTCAATCCCAAGTCCTTAGTTGACCCTTAACCTAACTTGGTCAACTTTGGTCAACCTATCTAATTGACACCTATTTGTCGTGGATTGAATTCTAATTAACCATCTTTAGTCAACTTAACTAAATTGGGCTCACTCACTAAGCCCAATAAGTTGTCTAGGCTTTATCTACCAAATTCTATTTAATAAATAAAAAAAAAGTGTTAAAGCCATTTTTGGTCCCTGAAAACAGGGCCAATATTCATTTCCACCCCAAAAATTTAAAATTTGTTCAATACAGTCCACATTAGCATATACTGCCACTTATGACTCCAAATCAGCAAAATAACGACCTAAACATAATAATAAAAAGATTATATGCATTTCATTGGTATTCCACATGACCCCCACGTCAACAATAGGGACCAAAAATGCCAAAATACATAATATATAGGGACCCAAAATGTCAAAATATGCAATACATAGGGACCATATTGAACAAATTTTGAATTTTTTGATGAAAATGGACATTGGTCCCGTTTTCAGGGACCAAAAATGGCTTTAACCCTAAAATAAAAACAAGTTCCATTACGTGGCTAGCCATGTCCCCAAGGGTTATGGCTAAACCACTCTACTTGGGTGGTCTTGGTTTCGATTCCCACCTCCTACAATTTATTTTTTTGCTTTCATATTGTTTTTTCTTTATATCTTGGTTGAGCCCACCTAAGTGTTCTTTAGTCCAACTTATTGAGCCCAACTAAATTGGACCAGCTTAACTTATCTAAGTTAACTTAATCAAATTCCATTTGATTAAATTTCAAGTCAACCATCTTACTAATTGACTAATCCTAGTCATCAAGCTTAGCAGACTCAATCTAATTAATTAACTTGTTTAACCTTGATCGATTCTAAGCCCACTTGATCACTTAAACTGACTAGTACTATTAATGGGTTACACCTAAACCTCTTAAGCCACTTGACCCAACTCATTGGTTAATCGACTAAGCTTAATCACATAACTTAATTATTTGACCAAGCCTAACCTAAACCACTTAGTTAGTTAACTTGTTAATTTAATTAAACTGATTAAATAATATTAATCTTATAATTAATTAAATTAACTAAACTTATATTATTTTTTTTAATTAAACTTTATTATTATTATTTTTTTATCTTCTTCTTCTTCACTCTTCTCTCAGCCGAGCTTCACCGTGGCCGTCTCCAGTGTGTAGACCGCCCGTCGAACCCGGCCCATACTTGTTTCTTGACCACCGGCGAACGGCGAGGACGACGAACTCCACCCTGGAAGGTTGGTGGCTCCACTACGCTCTCTGGTGCTCCACTGTTCCAACCGAGCACAGCACCAGCTCCAGCAAGCTCCGAATTGTGATAATCATGCATATAGGGACCCTAATCACTACAATATGGAGAGGAGAGACTTACCAAAGAGGTTGCCGACATCTTGAGCTCCACCCGAAGGCTCTTCGTCGACTACAAGCACCCACTGTCTTCTCCGGTAACAGGTAACACCTCTCCTCCTCACTCGGTCTCCTCCTCCTTCCAAAGATCACGGCAGTAGTTGCAAGCGAGGCCAATGCCTTCCCCTGGCTCCTCCTTTCCTCCTCTGATCACAGGCACCGGGAATTCTCCTTTCTCGCTCTCTACTCTGTTTGTCTGTCCCCACTCGAAGACAGGAGTGCTTCTCTTATAACTGGTGAAGACGAGGTTCTAGAAACTCTCAGAGCGTTAACACAGGTAACTAAATGTAACACCCTTATCCCTTTCAGGACCCAGGTGTCACACCAGCCAGATTTAGGGAATGAACCCTAAACCTAAGGCTGTAATCTGCTAATTACTGGGAAAATACAGCAACGGAAGGTAACAAACAAGCTGAATAGATTAAAACACCAACAAATTCGGAATTTAATACAACACAAAGTAAATATTGTCTTAAACTTAATGTCTCACAACACTCGAAAACAAATAAACATAAACTAGACACGGAGTCAGAGCCAGCTACGGGGCATCATCATTAACTCGTGGCCAGACGGCCCTCTAGAAGAACTCCTGCCTAACGTCCTGCGAAAACAGTATCAAAAGTGGGGCTGAGCTGAAGCTCAAGCTCATGGCGAAACAACTGCTTTGTGTAATAAAGCATTCGTATAAAAATAACAAAATCAGAAGTAAAACCGACGCGTGTAAAACATGAATAGAAAATAATTGGATTAAAAATACTCAAAATCTTGAATATTGAGCAAGTAAACATTGATCAAGGTATTCTCTTAAAAATGCATATCCGAAGTTTCGCTTCTCTGTCTTGTGAATTAAATATGAAACCGACATTCCCCCGGTAACTGCACTGCCCTCTCTCTCTCTCGAGATGAGCTCTATCTCTAAAAGGCGAGGAACGCGGCATCATCTAATACACAAGACTATTCTCTGACTACACATCTACTTCAATACTGTATGGCCAGCGACCAACAAGTATATCTGATACAAGTGGTCGACAATATATACGTTCACTAAGCATCCGAAGGGATGGAAAGGGGGTTTTGATTTTTATAAAATGGAAGTGCTTTTAAAACAGATAGTTCAGACTTAAAACAGAATTTAAATCACCCCTCTCCTAACTCAGTGTTGTACTCTCTGGCTCTACACGAGCCACCGCTGGTCTATACATGTACATCAATAGAATGTAATCTAACTGTATTTGTAACTGTTTCTCTTTTCTGTTACTGAATACTAAGCATGAAAATGGTTTTCATAAAACTCTGGAAACTTCATAAAAACTCAGAGTTCATGCTTCTAAAACTGAAAACTGTATCGTATAAAAATACGGTAAAGACTCATGAACTGTACAGGTAGATTTCTCTCACCTTAGTCTGGTTTGAGTTAGATCTGGCTCGGTCCTTCAGCAGCAGACTTTCCCTTGCCCTTACCTGATGGTTGAAATAAGAATTCTATAAATAAGAAGTCCGTATTTTGACTCGTACTCTAATCTAAATACCATCAATACGGTAACTCATTAAATTATCTTAGCATAATTTCTCCTTAAGATCTAATACATGCTTCTAAGGTATAAGAATACGAATTGTGCTCGTATTTCTCCATTCTACTAACAAATCTTCACTTAACTTAATTATCACTTTTCTAAACTTAACAACTAGCATATTAAGCAAGGAAATGAAGGTAATTAATTAACTAAGCATGGAAGCATAACTAATCTCTAATAAAGTCTTAACTTCTATAGATTTTCAAGAAAAATCGGGCAGCATCTCCTCTATTTGTAGGGCTCCGAAATTCTACAACCAATCACACAAAATACTCTATATTAACAATCTCTAAAACATAGCATCATCCAAACAATTCTTTAGCCCTTATTCATGAAAATCATCTACCATCTTCAACCCTAAAACATGAACTTAATTAGGGCTTCCCCAAATAATTCATCAAGTATCCAAGTATCTCACAATGGAGGAAGGGAGAGATGAATTGGTTCCAGCTCTCTGTTGAAATGCGAGGGGTGGCGTGGGGTCGCTGGTCGGGGCACGCTGCTTGCCGACGGCAGACGGCGACGCTGTGGCCGTGAGACACGCACACTCCGCCCGAAATGGCTGAAAGCGGTGCCGCTCGTCCGGCCAAGGGGCCAACCTGACGGGCCCGGGAGGCTCGAAGAGGAAGGGGGGGTGGTCCGCCGGTGTGCACGAACGAGAGATCGAGAGAGAGAGAGAGAGATTTGTTTTCTCTCTCTCTTTCTCTCATCTCTGTCTTTTAAAGACAGAGAGATTCCTCTTTCTTTTTCTTCTTTTTTTTTAATTATTATTATTAATATAATCTTTTCACTAATTAAATATATTATCTTTAAAATGTTTTATCTTTTACTTTATCTTTACTTTATCCTTTTACTTTATGTCTCGTCACCATTTAAGAATTATTATCTTATCAATGATTACTCAGACCTGCATCCTGAATCTCGGGTCGACGTCCCCAAAATACGGGCCGATCAGAAGGCCACAGTCGTCTTTCTCTCCCGACCCAGATCCGCGAATCTCGGCTTTTGACTCGGTTAGATCTACTTTATCGGGACTCTAACTTTTGTCCGATATTCCTACTTAATTAATCTGGATTAATTAATATTTAATTAATCTTTGATTTAATTAGTCTAACTCGACTGACCATCCATCTCCAACTATTCTATATAACTCTGGCCTGGCCCATTAAGGCCTCTCTCGGCCCTATAGTTGCGAGAATGGATTTCGGTCCATTTTATTCTAATTTTCTTTAACTTGAGATTAATATTAATTTATCTGTTTTAAGTTAATTAACCTCATTTAAAATTTCAGAAATTCACTGAATTTTACTTATGAAATTTTGGGATGTTACAATTCTCCCACCCTTAAGAATTTCGTCCCCGAAATTCCCTTACAGTAAGTAACTAAAACAACTGAGGGTACTGTTCCCTCATCTGATCCTCTCTTTCCCAAGTGGCTTCTTCCACTATCAATTGCTTGAGAGCTTCCTCATTGCGTGGCACATAAATTCTTGTACCGACCATCACTGCTCCATCTGAAGATAAAGAATAGTCACCACATCTTCTCTTCTGTAGCTTCCTCGCCAGCTTCATCAACTTGGGGTCTCGCATTTGAGCTTCCTTAATGCAGTTCAATATTCGGTAGCGGTGGAAATTTGCTAATAACACCCCTAGCTCATCTATCGAGAGCCGGACCCCGATGAGATCTCAACTTCGTGCAATCAGTGCGAAGTCGGTGGTCCCCAACCGTGCCATCGTCTTTACGCTTTCAGGCGTCGGCTACAACATTAAGCCTTTAGGGGTGGTACTCGAGCGTCTGATCGTAGTCCTTCAAAGAACTCTATCCACCGCCTCGCCGCATGTTCAAATTCTCTCCGCTGGCTCATCAGGTACTTCAAACTTTTATGGTCGGTGAAGATTTTACAGGCTTCACCATACAAATAGTGTCGCCATATCTTCAGTGCAAAGACCACTGCTGCTAGCTCTAGATCATGAACTGGATAGTTTACCTCGTGAGTCTTGAGCTGCCTCGATGCATAGGCGATAACTCTGCCTTGTTGCATCAAGACACACCCCAATCCTCTAAACGAAGCATCACTATAAATTTCGAATCCTATGCCTGAGGTAGGTAAAGTAAGGATGGGGGCAGACACTAGTCGGCTCTTCAATTCTTGGAAACTCTGCTCGCAATCCTCGGTCCACTCAAACTTGGCATTCTTCCGCAGCAACTTGGTTATAGGCTGAGCTATTGAAGAAAATCCCTCCACAAAGCGTCTGTAGTAACCAGCCAACCCTAGGAAGCTCCTGATCTCCTTCACGTTGGTTGGTGCTTGCCAGTTGACTACCGCTTCAATCTTCTCGGGATCCACATAGATCCCTGCTGCTGAGACAACATGTCCTAGAAACTTCACTTCTTCCAACCAAAAGTCGCACTTCTTAAGGTTGGCATACAACTGCTGCTCCCTCAATGTCTGTAGTACTATCCTCAGATGATTGATGTGTTCCTCCACGCTCCGGGAATACACCAAAATATCATCAATAAAGACCACTACGAACTGGTCTAAGTAAGGTGCGAATATTCCATTCATCATGCCCATGAATGCTGCTGGACCGTTCATCAATCCAAAGGGCATCACTAAGAACTCAAAATGTCCATATCTGGTGCGGAAAGCCGTCTTTGGCACATCTTCCTCCTTCACCAGTAGTTGGTGATATCCCGACTTCAAGTCAATCTTTGAAAAGACGCACGCTCCTCGTAGTTGATCAAAAAGATCGTCAATCCGTGGTAAGGGGTATTGATTCCGAATGGTGACCTTGTTCAGCTGTCGGTAATCAACACACATCCTTAACGAGCCGTCTTTCTTCTTCACGAACAATACGGGCGCACCCCAAGGGGAGACACTTGGTCTAATGAACCCCTTCTCTTGCAATTCATCTAATTGAGTCTTCAACTCCTCCAGTTCCATTGGGGCCATCCGGTAGGTCGTCCTGGAAATTGGAGTCACCCCTGGAATCAAGTCAATCGTGAACTCCACGCCTCTATGTGGGGGTAGCCCCGGTAACTCCTTAGGAAAAACATCCGGGTATTCGCATGCTACCGCGATCTCCCGTACCTCTACTCTGGAGGCTGCTACCTCCACCATATTCGCCAGGAAAGTTTCTTCCGTCTCCTCCATCTGGGCTCGTCTCCCATAGAAGAGAATCTCTTCCTCGTCTGGCCGCTGGAATCTCACCATCTTCCTGTAGCAGTCGAGGTGGGCGTGGTGTGTCGCCAACCAATCCATCCCTAGAATGGCATCGAACTCTAAGATCCTCATAGGGATCAAATCGGCTGCTAACCCCTGATCACCTACTCTTACATCACATCCTTCGTATACAACCTTAACAACAATAGAACTACCTATGGGTGATGTTACAACCATAGACTGAGCTAACCTAGTAGCATACACACCATCAGGCATATTAAATGAGGTAGCTACGTAAGAGTGCGTAGATCCAGGATCAATAAGTACGCATGCATCAATACCATAGATTTGAGCAGTACCTGTGATGATGTCAGGCGTCTCTACAGCCTCCTGCTGTGTCATAGCAAACGCCTGAGCCTGTAGCTGCGACGGGACTCCTCTGCCTCCTCCTTTAGACTTCCCGCCGGAAGCCCCTCCTCGGTTGCTCCCTGTGCTGCCTACGGTGGAAAACTTTTGATGCGCCTGTGTACCTTGGCCCCCCGCTGGAAATTGGGAAGCCGCATCACCCCCGTGGGTTAACATTGGACATTCCTTCATGTAGTGGCCTGGCTGTTGACAATGATAGCAAATGCCTGGTCCCAGGCCCGCCCGACACTCTCCGAAATGGTATCTCTTGCAAATCGGGCATTGGGGCCTCTTCTGACTCTGGCTCCCTGTAGTAGAGCCGCCACTGCTGCTGGAGTTTCTCTTCTTGGCAGGTCTGTAACTGCCGCCTGAATGAGAATCTAGCATACTTCTCTCCTTTGACTTCTCCGTGCGTCGCTTCTGCTGGTCCATGCTTGATTCAACTCTGAGCGAGGCCTCCACCAGCTCCGTGAAGTCCGAGAATCCTGACAACGTGACGATGTTCCGAATTTCGTCATGTAATCCTCGCTCAAATCTGCGACACTTCTGGTGTTCATTATCGGTATAGTCGGGTGCATATCTCCCAAGATCTGTAAATTTGGCCTCATAATCGGCCACAGAGAGACTGCCTTGGAATAGGCGAAGAATCTCCTCGTGCTTCGCGTCACGGTATATTTGGGGCATAAATTTTCTGTCAAATGCCGTCCTGAATTCGGTCCAAGTAAACACAGTTTGGTTTGGGCGGCGTCGCTTGTATGCGAGCCACCACTGCAAGGCTCTCTCGGCTAACAACAAAGTGACGGTTGCTACTTTTTCTTCCTCCGGGCACATAAGAGCCTCAAATATAAGCTCCAGTCGAGTGATCCAATTTTCGGCTTCCGTAGGGTCTGTAGTACCCTCGAATTGTGTGATTCCCATTTGCCGAGCCTTATTCACGTGGTCGTGCTTCTTCGGCTTTGGCTGCTGATATCCAGGGAACGCCGCAAATGATTGGGTCATCTGGTCGTACATCTGTTGCATTCCAGGGTTCTGAGCTGGCCCTGCTTGTGCTCCGGGTTGGTTATCGGGTCCAGGCTGTGCTCCCGGATAGTATCCCGAACCGTACTGTGTTCCCGGGTGGAACCCCGGTCCATACGGCATTCCCGGTTGGAATCCGGGCCCGTAATACATTCCCGGCTGGAATCCGGGTCCATAAGGCATTCCCGGCTGAAATCCGGGCCCATACGGTACTCCCGGCTGAAATCCGGGTCCATAGGCTGCTCCCGGCTGAAATCCGGGGGCATAGTACATTCCCGGATAAAATCCGGGTCCTTGCTGCATTCCTTGTTGAGGGTCGGGTGCATGAAAGGAGTGGGACCCTTCTGCCTGGTCTCCCGCCGGTTCTGGAACCTCCTCGGGTTCCGGGACATCCTCAAACTCAGGAACCTCCACTGGTTCTGGCGGTCCATAAGCTGGTGCGGGTTCCTCCCGTGGTATACGAGGTGGCCTTCCGACTCTTTTAGGTGCCATTCTGAAAAAGAGAGCGTGTCAGTAGTATCCTCTAACTCTCTGAAAGCAAATATTAAACTTTATTCTACTGACACAACACTCCCACCCTAAGGCTCTGACTACCCTAGGACTTCCTTAGGATTGACCTCGTTCTGATACCACTAAATGTCATCCCATGGCATTTAGTGGTCCTATGACTCTAAGTACCTCTAATATTTCTTCTAGGCTCTAAGATCGCATTCCCTAATATCAACCGCTCTGATACCACTAAATGTAACACCATTATCCCTTTCAGGACCCAGGTGTCACACCAGCCAGATTTAGGGAATGAACCATAAACCTAAGGCTGCAATCTGCTAATTACTGGGACAGCAACGGAAGGTAACAAACAAGCTGAATAGATTAAAACACCAACAAATTCGGAATTTAATACAACACAAAGTAAATATTGTCTTAAACTTAATGTCTCACAACACTCGAAAACAAATAAACATAAACTAGACACGGAGTCAGAGCCAGCTACGGGGCATCATCATTAACTCGTGGCCAGACGGCCCTCTAGAAGAACTCCTGCCTAACGTCCTGCGAAAACAGTATCAAAAGTGGGGCTGAGCTACTAAAGCTCAGTGAGCAGAAACAACCTGTTTTGTGTAACAGTACCCGTATAAAAATAACAAAACTGTAAAGTAAAACTGACATGTAAAACATGAATAGAAAATACTGGATTAAAAATACTGAAAACTGTACTGAATAATGAGCAAGTAAACATTGATCAAGGTATTCTCTTAAAAATGCATATCTGAGTTTCTGTTTCTCTGTCTTGTGAATTAAATATGAAACCGACATTCCCCCTGGGTAATCTGTACCTGTGCCCTCTCTCTCTCTGAGATGAGCTCTATCTCTAGAAGGCGAGGAACGCGGCATCATCTAATATACAAGACTATTCTCTGACTACACATCTACTTCAATACTGTATGGCCAGCGACCAACAAGTATATCTGATACAAGTGGTCGACAATATATACGTTCACTAAGCATCCGAAGGGATGGAAAGGGGGTTTTGATTTTTATAAAATGGAAGTGCTTTTAAAACAGATAGTTCGGACTTAAAACAGAATATAAATTACCCCTCTCCTAACTCAGTGTCGTACTCTCTGGCTCTACACGAGCCACCGCTGGTCTATACATGTACATCAATAGAATGTAATCTAACTGTATTTGTAACTGTTTCTCTTTTCTGTTACTGAATACTAAGCATGAAAATGGTTTTCATAAAACTCTGGAAACTTCACAAAAACTCAGAGTTCATGCCTCTACTGTATCGTATAAAAATACGGTAAAGACTCATGAACTGTACAGGTAGATTTCTCTCACCTTAGTCTGGTTTGAGTTAGATCTGGCTCGGTCCTTTAGCAGTAGACTTTCCCTTGCCCTTACCTGATGGTTGAAATAAGAATTCGATAAATAAGGAGTCCGTATTTTGACTCGTACTCTAATCTAAATACCATCAATACGGTAACTCATTAAATTATCTTAGCATAATTTCTCCTTAAGATCTAATACATGCTTCTAAGGTATAAGAATACGAATTGTGCTCGTATTTCTCCATTCTACTAACAAATCTTCACTTAACATAATTATCACTTTTCTAAACTTAACAACTAGCATATTAAGCAAGGAAATGAAGGTAATTAATTAACTAAGCATGGAAGCATAACTAATCTCTAATAAAGTCTTAACTTCTATAGATTTTCAAGAAAAATCGGGCAGCATCTCCTCTATTTGTAGGGCTCCGAAATTCTACAACCAATCACACAAAATACTCTATATTAACAATCTCTAAAACATAGCATCATCCAAACAATTCTTTAGCCCTTATTCATGAAAATCATCTACCATCTTCAACCCTAAAACATGAACTTAATTAGGGCTTCCCCAAATAATTCATCAAGTATCCAAGTATCTCACAATGGAGGAAGGGAGAGATGAATTGGTTCCAGCTCTCTGTTGAGCTGCGAGGGTGAAGCGTGGGGTGCTGGTAGTGGGGGCTGGCCGGCTGACGGCGGGCAGCGTGGCTGGCCGTGAGACACGCACACCGCCGGTGAAACGGCGGTGTGGTGCGGTTGTCGGCGTGGGGAAGGCAGCGTCCGTATGGTAACTTCGGCTGACACCGGAGGCTGGCAAGGCTCGAAGAGGAAGGGGGGGTGGTCCGCCGGTGTGCACGAACGAGAGATCGAGAGAGAGAGAGAGAGAGATTTGTTTTCTCTCTCTCTTTCTCTCATCGAGATTCCTCTTTCTTTTTCTTCTTTTTTTTTAATTATTATTAATATAATCTTTTCACTAATTAAATATATTATCTTTAAAATGTTTTATCTTTTACTTTATCTTTACTTTATCCTTTTACTTTATGTCTCGTCACCATTTAAGAATTATTATCTTATCAATGATTCTACCAGGCCAGAATCCTGAATCTCGAGTCGACGTCCCCAAATGACACGGGCCGATCAGAAGGCCACAGTCGTCTTTCTCTCCCGACCCAGATCCGCGAATCTCGGCTTTTGACTCGGTCAGATCTACTTTATCGGGACTCTAACTTTTGTCCGATATTCCTACTTAATTAATTTGGATTAATTAATATTTAATTAATCTTTGATTTAATTAGTCTAAATCGACTGACCATCCATCTCCAACTATTCTATATAACTCTGGCCTGGCCCATTAAGGCCTCTCTCGGCCCTATAGTTGCGAGAATGGATTTCGGTCCATTTTATTCTAATTTTCTTTAACTTGAGATTAATATTAATTTATCTGTTTTAAGTTAATTAACCTCATTTAAAATTTCAGAAATTCACTGAATTTTACTTATGATATTTTGGGATGTTACAGGTAATTGCCGGCTTCTCAGTTCGTAACGGCCGGAGAAGACGCGCGACAGCTCTCTCAACCGTTTTAGAGGGGCGGAGGTTGTGCCTCGGGATAGGTTCGTGCGAACAGACAGTGGTGATCATCACGTTTTAACTAACGGCCCTGATTTATTTTAAATGCCTTGAATCCGATATTAAACCGGATCAAAGGTCAAGACTTTCCAGTGACCAACGGCCGGACCGTCAGCCTCTGCCTCGCATCTAGCACTAACTCAGATGGATCTACTTTGGATTTGCTACGTGGCCTCACGGATGCCTTTATAATGCATCGCGATCTACACCGATCAGAGATGTTCTAATCTCCACCATTCATATAGAAGTATCCATTGATCAATTAACCAGAGGTCCCTGAACCATTTTAAATTTCAATTTGGTCCTTCGTCTATGAGAGAGGATGATTTATCTTAGGTCCTCTAAATTTTTAAAATTACTAACTGGTCCCCAATACCCTTAATTAACCCTAATTAGGGTTTTATTCTTTTAAATTTCCATTTTTCCCCAACTTAATTAAACCATTTAATTACTTAGGGTATTTCTTTAATTAGAGAGCATTTAACCACTCATGTATTTATTTTTTATTATTTTATTATTTTATTTTATTTTCAAATAAAACCTTGGATTTTACAGATTTTGTGCTGATCACTTTATTACAAATTAATTGAGAATTAATTTTTAGTATTTATGAATAATAAGATTATTTATAAATAAAATAATTAAATACATAATTTGATTATATATTTATTTATGGACTTATTGGATAATGTGAGCGAGACACTTGTGTTTAAATTTGAGTTAAAATTAAGATATACTCAAATTAATTTGAATTTAGATAAGCTTGTGAAACATATGTCTGAATTCAATGGATGTAGCAAGTTGGTTGCTAGATTGGATTTTGAATTTGGAATTTCAAATCAAATAATTAAACACATGAAAAAAGATAAAAATAAGAGATATCTTATTTTTAAGTTTGGCCTAAAATCTCGCTCAATTTTGTATAACAAAATTTGATTTTGAATTCAAAAAGGTACTTGAACTCAAATCAAAACCTTATCTTAGTTTAAAAGGGAGAGTTATTTTCTCTGTAAAAGGGGTGGGGCTTTTTCCTTTCATGGGTGTGTGTGAGATAGGAACCTATTGAGGAACCTTAAGAGAGAAAAGAGTGAGAAAAGTTCTTTCTCAAAAGTTCGAGTCTCAATTGCTCATTAAATGAGTTTTAGAGAAAGACAGTAATTAGTTAAGTGATCTTATTAATCTTGAGTTGTGCCCACACACAAGTCCATCTCGGATCTTTGCTCTCGAAAAGAAGACCGTGGTTTTGGAACAAGAAGATCTACCGATCTTGGAGCATTCAAACTTCTACAATTTAAAGGTACGCTAAGTAAACTGAAAAATAAGTAGGGAAAATATCCCTCGCTAAATAATTAATTTCCGTCGCTAAAATTATTAATTCATAAGTAGAATTAATTATTATAATTTACAAAGTATTCATAAAAAGTGTTTTTGATGAATACCGAGCAAAGATCTTGGTTTTATACATGTTTATTCACTCTTCCGCATATCTTGAAAATTATTTTCCCAAGATCAAAAACCAACAATTGGCATCAGAGACAAGTTGTAAATTATATTAATTAATTCATTTATTATGTGATAATCTACTCATGAATATTATATTAAAATAATTATGGGTAGGCATATGCATACATTATTATATCATATGATGATATGAATATATATATATATTTTTTTGTAATATGATTGAATGAATAGAACTTTGGTAGTTAATTACAAGGTGTCTCTGGATTAGGTTTTGTTAAATCAAATTGTAAATTTGGCCCTTCACATGTAATTTTAAATTCATGTCTTCATGATTGATGAAGAAGGAGCCCGAAGCCCCAAGTAGAATTTAGGAAATTTTAGAAATTTTCTTTGATTAATTTTTGTTGGTTGTACTGTTAGAAATATCCAAAGACACCCGTCGTCAAAGTCCTTTTCTATTATGCTAATTATCATATTTGTTCTATGTGATGTTATAAAAGTATGATGATGCATTATAACATGTCATCTAGGATAGTGTTCCTACTCATATACAATAACATGTTATTTGATATACATGTTTAATAATTATGCCTATGATTTAATGAGATTAAAACTTAAATGTTCATGATGCAATTAAAATTTTAAAAGTTAAAATTAATTTCATATTAGCTTTTATTATAAAGTTGAAATTGTTTTGATTTTAAAATATGAAATATATTATAATTGCAAATTTGAAAATAATGAGTGGGAGAGGGTAAAATGACGATTTTACCCACGGGTCTCCAATGTTGGTACAACGAATGTTGATTTGAATGGCACCTCGAGACGCCTGGATTTCGTCCTCCCTACGCAGGGTGTCACTCCCCGACCCGAATTCCAGGACCTCGAGCACGTGCACAGACCGGCCGTATCCAAGTGGAGACGGGTTCCGCTCAGATACAAGGCCTAAATAAATCAGAAACATATAACAAAATATCATATAACTCAAATTTTATTAATCAAAGTTACAACGGAATTAAAAAAGGAAATTCATACATCCTATAATATCCAGGCCCTACAGGGGTCCTACAGGTCAGAACCAGTTGAGGTCTTCCAACCTCGGCAAACTACGTTCTGGCTCCTCACGCCGCTCCTGAACTAACCCAGGTAATCCCTCAATCCTGAAAGAGTGGAAAAAGAAAGTGGACTGAGCTTTCGAAAGAAAAGCTTAGTAAATTCCTCGCAGGGATCACAACGAAATCAAAACATCAAAATTCAACAGTTAAAAAGGCAAACAACTGGGGCCACATCCAGCACAAAATTCTAGGAGACTAGGAAAGAAAAAAAAACTCCTAGACTAGGAAACAACCCTTAGGCTCAACACACTTCTCCGGTCAGCACCCAGCCTCATCTGGAATCGACCTCGGTATCTCGTACGTGTCGACACGGTCAGTATATCGTCTCACTAACAGGTTGGACTCCCAGGTTATCCTCCCCCTGGCATGGAACTATCAGAATGTCAGGGTGTCCTCAGCCCTGAACGCTCTACTGAACCGGCAGAATAACAAACCATCTAGCACATACCTGGCTGACCAGCACATAAGACCATGGGTACATGATCAAATGTCTATCACAGGGCGGTATGCCCTACAAACAACCAAACAACAGGCAATGAAACATTAGCCATGCACATACAAAGAAGGAAAACAAACAACAGACATGTGCACGTATTCCAATAAACAGAAAGGCAACATATTTGCTAAAAGAAATATCAATAGTAAAATCAAGAAACCCAATTATGGGTGGAAACTAGGCAGAGGTAACTTACCTTAATAGCGATATCCTGAATCCCCACGAGACTTCTCCTTGACGTATCTCTACATTGAATTTGGTAAATATAATAACTGTGTCTTAGCATCTGTTTAAATATCCAATAGTTTATTATCTTCATTACTATCCTTATTGGGCCGAGGGCCCATTAACCTTTTAAGTTGATAAACCTCATCATTCTATCAGCTACGTTGTTGTAGCCTAGTGGTCAAGAGACCCTAGGGTGGTTGTGAGGTCTTGGGTTCCAATCACATCTCCTACATATATTTTATTCTTTTCTTTTTGAATCTTAGTAATCTGGTTCAAGACTAAATTGGACCCAACTCACTTATTTGGTCCTGGCTGAACCCAGTCACTTATTTTAAAATCAAATCCGACTCAACCTGTTTAGATTAAACTATCTTGACTTAATTTAATCTAACTTGACTAACCAATTCAACTCCTCAACTCAACCCAACCCAACCACTTACCAACCTACTTGACCCAACCGGCTTAAAGAGAACCGCATTCAACTCACCTTAACTTGACTCATTAAGCTAATCTACTTGATTGCATCCATTTAAACGGACTCAACCCAAGTATATGTCTAAACTCAACCGGCTAACCTTTTAACATGGTGTAAAATTCCTGAAGTTAATGCGCAGTCCCAAAGAACTGCTCTTAACTTTTGATCCAGGAACTTGATCGAGTTGATGTAAAGCTCATTTGAAAGAGATTTTCATCATCTTTCCAATGGTATATTATATGTCCCGATCGGAATAATATAACTAGCTAAAACTATACTAGAAACTGACAGCTTAGAAGTGCATAATTTCAGTAGCGTGTTATGTGCAGTCCAAAAGAACTGCTCATATCTCTTAATCCGTAAGTCGGATTTTAAAGATTTAGGATTCTTTAGAAAAAGATATTTTCCTATATTTCCTAACGATGTACTATACACACAAATCGGAGAACAATAAGAAATTCAAATATCCCTCGAATCGATGTAATGCATCACGGCCTAAACCGCATCTTTAAAAAAAATCCTTCGTTGTATCTACAGGTTGCCTCAAGTTTATCACTTCCCAATCTATGCATAAATTAAAGGGAGGGAGAATGAATGTATTTACCTCTATCGAGGACGTCTTGAATCACACAAGACTCCCTCCTGGCGTGTCCCCACACTCTACGCTGATATTTGTTAGCAAATCCCTCACTGAATTGTATCTCAATTCTCTCACTATATCCCCTTTTATATAGATGATAGAATCCTAATCTTAAATTTTAAATTTGAGATAGAGATAAATCGTGATTGAATTATGATTTATCTCTACTGGATAGATCTTCATCTAATTCGAGTTGACCTAATTATATGAAATTTAAATTCTAGATAAGGATCAATTATAAACGAATTATAATTATCTCTAAGAGATAAATCTAATTCAACTCTAATATCACTACATGAAATATAACCTATAGTGGCGGATATATCTGCCGCTATAGGTTATTTTTCCGCCGCTATAGATATATAGCGGCGGATATCACACGGATAAAAACCGCTGCTAAAGCCTCACTCGGTATAGTTTTTAGCGGCGGATAATCCACCTATTGCGGTGGATATATTAGCCGCTACAAAGATGAATGTAGCTGTTGATTGCGACTTATAGCGGCGGATAAATCCGCTGCTATAGGTTTGTGCGTTGTAACGTCGTTAACGGCGACCTATATCGGCAGATATATCCGCCACTAAAGGTTTCGATTGCAGTTAATGGACCTTATAGCGGCGGATATATCCGCCGCTATAGAGTATATAATAATTATATTAATATTAATATTAATATTAATATTAATATTATTCATAATATTGCTAATTTATATACACAAACACACTTGAGAAGATCAAATTAATTAAAAATAAAAAATCTATTTTATTGCTAAACAAATGTTTGGTATTACAAAAAATTCACTATCCAATAATAGAATATTCAGAAATTTTAAAAAAGAAATATTGACATACAACAACCCACAACAAACAGTTGTGCTTGAGATACAACAAGAAAAACAAATAATAAGCATTCCAATTTATGATTCTCCGGTACCTCCTACAAATGCATTAAAAAACAAATAATAAACACATTAACGATACTGGCAACAACCTATGGATGACTATATGAAATAAAATCAGCAACATACTCTAAAACTTCAATGCTCCTAGATAGTAACAATATCCTTCTCCTGAAAAATTTAAAAAAGATCTAAGAAACCATAACACAACTAGGAGTAGCAGTAGCATGAAAGGCATAATCATCAAGATAGAATAGTAGATACATGTACCCATTCACCCCACACAGACCTGAATCTGTTTAAGCTTCCTTTCCTTGGTTTTGTTCATTTTCTGAGGTTCTTTTGCCTTGCTCCTCCTTGAAGCCTAAACCAAAAAATTCAAAGAACTTCAAAATCCAATGCTAAGCCAACAAAATTCATTAAAACATGCAACTAAATTCAAAATCCAATTCTACTACTCTCCCTCTCGTTCGTCAAAGATATATATACTCATGTAATCAACAAATGGTTGCTAGTTTCAGAGATTTTTAGAAACACATAGACCTGCCCAGGTATGAAGTTATTGAGGATGATAGGCAGTCCCCTGATCAAAGCCTCAGCAATTGTCCCTATCCCTGCCTGATAAACACAGCGAACACATCAAATTTATTGGCATCTATGCACAAAAAGAGGAGTAACACATAGTAGACATTCGGAAATACTTATTATACCTTGGTAATAATGAAATCACATGCTCACATCCATTTCTCCATCTGAGTCTCAAATCCTCTTATCTATGGTTAGAGAGGAACAACTCATAGTAGGGCTCTTACTTGCATTTAAATTCAGTGTTGAAGGAATGGTAAATGATCAGTACCTTCACAGAGACTTTCCATTGAATTGCTTGCAGAGTAGAGCTTAATGTCTGGTTCTAGCCACATATGATAACAATCTGTCCGATTGGTTGACCGAGCTCTTCATTGAACAATGCTTCTCCAAGGGCCTTTGCAGTTTTCTTGACTGGGCCCATTCCCTCACCACCTCCCATTAGCAGAACTGCAGGTAGTTCAGGGTCCATTTCAAGCTCTTTCCGCAAGTCATCCTGAAAAATAAATCCAAATTAGTTTCCTTCAAAGAAAGGAAACAAAAACTGCAGTTGAAGTGTTGATCAAGGAAACAAACCTTAACAAGAACAACACGACAAAATGACGGCCGGATAGGCAAGCCAAACACTCGGATCTGAGAAGGTTCCAAGCCATCAAGCAAAGCCCTTTTGGAAACTTCCTCTGAAGGACAATAACATCTATTTACTCCAGTATGGAACCTGAAACAAATTTAGCTCATCCTGTAAATTGAAGGAAAGAAACAAGACCGATATAATTAATTACCAAAACTTGCACTATCGTAGTATCTAAGCATACCATGTGGGGTGGCAAGTGTTGAGGTCTGTGATGACAGTAACAAATACAACATTCTTCTAAAGACCCTGCCATTTGAGCACCCACAGAGGAATGTGTTGCATGAGAGGATGAACACTTATAATGATATCTAGTTTGTACTTCTTCAGACTAGCCTCCACCTTTCTACATCCACTCAGATACAGGCAATGAGCAAGACAATAATAATTAAAAAAAAAACAACCGAACTGAATTTTCTTTACAAGAGAACACAAAGAAGTTGACTATTTGAAAGAGAAAAGAGAAATGCCAAAGTGTCCATGTTGGACATCCTGGCAATAGGGACAGTACCAAAGCTGGAAATCATTGGCAGCACAGGAACAACAAGAACCAGCCTCACAATTTTGAATTAAATTAAGCAACAAGCTTTCAACATCCAAATTAAATTAACACCAATTGTAAGATTAAAAAGTATAGGAATACTACGATGGTTACTGGAAAATCAAGATAGTTTTGAAAGTTGGTTGCTTCCCAGGACCATCAATGGAGGAACAGAGAAACAGAAGCATACTTGGCGTAGAAGGATGCCATGGCCGCAAGGTAGAAGCAAAGGACCCAGCGAGGATATAGATACTATGGAAGGCCATCTTCCATAGTTGCGTGTGCTTCACCAAGCAGAGCTGCAACCATCCTATTACAAGGGAAAGTACACACACAATTAAAATATAAAATAAATAAAGAATTAGACGATAAGCATATCAAGCAAACCTAGGAATAAAAAATATCAAGCAAACGAGACAAGAAATCATAACAAGAACATATACACAAAATAACAACAATTTCAACTCCAATCAGAACATCTCTGGTTCTATGATCATCCGATCCATAATTAAGAATAAAAGATAGTCAGATCCATAATTTTCATTTTCCTACCTACCTGAAAGGAGATTCCTGAAAGGAGCAAATCTACACCTATTTGGAGATTCCTGAAAGGAACAAATCTAAGCATGAGCTGGATGGAAGAAGCAAGACAAGAGAGTAATAGTATTTTATATCTTGGAAAGAAAGCAGATCAAATGGTGAACTGCACAGAGAAGGATATTACCTGTGCTGTGATGTTCACTTTTTTCTTCTAGAGCTGGAAGAGCAGGTGATATTCTGCTAGATGTACATCTAGCAGATTATCATCTGCTAGATGTACATTCAATGGCAAGTGTGCAAGCAAGAAAATGAAATTCATTCGGTTTTATAAATATAAGGACAATTTTAAATCTGTCAGAAATTGTGTCAAGACATCTTTCAATGGAAGGAAATGATAGATTAATTAAAACAAGTTAACAGATGGAACAAACTAACACAAAGGAAGCCATATAATTCTTTAAACCACATTTGTCCTCCAAGCACTCTGTCATCCTTGTCCGGCAAAATCAATCCTTCCATATCAACATCCTAACAAAGAAACAACAAACTTTAGAACAGAACCAAAAAATAAATAGCAAAAGTGCAACTCATACATATAAGAAGAACATATACACAAACACAACTGAAATAGCAGAAACCACAGAGAATAAGAAGAAAGTTCCACTGACTTGTGATAAAATTCAAGATGGATGTATGAGAAGGTTCTCAAACTCTTACAGAGGGCTGAAGTTACTCTTAACTTGAAACAATAGATGGATGTTCATGTCCTGTCCTGTAGGCTTGATAAAACTCCAACTTTATCTTCATGAACATTATATATCTTGTATAATGAACTGTTGTTTATGGAAAAAATAGGGATCTAACCTCTTGTGTTCCATAACTGAGTTTATAGTACTATCTGATTCAAAGACACCTTTGAATTTAATACACCTTTGAATTTCTTTACAATTGAAATGAGAATTCCAAGACAAAGAAAAAGAATAAAACCTACTTTAGCAACATTCTCCTTCTTTAATTCCTTCCTCCAATCCCTCCAAAACAAACTCACCAAAGTGAGCACAAAAAAGAAAGTATCTTGGGACCTTTCTCTTCATCTATCAATATTGAAGTTCAGTTCATAAAAGTTCATAAAAGGAAAAATTAGTTTCACGTATTTTAATTAATACAAAACTATTTGACTAAGAATTACCTTTTGATGCAATGCCGGGACAATTGCCTTCCTCCTTACTTTCCATATTAATCTTGTTGCCTTTCATTTTCAAATGAATGGGAAGATCCGACATCAGTAAGTTGTGCACGGCCCTACAAATAAAAACTTGTAGTTACTTAAATCTTAAAAATCAACCTAACAATAAAACAATTGTCAATTAAAAACATATACCTTTTTAGATAGGTTAGCCATAATATCATGAAGATCACCTTCTGCACCAGTGAGTTGACCAAGAATTGAAGTTAGCATATCAAATTGCTTTTTCATGCCTTTGTTATCAACCTTCAAGCTTTTATTCTCTTCTAATAGCTCTCGGCGCGTAGGTCGAATGATATGATCTGCAACGCCCATGACTATCTTCTCCCATGACTTGGGAGAAGATTTCATCCCTAGCTGCAAGGATATCTTGGGACTCTTGTGGCAACTGGGACACTAAAGCATTCATTTGAGACTGTTTAAAAAAAGATACAATTTAATTTGATGATGTAAATATTGTATAAGTAGAGAACGCAAAATTCGATAGATACATACAAACTTTTCTTCAGCTGCTACATCGACGAATGTGCCATCTTTTCTTTAATGCAGCTTACAAAACATGTCTACGCGAGACGGTTCCACTCCATCATTGTTTATCGTCTAGTACAAAATAGATAATATCATATTTTTAAATGAATTAAAAATATTAGTTTATTACCAACCATAAATGATATTTTTTTACCTCTTCGTCGATTCTCCTTGCAAAGCTTTTTGTTCTAGAAGTGTGAGGCATGGCTTGTTTTCCACGATTTAATTTGCCTTTTTTCTCACGCATCTAAACTCAAAAGAATATTAAAAATTTGTTAAATATTTAACTATGTCATATAAAAATTTACTTGAATAATGATACAAACAACAACAACAACAACAACAACAACAACTAAGCCTTAATCCCATACTAGATGGGTTCGGCATGGATTCTCTGTTTTCATGTCGCTCTCAAATATGAAATAAAAATAAAATAAAATGAAATGAAATAAACTGAAGTAAAATGAAATAAAATTAAAAATAAAAATACATAAATAAATAATAATAACAACAAATATTTCTATGAGAGATTGGGATGTTAGAATCATAACAGTATCCCTACAAACAAAGCTAAGCTAATGAAGGAAAACCTTTTAGCCGACTTATCGGTAATCCTATACTAGGCGGGGTCGGTTATATGAATTTTTTGTCTCTATGTCGCTCTGTCAAAAGCAAGATCCGGCTCAATATCTAACATACGTAGGTCCTTAGACACCACCTCTCTCCACGTAATCCTAGGCCTACCTCTACCTCTCTTCTTACCTTCTACAACTAAACTATCACGTTTTCGAACTGGAGCACCTGGGAGTCTCCGGCGTACGTGTCCAAACCATCTTAAACACCCTTCTCATATTTTGAATAATGATACAAACAAGGATATTAAATATACCTTCCCCGTGTCGCTTTCCCATAAATCTACAAGCCAATCTTATTCATCTTGGGTAAGCTCCAAGGGTCTGTTCCTTTTGGCTCTTACTACATCACCCCTGAAAGGGGTGTAATTAGCCCGTTTAACTTGGGCTTTATAATCCTTCCACTTCTTATTAAAAGATTGTAACACCCAATTCTTAAGTGAATTGTCGATTTCAAAAACATCCTAAAACATGATAAAATGAAAAAAAAAATCATGAGTTCAAATTATCCTACTTTGAAAAAAAAAAATTAAATTTAAAATGTTACCTGCACTCTCTACCACACCCTCTCCTTATCTTCCTAGGGTACAAACCTCCAATTAGAGTATCTTAACGAACAAAACCTAGGTCTACGAACCATAGCACCTAGAAATTGTCCCAAATCTCTAGCACCATCACCAACTGGTTGCCCCTTATTATTACTTCGGATAACTTTTTTTGGTGCATTTTCTTCTCTATTCCAGAGTCTGTCAAGCCGTGTGTGTCCCCTAAAATTCTTATGAATTTCTGTAAAATACTTTGATATATCAAATATTGAATTTTAAAAACTTCATAAAATTTATAAATATGCAAATGAGTATAATTATAAAACTTCATGAAAACTTTTATGAAAACATAATGAAGATATACTAGCCTGGATTAGATGAATTTCCTTCATCTGAAAGAGTATGACTCGAGCTTGGATTTGAGTGAGTAGGGACTCCTCCTCCACTACGTACCCTACCACGTCTTGAAAAGTGCGACATTTAGCTACACCATAAAAGAAGCAAAATTAACAGACATAATACCACCCAATAATAACATCATAAGATGAAAAAATAATACAAGTGTTATCATTAATATAACAAAATAAATTAGCAATGGAATGTTAATAAGATAATAATGGAAAATGAACAATTTGTCTTTATATATATAATAAGACAAATGCAAACAAGGAAAGACTATTGAACATATATAAATCAAATTTTTTTGTCGCTATCTTCATCAAATTCCTCTATTGTGTCAGTCATTGAGATATCCCTGCCACAGGGATAAAGGGTTCATTAATTGTTGCCCCTTGCATATCATGTCTACCCCAATTAATATTCTCCTCATTATTAAAGAGCTTGTCCTCCAAACTTGCTTCATTAGAAATTATACTTTGCAAAGGATCTTCAATGGAGCAATCATTTTGCATGTCATAAAAGTCCGTTGGTTTTGTTTGGACAGCGACATGCCAATTTGGATCCAAAGGGTCTTCAATATAGAAAGCTTGCAATGCTTGAGATGCTAAAATGAATTGCTCATCATACTTAATTGCCCCGGTATTTGATAATCGATTTAGATTCACAAGAGTGAACCCTAAATCATCTGTCTTTACTCCTTTTGTAACATCAACCCACTCACACTTGAACAATACTACATATTTCCATCCATGATAGTTTAGTTCAATAATATTATTCAACACCCCAAAATATGTAATGTCACTTTGAATGGGGTTTTTGTCACAAACCCTTGCAAAACTCACAGTCGATGCAACAACAACCACTCCACTATTCTGACTTTTTCTTCTCTGCTCTCGGGCCTTGACATGAAACCTGAACCTATTAATAGTATAAGCATTCCACCTCCTCACTACTATGTCCCGGCCCTTGGCTAAATTTACATCTTCATCAGTTAATGAAGAATCATTTGTATTCTGACACTTGTGAAATATCCACTCATCAAACCGTTGATGGTGTATCTTATCAAGTTCATAAGCACTAATTCTTCGATGTTTTCTCTTGAGTTCTCTTTTATGTTCACTGCATAAATAAACCATTTGTTTACTACAATTTTATTTTATTCAAATTGTATATCATAAATTAATAAACGGAATTTGGATACTTACTCGATATAGTAATCAAGAGCTTCAGAATTGAATAACATATATCGGTGTGCTTGTTTTCACTCAATAGGATTAATGGTAAATGTTTTTGATTTCCCTAAAGAATGGCCAATAATAGGATCCCCAAAATCATCATTCCGCGGTGGCTTATGAATCTTGTATCGACACCATCAAAGTATCGTGAACAAAAAGTCATGCATTCCTCTGCAAGATAGCCTTCAGCAATTGAACCTTCTGTTATACTTCGGTTACGAACATATGATTTTAGTGTGAGAAGATACCTAAAACCAAATGATGATTTATAGTTGAAAAAATTAGCCCGATAAACGCAATGAAAATTATATAGAGAATATACACATAAATAACTACTATTTAACCTCTCAATAGGATACATCCAACGGTATTGTACCGGTCCAGCAAGTTTTGCCTCGGTAGCTAAATGAACAAGCAAATGTATCATCACATCAAAGAATGCCGAGGGAAAAATCCTCTCTAAATTGCAAAAGATCCGTACGATTGAAGACCGCAGTTTATCAAAATTCCCTGTGCATACTTTCTTCAAACATAACTCTCTGAAGAATGAACACAACCCCACAAGCGTTGCCACAAGGGACTTAGTTAATGTCCCCCGTATAGCAATAGGCAGTAATTGTTGCATCAGTACATGACAGTCATAACTTTTAAGTCCAGCAATCTTGTGATCCTTCAAATTTACACATCTTGAAATGTTTGAAGAATATCCATCTTGAACTTTCACATTTTTCAACACACTACAAAGCTTATCCCTTTCTTTTGTGTTCATTGTGTAGCACGCCTGAGGCACATATGTTTTATTTCCAATCCCAATTGGATGAAGATTGCTTCCTATCTGCATTTCACATAAGTCTACGCGAGCCTTCAGAGTATCTTTACTTTTTCCCACTGCATTTAATAATGTCACATACATTTTTCTCAATATGCATCACATCCAAGTTGTGCCTTACTAAATTGTACTTGCAATAAGGCAGCTCAAAAAATATACTTTTCTTCTTTCAGTTATAGTAATCTTTTGATTCTGTTTGTGCCAACCTCCTTCGCTTTGCTGTTATACTGAGCTTTCTCTTTCCAAAATCATTGTGAAAACCGTCCAATTGTTCTAAAATTTGAGTGGGAGACAACTAATTTGGCATAACATTGAACTCCTCTATTCCATCAAAAGATTTTTTGTCTGATCTAAACTCATATTCCGTATCAAGAAACTGACGATGCCCTATGTAACAAAATTTCCTACTATGTTTCAAGTATCTTGACCAAGTGTCTTTGTTACAATAAGGACAAGCAAGACGCCCTTTGGTGCTCCATCCAGATAACATGGAATAACCTGGGAAGTCACTGATGGTCCATAGCAATGATGCTTTCATCTGAAAGGTTTGATTAGTGTGTGCATCATAAGTATTAACGCAAAAATTCCCACAATTCCTTCAACTCATCAATCAACGGCTGTAAATACACATCAATATCATTCCCTAGTCCATGTGGGCTAGGAATCAACAGCGACGATATAAGGTAAGGTTGTTTCATGCACATTCATGGCGGCAAATTATATAAGGTAAGGTTGTTTCATGCACATTCATGGCTTGGTATTGCTGACGTGGGCAGAATTTTGAACTGTTTTGAGGAGGTGTGATGATGGTTATTTGAAAGGTCCAGATTTGTGAACCCCTGGTTCAACAGTTCTGATCGGAATATAATCCTAAGATCTAACGGCCACGGATTCGTTGCCTTTGTATATAAGCGAAATCGTACAGGCAGAAAAAGGTTACTTCGAAAATCGAATCGCGTCTTCTTCTTCAGGTTTCCTCTTCTCCGGCGAGCCCTGGTTTTGAGCTTTCTGCGTTTTTCTTGTCTTTTTCCTTTCCTAAGGTAATGGCTAGTGCTGCATCTTCCTCCTCTAGTTCTTCTCATGAGCCCTCGATTCCTTCTCCGTCCAACCCTACGGTTTTTGTCGTGATTCCGGGTGAACTTGGAGGCGTTCCAGTTCAGGGTTCGCGGGTTCACCCTACCTCAAGGGCAATGGGTAAAGGGTCGGATACGTTCATAAGCCTTCTAGGGCAGAAGGATGTAGATGGCCTAGCAGAGAGATATGAGATAGACCTCTCTCTATTCGAGGTTAGGGTTCCTTGTTCAGGGGAGAGGGCGAGTGCCCCCGGGGAGGGGGAGATAGCTGTCTATCAGGATGCGTTGCTAGGTGGACTTAGGCTTCCTTTCCCTGATTTTACTAAGGCGATCCTAGAGGAATATCGTTTGTGTCCTTCGCAGTTAACTCCGAACTCTTGGAGGCTGCTCGATGGATTTGTCATGGTTTTTAAGAACTATGGGGTAAATCCGACCGTCCGCTGGTTCCGCCTGTTGTTTAGTCTTTGTTTGGAGTCTAATGCCGATTGGTATTATTTCTCGGCTCGCCTTGGGAGAAAGTTTCTAGGGAAAGTTCCTTCTTCCATCAAGCGATGGAAGAGCAAGTTTTTCTTTGTTAGATGTAAGTCCGAGTGGGATATCAGAACAAGGTGGGAGGTTCCCCGTGCGGACATTACTTGTGAGAAGATGTCGGAAGAAGAGGGAAATCTTCTTAAGTCAATGATAGGGCTATCCAAAGTTTACATGGATAGGTTTTTGACCAAAGAAAACCTCATTAAGTGTTATTTAATAGTGTCTACTGGTAGGACTCGTTCACGTACCTAATTTGGTTTGATTTTGGCTTGTGATGTCTAACCTTATTCGGAATTTGTTTTGCAGAAAATCCGATGGAAGACGAAGACTTGAGCTATGTTAAGGGTCTTCTGGCTTCTTTCGAAGGTGAGGTTCATCCGCCCTTGGCTCGTGGGCGGAAAAAGAAAGAAGTGGTACCTAGCCAAGGTGCTGATACCTCCAAAGAGGAGAAGAAGAAAAGGAAGAGAAAAGAGACTGACTCTTCCAAGAAAGGGGTTAAAAGTGACCCTGGTGCCGGGTCCTCACGGGAGAGGAGGACAAAGAGAAAGAATTCCGAGGACGCATCAGTTCCCGGAATTGTAGAAGAACAAGCGAAGGTGCCTCAGGAAGAGGTTCGCGCGGAAGAAGTCCGCCCGGCTTTGTCCCCAATTTCTGAGGGTCCTTCTTTCAGCCGGTCGGAGGATATCCTTCTTATAGAGGTGAGAATTTCTACGCACATATTTTCTATGGGTGCTTTCGCTTCGTTGTAACCTTTAACTTAGGCTATTTTATAGGCAGAGGCGGGAGAAGCGGCTCTCCTGGATAAACTGCGAGTGGCGGACTCGGTCTTAATGGGACCGGCTCCTCAAGAGAAGTGGGTGTCCTCCGAAGACGCCCCTTTCGGATGCCGCCTGCGTGAAGACCGCTTTTGATGACAATGAGGCTCAATGGCTCTCCTCCAAACTTCATAGAGCTGGAAGGGAAGAGGCCATTTCTCAACTATTCCGTTCGGTCATGCTGGTGAGGGTTATCCTCGTATTAGTTTTACTTTTTGGCTCGGTATTAATGCTACTAACTTATTTGTTTGTTATTTCGTAGACTGCGCACTGGGCGGACCGAGTCGGCAATCTTTGCCAAGACGATTTGGCAAAGATGGAAGCATGTAGGGCGGAAATCGCCCAATTGAACTCTAGGGTGGCGGCCCAGGAGGGGAAAAACAAAGAGCAGCTCGCCATTATCCATGCTTTTGAGAAGGATAAAGCTGAGCGGCTTCAACAACTGGCTGTTGTAGGAAAGGAGAAGGACGATTTGGCGGCCAAGTTGTCTATTTATGAGGGTTCCCTTCTCACTGCTGAGGAGAATGTTAAAAAGTTGCAGGAGAACTCTAGCAGTTTGGAGAAGGAGCTCAAATCTGCCCGAGAGGGGCAGGCTGAAGCCCGATGGGGCCGGCTAAAAACGCCGAACTTGTCACTGCTCGCACGGAGTTGGAGGAGCTAAAGGGGGAGCGCGACACACTTAAAGAAGACTTAGCTTCCCGACTGACAACTCCTAAATCCGACTCGCAAGAAATCAAGGATTTAGTAGAGCGAACGGATAAATTAGAGAAGGAGGTCGCCCGGCTTAGGGCGAAAGCTAAAGAAGGGGCCACCTACATTTATTCGGTGGTATAACAAGTGGGCCGTCATATCCCTCCTACGGAGGTTTTGTCCATGGGGCTGGCGGGAGTTTTGAAGAAGTTCACGGAGCTAAAAGAGCAACAGACTATTAAGACCCCAGAGGCTTCTGCCCCCGCCCCCTCGGAGCCTTCAACCCAAGCTCCTCTAGAAGCAGCTGGCTACCCTGAGGGTCCTCCTAGTTCTTAGGATGTTTTTAACATTTTTGAGAAATGTTCTTGTAAATTCGCAATCTTCTGGAGTGTAATTTCTATTCATATGAATGAAAAAGCAAACCTTTATTTTGGTGAAGATTTATTTCCGAGTGATGGTTATCCTTAACCGTGAGAAGTATTTTCTGAAGTCCTTTGTAAACTTCTTCCTTCTTCATTTGGCTTGTCAAGCTTCGTAACGAGTTCTTAGTCCAATCATGGGACTTTAAGCTGTTGAGTGAGGTACTCGTCTTTATAAATGAGATTGTTGCCTCATATTTCGATCGGGATTTTTGCCCCTTGTTTTTTGGATAAGAGTTGTCGTTTATCCTTACAGGATAATTCCGACTCATCTTCCAAGAATGGGAATTTCACCGCATTTTTGTATGTAGAATGGGAATTTCACCGCATTTTCGTAGGATGGGAATTTCACCGCATCTTTGTAGGATGGGAATTTCACCGCATCTTTGTAGAATGAGAATTTCACCACATTTTTGTAGGATGGGAAAGGCTTGAGCTTTGTTCCATGAAATTTAATAGACGGCTACAGAATTTACTGATAGTAGCGTCGTAAGTGTTCAGCATGGAATGGACGCTTGAGCGTTTTTCCGTCCATACTTACTAGATAATAGGTGTCCGCTCGGATGATTCTTTGTATGACGTAAGGGCCTTCCCAGTTAGGAGTTAGCTTCCCCATTCGGCTTTTATTTCCATGAAACTCATTTTCCCGTAGGACTAGATCGCCGATTTGGAAGAAGACTTTTTTACCCTTGTGTCATAGAACCTTTTACTCTCGGCGATAGATGGGTCAGCCTTTGTTTCCACAAATTCTCTCCGCTTCGAGTAGATCAAGTTCTGCTCGGAGTTTTTTCTCATTCTCTTCTGATGAGAAAGTTTGTTGTGTCCGTAAGGTAGGCATTCCTATTTCTGCAGGGATGACAGCCTCTGCCTCATAAGTGAGAGAGAATGGGGTTTCTCCTGTAGGAGTTCTTATTGTTGTCCTGTAGGCCCAAAGGGCGCTCGTGATTTCTTCTACCCAGTTAGTCCCATTTCTGGATACTCGAGTTTTCAGTGTTTGAAGTAGGGTGCGGTTCGTCACTTCTACTTGGCCGTTGGCTTGGGGATGTGTCACAGACGTTAGTCTGGATTCAATTCCGAGCTCTGAACAAAAGCTTTTGAAAGCCTTGTTATCAAACTGTCGCCCGTTATCAGAAATGAAAGCGACCGGAATTCCGAATCGACAGATAACCGTTCGCCATAAGAATCCCTGACAAGCCTTCTCCGTGATTTTGGCCAAGGGTTCAACTTCCACCCATTTGGTGAAGTAGTCAATAACGACTATTAGAAACTTCATTTGTCGAACTGAAGTAGGGAATGGTCCTAGAAGATCAACCCCCCAGATGGCAAATGGTCGAGGGCTAATAATTGGTGTAAGCTGTGCCGGTGGTCGCCTCTGAATTTTGGAATGCCGCTGGCAGGCATCACATTTCCGAGCGAACGCCATTGCATCTTGAGTTAGTGTTGGCCAGTAATAACCTTGTCGTAGGACTTTGTAACTCAAGGCTTTGCCCCCTATGTGTCCTCCTCCGATGCCTTCGTGAATCTCTTGAAGGATGTAGCTAGCTTCTGTAGGACGTAAGCATCGCAAGAAAGGCTGCGTATAAGACCTTTTGTATAGGTTCTCATTGATGATGGTGTACTGAGCGGATTTGTAAGAAATCCGTCTGGCCTCTGCTTTGTTGGGCGGTGCAGGCCCACCTTGTAGATAATTTCTGATGGGGTCTATCCAACTTGACTCTTCGGCTGCACTTTGTACTTCTCCCTCCAATCTGTCGATGGTCTTCGCGGGAAGGTACTGTAGGTTAAAGGAAGACTCTGTATCTCCGTTCGGTGCTGTGGCCTTTTTAGACAGGGCGTCCGCCTCTTCGTTTTGCGCTCGACAGATTTTTTCAATTTGGAAGTAAGCGAAGTATGGAACTATTTTCTTCACCACTGCTTGGTATCTGACCATGTTCTCTTCCTTTGCTTCAAAGCTGCCCAAGGTGTGGCTCACAACTAACTGCGAGTCGGAATATACGTGCAGATGTTGAATTCTGAGTCCCCGGGCCAGATGTAATCCTGCGATGAGGGCTTAGTATTCGGCCTCATTGTTGGTTGCTCGGAATTGGAACTTCAGTACTACTGTCGCAATTTTCCACTTAGAAGGAGAATAAAGGACGAAACCTGCCCCTGACTTTTCTTCCGTTGCTGATCCGTTCACATATAAGGACCATGGGATACTAGGGCTTTCTTCTGAACTCCGTGACGGGGGTTCGTCCCTATTTGCGGGAAAAGTTAACTCCGCGACGAAATCCGCCAGTACTTGAGCCTTGATTGCTGTTCGGGGTTTATAGGTGAGATCGAACTCGCCTAATTCTATCACCCACTTGGCTAGGCGTCCGGAGTTTTCAGGTTTATGAAGAATTTGCTTTAACGGCTGATCAGTCAACACTGTGATCTTGTGGGCTTGAAAATACGGCCTCAATCTCCGTGCGGATGTGACAAGAGCGAAAGCCAACTTTTCAAGCGGCAGATATCTTGACTCCGCTTCGTTAAGGATTTTACTTGTGTAGTAGACTGGTTTTTGAATCCCGTTATCTTCTCTCAAAAGGACTGCGCTGACTGCATGCGGGGCGACTGCCAAGTAGATGTAGAGTTCTTCTCCCACTTGTGGCTTAGCTAGTAGCTGAGGCGATCGGAGATAATCTTTAAGCCCCTGAAAGGCTTTTTCACATTCTTCTGTCCACTCCATTTTCGGTGCTTTTCGTAGGGCTTGAAAGAGTGGGAGATTTTTCTCTCCGGCTTTGGAGATAAATCTGCCAAGTGCGGCGAGGCGTCCGTTAAGCCGCTGAATTTCTTGAAGACTCTTGGGCGACCCATGTCAAGAATAGCTCTGATTTTCTGGATTTGCTTCTATCCCTCTTTGTGTCAAGATAAATCCCAGGAATTTCCCCGATCGAACGCCAAAAGAACATTTATTCGGGTTTAACCGCATAGTATAAATCCGAAGAGACTGAAAAGCTTCTTGTAAGTCTGACAGGTGTTCATTGGCCTTTCGGCTCTTCACCAGGATATCATCCACATAGGCTTCAACGTTTCTGCCAATTTGTTCTCTGAAGACTGTATTTATGAGCCTCTGGAAGGTGGCTCCGGCATTTTTTAGGCCGAACGGCATCACCTTATAGCAGTAAGTTCCCGTGCTCATAATGAAGGACGTTTTTTCTTCGTCGCCTTTGGCCATTCGGATTTGGTTGTAACCTGAGAAGGCGTCTAAGAAACTTAGCATCTCATGCCCCGTTGTAGAGTCAACCAAACCATCAATTGATGGTAAGCGAAACGAATCTTTCGGACAAGCTTTGTTTAAGTCCGTGAAATCAACTCACATCCTCCACTTTCCGGACGGCTTTTTTACTAGAACCACATTAGCCAACCAATCTGGGTAATGGACCTCTCGGATAAATCTAGCCTTTAGGAGGTTTGATACTTCTTCCTCTGCGGCTTTCTGCCTTTCTGGTGCGGAATTTCTCCTTTTTTGTTTCGTAGGTTTAAACGATTGATCGATATTGAGATCTGCATCGATGACATCGCTGCTTTACGCCTCCTACATATCTTCTGAAGACCAAGCGAAGAGGTCGGAATTTGCTTTCAATACTCTCATGAGGTCTTCTCGCTGCTCTGCTGTCAAATCTGCCCCAATCCGCACCGTGCGGTCCGCTCTGGTTGTGTCCAGGGGGACTGTTAGCAATTCTTCAACAGGTGTAGGTCGAAGCTCTTCATTTTCCCGTCCGGCCATTCTGCTGACTAGCATGGCTTCTGAAACCTTTGTCTTGCTGCTGTTGAGGGCTTTCCCTTTGAGGGTTGAGACATAACATTGCCGTGCCAGGGGTTGATCTCCTCTCACTTCTCCACTACCACTCTCAGTCGGGAATTTGAGGAGAAGATGGTAAGTAGAGATTACGGCTTTCAAGGCGTTGAGGGTTGGCCTGCCAAGGATCACGTTGTAACTTGAAGCACAACGCACAACCAAGAAATTTGTTGTCACTATTGATGATCTTGGCGAGTTTCCTACCAGAATCGGGTAAGGAGATCATTCCTTCCGGGTCGCATTTTACCCTCCGAGAATCCTACTAAGGATGATTTTACCGAAGCAAGTCATCCGCGTCATATCTCATTCTTTGAAAGCACTCCAAAAGAGGATATCAACCGAACTCCCACCGCCTATCGTAACTCTCTTCATCCGGAAAATGGAAACTTTGATAGCAACAACAACAAGGCCATCATGAGGGTGGCGAACTCACGACGCCATTGTCGTAAAAGATGATTGGAGCCGTGGGTGAGATCGCCTCGTGGCGTTTCGCTTTCCCTGTGTGGTTCCCACCATTCGGGCGTAACTTTTCCGAGAGGCTGAACTTTCACCACCGCAACCAGGACCTCCACTAATAAACCTACCATTTCTCCTTGTTATTCTTCAGGCTGTGAAGCTTCAAGTTCCTCTTGAATCTCAAAGTTGATGTATTGCTCCAATTGTCCTTTCCGAACGACATCTTCTATTGCGTTCATCAAGTGGGTGCACTTTTCCGTATCATGTGCTCTAGATTGATGAAACTGGTAATATCTCTTACTATTCTTTTGTTGTTCGGTATTTCTCGTGGGTTCTGGCCATGTCAAAAGTTTTTGTTCTTTGATCTGCATAAGGATATGGCTTCTGGTTTGGTTTAGTGGGGTATGGTGATCATATCTGACAATTTTTCCTTCCTTTGAAGGTTCTCTGGGCTGTAGCATATGTCGTTGGGGCCGTGTTGAGGTTTTCGGACCTCTGTTTGCGCCCTTGTTGTCCTTATGCGATCCTCTTTCCTTTCGTAGATCCGGAGGCCTTCTGTTGACATTGTGGTGGGTTTTTTTCCTTCTGGGCGTCCACAGGTCCACGCCTATCCTCCTCTTCCCAACCCGTATAAATTTCCTCGGAATTGATATATTTTTGGGCATCGATCATAAGGGCGGGAATGGTTTTTGGTGGATCCAAAGTGAGGGAAAAACGAAAGGGGGATTCTAACAGTCCCTCCATTAAGAAGGTTACGGCCATTCGCGGAAGGAGGTCTGCCACATTCGCTGTTTTGTCTATGTAACTATTTAAATAAGCCTGGAGCGTTTCTCCCTTTCGTTGTTTAACATGCAGAAGGGTAGATGGAGTTTTCTTCTGCTTTGCGTAATTGGTAAAATAGGCTAGAAAGCGATCTGCTAAAATCTGAAAAGAAGTAATTGTCCTAGATGGGAGATCGACAAACCAGTCTTGCGCTTTCCCCTCTAAGGTGGCGGGAAAAGCTCGGCACATGCGAGCGTCTGTGACTCCGGTGAGGAGCATCTTCGACCGGAAAGACTTCAGGTGACGAGACGGATCAGTTTTGCCTTCATATGCGATCATAACTGGTGGCCTGAAGCTATCAGGAACTTGTTCTCCCAATATTTCCTTGACAAAAGGCGAACACATACTGAGAATATGTCGCTCGGACTTCCTGTTTCCTTGAGGGAGGTCCTGTTGTTGAGTTCTTCTATCAACCGTTTGAACAGATGGACTATTCCGCTCTGTCCTTGTCCGCTCGGTTCTTGTAGTGGCCTGCTGTCTGCGTCGAACAGAGGGGGGTTCTGAACTAGCGGAAAAGGCGGTCCTTTCTTTCCTCTCCTTATGGGTGCGGGTTCTTGTCCTCCCCCTACTTTCGGAATTATCCAGTGGGGCTGTTGGTATGTTTGGTGTTGGAACTTGTGCAGGAGGAGGCGGAGGGTGGGTCAAAGTATGAACAGCCTGAGTCAACCGCTCCAATTGTTGCTGTATGTTAAGATAAAACTCCGGAACAGATTCTTGGGGTTGGACGGAAGGATTTTCTGATGGAGGTAAGATGGGTGGATTATCTGGCCGGATTTTCTCATGTCTTCGGACCTCGCCAGGCCCTTCGGGATTATTTGGGGCTCCCTGTTCTTGGATTCGTTTTGATCTTCTCGTAGTGGTCATTTGGCTTTTCGTAAGGGTCCCCACGGACGGCGCCAAACTGTTGATGCCAAAAACTGGTTGACTCCCCGCTTCGGCTACCGTTGCCTCGAGATCTGGCCTCAGCTTTCGACCAACGGTTAAAATTTATAGTTGGTGTGGACGCTTACTTCTGTTTACGAACAGGGAGCGTAGAGAACATCCTGAAATTCCGACCGGAATTATCCATAGGCGAACCTGTAAAAAGGAGAGGGCAGTGATCGGAATTGGGCCTCTCTGCCCGGATTCAGCTCCGATGCTTAAGTCAGGAAACTTGAGTAAAGAGTCTTAGATTTAGGCAGTTCTTTGTGTGATCAGTTTTTTTTATCCCCTTTCTTCTATTAACGCTCTCCTTTTATAGCACCTTAAAGGCGGTTCAGGAAAGGCGGTGGAATAAGGCGGTGAGTTAGGTAAATATCTCCTAAGGCGGTAGGAAAATATCTGCCGCCTAGCGCGTAGATGCCACGTAGGTAAAATAGGATAAATATCTGCCCACGGTAGCAAGTGGATAAGGCCTACTCACTGTAGAGGCGTTAGATATTTATCTCTCTCTCCCCACCTCACGCCCTGTATAAGAGGGTTGCTACAATTCCGACGGACTTGTTCGCAGGATTGAGTCCTCACGTTATTTGCCGGACGGAATTGTGCAAAGGTGGTGATATTGCCATGTGGCCAGAGGAACAAGTGGTCCTTTAGGTCAATGACACCTGTCTTCACCGAATATATCCGTAACATACTATAAGAAACACTCATAGTTCTGAAAGGATTGAAGCCATCTGCTGCTAAACCAAGTCTTACATTGCGGTGATCTGAAGAGAATGATTTGTGCTTAGTATCAAAATCTGTCCATGTAGTTGAATCTGCAGGATGCCTTAAGAATCCATCTATCACTCTATCACGATCATGCCATATCATGAATGGAGCTGTCTTTGATGACATGAATAATCTTTGCAATCTTGGTATTAAGGGAAAATGGCGTTATACTTTCTCAGGGATTTTCTTTTCTTTTGTAACAGAAGAACTTGCATTGGCTCCTAAATTTTTTTGCATTTGTTTCCATCTAGAAACACCACACACCTTGCAAATTTCATCATGTGCAGTTTCTTTCCAATACAACATGCAGTCATTAGGACAAGCATCTATTTTCTTGTAGTCAAGACCCAAATCCTTAAAGATCTTCTTCATTTCATAAAAGGAGTTTGGTAATGTCTCCCCCTCAGGAAATGCTTCCTTCAAAAGTGTGAGTAACAAATCTAAAGATTTATTATTACTCCAGCCTGATAAACACTTTATGTGATATAGCCTGACAACAAATGCAAGTTTTGTGAACTTAGTATATCCTGGGTACAACTCTTTGTTAGCATCATCGAGGTGTTTATAAAACTGATTAGCTTCATCATTTGGACCTTCTGGAGGTGGATCGGTTGATGTTGTTTCATCTTCCATATTCTTGCTCGGTACACCAAATGCATCTTATAACATTTCTTGCACATGAACATGGCTTGAAAATTCATCTTGATATTCAACATTTGTATTCGAAGAAGATGATGATTCCCCATGATCATACCAAATCTTATATGATCTCATAATACCATTGATGATGAGATGTTCATATACCTCATCTCTGGTTAACAACACACTGTTGACACATTTTCTACATGGACACACAATCTGATCTAATGATATATTGGCAAATGCGAAATCCAAAAATTCCTTAACACCTTGATGATATTCAGAACTCCCCCTACAGTATTCAATAAAATATTTTTAAAAAAATACATACATAAGTCAATCTAATGGAAACATGTAACTAATATTAGAGATGAATCCACCAATGTTACCTTGACTTTGACATCCAAGTTTTGTCCATGTCAACACCTTGATTGTTGAATTCCAAAGTTTCTAAGAAAGAAATGGTCTTATGTGGACCTATGTGAAAGCCATAATTCACAAAGCCATAATTCACTAGCCATAGAAATTTAAGTAATTGGAATTAATTTTTTTAAAAGGCAAATACCTTTTTTTAAAAAAATATTTTACTTTCATGGAAACAAAAAAGAGAATGCAGACCTATGAAATCAATAAATTCAAGATGATACTCTATCAAAGATGATAAAAAACAAATGGAAAGTAACAATTAACAATATGTGTATAGTGGATATAAATTATTTTAATTTGGAGTAGCCAGGGGTAAATGAGTTAAGAATAAACTATAAACCAAAAATTTAAGAAAACGAAACCAACCTAGAGGAGAAAACCAAACCCAAAAATTAATTCCAAAATGCCCTCTCGGTGTTCGACAAATTGTCTGAAAGAGGTTATCGAGGTTGTTATGGATGAAGAATAGTGGCAAGCATGGGGTTGTTGCTGTCACTATGCTGCTGCACATACAAGGAGAGATCTAATAAAATGATGATATTGTTGGGCTGCTACAAAACAAAAAAAAAAAGAGAAGGAAGCAATGATAGGAATAGAATTCATGTATATGGTAGATGATGAGAACTATGAACTGAAGAAAGGCTCTGTAAAACCATTGTAATACTCATGGATGTATAAATTGGTAATAATTTTTTTAAATAGTAAGAGTTTTATGTTGAAGAATAGTGCGCACGTAACCTATTTGACGGAATGCTTCAAAGATGTTTATTTTTAGAATTTCAGGGAATTGTATGAAGAATGGGTAGTGCTATTAATGGAATCATGAGAAATGAATGCCTTGCAATTGTCAGCTGCTGCATAATCATATAAGGCACTTCACAAATATACATCTATATGTTGGGTAGTACTGAAGGATGAGGTGTATAGTAAATTATGAATGTTACGGATTTGATTTTCACAATCCTTGTATATTGCAAAGAGGGACTGATCTACTGTTTTATTTTATCTTATTTTTTCTGCTGCTAGCCACTTAACAGAGGTTGCATAGCATGCTAAAGCAATGAAGATATTGTCTATTTAAATTTATTGGACCTTTTACATGTCATCTCAAAATCTTATCACAAGCGAAGAGAAGAATTGGATGTTGTTTGAAGCAAAATAGAGACCTCTACTTTTGCTCAGAGAATGGCTAATAAAAGGTTCAAGCAAAGCCTACAAAATGATATATCCATGGTATATTAGAATAAAATATGCTAGTGATAGATAGTTCATGACATAAAAGAATTAAAAAATTTCCATTTTTCTAATACAAGGAAAGAGAATCGGATTAGGAATCCTGCATAAGCAATTGATTAAGTTGAAACAAGGCTGGCACCAAACATAGGAAGAAGTCATACAGGAATTTTTAGACAAATGCCTGTTCATAATTGTTCTCCATTTGCATAAATTATGATTAATTTTTGCAATTAAAAATTCAAGAAAAAGATAGCTGCAACAGTATATCCAGCATTTATGAAAAAACAAACATGTAAAGAAATCAAAAGAGAATTCAGACAAGATATAGAAATTAAAACAATAATATACCATATTACCAGAGAAAAGAAAGAAATCACAAAAGGACATCAGGAAACCTAATAAGCAAGCAATCGAAGTTAAAAGTTCCTGTACTTATCAGATCATTTCTATCACTGCTTGAATTTAAGAAGGCTCGAATATTCATGATAAAAAACAAAATTAAAGAACTAAAATTTAAAATAAGCAGTTTTGGTAGAAATAGAAATCTCATCTAAACTGATTGATAGCTGTCTATTTAAACGGAAAAATTGAGCAAAAAAAAAATGGACGAAAACGAAATTGGAATGAATAAAACCCAATTAAATGCACACGGAGTGATCAAACCAGATGAAAACCTGCACCAAAAACACAAACAAACAAACAAACAAACAAGCACAAACAAAAAGAGGAAAAAAATTAAATGCGCTACAGCTCAATAACACATCCCTAACGCATTTAAAAAAAAAATCCAATCTTTCAAAAGAACGACTTCAAACCCAATTCCACGTCCCAAACAAATCCCAACCAAAACTAAACCTCCTGAATCACAAACCACAACCTATACACAAGAACCAAAGCATACATGACAATTAGAAGAAGACGATAAAGCTCACCACACAGAATGCACAGAATGCAGTAACCTAACAGTAATCCCTGGCCTCAGATCTATCAAACAGTATCAATTTCAAGCTTTCCGTTTCTTCTCCAAATTCCTCCACCCATCTCTTTCAAATTCCTGTCAACCAACAAAATAAAGAACTCAAAACACCGAGATTGAAAGATAAGGATCCGAACCCACTGCTCCTTACCAACCCTTTGAGCTAATATTCCTTAGAGGGCCGACCAAGAATGGTGGGATAGAGATTGTGTGTGAGAGCTAACGAGATTAGTGTGGTGGGTTGTAAACTGCATAACAAATAGCATGCTACCGTGGTAGTAATGTGAGGCATTCTATCTCCTACTTGCTCAACAGTACCCCAAAGACAGACACTATATATTCCCACAGTTGAACAAAATGTGGCTGGCTACTCACATAAAAGGACACTATCCATCTCCAAATATTCCTATTATCATGCCACCTTTTGACCCAATAATTCAGGGTCCTACTCGTGAGGGAGGCAATATATATAGCTATATATATCTAAGTTAATTTCTGCACAAACACAAAAAATTAAGGTATATAGGACCAAGACCTGCATGAAAGTTGAGGGATATGCAAGTTGCTAACAGAAAAAAAAGCAATTTTGTAGCAAATTGTCTTCTTTCAAAGAAACAAAAATGTATGGCAAGGGCATACCAAAAATAAAAACATAAATGTTTCCTGCTGAAAATGTATAAAGACGATTATGTTCTGATATATTAATTACAATATGAAGAACCTTAAACTTGCATGAAGAAAGTAGACATATACAAGAAAATTACAACATCAAGATAAACCTGGCAATTGAACTTGGTGCACTGCCCAAAAAAGAACAGAAAAAGTGGCACCCTCTTCATGATCTAATTGTGTCCTTAAAAGGATTATCAATTAAGAGCCCACATCTTCAAAACAAACTATATAATGAAGGAAAATTGAACAAGAACCATCAGAAATGAAATTTTTATTCAACTATATTGTTGTTAGAAATTATTCCACTACCACAGACAAAACTGATTATTGCTTGCTGCTAAGCAACATATATACAGCATCAAGTGGGCTAGCTATTGCATCAATAACATAATTTAGGGCATCTACTTTGAGCCATGCTTCTTCAATCTCTAAGTTAACAAAGATGTTATCTACCAGTACATAGACAATCAATAAACTTCTTGGCATTTAGTTCAGTGAATGTAAGTGTAGTGTAAAGTTCCTATTTACATGTGAGTGACAAGATCTTTCCCTTATACTCAAATGTAGATATTGAAGACATATATACTTAGGTTCCTATGCAACACTGAATATTGACATGCATTTCTTTGTTTTAAGTGTAATCTAGCTGTTTTCATCAATGTATAGCTAGCAAGCAGTGAAATTCAGGATCACTTCTCTGAGAAGAAGAACAGAGAGTGACAGGATATCTATATATCAGTGAGTTAGTTTGAAGAATGTAAATACTAATTAGAGACTTTGATTCTATAGAACAAAATAATATATATTACTCCTAAAATTAGTCATCTCAAACATCTAAAATCTAAATACAGGCAACCTATGCTTCATTAAAGACATTGCAGCAATCCATATTTGCAAATCATATAGAACCAAATTAGAATCATAACATAAATCTCGATGACAGGAAAATAAATGGGCTACCTGGAATCGAGGAGGAAGAGGAGGTCTCCGACTGAAGAAAGCTTTGCAAGAGCGGATCAGCCTGCAACCATAACATCAAACAATGAGAAGACGAACAAGAAAAGAAAAGAAGAAAGGGTGATCAACTACGGCGAGAGCAGAAGGATGGGATTAACACCCTCGATCCTCTCACTGATGGTGTTGATCTCATCGATTGGCAGCAAGAAGAATTAGAGAATTGGAGGAATTAGGGAATTTAGAAGGAAAACATGAGTGAGAGGGAGGGAAAGAACCTAACTAGAGAGGGCTCGTGAGCTCAGGCATTCAGAGAGGAAAACTTCAGTCGCCGGCTTCGTCTCGCGAGTCTAGAGATTATGTTATCTGCCGCTATAGATCACAGTGTCTAATAAATTTTTTTAACAGGCTCATTAGCTCTGTTAATTAATTAATGGGGTTTATTACGCAGAAATATATAACCGTCGCTATAGATTATTATTAGCGGCGGATATATAAATCCGCCGCTATAAAATATAGAGAAGTGTTGCTAGAAGATCTATAGAGGCGGATATAAATATCCGCCGCTATAGATCTTGGAAAGTTATTCATTCATCCGGATATAGCGGCGGATATTCTAATCCGCCGCAATAGACATTTCATGTAGCGGCGGATATATATATCCGCCGCTAATATTTGCCGCAATAGATCAATTTTCTTGTAGTGTATTATCGCCTAATCGATTTACAATTCCCTATTGTAGATTATTTCATCTAGATAATCCTGAATCAACTCAAATACTAGATTCTGATTACATCACAATTCGTATTTGAGAAATCTAATTTTATAGTTATCTATTTTATCTCATATCAATCTTTACGAGGTTAACCCAAATCGGGTGACATGATGAATTTGACCTTGTTGATTTAATCACATTAAGCCCAATCTTTTTCTGAAATTATCGATAGGTCCCTGATAACCCCAATTAACCCTAATTACGGTTTTATCCAATTTATCCCTCTTTTCTCATAAATTCTAAATACCTCTAATTACGAGGACTTCTTTAATTATCTAATTAAATAAATTAGAAAACTTTTATTCGTAACAAAATTCAATTAGTCTCCAACCTTGGGGACTTCCTTTTATTAACCTAAGATAATAGGAAATTATTTAGAAAAAATAATAACCAAAAATCAGTGGATTCGACAATCCTCCCCTCTTAAAATAATTTTGTCCCTGAAATTTACTCCAAATCCCTAATACCTAAACCAGACTCTTCAACAGTCTCGGTCGACGCCTGTAGTTTCTCCTTAGTGAGATGATAGACCCATCATCTCTCTTATAAGCTCCATCATAGTAACGGGGTACCTTGCCCCTTAAATCCGGGCCCGCTGATTGTGGCCTTGCAGCATCCTACTAAGCAGGCAGTTCCCGCTTGACCTCCACGTTGTCACTCCCACGTATTGCAATAGCTCTACCAAACAAACAACACGTCATGTATTCATCCAAAGTCCTTGTCTACGCGACCCAACAGTCAGTCTATCTTATTTGACTAAGTCATTAGGGTAACTAGGATGTCCGTTATTTGTATTGCTCTGATACCATATTAATCTATCACACCACGACCCGAATCTCGGGACCTCAGGCACGTACACAGACCGGCCGTATCCAAGTGGAGACGGGGCCCGATCGGATACAAGGCCTAAGTAATTCAGAAACAGATAACTATTTATTATAAATAAATCAAAATTTATTTATCAGAGTTACAATGGAAACAAAAATAGAATTTATAAAACCTATAGGGGTCCTACAAGTAAGAACTAATCGAGTTCTTCCAACCTGGGCAAGCTGTATTCTGACGCTCCTGAAAACAACTCAGGTAATCCCTCAATCCTGAAAGAGAGGAAAAAGAAAGTGGAGTGAGCTTTTGAAAGGAAAGCTCAGTATGTTCCCCGTAGGGATCACAACAAAATGAAAATATCAAACCGATAAAAGCATATCAAAACTCAACAATCATCAAGTCACACAACTGGGGCCATGCCCCGCACAAACAAGTATCTAGGAGACTAGAAAACAAAAGGAACTCCTAGATTAGGAAATAGCCCTCCGGCTCAACACACTTCTCCGGTCAACACCCAGCTTCATCTGGAATCGACCTCTGTCTCTTGTACGTGTCGACACGGTCAGTATATCGTCATACTGACAGATTGGACTACCAGGGTATCCAACCCCTGGCATGGAACTATCAGAACGTTAAGGTGCTCTCCGCCTTGAGCGCTCCACAAGAGCATTTGCTCCACTACTCTGGCAGGATAAGAACTAACCTGGTGCACACTTGCCTGGCCAGCACAAAAGACCATGTGTCTATGATCAAAAGTCGATCACAGGGTGGTGTGCCCAACGAACAATTCAAACAACAAGTAATGAAAGCACATCAACCATGCACATACTAAGAAGAGAACAAACAACAGGCATGTGAACGTATTCCAATAAACAGAAAGGCAACATATTTGCTAAAAGAAATAGCAACAGTAAAATCAAGAAACTTAATTATGGGTGGAAACTAGCCAGAGGTAACTTACCTTAATAGCGATATCCTGAATCCCCATGAGACTTCTTCTTGACGTGTCTCTAAGTCGAATCTGGCAAACATAATAATTCTGTCTTAGCATCTGTTTAAATATCCAATCGTTCATTATCTTCATTATTATCCTTATTAGGCCGAGGGCCCATTAACCTTTTAAGTTGATAAACCTCATCATTCTATCAACTATGTTGTTGTAGCCTAGTGGTCAAGAGATTCTAGGGTGGTTGTGAGGTCTTGGGTTCCAATCTCATCTCCTACACATATTTTATTCTTTTCTTTTTGAATCTTAGTAATCTGGTTCAAGATTAAATTGGACCCAACCCACTTATTTGGTCCTGACTGAACCCAGTCACTTATTTTAAAATCAAATCCAACTCAACCTGTTTAGATTAAACTATCTTCACTTAATTTAATCTAACTTGACTAACCAATTCAACTCCTCAACTCAACCCAACCCAACCACTTGCTAACCTACTTGACCCAACCGGCTTAAAGAGAATCGCATTCAACTCACTTTGACTTGACCAATTAAGCTAATCCACTTGATTGCATCCATTTAAACGGACTCAACCCAAGCACTTGTATAAACTCAACTTGCTAACCTTTTTACATGGTGTAAAATTCCTGAAGTTAATGCGCAGTCCCAAAAAACTGCTCATAGGCTCTTCAGGAAGCACGTCAGCGTGCTTCACAGACTATTGTCCCTCATGATGCACAACCCCTCAAGGAGAGTAGGGGAAGGAAGGCAACTTACTCCCTTGGGCATCGAACACATTCTCCCATACAGCAACGGAGCAAAGGATGTTCCACTGGAAGTCCTGATCCAGTAGCTCAGCATCGGAACCGCTATACCCGAGGAGACATAGTGAAGGATCAGAAGAAGAGGGAAATCTCACATTCTCTAGATCGATCTACAGATCAAAGGCAAAGGGCCCGATCACCAGCATACCGATTCCAAGGGCATTATCATTCACCAGACCGGTATCGCTCATTTCATGATCGATCTCCACGTCTGCGTCATTCTAGACACTGATCTCCTCGGCGTAATTCACCATATCGCCATTATCCATCCCCACGGCGATATATCTTTGAAAAAAGACAGAGTCCAACAACTTGTCCTACACATCACTTCTCCCTTTATAAGGGAAATTTGGGAAGTTCCTTTCCCCGAACATTTCAGACCGCCAAATGTTCTCCATTATGATGGGACGTCCGATCCCCAAGAACATTTGGAGAGTTATTGTGATGAGATGATGATTAATCAAACGACTGAGGCTGTCATGTGTCGAGTGTTCCCTCGAACAGTCATTAATGACGCCAATGATTGGTTTAGGGGTATCCCTGGCCCCAGGAACCATACATAGCTTCCAACAACTTTCTGACCTCTTTTTTTGTAACTTTACCAGCAACAGGAGATTGAAGAAAAATCCAATGATGTTGTTAGGATTCAGGCAAAGACCAGAACAGAGTCTACCCGGCTACATAAGCTGCTTCAACAAGGAGATCAATGGCATGGTTGATATTAACCCTACATTAGTTGTGGGAATAGCCGTGAAGGGATTGAAGGATGGACCCTTCAAAGATTCCCTGACCCGGGAGCCCCCAACTGACCTCTCAAATTTCCAAGCCATGGCTGTAAAATATATAGCCTCTGAGGAGATGAAGGCTAAGTGGCAGGAGAGTGATCTCTTACGAATGGAGGAGATTGGAAAAAGGAACCACCACCCACAATAATATGGAGGATGGAAGGAAGGAGCTCCGAGAAATGATAAACCTCGGAGAGAAGGAGGTCGAAACACAAGCCGACCAGATGGGTTTGATGAAAGGAGGACCCCACAACACCAGAGATATGATCCTTAAAGGGCAGCAAAGTACCGGAATTACTCTATTCTCAACACCTCTCGGGAAGACATTCTATCCCAAATTCAGGATCAGAAGATATTGAAGGCCCCACAATCAATGAAAGACGATCCGAGGAGGAAGAAGAGTAAGAAGTTCTGCAAATTTCATCAGGACAAAGGGCATTCCACTGAAGAATGTATCCAACTGAAAAATATCATTGAAGATCCTATCAGGGAAGACAAAGTGGATCAATTTTTACAAAAAGAGCAGGATACTGAGCATATCCCTCCTCCACAACACATTATCCCAAGTGATACACATGTGACGGTAATTGCTGGAGGTCTAGGGTGTGGCGGAGAGAGCTACAAATCAAGGAAAAGTTATGTGAGAATAGTGGGATCCGTACAGAATGTCGCATCCTTGAAGACGCCCCGCACATCTGTACAGATTTGTTTCTTAGATGAAGATCTGAAAGAGGTTCACCACCCCCATGATGACGCTCTAGTAATCACCGCACAGATCGGAATTTTCACTATTTAGCGAGTTCTCATCGATACCGGAAGTTCGGTAGACATCATATTCTCTTCTGCCTTTGACGGAATAAAGTTTCCTGTTGAAAATCTGAAACCAATTAAATCTGCTCTCATCGGGTTCAATTGTAGCCCTCTACAACCCGACGGTATGATTTCTCTCCTGTTAACTCTTGGCACTCCCCCACGAACCACTACTGCTCTTATTAACTTTTTGATTGTCCGATGCCCCTCGAGCTATAATGTCATCATAGGGAGGCCATCGATCAATCAATTGAAAGCTGTACCTTCAACTTATCATATAATGATCAATTTCTAACTACCAATAGTTGCGGCGAAGTGAAGGGCAACCAACTAGCCTCTCGCCAATGCTATGCTACCATGCTCAAAGGTCATGGTGAGGGGAGTAGCCGATCTGGGGAAACATTTACTGTGGAGGACATACAACATGAAGACGACGAATGGGAAAATTGTTGCCCCACACCGGTTGAAAAGCTGAAAACCATACCTCTCAAAGAGGAACAACCGGAACGGACAATCCAGATAGGAGCGAATCTCCCATTTGCACAGCAAGAAGAGATACTAAGTCTCCTGAGGGGCATTTTCGATATATTCGCTTGGAAAGCTGAAGAGATGCCCGGAGTCCCTCGGGAGGTCATTGAACATTGACTCAATGTCGATCCGGTGCATAAGCAAGTCATACAAAAGAGAAGAAGCTTTGCTCCTGACCACCTTCAAGCTGCCCAAGAGGAAGTGGATAAACTCTTAAAGGCGGATTTTATTCGAGAAGTGTATTACTCTGAGTGGTTATCGAATATTGTACAAGTTAAAAAATCCACAGGAAAGTGGAGAATGTGTGTGGATTTCACTGATCTCAATAAAGCATGCCCTAAAGACTACTACCCTCTACCTCTCATCAATAACTTAGTAGATTCTACATCGGGGTATGAAATGCTCAGTTTTCTCTATGCATATTCTGGGTACAATCAAATCTGAATGGCAGAATCCTATGTGGCGAAGACTTCCTTCATCACAGGAAGAGGAACATACTGTTACAAAGTCATGCTGTTTGGTTTAAAAAATGCTGGTTCCACCTTTCAAAGATTAGTGAATAAGTGTTTAGAAATCAGATTGGGAGAAATGTAGAAGCATACGTCGATGACATCCTGGTGAAAAAGTGATAAAGCTGAACGGTATGTTGCTGATCTGCAAGAAACTTTTGTTGCACTTCGGGCACAAAGGATGAGCCTCAATCCCAATAAATGTACATTCGATGTCCGATCTAGAAAGTTTCTAGGATTTATGCTCACACATCGAGAAATTGAATCAAACCCGGAGAAGATACGAGCTGTCCTAGAAATGAGATCCCCAAGAACAATCAAAGAAATACAAAGACTTAATGGCCAATTAGCAGCCTTAGAAAGATTCATTTCAAAGTCGGGAGAGAAGATCCTTCCCTTCTTCAGGGAATTAAGAAGAGCACCCAAGGTATAATGGAATGAAGAATGTGAGAAAACATTCATGTTGCTGAAGGAATATTTACAATCACCAGCTTTGTTAGCAAAGCCACAACCAAGAGAAGAGATTTATGTTTACTTGTCTACAACTGATGCTGTTGTCAGCTCAGTATTGGTAAAGATAGAGGACAATTTGCAAAAGCCAGTATACTATACAAGCAAGATCCTCACTGATACTAAATCGAGATATCTTTCCCTTGAGAAACTGGCCTACGCTTTAGTGGTTTCTGCTCGAAGACTCCGCCCTTATATTCAGTCACATCGGATAAGGGTGTTGACCGATCAGCCATTAAAGCAGATCTTATATCGGCTAGACACATCGGGACGCCCAGCCCGATGGGTGCTTGAACTTGCGGAGTATGACATCAGCTATGAATCGCGCACTTCCATAAAAGCACAAGTGCTTGCAGACTTCCACCACTGATGATGATCCCTTGAACATCAAACTGTCTTAAACCAGGAACGACCTTTCATCCAAATGGGTCTTGCATACAGATGGTTCCTCCACGGGAGACAGTTCGGCAGGAGGACTGATCCTACAATCACCATCGGGATGGAGCACTTCTACTGTCCTAAAATTTTGTTTTAAGGAAACTAATAATGAGGGTGAATATGAGGCTATGATAGGTGGATTGTAGTTAGCTCGCGGTCTTGGAGTACAGAATCTGCAAGCTAATACTGATTCTCAGTTGGTTGTTGGCCATCTGAATGAGGAATTTGAAGCAAAGAAGACCATATGGTCAATTATAAGTCTCGGTTACAGAAACTCACCACAAGCTTTGAAAAATGCCACATCTCCAAAATCCCCAGATTAGAAAATAAGAAGGCCGATCTACTATCCAAATTAGCCTCAGCAAATGCCAATATTGAACAACCAGTCAACACTCAATACTTGACAACCAGGACAATCGATTGCCGACCACTTGAGGAACTTATGGATATCGATCAAGAACCATATTGGATCGATCCAATCTTGAGTTACTTGCAAGATGGAACTCTCCCTCAAGTTCCCAGAGAAGCGCGAAGAATCACCATTAGAGCTTCCCAATATAGTATGGTGAACGGAGAACTCTACAAAAGATCCTACACCCTCCCTCTGTTAAAATGCCTCCGGCCCTCTGAATCAGAATATATCCTTCGGAAAATCCATGAAGGAATAGCGGGGGATCACTTGGGGGGAAGAGCATTGAGCCACAAAATTCTAAGGCAAGGATATTATTGGCCAAATTTGAATAGAGATGCCATTTAATTTGTCAAGAAGTGTGATGCTTGCTAACGCCATTCCAATAGAGATATACTCTGGCCATTTCTCGTAGCTATTTGGCAGATGAAATTCTTGATTGTGGTGATCGACTACTTTACTAAGTGGGTAGAGGCAAAACTACTAGCGTTGATCACAGGGAAAGCTTGTCAAAGTTTCTTATGGAAATCCATCATTTGTCGTTTAGGCTTACACGTGGCTTTCATCATTGATAATGGCCGCTAGTTCGATAACCCAGTCTTCAAGAAGTTTTGTACAGATCTTGGTGTAGAGTCAAGACTGACTTCTGTCACTCACCCACAAGCAAATGGAAAGTGGAAGTAACCAACAGAACTCTCCTTCATATTTGAAGAACCGGGTTGTCAGAAATAAATCGAACTGGATAGAGGAAATTCCAAGTACTCTATGGGCATATCGGACGACTGCTCGAACCCCGACTGGTGAAACTCCATTTGCATTAGCATTTGGAGTCAAAGCTGTCCTCCTAACGGAGATTAATTTTCCCACGCCAAGAACACAATCCTTCGATCTAGTGAGCAATGAAGAACAACTTCGGGCCGAGCTTGATCTTTTAGAAGAAAAGAGGGACGTTGTTAATGTTCGAGCAGCAGTATACCGGCAGAAAGTCAAAAGATAATATAATGCTAAAGTGAAAGAAGTAACCTTCCAAGTTTGAGATCTTGTGCTGCGAGAGAATATCTTTCAAGGTAATAAGAGCTGAATAGGGAAGCTGAGTACCAATTGGGAAGTCCCCTATATTGTGCAAGAAATTGTAAGGCCCGGTATATACTGGCTCTCAAAAATGGATGGACGCAAACTCAAACGTCCATACCATTCAGAACATCTGCGGAGGTACTATCAATAAAATCATTTACTTCCCATACATTTATACTTTCTCCTTTTTTGCTTCGTTTCTAGGAAAATTTACTCATCAACGAAGAAAAAGGAAATCAATAATTGGGGCCATACCAGTCCCCCACATTAACGGACGATACCGGTCCCTTAATGAAAATGACCATACCGGTCCTTCATTACAAAAAACCATACCGGTCTACTACTACAACGGACCATACCGGTCCCCTGATGAAGATGACCATACCGGTCCTTCATTACAAAAGACCATACCTGTCTACTACAACAACGGACCATACTGGTCCCCTGATGAAGATGACCGTACCAGTCCTTCATTACAAACGACCATACAGGTCTACTACAACAATGGGCCATACCGGTCCCCTAATGAAGATGACCATACCGGTCCTTCATTACAACAGATCATACCAGTCCCTGAACATCAACGGACATCAACGGACCACACCAATCTCTTAATGAAGATGACCATACTGGTCCTTCGTTACTGAAGACCATACGAGCCTACCACAACAATGGACCATACCGGTCCCAAATAAAGACAACCATACCGGTCTACTACATCAATCAACCATACCGATCCATCATCCCAAGAGCAATCATATGGACCTGCTACATCGATGGATCATACAAACTTCCTAAATGTGAGATACACTCTTATACTTCGGCAGAAATATAATGGCTTATCACTCATGAAAGATCATCTCAACTTTTCAACCACGAAAAAGTACTCCTATGCTTCACTATTCGAGCAACCAGATACGCTCACCTTCTTGAAGGAATCACATTACAATGGAAAGAATGAAGATTCATTCACAGTAAGGATGCTAAAATACTTCAAATACAAACTGACAAAAAGAAAACAGTCTGATAGAAAGGAAAATTCATTGATGGGAAATACTCAATTACAACGAAATATGCAAATCAAGAGGGCTCAGATGGATCGAAATCGGAGACAGAATCCGGAGGTTGAGCGGGAGAAGCCGTGAGTACCTACGCCTTCTAGCAACTATTCCATCCAAGGATGTGGACTTCAAAATATTTATCCACCCGAAGGACGAACACAAGAAGATGTCTTTCCTCTAGTCGATGATCCATTACGAATTCCCTCAACCCGTTTGTAAAGCGGAACTCCCCAAGTTCCCTTGACAAAGACAACGAAACCAGCCAGGAATTTCATCTTGGGCCGGGCATTCTAATCGGTCCCTCCTGGATAGATCCCATGCTACCTTGGAAAGCTCATGGAATCCACAGGTGAAGAGCATTATTCCCTGCACAGGAGAATCTATAAAAGGAAGGACAACTATTATCACCCATAGTGTCAGGAAAGAATAATCTCAAAGGAATTATCACCACCTTGATTTACACTGCAGTTCTTCAGAAAATAAGGAGCAGTTAATACCACAACCAGAATACTAAGAGTCGCTTGAAGCTTCGTTTCCAGCCAACAGAAGCCTTTTGATTTCTCGTGGAGAATACCTCATTAAAGCCACTTTGGAAAAGTCAGAATTCAAAGCTCAATAAAAAGGGGATAACTGCCCCTGTTCCCAAGGATCCGTTAAGTCAAATCATATCAGGAATAAAAAACCTGTTGCTCTGTACAGCTTTTCTACCAATTTACTGTGAAGATCGAAATACACACCGGATCCGATATCGAAATCAAACGATAAACATGATCCGATCCGATATGGAGTCTTGAGAAGGGATAGACATTCAACAAATTATTCCTTAACAAATATTGAAGACAGATCGGATAACAATTTCATTCATTTCCGAAAAGAAAGAAAAAGAGAGAAATAGAGACAGCAGAACAATCAGGGTATTCTTACAAAAACCACAATCCAAAAGAAGCTAGCTGCTATATTCAAGTTCTGACAAAAGAATGAAGAACAAACAAAAAGCAACTACAAAATTTTCCTTCAAACGACGTCCCAACTCCTTGATTCTGCTACTCTCTTTCTATGGGCCTCTGCGTACAACATTGCTTCCAAAGTATCTTCGAGTTTCCTCACCCGATCATTCAGAATCTTCTCCCGTACCATCTCTAGTTCTTCAATTTCTCTTCGGAGCTGTCTAACTTCGAGGTGATCTAGCAAGAGAAAAGAAGAAAAGCACGAAACCATAATAGGTCTCAGAAAGATTGAACCACAAATGAAGAAACAAAGATCTACCGATTACTTCTACGCACCCGATGCGCAATGTATTGAGGGCAGATTAATAGAAGTGGCTTCGATTAAACAAAAGAAGGAAAAGTGAAGAAGCATTCAAATAAGTATCGAAAAGAATGAAGTCCGAACATATACCTGTTGCTACATCATCTTCGATCTCGATGACAGCCTGACTGACTTCATTGGAGGGGTCACATCCTTTCTTTTCACAGATCGGCTCCTGACCCGATATGCCTATCTTGCACTCAGAGACTTTTCCTTCTTCCGGGGTAGGAACAACTGATGGAAGAATTGCCTTATTGGAAGTGCCCATATCCGATATCATTGCAATTGAAGCTTCATCTAAGAAAGGGACATCGATCCTCACTTTTTCAGAAGCGGAACTTCTATTTTCTCCCCCCTCCTTGACATTTATCAAAATACAGCTCTACCGCTTCATCATAAGAAATCTAGTTAAAGTTCACTGAAGGATCAACAGAACGGATGCTGCTTAAAATTGCATAAACCTCCGATGACAATCTTCGAATCTAATCATCAGATAGCTCTATCTTCTCTGTAGTAGCAAGTTTCGCCTCCAGTTCCATAGATTTCTTCCAACTTTTATACAGATCGGATCGCAAGGATGACAATTCCTTGTCAGTATCCTCCTTCAACTATTGTACATGAGAGAAATCATTTTGAGCACGAGAGAGGAGAGTATCTTTGGTTGTCAACTGCTCAGATAAAAGATCATTATCTTCCTTCAGTTTGCCAGCCGATCTTTCAACAGCTTCAAGCTTCTTTCTCAAGCTACTCTTAATTTCCCTCTCAGAAGAAATGTCTCGTTCGAGAATAGATAGTTTCTCAGATAGTTTATCCTTCTCACTAACAGTAGAATTTTCTCACCCCTAGATCGGTCAAAATCTTGCCTCAAAGCAGTAACAGTTTGCTCAGATAGAGAAAGAGAAGCCTGCAAACTTTCATAATCGATCTTCAATGCAGCATTTACTCCTTCGGACTTTCCCAATTCAGCAGCGGTGGAATCCTTCTCTCTATTTAATTTAACTATCTCGACATCTTTGAGAGAAAGGCTTTCCAACAGTTTCTTGTTCTCCTCCTCCAATTTAGAGACGCGAGCCTTGATCTCAGGATCCCCCTGCTCGCAGAATCTCACAATTCGTTCTCCCCATAGAGCAGTTTGCAAAGGAAATTCTTACTAAGGTAGACAAAATATAAAGTTGCTTTATCAACAAATGAGAAAAATGATAACATACCCAAACAAGGGACAACGAAAGTGAGCGCAAGATTCCTCTACGCTAAACTGATTGAGGTGATTATTAATATTTCCTTGAATATTTGGACCACCAACAGAAGGATTCACAGCCCCTATCACTCCTGCAGTCAAAATAAACGGAATTGATCAATCAACATCTGGGAGATCAAGTAGAAAGAATTTTGAAAAGAAAAAGGTACGCGAAAAACACGAGAATGTTACCTCGGTCTCTACTGCTACCAGATCTTGTCTCCAAGGAGACGCCTCCTTCCGATCTGTGAAGTTCCCCCGATCTTCGTGAAACAGACACATCGGGAACTAGAACATCGGAACCCGATACCATACGGAGAGAAAGGGGAGGAACAACAGATACATCGGGAACTGGAATATCGGAACCCGATATAATAGGAAAGGAAGAAGGAGGGATGACAGACATCTCTTGACCGAGACCGATCAAAACTTCAGCAACCGGTTCCGATGTAGTATGCAGAGACAAAAAGGAACCAGAGCCGAACTTCTCCGCTGCCTTCACTAATCTCCTCCTCTTGAAATTTGGAGCATCCACGGGAATAGGAGGAGGAAGACTAGCAGCTATAGGAGCTACTACGGTTTCAAAACTCATGGCAGCATCAGGTTCATTTCTACGGTTTTCATCCAATTGTTGGGCAAGAACATTATCAAATGGAGTCTTCTCAACCTCTCTTCTATCTAGATAAGAAGCTTCTTCGGTAGAAAGATTAAGGGGTCCCCCAGTCTCTGCACCCACCACTAAACCTTAATTCGAGGTCTCCTTCCCTTTCTTCTTCAATTTATCGGAACGAGAGATGGCATGCATTCTTTCACCCAATGTCTTAGGAGCCATATCTTCATCTGGAAAAGAAAAAAGAAAAAGAGAATCAAGATCAAACTACAAATCAAAATCATTTAGCGACATAAACAGAAGATTCCAAAAAATCCTACCTAGAGCTAAATACAAGCCACACTCTTGAAGTTGTTTGTCAGACAAGAAGAATTTATCTACTAGGGTATTTCGGAATTCCTTGAATTTTTCCAACCATCCCTCTTTAACTGATGTTATTTTCTCCTTGGAAGCCACATAAGCATGAGGAGTGCCCCATTTGGTACTAAACCCCCAACTTTTGCTATTGGAAACAAAAAAGTATTGCTCTTCCAATCCTTAATCGAATCTGGGATAGAACCAATTAGGAAGAGTCTACCTTGTTTAGCACCGAAGTAAAACCAGTCGGAATGCCTATCTTGATTAAGGCAGAAAAGGAGGCTAAATAGGTGCACATATGGTTCAACCTAGAAAAGAGATAAAACCACCACAAAACCACAAAGGCTTCTCCAAGAGTTTGGAGTTAACTGAAAAGGATTCAAACTAAAATGTCAAAAAATAATCTACAAAGATCTGTGGGAAAGGAAACCTAAGACCAGCTATTAAAGCATCTTGGTAAATGACTAGATCTCCATCCTGGGAAGGAGAACAAGCAGGCTCAAAGGGAGAAGGAACTCTATAAGAGATACTAGACGAGGAAAGATTATATCTCCTCACCAAATCGTCTATCCTAGCTTCAGAAAGGGTATTAACATAGGGGATGGAACAACATTTTGGATCTCTGGCAGCCTTAGGCATTGTGAAAAACCAGCAGAGAAAACCCTCGACAAAGAAGACCTGAGTTCAAGAAGAAGGAAGAAGCCCCGTACCTGAACCAATAGATCCTTTTGAGAATCAAGAGATCAAAAACCTTTTAAAGAAGAGACAAAATGAACCAGTGAACAAGACGAAAAAATCTTTGCAGAAACAGCGCCGCTCTTAAATGATTTCAGAATTTAAATATGTCTCCTCAATAGTGCTTAAAGATAAAATCAACGGCCAAGATCACTTCAAAGTGCAATGCGGAACCCTCCATCTAACGGTTGTAAGTAAGTAAAGACTCAGAACGCTTCGAATTCCTAACGCGTGGAAGTTAAAAAGGTTAGAGCATCATGAACTCTACGTCACAACAGCCATCGGAAGCCGCATCTCGATAATGATTGATGGCAGATGATAAATACTAAACAGTGAACCGTTAATGGCTGAGAAGCGATAAAGACCTCCTTACCCCTAAAAGAGCAGTCATACACAAATTCCTAAATAAGCTGCAGGCTAGATTTGATAGATCGGACAAAATTGTCAAATTAAATATCCGAGGAAAGAAGAAAAGGAATGTTAGAACAAACAAGTTACTGGAGTATAGTACAGAAGTGAGAATAATCATTAAATAAAACATTGGAGCAAATATCGACATGATGGACCCAAGAACGATCTGATCTCGGAAATGCTTAGCTTCATTAACTCGAACAATGATCAAAGAATATTTGATCATCCTTCGAATTAATTCGCAAGCACACTTGATGGGTTATTATTGATAGGGATGAAAGTAGTAAGACACGTGACATTTATCCAAGTAGGCTACATGTCAAGATAACAAGGCAAGGCCCTCTAGTACCAGCATATCAGTCCATGATTGGATCATTCCGATGTAACCCTTCCATCCAGCCATGTCATCACGATATGATATACCTTGCCGATCCGATATATATACCCGATATGTCAATGTTATTAGGTGACTCATCGGGATCAGAAAGGACTCCCCAGCCCGACACATGTCATTCAGTAAAGGCTCTCCTAGACTGATAATTATCTATATCGGCCATGAACTTCTCATTTCTTATTTGTAACCAATTAGAGGGTGTAAATTGATATGATTGAATGCTTGTATTCTATTTTTGAGGTACATTTTATAAGGAGAGACTCTACAAAAATTTTCTCGAACACTATTATTAATCGATTAGGGCTTCGTGCATCTTCCATTGTTCAATTATGCCCTGGGTCACAAAAATTTGGAGCCGTGTTCCATTGACCTTTAGTTTAATTCACTCTATTTCATCTCTTTCCCACTTAGCTTCTAATGGATTTCACTTGCTTGTACTCAAGAACTCACATATTTATATTTTTATAGTAGATCATGGCACACAAATCTAGAGCCAAGAAGCTTGGCGCAACTACCTCATCCTCTGATAAGTGCACTATTATACACATATTTTTTATCATATTTGCATGCACTTATCCAATTGTTTAGCATCAATTTATCTATTTTTGTGCTCCTCTGGGTTTGTTTTATGATTGAGCAAGCAAAATAGGTACCCGGAGTGAAAGGAACAAGAAATGGAGCAAACCAGGACGAAACAAGCTAAAAAGGCACACATAGAGATATACACCGCCTAGGTAAGGATGTGCACAGCTATGCACACACCTGTGCAACCCTCTGATTTCAAAACGCTTGAAAATCAAGCCGCAGGAACTGGCACATGCATGCATTAGATATACACGCCCTTGCCACATTGAATTGAAATCTATAAAAACTTGTCGAGGACATATATTTCGGGGACTTTTGGTAGATCTGTCTTCGGTGGGTATTCCGAGCGATGGCTAGGGTTTCGGAGAAGACCGAGGGCGGATTTGACGTCGAGCAAAGAAGTCCCTATATTTTCAATTATGTCTTTCTCCAGTATCTTTCTTATGGTTTCCATTAGCATGAGAGGCTAAACCCCTTCGGTAGTGCCTCAGCCACAAGAACCCTAGGATTATTTGTTAATTGAATTATTTTATATACTGGTTTTCCTTTATTGATGATTCTTGTGAGTCTTTGCTTGATGTATGTAATTGTATTTTGCATGAGCCATGGTCATATACCTCGTTATATTCTAGCGAGGCACATACGTGCTTAGAGTTGTAACTCTCGTGTCTCTTTATGCATTGATCCATATCTCTCTTATTTAGGTTAAAACTAGACATTAGTAATGAGTTCGATTTTCATACCAAGTGATCAGATGTGGTATCTAGATGGTGCAATTATCGAACTCCCAAGAATTAATCAATAGATAAGCAAAATTTATAATTCTATTATTAACAAAGGAATCTTAAGAGGATTGTGATTTGAGGGGCCACGTTTTAACTCTGATTGCCCACAACTTACCAATTGTTCGTGTTAGTTCTTTGTTTAGGACACATAACAAGGTTTCCAACTACCACCATTACCTTTCGACTAGATAGCAAAGGATACTTAGTACTAGGATTCCAGTTCCTGTGGATTCGATAACCATGCCTTTGTGTACTTTACCACTTGATCAACTCCATACAATTACGGGATAGTCATCGCGCATACTATGCGTGTATCAAATTTTTGGCGTCGTTGCCGTTGAATGGCAATGCTGGGAACATTAGAACTTGTTATTCTAGTTAGTTAGTCTATTTTGATTTCATATAAAAAAAAATTTGACTTTCAGATTTGATTTTATTTTTTTTCTGTGAAGGTACCAATGCATGACCAGAAGCAGGGTTCCATATCTAGTGGAAGTACCCGATCCAGATTTTGAGCACCACCTTCATCGTCAAATTCGAGAAGCCTTTCTCAAAAGGCAACAACGGGGTCTAGTGTGGAAGTTAATCAACCAAACCAATGCCAGCCCCAACGAGATTGATATCAGATTTCGCGAGGCCGAACTTGGAGGGTTGTGGCTCAAGAATCGTTCCACTATCGATCACCTGGTACAACTTCGAACTGAAGCCCCACGTCATCCAAATTGTTAAACAGTGATGTTAGTTTTGAAGGCTTCCAAGATGAGGACCCATACGCACACTTGTCAAGTTTCCTCGAAATCAGTGACATAATCTCAATTAACAGAGTATCCTCAGACACCATAAGCCTCAAGTTGTTTCCCTTCTCAGTCAAAGGTAGAGCAAAACAGTGGCTGACCATTCTACCCCATGGTTCCATCACGACATGGGCACAGTTGACCATGAAATTTTTAATGAAATATTACCCACCGACCAAAATAACTAAGCTACGGAGTGATATCTCTTCCTTCAGACAATTGGAGTTGGAAACATTATATGACACATGGGGAGAGATACAAAGCGATGCTCAGAAGGAGTCCATAGCATGGGATAGAAGATTGGATGCAAGTCCAAACCTTTTAAAATGGATTGAATGTATCTACAAAGCAGATGTCAAACGCAGCCGCTAATGGTTCACTATGCAATAAGGACCTCGACTTAGCTAGGGAGCTAATAGATGAGATGGCCACCAATGGATATCAATGGAGTTTTGAGAGGACCAAAACAAGTAAGGTGGTCGGAATGTGGATGCGATAAAACCTATAGCGGCCATGGTAGAGGCACTCAGCAAGAAGATAGATAACATTAATGTCTAACAACAAACATCGGTGCTGATGTGCAGTGGATGTTGGTGTATGACAAAAGAAGGAAAAGCCGAACAAGTGGAAGAAGTTGATTTTGTGGGAAGATCACAGAACAATCCATATAGATTCACCTATAACCATGGATGGAAGAACCACCCCAACTTCTCCTACGGCACCTCAGGGCAACTAAGGACAAACCTACTTCAAGGATGTCAACCCCCACCTCAAGGTCATCAGCCACCGACACAGGAAAAGAAGGGGGCGAGCTTGGAGAGCCTGATCACACAGTATATCCAAACAAATGAAGCACGAGCTGTTGGACATGAGGAGATAATGAGAAACCATCAGGTATCTTTACAGAATCTTGAACATCAAGTTGCCTAGATAGCTAAATCATTGGCAGAAAGACCAGCAGGTGCCCTTCCCAAGCAATACAAAGGTTAATACAAGGGAGTCTGTCAAGGACATTACTCTACGAAGTGGAATAGAGCTAACACCACCACAGGTCAATGCTAATATCTGCCCAGATATAAAGAGGACTCCCAATCATTAACTATCATAGATCATACTAAATCAACACCCATCACAAGCAATATATCTATAGCAAATCCCTCCCCCAAACTTAAACTGTATATTGTCCCCATTGTACACAATATAAGTAATGAATGAATATGACAAGTAAACCAAAAAAAGGGGAAAGGGATTTGTGGAACCTAACTGAATTTGAGTGGATTGATACAATTATCCTTGATGTGGTGACCTACTTGCATTTTGAATCAATGGTATTTCAATTCCTGCTGAGAACATTGATGGCACAATAATAAGCTCAAAATATATATATATAGATGACTAAACCTGAGTTGGTGACATAAAAAACACTGTAAGAAAATAAAAATACAAAAGTGGTGAAAATGGTATTAAAATATGATGATAACCAGCCACCAAGCTCCTTATCGTCATCGTCATTAGGGGGGTCATCCTCAGCCTCCACTCCCATGTCCGTCATAGTCGCGAATTACGGGGGTGCAATCTGGATCTTGAAATAATATGTGAGACGATAAAGCACTATAGCCACCTAGTGCTAGAATGCGACTGGGTCGGTTGGAGCTAGTGCTGGAGCAGGGGTTGCTGGTGGCGGTGCTGTGCTGGGTCCAGGTATTACCACTATGTCCTATAGCTCCCCGAGGGCTACAGCTTTGTATGTAATGTCGCGTGAGGTGCGTATCGTTCGTAGCATCACCATCGCGCATAGTATATCTACTATTATATGTAGCGAGCCTCCGACTATCCTCATCATCTCCGTGATACAAACCCCGCCAAGTCATGACGAAACCCGTAACAAGATTAGTCCCTTCTGTCGTTCTATAATCAGATTTGGGGTGGAAAGCGTGACCCGTTGTTTATGAAGAAACAAGAACTTTGGTATAGTGATGACGCCACAAACGGGGATGGAAAATCATTTGATAAGTCGAGGTGAAAGCTGCAGGACACATCTGATAAGTTCGATAGTTCTACGAAGAATTAAAGAGAATTTCTCTCACTATTTCATTCAAAACTTACTCCCAATTACATAGTTTAGCCAATATATATAGGCTAGTATAAGAGAATTTAAAATTCAGCATTAGACTCTCTCCTAACTCTAAGGGACTTATTAAATGTCTCTATTTCCAACAAATCATGCATGCAAAATTAAATCCTCTACATTTCCAAGGCTAATAACTAGTATGAGATGCCTTGAAAGCCCAACTCCATTTAAGCCTAATTAGTGAGTGCTTTAATGAGGTGGACCAACTTTGGTTCTTCATTGATGGTGAGCTTGCACTCCTCTTTATGCTAAACCTCTTGAATTAATCCTCCAAGAGCCTCTTTTAGTCTCTTAGCCCGAGCCAGTGTGACTGGTCCAATTGTGACTTGAAGTGGATCTTGGCTTCCTCTGTTAGTCCTAGCCCTGTTCATATCATTCCTCTCCTCTTGAATAGGATTTGCCCTCAAATCATCACCTACATCAAAAGGGGATAGATCAGAAATATTAAATGTAGCATTAACATTATACTCACCTGGTAAATCAAGCTTGTATGCATTAGCATTGATGTGCTGAAGAACTTGAAATGGGTCGTTTTCTCGTGGACGTAGCTTGGACCGCCGTTGTTTGGGAAATCCTTCCTTTCTCAAGTGCAACCAAATCCAATCCCTGAGTTCAAACATAAGCTTCTGTTGCCCTTTATTGGCTTATTTTGTATATTGCACCGTCCTTCGCTCAATGTAAAGCCTTGCTTGCTCTTAGATCTGATTAACAAATTCAGCTTTACTTTTGCCATCTAGATTAACAAGCTTAGAAATTGGTAAAGGAGTTAAATCCAAAGGAGTTAATGGATTAAAACCATATACAATCTCAAATGGTAAAAACTGAGTACAATGAACAACACGATTATAAGCAAACTCAATGTGTGGTAAATAAACCTCCCAACTTTTGATGTTTTTCTTAATTACAGCTCACAATAAGGTGGATTAAGTTTTATTGACTACTTCGGTTTGACCATCAGTTTGGGGGTGACAGGTAGTAGAAAACAAAAATTTAGTTCCCAACTTTCCCCAGAAGATTTTCCAAAAGTAACTCAAGAACTTAGCATCCCGATCTGAAATGATAGTTCTAGGCATGCCATGCAATCTCACAATTCCACGAAAGAACAATTCAGCTATATTCGAAGCATTAACAGTTTTGTGACATGGAATAAAATGTGCCATCTTAGAAAATCGATCCACGACCACTAATATTGAATCCCTTCCTCATTTTGACCTTGGTAATCCTAAGACAAGATCCATTGTAATATCAACCCAAGGCTCACTAGGTATTGGTAATGGAATGTATAAACCATGGGGCTGCACACTTGACTTAGCTTGCTTACAAGTGATACATCTACCACAAATCATCTCAACATTGCGCTTCATATGTGGCCAAGAAAAATGTTCTTGTAATACACCAAGGGTCTTAGCTACCCTAAAATGCCTCATTAATTTTTTTCCATGGGATTCGCTCACTAACAAATCTCGCAAGGAACAATTAGACAAACACAATTTGTTTTCCTTAAATAGATAATCATCATACCTAAAATACGTCCCAAAGGCAAATTTCTCATAAGATTGATACATATCACTAAAATCATGATCAGGATAATATAAGACTTTTATGTGTTCAAAACCAAGAACTTTTGCATCAAGAGTGGAAAGTAACACATACCTGCGGAACAGTGCATCTGTTACGACATTCTCTTTTCCTTGTTTGTACCGGATCACATAGGGAAATATCTCAACCAATTCCACCCATTGTGCATGCCTTCTATTTACCCTTTAAATGCTTCAATAACTCATGATCAGTGTGAATCATGAATTCCTTCGGCCATAAGTAGTGTTGCCATGTCTCTAATACTCGAACCAATACATACAACTCCTTGTCATAAGTAGGATAGTTTAAGGCTGCCCCACTTAGCTTCTCGCTAAAATATGCAATTGACCCTCCTCCATGCATAAGAACAGCTCCTATTCCAAAACCTGAAGCATCACATTCAATTTCAAAAGTTTTAGTAAAATTAGGCAAAGCAAGTACGGGAGCTTGGGTCAATTTGTCCTTGAGAAACTGAAAGGCCTTTTCGCGCTATTCACCCCATTTGAACCAAATGTTCTTCTTGATTACCTCAGTCAGTGGTGCAGCAATGCTACTGAAATCTTTCACAAACCTTCTATAAAAACTAATAAGAAATGAGATTACCCTTATAATGCCTCTAATACTCTCATAGACATATGGAAATTAGAGCATGAACCTTAGAAATAAGGTCTTGTAAGATGCACCCAGAGTGTACATAAGTGCAATCTCTATCACTGTAATCTCATATCCCACAACCTTGATAACTTAGCAAGCGAAGTAGAGAATCATAACAAGTCGTAAAACACCATACAACCATAGATCTTCATCTCTAAGAGTTCCCCTTCTACAACTTTCGTTATTGACACAACTCATTTGGTACCTAAATACACCCTTCACTACTTCATAATAATCTCCACAATCATCTAATACATTAGTTTAAGAAACCTAATATCCGTTGCTTGAGAAATTTGACCCGGTACTTACCGGTTTATTATTAGCGACCACGTACGCTTGCGTGCGGAGGCTTGAGTACACTCATAGCCAACAGTCAACAATTTTTAGTCTTGTTTTGAATGAAATTTGTTTGAACTTCAAAGGTATTCTCTGGTTCTTCCTGGTTCCTTTGTCATCTTTCTTGCTATACCATTTTTTTCAGTGAGCCCGCAGATTAATCACTACCCTGCGCGGAGTCACTACTGAATAGCGGCTTTCACACTTCAAAGGTGATAACTTTTTCTTCCATTTTTTCTTGTAGGGCATTCATAATGAATCCATCTTGCCGGCCGGTAGGGCATCCAAAAGGGATCCGACTTTCTGGATTTATTCACTACTAAAGATAAAGACTTCTTCTCCTTTTTTTTTAATCTTTTTATTTTTTGATAATAAATAGCATAAACTAGTGGTCATAAACTAGGCAGAATCCAAACCTAAGCAAACAAGTCACAATACAGTCAGGTTTTGTGCTCAAAATTTTGTGAGGTATCTGGTAAAGGAAATTATATAATATAATTTTGAAATAATTAGCCCCCAACACTAATGTTGACCAAGACACAAAAGAGGACTCCCATTAATTTGCTCATAGATCAACCTAAATCAGCACTCATCATAAACAATATAATTTTCAAAATTGTTAATCCCTCACCACACTTAAATTGTGCATTGTCCCCAATACACACAATATATGCACTAAAAATAATATGTTATCGATGACAAGATGAAGAAAGAATATGCACTTAGCGCAATATGCGCCGTGATGTGTCTGGTCCTTTTCACAGTGTTTTTTTCCAAGTGTGAATTTCAACTTATCATGAGAACATCGAAGGCACAAAAGTGAGACTCCACAGTATATAGAAAGACTAAGCTCTTTTATGAACAAACTGACTAAACAAAAAGAAAAATACAAAAGTGGTAACTAAAAAAATATAAGATAAATATGATGCTCATATGCCGAAATCCTCCATGTCGTTGTGTTGTTTGTGTCATCGCTGGAGTCATCTCCATTGGTGCCTTCTCCAGTTGTCTCATCTCTAGCGGCCACCCCGTATCTCCTGTGGTGGGTACTAATGGTAGTAGTGCGGGTGGATATTGAATCTCCTGGCGCTTGAGAAGCAGTTGGGTGGTGCTTACTAACCATAGGTGTAGGGCATCTCTATTTGCCTGTGTCAGTGTTGGTGCTGTTGGCGGAGATATTATGCTGGGACCTGCTGTAACTCTAGGATATCGAGGTTTTGGCTGCTCCGTGGGTGTTGGGGGCTCAGTAAGCGTTGTGGGCGATTGCTTGATCCCCTAAGATGTGCGTATGGTCTGCATATCTCTATCGATCATAGTGTGTCTATGGTGACTAGGATAGAGACCCCCATGATCGTCTATGATCTGGTAATGTGGTAGGAGAGGACGTCCATCCCTTGGGCCAATTTGGTTATGTAACATTCAAAAAAAGGCTCCGATCCTGGTGTGAGAGGCTTGATGCATGACGAGCTCAGTAACGACCAATCCAAAATGGAGTGGGAACTGGTCCATCATACTCTGGAGGTACAAGAAGTCTTGAGTCCTGACGACTCATGTGCTCAATCCCCACCCTGTTATCAAGTTGCTGAGTATCATGTGTATGTATCTAAGGGTGGAGGAACGAAGGGTGGATGCCTTTGACCGTCGTGGGTCATAATATGAGTCCATGCTAAGCCTCCTCAAGATGGACTCCTGTATCTCGCATTGGTTGCCCAATCAATCCTCATTGCCTAGTACTCTAGCATCGTTGTGTACTTTCTATCATAAAGGCCCAAGTGGACGGCATAATCTGTGTAACTCATCTGAAACATGATACCTCTTAATGGAACTCTGTCGGGTCCAATCGATGCCATGAAATTGGCCCTCTAGTGATATGGAAGGTCGAGAGTATCTTCAGGGTTAGCTCTCGGTATGTCATCCCCAGGATATTGAGGAGGCATCGCAAACCTCCCACCGCAAGATACCAGCGCACATCAGCGGCGAGGCCTATTGTCTCCAGAACGTCCTAATCAATGTGTCAGGCCTCGCCAAAGCTTAGCTGCTGGAGACAGTTGTAACTGCCGATAAACATCGGCATCGTGAAGGTCAACTTCGATACGGTGGTAGTAGATAGAGGTGGTCGGGATTGAGAGCTCCCTTCTCCGTATTACTTCTTCGTCCTCGACTACTCCTTGGTGGTTTTGTTCGGCGGCATGATGGCGAACAGGTGTAAGCTAGCCGGAGATGGTGGTGCACGACCGTGCACGAGGGTGGTGGTGAAAGGTTGTAGCTGGATAGGGAGGTTGAACAGGATCTCACCGAACTCCGGCGATATTGTGCTGAGGAAACTCAGGTGAGGCAGGTGGTGAGGTGCAGGATCAACGGCGCGGTCATATGAGGAGGTGGCTTGGGGATGAAGAAGAAGGAAGGTGAGGACAACATTGCACGATTAGTGGATTAAAAACCTAAATCATATCGCGCATAATCTTGTGCACGGACATGTAGATGCCCGTGCATCTTTTTGTTTCGCCTCCCGACAGTGCACGCTAGTGCAAATAAGAAGCACCCCCGTGTGGATGCCCATGCATCTCTATGGTTTTATGGCGTTCGTTGCCAAGCTGTGCACGCCCGTATATATGCCTTGTACGGTAGTGCTCAATTATAGCCTTTGGGAGTATGATTTTCTGAAAGATGTAAGGCTTGATGCATGGCCATACACTAACCCGTGCATCTCTCTGCTCACTTCATAACTCCATCATTCTTCTCGATTCCGCTTGGACCTTTGTGTTAGTGATTCCAAAGACAAAGATTTGATTGTTAAACACTTAGGAACCACAAAAATCATTGAGAGCACCATCAACAAGATAGTTTACCACAATTGTACCTTTGTTGATTCCTAAAATGATAACTACAAACTAATCAAAATAGGGTTGCCTCCTAAGAAGCATTTATTTTATGTCGTTAGCTTGACGTACCTATTGAACTTAATGGCATCAAAGAGATGGAACCTCTTGCCTTTCATGCTATGTTCCCAACTCACTGTGCTCCAGTAGCTCAGCCGATTTTCTCTTGACATTGTGATTGCAGGCGATAGACAGAAGGCCGTATAAAGGGTTTGTCTGATCGCGAGTCTAGAGGAGATGTCCTGTAGCTGGCTCTGACTCCCGTGTCTAGTTATTGTATTAAGTTGGATTATGTTGTATTTGAGACGATTACGTCAGAGATAATATTTTATTTGATGATGTATGATGAGATGAATCGGCAAGTGCATGGGTCGTGATCAAGTAGTAGAGTGAACTATGAGAGTCGAGTATCGAACCCACAGCGAATAGATTACTAGTATGAACTAAGCTTCTATTATCTAGTCTTGTCAAAACGTTGGTGGTTTTTTTTTTTTGTTTTTTGAATCTAAATCCAAGGAATTAAAAGATTAGGGATAAACTTTGGAAAACGAGGATTAATTGAGATAAGACTATAGCATGAGAAGGAGATACTTGGGCATGAGTCCCCTTTGGATTTAAATCTTGAGATACATAAAGAAATCTATGAAGATGATTAGAGATCCTTGTTCCTAAATTATATCCAATCCCTCTCCGGACTAGATTGGATAACTAATCTGCTAGGATTGTCTTAAGCTTAAGGGAACCTATGTCTTGAAAGAGTTGTGGGATTGAATCGTCTTAAAAAGTCGCTCCCCTTCTTGTACTCGAATCCCTCACCGTACTCACAACCCTCTCTAATGGAGTATGTTCCTAATACAAGGAGGCGCTAGCTCTAGCCCTCGTATCGCACCCAAGTAGTCTCTCCGGGCATCCCGCAATGTAGAGAGATTACAATCAATACAAAACATCCAATAGACATTCAAGCATACATCCAATCAATCAAAACATAGAAATTAATATGACATTAATGCAATATCGAAAGGTTTCTCATACCCAAGTATCTATAAGATTAGTTCCCCATAGATAGAGAACTCCAATCCAAGACAACAAGAATACAATCAAAACTTGACATGATAGATGATACCGTTGACAACTTTGCAAGTTTGATCTCCTTCTCTATCTCCTTCCTTCTCTCTCTCTCCAAGATTGGGGGAGAAGACCCCCAATCCCTAATCTCCAAGATAATCTCCTCCAAAGCCAACCTCCCTCTCCTAAGCCTAAAGCCTCCTATTTATACCTCAGCTTAGGGTTTTAGGAGTAAAAATTATGGTCATACCCCTGCGTGGGTCCGCAATAAAAAGGGACGATTATGACATACGGCCGTATACTAGCCCGTATGAAGCTCAGTGCCCAGTATATGGCCATATGACAGCCAGTATACAGCACAAGTGTGAGTATACGGCCTAGTGTACGGCCGTATAACACCCAGTATATATTCATATGAGGTATATGCCATCCAGGAGGGTTGATGTGTAGGCCGTTCACTCTCGTCAGTAGCATACGGCCGTATGCCTTCCTGTTTACTCCAAAATAGCGTTGGATCGGCCTCTTTTTCACCTCGAAATGTTTCCTTTCTCTCGGAGTGGCTTCTATATGCCCTGTTTAACAAATATGAAGCTTTTTAAGTACCGGAGGGCTATAATTCATAAAAATGGCATGCAAGATATATAGGAAAATGATATGTAAATATACTCATTTGAGTACTCATCAAATATCTCCACACTTAAACATTTGGTTGTCCTCAAGCAAATAAAACAATTAAAACAAAAGAATTAATGAGTGTTCAACCTCCGGCTATAAAATAATTTGTTCTACCCTATTCCAAACTCACCATTCAAAGATGCATTCTCCTATTTCCATACCAGGACCTAGATTACACCTTGTGTTTCTCTTCCCCACGACCCTAGATGAATATCTTCACTCTACATACCATGTTTAAAAGTCCTAACAAGATAAGCATTCCCTCAATAGACTCTAGAAGAATCTTGAGGCCCTATGTTCAAGACAACCAACCCTCTATTGTGTAAATAGTGGACAAGTTCGAGAAACCTCAAGTTATGTACAAACAAAACCCTAATTATTTTTTTTCTGGGTAGGGCATCCCTAATGGATCCGACTTTCCCGTGCTAAAGATCATTGTAGAGTGTAGGCCCTGTTTTCTTCAGGGTACACATGCTGTTTAGGCACCAGAGCACCCGAGTACTAGAAGGGTTACAACTTTACCTAGATGTGTTCATACTTGGAAGTGATTTTTGAATTGAGGAACACCCTGATTAAGGGTCGGGACCCCAAATTACTTCATCACAACAAGTAGCGGAACACTCTCTTTATTATTGTAGCGACTCAACTACTATGTACATGCTATGTTATTCTTCTCTTACTTGTCCACTAGGTTAAATTATGAAAGGTGGGATGCTCAAATAGTGCCATGGATCCTCTTGGAGCCATTGAGAGTAATGCTTATCAATTAAGGTCAATAAAACATGGTAATGGGTTATCTATTGTCATTAGAGAATTTGAATCCCACAAGGATTGTCTCTAGATGTCCATGGCATGTCATAAGAGAATTTGAAAAAAATTTGGGTGATAAGTTGGTGCACTAGGAATAGAGTGAATCAATACATTCTCTAATAATGCCATCATCGGTGCATGCCAAAAATGCTCTGGTATAAAGAAAAAAAAAATTTGCAATAAATTCCAAAAGACTATTAGCTACCTATCTCTATACTTAGAATAGTGCATTGTCCTCAATGCGTGAAATCAAGCTCAAGTAAAATACAGAAATGAATAGAAAGCATGGAGAAAGGTAAACTGACACTTCCCCGGTGAGATGATGACAACCGTGGTGTTTGAGAATTTGATCGTGTGGGATTTTATCAGGATGTCCCTTGTTTGTGCTTAAATCTGCAAAGGAAGAGAGAGCATCATAGTTCCAGGATATAACAAGAACAACCACTACATAAATGAACAGTAAAGGATGATATGAGCAGGGAGAACCCTTGCTCCAAATACACAAAATATGTAAACATAAGTCTGATAAGAAAACAAAGTAAACATAAGTCTGATAAGACAACAAAGTAAACATAAGTCTAGATCAAATGTCTCAGCCGTCCGTGTGTGGCTGCTCATTAGGTGCTGGTGCTGCTGATGAAGTCGGTAGAGGAGCGGGACCCACTGCTACCGGTGGTGCAGAGGTGGAGGGTGCCTGTGTGCAAAGGAATGTGAAAAGCTCAGAGAGCTAATCACTAAGATGATGGCGCTCCTCCAAAAGGGTACTCTACATGTCATGAACCTCAGCAAGTCGTGCCTCAACTGCTGTAAGTCTGCTTCTCAGAGATGGGGAGAGTACGTCAGGGTTAGCCTCTGATGATGAGTCCTCAGATCCGGATGCGCCGTCATCCGAGCTATCGGACTCCTGACCTACTAAAGCGTAGTGTAACATCCCAAAATTTCACAAGTAAAATTCAGTGAAATTTCTGAAATTTTAAATGAGGTTAATTAACTTTAAACAGATTAATTAGTATTAATCTCAAGTTAAAGAAAATTAGAATAAAATGGACTGAAATCCACTCTCGCAACTATAGGCTTGCGTAGAGAGGCCTTAATGGGCCGTGCCGCAGTTCTATAGAATAGTTGGAGATGGATGGTCACCGAAGTTCGGGATTAAGTAAATCAACGATTAATTAAATCTTAATTAATCCAGATTAATTAAGTAGGAATATCGACAAAAAAAGTTCCGAGCAAAGTAGATCTCACCGAGTCAAAAGCCGAGATTCATGGATCCTCGGTTTGAGAGAAAGACGCACAATGGGGACGCTTCTGAATTGACTGGTCATCGACGCCTTTGACCGAGGATTTCCCCGACTGGGTCGAAAAGAATTATTGATAAAATAATATTATTAAATAGTGATGGGGACACAAGTTAAAATATAATATTATCTATTAAATTCTTTTAAGATAAGCTAATTAATTGATTTTAAAGATAATTAATTAAAAGATAAAGAATAATATTTTATATAAAATATTATTTATATTATAAAAATCTATAATACGCTTTTATATATCAGGGCGTAGAGAGAGAGATTGAAATTTTCAATCTCTCTCTCTCTCTTTTCTTCTCGCTACGTACTTAGGACGGCTTTCTTTGCAATTGTTTTGCTTTTTTGTTCAAATCTCTCTCGACTGCGGATTTAGGGCATCATGCCTTTTCAAGCTTCCCACCCTACCACGGGCCTAGTCCCCCTCTTGTGGCTCGCTTCCATGAGCATCCTCCTCCGGCCTACAGCCTATCCCCGAGTCGTCAAGCTTTCAAGCCTATCACTGAGCCTCATACCGCTTGTCACACCCACCCCAGCCTCCCCTTGCCACCCCAAGCTGCGGTAGCCACTGTACCAAATTTACCGCCACTAAATTGTACGAAACGTCCCACAAATTTCAAGTAAAGCCCTAGAGTTTCAAATTGGGGAAACCCTAAATGAATTATGAATTGGGGCTAACTTGGATAATTTAGGGATTTGAAATAGGGTTGTTAATGTTAGTTAGAGATGCCATGTATATTATGTGTTCTTTAGAATTAATGTAAGTTGAATGGTTGTATAAATTTGAGCCCTAGAAATAGGGAAACTTCACAAATTTTCGTTGAAACTAATGCCGGGCTGTCCCTTCCGGATGAATTCAAAGCCCCAATGCTTCCCCAAACGGGAGTATGTTATATCGTTGAAAGGTCATCGAGAGACCTTAAAACAGATACTTGATTGATTCGGGATCGGACTTCCGATCGGAAGTTATGAAGGGTCCAAGCGAATATGCTAAACCTTTAGTGACAAACCCGTATTTTCCGTTCTTTATAAATAACGAAATCGTATTAAGGGAAATCGTGCTTAAGTGTATTTAATAGAACCTATCATATTCTAATATGTGAAGTAAATTATGGAATGAGGATACGGCTCGTATTTCTAAAGGAAAGCCGTATTTTGATCTCTAGGACAAAGAAAGGGGTAAAGGTCGCGTCATCACCGAAGGCAGAGCCCCAAAGCCTAGGGATCTACTACGGACCGAGGTGAGGGAAATCTACCTGAGCATTTTGCTAGTTTTACCTGTATTTTTTGCTCTACCATACGTTTTAGCTTTTTAAAAGCGTGAACTTTGGGTTTCAGTAAAAGTTTATAGAGTTTTATAACCATTTCATGCTAGTAATCAAGTAATAGAAAGAGAACGATTACGGTCTGAAGACTACATTCCTATTGAAATACTTGTATAGACGAGTGGCTCAGTGAAGAGCCAGTAAATTTTACGCTGAGTTATGAGAGAGGGGCGATTTAATTCTCTTTTCAAAAATAGCGAACTATCATGGTTTACTTCCTTTTTATAAAATCAAAACTCCCTTCCATCCCCTTTTGACTTCGATTACAGACGATATATACTCAACCTCAAGACGATATACTGCGTTGGTTGCCGCTATGCAAAGATTGAAGTAGATGTGTAGTCGAGAATAGTCTTGTGTATCAGGATGATGCCGCTGTCCTCGCCTTCTAGAGATAGAGAGTATCTCAGGAGAAAGAGGTAGTACTGTGTACATGCATTACCAGCGGGAATGTTGGTTTCATATTTGATTCACAAGACAGAGAAACAAACTCGGATATGCATTTTTAAGAGTATGGAATACGATCAACGCTTACTACTTGCGCATTCGTGCAATGGCTTTCAAAGTATTTTTAATTCAAGATTTTCTATTCGTGTTTACACGCCAGCTTTTACTCTTACAGTTTTATTATTTTATACTGCAAGTTACGCTTATACCTCGGACAAGTTGTTTTCGGCCAATCGAAATTCTAAGAGTTAGCTCAGCCTCTTCTTGACACTGTAATCGCAGTGTCGCTAGGACGAGAGTACTTCTAGCGTGTCCTCGATGATCACGAAAGTAGAGGAGATGTACCGTAGTCGCTCGACTCAAATCTAGATATCCTCAAGCTACCTATTTATGTATTGTTGTGAAATCTATGTTCCGCATACAATATCTTATTTGGTCTTGTATAAAACAATATCTACCTCATTGAGGAGTTTGTTATTCAGTTTGTTCATTACCTTCGCTTGTTATTTTCCCCAATTGATTAGCGACATGTTGACCTTAGGTTTAGGGTTCATACGCCTCTAGATCTGGCCGTGTGGACACTGGGTCCCGGAAAGGGATAAGGGCGCATTTACATTTGTGTATCGCCGGTAGAAAGATCTTAGGGACTAGATGATAACTCGATATACTTAGAGCCATAGATCCACTAAAATGCCATGAGATGGCGTTTAGTGGTGTGCCGTGAATTTGAGGTCAATCTTGGGGAAGTCCTAGGGTAGTCGTGAGCCTTAGGGTGGGAGGGTTGTGTCATAGAATAAAGTTTAATATTTGCTTTGAGAGTTAGAGGGATACTTTCGGGACACGCTCTCTTTTGAGAATGGCACCAAAAGAGTGGGAAGGCTACCTTTCAGATGCCACGGAGGAACCCGCGACTTATGGACCGCCAGAATAGCCGGTGGAGGTTCCTCGAAGTTCGAGGATGTCCGGGGAACCCCGAGGAGGTTCCTAACCGTACGGGAGACCAAGGCGGTATGGTCCCACTCCTTTCATGCACCCGACCCTCAACAAGGAATGTAGCAAGGACCCTGATTTTATCCGGGAATGTACTATGCCCCTGGATTTCAGCCGGGAGCAGCCTATGGACCCTGACAAGCCTGGAGTCAAACCGTGGGCCCGGATTTCAGCTTCTGAATGCCTTATGGACTCCAGATTCCAAATGGGATGTATTTGCAGGCCCCATTCCAACCGAATGCCTTATGGACCGGTTCCACCCGAACATGCAAGACTGGATCGGGATACTATCCGGAGCCTGACTGGACCCGAGCAACTAACCCAAAGACAAGATGGCCGCCACCGTAACCACCGGAATGCAAATAAATGTACCACTATACGACTCCAATCATTCGGGCTGGATACCACCAAAGCGTATTAGAAATGCGACCATGTAGATAAGGCTCTAAGAATGGGGAATCACACCATTCGAGTGGTACATGTATTTCGCGACCACTGGAAGCCAGGAAATTGGATCACTCGGGATCGAGCTTATATTTGAGGCTCTTATGTGCCCGGAGGAAGAAAAAGTAGCAATCACACTTTCATCATAGCCGAGAGAGCCTTGCAGCCGTGGTGGCAGAGTTGCCGAAGTCGCCCAAAACAGGGCCAAGGTTTACTTGGACCCGATTTCAGTGACGCTTTTGACAGTAAAAATTCATGCCTCAAATCTACCGCGGACGCAGCACGAGGAGTTTCTTCACCTTTGTCAAGCGGGGCCTCTGCGGGCCGATTATGAGGCCAAATTCTATGATCTTCGGGGAGATATGCACCCACTATACCAATAAATGAACACCGAAGTATGTCGCAGATTTGAGCGAGGATTACGCACGCGAAATTCGTGAAACATCACACGCTGTCGGGGATTCTGGACTTCACTTGAAGCCTGGTGGAGGTGCACTTCGCCAGAGCTGAGCCCGTAATGGACCGTAGCGCCGACGGAGAAGTCAAAGAAGAGAGGTATGCCGATTCTCGCAAGGCGTGGCTATTGACACGCCAAGAAGAGCAACTCCAAAGCGCAGCTGGCGATGTACTCTTTTTACAGAAGCCGAGGAATCGGAAAGCCCCCGATGCTCTACTTGCTAAAGAGATATCATTCCGAGAGTGTCGAGCGGGCCTTGGAGTAGGCATTTTGCTATCACTTATCACAACCTGTGATACATTATATGGAAGGAATGTCCCCTATTAGTTCAGGAGTTGGTACAGCTCCCCAACCTCCAAGCCGGAGGCCAAAGTCTGCCCGCCCTACGTACGATACTCTGATAGGTGGGTGGGTAGTGGGAGTAATAGAGGAGGATCTTCCGGGGAGATCCAAGGAAGCCGAGGAGGTCGAGGAGGCCGAGGAGTTCAGCTAATCGATAGCCACAGCCTTTATGGTGCGACACAACAACAAAGTACTGCAGTTTACCGATGACATTCCGGATGAACAAGAATGAGTAATCGTGGTTGACTCTTGCATTCCCTAGTAAAGCGTAGTATTAAATAAAAGACTTGTGATGTATAACTACTACTCTATATTTGAGGTCATAAGTTGCCGCTTTGTGACTTCAGGCTATGTGGCCATGTGTTGATTTTATTTGGTTTGATGATCCTGTGATACAGTTATGTTTATGATTATCTAAGTCTTGGGAGTGTACCTATCAAGTTGCTCGGGCTTTAGTTATATCTTCTTAGGCTGGTGTAACATCCGTCTTATTGAGGAGATCGTGTTACATTTAGTAGAGGCAAGTGGTGTATTACATCTAGTGTCCTTGCGTTGGGAGATCCGCAACATTATCTTTATGATGGAGCCCTTATAGATTCTTCATCAATTACAAGAATTTGAATCATCTAATGAGTTGGAAGGAGATCACGAGTACGTGCAAGTGGTTTGATCGGTTAGCGAGATCAAGGAAGAGCACAAGAAGCCATCAGTGGTTGTTAGTACCCTTGGAGGTCCCGGTGGATAGAGGTGGAAGATACGGTATTCTGAAGGTGTTCCTATAGAAGAGTGTATTGAAGAACAAGATAATACCTCTAGCCTGGAAGGCTAGATTCATCTCCAAGTGGAAGAAGCCACTTGGAAAAGAGAGGGCCAGGATGAGGGAACAATACCTTTAGTTGTTGTAGTTACTTATTGTAAGGGAATTTAGGGGGACCTAAATTCTTAAGTCGTGGGAGAATTGTAACATCCCAAAATTTCTCTGCCAAGTAAAATTCAAGAAATTTCGAAATTTTAAATGAGGTTAATTAATCCTTTAAAATGATTAATTAGTATTAATCTCAAGTTAAAAGAAAATTAGAATAAAATGGATCAAATCCACCTCATAGAAACTATAGGGCGAAGAGAGGGCCTTAATGGCAGCAGGAGTTCTATAGAATAGTTGGAGATGGATGGTCAGCCTAGTTTGATTAAGTAAATCAACGATTAATTAAATCTTAATTAATCCAGATTAATTAAGTAGGAATATCGGACAAAGTTAGAGTTCCGATAAAGTAGATCCGACTGAAGCCAGTCAAAAGCCGTAGATTCGCTGGATGCACATGGTGGGAGAGAAAGGACGACTCCGCCACTGATCGCTACACACAGTGTCATCAGACGCCTCGACCCGGATTTACGGATCACAGGGTCGAAGAATTATTGATAAAATAATATTATTAAATAGTGATGGGACACAAGTTAAAATATAATATTATCTATTAAATTCTTTTAAGATAAGCTAATTAATTGATTTTAAAGATAATTAATTAAAAGATAAGAATAATATTTTATATAAAATATTATTTATATTATAAAAATCTATAATACGCTTATATATATAATAGAGGGTGAAAGAGAGATTGAAATTTTCAATCTCTCTCTCTCTCTTTTCTCTCTCTCTCAGCCATTGGCTACGTGCGCGAGAGGACTGCTTTTCTCTTTAATTGTTTTTGCTTTTTGTTCAAATCTCTCTCTCGACTGCGGATTTAGGCACGCCCACGCCTTAAGCTTCCCCACCCTACCACGGCCAGTCCCCCTTGTATCAGCTCCATCGCGGAAAGCATCCTCCGTCATTGCCCTATCCCCGAGTAATAACGCACAAATTTAAGTCGGCCCCTACGCCGAGTTTCCTCTACCGCTTGTTAAATACACCCACCCACTGGCAGCCTCCCCTTGCCAAAATTTCTAGTCCACCACGCCGCCAGCCGACGTAGCAATCCTCTAAATTTCCAAGTAAAGCCCTAGAGTTTCAAATTGGGGAAACCCTAAATGAATTATATGAATTGGGCTAACTTGGATAATTTAGATGCATGAAATGGGGTTGTTAATGTTAGTTTGAGATGCCATGTATTTTTTGTGTTCTTTAGAATTAATGTGTTGTATGGTTGTATAAATTTCGGAGCCCTAGAAATAGGGAAACTCCACTTGAAATTTTACGTTGAACCAATACCGGCCGTCCCTTTCCGGGATGAATTCAGCTCCCCAATGCTTCCCCAAACGGAGTATATGTTATATCGTTAGAAAGGTCATCGAGAGACCTTCGTAATCTAATACTTGATTGACCCGATCGACTTCCTGGATCGAAGTTATGAAGGGTCCAAGCGGAATATGCTAAACCTTTAGTGGACAAACCCGTGATTTTCCGTTCTTTATAAATATCACGAAATCGTGATTAAGGGAAATCGTGCTTTAAGTGTATTTAATAGAACCTATCATATTCTAATATGTGAAGTAAATTATGGAATGAGGATACTGGCCTCCGTATTTCTAAAGGAAGCCGATTTTGATCTCTAGGACAAGAAAGGGCAAGGTCGTGTCACCGCCAACAAGAGCCCTACCAAGCCTAGGGATCTACTTTACACTGCTAATCGAGGTGAGGGAAATCTGCACATGCGGTTGCTAGTTTTACCTCGTATTTTTATACCTACGTGGCTTTTCGCTTTAAAAGCGTGAACTTTGGGTTTCATAAAAGTTTATAGAGTTTTATAACCATTTCTGCGGCTTAGTAATCAAAAAGAATGTGAAAAGAGAACAAATTCTGAATACGTAAAGACTACATTCTATTGAAATACTTGTATAGATCTGCGAGTGGCTCGTGAAGAGCCGTAGAGTCTGCACGTTGAGTTATGAGAGGGTGATTTAATTCTCTTTTCAAAAATAGCTTAACTATCTCGTGTTTACTTCCTTTTTATAAAATCAAAACCCCTTTCCATCCCTTTTGGGATGCCATTAATGACGTATATATACTCAACCTCGCATTTATATACTCGTTGGTTCTTTGGCCACGCTACGCAGTATTCAAGTAGATGTGTAGTCGAGAATAGTCTTGTGTATGATGACGCCGCGTTCTCGCTTTCTAGAGATAGAGAGCATCTCGAGAGAAAGAGGGCACAGTACTGAATGTTACCTGTGGGGAATGCTCGGTTTCATATTTGATTCACAAGACAGAGAAAAACAGTAAACTCAGATATGCATTTTTAAAGAGAATACAGCGATCAACGCTTACTTGGCGCAAGATTCGTACGCTTTGATATTTTTAATTCAAGATTTTCTATTACGTGTTTACACGCGCTTTACTCTGCCAAACTTTATTATTTTATACGGGTACGCTTATACCCGTGAGTTGTTTACGCTCAGCCATCGAGCTCCAAAGTAGGCTCAAATTTCCCCTTTCATTGAATCAAGCTGTTTTGGGTGTTAGGCAAGTACTTCTAGCAGGTCCTCCCATCACGAGTAGGAGATGTAATTGTAGTCAGCTCGACTTCGAAATCTAGATATCCCTGCTACCTATTTATGTGTGTGTTGTATTGAAATCTATGTTCCGCATAATATCTTATTTGGTCTTGTATAAACAATATCTACACATTGGGGAGTTTGTTATTCAGCTTTGTTCATTACCTTCCGCTGGCTTATTTTCCCAATTGAGCGCGTGACATACTTAGGTTTAGGGTTCATGCCCTAGATCTGGCTGGTGTGACACCTGGGTCCTGAAAGGGATAAGGGTGTTACACGTAGCGGCTGCCAGACTGGCGGACCAAGCCCATCTGGATGAGTGTGCTCATCCCAAGGGGTGTCATGAGATGCATCCGCTTAATTCCCTCTGTCCTTAGCTCCAAATGCATCCCCCGTATCAGCCGAGTGATGTAAGGTCCTGCGCTGATGATCCTGAGTTTGTGGCTCTGTCCCTGGTATGCAAAGTAATCGGCGAAGACTTGTTCGAGGTGGATGGGGGTGCGTTCAAAAATGCTGTAGAGGAGAAATTTGTCAGTCATAGTAACCACCCATGTGCTCTTGTCACGCCCCGCTATGGTCTTGCTGACCAATGCATGAATGTATATATGCATCGGATCAGTCATCGTGGATGCCTTGTTGGTGGGGGCCCTCCTAGCTGTGTCCAGTAGCGGCAGGGCGATATGATGTGCGTCGGAAAGGAAGTGAGGAGCTCTCTATGGGGAGTGGCGAGGCATAGAGCTCCATATATAGCGCTAACTGTGCATGGCTCATGCGTCGCATCTCACCATAAAGCTGGAAAGAGATGGCGGTGCTTGCCCACTCCCCTGTCACCGTGCAGTTGACCTCGAATGAGCTGAGTACCTCAAAGGTGTGCTCCCGGTAAGTGGGCTCGTTGATGATGAAAACCCAGTCCCAGCCGCCTACAAAGAAAAGCTCGCGGACCCGATCGGCAATATGAAGCTGCTCTAGGGTGTCCCAATCGATCAAATGGGTGCGGCTAAAGGGCTTGGCCGCAAACCGTTCGAATCGACGTTAGAAGCGCTCCTCATAGAATCGGGGAGTTCTAGAGGAGGAGCCCATCTCGGCTCCGCGCCGCTTTGGATCACCCACTTGCTTAGAGGCCACCTCCTTATTAGGCATGTCTGCGAATGACTGGAGAGAGTGTTAGTGTCGCTGATTGATAAGGGAAAATAACAAAATAAGCGACAATTGCGTGTATACAGCCTCTATACGGGCCGGGCCGGTTGACAGGCCGTATGGCCCTGCCAAAGCGCTATACCGGCCGCCATACGGCCGTATGCTTGCACATCGTGCATACATCGCCTCGTGGTGTCTTCAACATGTTAATCTCTCTCAATCCATCCTAGATATGAAGATATTTACATATAACAACCTCTAATTGCTACATAGAACGCATGCATTCACCCTAAGTCTACTCAATCACAAGCCTTAGGTTCTAAGTATAGGGATGTAATATTTTTTGGTAAAAAGTATAAATTGAAGTGTACCTAGGGCGATTGAGTGCTCAACGATATGCAATGTGGTGCTGAGTGTCATTCTCCATTGGTCATAAGCAAACAATTACCAACACAAGAGTTGCTAGTCAAGGATTTGCATGGAGTTTAATCTCGATTCCGTCACATCTTCCAAGGACAACCAAGGAGTCACTTGCTACAAAGTGATTGGAGTGTCTTTGATTGTTCTAAAGGGCTCGTTGCTAGTGAGCCTTTATTTTTTTCAAAGGAGAAAGTGGTGAGTTGCACGATGTAGTGACAGGTAGTGCCATGAAGCAGCAGACTAATAATCCATCTTCACTCATACCTAGTCATAGTATGCACCTTGGAGTCCTTGCAACAACATGACATGATGCTACCCCGGAGGCTATGTTTACTGTCTATTATAAACCAAGGACAAGCCCTTCCGAGTTTATTGTTCCGTATAAACCATATATGGAGTCCCTAAAAAATAATCATTCTATTGGAGTTGAAGTTTAAAATGAGATTTGAAGGTGAAGAAGAGGCTCCTGAGCAAAGGTTTATTGGGATCATTGTGGGTGTAGGAGACATTGAATGTGATGCAAGTGTGCTAAAGAATCACACGATCAAGATAGTAGTCTGAACTTGTTGTCTGAGTCATGGTCTTTGATGCCTCCAAATCCTGATGACACTATGGTTATGGATTCTGATGTCGTTGTTGAGAACTCGAGGACGAGTTCTTTCCAACCCGGGTGACTAATGCAGGAGGAGTTATGTCAAACGATGTTGTTTAGTCATGGTTCTGTGTTTTGGCCATAACTTTGGTTACAGGTATCACAATCTCTCGTTCAACCCCAATTCGGAAAGCTCGTCTCAATGCGCACGTCGGGTCCGCAATGCTATACCTAGTGGACATCGTTTTTATCCCCAAATTCAGTCATTTTCCTTATTGAATCTTTGTTTTTGCTATTTTTAGTAATAATTAATCTGCCAATATATGGCATGATTTGATTTTGATTTGACTTAGGGTTTTGACTGCTTGTTTAGTGTTATTTTTATTTTAAATTTTGAATAATTTCATATTTTTTTTTCATTTTTGACAAAAATACCGAATTTAGTGAGGTTCTAGGGTTTTCATGGTTATTTAGTCCAACCGGTGGACTGGCTTTTTTAGTCTTGTTTTGAATAAAATTTGAAATTCAGAGGTATTTTCTAGTTCATTCTGGTTTCTTTGTCGTATTCCTTGCGATCCCCTTTGTTCCGACGAGCCCGCGGGTTAATTATTAGGGCAATTTGCTAAAATGACCCTGATCAATTTATTTTATTATTTTTTTGGCCCTAGGTCGAAAATATTTGTCAAAATGGCCCTGCGGCTGCTCAGTTAGCAGTCATCTTGCTGACTCGGATTAAAAACGACCTTTGAAAGGCCGATTAGTTCTAGAGAGGTTGGTCCGAGTTAATCGGCATTTGAAAGGCCTATTTGCTCAATACTCCAGGAAAAAGAGCTCTATGGAGCTAATCGGCATTTGAAGGCCGATTAGCTTCAAAGAGACTAAACCCTAAACCCTAAACCCTAAACCCCCCTTCATGGGTTGTGTTGAGCTAATCGGCATTTGAAACGCCGATTAGCTCCAAAGCATCATCTTTGGAGTTGATCGGCTTTTGAAAAGCCGATTATTTTTATAAAAAAAATTTATATTATTTTGCTATCCCAGTCAGCAGTTTGGTTGCTGACTGGGCAGTTCCACTGCTATTTTGACAAATATTTTTGACTTAGGGCCAAAAAAATAAAAAAATAAATGAACCAGGGCCATTTTGGCAAATTGCCCTAATTATTACCCCGCCCGGCGTCAAAAACCTAATACTGGGAATCATAGAACTTAATGCAATCATGGGGCGATTAGTGTCGTCGTATGAGAATTAGGGTTTGGCTGATAAGAGATCGGGGTTGAACTAAATTAGGGTTCCTCATGTTTCAAGAATAGATCAATTAGATAACCAGTATTAGAAATTTATTCGAACAAGAGATTCCTGGGGGATAGAGATCCGGGGTGACATAATCTCTGTATTGATTTACCCTAGAATTTTCCAACTATTCATCATAGTTCCTCTTTAGATTTCTTTGTAAGATCCATATCTTTAGGCTAGTTAATGGAGGATGAATTAGTACTAGTAGAGCTGCTCCTTGTGGATTCAACTACCTTACCCTTGGAGTACTTTAATACGTACTTGATTGATCTCGTGCACTTGCGGAAGAGATAGCACACATCAACGGCGCTCTTCTTTTGTCTTTTGTTGCTGCCAAAGCTGTTAAGGAAGAGGTCGGTTAGAGTTCCTGGAAGGAGGAGATTGTCCTAGAAGGGAGGCTATAAAACATTGCGTGGGTTGTTCCTCGTAGTGTTATCGGGAAGACTCAACATATGCAGACATCAGTGGTCTTAGGAATCAACATCATGGTGCTGAAAGTTCCTAGGCGGTCGGCTGGATTTGCGGTGTCATCGTAGGCAAGCATGTGAGGTATCAGAATGTTTTCCGGGAAAGGTGCTTCCAAAATCTCTCAGGCAAACGGGGAGATTATCTGAGGAATATGCCTTACAAATTGTATGTCTTCATAAGATGGCACGTGGCGATGGGTTTTGGATGAGGTTTCTTGGTTTTGCCGGGTTTGAGGTGACTCCGAGCTGTCTGACGAGGTGGTCGTTGCTTTTCTCCTTTCTCCGGATCTCGCTCTGCGCCTAACCGTTTGGGCATCAGATCTACCTTGGTCTCTAAATGCGCTGGAGGAGAACTCGAAAGTGGAGCCTGGGAAACCTGGCACTCTACTGCTAAAAGGGCCTAGGTCAACCCTTCGATATGCTGTTTGAGGGCCTGGTAATGCTCTTCACGGTTCATTCTGGGGTAGGTTGGGAGGGGGGTGGGTTCTTTAGTTCCTTAGCTTCTGACCGATCCTTCATTCTCCGTCCCTGTCCCTAGTTGTGCTTAAACCTCCTCATAGTGACACAACTTCTAATTCAAAAAGTCCCACAGACGGCCTCAAACAATTAGTGCAAAAACCGGCTCATCCTCAAGATTGAGCTTGAAACGGTTGAGATTTGTTTGTTGTATGGGACTTTCACAATCACTGAAGAGGGTAATGGCTTTCTCCTCCTCGTTTGTTGGATGGCCTTCATAGGGAAAAGTGATGAGCACGGGCGGACCAGGTTCCCTGGGATGGCTTTAACGCTCAAGTCAGTGGAGGAGGCATTTGGACAATTGGAAAGGTTCTCAGTCAAGAGATGACATACCTTATTTTTTTTGCTCTTCTTCCTCTTATAACTCTTTATTGAGGTGGTACATGTCTCCCATCGGTGGCGGATCCAGAAATTAGACCTAGGGGGGTGAATTACTAAAGTCATTGTCCAGTATAGATCTTTCTTTACCATCGATTTTGAATTATAATTATGTAATTCCTCGAATCATCTTTTTTACAACAAATCATTTTTTTTTCATCCAATCGATGAACTTTAGTTGAGTGTTTTTCCTCTTATACAATAGTTTTATTGTCTACTATTGAAGTCTCAACTAAGTTTAATGAATTGAAGAGCTCTGTTTATTGAAAAAAAAAATCAAATGTTTGATTCTTCATTAGAACTATCTAAATTAATTAACACGAAAGTTGATTAGATAAATATTATAATTAAAATTACAAGAAATAAATTCACAAAAGGCACACATAAAGTTTAATCAAACTAGAACAAGTTGAATAAAATTAATTTATCAACACGTGTAATATAAAGCATATAAAAGTTTAATAAAACTAGAACAAGTTGAATAAAATTAATTTATCAACATGTGTAATATAAAGCATATAAAAGTTTAATCAAACTAGAACAAGTTGAATAAAATTAATTTATCAACACGTGTAATATAAAGCATGAAGCAAACTTAGTAATGAATAGAAATAAACAATAGAATTAAATCATGAAACAAAATTCATGAAAACCAAACAAATCCAAGAACAAAAAACAAATTAAGAAGCAAAATTCAATTATACCATATTAACCCTACATGAACAAATAACTCACTACCAAGCATACATCAAAATCCACTGTTGTCAGACCCGGCCTACGGCTGAACCGAAAAATCGGGAACCGGGGGTGGGTCGCCGTAGGACCTCAAAACCGGGTGTTGAGACCCCGGCCACACGCCACCCTACGGCTGGATTGGACCCATTCGACCCTAGTGAACCGAGCCAGGGGAAGTTTTTTTTTTAATATGGAAATAAAAAAAAAACAAATTGATAAACAAAAACCTTGGTGGCACGAGAAGCCTCAAATTGAGGCGACATTCGTGCGCGCACACTATGCACCCGCACATGAGTTTCGGGCATCCAAGGCAACCTAAATCCAACATTTGCACTCCCTTGCGTGCGCACGTAAGAGAGCCTTTTCACCAACAAGGTCTATTAGTTGGTAGAATGAAACCATATTTAAAGAGAGTGAAAGTTTTATCCATAAGCAATGCGGGACTAAATACTTCCAAGTCTTTGAATATTTGAAACCAATACTTTTGAAAACAAGTCCATAATAAGGCCCAAAATGAGATGGGCTTACAAAAAGTTGTATTTGTATACTTAGTAACTATGATTATATTTTAATTGTGTATTTTAATATTTTTGATTAATTTGTTTTGTTTAGTATGGTTTGCTTTAAGCATGGACTAAATATAAATATCAAATTTAGTTAATCAATCATATTTTTTATTATTATAATTTTGTTTTATATCATATTTCATTATTATTAATTATTTTTTAATATTTTATTATTGACCCCGGTTCAACCCCGGTTGAACCCTGGTTGAACCCTTGACCCCTGACCCTTGGGCTTGGCCGGGTCAATACCCCGGGCCGGGTCTGACAACCTTGTCAAAATCAAGAATCCAAGATTGCCCATTTTTCACATTCAAAGAATATTAACAATCCGAAAAATTGAAGTTATATAACAAAAATAAAATATCACCTTCCCAAAAAAATACCTAGCAACGGGCTGTCAAAATTAGAAAAGCGCCAAGCCAAGGCGGCAACAAGAATTAGGCAGCAACGATGATGAGCAAGAGAGAAGAGGTATGGTCCATAAATGAAACTCAACGGGTTGAATATAGGTTTTAGCTTAGGTTTTTTCACTTAAACCCTTATAAATTTTATATTTATATAAAAAGCTTTTTAAAACTTTGGGGGGCAATGGGAAATTTTGCAAAATTTGAAGGGAAGATAGATTTTAGTTTAGGTTTTTCACTTAAACCCTTATAAATTCTATATTTATCTAGAAAACATTTTAAAATTTAGGAGGGCAAGTCAAATTTTGCAAAATTTGAAGGGGGCATTGGAAAATTTCCAAAAATTTAGATAAAGGCCCCACCCCCCTGTGTTTGATAGGGGAATATCCCACTTGGGATTAAGAATAACTTTTGAAAAGTTTTGAATTTTTTGGGGGGAAATTTTAAAATAAAGGTATTAATGATAAGATATCTATGTGGTTTCCATGCATTGGTGGGTGGGTCGTTATTATATTCTTAAACTTAAATTAAAATTTTTGATGGAAAAAAACTTTTATTGGAGAATGTATTGTGGATATCCCACTCTCTCTATGAAACACAAGCTTCATGTTTATGCCTGGGTTAAGGCCATGTGTCTATTTAAATTTACCCATATCAGTCCCCATTATGATTCCATAAATCAAACGCTCCGTCGGTATGAGCCGAGCCTCTGCATGTCGGACCGGGCTGTCCTATTTAACATCATGATTTCTCGCTGGCCGGACTGAAAGGGATATCATTCTGCCCCACCAAACTCCTGCCAAAATCAATTGGATAGCAAACTATTTGCTGACCATGGGCTCCTAAACTCCACAAATCCGCCATTTCTTTCATCAAGATTAGTGGGAGTAGATCCAATCAGATCTCACAATGCGCTCCCGATCACCATATCTTCTCATTAATTATAGTAAGCCGAAATCAACGGTTCCCCGGATTGAATTTAATTCCCCGAAGTGTTGGCAGGGGTTTGACATTTGAGCCACCAAATCCTCTTTCCTTTCACGTTTTCTTCCTTGATTGTCTTTTTCCTTTTTTCAATTAAATATTAAAAAAAAAAATGAGAAAGTGGGTAGACGTGGAAGAATGCAGCCCATTTCTTTGTCTTCCAGAGAATTCTTCCGTTCTAAGTCTTGTCTTTGCATGATCTTCCTGGTTCGAGAATCTAAATTTTTGGAACAATTATCTCGAATTCGCTAAATCTAAGGTATTGTTTGCAACCCAGTTTTTTATTTTTTAATTTTTTTTCTTTTTAATCTTCTCTCTTTTGCTTTCATTTTTTATGAATTTAATTGTTTTAAGGTGGCGGTTAAGGTTATGCTGGGGAGAAGATTGCGAAGTGATTTTGGTGGAACTGCCTTTCGAAAATGAGCAATCCGCAGGAGTATCTCTATCTCACGAACCTTCCAGGTTTTCAGTCTTTTTATTTTTCTTTTTTTTTTAAAAAAAAATAGATTTTGTGAAATATTAGGGCAATATCCACCGATGTCATTGCTTCGACAAGGAAGAAGAAAGTTGATGTTTTTTTTTTTTTATGTTGTTCCTTTGCAATTTGTATATGAGGTTGAGTTTTCTTGTGTAGGATTATTGTTTGAGAAGTAGGGTGTTCTTAAGGTTTAAATCATTTATTAGTTAGTTTTGAGAATCAGTAACTGCTTTACATATGTAAGACAAGGCAGAAGTAGAATTTTTTTTGACAAGATTTTTTTTTTTTTTTTGATAAGAAGGCAGAAGTAGAATTGACTTTGGTGGCTTTCTGAATTCCTTATCTGGCAGCATGTTTTCTAGATAAAATTTTGCATCATTCGACCCCAAGTATTGCTCAAGGAATGTGGATTCGTCCTTTACAATCACTGTTGTGTATGTGTGCAAATAGAGTGAAAAGAAAAAATACTGTGCCATGACGGTTTCTCTCTGAATGTAAAATTAATAGCATTATATGTAAATAGGAAATTTTATGTGCACAATCATATCAAAACCTTCATCTTTTGCTCTTACACTTTAATATTCTTTGCAAGATTGTTGTCACTATCACTTGTTTAGTTCAGCAAGACCTTCTGGGAAAAAAAAAGAAGCATTTTATTTGAATTGGAAAACAAACTTCCATGCTGTTTCACACAAATTGAATGTATTGTTGCCCTTAAATGTGATCAAAATGGAAACCAATAAATAATTCAGAAGGGAAGACATGATCCATTATTCCTGAAGATAATAAGTACTTTAATCAGAATTTCCATCTTAAACTAAGACAGCAACAATCACACACTATTGAACAATGTGACAAACCAAATCCCTGAAACAACTCAACAAGGTAGACTTTGGATAAATTGATTTATCCCTTGATAAATTTACAAACAACTAAGTAGGGATAAGGATAAGTGCAATACAATCTAATTCTAAATGAATAAAATTAAGTAGGGATACTTTTATCCCCATTTTATTTTATCTTTTTATCCTTATTCTATCTATCTCACATCTAAAAATGTCCACCTGTTTTGTCTTAAAAAAACAAATAGTTATTTTCATTTGCTTTTGTTAGTTGGAACCATGAAATTTTATCTTACCCTTATTATGGACCTTTTCTACAAAGCTAAATGCAAATTTCAATGGTTGACTAATGCATTGGTCATTACATACACCGAGTCCCTTAAATAAAACATTGTTTGATAACCATTCTTCAATGGAAAGCTTTGGGTACTGTGGTACCTTCAATTTCCATGGAAGGAGATTCTTGAGTGGTTAGCACTTGGTTGTATTGCGAAAAGTGCCTCTTTGCTGTTTTAGTAATTTTCTGTATACTGAGAATTAGAATTGTCCTTGAAAAGTTTCATGTCCATTGCTACATGAAATAGATTCTTTTATTTAATCTGGTAGATAAGCTGTGTAAATTTTTCTCACTTTTGTCCTAATTTCCTAAACTGCACCAATATTAGTCGCCCAAAACGTCTATTCCTTGCTTTGTTCTTGCCTATTTAGTTGGAATATGAGAAGATAAGAATAAGTTCCACTTATTCACATAATATCTGGATAAGAAATGAATGATACACTATTCAGACTATCAACTGGAGAAGCAGGTTACTGATGCTACATCTTCCTGTGTCACTTGAACAGTATTTTATTGATTTTTTCCCTAATTTTTATATCATTGTATGTACATATACAAATCTTCTATACCTAAGCAATTTCTTTTGTAGTTTATGTTTCTAAAATTTATAGTTAATGAAAGTATTTGAATTAACTCCTAAACCCATCTTCCTCTTACAGCTTCTCCTGGTCCAGTGGGAAGGTTGGAAAACCTATTAAATCGACCTGGTAATGTATGTTGTGTTGATTTTGCATTTTTAACTGGTGTATACGTTCAATGCTAACACTAGCGTTTCTCTCACAGTCTCCCCAGGTCCGCTAACCAGACTAGGATATCTGTTGAGTCAACCGGGTAATAAATTTTGTGCTGACTGTGGTTCTCCAGATCCAAAATGGGTGTAAGTATCTGATAGAGCATGATAATGTTGAACTCGTATTGATGGTAATTAGGAGAAAAAAAAAATCTTGAAATCAGAAATGCACATGCCTTTAGATTATTACAACTAATGTTTGTTTCTCTTTTTATGGTTATTAAAAATTTTATGTTGAATGTTATAATTTTCCTTGTTATTTGTGGAAAACTAATTTCAATTTTTTAAATGTAATTTGCATTTAGTTACTATATGCTTCTTGCACCTTGACTTTTATTGTCTTCATTCTGCAAAGTTAATAACCAATATGGCCTAATCCTATACAATTTAAAAGGGATTTTTGATTTCTTCTTTCCTTGCTATTTTATCATTCAGTATGTCTATATCTTCCCTGCAGAGGATGGTGCAAGATTTTCTTTGAAAACACATGGCATTCTTGTTAACTTGTCAATATTGGTTAAACCAAGTATCATTTAAGCTTGATATAATTTGGAAAAACTTCCGGGTTAATCTGATCTTTAATAAGCCCATTGAGCTACCTTTTTTTTTTTTAACCTTTATGCTCAGAGAATGGATTGCTTGTATCCTGCTCCATATTTCTTCAAGTTAGTAAATATTTGACCTTTCATATTTTTTTATATTTTGTTTCAATGATAACTGTGGGTATAGGACATAATCATGACTGACATTGATGCAACCCCAAGGACAAATCGGCTTATAGAAAATTTAGAGGGAATAAAGCATAAAGTAAGAAGTCTGATAATCACACAGATTAGATGGGTTAAGCATCACCCGTCTATTGCTAGAATCACACTAACATAAAGATGAATTCAAACTTCTCTGACTTACATTGATGCAGTTAGCCTCTTAAATAGAGGAGTAATACAAAATCTGAAAGGAATGATTTTCCTTTCTTACTCTAGACTCCTATGAATAGGAAATGATAAAATGAATGATTTTTTTTTAAAATTCTAGACTCCCATGACTTTGGAGTCACAAAAAGGAATGATTTTCCTTCCTTATTCTAGACTCCTATGAAGGGAGCCTTGGTTCAATGATAAAGTTGTTACCATGTGACTTAGAGGTCACGAGTTTGAGTCATGGAAACAGACTCTTGCAAAAATACAAGGTAAGGTTGCGTACAATAGACCTAAGTGGTCCGACCTTCCGTGAACCTCGCGCATAGCGAGAGCTTTGTAGCACTGGACTGCATTTATTATTATTATTCTAGACTCCTATGAATAGAAATGACAACTTGATACCAAATTTCATGATATCAAATTTGAATTTCAAATGATTTAACTTATGCTGCATCAAACATGATGGTATAGTTAAATTCACTAGAATAAAATTTCAACTGGTGAATTGGAAATCTTTGTTGGCATATTGTTATGGAAATGCGGGTTTCCAGATTTTGGTAGGTTTTATCTTCTATAAATAAGGCCATCTGGTGTGGGGATGTAGTACTAGTTATATTTAAGTGATTTATGAAAGGTTTAGTACATCTGCAATGTTGCTAACTGTGGAATATTTTGTCAATACAGGATAGTGTGAATAAATTAAATTATTAGATGAAAAATTTGTACAGAAGAAATGTCATAATTTAAAGCTAGCATTTACAGATATTTCTTGTACTTGATGTTTGGTATGAGATAGAGTAGATACCAGATTGGTAACTGAAATAATTTTTGTGATTGCTTCAGCTTAAAATGCAACCATCCTTTATCATTATTTTAGTCTTGTGTATAATTTGTCAGTATTATATCCAAGTTGGTTAATACTTCCAAAATATCAGAGCCTCTAAGAATTTGAAATCCTTTCCCATATCCTTGAATACAACTACTGCATATGTATTTTTATTGTTCCTATAACATCCGTTTGAATTTAAGATTGGTAAAATGAATTTAGAAAAAGCATGGAAATTTTAGAAAGTCATTTGCGTGTTATGCTTGAATGGGTTTTCTGGTGCTATGTTTGCACCTGAGGTTGAGCTTCTCATGGAAAATGATGATTAATAAAGTGTCAGAAGAATTCTCCCAATTCAATCTTCAATTCACATCAAAACATGAATTAGTTCCTTTTTCCTGTTTCCTTTCGCTCTTTATTGGGTATCCCAGCAAGAACTTCAACATTTATAACTTATTTGACTTCCACGTTTTTTGAGCAAACCTTTCGCTTATAACAACTACTTTCAATTATCTCACCTTGTGGTAGAGCATAATATTTCCTCAGCACATGCATTCATATATTACAGGTATATAAAATGTTCCAATCATGTTCTTAGTTGATAATTGCATTATTTGAATCATCTATTGGTTCTTTTATATATAAATCTTATTAATAAATTGTCTTCAATAGGTCACTGAGTATTGGAGTATTTATTTGTATAAAGTGTTCTGGAGTTCATAGAAGTCTTGGAGTGCATATATCAAAGGTACCAAGTTTGAATACTTTTTCTTTGTGAAACAAAGTTATTTATTATTTTTATTTTTTGACTACATTAATAACAAATTTTATTATTTACTTTTACACATACCTTTCTACAAGCTTCCATAATTGCTTAAAACACTCTCAATCTTCACTGTATGTACTTCTAATTTGTACATTTAGAATTTTCAGGTCAAGTAGCAAAAATAATTTAATGAGATTTTGGACTTTATTTCAAATTAACCCCCCAAAAACCACAAACCTTTTGTAGGATATTCTCTTTATGCCTAGGTGAAATCATCTTCTCTGACTTCTTTTATGCTATCACTTAGAAATGCAATCATGATCACAACAACTTCTTACGGATATCAGAGCAAGGTTACTGTAAGGACATAATAGTTTTTTCAAGGGCTATAGGAGGTACCTACCATCTTTTGTTACGTAAGTTAAAATAACCTAGTTGTGGTAATCATAACTGTTGATGCTTTAAACGAGAAAAACCTCGTAATCGGTTTTCCGCCCAGAGTTCAAATGTGAAGTATGAATACTGAGGTCGTATGATCTGGGACTACGAGCTTTGTGATGGCCTGGAACTCTTGAGGAGGGTGGTGATGGTAAGGTGGTTGACGGTAGGAACTCCCCCGTTCTTGCAAAACAAAGAAGTCCAGGGGCTTCTTCTTCCCAGACACTTCGACGCTTAAGTTAGCTGGGTGGAAGAGGTATCAGGAAGGGAGTATAAAATAGAGGAAGGTAAGAAGAGTCTTTGGAGGACAAGAGCCTTCTTAGAGAAAGAGTTGGTGGTCCCTCTCTTATACCTGAGCGGTTGCCTTGACGGCCGTTGACCGGGGGATGTCGCTTCTGACCCTAGGGTCAGGTTTTTGACGGGGGATCCTCTTGTCTGTAGTGCGTAGTAGCCTGCCCTGCACCGGTGCACACCTATACGCAGGGAATGTTTCTTCTGGTATCCGTGTAGATGAGCGTTCCATTATTAGATGATAGTGATAGAACTCCACGCGTCTATTTGGGAGAGGTTCATAAGTTAGGGTGGTCTAGTACCTCTATCTGCCCCCACGTGACGCCACGAGCGGTGTCCTTCAACGTCGTTATGAAGGCTCAATACATGAGCTCGTCTCTGGCTTCGTGAAGCTGTATCCTGGACCAAAAAGGTGCCAAGTGGTCCACTGGGTCTAAGGTTTTGTCATATGCTTCCATGGAATGCACTCGATTTTTCTCAGGTATGTGGAACGCCATGATTTTGTAGGTAAAAGGAGAGACATACTTCATTTTTCGCTTGGTAGGAGAGAGGCTTTCCCTTATGTGATGAGAGGGCCCCTCGGTCGGTATTGGGATTGAGGCATCTCTGTGTCGCTTGGGGCCAGGATGGCTTCCTCTTTCCTCCTGAGAGGTGGCTTGCGTCGTTGGTTGTGCACTGCCGACCTCTTCCCCGTCGTGATCGTCTCTAGAAGAAGGTGCTTACATTGCTCAAGGGTCGAGCGAACCCGGTCACGTTCTTGGAGGGCTTTTGTAAGCGCCTCAACTTGTATTTGGAGTTGTCGGATGCAGTCATCCCCCAAGTCTTCAGCGGGGGCTTCCTCACGCTCCTAAGGAGCTGGGGTGGCCTACGTAGCTATGGGGGTCTCCTCGGGGTCTGCAACCAGGGGTTCTATCGTCGCGTTCTTCCTCCCTTTGGCCATCGTCTGACTTTACAGGGCTTCTTGCTCGCGTCTTCACAAACAACGTCAAACTGTTGATGCTTTAAATGGGTAAAGCCTCATGATCAGCTTTCCTCCCAGAGTTCAACTGTGAAGGATGAATGTTGAGGTTGTATGATTCAGGACTAGGAGCTTTGCGATGGCCTGGAACTCTCAAGGAGGGTAGTGACGGTAAGGTGGTCGCCAGTAGAAGCTTCCCCGTTCCTACAAAACAAAGAAGTCTAGGGGCTTTTTCACCCAGACCCTTTGATGCTCAAGTTAGCTGGGTAGAAGAGGTATTAGGAAGAGAGCGTAAAGGAGAGAAAGAAAGAGAGTCTCTGAGGATAAGAGTATTCTTGGAGAAGGAGTTGTTTTTTTAGGTCTCTACCTTGTCCCTCTCTTATACCTGAGCGGCTGCCCTGATGTCCGTTGGTCGGGGGACGCCGCTTCTGACCCTGGGATCAGTTTTTTGTCGGGGAATCCTCTTGTTTGTAGTGCGCGATGGCCTGCCCTGCACGGGAGCGCACCTCTGCGCATTGGCATTCCTCTGCCAGATGGTAGTGACGGAATCTCCACATGTCCCTTTAGGAAAGGTTGGGAAGTTAGGGTGGTCCATCAGCTCCATCCTCTCTTGGGTGACACCACGCGCCAGTGTGTTAATTTTTTCCTATAACAATAACCATAAACTGTCACTCACCAAATTCATCGAGGAATGAGCATGAGATGTAAGCATGTGCACAATTATTTAAATGCTAGGCATATCTCCAACACTTAAGGTTGAAAAATTGCATTTGTTGCATGAAAATAATTTCTTTAGAAAGAAGAACGGAGATTGGTTTGTAATTGCAAAGACACATAATTTCTAATACTGCTGTAGTATTTCACATGTATGTTTAAAGATTACATTTTATGGATGCCTTTAGTTTAATTTTTAGAAACATAGCAATTCTATACAAGTGAAAACTCGTGCACATCATGTCCCAAATCTATTAAATCTTTAATATTCTATTTCAGATCCTATCTGTGAAGTTAGATGAGTGGACTAATGAACAGATTGAGACATTGATTGATCATGGTGGAAATGCTGCAGTTAATGCAAGATATGAAGCATTTATACCAGAAAGTATTAAAAAGCCAAAAGCAGATTCTCCTGCAGATGAACGTTCTGATTTCATCAGGTACACTTAAATACTAGAGTTATGATATTTTCATGTGGAATTTCTCTAATGTTCTACTACTATTTCTTGAATAATCAGGAGAAAATATGAGCTTCAACAATTTATGAACCCTAATTCACAGATAATACCTGCCACATCTTGTATTTCAAGTGCAGCCTCTCAGAACAATGGTTCCAGCAGTAAACAATATGAGAAACAACATACTGGGCTCCGTCATGGACTTGGTCATGCATTTAGGAATAGCTGGAGAAGAAAGGAGTCAGAACAGAGGGCAGCCAAGAAAACGGTGTGGTTAACATGATCCAATTCTATCCTTTTATAGAGTATGCATTGGTTCAAAATACTTGGTTCTCATTCATACTTAAGAATTTCAAGAACTTTTATTTTCGAAACTTGTAAGTCGCAAACTTTTTGTAGATGGGCATGGTAGAATTCGTAGGATTGATCAAGGTAAATATTGTGAGAGGCACCAACTTGGCCGTTAGGGATGTGATGACTAGTGACCCTTATGTCATCCTATCATTGGGGCACCAAGTAAGGGAATTATTTGCGGAAATTCATTTTTTATTACATGCAAGAGTAAATGGTTCTAATTACTTCCTTATTCTTACAGTCAATGAAAACTAGGGTGATAAAGAGCAATTTAAATCCAGTATGGAATGAACGGTTAATGTTGTCAATTCCAGATCCCATCCCACCTCTAAAGCTGGTAAGTTGATGCATTGATTTTAGGGGATTTCCTGCAAATAACTACCTATCTTATTCTGTTGTTTGAATTTTGCAATTATGTTTCTTATTTGTGTATAAACCTTTATCTTTCCCCAAGTCTTTTCAAATAAACCAGTGTCGCATCCCTTAACCAAAACCCATGCTAATTAGTTTTCTATAGAAACCTTAAAAGTGAAATAAAATTCAACAATGTCCTTTCCAAATCCTAAGTCAACCTATACCCTCTTTTCAGCCACAGCTCTCCATTCTACCCTCCCTGAAATCTTTCCTCTTTATTCCATTCTTAGTGGTATCCTGTTCTTTCTTTCCACTATTGTTCTATGCCAATATTTTCAAATGGTACAGTTTTTCTGTATTCTTAAGAAGACGGCATATGGGTAGTAGAAATGTCATTTAGATGAAAGGAATCCATCGTAAGCGGAAAAATATTGGGAATTAAATACCATAATAATTGAAAATCTTAATGATTCTCTTAATAGAAATGTTGCCCTTCCAAAATTTACAAGATTTGTGTTCTATTTTGTCAGTATTCGATTTTGAGTTACAATATACAAACAACCGATGTATCTCATAAAGATCTGAAATTTACTTTAGATAAGGAGAATCACACTCCAGAACATAGCGCTATCTTTCATAGGCAAGAGTACTCCCAAGCACAAATCCCATATAAACAATTGTTCACTCCTGTTTTAGTTGAATGGCTGTGAAATTGCTATGTGATGTTTTTGTATGGTAAAAATTTTGAATTATGACAAATTGGTAAAAGATAGAAAAGTATATGTAGAATCTGTCATATCTGCGGGTAAGATAAAGGAAATGAAATAAAACAGACAATCTCTGGTAAGTTTCAATGCAGTCCTAATGGGCATGGGTTCTGCCTTATTATTTTGTTGAACATATCTGGATTTATGCACACTTCCCTCACTTATAGAAAGTTCTATATAATTCTCCTCAAGTGGCAGTGTAGAGTAGGCATACTTAGAGAAATATCCAGCAATATTTAAACTTTGGCGTTCTTAGTATTTGCTGTTAATCATTGTTTAGAACTTTGAAGGCATACTACATCTGCAAATCAAAGTATTGGCAAAGGTTTGTGTGCCATTTTCTGTATCCATTATATGGCTCTGCAAGAAGTCACTTCTGAGGGTCTTCATTCTAATGGTTACTGTCATCCAAAGTTAGTATCCATCATACCATGCCTCACTCTCTCCAGATTCTTTTATTCGACCTATTTTATTCAGTGCTGTAAAAGTGTCAGGCAACCATTATACCTATCTAATCAGTGACCCCTGACAGCTTTTTTGTGTCTTTTCACGGTGATTCATTTTTTAAACATTTTGTGGTGGACTAAACACTTACTGTCATTGGAACTTTTTGACAATTGTATAAAGAAAATCCAAACCATTATTTTCCTTATCTGTGATTCCACTCTTTAATATTTATCAATGCAAGAAGAAATAATTCTCTTAAGTATGCTTCTTATGGTAGTATGCATATTTGTCATTCTGCAGCTAGTGTACGACAAGGATACATTCTCAACAGATGATCACATGGGTGAGGCTGAAATCGACATCCAGCCACTGGTCTCAGCAGCTAAAGCATATGAAAACTCGACAATCTCTGAGTCCATGCAGCTAGGGAAATGGCTAGCCAGTGATGACAACACTTTGGTCAAAGACAGTGTGATCTACCTAATGGATGGCAAAGTGAAGCAAGATATCACCCTCAAGCTCAAAAAAGTTGAGCGTGGGCATTTGGAGATTGAACTGGAATGTGTTCCCCTCAGTCAATAATGATCAAGGAGAACTGCAGTAAGAAGAAGAATTGGTATGATATTGTATTGTAATACAACCCATGGTCTGAGATTGTTAGCTTCAGCACCATGAGATTTGTTTTTTTGTATTCTGCGCCAGCCATTTAACGTTAACAGTTATTGAAATTAAACTTTGTATAGAAGGCGCTTTCTTGTCCAATCAACCTCTTTTTCTTTTTCTTTTTTTTTTATATTTATTTTGCTATCTAAAACATCCTTTTTGTTCTTTCTGCAATGAAATAATATGTTGATGCTAAATCTGGAGAAAATCTTAATTCTACTCTAGCAATTGAATTTGTTTAATTTGTGTGGCCATCTCAAGAGAAAATCAATCAAATCTCAATCACAAAAAAGAAGAGAGGCAGATTTATGTGGAAAAATCCCTTTGAATTGGGGAAAAAACCACGGAAAAGAGAAATTCAACTATCAACGAGATGATTACAAGCATTCTTATAGATTGAGAAGAGATCAATCAAGATCTTGGAAGAGAAACAAAGGAGTCCAGGTCTTTAGTGAGGTTCAGTCTCCAACGGAGCAGAGCTTCGCTGTCTCAAAATTGGAATGTCCAAATGAACTGTAGCTCTTGCCTTTTATAGGCTCCGGTAGCTTAGGGCGCAGGCTTGGAATTCCAGCACGTGTTTGCCAGGTTGGCTCCAGCTAAGCATCCAACTAAGTGACAGTTGTAATTCTTCAAGAATGCTAGCCAGATGACAGCTGTAGATCTTCTAGAACGGCAGTCGGATAACAGTTGTAGATCTTCAAGAAGGGTGGAGTCGATGAACCAATATAGGTTTCCTCGGGTTGTAGGTTGAATGATTTGCCTTGAACCGATGAATGAATAGATTATTTCGGACCGAAGAACGTGTAATTACTGTGCTAAGCCGGGGAATGACTAAAATTGTTTCAGGCTGAAGAACGGACAAAGAGTTCCCAACTGTTGAATGGGCTGATGGTTCGGAACTGATGAACGGATATACTATTCTGGGTTACGGAATGAGTTGAGGGGAATTCCGATTAAGACATTAGGGGACTTATGGGCCAGACATGTGGGTTTTCTGATAAAGGTCACGTGTCCTAAATTTTTTTTTTTTCATTTGAAAGCAAATCGGGCGTCGTCTTCATCACAACATTTTCTTTCTTTGAATGCCAAGTCCCTTCATCCTCTTTCAAGGTTTCTAATCTCCGTGCCATTCATCTGTTCAGGTAAGGAATCTGTTCCAATATTAAGACTTGAAGCATCTTTCTTCTAGCGTTGTTTCGCCGCCTAGGGTTAAGTCTAAGAATTCTAGGAAACCCAAACCCTGCTCTGATTCCTTTGCAAATATTCTTTATGATGATGGGATTAAAGTTCTGGCAGAAGAGTATATGCTTTCTTCTTCTCTTTTTTCTTACAGAATACCCTCTTCTGTTGAATGTGCTTGTTCTCCTTCTCAGGAGGGGTTAGTGGTTTATTACGATGCTCTGGTAGAGGGCCTTAGACTGCCATTCCCTCAAATCTTTAAAGATATCTTTCTTCACTATAACGTGTGCCCTTCGCAATTATCTCCTAATTCATGGAGGATCCTTTGTTGGTTTGTAATGGTGCTGTCTCACTATGAGATTGAGCCCACTGTTAATCTATTCAATCTGCTCTCCAGCTTAAACTAGGATAGGAACACAGATTGGTATTACTTTTGCGCTAGGCAAAATAGGCAGTTCCTTGGTCCAGTCCTAGATTCGATTAAGGACTGGAAAAGTAAGTTCTTCTTTGTATCTAGTAGCAAGGAATGGGATATTTTGATTAAATAGGGCATTCCTCGAACCCATGTAGAGAATAAAGAGAAGTTGACTTCTGTCGAAGAAGGTTGGTTGGAAAAATTTAAAGAGTTCCGTTTTGTGCCGATTAATAGCTATCTATTTGATCAACGGCTCCAAGACTGCAGTCTGTATTTAGTCAAGGCTAGGAATGCTTAGAACTTATCTTTCTGATAAAAAACTAATTAATTGTCTCTTCGATTCTCATTTCTTCTGTTCGTTCTGTAGGTAATGCGATGCCTGTCAATGAGATTGTATCAAAACCATTAGCCAGTATACAGGCAGCTGAAGGGAAAGAGAAAGTTGCTTCAAAGGGAAGGAAAGGGAAAGCTAAAGCCAGATGTTCCTCCCTAATAGAAATTCAGCAGATTCCCGACGAAACAGGGGGAGATGAATCGAGAGTTCCTGCAGAGACTGTTCCTTCTGTAGCTATAGAGGGTGTAGTGCCAAAGAGAGAATAGTTAGCTTCAAAGAAAAGGAAGGGTCCTGAGCAGGGATCAGTAGATGTGACGCATCGTCCTGATGAAGGAAACAAAGAAGTTCCTTCGGAGGGTGCCATTATTTACTCAATTGTGGAAGCCCTAGTTATTGCAGATCTTCCTCTATTGACTAATAAAGTTCTTCCAACGCTGCTAAGAGAAGGTGACTAATAAAAGCTTTCGATGTATCTGGTCCCACTGATCGTCCTAAAGAGGTTCCTCATGTTCAATCACCTGGACTGGTCATTTCGGATACTCCTCCTGTCGAAATAGCTAGAGAGATAGTTCCCTCTGTAGTAGTTGAAGACTCGAAGGCATCCGCTCCTTAACGATCAATTGATAGGGGGGCGTCAAGGAGAGTATCCGAGAAAGGGAAAGAGGTCACTGATCTCTTTAAGGATCAAGGTATGTTTTCTTCTGATAAGGTGGAGTTGGCTTATCCTAACTTTTTAAAGAAGATGAGTATTATCATTTTACTTTTATCAAACAAAGTTATTGCAGAAGCAAAGAAGACTAGTCGAGTGCCCTTATCTGATACTCCGGGGACGGAGACACGAAGATGTATCCATCGTATTGATACAACATTGAGTGTTGATGGTCGAGCCATCGATTCTTCATTGAACATTCTTCGCTCTGAGGATATCCACTCTTATGCATGTAAATTTTCAAGAGAAGAAGTCGTTGCTCATCTTCGCTTGTAGATGGGTTCGGTAAGTATCTTTTTGTCTATAATTATCAAAATCAAATATCGCTTATGTTTTGCTACTAACTATTCTTCTAGCAGTCTTATTTATGGGCAGATCGGGTAGCCGATCTTGTTCAACAGGGGGATCCTCGAAGTACTTCTATTGATAAATTGGAGGCGGGGAATAAGTGGTCGCTTGAATCATCTGCTCGGAAAAGCAAAGAGGTGAAAGAGTTGATTGAGGATATGAACTGCATTGCTGAAAAACGGAGGAAATCAGAAGAATCAGAGGGGGCTCTTAAAGTAGAATGCTCGAGTCTCCAAAATATAATAGAATTGATGGAGAGGAGGATCGCTGAGTTGAATCGAAGTTCCGAGCAACTTAAAAAAGAAAAGGATATTGTTCTACAGGAAAGAGAGATACTTGTCAATGATTGCACCACACTTAAGAGCTCTTGTAGAACTGTGAAGGACTTGAATACCAAGCTAAACATAGATCTTAAGTTTGCTAAGGAAAGAATAAAAATTCTGGAGAACAAGAACGAATCTCTTTCCAAGGATCAGAAGATGAAAGAGAGTATTCTCCGATGCTCCAAAATGGATCATGATGCAGTAGAAGTGGTGAGGGATAAAAACTTAGCAGAGCTGGTATCTTGTAGAGAAGAGCTTGATCAACATATGAAGAGGGTCGATGAGTTGGAGGCCCATTATAAGGCCTTGGAAGATGAATTGAAGAAGAAACATGAGAAGTTCGATGAAGAGCTCCAAAAGACTGCGATAGATATCTTTGAGATATTGCACGAACTTTATTTGATAGACCTACGACCAACTTAATTAGGTCATTTGAATTATGCGGAAGCTGTGAAGTTATATTTCAAGAATGGGTAAGAGAAGTCTTCATCATCGGATTTCGAGGAGGAAGATCCAAAGGAAGTTGGAGATGAAATATGCTTTTCTTTTCTCTTTCTCTATTATCTATTTCGATTATTGGCTATAGAGCTTTTTGAAGTTTATTATTCTTTTTTTTTTCCAGAACCAAGAACTATAATTTTTGAGAAAAGGGAAGTATCTGTTTCCGTTGTCCTTGAATGAATTGCCGAAGAAACAATCACTGAAGCGATTACCCAAGAACTGATTTCAACAGTAGTTGTTGAAGAGCTACCATGTGTGGTTATTGAAGAATTATTTCCGATTGACATTGTTAAAGATTGTGACCTATCGAGAGCAACTGAAGGGCAATTATATACTGTTGTCGATGAATCAGCTCCAATTATTGCTACTGTTGGTTCCCATTTACCCATGGTAACCGAAGAGTACATATTGGCTACAGAGGAACAAGTGAGGACGACCGATGAACAGGGGAAAGTTGTAGAGGAATCCATTTCTATTGTTGATGAGAATGTTGATCTCTCGATCATCGAAGATAAAGCGGAGACTGTCGCAGGTTAAGATATCTCCTTCACATATTTTCCTCTATCTTGGTCCTTCAGGAAATATTATCCAGCTCTCTTTCTAATGTCGAAGAATGCGGTTTTGCTCACTATTTTTGATATAGTTGAATTAGTTTCTGTTGACTTCAGAGATATAGGATTCTAGTCCACTCTTTGGATTTACGGGTCAAACTACATAGAGGTAAGAAATCATTTCTTTTTACATCATATTCTAGTTTCTTCCTCGGGCTTATGAGATCTAATCTTTCCTTCTTCGATGATAAAGGTGGGCCTACGGTGGAGGCTCTTCGGGAAGAGATCGAAGTGTTAAAGGCTGAGTTGATAAAACGTGTTAAGAGAATCCCTAGAGGCCAAAGAGTTGTTCGGGGGGGATCCATGCCCCAACAGTAAACCTTATGCTTCCCTCGTCGAAGAGATTTGGAAAGAAGTTGCTGTTGTGGAAGTTGATGCTGTTCCCGAAGAAATTCCAAAAAGGGCAAATTGGGATGCTGCAGTCAACAACTTTTGTTAGTTAAATCCTAACCTGGATTTCTTGATATGTAATTGGTATAAACATTTTTGTTTATATTTCTAATGATTACTCGAATAGTTATTCCTTGGCAAATACTTGACTATTTTTTGTGATGCTTGTTCTGGATAATAGTTATCAATCCTCGATATTCTAAAGTTGAATCTATTTGTCATGTATTTGTTTGTAAGGTATCCATTGATCGGTTTCAAAGTAGAATATCTGACTTCTTTTCTTACTTCAAGTGTGAATAGTCCATATGTTTTAAAAATTCCATGTCGCCGAGGAACGATCTCCAAAATATTATTGAGGGACATAAAGTTCCTCATTAATATGGTAGGTCACGAAGCATTGATAATTGAGGCGTCACCATCATTTATGAAGCGTTACTGCAGGTTATGAAACGTCACTGTAAATAGGGAAGCTTTCCCTTGGGACAGTTGGTCATTTAATTTTGAGAGTTGGATTTATAAATAGCAATTGATGATGGCTTTTATAACTTATCTCTTGGAGAATGATGGATTACGATGGACGTCTCCCATCATTCTCCATAACCTTTAATGCATGTGCTTCTTCTAATCAACTCAAACTCCTGTCAGAGTTCTACCGGGTTATCCGGTATTTTTGAAGTGGGGCAACAAGATTGGGGCCGAGCGGGACTGAGTGGAATATGATGTTATTCCATAATGTGTTAACCAAGGAGATCTTTTTGGAGGATGGGTGACCTGATTTCTCTGTGGACCATTGTGTAGTTATCGAAGATCTTTTAATCTTCACATTTCTCAGGTACGTGACTTTCAAGGTGGAAATATATAATCGGGACAGAAGTGTGAAGAAGTCTGCTTCCAGTGCTCATCTTGGTGATAACGGAGTTATAGCTTCTTCCGGATCTTCTTGATTTGTAACAATATTATGTCATATATCCCAAATATCAATGAAATAAAGCTTTGACATTCTTCTTCAATATATATATTTTTTTCCCTTTGGTTTGTTTTTCTTATTGCTTTTCGAGAAAGATTGCCGATCAAAGATGACTGTTAGGTCTTCGATAGGAGTTTTTTGGTAGATAAGATTATTTTCATTTCCTTGCGTGGATTGGTTATTCTGCCCTTAAAGGGGTTTTCAATGAGCATAGTTGTTCGGCCCTTAAAAGGGACTTTCAACAAACATGGTGGTTCGACCATTAAAAGGGACTTTCAATCGAACTTTATTGTTCTGCACTTAAAAGGGACTTTCAACAAACATGGTTGTTCGGCCCTTAAAAGGGACTTTTTTGGAATATCCATCTCTTTAACAATGAGTCACATTAGTTGTTTTGATCAAGCTAAAATGTGGATAGCATTCTACCCGATAAGGGCGAATGACTGACCAAATCCGATCAAGGAGTTTATAACCCGTACCTTAGTACAGGCGGTTATACTCTTAGGTGGATTGTGCCGTTTGAAAGGACTTTTTTGGTATATACTTTGTGTGTATTCGAGGCATTATAGACGCACCCAGAGGTAGACAGCACTCTTCCTCGAATATAGGTGAGTGGCTGACCTGCATCCACCCTCGAAGGAGTAGATGGCGTCTATCCTTGAAGTTTGGGGGACGTCTTATCGTTGAAGATAGTGATTATTCTTAAATATAAGAGAATTTCTCACATATACCAATGAAGGATGTGTTAAGAAATTGTAAAAAAGAAATAATAATGAAGACAAATGAGCAATTTTATTGATAGTACCTCCGTAAATGCTCGACATGATATGGACATTTGAGTTTCCATTCATCAATTTTGGTAAGCCAATATGTGCCAGGCCGCACAATCTCCTTTATGATATAGGGTCCTTCCCCATTAGCATTTAATTTTCCTGTTCGGCTTTTGTTGCCCTAGAAAATGTTTTCTCTGATGACTAAATCGCTGACCTGGAAAATGACTTCCTTTACTCTAACATTGTAGAACTTCTTGATTTTCTGTCGATATGTGGCTGCTCGGATAATGGCACAATCGTTCTTCTCTTCCAGGAAGTTAAGTTCTACTCTAAGTTGTGCTTCATTGCTTACAAGATCGAAGGTTTACGTCCGGGGTGTAGGCATTCTTATCTCAGCAGGGAGCATGACTTCAACACCAATGCCAAAGCGAAAGGGGTTTCTCCAGTTGGTGTTTGGGCAGTTGTTCGGTAAGCCCATAAAGATCTTGGTATCTCTTCGACCCAGTTGGACTCATTCCAAAGAACTCTAATTTTCAAACTGTGGAGAAGAGTTCGGTTAGTTACTTCAACTTGTCCATTTGCTTAAGGATGAGTAAGCGAGATGAGCCTTGATTCTATGCCCAGATATGTGCAGAGCTTTTTGAATACTGGATTATCAAATTGACAACCATTATCAGTAATGAATGCTACCGCAATGCCAAACCGACAGACTACTGACTTCCATAGGAAGCTTTGACAAGCTTTCTCTATGATGGATGCTAGTGGTTCAGCCTCTACCCATTTAGTGAAATAGTTGATGGCTACTATGAGGAATTTCAACTATCGAATAGCCACAGGAAAGGGGACAAGAATATCTACTCCCCAAAGGACGAAAAGCCAGGTACTCACAACTGATGTAAGGGGGGTTGTCGGACGCCGTTGAATATTTGACATGCATCACATTTCTACACGAAGTCAATAGTATCTTTCCCTATAGTAGGCTAGTAATAGCCTTGCCGACGAACTTTGTAGCTAAGAGCTTTTCTCCAAGATGATCTCCTGCTATATCTTCATGGATCTCTTGAAGAACATAATTAGATTCAAAAGGACGAAGGCGTTTCATGAGTGGCAGAGTATAAGATCTTTTGTAGAGTTGTCTATCCACTATGCTGTATCGGGAAGATCTGGTAGTAATTCTTCGGGCTTCCTTAGGATCATGAGGAAAGGTACCATTTTGAAGATAATTCAAAATTGGATCAATCTAGCACGGTTCATCTTCAATGTCCATAAGTTCTTTCACTGGACGACACTCAGTGGTTTTTGCTGTTAGGTATTGAGTGTTAATCGGTTGCTTGATATCGGCATCCAAGGAGGCGAGTTTTGAGAGGAGATCAGCCTCTTGATTTTCAGCTCTAGTGATTTTGGAAATATGAAATTTTTGAAAACTGGAGATTAGTTTCTGCATCATTGCTTTATATTTGACAATATTTTCCTCTCTCGCATCGAATTCTTCAGTCATATGTCCGACTACTAGCTGTGAGTCAGTATTTGCCAATAAATTCCTTACTCTAAGGGTTGTCTTTGAATCCGATCAACGGAGATTTCACCAATTTTAGATTTTCAGCAGTGAGCTTCATCCTGTCAAACGGATTCGAGAAGATGATATCCACAAAACTCCCAATATCAACTAATACCCATTCAACTGTGAAAATCCCAATTTTGCAGATAAGGAAAGATTTCAAATCTCACAGCTCATCACTGATAGAGTGGTCATCCCTAAGGAATTACTTCAACAAAGTAGAGAGAGCTAGTCTAACACCCTTGTAGGCAAGTTCATGGGAACAAAACACAAGGGAAGACCCCACTCTAACTCCCCTCATTGCTCTAGCCGGACATTTGGTTCATCGCACATGTACCCATCATGACATCCTGCTTTTTTATGCTCTATAGATTGCAGCTTAATACAGATGCAGCTAAATTCACTAAATTCTGTAACTATTGAGTTCTATGGTAGCAAACTCAATAGAGTCATGGACCTTCATATCCAGGTTTCACTTGATGAGGGAATTATTATGTGGGTGGTAGACTCCTTTAAGATCTTTATCTGAAAAGTAGATTTGAGTTGAAGAACGGGGTCTTTTCAGTGATGTGATATTTTATACTAAGCTGATAATCCAGACATAATTCTTCCTTGATGTCGAGCTCTCGTCCCCGCATCCTGGCCCGCCTGCAATTATGTTGATGCGGGTGTCATCTGGGATTTTTGGCGGTATAGCGGATATACCTTCAATTTCCTGATATTTTGGTAGATACTGACCAAGTTTTCCTTCTCGAATGGGATCTTCTATTGTATCCTTTAGATGGATGCATTTATCGGTGGAGTGCCCTGTGTCTTGATGGAATTTGCAGAATTTCTTGCTCTTCTTTCTTTTTTGGATTATCTTTCATTAGTCGAGGTTGTTTTAATATCTTCTGATCCTAGATCTGCAGTAGGATATTTTTATGAGATGTATTAAGGATAGAGTAGTTGTTGTTCCTTGCTATCCTTTCAGGATCATTTTGCTGCCGATGAAGGGTCTTCTCTCATCAGGCCCGAACGGTCGGTTTTGATTTGGACCGTTTTCTCTCTGGGATCTGTCTTCTTTCAAATTTTCTTGCTTAGGAGCTCTATATTCTCACCATTGGAGTTTTCCTTTTTGGATTTCCTCCAACTTTAATAGATCTGCTTCCTCCCATTTGGCTTTCATCTCCTCTATGGTGATGTATTTTTCAGCCAAGGCAAGGAATTCAGAGAGATCTGGGGGGACATCCCGAGTAAGAGTGTCTTTGAAAGGTCTGTCCTTCAATCCTCTTATCACAGTTCCAACAATGATGACTGAATCAATATTAGTCATGCCAGTGATCTCTTTGTTGAAGTGACAGATGTAGTCGCATAGGCACTCCGCTGGTTTTTTCTTGAACCCCAAAAGTGTGATGGGATTCTTCTTCAACTTTTGTTATTTGCAAAGCGGTGGAGGAAGAGATCTGTCAATTGCTTGAAGCTATATATGGTTCCCGAAGGCATACGTCTAAACCATTCATAAGTGGTATATGTAAGTGTCTGAGGAAATGCTTGGCACATGACCGCTTTAGTGGGTTAATTTGTCATCATCTTTGAACAATAGGTTTCCAAGTGCTTGTGTGGATCCAAGGAACAATCATAATACTAGATATTTGGGGGCCTAAAGTGTTCTGGAAATGGGGGCTCCCAAATTTCCCATTTAAAAGGAGACATGAGTTGTGGAACAAGTTGTGAGACTCTCTCCTTGTTAGAAATGTAGTGTCGTGACACACTGCTATGCGGTGAATAATGCGGCGGAGAATAACACCGGGGGGAGTAGTACCTCGGAGAATGGCGATATGGTGAACGATCACGAGGTGCTTGGTACCTTGGTGAGCGATATAACGGTGAGCGGTGTCTCTTTCTTGGCCGTGGTGATGTCGAAGAACAATTTGGGGATAGAGACTTCCCTTTTTGACCCTCTCTTCAGCTCGGATATGGGGATTCCAATGAAGGTTAGATTGATCGGAACTACAGGCCGAGGACTCAACGCTCTTATTCTTCAATGGATAACGCACTCGACGCTTGGGAGAATGGGTTACTGGCCTTCCCTTGCTTTCTCTCAATGGTGCAGCTTCATGCGGAACGAATGTCTGAGAGAAATGACATACCACATCTTATAGAGTGCGTTTAAGCTCCTCAATCTCTCGCGCCATGGAACATTAGAGATCTAAACATTTACAGGGGGTACCTCCACCCTTCAGGGACCATGGGTGTGTCTCCTATAGAAGGAGTGTCGTCTTTTCGAGAGATGATCAGAGCTTCTCTGTTCTGCTCTTGAGCTTGATTTTGTTTTGACTTTCTCAGGGTAGCCATGACCTTTTGCTCAAAGGTCCCCACAGACGACGCCAAACTGTTGATGCGAAATAAGGGAGCAAACCCTAATTCCACTCCAACAATTGAATTTGTTTGATTTGTGTGGCCATCTCAAGAGAAAATCTTTCAAATCTCAAGCACAAAAGAGAAGAGAGGCAGATTTACATAGAAAACCTTCGAATTGAGGAAAAAACCACGGGAAAGAGAAATTCCACTATCAACAAAATGATTACAAACATTCTTCTAGATTAAGAAGGGATCAAAAAAGATCTTGGAAGAGAAACAGAGAAGGAGCCCAGGTCTTCAGTGAGATTCAGTCTCCAACGGAGCAGAGCTTTGCTGTCTCAAAATTGTAATGTCTAAATGAACTATAGCTCTTGCCTTTTATAGGCTCCAGTAGCTTGGGGCGCAAGCTTAGAATTCTAGCACGTGTTTGCCAGGTTGGCTCTAGCTAGGCTTCTAGCTCAGCACAAGCTAAGCATCCAGCTGTAATTCTTCTAGAATGGTAGCTAGATGACAGCTGTAGATCTTCAAGAACGCCAGCTGGATAACAGTTATAGATCTTCTAGAAGGGAGGAGTCGATGAACAAATATAGGTTTCCTCGGGTTGTAGGTTGAATGATTTGCCTTAAATCGAGGAATGAATAGACCTTTCCGGACCGTAGAACAAGTAATAATTGTGTTAAGCTGGGGAATGACTAAAACTATTTTATGCTAAAGAACAGATAAAGAGTTCCTAACTGTTGAATGGGCTGATAGTTCAGAACTGATTAATGGATACACTATTATGGGTTATGGAATAAGTTGAGGGGAATTCCGATTAACACAGTAGGGGACTTATGGGCCAGACACGTGGGTATTTGGATAAATGCCTTGTGTCCTACAATTTTCATCGATAACATAATAATATCAGATGAATAAAACTTTTAACATGTTTCCATTAGCAACAATATCATTTGCTATCTTTGAAGAGTTCATGCTTAGAGATAAATGGGAAATGGACATGGTAGCATTTCGAGATAAGATACTCCAACTCTAAATACCAACAGTGTATTTAGTTGCATGTGTTGCAATATTATGTCTTTTGGTATTTAATATAATTTTCCAAATTATAAACAAGATTTGAATATTTTAGGCATTTGTATTTAATGATATTAATTTGCTTCCGATATTTTCAGTAAATTTCTTCAAAATAATGCAACAACTAAGTCAACTAGTAATTAAGCTGTAATTAGCACAGATTATGAGTAAGAGAAAGGATTAGCCATGCTTGGGCCCAATGTGTGGTACAACACTTACCTAAGGTCCATTCATTCCTTCCATGTAAGTTTTTTGACTTCTACTGATCTTAAGCTGCGTTCATTTCTCTTGATGTCAGAAGTCCAAAAAGTGGGCGGAACTTCCAGTTCCCCAAAGAGGGTAGAAGTGAACATTTATGGTGTTCATTTCCACCAAAGTGAAGGTCTGCCAAAGTGCCCACTTCTCTACTTCCACTATTTATTTTTGCAAGAAGTGAGATCACTTTGGACTAGACTTCAGCAGGGTGTTTTTTACACAAAAATTAGGATAGTCAGAAGTTATATAAATATTTATATTTAATTTTAATTATGAAAAGTCAAAAGTAAAGACATCATTTTCATTTTAACGAAGTAATAAGATTATTATTATTTTGTATTAGTCTTAACATTTATTTTACCCCATTAATATCAACACATTTATTTTTATTTATAATTTTTATCTCAATTAAGAAGCAAACAATCAAACTTATAACTCAAATGATAAAAAATAAAATTAAAAATTTAAGGGATCACCATGCTAAGCCCGAAAGCACTCAAATCCTCCCTCTCGAGGAAAAAAACGCCATAAGGAAAATAGAATTTTAGATGTACAATTACATTTCTTAGTTCAGATGTACAAATACATATGAAATTATGTTTTAAATGTTGGATTCGAACTGATCACCAAACAAAATAACATTTGTATATATGTATTTGGAGATTGGAAGGATGGGTTCAGTAAGCCAATTGATTTATGATATGTTATAGTGAATAATAAGCCGAAGGAGCTAGAAAAAAGACGAACCTTGGGAGTCATCTTGGTCGCCATCACTTTCTCAACATTGAAAGACAAGATATTGAAGGAAGGAACTTAAATGGAAGAAAGTTTCCAAAGTGGTTAAGGAAGGCTCAGACAACACAACTATAGCTATGGTAAAGAGAAAAATCTCAAGAACCACATACAAGTGATGTTACAACAATCTTACAAATCGATGATTTATATGAACATATGTATGAAATGTTTTGAAAAATCATTGCAGAAAATGTTTCGCAGAGAAGAGCTAGTATGAACCCCGCCAAGTCCAGATGAAACCCGTAACAAAATTAGCCTTTCGATCATTCTACAATCAAGGTTGGGGTGGAAGAACCACAACCCGTTGCATATGAAGAAACAAGAACATTGGTATTGTAACACCCTCAATTTTCTAAATAAATAAACCAGAAAATTCTTGAAAATTAATGAGATTAATTAGCACGAAAAAAATAAATTAATTATTTTAAAGCTCAATTAAAGGAAAATCAAGGATTAATGAATTTAAATCCAGCCTCTCAATTATTCGGCCCAGGGAAGGCCTTATTGGGCCGGGCCACTTATACTTGGAATAGTTGGAGGTGGATGGTTAAAAAAAATCTTGGTTAAGTAATTGGGATATTTATTAAGTGTTAATTAATCAAGATTAATTAAATGAGAGATACCAGACAAGATTAGTCCTAGTACAGTAAATCTGATAAGGTCAAAGTCGAAAATATTGGATCTAGTCTGATGTGAGACGAACCTCGTAATACCACAGTAAACTCGTGACAAATAAAATGATAAAGGCCGTGAAATGTGGATCTCGGTCGGACAATGATTCACCCGTGAAGCAATATAAGCCCATGTGACCACACAACAAATGATAACTTTAATTAAAGTTGATTTGATTTAAAGTAGGGTGTATTATTGTAAAGATAAGATTAATTAATGGAATAAAGGTATTGTTTAAAAAAAATATCTATTAATCAAATATCTTATAATATATTTATTATAAGATAGGATGAGAGGACAGAGAGAAATCATTTCTCATTTCCCCCTCTGCCTCTTGATTTCGGACAGAGCCAGAGCCCTACCCACGCCCGCCTCACCTCCGGTGAGCCACCGATCGGTGCGCCCCCTTCTGCGCTCGCCGAGCCCCGCCGTCACGGCCACCGTCAAGGCTCAGGCGCCGCCCACATCCCTAGCTCAAGGCCGCTCTCATCCGCCAGATGCGCACGCGAGGCCTTGAGCTCTAGCGGCCTCTCTACGCCTCGACGAGCTCCCGCGCTTCTTCTCCGATATCGGCGAGAGGTAGCCCAGCTCTAGCGATGCAAACTCCCTTTGCTCTCGGATCGGGTGAGCTGGTGGAGTGGATCAGTGGTTCTCTCCTCCTTCCTTGCTATAGTGAGATTCTAACTTGGGGAATTTCTCATCTTTAGCAACTGGTGGTTTGTAGGAGCATGTTAAAAAGAAACTTATAATTGATAATAATGGATGAATTGGGTGGGATGGGGCTATGAAAGAGGTTATGTTATTAAGTGGGATTTTAGAGCTGTGAATGGGTTAATGTCTATGTGATTATAATGAGTTGATAGAGTTTTGTATGAAGGTTTTGGGCTCTAATGGAAGCATGTTTGTATGATTGTTGTATGGATGAATTGTTGTTAATTATGGAGCATGTTTGTATTAATTTCGGGGCCCTATAAATAGGAGAGGTGCCGCCGAATTTTCATTAAAATTCTAAGTGTTAATGACCTATTAGTGTTTTTGTTAGAATGCCTACTTGTTTCATGCTTTAGATTGATTGAACTTGGCTAATTAATCATGCTTAGGGGCATTATAGGAGATTATAAGCATGAGCTAAGATACATGTTGGCATGTCAAGTATTTATAGCATTTCAAGACGATAGAACTAAAAGTATAAAAATACGAATCTTGTATTTATCTAGTTGTTATTGTAAATTCTAGGAAAGGGTAAAGGTCCCACTAGAGCATCAGTAGGACCGAGCCAGTCCTAGGATTTAGCAAAGGACTTCGAGGTGAGGGGACATCTCTGTAAATGTTGTTTTATGCATGTATTCATCGTGATCCAGTTTAACCGTATTCGTATGTGTTTTATGTCGGTTTGTGATACCGATGGATTTCCTTGCTATATTAGTATAGTGATTTCATGTTGATTATTGCTATGTTTTTGAAATAGCATGAATAACAGTAAAGTGAAACCTTAATTAGTAGAGATTATTTTATTTATGTATCGTAGGTTGCACCTTAGTTAGACGTGTATGATGGATCCAGCGAGGCTCAGGATAGAGCCCATAAATTATGTAGATGATACCGGGTTAAGAAAGGGACTTTGTTTTCAATCATTTTTTTTTTAAAACAAAAGCCCCCTTTCTGACTCTTGTGAGTGCACGTATTTGATACGAGATGTACGCTTGACGTACACATGTAGATGTATACCACTGGTTGTCAGGCATCGGGCTCATGTAGACATATATCTCTATTCCAGGTCATCAGGATCAGGTAGATGTATACCTCTGTTCCTTGATGGTAGTTGGAGTCCTTCCCGAGACATTCGAACTAGGGGTGGATGCTTGTATGATACGAGGCCATTGCATATACTTGATTATTATATGCTTGTTATGATGTGAGATTGCATATGTGCTTTCTTCGGATTTCTGATTGTCTTGGCATACGTATCATGATTTAAGATAAATATGCAGACTCCCATGATTTATGTTTGCATATGTACATGTACTATTATATTGTATTGTTTTCTATCAAGAGACATGTATGTATAATACCTGACAGATTTGTCTATACTCACTGAGCTTGTATAGCTCAGTCCCTTCGGTTATTGTTTTTATATTGCAAGACCTAGACAGGGATTTGGGTAGTCGCTCGTAACGCAAGAGAGAGTATTGAAGTCTAGATTGGCTCTGGCGTACCTTGTCTTTATTTTGAGTCTTGTTGTGTTGTATTTAACACTATGTCTTATTTGCTTCTGTGTATTTGGGGTCGTTGTTGCCCAAGACTCATTATGATGTACCTATTATGACTTTGGTTTTGATATGACTTCCGGTGTGTAACCGGTTATGCTTATGTCATATTGATTATATTTGAGTACTCCATTGATATTAGGTTTTAAATTTCACAGCCTTAGGTACAGGATACCCTCCTGACCTAGTTGGTGTGACATCTGTCTTAGTAAAGAGATGGGTGTTATAGCAAGGATACCACAAACGGGGATAGAAAACTTTTAGATAAGTCGGGGTGAACTCCACGGGGCAATCATGATAAGTTCGATAAATAGTTCTATGAAGAACCAAAGAGAATTTTCTCTCTACATTTTTATTCCAATAAACTTCAACTTTCTTTCAATTACATGGCTTAGCCAATATATAGGCTAATGCAAGAGAATTTGAATAGTCATACAATAAAATCTCTCACAATTCCAAGAGGCATTAAAGGCTCAGAATTTGAAAAGCTTTGGATGTGAAATTAAACTCTTTCCCTTTCCAAGAGCTTGAAGTATGAGATGCCTTAAAAGCCCAACTCCTAATAAGTGAGTGCTTTAATGATACGGACAAACTTTGGCTTCTCGATTAATGTCAACCTTGCATTCCTCTTTACGATGAACCTCTTGAATTAAACCTCCAAGAGCCTCTTTGAGTTTCTTAGCTCGAGCCCTGTGACTGGTCCAATTGTGACTTGAAGTGGATCTTGACCATCTTTGTTAGTCTGAGCCACATTCGTATCAGTATATGAAGGGCAAGTTTCTTTGGAAATGAAGTGCAAGATTAACAACACTTCCAATCTATTAATGACTACTTAAAGATCTATTAATAAGTAGACACACAAAATTAGAAAGTGTTCTTCTTCATCTCCAGTAAGAAACGAAACACTTCCAACCATTATCCACAAAAATTAAAGCTAAAAATTCTACACAAAAATAATCTCATCAGATTCCTCATCAATTCAACTTCTTTGCTCTGTCGAAATATCAGAAGCCAACAAATATTTTTAGTTTTTTTTTTTTTGATAAATGTGGCAGAAATGAGGTGTTAAGGTGGATGTATGGTCATACAAGATTGGATAAGATTAGAAATGAACACATCCAAAAGAAGGTGCATGTAGCACCAATTAATGATAAAAAAAGAGATGGGCGTTTAAGATGGTTTGAAAAAAGCTTCACTTGGGTTATCAAACACTCATGTGATGAGGTCACCAAGAAATATGACTTGTATCCTCCATTGACGAGGTCAAGTGAAAATATAACACTTTAAAGTTTCGCATATTCTCATAGTGGAATCAAGATTTTTAAAAGAAAGAACAACGTGAAGAGTGAGAGATGTCTTCTTGCATAGTAGTCTCCAAGGAGGCATGCCTTCGTTTTGCAAAGAAAAAATATCTTCCACAGTTTCGAGATGCTAGGATTGCCTACAAAAGTGGGATGCAAATTCTGAACCAATATGCAAGCAAGAAGTGTATTCATATTATTCATCTGAGAGTAATTCTGAAATCCCAAACTACAGTGCAAGTTTGTTGATGGAGAAGCTCGCACGAAACTACAAATGTATAAAAAAAGTAAATGTAATCAATAAATCTCAATGCAAAAAAAAAAAGTGGTTTGAAAAACATATCATTTGGATGTGCATTAAGGCCCGAGGAGGCCCACCACTTGCACCATTTATAAGATCTTCTAAGATCCTTGGGGCATAAGAGAAGAAGCAGCAAGTCATATGCCACACAGGGGGCAAAGAACTGGGGTTGACCTTCAACAACATGTTCCTCAAAAGAAGGATAGTGAGAACAAACCAAAAATTCTCTTTAAAGAAGTTTCAACAAATTAAAACATGCATTATGCAAACAACAATAGATGGTTGGCCTAGTAGCATATCAGCATGAAGGCATATAAACTGCTCAACATAAAAAAAAAGTTCAAACTAGTAGAACAAAGAGGAACCTCATGTGCCTCTATCCTTAAGTAGTTTACAACAATGATCCAATATGTGACACAACAGAAGGTCGTTATTGACTTAAATTTAGCTAAGGGAATTGTAACAAAAATTGATGGAAATTTCTACCATAGCTATGACGATTTTATCTAGGCCCACTTTAACAAATTAACACAAGTCATTTCAAATATGGTAACAAATAAAAGATACATTTCTGATATGATTTGAAAGCATGAATAACAAAATTATAACATCACCATCACTTAGCAAAATGAAGGTGAAAAGGTAGTATATTATGTATCATGAAATAGAGAAATCTACACAACAAATTTGAACAACCTTTTGGACTAGCTGGTGATTGCGATGGGACTCCCTCTTACGCCGATGAAGTCAAGCCAACCTTCTTGTCTATAGCCGAGTGCGAGAAGCTCGCCATCCAACGTGAGGAGAATAATATCCTCTATCAACCCTCAAAGAAATAAAATACAACTCATCCGACATCAACCACATGAATACTAAAGCGATAACGAGAATGTGGATCATGAATCAAGAACATCCTCAAATCTAGCTATAAGTGTGCATCCCGAGGCAATGAAGCACACAACTTGAAAGGAAGTACAAATCCCAAAAAAGTTGAAGCGTGCATACCAAAGCGACGAACACGCATCTGGAAGCATCACAACTCTCTAGGTAATGATGGAGTGCACATCTCGAGGTACCTAATGAAATACAAATATCAAAGCAGCCACAAATCTTGAGACGGTGATGAAAGATGCATCTCGGGGTGGCAACAATACCAAAGGATAGAAATATATAACCCAAAACAATTAAAAAAATATTACAAATACAAAACTCAAAACGATGAAGTGTGTATCCTGAGGCGGCAAATCACACATCTCAAAACATCACAACTCTCAAGGGGGCAATTAAGCACGCATCTCGAGATAGTTGATGAAATACAAATATCAATGCAACCACCAGTCTCGAGGCAATGATAGAGCACAAATCTTGAGATAGCTAATGAAAATACAATTATACAAATCCTAAAGCATAAAAGGAAATATATATATTTCAAGGTAATTAAAAAACAACTATAAATCTCTAAGCGATAAAGTATGCATCCCAAGGCAGTGAAACACATATCTCGAAACGTCACAAATATTGAGGGGGAAATGGAGCACGTATCTCGAGGTAGATGATGAAATACAATTATCAAAGCAACCATGAATTTCGAGGTAGTGATGGAGCACAAATCTCGAGACGACTGATGAAAATATAAATCCAAAACGGCAACAAATCTCAAGGCGATGATCTAGCACACACTTCGAGGTGCCGACTCAAGGCAAAAAAATATATACCCCCAAAATAATACAAAATTTGAAGTGATAAATTATGTATCCCGAAGCGGCAAAGCACACATCTTGAATCAACATAAATCTCGAGGCGTTGATGGAACAAACATCTCGAGGCAACCGTTGATATATAAATCCTATAGCGATAAAATGTACATCCCGAAGCAGAGAAGCACACATCTTGAATCAGCACAAATCTCGAGGTGATAATGAAGAGCACATCTCGAGTTAGCTGATAAAATACAAATCCTAAAGCGATGAGGTGTGCATCCTAAGACAACAAAGCACACATCTCGAAGCAACACAAATTTCAAGGCGATCAAGACATGAATCCCAATGTTGCCCGAGAGTACAAAACTTAAGGCCATCAACACATGAATCCCAATGTTCCCCGAGAGTACAAAACTTAAGGCGGCTGGAGGATATAAATCTTGAGGTAACTGTTCTAAGCATATCTGATATCACTTCAAGATCTAATATTACATATGAAGAAGTTGGATAGAACTAGTCGAAAGGTGTCATCTGACCTTCAAATCATAAAGCTAAAAGGGAAAATCCAAAACAATAATAGAAGACATCAAAGTTCATTTTTGTTGTTATTCAAAAAGGAAATGACGTCATGGAGCTCCATAAAGCTATTAAAAGGTTGGGGGCAAGTTATGACACATGAGTTTCAACCCAACCATCCAGCTGAGTATGATATATATATATATATATATATATATATATATATATATAACTCTTAGGTTCTCATACACTCATATGATGAGATCACCAAGATATATGAAAAGTTTTGACTATTCCCACTATGGAATAGAGATTTATAAAAATGATGAAATTCTTCACTTGGGTTCTCAAATGCTCATATAATGAGATTACCAAGGAAATATGAAATGTCAAACTTGTATACTCCATTAATGAGGTCAGGTGAAAATATGAAATTTGAAGTTTTCGACAATGAAATCGTGATTTCTAAAAAAACAAATGATAAAAAAAAAAATCTTCACTTGGGTTCTCAAACACTTATACAATGAGATCACCAAGAAATATGAAATGTCAAAACATGTATCCTCCAATAATGAGGTCAGGTGAAAATATGACGCTTTGAAATTTCGACTATTGCCACTATGGAATCAAGATTTCTAAAAATGATAAAATTCTTCACTTGGGTTCCCATACACTTATATGATAAGATCACAAAGGAAACATGAAATGTTAAACTTATATGCTCCATTAACGAGGTCAGGTGAAAATATGACAATTGAAGTTTCGAGTATTCTCAGTATGGAATCGAGATTTCTAAAACTGATGAAATTCTTCACTTGTGTTCTCAGACACTTATATGATGAGATTACCAAGGAAATATGAAATTTCATAATTGTATCCTCCATTAATGAGGTCAAGTGAAAATATGATGCTTTGAATTTTCGAATATTCCCACAATGGAATCGAAATTTCGAAGCAAAAAAATGATAAAAATGAAAAAAATAGAAAGTTTCTTCACTTGTGTTTTCAGACACTCATATGATGAGATCACCAAGAAATATGAAATGTCAGACTTTTATCCTCCATTAATGAGGTCTGGTGAAAAATAGCAATTAAAGTTTCGCATATTCCGATAATAGAACAGCGACTAGTTTAAAAAAAAATTCACTTGGGTTCTCAAACACTCATAGATGAGATCACAAAGAAATATGAAATGTCAAGACTTGTAACCTCCATTGATGAGGTCAAGTGAAAATATGGCACTTTGAAGTTTCACATATTCTCACAGTAGAATCAAGATTTTTAAAAAACAATTGATAAAAATAAAAATCTTCACTTGGGTTTCAAACACTGATATGATGAGATCACTAAGAAATATCCAATTTCAAACTTGTATCCTCCATTGATGAGGTCAAGTGAAAATATGACATTTAGAAGTTTTGCATATTCCCACAATGGAATCTAGATTTCTAAAAAAAAACTTAAAAAAAAAAGAAAAAAAAAATCTTCACTTGGGTTCTCAGACACTCATATTATGAGAGCAGCAAGAAATATGAAATATCAAACTTGTATTCTCCATTGATGAGGTCAAGAAGAAACACATATTTGGAGACTCGCAGCTCGTTATCAAGCTAGTTGAAGGAGACTATAAAATGTACAAGCCTAAATACAGTTGAGAAAGGTAAAATGGAGATGTTCACTCTTTGGCAAGAGTAGCAAATGAACTAGCGAATCCAGACTATGAAAAAATTCAAATCACCATAAGAAGTAAAAGACCCATAAGTATAATCCTCAATGATATCGAAGAGGAAAGCATTGGGGGCAAAATGGAAGACTTCATCCTTGAAATGCTAATGGAAGATTGGAGCCAACCATTTATAGAATATCTAAAACATGAGAAACTTTCAGGAGGCAAATCATAAGGCCTTCATATAAAGCTAGAAGCCCTAAGATTCATGTCTTTCATATGAAGAAGCGAAAGAAGTTATGCACTATGTACACTTCAAAAAATGTGGTGCATATCATTTTAGGACCAAGATGCGACTTAAGAGTAAGTGCATGAGATATTTTTGGCCAACCATAGTCTGAAATTATATTTAATATGCTAAAAGATGCCATCTGTGCCTAAAGGCCATTTATGCCAAATACATGGAGATATTATCTATCGACATCGGAATCCAAAGATAGCTATATCCAAAAATAAAAGAGATTGACATGATAGACTCCCTAAGATATTGTGGGCTTATTGTGCCACCTATAGGACTTCAACATAATCAACACCATACGCTTTAAAGCTTGGATTTGAAGTAATCCTTTCCCTTGAAATTCAAAATGAAATATCATGAAAACAATAGTCGACTTTGTATGGATGAACTTAACACTCTTGACGGGTGGAAAATAGGAGTACATCATATTAATCTTGAAGTCTATAAAGCAAGAATATCACAAGCGCCAACAAGTTGGTTCGATTACATACAAAAGTCCACAAAGGGAGAGATGGTTCTAGTTCAGAGGAGACCCATCATCACCAATGAATTCTCCCGGGGGAAAGAAAAAGGTGTAATACCCTAAATGTTCCCTCTATTATATGCAATGTGCCCGTTTGGTCCCTCTATTCAAATTTGATCCCCATAGCTCCCTCTATTATTTCAATTGAGAACTCTTAGTCCATATATAGAGGGATCAAATTCGAATAGAGGGACCAAACGAGCACATTGCATATAATAGAGGGACCATTTAGGGTATTACACCAAAGAAAAAACTTGGAATATCCATATATCACAGATTCTGGAAAAAAAATTATTTTCTACGCGGAACGTCTGGTCCCTAATGGAAAAAGGTAGACTAGTCATGTACAATTAAATGTATTTCCTGAGACAAACATATTGACATCCCATGTTCAAAAAAAAATGAAAGAATGAAAAAAAAAGGGAAAAATGAATAAAAAAAGGAATTAAAAGAAAAGTCATCTTAAGTCTCCAAAAAAGCTCAGTTATAAAGAGGAAAAACATTAGTATCTTCATACTTCTCTCTCTCAAACAAATTTGATAAGAGACGTATGAAGGGGGCATTTGTTTGTGTCTATAAAAATGTATATATATATATATATATATATATATTGAAAATACCAGGTGCCAATATTTTAATGTGTCAATGATGAAATATTTTCAAATGAAATATATCTTGAAATATCTTTAAATTAAAATATTTTGTTGTGGCTTGATCCCGAGGCATGCTAACGGCATAGATTTCGAGGTAGGCAATGGACACAGATCCCAAGGCGGGTTAAGGTCACAAGACCCAAAATAGAGTGAGAACATAGATCTCGAGGCGATCTCAAATTAGCCCGAGAACATATATCTCGAGGCGATCTCAAATTCCAAGATAGTCCTAGAACATAGATCTCGAGACAATCTCAAATTCAAAGATAGTCCGGGAACATAGATCTCGAGGCAATCTCAAATTCTAAGATAGCCCGAGAATACAAATCTCGAGGCAATCTCAAAAATACAAAGCCCAAGATAAGTCAGGAACATAAATCTTGAGAAAAAAATTAATTAAAATTAAATCTAAATTGAAATTCAAATTTAAATTTTTAATCAGTGATGAAATTATCAAGATTATCCTGTGATGATTAAAATTCAAATTTAAATTTTGACGAGATTATATCTATCTAGATTATCTTATGATGATAAAAATTCAAATTATGCTTATTCTCATTTAAAATTCAAATTCAAATTTTTGATCTTATCTTGATTCAAATTCAAATTTTGAATTTTATCATCACGGTTATCTTATGTTACTAGTTTATACTTCAATCTTGATTATGATTATTAAAATTTAAAATTTTTATTTTATCTAGATTATAATCTCATGATGATTAAAATAAAAATTAAAATTTCAATCTTATCATTTGGGTTGTAAGGATCAATTAAAAGAGGAGGGGAGACCTCTTCGGGAAAAAAAAGACTTTTGGGTAGAGAAAGGATTAATTAGAGAGGACTTTAGAGAGAGGAAAAGTTGGAGAGATTTAGAAAAAGAAAAAGAGAGAAAAAGAGAGCCAATCCACCAAAGGTACCCTCCACCTGCCTTATGATATCTCGGTCAAACAAGTGGACACGAGCCTGTCTCTGATGGCCTTGCAAAGGATACAGGCTCGGGTTTGTCCATAGACCGTGATACCAAAGAAGAAGCAGATGAAAAAAGAGCACCTCTGAGGCCATATTCAGCTAGAAGTTTCCTTGCCGTATGGCTTTATGGGCTAGAGCTCTTGTCTCCAGATGGTTGCTACACATTCATTCATTGATCTCATGGAGCACAAGGGCCACCTCTGTTGGCCTCAGGAACCTCAGGAGTGGTGCGGTGTATGTCCTTTTATACAATTTGCCTTCTAGAAGAGTGAACCTTACTGATTTGTTCCCTATCTTGCGAGCCACCTTTTAATCCCCTAGAAGCGCGCCCCCGTCGAGTTAATCTCTGATGGGGTCCATCTAGCATGGTTCCTTGTGAACCTCTGACACTTCTCGAGGCTCCGGTCTGTCGGTGCTCCATCCCGAGAGTTGCTGGAACCTGACTAGGCATCGGGGTCAACTCCTTGTGTGGAGGCGAACATTGAGAAGGCGTCCGCTTCGTCATTCTTCGACTGTAGTATCTTTGTAACTTGGCAATGGCTGAACCGGGAGGTCAATTTTTCTGCTGCCTCCTCATATGTGGCCATGTTCCCTTCCTTAGCCTCGTACCCTTTAGGTACTCGGCTACCAGCTGAGAGTTGGTGTACGCGCACAGGCATTGCACACCGAGCCCTATTGCCTACTTCATGTCGGAGATCAAGGCTTTGTATTCAGCTTCATTATTGGTGGTATTGAAGCCAAATCTGAGGGCAGTGGTGGCTTTGTGATTTTTGTGATAAGTGTTTGATTGTTCATAATTTTATATCACATTCATGTATATTTTGCATGCCATTTGGTGAAAATGTGGCCTACCAATGCTTAAAAGTGCCTCTGCTTTTGGATCACTGGCTTATGGGCCGGATCAACGTTCGGTTGACGCTGTATCACTTCGTGGTTCTCCCCGGGCATGTCGATGGGTCCCTGTGTGAAGACGTCGGAGTTGCAGATACTCCGACATCTCTGACCCAATCTTCACGTTTCATCCGAGGCAATCCCTAGACAGGGGAACGATGACGAGCTCCTCGACTGGGATAGGCCTCAGGGTCAATCCAAGTCTTTCATCCACTAGCTTCTCAAGGTCAAGTATTTCTCTTGCCTTCTCCGTCAGGCTGGCGGAAGAGCATCGACGTACAGTGCTCTGGTCTCCGCGTAATTCTTTGCATCTACAGGGGGTAGGGAACTTCGCTACGAGGTGAGACGTGGAGATCACCGCTTGTAACGCGTTAGGGTCGGCGTCCCCATGATGGCATTGTAGACGAAAGGGCACTTCATGATTAGGAAGTTTGAGGCCATCGTCGCTTGCTGTGTATGGGATCAAGTGGTATGCTGGAGCATTGCGGTACCCTTAGGTTGTATGGTGCCCCCCGAGAACCCCACTAGCGGGCCGTGGGTGGGCCCCAGCTTCTCCGACACGAGGTTCATCTTCTTGTAGCCCTCCCAAAAGATTACATCTGTCGCGCTTTTGTTGTCGACCAGGACCCTCTTGACTTCGTAGTTTACTATCTTGACAATAACCTTCAAGGCATTATCGTGAGGGTGGGTGACTCTCCTCGAATCGTCGCCTGAGAAGGTGATAGATGATGTGACATGTGGCTTCTTAGATTTCAGTCCTAGTTCTGAGGTGCCTCTAGGGCCTTCAACCATCACGGAGCTACTGGGCTCTTTGCTCGAGTCCCCACAGACGGCGCCAAACTGTTGATGCTCAAATTTGTTACGGACTGAGGAACCACTTCCCTTAGTGAGTTCAACTGTGAATAAGGTGTAGTGGTCATAGCTGATGTTTAGGGACATGAGCTTCCGCCGAGGTTGGTGGTTTGATGGCAGTATGGCGCCGGGGCCGCTCATCTGCCGAGCTATCTTCCCCTGCAAAACAAAGAATTCCAAGGGTTTCTTCTCTAGACCCTCCGACGCTCAAGTTAGTTGGGTCGAGAGATTTCGAGTTGGAGAGAAAGCTTAGGTTTTTAAGGGAAGAGAAAATTCCCCCTTTTTATTTGGGTGGCCGCCCTTAGGTCGCCTGTTGTACCTGTCTTTCCATTGCTACACGCCAAGTTCCGCCCCCGACAAGCCCCTTGTTGTACGCCCTTTCTACTAGGCTCGGCGCCTGTCCCAGGTGACAGGACGGCGTTGGTGCGCCTTTTAAGGGATGGGAAGGGGATCTCATGCCCCTCTCTTGATCTAGTCGTCCCTTCGCGGGGTCTTCTTGATTCGGACCACGTGAAAAGAAGGGTTTCCCTTTAACACAATAGAAGCTCACACAGGTTGACATTAAGAAGATTGATCCAGCTTGGGTTACAACATGAATTAAGTTCAATTAGTCCGATAGGAGAAGAGAAATGATGAAGAGGAAGCTAATGTAACAGCTGGCTACTGAGCGCGTGATGGATTGACAGTGACTGCACGTGTGATAAGTTGGCACATTATGACTTGGCAAGGGATGAAATGGCACGCGCGCATATGAACAGTGACGTGACATATGGCACATGGCAAAATCATGAAGATCTTCTACAAATCATCAAGGATATTTTTGGAGATGAACTATCTTTAGGAAGAGATATTTTTGGGAGCAGCTAATGATATAATTGGGAAGTCATTGGTAACTTGGATTGCAAGCTAGATTACAGGCTATATTTGGAAAGCAGTCGATAACTTGGAGAGCAAGCCTTGTAGAGAATATGTTCAGAAGGCGGTTGCATCGTGGAAAAAATCCAAGGCGCTGCACATGTTTGGAAAGATTTGACGCAGTCTCTATTTGAAAACAAGATCCAGCTTGGGGGTGGAATTGATTGAAGATTTGAAGACCATATTTAGAGTTGATTAAGAACTAGATATGGTATAAGCTAATATTAGTATGTTGAAGATTTGAAGACCCAAACTTGGGATAAGTGTAACATCCCAAAATTTTCTAAGTAAAATTTAGTAAGTTTTGAAATTTTAAATGAAGTTAATTATCTTAAATAAGATTAATTATTATTAACCTCAAAGTTAAAGAAAATCATGAATTTATGGTTCGAAATCCATCGTCGCAATTATAGGGCCGAGAGAAGGCCTTATTGGGCCAGGCTAAAGTTACATAAAATAGTTGGAGATGGATAGTCGGCAGAGTTAGATTAATTAAACCAGAGATTAATTAAATATTAATTAATCCAGATTAATTAAGTAAGTATATCGGAAAAAGTTAGAGTCTCGATAAAGTAGATCTGGCCTAGTCAAAAGCCGAGAAACACGGATCTGGGTCAGGAGAAGAGACGACTCGTGATGCTACAGTCAGCTCGTGTTACTGGGGTCTTCTGACCCGGGATTCCCGGATCTGGTGAGAGAGAGAGACGAGCCAGATAATATTATTAGTCGCCCTCGTGACGGCACAATAAGAAGATAGGATCAACGAAAAGTCGTTCGGCATTTAGTGAGAGATATTTTAGTAGATAAGATAATTAATTAAATATCTATAATGAGATAAGCTATTATATAATTAATAAAGAGATTAATTAAATTGAAATATCTTCATACTTCCCTTATAAGTAAAGGGAGAGAGAGACTGAAAGAGAAACAAATTGCTTTTTCTTCTCTCTCTCTCTCGTTTTCACACCAAGCTCGACTCGCCAGTAGAAGCCTCAAAGCCCCTTCCCCGTTCTTCTCCTCTTCTCCTTTCAGCGCCGCCCGACCTCCTCTCCACCTTCACGCGCAGCAATAGCCGATCGTCCGCCACCCTCCCTTGTCTGGCTGGCAGCCACGGCCGTCCGTCCCTCCCCACGGCATCGACGTGAGGGCGGCAGCCTCCTCCGGCCAACCACCTCACGTCCAACGAAAGCAGCGACCCATTTCCAATAAGTACGGCCCTAAGCTGACGAACCACCATCTTCGTCAAGTAAATCCCTAAATTTGCAAATTGGGAAGTCCTCAATAAATTTCTGATTTAAGGCTTAAGAGTTGGAGAGGGCATGAGTTTAACATTACAAGTTTAGGGGTTAATTATATGTGATTTCATGGAAGAGTTAGAGGCTGTGGAATGCCTTTAGGTGGAGATTTAAGTGATGAAATGATAATTTTATGAAGCCATGTATAACATGAGATTAATTATGTATGCAATTGTGTATGTTTGTATTATTTCGGGAGCCCGACAAATAGAGGAGGTGCTGCCCGATTTTTCTCGAAAATCCATAAGAGTTAAGAGTTTAATTAAGATTTAGTTAATGCTTTCATACTTAGCTAATTAATTATTTTCAGTTCCTTGCTTAATATGCTAGTTATTAAGTTAGGAAAGCGATAATTAAGTTAAGTGAAGATTGGTTAGAAGGATGGAGAAATATGAGCATGTCATAGGTTGCTTATTTTACTGTATTCCTTTGAGTTTAAATTAGAATACGAGTCAAGAATACGGTCTCCGTATTTATAGATTTCATATTTTTATTATCAGGGAAAGACAAAGTCAAGTCCGCCGCTGCTGAAGGACCGAGCCAGATTTAAGCTCAGACCAGATTCAAGTGAGGGGAACTAGCTGTACAGTTTCACTTATTTTATCATACTTTTATGCAGTATAGATTTCAGTTTTGAAAACCATGAACTAGGAATTTTATGAAAATTTCCAGAGTTTTATAAAACCATTTCATGCTTAGTATTCAGTAACAGAAAAGAGAAACAGATACAGAAACAAATAGATTACACTTTATTGATATGCTTGTATGGGCCAGTGGTGGCTCGTGTCGAGCCAGAGAGTACGACACTAGGTTAGGAGAGGGGTGATTTAAATTCTGATTTTAAGTCCGAACTATCTGTTTTTAAAATCCTTCTATTTTATAAAAATCAAAACCCCCTTTCCATTCTTTCGGGTGCTTAGTGTACGTATATATTGTCGACCTCGTGTATCGGATATACTCATTGGTCGATGGTCATACAGTATTGAAGTAGATGTGTAGTTAGAGAATTAGTCTTGTGTTTATAAGATGATTCTGCATTCTTCGCCTTCTAGAGATTGAGTTTACCTCGGAGAGAGAGAAGGCACAGGTACAGATTACCTAGGGGGAATGTTGGTTTCATAAATAATTCATAAGAAAGAGAAACTAAAAATCAGATATGCATATTAAAGAGAATACATTGATCAGCATTTACTTGCTCAGTATTTAGTTCAGATTTTACTATTTAAATTCAGTATTTCCTATACATGTTTTATACGTCAGATTTACAGTTTTACTTATTATACGGGTACAGTTTACACCTGACAGTTATGTTCCCAACTAACTGAGCTCCAGTAGCTCAGCCCCCTCTTCTTTGACATTGTGATTGCAGGTGATAGACAGAGGACAGTATAGAGGTTTGTTTGATCGCGAGTCTAGTGGAGACATCCTGTAGCTGGCTCTGACTTCTATATCTAGAATTATGTTATTTGATTATGAGTGGTTGTGAGACTTTAAGTCTAAGACAATATTATATGGTGTTGTATTAAACCCGACTGAGTTTGAGTTTTAATGTATTCAGTTTGCTTTACTTAGCTTCCGCATGTTATTAATTTTACAATTAATTTGCAGTTTACAGCCTTAGGTTTAGGGTTCATTCCCTAGACCTGGCTGGTGTGACACTTGGGTCCTGAAAAGGATAAGGGTGTTACAATAAGTTTGGAAGGAAATCATGAAGACAATCTAGGAATATTGTGTGACCCAAACATAGATGAATGAAATATCAAGTTCTGAAGGTTGTGGAGCACCTAGGCGAGGTGTGGGTTGAAGAGGACTGTGAACATGACGTAGAGAGGTCCAGCCAGTTGCATGGTCAATATCAGGAGGATCTGACGTTTTTGACTCGAACTCAGACAAGGAGGGTTTGAGGAGTCACATGATCGGTTGCAACGTACGCTGTAGTCTTAGTCATTTCAACAGTCGGGCCACGTTGTATGTCCGAGTGAGAGATTGCAACGGCTATTTATAGAAGGTGTCCAAAATAGTTTCCGTGGAGATTTAGGAGATTCTAAAATAGGCAAATGATATATATGGATTGGTGACGTCTATATAAGGCTGAGCTTTGAAGGTTGAGGTTGATGCCACCGGAGAGAACCTAAGGGAGTTAGGTTGAGTGGTATTCGGTCAATCTAAAGTGAGGTGTTTGTATGTTGTGAGATGAGTGACAAGAGAGGTCTACTCATGTTTCCATCCCTTTTTTAGTGGATCGTTTCTTCGAGCTTGGCCCCCCAAACAAAGGCTTAGAAGCCGAACTGGGTTACGAAACTTTTGTTTATCTTCTCTTCATGTTTTTCATTGTTTGATTGTGTGTGTGTGAGAGCAAGAGCCTTGAGTGTATTCTAAGAGACTATGTTAGAACCACCGTTGTAACTACATAATACAACAACCCTGCAGAAACTCACACTACCAATAATGAAGACAAGTATGAAACATTAATAGTGATCATGCGTCTAGCCCGAGGTCTCAAAGTGCAAAATATTCAAGCCTATACTGATTCACAACTAGTTGTCGGTCAGTGAAGTAGCCAGTTTAAGGCACAAAAAGAAAATATGGCCAAATATCGAAACATTTTTTAGAGGATGGAAATGGGTTTCCAACATTTCCTCCTAATGAAGATCCCCCGCGCCGACCACGAAACCATTGATTCATTATTCAAGCTGACATCATCATCTAGTCCTACCGTCAGATCACCGATCAACATAAAACACCTGAGAAACAGAAGCTTCGAGGTCCCGCAGGAAAAGGAGGTACAGGAAGCTCATATAGAGCCCTGTTGGATAGACACAATCAAACAATGCCTTCAAGACTGTGTGTTGGCCGCCGACCCTAAAGAAGCACGAAGGGTGACTTACAAGTCGATCCGATATGTTATCCTAGCGGGAAGCCTATATAAAAGATCCTACTCATGTCAATATTTAAAGTTCCTACGCCCCTTAAGGGCAGAGGATGCCTGTGAGAAATTCATGAGGGTTTCTGCGGTTATCATATCGAAGGGGAAGCGCTCGGACACAAATTTCTAAGATAAGGATATTGTTAGCCCATCTTGTTCAAGGATGCTAAAGAACTAACCAAGAAGTGTGAATCCTGCCAACGACATTCCAATGTTCAATGACACCCTACTGTGCAGCTCACCCTCATGGTCAACCCCAAATCATTTGCTATTTCGGGAGTCGACATTTTAGGCCCATTCCTCATGGTTATACGACAAAAGAAATTCATCATCGTCGCTATTGATTATTTCACCAAATGGGTTAAAGCTGAGCAACTGGCAACAATAACTGAAAGACCTTGCCAATAATTTTCCTTCAAAGCCATTTTGTCCAGATTCAGAATACTTATTGCCATCATCACCGGCAATAGCCGATAGTTTGATAGACACGGCCTCAAAGACTTCTACTCTGAGCTCGGAATTGATGCTAAGCAAACGTCGATCACACATCTACAAGCCAATGGCCAAGTAGAGGTGACTAATCATACTATTTTGCAGGGGTTAAAAACCAGGGTAATGCAGGCTGGGTAGATGTGCTCCACAGCACCCTATAGGCGTATCGCACCACAAGCCGAACACCAACGAGGGAAACCCCTTTTAGCTTAACATTCGATGTAGACGCTGTTATCCTGGTGGAAGTAAGACTACCAACACCTCGTATCTTGGAGTTTAACCAAGAGGTCAACAATGAAAGACAGCGGGCCAAGTTGGAACTCCTAGAAGAGAAAAGGGAGGTCACTGAAACAAGGCAGCAACATACCAGCAAAGGATTCGCAGGTTCTATAATGCGAAACTTAAAGAAGTTATCTTCCAGCCCAGAGACATGGTTCTAAGACAGAACAAATTTCAAGGGAATAAGAGCAAAACTAGCAAGTTGACTCCAACAAGGGAGGGACCTTACGTTATAACTGAGGTTGTCCGGTCGGGGACTAATTACCTAACCGATATGGAAGGACAAAGGCTTCCCCGACCTTTCCATTTTGAATATCTAAAGAGATATTATCAATCAAAGTCCCTTCTAAAAGGACCGAGCTCTAAAGCTCATTTTTGTATTTAAAGTCCCTCTCCTAAAAGGGCCGAGCTCCCAAGGTCGTTCTTATATTAAAAGTCCCTCCTAAAAGGGCCAAGCTCTCAAGCTCGTTTTTGTATTTAAAGTCCCTTTCCTAAAAGGGTCGAGCTCTTAAGCTCGTTCTTATATTGAAAAGCCCCTCCTAAAAGGGCCTAGCTCTCAAGCTCGTTCTTGTATTTAAAGTCCCTCTCCTAAAAGGGCCTAGCTCTCAAGCTTATAAAGTCATAATTAAAATCCCTTCATTAAAAGGCACTCTCTTCAATGGCACCCAAGAGCGTGTATGCCAACATGTCACCTCAGAGTGTGACCTCCATCGCGGTGCCTAGAAGCGTGACCAAGATTGTGACACCCTGGAGCATGACCGACATTACGACACCATGAACATGTATGCCAGCGCATCAACCAGGAGTGTGATCGTTATCGCGGCACCAAGGAGTGTGATTAGCGTTGTAACACCCAGGAGTGTGACTGCCGTTACGACCCCTAGAAGCATCGCTGACCTTGCAATACCAAGGAGTAACACCAATACTGCCCGAAGACCTACGAGATCTCGGGAGAAGAGGGCGGGGAAGTGGAACCCCCCATAACATCACATCCACATGGCCAAAGGAAAGAAAGTAAAAAAAAAAAACAGAGAGACAAAGGGTTAGCACCCAAATATGCAGAAGATACATTCTAATGTATAAGTTCAATTAGAGACAAACACATCATGGAAACTACAAAGCACGGTCAGAATACACGAAGAGAATAAAAGACACAAGTTATTCTCCACAAGGGGAACCCCCGCCAACGCGTCTGGCCTTCTCTTTTCTTCGAATTTCTTTCCAGAGCCTCAAGGCTCCCAAATACTGAATTTCACTAAAACATAGGTCTGGACGAGCACGAGCTAACATTTGAAAAATGGAGAAACCATCCTTGGCGCTCTTCAAGGGGACCTCCTTAAACTCTGGGCTCGCTTTAAACCTAGCCACAGCTTTATCTGCCGTTTTTTGATGTTCACTCTCAAAGTAGGCCCGAAATTATCAAGATTCAAGATGATTCTTTATTGCCTGATGCAAATCTTCAGCCCATGAAAGGGAACCTATGTAATCAATGATGTCAATGCCAATAAGCTCATCTCTCTAAGCCTCAGCTTCGCGGGCATTTTGGACGGCCTCTAAGAACATCTTAGTCTCGACTAAATCCTGAACAACAGCATCTTGCTTCCTTTGAAGAGTCTCCAATAGCTCATGGGTCGTGGCCAAGTCCTTGGCATCCGCCTCCTTCTTGCTCGAAAAAAGCTTCATCCCGGTACCTAATTCATCACATACCTGATTCGAGGCCTCTCATTCTGCCTTCCAATAATCCTGGTCCTTCTCGAAGCTCACCAAGGCCTCTTTAAGCTCCCGTACTTATATCTTTAAGTCGGCCTCCTCAGACGTCAGTGAATTCAATAGTTTGCCCACGAATTTCACCTCGTCAACCTCGCGACGAAGACGTCAGGCACTATGATCCAAAAAGTGGCTAATCTAAAAGCAGACACAACATAATGAGTCAAAGTGCATGAATAACAGGCCATTAGAATAGTAAGTCTCGTACTGTCAAGTTAAGAAAGAGAGGCGGTCGGCTATTGATCTTTTGGACAAACTCAACAACTCCTCCTCCGAAGTTGGGCAACGGATTTTTTTCAAAGGCTACAGTGGCCATCGCCACATCAGCTAAAGTGTCTGAAGAACAACCTCATAGAAATATTCCTTCTGCTCCCACCAAAGCCAGCTCAGGGGGCACGAACCTCGGAAGCACATGGAACAAACTGAGAGGAACTAACTACCACCACATCATCCACCTCTTCAACCTTGGTCATTATGACAAAAGGAGGGCGGTCACACAGCTCCAGAACTAGAGTCTCTTCTTCCTAATCGCTCGGAGATTCAAGCTAGCCCTCCGGGGACCCTTCATCCCGACAATTTGACTCACTCGTCAGTTTCCTTTCCTTCTCACCAAAGGTAGCAACAGAACAAACACGGGCCTCTAAAATAAGTGAACGCACTAACTTGTCCAAGTCCATCTGAGGACCTACCAAAACAAAGCGACGTTAGTACCACCCATCTAAACCCGACAACGCGATGAGGTGTTCCTTACACAGTGCTAAGAAAGACAATGGTCCTTGAGGTTTCCCGGGGTCATCAGTTTGTCTAAAGGGATTTTTGATAGACGTCGAAGAACTTCCAGCTGAATCTTCTCCTCAGCGACTCCCCTTTCTCGCAAGCGGTATTCATTTTGGGGATTCCGTACTGAAGTGGAATTCTCCATGCCTCTTGGGAGGAAACAAAAAAGTACTTATCTCTCCACTTATTAGAAGAGGATAAGTGAGGACCCAAAAATTATTTCCTAGGCCTAGCACAAAAACAATACCAACTGGAAAAGGAGAAGGCTTTAAGAAAAACAAAAGACGAAACCAACGTATAGTCAATTTCCAACTCAGATGTTGGAAGACCATAACAAACCCATAGAGAATCCTCCATGAATTGGGAATCAGTAGGATAGGGTACAACTCATGATAATGCAGAATCTCACGAAGAATGGGATAGGAGGGAGCCAGAGGCCAGACGTTAAGGCGTCTATGTGAACCGCGATCTCCCCCTCCGGAGGGTCATTCGCCCTCTCATGTGGCCTACGAATTCTACAGGTGAATGGAGGAAACATAAGGAGAAACTGATGGGCTGACCACACAAGCTCACTAGGAGACAAAGAACTCTAATCGCAGCGATACTAGCCCCTTCTAGCACAAAGAGGGGAGGCCTGACGGTAACCACCCTTCCTTCTGCAGCTATGGAAGAATGAACCATTACCTTAGCAAGAAGCAGAAAAATCAACAAGAGGATAGAAAAGGAAATCCCAAACAAATCTCTTGCAGAGAAAGATTAGCATAAAAAAGGAGAACCTTTGTGTAATCAAGATCCAAGCCCAAGGGCTAATAAAGCAACGGCCACAATTGGCCTCCACAGACGTCTGATCCATTGGAAAATTCATGTGGCGTAATGGTTATTGTTCGATCCACTACAGTGTCGGGGCGACGCCTCAGAAGAGGGGCGTCTCGAAATATGAGGGAACACGTTCGGTCATCAATCCGACACGAAAATTGAGGAAGACGGATTTGTTCCTTCCCCTTACATGAGCCATGATCCCAAAGTAACCGACGTAAAACCCTCAAAGTCGCCGGGTACGTCCCTTGACACCTCGACGTATCCTTCGGTTAAGGCCAAGAACCACGGTTCGTGTACTGGTAATAACCCCCAAACCATTATCTTAAACCCGAGGCCATGAAAACCTCGGGAGTTTGGAAGGGGGGTCTTGGGGTTTTTAGAAAATCGAAAGCATGTATCACATACATGGTACAGTGGAAAAATTAAAAGTTTCAAAAACCCTAGCCCAAACGGATCTCCCTATGTTTATCAAAACACAAGCAAACACGGTTGAAGAGTATATACCTTTTGATGTTTATGCCGAATTCCTTTCTCTGAATCGAAGGGGACGTTGCGTCAACCACAACAGTTCACAGACAAAGTGCCTCTAACAGTGATCCACGTGAAGATTCACAGAAGCAACCTCCAACGCGATGGGGTGATCTTCCACGCAAGGTGCTAGCTATGGTGGAAGTTCTTGAGAGCATTTTTGGAGAGAAGAGAAAAGGCTATTGATCTCTATCAATTGCTAAGAGGTGGTATTCTCTTCTGACCTAGAATATCATATATTTATAGGCCTCCCTAATCACATTAGGGTTTGTTTCGGATTGGGTCTTTGATTAAAACCCAAATCAAATTTGGCTACAATCTAATAAAATTTAACTCATGATCAAATTTGGCTTACAATCAAATTTGACTCATATACAATTAAATTTGACTTATAATCAAATTCGACTTACAAACAAATTTGACTTATAATCAAATTCGACATACAATCAAATTTGACTTATAATCAAATTCGACTTTCAATCAAATTTGATTTATAATTAAATTCGACTTATAATCTTTCTCCTCCCTTTAATTCTCTCGTTCGAGGATCTATTCACAAAACCCGTTTCACACCTCATTGATATCTTTTATGCGTGTGACCCATCAGGTTCTCAGTTATGTTGCCCATTCATAATCAACCATTGATTACAAATAAATCATCAATGTCATCTAGCAATACATATTGACCGGAAAGTCAGGTGGTCTGACAGCAGCCAATGTTATTGTGCAACTTGTCATTTACCATCTTATACCAACTTGGTTCAGAGTTTGTCCTATGTGTTAACTCCCACTAGACTGACCACACCTAGCCCAAGTATTAGTTCCTTGTCCTATGGGATCCATTACTCAAAATTTGTGTTATCGAAGACCATCTTCATGACAAGTTACTCTGGCCAGAGACTCTTGAGTAATGATCCGACAAGTGGCCATGGGTATACTATCCTTCTATCAGGAGTGGTAAATCCTCTGTTGGCTATCCAAATACCTTCGAATACTTCAAAATCACCACCTTCTAAGTTACCCCTAAAGGGAAACGTAGGAATGGCGTCAAAGCACAATATCCATATCGAAGATAACTTGTGTACCTCAAGTCTAAGGATATCTGCACCATTGCTATAATGAGATATCCACTGACATTTTAATCGGATAACCATGTGAAGACTCATGGTAGGTCATCCAATGAACTTGCTACCCTTAGCAAGCATCCACATGTTCACTCAAAACATCTCCATGCTTACAGCTTGTGAGAACAAACGCTTAATCGGATCAAGGAGCATAACATGTGCTAGTCTTACTAGATCAATGATGTCTCGTCTCATTTACCTTTTGACTAGAGATATTAGATACATACATAATTACACATGATAGGAATTCCACATTATGATCTCTATCATAATTTCCTTCATGCTATGTGTTGTATCATGAACTTCATTAATTAGATTTAAGATCTTGTATAGTAGTGAACATCCAAATAATAAAGAAGCCTTTTGTTATATAATTAGATTTGTACATAAAGTACCAAAGGTGATTGTCTTTAGAGCACCTCTCCAACAGGAGGGCTAGTGATACGTCCCAGATCTCACATACCACGTATTGCTACCCAACTTTCTAAAAATTAATGCAAGAGGCGCCACCATGCCACTATGGGACTAAACAAAGCTGTCCAAAGTGGTAAAAAGTAAGTCAAACCACTCTCTCATGATGATTGAAGAGATAGTGACTCAAATCCTAAGAAACAGAGCTCAATACATAGAAGAGAAGTGCCATAAGGGAAGATAAGGAAAAAACCAAGCTAAAAATAAACTCCTCTTTCTTCTCCAGCGAGCTATCATCTGACTTGACCGTCGGAGCGGCCTTGGACGTTAGGGGCCCATCCCCTCTCATTCAGGTGGACCAGAGAGGAGAACACCAACAACACTGTCTTCAAGCGGATAAGACATCATTCGTTCAATGGAGATATTGGTCATCCACGTGGCTAGCCAAGATCTTCAGTTAACAAATACAAATGTATTTATTTATTTATAAAGATGTGTGATGCGATACAGCCGCAAGTGTACGGGTCGTCACATGTAATAAAGTAGACGTGAAAGTCAGGTTATCGATCCGCAGGGAGGTGGAAGAGTCCCTACCGTCGTAAAATAAGAGCACCTGGCTGTACTAGTACCCACTATTTATCTACTATCTAGTCGATCCAAGGGTGGTTGATTATACTAATTCTAAACTAATTAAATTGAAAACGCAAACAAGGGAATCGAGTTACTCTTAAAGGTCAAACAATCATAAAAGGGGGGATGCTATGACAATTGGATCCCCTTGGACTTCTAAAAGATGAATGCTATTTTCTATCTCGACACTTGGTTAATTCTTGGCCAAGGGTTCCTATCGTGCTTTCACTCCTTCATCCCAAGGTGAGTTACTAATCCTAGTTCCCTTACCGATTATGTTCTTGAACCTATTTTTTGGAAGGATTATGGGAATAATTCATCTAAAGGACTCGCTCTCCTTAGTACCCGGGTTCCTTGTATACTCACAATCCCCTCCATTGGAGATGGTCTACACACGGGGAGGCGTTCGCTTCTTCCCCCATATGGACTATGAGAATCTCTCTCGGTTCTCGCAACATAGAGGGATTCACTCACATTAAAACATCCAATAGACTCAATGAACATAACCAAGCATTCAAGAATAGAAAATCAACATTAATTAAATCATGGCCAAGGGTTCATCAATCATCCAAGTATCTACAAAATTAGCCCTCTATGAAAGAGGGGCAACAATCCAAAACAAAGATGAAAGCAATCAAAGAAGACATAATAGGTAAACCTAATGCAATCACCGTTGATGGCTTCTTGATCTTCTTCCAAAGGATTCTCCTCCTCTTGCTCCAATAGCTCCTAGGTGAAGATCTCCAACCTTTCCCCAAGATTAGCCTTTTTCTCCCCAAGCTACTCTCTCTCTAAACCCCTAATTTTTCGGCTTTTATTCCTCTAGGGTTTTAGGGGTGAGATTTACCAATTTGCTCGCTTCAAGATCTGTAGATTAGCCCAAATGGACGATGTACACGCCCATATATGGGCCGTATATCAGCCCATATACGGGCCAGTCCTCACCATACAAGCTATCATACGGGCCGTATACTGGCCCGTATTCCCTTCAGGAGCCAGTATACGGCCGTATGTCAGCCCGTATGATTGCCCGTATTGGCCCTTCTGGGTGCTCTGGGATCCTTGTTTCTCTCGAATTGCTTTCTTTCCTCCGGGGTCCTTATATCATGCCCTGTTGATTAAAATAAATACATTTTAAGTATCGGTGGGCAAAAAGTCTTCACAATTACATGCCAAGCATATAGGAATATGATATAAAATTATGCTCAGATGAAAACTTATCAAATATCTCCACACTTAAAGGTTTGCTTGTCCCCAAGCAAAAAAAATCAATTAACAAAAGAAAATATAAGTGTTCATCCTTTTGGCCATGAAATGTATTGCTCAACTCTTTTCAAGTTAACCACCCTTGTGTTTTGTTCTCCCATTTCCACGCCAAGGCTTAAATAGATCTCATGCAATCATATGGTTCTAGACAAATCTTTTTCACTCCATATGCCATGTTCTCAAGTTTTAGCAAGATAAGCATGCTCTCAATGGACTCTAGAAAGTCCTTGAGGCCCTAAGAACAAAAAGAATTACCCCTTATTAGAAGAATGGTGGACAAGTTCAAAGGGAACACCAATTTCTTTTTTTTTTTTGGGTCGGGCATCTACATTAGATCCGACTTTCCCATTCTAAAGATCAAGGTATAGTGTAATTCCTCCTTTTTGCAAGGTGCTCATGCTGATTAGGCACCAGGGCACTCAGCTACTAAGGTGGTTACAACCCTACCTAAGCGTGTTCATACTAAGTAATGACTTTTCGAATTGAAGAACACTCTGATTAGGAGCCGGAACCCCAAACTACTTTGTCACAACAAGCAGCGGAACACCGGCTTTATTGATCAACAACTACTATATGTACAACTATTTGCTTCTCCTCTTACTTGTCCACTTGGTAACATTATGAGGGGTTAATAAGTTTGAACTAGTACCACGGAATTTCTTTGAGCCATTGAAAGTAGTGCTTAGATATTAAAGTCAAAAGAACATGGCAATGGGTTATCTATTGTCTTTAAAGGTCATAAGTGTTACAGAGATATTCTATAAATGCCCATGGCGTTTCATAGGAGAATTTTCAAAAATTATGTGCCAAGGTGGTGCCCTAGGATTAGAGTGTGTCAACATGTTTCCTTAAGGCCTTTTGTCGAGGCATGCTAATCATGAAAAAAAAAATTTACAATAAAAAATTTGCAATGAATTTCACTAAATAGCTACCTATCTCCACACTTAAGGTGTTGCTATAGATGTACAAAGATAAAGAATAGGTATCTACCCATCTCCACACTTAAAATTGTACATTGTCCTCAATGTACGCAATAAGTCTAAAATTAAACATGCATGAAGAAAGGTGAACTAAAACTTCTCCGGTTAATTTGGTACTCCAATTGATGTCCATGAAGTTGGTGCTTGGTGACTATCGGGGACTGTTGAAACAAGTCCCATCTCTGCAAATCAAGGTGAAGATCATCATAACTCCATAGAAAAGAACGGGAAAGCAAAGGAGCCCATAGAAAATAAGCAAGGATAAGTATAGCAGGGTGATGCCCTTGCTAGCCATACATGGTGCAGGAAAATAAGATCATAAGTCCAACAAACACGAAATATAAAAAGTGCACAAGAAAATAAAGTCTCATCAACACAATGAAAAGAAATGTCCAAGTCATCAAGCTGCCGGATCATCTGTTGGCGCCTCAGGTCCTTGCGCTAGAGGAGGAGCGAATGCTGGATGCCCCCGGATGAAAAGAGACAGCTCCGTGAACTGGTCGCCCAAGCGGCGCTGCTCCGTGAGGATCGTGTCCTGGGTCAGGCGCGGATGTCTGAGATCTGCTCCTCAAGCCGCTCGAATCTGCTACTTCCCGATGTAGATGGGAGCTCGCCTGCGGGAGATGGGATGTCGAAGTCCTCTGAGTCAGACTCCTCATCATCCTCAGAACTGTCGGCGCTCTGGCCAACCAGTGTGTAGCGGCTCCCGGAGTGCTTGACGAGCCCCATCTGACTCAAAGTGTTCATCCCTGAGCCGGTCATGAGCTGCAGTCTCTCCATGCCCTCCGTCTTCTCCTCTAGGCCCATACTAATGATGAGGCGGGTGATATAGGATCCCGCAGTGATGGTCTTCAGCCGGGTATGGGTCCCCTAATGCACCAAGTAATCGGCGAGTACATACCCTAAATGGATAGGTACTTGCTCGAATATGATGTAAAGGATGAAAAGGTCACTGATGGTAACCTTTCCGGTGCTGTAATCTCGCCCCACGATAGAGCAGCTGACTAGGGCATGGATGAAGCGGTGGACTGGGTCAGACATGCAGGACGCATTTTGGTTGCCATGGCATCCCCCGAGTTGGACCCAGTAGCGCATCGTTGTGATGATATCCTTAGGGAAAGAAGTAAGGAGGCGGGTGTGGAAAGCGTCTTTGTCATAGAATCCCATGAGCATCGAGAAGCGGATGTAGCTCATGGTCTTCTTTTCCCCGAAGAGCTGGAATGAGATCGCTGTGAGGGACAACTCTTGTACTGCGCTCCGATCGGCCTCAAATGTGCTCAAGACCTCAAGCGTCGCCTCGCCGAAGGTTTCGTGGTTGATGGAGAACACCTTGTCCCATTCGCCTACCGCGAACATGCTCTACACTCGGTCCGCGATCCCGAGCTCGGTGGCCACTCCCCAATCAATGTACCACGTTCGCCCAAAATGCTTGGCGGCCAGCCTTTGGTAGCTCTGGAAAAACCGATCGTCCTCGAACTGTGGCGTGGTGGAAGAGCCTTCCCCAATCCTTCGCCTCTTGGATGCTATGACCTTCCTCAGCATGTCTACAAAACAATTCAACCGGGTGTTAGTGCGAATAGGGGATTTGAAAAGTTTAAACAAATAAAAATTGCGCACTACAACCATAGATGGGCCCTATACGGGCATCCATACGGGCAAATATACGGCCTGTATAACCCCTCCTGGGAGCCATACGGGGTACTATACGGGCCAGATATCAGCCCGTATAGGTACACCTGAGGGGCATACGGGCTGATATACAACCCGTATGCGCCTAGGGGCGGCGGTGCCGACCCCCCCAACGATGTATACACCCCATTCACATGCCATTCATCTCCATTTACCTTCCTAAACTCTAAACATACCTTAAATCAACACATTCACAAAGAAATTTGACACAAAAAGGCATATAATCATTCCAAATCCATTCAACATACATTCATTCAATCCCTAGGGCTATAAATATGATTATAACGAATAAAATCAACAAATCAAAGCATTAAGGATCGTACCTAGAGGGAATGAGTGCCCCAATCACGAGTAGGTGCTGCGTCGATGAAGGGAGGGCTCGAATCGATGTGGAGGGGAGTGGGGTTGGCTAGGGTTTGAAAAAGAAATGAGAGAATCGCCCTTTATAGCGCCTCAAACCTTGCAGTATACGAGCCCATATATGGGCCATATATCAGCCCATATATGGCACTGGACGTGTCATACGACCCCGTATACTGGCCATATGACAGCCCGTATACCCCACAGGAGGTTCCATACGGCCGTATGATAGGCCGTATGGTACCTCGTATGGGCCTGGGTTTGGCTTATGCAACCAATCAAGGACACCATTTGAATCCTCCTCGCTACCTAATGACAAATATTAGTCTAGGCAATGAATGGATCTACAACCAGCAAGATGGAACAATGTACTATAAAATCGGACATGAAACATCTCATTAACTTATTCCAACATTCACACAATCTAACTAAAGAAACTTGCAACTAAAAAGAAAGAAAAAGATTTTCAAGAGCTTGGGTTGCCTCCCAAGAAGCGCTTGTTTAACATCACTAGCTTGACGTACCTTTACCTTACCTCATGGGGTTCAAATACCTTGAAGCTTTCATTGGCTTCTCCCTTAAAGCATTGTCCGAATAAAAACATTCCCATGTTGGTATAAATTGATCTATTATTATTCTCCATACCTGGGCTCCCTGTGGAAGTGTTCGGAGCTGATGGTTTGGTGCTTACCCCCTTCTCTTGTATCTTCCTCCAGCATATTGTAGGTGGAAAAGATTTTTGCTTCCTTTTCTTGACTTTGGCTATCTCGAGCCTTGATGGAATGGAAGTCCCTTGCACTTCCTCCGAGTGTCCCTCTTGTTCCCCCAAGTAGGGATATAGTGGATCCACCATTAACAGGTCTTCTATAAACTCTGAAATTATTTCGTCTACCTCGTCAATGTAATATGACGTGTCATCCTTGGCCATTGAGTGCCGCATCGCATCAGGCAATCAAAATACGACCTCTTGATCTCCCACCCTCAAGGCAAGCTTACCTTGTGCATGATCTTCAAGGGCTTGAGTGGTGACGAGGAATGGTCGCCCAAGAATGATGGGCACGTCGACCTCATCATCAACATCTAAAAGCACAAAATATGCCGGGAAAACAAATTGGTTAATCTGAACAAGCACATCTTCAGCTATTCCTTTCGGTCTTCTCACAGATCGGTGGGCCAACTGTAGTGTTATCCCCGTAGGCTTAAGATCTTCGAGGCCGAGTTTCATGTACAATTTATAGGGCATCACATGATACTTGCCCCAGAATCCGCCAATGCCTTCTTCGTGACCACTTCTCTAAGGATGCACGGGACTACAAAGCTACCCGGATCCTTCAACTTCTTCGGCATGGCTTGTTGGATAACGGCCGAGCATTAACCTACATCTTCCAATTTCTTCTTGTTAGAGAGGAGATCCTTCTTGAATTTTGCATATTTAGGCATTTGGGCTAGAACCTCCACCAACGGCATATTGATGTGTAGTTGCTTCAACATACCCTTGAACTTTATCAATTGGGCCTCCTCCTTGTCTTTGTTCAACCTCGTCGGGTAAGGGGCTTGAGGTTGGTATAGAGATGTGGATGGTGTCTCCAAGGGTTTCTCCTTTCCCTTTTTCACTTGTTTAGAGTTAACGACAGGTTCGGAATCCTCAATCTCTATGGGAGTGTTTGCTTGAGGTTTTGGAACCGGGAGTCCACCTCCTTCCCTCTTCTCAAAGTGAAGGCTTTACATTACTCACCCCGAGGGTTCTCCTCCGTATTGCCCGACAAACTACCTTGAGGTCTCTCGGCTAGAGATTTGGCCATTTGCCCAATTTGATTCTCCAAGTTGTGAACCATGGCTTGTAGATTCCGAATTGTAGTGTCATTGTTTTGCATATACTACACAATCATCTCTTCCAAGTTAAACTTCTTCTCTTGAGGCTTTGGGGGGTGTTGAAACCCGGGAGGGTATTATCCTACTTGTGGATATCCATAAGACAAAGCCAGATGGGTCCATTTAGGAGCATATGGTCGATATTGACCATCCGGTTGCCTTGGAGTCATCTTGCTCTATGGAAATCATTTCCATGCTTGCTATGGGCAATTTGATGCCTTATGTCCTTCCCTACAAGTGTTGCAATACATCACCGTGGTTGACCTTGAGCTATTACCGGTTGTCAATAGCTCAATTTTCCTTGTCAACATATCAAGCTTTTCACCAAGAATTGGATCAGAAATTACAGCTTCATCTACAGATCCCACCTTTTTCACTTGTTTGTCTCTTGTAGACCAATGGCCTTCATTACCGGCCATATCTTCAAAGATTTGTTCGGCATCCTCCGGGTATTTGTTCCCCAATGACCAACAATTGCCTAGTTAAGTTGTCCAACCCATTGTAGAACGTTCTCACCTTAGCACAGGGGTCTAGACCATGTTGTGGACAACGCCGTAGCAAATCTTTGTACTTCTCATAAGCTTCAAAAAATGATTCGGTGGGGCCTTGCTTAAAGGCGGAGATGTCCAACCTTAGTTTTGCGGCTTTGCTTGGTGGAAAGCAGCGGCCCAAGAATTTGTCTAGCATCTCGGGCCAAATACGGATGGAACCAGAGGGCAATGAAGTAAGCCACCTATATGGACCTTCCCGCAAACTGAATGGAAAAAGTCTCAACCGAATTGCATCATCGGAAGCCCCATTGATCTTGAACATGTTGCAAATCTGAATAAATTTTTCTAAATGAGCATGGGGATCTTCATCGGGCCTCCCATCAAATTGAGCTGTGTTCTGAATCATGCTCATTGTGCTTGCCTAGATCTCAAAATTGTTCATATTGACATTGGAAGGGTGAACACTGAACTCTTCCCCAGTATAATGAGACCTCTCAAATTTGGCCAATGTTTGTCTTCTCTCGGCCATAATTGGTATTTTCCTTGCTTCACCAATAACTTCGGTAGGAATGAAATTTTCTGACTCCGAAGAGGATCCCGGAAGTGTTCCTTCAATTTCTCTTAATCTCCGGTGTAGGGTTCTCTCAATTTCACTATCAATTTCAAGCAATCCTTTGGAATTCTTGCTGGTCATGCAATTTATACCTCGCAAAATATTCAGAAAATGAAGATTAGTATCCAAATTTTAAATGAAATGAAAAACAAAACAAAGCAAGAAAGTAAAGAAATAAAAACAAAATGACTAAAGTAATAAATTCCTAGCTTTCCTAGTAGTTCAATTCTCCCCGACAACGGCGCCAAAAACTTTATGCCATACAACCGCAAGTGTATGTGTCTTCACAAGTAATAAAGTGGACGTGAAAGTCGGGTTATCGATCCGCAGGGAGATGGAAGTACTAGTACCCACTATTCATCTACTATCTAGTCGATCCAAGGGTGGTTGATTATACTAATTCTAAACTAATTAAATTGAAAACGCAAACAAGGGAATCGAGTTGCTCTTAAAGTCAAACAATCATAAAAGGGGGGATGCTCAGACAATTGAATCCCCCTTGGACTTCTAAAAGATGAATGCTATTTTCTATCTCGACACTTGGTTAATTCTTCGCCAAGGGTTCCTATCGTGATTTCACTCCCTCATCCCGAGGTGAGTTACTAATCCTAGTGCCCTTACCGATTATGTTCTTGAACCTATTTCTTGGAAGGATTATGGGAATAATTCATCTAAAGGACTCGCTCTCCTTAGTACCCGGGTTCCTTGTATACTCACAATCCCCTTCATTGGAGATGGTCTACACACGGGGAGGCGTTCGCTTCTTCCCCCATATGGACTATGAGAATCTCTCCGGTCTCTCGCAACATAGAGGGATTCACTCACATTAAAACATTCAATAGACTCAATGAATATAACCAAACATTCAAGAATAGAAAATCAACATTAATTAAATCATGGCCAAGGGTTCATCAATCATCCAAGCATCTACAAAATTAGCCCTCCATGAAAGGGGGGCAACAATCTAAAACAAAGATGAAAGCAATCAAAGAAGACATAATAGGTAAACCTAATGCAATCACCGTTGATGGCTTCTTGATCTTCTTCCAAAGGATTCTCCTCCTCTTGCTCCAATAGCTCCTAGGTGAAGATCTCCAACCTTTCCCCAAGATTAGCCTTTTTCTCCCCAAGCTACTCTCTCTCTAAACCCCTAATTTTTCGGCTTTTATTCCTCTAGGGTTTTAGGGGTGAGATTTACCCATTTGCCCCCTTCAAGATCTGTAGATTCGCCCAAATGGACGATGTACAGGCCCGTATACTGGTCATATATCAACCTGTATACGGGCCAGTAATCACCATAACAGCTATCATACGGGCCGTATACTGGCCCATATTCCCTTCAGGAGCCAGCATACGGCCATATGTCAGCCCGTATGATATCCCGTATGGTCCCTTCCGGGTGCTCTGGGATCTCGGTTTCTCTCAGATTGCTTTATTTTCTCCGGGGTCCTTATATCATGCCCTGTTGATTAAAATAAATACATTTTTTAAATATCGGTGGGCAAAAAGTCTTCACAATTACATGCCAAGCATATAAGAATATGATATAAAATTATGCTCAGATGAACACTTATCAATGTGTCCAATTCATGAGAAGCTTATGGCAAAACATGAATGAAATCAAAATTCATTCATTTACCAACCAATTTCATATTCAAATAAATCTCTTGCATGAGATATTTCTTCAGAGAGAACACCAAAGAGAGAACACCAAATATCAAACAAAGATCGGTGGACAGACTGAGTTTTGAAAGAAATTGACATGTCAATTAAGTGCAAAGAGAGGAGAAATAGAAAAAAGACAAAGAAAAGCAAAAGAAGGTAACAAGCAAGTGACATTCTTCAATGGCGAATGGTAATTGGTGCCATATTGGAAAGTAAGAGAGGATTTGACTTAATATTAAAATTGGGAATCTTGGCTTTGGAGATATGGAATGGAAGATGAGAGAAGAATCTCCACTCTCACAAGTCCTTCCATAGTTAAAGAAATAATACCCTCAAAAGATAAATGCTCTCCAACTTTACAGAAAGGATCTCACCACAGACTTAAATAATATATTCTCCATTCAAACATCCTTCTGTTAGTTAATCATCATAGTTAAGCAGACATTGCAGCAATAAGTGGCTACTTTATCCATCCTGAATCCAACCAATGAATAAATAATTCATTCCAAAAAGGCATTGAGACCATATGATGCAATAATCACTTTGTTTAGAGTGAAGCAACAAGGAGAATAAAATCCTTGCATGCACCATAAAACGTCAAGTTTTTTTTTCTGAAGTTAAAGAAGTAACTATATAAATAAAACCAACATGAAAAGGTTGTAACTTGAATCTGTCTATTTGTTTTCTTATCATGTCTGTTTTTTGAAATGTTCATAAAGATGAATCTTTGAAGGCCATAGCAAAATAAAATATGGGCCTTCTCATGTCTTAATCTAATTAATCATTAACTAATAACATGGTAAACATAGTTCAAGAAACTTCTTCGAGTACAAATTTCTTATACACAGTTATCATTCGTTAAAAAAAATCTTGCATCATTCGTTGCATCATTCTAGACTTCAAAAGGTTATCCAGCTTTTTAGGAAACAGAGGATGATGGACAGATCAAGCATGTAGAACATCTCCTGGACTGGAATGATAAAGGATAACATTTACTACAAGTTTTTTACTTCACAGGAATTAATGCAGAAATTTCTGGTTTATACATCACATAAAAGATAATTAACAACCATAAAAAGTGGCTTTACCTTCAAACCACTGGGTTTATGCAAAGTAACATTTGGTTCAATCACTGCAGTTTTGTCATTGTTATTCTACCGCTTTTTAAACAACTTAGTAACAGCGTCAATAGTGAAGTTAAACTGTATGAGTAGCATCTTCTATAGAAGAAATAGTTCCATGTGTAATGGTACATCACCAAGGTTTAGGGAATTCACATGTAGAAAAAGAATGATTTCAATTTTGGTATAGGATAGTTCCTATATATATAATGAAATGCAATGCTGAAAGACATCACTTATAACACTACCTATATCTCACAAGAAAACTCTGACTTACTGATGTCCAGAATCTTGACATTATTCATAAGGAGTTTGCTCTACCAAGAGTCAGAGTGCATAAATCTGTATACTGTATGTACTTAAAACAAAATAAATTCAATGAATAAATGTTCAAAATAAAACTTCCTAAGAAGTCTGTAAATGCTAAAAAAATATAGAAAGATGAATTCTATGGATACAAATATAGAAATTATTTATTGTTATAAGAGATATCAAGTTTCAGGCCAACTGTCTGAATACAAGTTGATAATAGTTCATACATTCATTGCACCATTAACATAATATACTTGAGACAGAAGCAAATAACCTTCTCCATCAAGCAAAATCCACATCAAGTTAAATAATGATCCATTTTTTTGTGGATTACATTTACAGATAACATCCAATATGTTTACAAAAAGTACTATCAAAGCTTTTATTATGCCATATAAAACACCAATGAGGAAAGATCTACTTTCCAATGTGCCATTTGAGCATTGATAAATCTAATACAGAACCCATTAGATGCACTAGTATGTTGATCTGAAACAATCCGAAAGAATTCAAGGGAAAATAACCATAAAACATGCATATCCACTAGCTGCCCATCAAATGGTTAAGCCTTATCAAGCAAGAATAAATGGTTAGAAGAGAAAATCACATAACATCAACTTCTGAAACATGGAAAAGAATTTGCTACCCAAGATATAATGTTTAAAATCTGAAATGATGATGGATATACCTTGAGGAAGTAAAAGATAAGATTAGGATTTATATGTATATTACTACAATCAGAATGACATGGCTTATAGAAATAATACAGGAATAAATCAATTATGTATTACTTATACATTCATGAGTAGGCTATATTACATGAGTGGGGAAAATATAATTCAGTAGTGATACAGAAACGCACCTATACAATTGAACAAAAATAGCCATAGATATTTAAATGGTTGAGAGTTTAAATAACACCAGTAACATGTTTCTAGTGGGTATCCATATTTATCAAAAAAAACCATAGAAATATCATATTTAAAGCACATGGACAATCATTTGCAATATGATATTTAAATGGTCAAACATAAATGCAAAAGCAAGTTCACATTAAACCCCTTAAGATTGCTTGGACGTTTCCTTCTCAAACCATACATGGGGGTGCAACAACTCAAATAGGAGACCTGAAATCCAGTGAAGCGGTTATTCAATAAGCATGGTCATATAGTTCTTAGAAAGATAATTTGACAGATCCACAGCCAAAGGAATGAGACTAAAGAAATGTAGGGAAAATTTGAAAAAAAAAAAAAATGGAATTTCCATAACAAAAGTTTGATATCAATCCTGTGCATAATTCACAAGGTCACAATTTGGAGTGTTCACCTTTCCACCACATTGGTTTTTCTCATGCATGCCTATAAGATTGTTTAAGTTATTTCTATAAATGCCCATAAATCATTGTTTTACCATGGAAGCAGTGAACAAAGTAAATAATTGATATCAACATATCTAGGTACTGTCCTCTTTAAATAACAAATTTCAAATACTTAAACACAGGAAAGCTGAATATTTAGAATATATCAAATGACAATGATGAACAAGCATTGTGAACCATACTTTTCTAAGGACTAACAAAATTATTGAAACAATTGCTATGATTGTCAAGACAATTCCAGATTAGGGTGCAACTAAGATGCTGATGATGAAGTATTATTTTAAGAGTACCAAAAAAAAAAAAAAAAAAAAAAAAAAAAAAACTGGAAAAATAACCAAATTGTCACATAAAAACAAGTAGATAGACTAATATCAACATTGATTGTTTTGTGAAATAGAAAGCACTATTAGAATTGTTTTCTGGAGTTCACTAAAAAAACCAAGCAGGAAGGTTGGACCTGAAATGAATGTGTTAGCTTCCCTGAAAAAAGAAAACGGATGATGACAACTGAGATGCTTAAATGACTGACAATGACTGCCCGCTATCTTATGATAGAAACACTCATCACTGTAGGCCCAAATTTTTTATTTTGAAGCAACTTTAATTTTTGTGGTTAGATGACGGAGAAACCCTACCACCACATGGTCAATGAAAAATAATTCCTTGATTTCTTAGCAAATAAGCAATTAAAGCTTCAACAACATAAATCAGCATACTATCAAATGGCTCATGCATTTATTCTTTGGAGGTAGGTACAAAACATTGAGTTTGCATGTAATTGGTTTCCTTTATGTTTTCCAAAGAAGAAAGGATAGTTTGAATCTTGATAGCCATTAGTTAGTTAAAAATGTTTCCATTCTTTTCTTAATTTACTAGAGTATTCTGAACAAAAAGCCTTACAACAGTAAAAGAACCGAGGTTGATTCATTCTCAACAGTCAAAAGAGAGAACATGGAAATAGAGGTGAGGCAAACAGATATCCTGTGTTCATGAAAGTAAACACACAGCAAAACAAAGTAAACACAAAATAGTATAGGCTGAATTAGTATAGACTAACATTGCAACAAGCCATGCCCTTTAAGATATAGAAGACAAGGACTATTTGAGAACCATGGAAACTAGAAAAGGAAAAGAAAAAAAAGGAAGACAAAACCAATAGGTCAAGGGATAGGTCAGAAATTACAAAAATAAACTATTGAGTCCAGCATGTACATGGCATGCCTAAAGGCTTCCAAAAGAGAAGCCTGTTCAAGCTGCAGAGACCATTAAAAGAAAGAAAAAAAGACAAAAAAAGGTGGATCACAGAAGAGAATCCTGATTTATTAGGTAAAACTATGGATAGTGTCGTGTAGTCACACTCAGTGTTGCACTCATGCAAGACAAGAGATGTCATCTCTTTGTGCTTAAATATTATAATAAAACTTTGAAGACAGAAAGATGGCCTTGTTGCATGAACAGTCTTTGGGAGTCGAAATAGAAAACAATGGTGCAATAAAGAGGCTATTGTGGGATGAGACAGCTCATTCACTTCACTAGTTATGCAATACTCATGTCCAAACAAAAGGCAAAGGAGAAACCGATTGTAGGCAATGGGTCTTATGGGCCACCAACAGCTCGTTAAATGGGGCGATTCCCACTACCATTAGTAGTAGCACAGCCACAAACTACAGTTACAGTAACACACCAACCATAAAAGCGCAAGATACAGTCAACATATGGAGAAAAGATAGCTGCAAGAGGTTAGGAGACAGGAATGGAAGGGTGAGAAAGACCGTAAGTTGTTTGATAAGCGACCCTTAGCATTTGATATACATAAACAGAAGCAAAAGTGGTGCCAGCCCAAATAGGGTGAGAAAGATTGACCTGCAATTCACAAAGATCATTCATGGCTTAGATTCTCCTTGTCTCCCTCCCCCACATGCTGGTGCATCCCATTCGTCCAAAACCCACAATACCGTGAAACTCACACTACAAAGAAGGCAGGATATGAAGAAAAGAAGAAGAAGAAGATGATGAAGAAGAAGAGAAAGAAGTTCCAATGTAGATGGACATGACCACCTCAGTAATCCAACAACAAAAGTGAAATGTAGAGGAAGAAAACCACAGACACACCCAATGACAGCACCAAATGGAAATAGTTGAAAGAATTTAAAGAAGTAGAAATCATCATCACCTCCACTTTTGGCTTGCTGTTGACTTAGCTTGCTCGCTCCTCCCATGTACCCATTGTTTTAATATAAGGTAAAGAGGTATAAATATATAGAGAGATAGAGATGGAGATAGAGAGACTAGTAGCAGTTGAAGATAAAGCTTACAAGATGATTGTCGTTATGGGAAGTCATGGGGAGGATACATGGATGATGGGCCAATGCCGCCGCCTCCCTGAGACCTGTTACTGCTACTATCATCCTCACTCCCATCATTCATCTTGCAACCCAATTGAGCAGCAGCAGCCATTCCCAGGTTCAGGTACACCATTCTCGAGTCCAAGCTGAGATTCACCATACTACTGCTACTGCTATTTGTATTGTTGCAATTTCTGGACTCTGGATTCATTGGTGGATATATAGCAGAGCTAGGATTAGTCCCACTGCCACTGGCACTGGCTTCTTCTCGCGATAAAACCATTGCGGCAGATTGAACAAGCTCGAGACAAAGCCGGAGCTTGTTAGGCTCGACGTGTGATAAACCCGGGACGGCGCCCTTGAAGAGGAAGTCGGAAGTGAGACTGCGGAGGATGTCGAGCGGGGTCACTCCATCGACGGTGCGGATGTTGGGGTCAGCGTGGTGGTCTAGGAGGACGGCCACCATGTCGGGGCAGACCATCTCGGCGGCGATATGGAGGGGGGTCTTCCCGGCAGGGCCAGCTGGGCAGTTGACATCGGCCGCGCCGAGCTCGAGCAGTGCCTTGACGACCTCACGGCTGCAGTTCTCGACCGCGTAGTGCAGAGCGAGAGCGTCGTCGAGGTTGAGCCCCTCGCCCATGACCATCAGCTTGACAAGCTCGACGTCGGAGGAGTCGAGCGCGCGGCGCATGCGGCGGATTTTATGGTGGTCGTCGAGCTCGGCGGTCGGTCCGCCGACGACGTCGATCGGGTGATGGTGCGGCATGAACGTGGAGGTGCGGCGAGCGAGGGAGGATTTGAGCCGGAGCTCCTCGATCTTGGCAACAACGTCGATGGGGAGGTGCTTGGCGAGAACCTCCGGTGGAAGGCCGGACTTGGCCACGAGGTGCGAGCAGGTGCTCCAGAGCTGGTGCATGTCCTGCTTGCGCGAAGCGATGAGAACTTTCATCACGTCCTCAATGGACGCCTTCTCCACCATGCTCGCCAGCTGCTTCTGCGTTCGCAATCATGATGATTAGTTTCAAATAAACAATTCAAAATCTTGATGCATAAAATATAAGCTAGGAGAGAAAAAAGGACACCCTTTTCTGGGAATTGGGACAAAGGATCAACCAAACCAAACAAGAAAAGCAAACGCAAACCCTAGTTTCAAAACCTGCTGCTGTTCACACACAAACTCACACTTCATTGATCCATTCATTCATTCACTCACTCACTCCTCTAAAATAAACACACCTGGGTGAGCAAGGCCAGCTGCTCGACCCCAAAGGAGCGGGCGGCAGAGAGGGTGTCGAGAGCGAGGTCGACAGCGGCGGTGCAATGAGTGTGCCAGCAGCCGCGGTCGGGGCAGTTGGGCCGGGCCTCGTGCTTTTGAGGCACCACCGAGACCTGACCACTGTAGAGGAACTGGAGAAGCAAAAGGAAAACCTCGTAACTGACCGAGTTCACAGGGATGACAGCGCCGGCGCCAGCCCTGCCCCGTGGCGAGGACGAGGGCGAACGATGGCCGCGGTCGAGGAATGGGAGCCCTGGAGGAGGGTCGGGCCCGCAGAAGAATTTGCGGAAGAAGAGGCTCCGGGCTGCGAGGATGCAGCGGTGCGCGTGGACCAACCGGCCTTCGACGCTGAACGTCACGTCACTGAAGGCCTCCCCGTTGATGAGTAGGTTCAGGTAGTCCAGCGACAGCGATCTCAGCGTCTCGTCCTGCCCGCTCATCTTTAAATCTAATTTCTCTTAATTCCCCCCTGCTCTCTCCTGATGATGATCAGATTGGAAGGTGATGATGCTTTTGCCCGTCTCTCATGATGGATGTGGTTTGTAGGTTGGGTGAGAGATGGAGAGAGAAAAGATCTTTCTCTTCTCTTCTTCTGTTCTAGATAGAGTCTTTAGAGATAAGAGTAGAGAGGGGTGGGAGAGAGAGAGAGAGAGAGAGAGAGAGAGAGAGAGAGAGAGAGAGAAAGGATCTAGAGAGAGAGAGCAAATTGGGTGGCTGTACTGGGCGGCTGGGGTATATTTAAATAATGGTTGTAATTATTCTAGTCTCTGATTACACAACTAATACTCTGTTTAGTAAGCTGGTTAAAAAAGTGTAAGGTGAGAGAAGGGACAGACAGCCTCCCGGATCAAAGCAAAAGGGTGAGGTGAAGGAAGGAGAGACGACACATTCAGTTCTAGTGTCAATTGCGTGATGTGGATGGAGACCCTCCCGTGGGACCATCAACACATACACCAGACTCTCTACACAGTATAATGGTAATAATGCAGGACCCATCATTAATTGACTCTGGATTCTCCCAAATACACTCTGAAACAACCCCCATCAAAACCTCCATACATAACAACTCCCCAATAGTTCTGTGCTCTCATCCCTGATGATTTTTGTCGGTTCATTTGTTTCTTTATTGTTCATGCATGTGAAAGTGAAAAAGAGAGAAAGTAATAACTTAACGAGAGAGAGAGAGAGAGAGAGAGAGAGAGAGAGAGGGAGAGAGAGAAATAAACAAATAAATATATAAAGACCGAGAGACCGATGGTATCGTGCTCCGCGTCACGATCACTTTTCCATGCCGACTGGCAGTTCTGGGGAGTCACGCCCCAAAACCAGGTGATGCTTGGGTTACAGAATATAAGGAAATTAAAATTGGGGGGATTGGGTTTTAACGTAGCTTAACTTAAGCCAGAGAAATTAATATCGCTGAAGCGATATATATTTGTGTGTCTAAATTAAATAATAAAATCCGGATGATTGACGTATCACTGACTGTCTTATGATTTGAGTGGCGTGAAGTGACGTGTGACTAGTCATTATCCCTTACTGCTTCTCATCTCTCCCATCTCTGCTTTTGACTCTCCTCTTAAAAACCACAACTCCCACTCCATCTATCAGTCTCGTTGTCTGAACATGGATGGGTATGTATCCTCCTACGCCGTACCTCTGTGTCCAGTCCACTCAAAGTCCCATTTCATTTTGACACTTAGACACTTACACGTGCAGCTCGCCCTTTTCGTCCCATTTCTCACACCATACCTGCGCTCTGTTTTAGGGCTTCAATGACTCCCGTTACACAAGAAAGGATAGGGACTTGGGGCGCTCTCGAGGTGCGGTGGGCTGCAGCATTAGTGGTGCGCTGCTCCTTCTCCGACACACTGCAACTTTCCTACCCTTCTAGCGGCTCAAGGGTAAAACGAATTAAGCAATTGTTTTAGCCCCCAATTTTTAAAAACCTCATATTTACTTCTTATTTTTTGAGATTTTTTTTTAAAATCTTATTATAATAATAAATTATTATAATAAATTGATATTTAAATATTTTAATTTTAATGTCTATTGAATGCCTTATACAAAGTTTAAATCTTAAATTTTTTTAAAAGTTTATTATTATAGTTATAATAATAATTTGTATGATAAATTAATATTTAAAAATTTTAATTTAATATCTAATCAATTATATATTTTTTGTCAACTAACTTTTTAAAATAAAAGAATAATAAACTAAAGTTTTAATTTTTTTTAGTTTAAAATAATTAAATATATATCTTTATTAAAAAACTAATCCCAAGAATTATTAATTACAACCGTTGATAAATTGGTAAGTAATGGCCATTTTCTCTATTATAAAAATTTAATTAATAACTTCGCATCTAAAAGTTAGAAATATAAATTTTAAATAAAATTTTATAGTAGATAGTTTTTTTTATATCTTTGACAAAAAAATTCTCTTTTTATAAAATAACCTATTATTTTTCTATTGTTTAAATTTTTGTTACTTTGTTTAGATTTTTTTTTTGTTTTTGGAGTCGTTCATCATGTTAGTATATAAAATAGTTAAAAAAATATCTCGTATAAGTGTTCGTTAAAAAAATTAATAAAATTTAATTTATATTAATTAATTAAAAGCCTTACTTTAAATTTTGCTTTAGGCCTCCAACTCTTTTGAGCCGCCCCTGGCTGCCCTTGTCGGGTTTCCGGTTTACCCTACTTGCATACCAACCCAGACTGCTTTTCTCTCTTTTCCCGAACAACTTAAAGGGGAAATTTTGAGGTGGATGTTTAATTCTATTTGTATTTGTATTTAATTTTCATGTCCAAATTACCTTACTGAGGACCCGATTAAATTTTTCATAACTAATAAATATTTCATGATGTAATGTCTAACTTTTGATTTTCTTTTTCTTATCACACCTTCTTTGAAAAACTATTGAAAAAGTTCTATGAAACTATGAAAGTCATGCGTGTTGGTAAAATTTTATTAAAGTCATGGGTGTTTTTGCGTTGTAGAAAAACTTGGGGTCTTTTTTATATTTTTGCCAAAAAAAATTAGGAATATCGGTACTAATTCTATTTACTATAGCAATGGTCACATGACATACACAACTGAACATTTTTTTTTTTTTTAGAAATTAAAGTATAGAAATTTCTTTTTCCAAAATACTGCAATTTCCAATTGCAAAGTAAATTTAGAATAAATGTTTTGCCCATTGAGTTTTTCTAACGATTGAAAATTTAATTTGTTGATGCACCGAATCCAAGTATTTTCGAGATCGGGAACCGATTCAGATCACTTAACGAAACTATACTAGAAGTGAGGAGCTTCTGGTCGATTGATGGGGAAAATGAATCCTCATATTGCAATCATGCTCCAACGATGGAACCCCTGGGGCTCTTTCCCGAACCCTCTGATAATCAAGTCAGCGGAGATGATTGAATGAGAAGAGGGAAAGAATAAAAGATTCTTCAAGAGATTAAGAGAGGGAAAGTATGTGTGTGAGAGGGGTGCGAGAGAGAGAAAGAGATTCTTTGAGTGTACGAACTTATGGAGAGGATTGAAGTTCCTTCTTTCTTTCTCCCTTGTCTTTTTATAACTTCAAGAGATTGTTAGGCCGTTACAAGTATCCTAGGACACATGAAACCGCTTGCTCGACGATTACTCGCATACCAAGCTAGCACCAACTTACCGCCAACTCACAACAAACCATCCTGTATCTTCTGGAAGCCCTCAGCAACGGTTGGTGTTGGAGAAGTGCTCTAAAGACAATCACCTTTGGCACTTTATGTACAAATTCATTTATTTAATAAAAGGCTTCTTCATTATTTAGATGTTCATTACTATGAATATGATATGAGATCTTAAATCTAATTAATGAAGTCCATGATACAACGCATAGCATGAAGGAAATTATGATAGAGATCATAATGTGGGATTCCTATCATGTGTAATTATGTACGTATCTAAATATCCCTAGTCGAAGGATCAATGAGACGGGACATCATTGATCCATCAAGACTACCACATGTTATGCTCCTTGATCCGATCAAGCAGTTGTTCTCACAAGCTGTAAGCATGAAGATGTTTTGAGTGAACATGTGGATGCTTGCTAAGAGTAGCAAGTTCATTGGATGACCTACCATGAGTCTTCACATGGTTATCCTATTAAAATGTCAGTGAAGATCTCATTGCAGCAATGGTGTAAATATCCTTAGACTTGAGGTACACAAGTTATCTTGGATATGGATCCTGTGCTTTGACGCCATTCCTACGTTTCCCTTCAGGGGTAACTTATAGGGTAGTGATTGGGTACAGCTTTGAAGTATTCGAAGGTATTTGGGTAGCCAATAGAGGATTTACCACTCCTAATAGAAGGAGAGTATACCCATGGCCACTTGTCGGGTCATTACTCAGAAATCTCTGGCCAGAGTAACTTGTCATGAAGATGGTCTTCGATGACATAAGTTTTGAGTAATAGATCCCATAGGACGAGTAACTAATACTTGGGCTAGGTGTGACATAGTCAATCTAGTGGGAGTTGACACATAGGCCATACTCCAAACCAAGTTGGTATAAGATGGTAAAGGACAAATTGCACACTAACATTGGCTGCTGAAAGGTTCCAAGTCAGACCACCTGACTTTCCGGTCAATTGGGGGTCATGATGTATTGCTAGATGCCACTCATGATCTATTTGTAATCAATGGTTGATTATGAATGGCCAACATAACCGGGAACCTAATGGGTCACACACATAGAAGATATCAATGAGGTATAAAACGGGTTTTTAGGAATAGATCCTTAAACGAGAGAATTAAAGGGAAGAGAAAGATTGTAAGTCGAATTTTATTATAAGTCAAATTTGATTATAAGTCGAATTTGATTATAATACAAATTTGATTATACGTCGAATTTGATTATACATCAAATTTGATTAGATTGTTAGCCAAATTTGATTTGGGCTTCAATCAAAGTCCCAATCCGAAACAAACCCTAATCTGATTAGGGAGGCCTATAAATATGTGATACTCTAGGCCATAAAGAGATACAATAACAACATAACTTCTTAGTAATTGATAGAGATCAATTGTCTTTTCTCTTCTCTCCCAAATCCTCTCAAGACCTTCCACCATAGCTAGCACTTTGCGTGGAAGATCACCCCGTCGCCTTTGAGGTTGCTTCTGCAGATCTTCGCGTGGATCACCGTTAGAGGCACTCCGTTCTACGGCTTTGTAGTTGTATAACGTCTTCTCGGACTTAGAAAAGGAATTGCATGCAGGATCTCAAAAGGTACATGCCCTTCAACTTTACTTGCTTGTGTTTTGATAAACGTAGGGAGATCCGTTTGGGCTAGGGTTTAGAAAATTTTAATTTTTCCGCTGTGCCATGTATATGATACATGTTCTTGATTTTCTACAAAACCCTACAGTGGTATCAGAGCTACCTTATGTTTGTCAAAACCTTTTGCATAAAAAACATGGTAGAATTGATAGATGGCATGATTAGGGTTCTAAATTTGTATGTTATTCTTGAACACTTTCAATAATATGATTATTGGAATTTGAAATATCAACATGTTTTTTATTTCAGAATAATATACAAACAATTTTAAAATTGTTTTCAAAGATTGAAACCCTAAAATTAGTTTTCTTTTTGAAAAGACCTTAAAAAAAAAATCGTTTTTCTAGTTTCTCTAATTCTTTCCAAAATTAATCTGATTAATTAGGAAATTCTAAAGGAAACTGAAATTTGATTTTTCATAAATCTAAAATTTGGATTTGATCAGGATATGATTCTAATCAAATTTGGATTTTATGGGATAATCCTAATCAAATTTGGATTTGATCGAGATATGATTTTAATCAAATTTTGATTTGATCGGGATACAATTCTAATCAAATTTGAATTTTATGAGATATGATTTAATTAAATTTGGATTTTATCACAATAGCATTAGAAATAGGATTTCTAATTTTTGATTGTAATCTCATACATCTACCTAAGTTTGACTTAGTTAATCCTTATTTGACTTGAATTATCTATATATAATTGATATGATCATATACGTTGCATGCTTAAAATCTGATGGGACTAAATTCAAGCAATCCCTCAATTAAATATTAAAGCTAAACGTCTTCCATTAATATGGTAAGAACCAGAGTCCTTCTTAGAGATTTGGGTTGTTGGGTAAACCCGAGCCCTACTTTACGTTGGATATGTTCTAGCCATTGAGATACGATCTCATGATTAATGGGTCAGCTTTAATCGGAAACATTGGTTTGTTGGGTAAACCCAAGGCTAATGTAGACGAAGACGATGTTGGGTAGTGTTGATGCCAAAAACTGGTCCACCTCACTCTTTGGCTACTGTGGCCTCGTGATCTTGTCTCAGCCTTTGACAAACGGTTAATATTTATAGTTGGTGTGGACGCTTACTTCTGCTTGTGAACAGGGAGACGCGGAGGGCACTCAGCAATTCCGTCCGGAATTATCCACTGATAGACCTGTGAAGAGGAGGAAAAGTGATCGGAATTGGGCCTTTCTGCCCGGATTTAACTCCGATGCTTAAGTCAGAAATCAGGGTAAGAAGTCCTAGGCAATGCTTTGTGTAATGTGTAGTGAGTGTTTCTTTTTTTCCCGGATCCTTTCCTTTTCCTTTTTGTCCTTCCTCTCCTTTTATAGCAAGTTAAAGGTGGTTTAAACAAATATCTTGCAAGGCGGTGGGGTAAGGCGGTGGGCTAGGTAAATATCTTCTAAGGCGGTAGGAAAATATCTGCCTAGCGTGTAGGTGCTCTGTAGGTAAGTAGAGTAAATATCTGCCCACTATAGTAAGTGGATAAGGCCTACTTACTGTAGAGGCGTTAGATATTTACTTCTCTTCTTCCACCTCACGCCTTGTATAAGAGGGCTGTTATAATTCCGACGGACTTGTTCGCAGGATTTATTCCTCACGTTATTGCCGAACGGAATTGTGCAAGGTTATTTGGTGATATTGCAACGTGGCCAAAGATGCTACGTGGCTGAGAAAACACGGTCCGGTGTGTGACAGGTGGTCCCTAGGTCAATGACATCTGTCTTACCAAATATATCCGTAACACTAGTCCCCCCTAAAATGTACTTGTTCGAAGAATCTGAGCGAGAGGTGAGCTAATCGCGACGTTTAAGCTTGGTTCGAGAACAAGTATTATTCTTAGTTAACGCGTCTATGTAGGAGTGGGCTTCGTCTATGGCTATGGTATACGTGTTTTTAATAGGTGACCGGCGTTCTTGTGTTCTCTTTCTTATTTATTATCGAAGTAGATTTTTCTCCGAAATTTTCGCCTATTTTTCTACTTAAGGGCTTGTATGGGTAACGTTCATAGTCAGAAATCTTTTGTATCATGGCTCAACGCTTGTCTTTTTATAAATTCTTCACTTTTAGCCAATGCTCTCGTCACATGCGAATTCCTAGCTCCTTTCACGAGCATCTGTCAGAATTAAGGACTGGGTTTATCCACCTAGTAAGTCCAAACGGCTGTGTGTGGCCGGACGTTCTATTGATTAACGGGGATCCAGGTGAGATATGTATCGATGCAGGGTGGGAGGCTTTTCATGTTGATCACGGCATGGAGGCGGGGGACCTTTTAGTTGTCACTTATGCAGGGGGTGTACGTTTCGAATTTGAGATGTTTGGAGACGACTCCTGCCGTAGAGAAGTGGGTCCCTACCTTCGCCCCGTCTTGATCCGAGGTTCTCCTAGTGGGAGCGAGGATAGTGGCCGGTTCGCGAGTCCGTGCATCTCCTCCGGAGCCTCATCCGAGCGTGGCTTTGACGAATCCATGGATATTTAACTTTAGTCCGTCGAATAACATGTTTTTGTTATTTTTGCTTTGTTTCGTTAGCTCATGTAAACTCAATAAATGATGTTTGTCGTTTTGTTTGTAAATCCTTTGGCGTTTTATGGCCTTCATTTGGCGATCCTTTGTTGGAATGTGTGTTTTGTCTTTTATGGTGTTGGTCCTATGGTATTGTGCTCATTATTTCTTTGAGGGACATGTGTCTTTGGCATCGCTTTCATATTAAAGGGGGGATATGGCGTGACATGCGCGGTGTGCGTTTTGTCAACAACATGATGGGCACGATTACCAATATGTGTCAGGCGGCGTTTGGTATGCTGACGTGGACGGATTTCTTGGAGGAGTAATAATGGCTTATTGGAACGGTCAAGATTTGGGGACCTTTGGTTTAACGGTTCTGATCTGAATGTAACACTGAGATCTAACGGCCAGGGATTCGTTGCTTTTCATATATATGCGAAATCGTACAGGCCGAAAAAGGTTTATTTCGAAAGTTGAATCGTGTCTTCTTCCTAAGATTTCTTCTTCCTCTCCGGCGAGCTCTGGTTTCGAGTTTTCTGTGTTTGTGTTATCTTTTTCTTTCCTAAGGTAATGGCTAGCGCTACTTCTTCTTCCTCTAGTTCTTCTCATGAGCCCTCGATTCCTTCTCCGTCCAACCCTACGGTTTCTGTTGCGATCCCGGCGATTCCGGGTGGACTTGAAGGCGTCCCGGTTCAGGGTTCACGGGTTCATCCTGCTTCTAGGGCAATGGGTAGGGGGTCAGACACATTCATAAGTCTTCTTGGACAAAAGGAAGTAGATAGCCTGGTAGCGAGGTATGAGATAAATCTGTCCCTGTTTGAGGTTAGGGTTCCCTGTTCTGGGGAGAGGGCAAGTTCTCCTAGGGAAGGGGAGATAGCCATCTATCAAGATGCGCTATTGGGTGGCCTTAGGCTTCCTTTTTCTGATTTTGCTAAGGCAATACTAGAAGAGTATCATTTGTGTCCTTCACAGTTGGCCCCAAAATCTTGGAGACTATTGAACGGCTTTGTTATTGTTTTCAAGCATTACCGAATAAGTCCGACCGTCCGTTGGTTCCGTATGCTTTTTAGCCTATGCCTAGAGTCTAACGCCGATTGGTATTACTTCTCGGCTCGTTCTGGGAGGAAATTTTTAGGGAAAGTTCCTTCTTCCATTAAGCGATGGAAGAGTAAATTCTTCTTTGTCAAAAGTAAGTCCGAGTGGGATGTCCGAACAAAGTGGGAGGTTCCCCGAACAGACATCGCTTGTGAGGAAATGACGGGAGAAGAGGAGGTTCTTCTTAAGTCAATGACAGGGCTATCCAAAGTGTACATGGATGAGTTCTTGACAAAGGAAAACCTTGTTAAATGTCGTTTAATAGTTTCCGCCGGTAGGCATTATTCGTGTATCTTGCTAGTCTGAATTTTAACTACGGTAACTGACTTATTTTGGCCCTTGTTTTGTAGGAAATCCGATGGAGGATGAGGACCTAAGCTATGTTAAGGGTCTTTTGGCCTCTTTCGAGGGCGAAGTTCACCCGTCCTTGCCTCGCGGGCGGAAGAAGAAGGAAGTAGTACTTGGCCAAGGGGCTGATACCTCCAAAGAAGAAAGAAAAAAGAGGAAGAGAAAGGAGACGGATTCTTCCAAGAAGGGTGCAGGGTCCTCACGGGAGAGGAGGACCAAGAGAAAGAATTCCGAGGACGTGCTCGTCCGGAATTGCGAGAGAAGAACAGTGGGGGTGCCTCGGGAAGAGGTTAGATGCGGAAGAGGTCCGCCCGGCATTGTCCCCAATTTACGAGGGTCCTTCTTCTAGCCGTGGGAGGACATCCTTCTCATAGAGGTGAGAATTTCTATATATATTTTTCTCTGGGTATGTTTCATTTAGAACTTTTAACTTAGGTTCTATTTTATAGGCTTAAGGCGGGAGAAGCGGCCCTCTTAGACAAATTAAAAGTGGCGGATTCAGTTTTAAAGGGATGCGCCACTAAGCAAAAGGAGTTATCTTACGAGGATACTCCTTTTAGCGACTGGGTTCAGAAGGACGTTTTGATGGCCATGAGGCCCGGCGGCTCTCCACGAAACTCCGGAGGGTCGGGAGGGAAGAGGCCACTTATCAACTATTCCGGCCGCCATGCTAATAAGGGTTGTTCTCACATTTCCTTTTAATTCTAAACTTGGTGCGTTTTTCACGGCGTCTTGTTATTCTCAGGATCGCATTAATCGGGCGGACCGAGTCGGCAATCTTTGTCAAGAAGATTTGGCAAAGATGGAAATGAATAGAGGCGTATATCGTTGATTAAGCTCTAGGGTGGCGGCCTTAGAAGAGAAGGAGAAAGAAAACGACTTGATGCTATCCGGGCCCTTGGCCGAGATAAATCCGGCGAGCTGCGGTATGGCCGCTATGGAAAAGGAGAAGGCCGATTTAGCGGCCCAATTATCTGTTTCTAAAGGTTCTCTTCTTACTGCTGAGGAGACTATCAAAGGGTTACAAAATGAATCCAGCAGTTTGAAGAAGGAACTTCAATCGACTCAGGATGAGCGAGCGGCAGCTCGATGGGACCTAAAGATGAAGGCTGCTGAGCTTACCGCCGTGCAAGCTGAGTTGGCGGAAATAAAGGGGGAGCGTGACACACTGAAAGAAGATTTGGCTTCCCGCTTGAAGGCTCCTAAATCCGACTCACAAGAAATTAAGGATTTAATAGAACGAGCGGACAAATTAGAGAAGGAGGTTGCCCGGCTTAGGGCGAAAGTTAAAGATTGAGCCACTCGTATATATTCCGTGGTGCAACAAGTGGGCCATCACGTTCCTCCTACGGAAGTTTTGTCTATGGGGCTGGCTGGAGTTTTGAAGAAGTTCACGGAGCTGAAAGAGCAACAAGTTATCAAGACTCCAGAGGCTCCTGTCCCCGCTACCTTGGAGCCTTCTACCCAAGTTCCTTCAGAAGCAGGCGGCTGCCCTGGGGGCCCTAGTTCTTAGGATGTTTTCTTTTATGAACGTTTTTGTAAATTCTCAATCACTTGGAAATGTAATTTCTATTCATATGAATGAAACGCAAACCTTTATTTTGGTGAAGGTTTATTTCCGAGTGATGGTTGTCTTTGAACCATGTAAGAAATTCGCGAACTTCTTTATTCTTCCTTTGGCTTGTAAGCTTCGTAACGAGTCCTTAGTCCAATCATGGGACTTTGTTGAGTGAGGTACTCGCCTTCGTGAATGAGATTGTTGCCTCATACTTCGATCGGGATTTTTGTCTTTTGAGAGTTGTCGTTTATCTGTGTAAGATAATTCCGACTCGTCTTTTAGGAATGGGAATTTCACCACATTTTAGTAGAATGGGAATTTCACCGCATTTTAGTAGAATGGGAATTTCACCGCATTTTAGTAGAATGGGAATTTCACCGCATTTTAGTAGAGAATGGAAAAGACTTGAACTTTACTCCATGAAATTTAAGAGACAGCTACAGAACTCATTGATAGTAGCGTCGTAAGTGTTCAGCATGGAATGGACGCTTGAGCGTTTTTCCGTCCATATTTACTAGATAATAGGTGTCAGCTCGGACGATTCTTTGCACGACGTAAGGGCCTTCCCAGTTAGGAGTTAGCTTCCCCGTTCGGCTTTTATTTCCTTGGAATTCATTTTCTCTTAGGACCATATCGCCGATTTGGAAGAAGACTCTTTTTACCCTTGTGTCGTAGAACCTTTTGATTCTTTGGCGATAGACAGCGGCCTTTATTTCTGCCATTTCTCTTTGTTCTTCAAGTAGGTCTAGTTCCGCTCGGAGATTTTTCTCATTTTCTTCTGACGAGAACTTCACGTGTTCGCAAAGTAGGCATTCCTATTCTCACTGGAATGGCGGCCGGCTCCATAAGTAAGAGAAAATGGACTTTCCCACATGGGAGTTACGGTAGTTGTCCTGTAGGCCCAAAGGCGCTCGGAATATCTTCCACCCAATTGGTTCCATTTTTGGATACCTGTGTTTTCGTGAGTCTGGAGTAAGGTACGGTTTGTCACTTATACCTGGCCGTTGGCTTGGGGATGTGTCACAGAAGTCAATCTGGATTCAATTCCGAGTTCAGAACAGAAACTCCTGAAAGCCTGGTTATCAAACTGTCGCCCATTATCGGAGATGAAGGCGACTAGAATTCCGAATCGGCAGATGACCGTTCGCCATAAGAATCCCTGGCAAGCTTTCTCCGTGATCTTGGCTAAGGGCTCAACTTCCACCCATTTGGTGAAGTAGTCGATAGCGACTATTAGGAACTTCAGTTGCCGGATCGAAGTAGGGAATGGCCCTAAAAGATCAACCCCCCAAATAGCAAGCGATTAGGTGGGTGATAATTGGCGTAAGTGGTGCGGTGGTCGTCTCTGAATTTTAGAATGCATTTGGCGTGCATCACATTTCGGCGAGCGCTATTGCATCTTGAGTTAAGCGTTGGCGATGTAACCTTGCCGCAAGACTTTGTAACTCAAGGCTTTGCCTCCTATGTGACCACCGTCGATGCCCTCGTGAATTTCTTGAAGGATATAGCTAGCTTCAGAGGATGTAAGCATCGCAAGAAAGGTTGTGTGTAGGACCTTTTATGCAGGGCTTTCGTTGATGATGGTGTATTGAGCCGGATTTGTAAGCGATCCGTCGGGCCTCCACTTTGTTGGGTAGTGCGGGCCCACCTTGTAGGAAACTTTTATGGGATCCATCCAACTTGGCTCTTCGCCACACTTTGTACCTCTCCTTCCAGCCTATCGATAGTCTTTGTGGGAAGGTACCGCAGGTTAAAGAGGATTACGCATCTCCGTTTGGCGTTGTGGCCTTTTTGATAAAGGCGTCTGCCTCTTCGTTTTCTTTCGGTAAATTTTCTCAACTGAATAGGCGAAGCATGGTACTATTTTCCTCACTATGGCTTGGTATTTGACCATGTTTTTTCTTTTGCTTCAAAGTCGCCTAGGGTGTGGCTCACGACTAGTCCGCGAATCGTAATACACATGCAGACGATTCCGAGCCCCGCCAGTGTAATCCGGCAAGGAGTGCTTCATATTCGGCCTCATTGTTAGTCGCCGGAATTGGAACTTGAGCAATGCCGCCATTTTCCATTTAGAAGGAGAATAAAGGACAAAACACTGCTCGACCTTTCTTGATTCTTACCCATCAACGTGATAAAGACCACGGGATGCTAAGGCACTCTTACGGATTACGTGAAGGGAGCTGCGCCCTCATTCGCGAGGAAAAGTTAATTCTGCGATGAAATCGGCCGATTACTTGGGCCTTGATTGCCGTTCGGGTTTGTAGGTGAGATCAAACTCGCCTAATTCTATTACCCACTTGGCTAGGCGTCCGAATTTTCCGGTTTATGAAGAACTTGCTTTAGTGGTGATCGGTCCAATATCGTGATCCCGTGGGCTTGAAAATATGGTCTCAATCTTGGCGGATGTAATAAGAGCAAAGGCCAATTTTTCAAGTGGCGGATATCTTGATTCCGCGATCGTTAAGGATCTTACTTGTGTAGTAGGCGGCTTTTGAACTTCAAGTTATCTTCTCTCAAAAGAACCGCACTCACTGCCCGTGGGGCAACGGCCAAGTAGATATAGAGTTCTTCTCCCACTTGCGGCTTAGCTAATAGCTGAGGCGATCGAAGATAAGTTTTAAGCCCTTGAAAGGCTTTTTCGCATTCCTCCATCCAATCCATTTTTGGCGCTTTTCGCAGGGCTTAAAAGAGCGGGAGATTTTTCTCTTCGGCTTTGGAGATGAATCTGCCAAGTGCCACAAGGCGTCCATTAAGCCGTTGAATTTCTTGAAGACTTTTGGGCGATCCCATGTCAAGAATAGCTTTGATCTTTTCTGGATTTGCCTCTATTCCTCTTTGTGTGAAGATAAATCCCAAGAACTTCCCTGATCGAACACCGAAGGAACATTTATTCCGGTTTAACCGCATAGTGTAACTCCGGAGTGACTGAAAAGCCTCTTGTAAGTCTGATAGATGTTCATCGGCTTTTCGGCTCTTCACCAGGATATCATCTACATACGCCTCAACATTTCTACCAATTTGCTCTTTGTAGACTGCATTTATGAGCCTTTGGAAGGTGGCTCCAGCATTTTTCAGGCCGAACAGCATCACCGTGTAGCAGTAAGTTCCAGTGCTTGTAATGAAGGATGTTTTTTCTTCGTCGCCTTTGGCCATTCGGATTTGGTTGTAGCCTGAAAAGGCGTCTAAGAAACTCAGCATCTCATGCCCCGTTGTAGAGTCAACCAAACCATCAATTGATGGCAAAGGAAATGAATTTTTTGGACAAGCCTTGTTCAAGTCTGTGAAATCAACGCACATTCTCCATTTTCCGGACTGCTTTTTTACTAGAACAACATTGGCCAACCAATCTGGGTAATACACCTCTCGGATAAACTTAGCCTTTAGGAGGTTTGATACTTCTTCCTCTGCAGCCTTCTGCCTTTCTGGAGCGGAATTTCTTCTTTTCTGTTTCATAGGCCTAAATGACTGATCTACATTAAGGTGGTGTTCTATGATCTCGCGTTTTACGCTGGCATATCCTCGATGACCAAGCGAAGAGATCGAATTTGCCCTTAATACTCTCTCATGAGGTCTTCTTAACATGCGGTTGCCAAGTTTGCCCCAATCCGTGCAGATGCGGTGCACTTTCACAGTTGCGTCTAGGGGAACTGTTAGCAATTCTTTAACTGGTGTAGGTCGAAGTCCTTCAAGTTCCCGTTCGACTATTCTGCTGATTAGCATGGCTTTTGAAACCTTTGTTTTCCTTTTATTTAGGAATTTCCCTTTGAGGGTCGAGACGTAACATTGCCGCGCTAAGGGTTGGTCTCCTCTTACCTCTCCACTACCACTCTCAGTTGGGAATTTGAGGAGAAGATGGTAAGTAGAGATGATGGCTTTCAAGAAGTTGAGGGTTGGCCTGCCAAGGATCACGTTATAACTTGAAGCACACCGTACAACCAAGAATTTCGTTGTCACGGTTGATGATCGTGGTGAGTTTCCTCATGAATCGGTAGAGATCATCCCTTACGGGTCAGATCACCCTCAGGAGAACCCTACTAAGGATGATTTTACAGGAAGTAAATCATCCGCGTCATACCTCATTCTTTCGAAAGCACTCCAGAAGATAATGTCAACTGAACTTCCACTGTCTATCAGAACTCTCTTCATTTGGAAACTGGAGACCTTGATGGCAATAACCAGCGCGTCGTCATGGGGGTGACGAACTTTACTAACATCGTTATCATAAAAAATGATGGGAGTCGCGGGTCGAGACCTTCTTCGTGGTGTTTCTGTCTCTTGCGTCGTTCCCACCATTCGGGCATAACTTTTTCGAGAGGCGGAGCTTTCCCCTCCACAACCAGGGCCACCACTAATAAACCCCACCATCTCCCCTTTTTCTTCTTCAGGTTGTGAAGCTTCAGGTTCCTCCTGAATCTCAAGGTTGATATATTGCTCCAATTGTCCTCTTCGAACGACATCCTCTATCACATTCATCAAGTGGGTACACTTTTCCGTGTCGTGTCCTTTAGATTGATGAAACTAGCAATATCTCTTGCTGTTCTTTCGGTATTTCTCGCAGGCTCTGGCCATGTCAGAAGCTTTTCCTCTTTGATTTGCATAAGGATGTGGCTTCTGGTTTGATTTAGTGGGGTATGATGATCATATTTAACAATCTTTCCTTCCTTTGTAGGTTCTCGGGGCTGCAGCATATATCGTTGAGGGCGTGTTGAGGTTTCCAGATTTTTTTTTGTGCCCTTGTCGTCCCTATATAATCTTCTTTCCTTCCGTATCTCCGGGGGCCTTCTATTGACACTTTGGTAGGTTTTTCCTTTTAGGGTGTCTATAGGCCCCCGTCGAGTCTCTTCTTCCCAACCCGTATAAATTTCATCGGAATTGATGTATTTTTGGGCATGGCTCATAAGGGCGGGAATTGTCTTTGGTGGATCCAAAGTGAGGGAGAAACGAAAGGGGAGTCTAATCCCTCCATTAAGAAGGTTACGGCCATTCAGCGGAAGAAGGTCCGCAACATTTCTTTATTTCGCCTATATAACTTGCATTTAAATAGGCTTGGAGTGTTTCTCCCTTTCGTTGTTTAACGTGCAAAAGGGTAGACGGAGTTTTCTTTTGCTTTGAGTAATTAGCAAAGTAGGCTAAAAATGATGCGCTAAAATCAAAAGAAGTAATTGTGCTAGATGGAATATCGACAAACCCGGTCTTGCGCTTTTCCCTCTAAGGTGGCGGGAAAAGCTTCGGCACATCTGGCGTCGGTAATTCCGGTGAGGAGCATCTTTGATCGAAAAGACTTGGTGTGGGACGGATCGGTTCTGCCTTCAGAAGCGGTCATAATAGGTGGCTCAAGGCGCCGTGAACTCGTTGTTCCAATATCTCATTGACAAAGGGCGAACACATATTGAGAATATGCCGTTCGGATTTCTTGTTTTCTTGGGAAAGGTCCTGCCGCTAGGTCCTTCTATCCACAGTTTGTATGGATGGGCTATTTTGTTCCGCTCTTGTCCGTTCGGTTCTTGTAGCAGCTTGCTCTCTACGTCGAACGGAGGGGGGTTCTGAGCTAGGGGAAAAGGCGGTTCTTTCTCTTTTCTCCTTATGGGTGCGGGTTCTTGTCCTCCCTCTACTTTTGGAATTAGCTAACGGGACCGTTGATACGTTTGGTGTTGGGGCTTGTGTGGGAAGAGGTGGAGGATGGGTCAAAGTGTGGACAGCTTGAGCCAATTGTTCCAGTTGTTGCTGCATGTTAAGGTAAAACTCCGGAATGGACCCTTGGGGTTGGACGGACGGATTTTTACGATGGAGGTAAAATGGGTGGATTGTCCAATCGGATTTCTTCATGTCTTTGGATTTCGCCAAGTTCGATAGGTCCTTGAGGGCTAGTATGTGCTCCTTGTCCTTGGATTACGCTTTGATCTTACGGTAGTGGTCATTTGGCTTTTTCGTAAGGGTCTCCTACCGACGGGCCAAATCGTTGATGTCAAAAACTGGTCCACCTCACTCTTTGGCTACTGTGGCCTCGTGATCTGGTCTCAGTCTTTGACAAACGGTTAATATTTATAGTTGGTGTGGACGCTTACTTCTGCTTATGAACAGGGAGACGCGGAGAGCACTCAGCAATTCCGTCCGGAATTATCCACTGATGGACCTGTAAAGAGGAGAAAAAGTGATTGGAATTGGGCCTTTCTGCCCGGATTCAACTCCGATGCTTAAGTCAGAAATCAGGGCAAGAAGTCCTAGGCAATGCTTTGTGTAAGGTGTAGTGCGTGTTTCTTTTTTCGGATCCTTTCTTTTTTGTCCTTCCTCTCCTTTTATAGCAAGTTAGAGGCGGTTTAAACAAATATCTTGCAAGGCGGTGGGGTAAGGCGGTGGGCTAGGTAAATATCTTCTAAGGCGGTAGGAAAATATCTGCCTAGCGTGTAGGTGCTCTGTAGGTAAGTAGAGTAAATATCTGCCCACTGTAGTAAGTGGATAAGCCCTACTTACTCTAGAGGCGTTAGATATTTACTTCTCTTCTTCCACCTCACGCCTTGTATAAGAGGGAACATTTATAATTCACCGGACTTGTTCGCAGGATTTATTCCTCACGTTATTGCCGAACGGAATTGTGCAAGGTTATTTGGTGATATTGCCACGTGGCCAAAGATGCTACGTGGCTGAGAAAACACGGTCCTGTGTGTGACAGGTGGTCCCTAGGTCAATGACATCTGTCTTACCAAATATATCCGTAACAGGTAGTATACATATGATGTACACGTGCCAATGAGTTGACAACCCAATGATTAGTGCACACATCAATTAGTTGATAGCACTAGTTCGATAGTTACACACGTATGATATGTGTAATTGGTATGTGATACCTACCATTTGAACTAAGGTGACTTGTTGGGTAAACCCAAGGTCATTCTTGGGAATTTTGGATATTGAACCCACTAGGAGAACTTTCAAAGGGTTCTCTCGGATTCAAAGTGAGGGCTTATGGATTCGTAATAAAATAGTGGGAGTAACAATGCCTAATATAAAAGTCCTTATATCATGCATTCATGTAATTTTCTCTAACATGCTCAATTTTACATCTAGGTTATTAGAATCATGTCATCCTCTGTGAATTTGAGATCGATCCTTGATACAAATAAATTGACTGGGCCCAATTTCTTGGACTGGCTAAGGAATGTGAGAATTGTTCTCAAATCCGAACGAATAGCCTATGTCCTTGATGAGGAGCTTCCTTCTCCTCCTGAGGGTGTTTCAAGACCAATTGTTGGCTTATAAGAAGCACTTGGTGGCAAATGAAGTTAGTCGGTTGCATTATCTTTGGCCTCTATGTCACCGAGTTACAAAAGCATCATGAGGCTATGGGCCAGCGTATACCATGGTCTACCATCCGAGGGAGTTGTTTGATGAGCAAGCGAGAACCCGAGCGGTTTGAGCTCTCAAGTTGCTCTTCCTCTCCAAGATCACGAGGAGGGACATCTGCGGTGCAACACGCACTAAAGATGTATGGCTATATTGAGAGGTTAGGATCACTAGGTTTTGTGATGGATCACGAATTAAGTATAGACTTAATTCTACAAAGTTTGGTAGCGATTATGCACAATTTGTGCTAAACTATCGATGAACCGCATTGCATCGACAATACCGGAGTTGATCAACACTTCAAATCGCCAGAGCTTCTTTGTTAAGAAAGAACAAAAGGCCGTGATGCTGGTGGACTCTTCTAAGACCAAGGGCTCTAAGAAGAAGAAGTCCTTAAAAGCCAAAGGGAAGGCCACGAAAAGAAAGGGCAAGAAAGCAGAACAAGCTGCCCCAAAAGGAGCCTGCCATCATTGTGGCAAAGAAGGCCATTGGAGAAGAAACTGCAAGGGCTACCTGGAGTCTCTGAAGAAGAATAAGGCATCTGATGCCCCATCTACTTCAGGTATCTTCTTTATTGAGATAAATCATTTCTTATAAAACATGGGTATTGGATACCGGATGTGGCTCACACATATGCAGCGATATCACGGGGCCTAAAGAGCGATGAGACAATTTGGTCAAGGGAGAGGCAGACCTGCGGGTTGGAAATGGAGCAAAAGTTGCTGCACTAGTCGTAGGAACTTATGTATTGCCACTTCCAAGTGGACTAGTTTTAGAATTAGACAATTGCCTTTATGTTCCTAGTTTGATGAAGAACATTATTTCTATTTCTGGTTTGAATAAGAGAGGTTTTCATTTGACTTTTAGTAACAATTGTTGTTACATAATGTTGGATGGAGTTCTTTATGGTACTGGAATGTTGTGCAATGGTATATACATATTAGATGTGTCTAGTTCTATACTCAATATTGAAAATAATAACAAACGAGTAAAACAAGATAATCAATTAACCTCCTATTTATGGCATTGTCGTCTTGGCCATATAAGCGAGAAACGCATGACTGAATTGCTCAAGAGAGGCGACTTGGGGTCATTTGATTATGAATCACATGACACATGTGTATCATGCTTAAAGGGTAAGATGACTAAGACACCCTTTACGGGAAAGAGTGAACGTACAACAGACTTATTAGCCCTAATACATACAGATATATGTGGGCCAATGTCTATACATGCTAGAGGTGGTTATGCTTACTTTATTACCTTTATTGATGATCATTCACGATATGGGTATGTGTATCTAATGAGATACAAATCTGAAGCTTTTGAAAAGTTCAAAGAATTCAGAAATGAAGTAGAGAAACAACTTGGTAGAAGTATTAAAACACTTAGATCTGATCGAGATGGTGAATACTTGAGCCAAGAGTTTCAAGATTATCTTAGGGATAATGGGATATTATCCCAATGGACTCCACCTTATACGCCACAACACAATGGTGTGGCGGAAAGGAGAAACCGAACCCTATTAGATATGGTGAGGTCAATGATGAGCCATGCAGAGCTTCCTAAATCATTTTGGGGTTATGCACTTACGACTGCTGTTTATCTTTTAAACAGAGTCCCGTCTAAGGCAGTTCAGGTTACTCCATATGAGATGTGGACTAATAAGAAACCCTCATTATCTCACTTGAAGGTATGGGGTTGTCCAGCTTACGTGAAGCGGATAATGTCAGATAAATTTGAGACTAAATCTGACAGGTGTCTATTTGTTGGATATCCAAAGGAAACCATGGGATATCAGTTTTACCACACTTTGGAACAAAAGGTATTTGTTTCAAAGCATGCTGTCTTCCTAGAGAAAGAGTTTCTCTTAATGGAAGATAATAGGAGCAAAATTGAGCTTGATGAAGTTCGAGATGCTCCAATAGACATAGAGCAACTGCCTAACCCAGATCCACAACCAGTTACTCATACTGATGAAGTAACGGTTGTACCTTCTGATACACAAGAACTTCATAGATCTAGTAGGATACGTATGGTTCCTGAGAGATATAGATTTCTCATGAGTAAAACTAATGACGTATTACTCATAGAGGATGAGGAACCTACTAATTACGAAGAAGTACTGAATTGTTCAGACTCAGATAAATGGCTAGGCGCCATGAAATCAGAAATGGATTCCATGTATGAAAACCAAGTATGGTCTTTGGTTGATCCACCTGAAGGAATTAAGCCTATTGGGTGCAAGTGGGTTTTCAAGAAGAAAAACCGACATGGATGGTAACGTAACTACCTATAAAGCTAGGCTAGTGGAGAAAGGATATCGTCGATGTTGACTATGATGAAACCTTTTCACCTGTAGTCATGTTTAAATCCATAAGAATACTCCTAGCCATTGCCGCTTATTATGACTATGAGATTTTGCAAATAGATGTGAAAACAGCTTTTCTTAATGGAAATCTAACCGAGGATGTGTATATGATGCAGCCCGAGGGATTCACATCTAATGATGGCAATAAAGTATGCAAGCTTCAAAGATCCATTTATGGATTGAAGCAAGCATCCAGGAGTTGGAACATCCGATTTGATGAGACGATCAAAGAGTTTGGTTTCTCACAAAATCCGGATGAACCTTGTGTATACAAGAAGGTCAATGGGAGTGCAGTCGTGTTCCTTGTATTGTATGTGGATGACATACTACTAATAGGAAACGACATATCTGTCCTTCAATCCGTCAAAATTTGGTTATCTAAGAATTTCTCCATGAAGGACCTTGGAGAGGCGACCTACATCTTGGGAATAAAGATTTATAGAGATAGATCTAAAAGGTTGCTAGGTCTTTCGCAGTCTACATACATAGACAAGATGCTGAAGAGGTTTAGCACGGAAGAGTCTAAGAGAGGGTATATCCCCATGAGACATGAGATTACACTCTCAAAGTCTATGTGTCCAAAAACACAAGATAAAAAGACTTGCATGAATAAGATCCCATACGCCTCAGCCATAGGATCTATCATGTATGCTATGTTATGTACGAGGCCGACGTATCATATGCTCTGAGTGTCACGAGCAGATACCAGTCTGATCCCGGTGAGGATCATTGGGTGGCTGTCAAGAATATCCTTAAGTACTTGAGACGAACTAAGGATTTATTCTTGGTATATGGGAAAAATGATCTCGTAGTAAGTGGGTATACTGATGCCAGCTTCCAGACCGACAAGGATGATTCCAAATCCCAGTCCGGTTATATTATCACTTTGAATGGAGGAGCAGTCAGTTGGAAAAGTTCCAAACAAGAGACGACTGCCGATTCAACAACTGAAGCAGAGTACATTGCAGCTTCTGAAGCAGCAAATGAAGTAGTTTGGATAAAAAAAAAAGTTCATCACTGAACTAGGAGTGGTTCCCAACATTGTTGATGCGATACCCGTTTATTGCGACAATAATGAAGCTATTACACAAGCAAAGGAGCCATGGTCTCATCAAAGATCCAAACATGTACTCAGGCGATACCATTTGATTAGGGAAATCATTGGTAGGAATGATGTAAAAACAGAGAGAGTTCTCACTGATCAGAATCTAGCTGCAAACGCCTATGGTATTAGATACAATGGCGATTGGCTTTGGTTCAAGTGGGAGATTGTTGGAGAAGTGCTCTAAAGACAATCACCTTTGGCACTTTATGTACAAATTCATTTATTTAATAAAAGGCTTCTTCATTATTTTGATGTTCATTACTATGAATATGATATGAGATCTTAAATCTAATTAATGAAGTCCATGATACAACGCATAGCATGAAGGAAATTATGATAGAGATCATAATGTGGGATTCCTATCATGTGTAATTATGTACGTATCTAAATATCCCTAGTCGAAGGATCAATGAGACGGGACATCATTGATCCATCAAGACTACCACATGTTATGCTCCTTGATCCGATCAAGCAGTTGTTCTCACAAGCTGTAAGCATGAAGATGTTTTGAGTGAACATGTGGATGCTTGCTAAGAGTAGCAAGTTCATTGGATGACCTACCATGAGTCTTCACATGGTTATCCTATTAAAATGTCAGTGAAGATCTCATTGCAGCAATGGTGTAAATATCCTTAGACTTGAGGTACACAAGTTATCTTGGATATGGATCCTGTGCTTTGACGCCATTCCTACGTTTCCCTTCAGAGGTTACTTATAGGGTAGTGATTGGGTACAGCTTTGAAGTATTTGAAGGTATTTGGGTAGCCAATAGAGGATTTACCACTCCTAATAGAAGGAGAGTATACCCATGGCCACTTGTCGGGTCATTACTCAGAAATCTCTGGCCAGAGTAACTTGTCATGAAGATGGTCTTCGATGACATAAGTTTTGAGTAATAGATCCCATAGGACGAGGAACTAATACTTGGGCTAGGTGTGACATAGTCAGTCTAGTGGGAGTTGACACATAGGCCATACTCCAAACCAAGCTGGTATAAGATGATAAAGGACAAATTGCACACTAACATTGGCTGCTGAAAGGTTCCAAGTCAGACCACCTGACTTTCCGGTCAATTGGGGGTCATGATGTATTGCTAGATGCCACTCATGATCTATTTGTAATTAATGGTTGATTATGAATGGCCAACATAACCGGGAACCTAATGGGTCACACGCATAGAAGATATCAATGAGGTATAAAACGGGTTTTTAGGAATAGATCCTTAAACGAGAGAATTAAAGGGAAGAGAAAGATTGTAAGTCGAATTTTATTATAAGTCAAATTTGATTATAAGTCGAATTTGATTATAATACAAATTTGATTATACGTCGAATTTGATTATATATCAAATTTGATTAGATTGTTAGCCAAATTTGATTTGGGCTTCAATCAAAGTCCCAATCCGAAACAAACCCTAATCTGATTAGGGAGGCCTATAAATATGTGATACTCTAGGCCATAAAGGGATACAATAACAACATAACTTCTTAGTAATTGATAGAGATCAATTGTCTTTTCTCTTCTCTCCCAAATCCTCTCAAGACCTTCCACCATAGCTAGCACTTTGCGTGGAAGATCACCCCGTCGCCTTAGAGGTTGCTTCTGCAGATCTTCGCGTGGATCACCGTTAGAGGCACTCCGTTTACGGACTGCTGTGGTTGACGCAACGTCTTCTCAGACTTAGAAAAGGAATTCGGTACAGATCTCAAAAGGTACATGCCCTTCAACTTTACTTGCTTGTGCTTTGATAAACGAAGGGAGATCTGTTTGGGCTAGGGTTTAGAAAATTTTAATTTTCCGCTGTGCCATGTATATGATACATGTTCTTGATTTTCTACAAAACCCTACAGTTGGGACTTTGGTTAAACTCACTTACTCTTAGGAACTAAGATTGTGCCATGTTTACAGTTGGATTTTCCTCCCATAACACTTGCCCCTAGGTTGTTAAGTCGACAAGATTTATCTTGAGTCAATCTAGTAAGTCACGTTGTCAACATGATCCTATCTGAGGGTGATAAGAACCCCATCAAGTCCTTACGAAACCCGTAACAAGATTAACCCTTCGATCTTTCTATAATATGGTTTGGGTGGAAGAACCGCGACCCGTTACTTATGAAGAAGCAAGAACCTTGGTATAGCGAGGAGGCCATAAACGGGGATGGAAAACCATTTTATAAGTGGGGATGAATGCCACGGGACAATCCTGATAAGCTCGATAGATAGTTCTATGAAGGGTTAATTACCCAGGACGTCCCCCAACTATACTCTCTCTCCCACTTGGGTCCCTAACATTCACTTTGTAACACAAATGTCCTCCAACTTTAACAATTGTAACAGAATGGTCCCTCAGGCCAGTTGCTTGTTAAAGAGAAGCTGACGTGGCGACGAAGAGGCTGACTCACTTCAACTTATGGATTAACTTATGATTATTTTTAAATAAAAATATATTTTATTATTATTTCCTCATCTCCTTCGTGTCTCTCTCCCTCCCTCTCCATCCCTCTCCCTCTTCCTCGTCGTTGAATCCCTTACCGGCGTCCCTTCCCATCTCCACCGCCTTTTCCTCTCCTCCCACCGCCTCCTCCTCTCTTCCTCCCCCTTCCTCCTACCTCCTCCTCCACCCTCACTCTCCACCGTCGGTTTAGGGTTTAAAATTTCCAAATCTCATAGTTGTCTCGCCGAGCCTTGCTCTCCGCCGTGTCACCGTTCAGCCTCGCCTCACTCGCTATCCCACTGCTTCAGTGTAAGATCGGCGAGCACCACCCAAGAACTGTAGAGAATCCTTAGAATTTGAAAAAAGGTGAAGGTCTTAGTTAACCAGTCTCTTTATCATTCAATGCACTGCAGAGAAGAAGAGACCAATGGAATAATAATTAGAGAGATTTGAAGAGAAAACAAGGAAAAAATAAAAGGTTTTTCAGATGATGAACAAGAGAACACCCACCCTCATGCTCCATGGGGGAATCCAAGCTAAGTAAACCAAGATTAAATTTTGGGGTGAAAAACAAGATTAGAGTCTTGGATGAGAGAAATTTCATACTTCACACTTGATAACTTCGTAGAATACAACACCAAAAGATGAGAGCTTGGAGAAATTCAGCAAAAGATGTGCCTTTGATTGATTTCTAGAGAGAAAAAGGAAACAAAGAAGTGAAGAGAAGTAGAAGAGTAGAGAGAGATAGAGTTATGTACAAATCTCGCAATTCGCTGATCTGAAGTGGAAGCTCACCAATCTTACGCCGAAGCAGTGGGATAGCGAGCAAGGCGAGGCGGAAGGGCGACATGGCAGAGTGCGAGGCGCGGTGAGACAACTATGAGATTTGGGAAGGGACGCCGTTGAGGGATTCGACGGCGAGGAAGAGAAAGAGGGAGGAAGAGGGAGAGGAAGGAGATGAGAAAATAATAATAAAATATATTTTTATTTAAAAAAATCCATAAGTTAAAGTGAGTTAGCTTCTTCACCGCCACGTCAGCTTCTCTTTAACTGGCAACCGGCTTGAGGGACCATTTTGTTACAAATGTTAAAGTTGGAGAACATTTGTATTGCAAAGTGAATGTTTGGGACCTAACTGGGAACAAGCCTTAGTTGAGGGACGTCCTGTGTAATTAACCCGTTCTATGAAGAACTAAAGAGAACTTTCTCTCTACATTTTTATTTCAAACTTCAACTTTTAATTACATAACTTAGCCAATATACAGGCTAATACAAGAGATTTTGAAAAGTCATACATTAAATTCCCTTCATTTCCAAGAGACATTCAATGCTCAGAATATGAAAAGCCTTGCATGCAAAATTAAAGGTAGAATACCCAAATTTGTCCCTGTATTTTTCTCTCTCAACACTTTTAGTCCCTCTACTCAAAAATGGCAGAAAATAGTCCATGTATTTTGGAAAGTGGGTAAATGTAGTCCAAAAACCAACCGGCGTTAAATCTCCAGTTTAATTACGCTAACGTGGCATTTTTGGGATTAAATGTTATTAAAAAATCAATTAAACTAAAACTAACTAACTTACTTAACTTAATGGGTCTGCCTAATTAAAATAATATTATAATTAAATAGATTCTAATCCTATCCTCTCCCTCCTCTCCCGCTGTCCCCCTCAGCAAAACATGCCCTAAACCTAACCCTAAAATTCTTGTCGCGCCCTTCGTTGCCCCACCGCCCCCAACCTTCTACGTCGTTGACCTCGTTTCTCTCAAGATTAAGAAACTCGACACAAAAATTGCCGGAGCGGGACCCTAATTCTCTCTCCATATGTGAGACGGGGACAGAGCCTAGTCCATCGTCGACAATCGCAGAGGCGACTACGGGTACTACGGGTCCCTCATCGCCAATCAGAATAATAATTTCGTCATGTGATTGCTCTGAATTTCCGACTCCGCCACTGACGCCAATTGAAGTGGAGATTGAAGATACTCCACTTTCATAGATGATATCAAGTGTCTCAATGTCTCGTCTGAATGATTCCTTCGCCGGCGCACTCACAACGGTCTTGGTAACGCTGCATCTCTATTTCTCTTTCAATTTTGAGCTAGTAGGACGAATCTCATGTTGGATGTTGTGAAAATCTCTTTATTCTTCTTCTGTTTGCAGTATTATCTCGCATCGTGTCCAGATTTCCATGTATTTTATTATCTTAGTAGTGATGTTCATGTATTTCACTTTGAAATTGTTTATCATTAGATTTTATTACTTCTTTTTAAACTAATAAATCAGGATTTCTACTCCTGATTTTATTCTCATGCAATTGAAATTCTAACTCCACCGTTGCCGTCAATTGAAGTGGAGATTGAAGGTGCTCTGCTTTCTTGATTGGCGATCCTATAGTGGAATTCATCGTGCAATCACTCCGATTATCGACTCTAACTTCGACTCCTGATAAGTGCACAATTGTACATGTATTTTCACTATATTTGCATGCACTTATTTAGATATTTTGTGTTAATTCCTTTACTTTGGTACTTCTCGGGGTTTGTTTTATGTTTAAGCAGGTAAGATGGGTGCCCGAAGCAAAAGGAACGAGAAACGGGACAAATCAGGGCAAAACGAGCCAAAGAGTGCCTTTACAAAGATATGCACAACCATAGTACAATGTGGCACGCCCGTTCACAACAAAACCAAAGCCTACAAACGAGCTGCAACATTATGGAAATTAGTTAAACATATCCAGAACTCCAAATACGATCTCCACCGTTCAGATTGAAGAAAACGGGGTTAGAAATATCCAACTACAATTCTAGGTCGATCCAAGTTGATTTGGTTACCCGATCGATCACTTGATGAAGACTTCGCAGACCTGGAATTTCAGTCTGATTTATCCCGAATTATATCAAGGTTATCTGGACCCACTCCAAGTCAAACCAGAAGTTATCCAGAAGTAAGAGAATGATTTTTTCTCATATGCCCAGCCTATATAAAGCCTATGGAGCAGGAGATTAAAACATCTTTGGGTGAGGGCCCGGATGGAAGATCTTTGGATGAGAGCTCGAGATCCGGGCGTTGGTTAGAGTAGAAGGGATCAAAGGTCGAGAAGATATCAAGCAAGGGAAGCCCTGTTTCTTAATTATGTCTTCTCCTATTTCCTTTGTTGATGTATTCATTAGCATGAGTAGCTAAACCCCTTCAGTGGTGCCTCGGACACATGAACCCTAGGATTTCTTTTAGTGATTAAATTCATTATTTATTAGTTTCTCTAATGGATGATTCTTGTGATTTTGTGTTTTGATTGATATGATTATGTTGTGTATGAGCCATGATCACATACCTTGCTAGAATTAGAAAAGCATGTTCGTGCTTAGGTTTTTGATTGCATGCCTCATATATGCGAAGATTCAAGTTTGTCTTAATTAGATTACAACTAGACATAGGTAATGAATTCGATCTGCATGCCAAGAGATCGGACGTAGCGTCTAGATGGCGCAATTGTCGAACTCCCAAGAACTAACTAATAGAGAACTAATAATGAGAATTTGATTGCTAATAAAAGATACCTAGGGGGATTGAGATCCAAGGAGTCACACTTAATCTCTTATTTCTCACAACCAACTGTTCACCGTAGCTTTCATTGGGATCAACAACCAACACAACCTTTTCATTGTTTCACACTAGATAACGAAGAATAGTTAGTACTAGTTCCAGTCCTTGTCGATTCGATAACCCTACCTTTGGATAGTTTATTACTTGAGCGACCCCATACACTTTTGGGTAGTTGTTATGCACTATGCACAAGCATCAACTCCGCCTCAACTGCCAATCTTAGTGTTTCATTTGCTTTGAGTTCCTGGTTGGCTATTGATAAATGAATTATTATACATATTCTCTACATCATATTCATATGCACATAACCCGTTTCGGGGTAATAATTCTCTATTTTGTACTTTTGTGGGTATTCTCTTGTGATTGGACAGGAAAAACAGGCAACCAAGGCAAAAGGATCAAGGAACGGGACGTAACGAAAAAAAAGTGCAAAAGACCACACTTTTACCGAGAAATGCATGGTTGTGCTCTCACTAAACATGGCCGTGCTTATCAAGCACAAGCGTACTCAGGACCGTGCAACACTTTTGGTAAAGACGCGTCAGCCACGACATATTTATGAAGAGCACGGGCGTTCTTTAGCTCAAACACTATCGTGCTCAAGCAAAACATGGGTGTACTCCAAATAAACATGACCGTGCTTCGCAGATTAAGAATCTATAAATAGCCTCCGTGTAACCCTAGAAAGTAACTTTTAGCGGAGCAATCTTGGGCGATTCTTGCTGTGGCGGCTAGGTTTCCAAAGAGGAATTGAAGGCAGAGGAGACAGTCTACGGAAGCTTTTTATACCTATCTTTATAGTCTCCTCTTATATCATAGTTATGGTAGTCTATAGCATGAGAGGCTAAACCTTCTGTGGTGCCTCAGATACATGATTCTAGGATGAACTTGTTGATTAATTTCTTAATATATTCGATTTTAGTGTATTAATAATTCTTGTTAGTATCTTAATTGTCTATGTTTACAAGTCTATGTGGTTTCACTTGTATAAGCCCAATCATCTATCTCCTCAGGGGATAGCATTAGCAGGATATTGTTTGTGTTGGATGGTTGTGTGGTTATCATTGCATTAATCTGGAGTTGTTACCATTCAAGATATCCTTGTGTGGTTTTTCTGTGCATAAGCCTTGAGTCATCTACCCTGGTGGGATAGAGCATCCAACACCCTCAGTTTTTGTGCGGATGATTTAGAACCGTTAGAATATTGCACTAGCTCGAGGATTTATCTAGATAGGTTGTAGCCGGACATAGGTGTTACGGTGTGCATGAGCATCACGAGAGATTGGGTATTGTACTGAGAAGTTTAATTGCTACATCATCTACGAGTTGTTAGTAATTAGCCAGTAATAAGGAATCAATCATTAGTAAGGGAATCCTAGGAGAACTGTGATTTGAGGTCCTATATTTCATCTCTGATTGACCCCAATCCCATAATAGTTCGTATTAGTCTTTTAATTCAAATATCTAATCATAATACATAGTTTAGTTTCGGCTAGGTAATAAAGGATAATTAACACTAGTGTCCAGTCCCTGTGGGTACATTATTACTTGATCGACCACGTATACTTGCGGGAGAGTATCGCGCACAATTGTGCGTGCATCAAGTTTTTAGCGCCGTTGCAGGGAACTGGTAGTTCTAGGAATATTAGAATTTGCTATCTTAGCTATTTTTGTTTTACTTTATTCTATAAAAAAAGAGGATTCTATCGTGCTTTTGATAAATTGAGAAATTTTCTTTTCAGGTACTAAGGAGCAAGATCTAACAAAGATGACTCAGAACGAGCAACCCCCACTCGAAGATCTCTTGGCACACTATATTCACCGTAGCAAGGCAGCGACCCAGAAACTAGAACTCACAGAGGTTGATCAATTCGATTTAGAAAAAGTGATACGCAGATTCCAGGAAAGTACAGACATATTCATACAATTAGCCTCCAATAAGAGAAACACGATTAAACAAGTCGCATCTATTACAATGAACACCGAGGACTCATCCATTTGGGCTGTAAGCAGTCAGGAAAGTTAGCAAGAAATCAAAGCTAGACCAATTAAAAGGAAGGCATAAATTAAGGACACCTATACAAAATCTAGTCCCTGGGAAGATTTGGAAAAGGAAATGTGTATAAAAAATGAGACCATCCGTTGAAGAACCCCCAGAATTAGAACTCAAAAAGCTAGCTGGGCACTTTGAGTATGCATTTTTGGAGAACGACATGAAACTTCTGGTAATCATTACAGCTGATCTATAGGATTGTCAAAAGGAGAAGTTGTTGACAATGCTGAAGCGGCACAAGAAAGCTATAGCTTGGAAGATAGCTGATATCAAGGGAATCAAACCTGCATTTTGCACACACAAAATATTGACGGAGGACGACTACAAACCTAAGGTAGAACCTCAACTAAGATTGAACCTCAATATGAAGGAGGTGGTGTAAGCGAAACTGTAAAAGCTACTAGATGCCAGAGTAATTTACCCCATGTCGGATAGCCTGTAGGTTAGTCTGGTGCAAGTCATCCCCAAGAAAGGAGGAATAACCATGGTGCAGAATGACAGGAATGAACTCATCCTAACAAGGACTGTCACAGGATGGAGGGTATGTATTGACTACAGAAAACTCAATGATTCCTCCCGCAAGGACCACTTCCCTCTACCATTCATCGATCAGATGTTAGAGCGACTTTCAGGCTACCATTATTACTACATCTTGGATGGTATGCCCGGATATCTACAGATCCCAATAACCCCCAAAGATCAAGAGAAAACCACATTAACTTGTCTATACGCTACGTTTGCCTATCGTAGAATGTCTTTTGGTCTATGTTATGCTCCAGTCACTTTTCAACGTTGCATGATGCCCATCTTTGATGATTTTTTAGAATGCATCATGGAGGTTTTTATACATGACTTTTCGGTATTTGGTGATTCATTTGACTTGTGTCTTAAAAATCTAGAAAAAGTTTTGCAACGGTGTGAGGAAACAAATCTTGTCTTAAATTTGGAAAATGTCAATTTATGGTACAAGGAATAGTCTTGGGTCATAAAATTTCCAAACATGGCACAAAGGTAGATAAGGCAAAGATTGAAACCATTGAAAAACTACGACCCCCAGTATCAGTCAAAGCAGTTAGGAGTTTTCTATGGCATGTCGGGGTTTACCGAAGTTTCATAAAAGATTTTTCAAAAATCACAAAACCTCTGACTAAACTACTAGAGAACGATGTACTATTTAACTTTAATCAAGAATGCATGGAAGCGTTTACCATTTTAAGGGACCAATTAATAAAGGCTCCAATCCTGACAACTCCATATTGGAGGTTACCTTTTGAACTAATGTGCTATGCGAGTGATTTTGTAGTTGGAGCAGTCTAGGTCAAGGAAGGACAAACACTTTCGGCCCATCTACTATGTAAGCAAGACACTGACGGAGGCGCAAGAAAACTACACAACAACTGAAAAGGAGCTATTGGCAGTGGTTTATGCATTTGATAAATTTCGTCCATACTTGGTCTTATCTAAAGTCATTGTTTACACTGACCATGTAGCGCTGAGGTACTTGTTGAACAAACCTGATGCTAAACCTCGCTTAATACCTTGGGTGTTACTTTTGTAGGAATTCGAGCTTGAAATCAGGGATAAACAAGGGGTAGAAAACGTGGTCGCAGACCTCCTCTCTCGATTGGAGGGGTCAGACGAAGGCTAAAATGGAAAGGGGTGAAGTCAATGACGCATTTCCTTACGAGCAGTGATACCTCATGGAAATAGTGAAAGAGACAGAGACTCCATGGTTCGCATGTTTCACAAACTATCTGGTGGGACACATTATTCCGAAAGGCCTTTCCATCCAAGAAAGAAGGAAATTCTTCTCCGATCTAAGGAACTGCATATGGGAAAACCCATATTTATACAGCGTTTATGCGGATCAAGTAATTCGAAGGTGTGTGTCTCAACTAGAGGGCTAGGAAATAATAAGGCACTACCATACCGTACCAATAGGGGGCCATTACGATTTAAACTGGACTGGTGAGGCCCACAATGTTCAAGGATACAAGAGCTTTCATGCAAGCATGTGACAGATGTCAAAGAATAGGTAACATTTCTAGACGCGATGATATGAGTCAAAGTCCAATCCAACAATATGAAGTATTCGATGTCTAGGGAATTGACTTTATGCGACCCTTCCCAAACTCCAACGGAAATAAGTACATTTTGGTTGCAGTAGACTATGTTTCCAAATTGGTGGAATCACAAGCCTTGCCGACAAATGATGCAAGAGTAGTAGTCAAGTTCTTGAAGAAACTATTCTCTCGGTTCGGCACACTACGAGCAGTCATCAATGACCGCGGGACACATTTTTGCAATGTTCGAACGAACTTTGAGGAAATATGGAGTAATGCACAAAATGGGAACCCCATACCACCCTCAAACTAGCGGTCAAGTCGAGGTATCCAATCGAGAATTGAAGAGAATCCTTGAAAAAATAGTGCAACATAATAGACGTGACTGGTCCGAAAGATTAGATGATGCACTGTGGACGTACAAAACAACATACAAGACACCAATAGGGAGTACCCTGTATCGGATGGTTTATGGGAAGGCTTGCCATTTAATAGTGGAATTAGAACACAGAGCGTACTGGGCAACGAAGTTCCTCAATTTCAACCTGAACAAAATGGACAAAAACGAAAACTTCAACTGAACGAACTTGAGGAATGATGCGAAAAGGCATACGAGAACACAAGGATATACGAGGAATGGAAAAAGAAGTTTCACGATTCACACATAAAGAAAAGACGACATTTCCAGGTAGGGGATCAAGTTCTGCTTTTTAACTCACGGCTTCGTTTATTTCTAGGAAAACACATATCAAGATGGTCCGGCTTGTTTACAATCACGCAAGTCTCCCCACACGAGGCACTTGAAATCACACACCCATCCAAAGGTACTTTTAAGGTCAACGGATAATTCTTGAAGCCATATTTATCAGGTGACAGTTCCTACTGCACGGAGGGAGAGAAATTTCTTCTATCCGACCCGTCATAAGGATAGAAAAACGTCAAACTAGTGAGGTTAAACAAGCGCTTCTTGGTAGGCAACCCAAGCTCGGTTAATTTTTTCAAGATTCATTTAGGATTTGAGTTATGTATATATTAGTAGTGAATTTTAATTACTTGATGATGCTCACTGATTATGTGCATTCAAAAATGTATAACGACTAATCATTCAAGTCTTGAGCCACTAACACAAAGGACGAAGGATGATAGGGCAACGTGGAGGATAGAAAGAGCAATAAAGAGTTGTAAGGCCAGGAGCACGGCCGGGCTTAAAGCCCTGCACCTCTTGGGACCAAAGAAGATGGATAAACATGACAGTGTTTCCAAAGAGCACAGATGTGCTCTGTTGGAGAAATAAGCACGGGCATGAGCACGCCCGTGTTTTAAGCCGTGTACACCTTTGGACATCAAGGACAAGAGTACACAATCAAGCATGGCCGTACTTCTTTAAAACATGGCCGTGCTCAATCACATGGCCTGAAGCAATTCGTGTTTTTAAGGAACCGTATCATCACTTCGCCGCCGCCATAAATTTCCCAAGCTCCTTCTTCTTCCCTCAAGAGCACAACTTCAAGATCACACTCAAGAATCACAAGAACAAATAGCCTCCACCACGCCTAATCGAAAGCAAAATACCTCTGAACCACCATAAAGAAAGAAGTTAAGAAGAGAAGACAACATCACCCCAAACCACGAATTCAAAGAATATGCCCACTACAATAGATAAGCTCGGCTAAGACAACTACGATTCGACAAATTCAGGACGATTGATTGGAACAACCTCGAAGAAGTAGGTCTCACTGAGGAAATCCGACACCTAGTGACGTCGGGATCATGGGACCGCCTGCTAGAGAAAATGAACCATCATATCAAGAACTCACAATGAAGGTGCTATCCACATTCATAATCATCAAGGGGGCAGTTTCATGACACCGACAAGATCAAATCGAATTCCAAATACAAGGTACAAAGAAATAGATGAGCTACACCAAGTTTGCAATCTACCTCAGCCTCTACGACCTTGAGTTCACCAAAACACAAGAATTCAATATGTGAAAAGCACATAGGCTACGAGGACATGGTTCCCAAGAAGCATGCTGGAAGAGGCTAAGCATAGATTCATGTCATGATCCGTAACTCTCAAAGGCTTCCTCACTTCAATCCCCTGCCCTCAGGTACATCTATACAATTCTTAGTCATTCCATAATAGGGCGAGGTGATAGTACAGGCGTGATTAGCAACAAGGATTTCCTATTCCAGCTAAGTATAGTGGATGGATTCAAACTATACTTAGGATGGGTCATTGCGCAATTCTTCCTTCATCAAGGAATCGACCCCACGAAGGGGTGTTAGTTGCTGGACCATACATCATAAGACTCGCTAAGGGGATGAATGTATTATCAACGACAATACAAGGAATGACGGTGGCCGGGAGTTCAACCCCGATCACTATAGCAACCCTGTGAGTAATGAAGATAGTGCATGTCGTGCATGCCACACAGGATATCAAATACCTGACTGTAGACCCCACAGAGATACAGGACTCAGGAGACGCTGCAGGACCCAATACAACATCCCCACCTCCACCAGCACAGACAGCATTTACAGCACCACCACCCTTAGCCACCACAAACATCGAGGTCGATTGTACATTATTTCATTGGGTGATGGGTGGAGCTAACTACCTTCTTCGACAGTAGGGAGTCAATTATCCATTACCATCATTTCCTCCAACCCCACTTCCGATACAGATTGGAGCGGATCCCCAGGATACAGTTGCAGCTGATGATGAGAACACCATTGATGGAGACGACGAGGACGATTTCTTCGGCACATAAGCATCATCTCTATCTTATATTTTCTTTTCATTAGCCTTGTAATTTTTACTTTAGTTAAGTCAGTCTGTTAATAATGGTTTAGTCTTATATATGCTATGGGGTTTCACCTTTTCTGTGCCTTTAATGCTCTTAAGGATAAATTGAGATTCACACTTGGCAGGAAATATAATGAAAGGAGCTAAGTCCACTTTCCCTCTCTTCCATCTTGCTCTCACATGTCATATTCGTTTTAGTACATATATTATATGCATTGAGGATAATGCACAATTTAAGTGTGGGGAAGGGATTATCATTGAGTGATTATATTGCTATGATCAGTGCTGATTTAGGATGATCTATAAGAAAATTAATGGGAGTCCCCTTTGAGTCTAGGTTGACATTAGAGTTAGGTGCCAAATATTGTAAAAATTTTCAAATTATATATATTTAGTCTTTCCTTTACTTGACACCTCAGAAAAATTTTGAGCACAAATCCTGACTTTGTTGTCACTTGCCCGCTTAGGTTTGGACTCCAGTCAATTTAACTATTAGGGGAGTGCTGATATTTTATGATTATTTTTTTAAAAAAAGAAAGAAAATAAAAAAAAAGAAAAAGGAAAATACGTTTATTGTGGCTGAAATAACCAGAAAGTCAGATCTGTCAAGAATGCCCTACCAGCCGGCGAGTCAGATCCATTAGGGATCCCCTACCGGTATAGAAAAGATGGTAGAAAGAGTTGTCACCTTTGAAGCGTGAAAGCCGCTCCTAAGTAGTCGGACCTTGGGCATCACAAATGTTCACTCAATGACTTAATGGGGGAAAAACCACCTCATTGGATGTATGAAGCTACTACCCCTAGTTAAAAGAATAAGAGAGAAATAGTTTAGCAAATAAGAAAAGATCTAGATTAGTTGGGCCGGAACTGAGCTAGTAAGTCGTACCGTTAGAAAAGGGTTACACACACACACACACACACACACACACACACACACACACACACACACACACACACACACGTGGGGAGTATCGTTACAAGGTAAGACCTATCTTTAATAAAAACTTGCAAGTACCTGACACTTTGTTTCCCTGGGCAGCAGAGGGACTCCCAACAATTTTGAGATCGGAGATCATACACTCATCATCTTTTCTGGGATCCATATATTTCTTTGCTTGAGGAAAAGCAAACGCTCAAGTGTGGAGCATTTGATAAGTGCATTATTATACATATTCTCCGTATGCACTTATCCCGTTTCCGGGCTACAATTCTCTATTTTTGTACTTCTGTGGGTATTCCCTTGTGATTAGATAGGAAAAACGGCAACCAAGCCAAAAAGAACAAGAAACAGGACGTACCGAAGTAAAAAGAGTAAAAGACCACACTTGTAGAGAAGTGCATGGCAGTGCTCTCACTAAACACGGTCGTGCTTATCAAGCACTAGCGTACTCAAGACTGTGCGACTCTCTTGTTGAAGATTCGTCAGCTACAACATCTTTACGAAGAGCACGGGCGTGCTCCAGATCAAACACGGCCGTGCTCAAGCCAAACACAGGCGTGCTCCAGATCAAACACGGTCGTGCTTTGCAAATTAAGAATCTATAAATAGACGCCGTATAACCCTAGAATGTAACTTTTGACGGGGCAGTCTTGGGCGATTCTTGATGTGGCGGCTAGCGTTTCAAAGAGTAATTAAAAGCAGAGGAGACAGTCCAAGGAAGCTTTTTTATGCCTATCTTTATAGTCTCCTCTTGTATCATAGTTATGGTAGTCTATAGCATGAGAGGCTAAACCTTCTATGGTGCCAGAGATATATGTATCCTAGGATGAACTTGTTGATTGATTTCTTAATATGTTTGATTTTACTTTATTAATAATTCTTTTGTTTGCAACTCTGTGGTGCATCTTAATTATCTGTGTTTGCCATTCTGTGTGGCGTCACTTGCATAAACTCGATCATCTATCTCCTTCGGGGATAGCATTAGCGTGATATTGTTTGCGTTGGATGCTTGTGTGTTTATCATTGCATTAGCCTGGAGTTGTTACCATTCCAGATATTCTTAAATGGTTTTCTTGTGCATAATCCTTGAGTCATCTACCCTGGTAGTATTGAGCATCCAACACCCTCAGTAACTGTGCATGATTTAGAACGGTTAGAATATTGCATTAGGCCCGAAATTTATCTAGATAGGTTATAGCAAGACATAGGTGTTACGGTGTGCATGTGTATCACGAGAGATCAGGTGTTGCACTGAAAAGTACAATTGCTATATCGTCAAGGAGTTGTTAGTAAGCCAGTAATAGGGAATCAATCATTAGCAAGGGAATCCTAGGAGGACTGTGATCTGAGGTGCATATCTCATCTCTGATTGACCCCAATCCCCAATAGTTTGTATTATTCTTTTAATTCAGATAGCTAATCATGATACATAATTTAGATTAGGCTAGGTAATAAAGGATAATTAGTACTAGTGTCTAGTCCTTGTGGATTTGACTACCCTATTTTTTGGTACTTTACTAGTTGATCGACCTCATATACTTGCGGGAGAGTGTTGCGCATAATTGTGCGTGCATCAGCAATCGTGATTGTGATTTCATCGTGCCATCAGTCCAAATCTCTGTCTACGCAGTCGCTGTTTGCAGTGGCGATAGCGGTGCTCCGGACTCCTGATCTTGGATCGTGAAGTCAATTTCATCTTGCGATAGTACCAATTTAGGGACAAAATCAAGGGGGTCGACCTGTGGAAGGAAGGCTAGCCGGCATCGTGCCGGCTAACGAGGCAACAGAGAAGGGGTTAGGGTTAGGGTGAGGGTTAGGTTAATTAGTATAATTATGTTAAAACATTATGTTTATATTGTTGTAGTTGTATTATTTATGTTTATATTGTTTGGGTTAGGCAGAATACCCACATTAATCCTTGTATTTTTTTTCTTTCTTATGATTTTTTTAATAATATTTTAATACCAAAAAAGCTACATCAACGTAAGTAAACAGGAGATTTAATGCTGGTTGGATTTTGGACTACATTTACCCACTTTCAAAAGTACAAGGACTATTTTCATCCATTTTTTAGGTGAGGGACTAAAAGGGTAGAGAGATAAAGGTACAAGGACTAATTTGGGTATTCTACCAAAATTAAACTCTTTCCCCTTCCTAGACCTTAAAGTATGAGATGCCTTGAAAGCCCAACTCCTAATTAGTGAGTGCTTTAATGATGTGGACAAACTTTGGCATTTCCATCATTGCCAAGTTTTGCATTCCTCTTTATGATGAACCTCTTGAATTAAACCACCAAGAGCCTCTTTGAATCTCTTACTTTGAGTTTGTGTGACTGGTCCAATTGTGACTTGAAGTGGATCTTGACCCTCTTTATTAGTCCTAGCCACATTCGTATTAGAGGGTGTTCCTTTTCTTCTCTAGGGCGACCTGTGTTCCCTAACGAAGCTGAGCTGTCCACTGTTAATCGAACTGTTTCATACATGTTATTAGCTTTCAAAGGAGAACTATTTAGAGAGCATAATATGCATTATTGAGAACCAAAATGAGGAAATAATATTATATTTATGATGTATTGGTTCATTTGCATGCATTCATAATGTATAGTGGAATGTACACTTGCTTTAGTGAATTTCTGGATTGAGAGGATAAATTTATGCACTAATGTATGTTATTGTTATTATTAACAGATGATGATGACCAAGCTAAGGATGCCCATGTGGCCAAAAGAAAGGGTGTTCCATAAAGAAGAGCTAACATGAGAAGGGAGAGAGGGTTGTGGACATCTTAAAAAAGCAATTAGAGATCAGAAAATTCTTGGAAGCACTACAAGACTCCAAACCTAATCTCCACAATTCAAATTAAAGGTCAAGGTGTATAAAATACTTAGTTAAAATTTCAGATCAATTCAAGGTGAAATGGTTATCTGATCGAACTCTTGATAAATACTGTGCAGACTAGAAAATGTGAGACGTGTTGCTCAACCATAGAGACACATAGAAAATTGCATAGAAGAGTTCTGAAAAGGCTGAGATTTTGAGCCGCATTGCTCAGCCTGAGGGACACATTGATTACTGCGGATATAATGGAATTTGCAAACATTCTAGGGCTTTTTATATTTGGCTTTTGGGCTTAATGTGAGGGGTGACGGCAAGCAGCTAGAGGGCGTAATCTCGATCATCTCGCCATCGATTCGAAGGGCCTCAAGGCATTCTTAAGGATGGGAAGACTTGAATAAGGGCTTAGATCCAGGTCCTCTCATATTATCAATTGATTTTAGCCCTTGTATCTTAAATATGAATGCTCCTATGTATTTATGCGTTGATTTGGTTGCAAGCGTCATGTTATTAGACTAGAACTTTGTTCTAAGGTTGTATTATCATGTTGACTTGAACATCAATATTATCTCATGAATATATGGTTTATTGTTTATGCTTGGTGTGCTTGTGAAGTATAAATTATTAAATTGTTAGTCCACTAACGAAGACAAATCTTTAGTTGCATTAGTTTCCACGTGTATCTAATTAATCATCGATCCAAAAGGCGGTGACATATTCATAGGCTTAATGACATGTGAACATTAGTGTAGACGGACCACGCATCGCAAGGTGGAAGGGTGGTGTGGTAGGCCGGCGTTGCTATTAGCATAGACATATGCAGTGGATCATCAATGGTCACGACGTAAGCTAGGTTCACTTCTCCGCCATAGACATATAGGGTGGAGACAAAGGCATATTCCTTAGACATAAGGAATAAGCATCTACGCATCACGCGTATGAAGTTGCCTAGCTCATCACTAAATAGCCCTTGCCAACCAGCATAACAAACCATCCCTTATCAAGAGAGAAAACCAATATCATGTCTAGGCGCCGTGCAACCCTAGAGTCTTATCACTGATAGTCCTCTCTGAACTCTTTGTTATTCTTTTCATCTTTTGTTTAGGTATTAGTTAGACTTGGTCCATTTTTCCACTTATCGATTGCTGAAGGACCAGAGTATCTTAGTAGGTTTCTACTCTGCTAACCACATATACTCCCTGAGGAATTTGACCCAGTAATTATCTAAATTTATTACTTCCGACCACGTGAGCTTGCATGCGGAGGTATAGTGCTTGCACTTGCTAACGTTCAACACGCATCAAATTATTAGAATAAATTTGGTCTATACTTAGGCGAGTTTCCTAACGAGAGAGCTCATCCTTTATTGGGAGCATGCCCTTTGTGGTTTTCCGTTTATGACATATCTTCAAGGTAGTCTAATGCTGATAGGATGACCTCCTCGTATTATCTTTGGTTTTTCGGCCGATGACTTTCTGGAAGTGTTTCAGCTCCTAAGACAACATCTTTAAATGAATTAAACAGAGATCATGATGGGCTCTTCCTTCGTGCACCTTTTCTAAGAGATAGGAGTATCGTGGCCATGGTGTCAAATATCAAGGAAATGATTTTACATCTTCTATTTATGGTTGTTAGATTGTAACTACCACGATTTGGATGGAGGGTGTGCCTTGTTGCCTTCTCTTCTAAGCAACTTTTCGAATCTCCTCATATCTCCGCTTATCTTCTTTGTCCCTGATACCCCTCGAGAGCTCCTATTCTTCCTCTCCCCATCTTTCCTCTCCGATTCAACAATCTAGGTAATGGAAGTCCAACCTTAGCTTCTAAGAGAGCTAGCGGCCACGTAGAGTCTTTTTCTTGTGATATTAAGATTTTTGACTTTTGTGGAATCCAAAACATCTTTGGCATTCTACCCCTGTTTCACACTAGGCTCCCTTCTTCCTCTAAGCGAGCCAATAGTCCGAATGAAAGAGATATTGATGTGTATTTAGATTCTTTTAAAGAAGGATTTTGTTCCCTATTCACCTTTTTTTTCAAAGAAGCCCTCAATCTCTATAATATCTATCTTGCTCAGGTCCACCTTAATGGTTAGAGAATCCTATGCGGATTTATGATCGTTTTCTGTAATCTAAAGCTTGTCCCCTCCCTTCATTCGTTTTGACTTCTTTTTTCCTAAAATTGTGTCTATGAACTGACTATTGGTTTTACATTAAAGCTAGACACGATAGGTCTTTCCTAGGTACTCTATTCTCTCATGTCCATAATTGGAAGTCTCACTTTTCTTTGACTTTATTGATGGTGAATGGCGCATTTCGACCTCTACTGGAACTCCTTGTTTAGGTTCAGTTTATGAAACCACCATGACGACCGAGGAGATGGACTAGTTAGCCATCCTCCTAAAGTCAAACCCATTGGATCTTTCCAAGCCATTGGTTGGGGAAGTCCTTAGAGAAACGGAGCTTTCCTTGGTAGAGGATAGGGCTTTTCTTTTTTTACTGCTCTTATGCGATTAAGAAGTTGTTGTCTGACCCACTCACTATTCATTATATAGAGATGCTTGATGGTAAGGGTGACATGCTGAAGCAAATGAAGAAGGAGTCAAAGAGTAGTTTGGTCCCTCGTGAAAGTAATCATCCTTCTGAGATGGTCCCTCCATCAAACAAGGACAAGGATTTGCCCCAATTGAGAAAAAGGTTGAAGATCCAAGATGACCAGAATGCTAGCGAGTCCTTATCTGAGAGGGTGGTCTTTAAGTCGACACCCATTGGGCAGTCGCACAGGTTTCAACCTGAACCTTGGGACCTTGCCATCTTGGTGGACAATTGTTGGCCTTCAGCTATAAGTATAACGCTTGAGCCTCTACATGCAAGTGTGCGTGGTCGTAGGTAATAAAAACTGACAAGTGTCGGGTCTATTCCTCAGGGAACGGTAACAGAGCACTAACTTAATTAATTGCTTAGTTAGCTTGTCAATCAATTTGTAAAGTAAAAGCTAATTCCTACTGAACACAGTAAAAAAGATCAAGGTTGCTTAGGGTTTTTCTTTAGATGGATTAATCCAGGGTTGTACGACTCTTATGATTTGAAGAAGTTTTTCTTATGTCCTATAGATACTGTGTTGCTATGGATGAGGGCTAGTTAGTAGCCAGTAGTGGACTTCAAGTGCCGAGGGCACCGTTACTAATTCCTTATTCCTAGGAATACACCTACAATCCCTTCAACATTTGCCTATGTGTTGGGTAAGTCGTTACTACACTATGCCCTGACCGTGGTTCATACGGACATATGTCTATACCGTAATTACTCCGGTATGTTACACCAGACTTCCATCCTATGTTTTCAATACCACCAAAACACATATGCTTATGCATGAATAGCTACAGATATATCATCACCTTCCAACACATGATTCAATATACATAAAACATAGGCACATCCATTTATAACACAACATACAAGATATAAGATAAATTGATGTTAAATCATAGTATTCATATAACCCTAGATAAAAGTGTTTAAGCTGCCATCATAATGGAGAATCAACAATATCACCGATTTTTTGGCAATACATCTACAAATGATACAAAGGTGAAACAAACAATTAAGAACAAATGTAAAGATAATTCCCTTTTATCCTAGGAGCTTCACCCCATTGTAATTGGTGTACAGAGCCTCTGGGTCCCCACCATATGATTGTCACTACATGCTAAGGTAAAAGATTCCCAACCCTAGAAATCATACATCCTTTTATATCCTCGGGAAATAACGTCGTGATGTCCATTGGAGTGTCATGACATTTGTGAAAAGCTAAGAATTCCACAATCTCATCTAACAATTTACATAGCGACGTTAAGGAGAGCATCGTGACGTCCTATAACACCTAAGAAATATGGATTCGTCTCTAATTAATTACATCGCGATATTGGTTGTAGCGCCGTGACGTCTAAAATCACTTGAGATTTTTTGTGCATCTTCTGATTATTTACGTCGCAACATTTGTGATCCACGTCGTGACGTTGTCCCTTAGCTGCACTTTTGTTTTGCTCTAGGCCCTTGGTCCCTGCCGAGAGTCTCCTAGTACATAAGGAACTCACTTGATTTAGCATTTATCTACACAAAACAGATAGAAAAATACAAGTAAATAAAGTGTAGAAACTAAGGTGGCCAAATAATACATTTCAGGACCAAGAACATACTAGACTTGCCTTAATCCTCACATCTTGGTCCTAAAAAATAAATTTATGCCTACTAAATTAACTTTCTTGCGAGAGCTAATACACCCCCAAACTTGAACTATTACTTGTTCTCAGGCAATGCACAAGAAAACTAACAAGAATAGCTCATTAGTGTAATTTGGTTTCAGGTCTAGTCTCATTTTCCAATGGTAAACAAATGCAATAAGACACAATAAGGGATGAACTAAAAATATCAAATACATGTACCAACCATTGATAAATAATGCCCTTGATGATCCGTTACTATCGCAAGTGCACGGGTCGTGTCAAGTAATAAAGTGGACTATAAGAGTCGGATATCAAACCTACAAAGACCAATAAATACTAGTACTAACTTTCCATCTATTATCTAGTCTATCCAAAAGTTGATGATGTCTTAATCTAAACACTAAAACTAAGAAAACTTAAAAATTGGATATAATTAATGACGAGATTGAATCTTGAGATAAATCAATCATAGGAAGAGGGTATTCAGGCAATGAATCCCCTGCGGGTTTTCATAAATTTAGACAAAAGAATGTTAAGTCTAGTAATTGCAATCATTTGGACAAAGGATTCCTAAGGTTTTTTTACTCCCTCTCTCGATGCGAATTACTAACGTAGTACCCTTACTAATGATGTTCTAGGGAACCAAATACTTGCAAGGACTACAGGAATAAGGCATACGAAGGAGTGGCTCTCCTTAATGCTTGATCTCTCAGCGTACTCGTAATCCTCTCTATTAAGGTATGCCCACATATCGGGAAGCGTTTGCTTCTTTCCCTAGTGCATTGGATTGGATAATCCAGGATGTCACAACATAGATTACCGAAATTCAAAAAATGACAAAATAGATCACAAGATTAAGATGTGACTAAATAATCATTAACATTCAATGTCAAGATTAAACTACAACCCAAAAGTTCATTATGCCCAAATACCTACAAAATTAGTTCCCCATGAAAAGGGAACTCGAATCCAATAGAATAAAAGGAGAAAATTTCAAAATAAACACAAATAAACCTCCCTACGATGTTCCCTCCACTGAATGTGACATGTATGGATTGACAAAGACTCTCCCTTGAAGCCCTATCTATCTCCCAAGACCCTAAACCCAAGTATTTATAGTGCCCAATGCTTCCGAAAGTATTAGGCTCTATTCACCTAGCGTTCGGGCTTGAAAACCTTAAAAATTAACTTCGTGTTCGGTGTATATAGGCTCAGACAAGCATCTGCTCACCCGTCTGCCGTCAGAACAGGGTTTCCCTAGACATATAGGGTGGCAAACAACCGTCTACTCACCCGTCTGGCTCACTCTCAAATTAGAGAGGTTCTGCATGCTAGATGGCCCCATCTGATTCCAAAAAGAGCGGTTTGGGTCTTTAGTTTAGCCTTCTTCTAGGTAGAGAAGCAAATTCTATGAAATAGACGGTCCAGTCTGAATTTAGTTGGTTCCGTCTAGAGTCATTAGGTCAGCAAAGTTTTCATCAAACGTTCGATCAGATGACGATTTCACCTCAGATTGACCTGAAATTTGAATTGAGTGTTCCTGACTTGTTGTTCTTCAATCGAAATGGTGGAGTTGATTTAGAGACATGTAGCTCCTGTAATAAAATTTTGATATTTGTGGCTTTTTCAGGGTTTCTGCAACCCTCTCTCCCTCATATTTGGTTGTTTTCATGGAACACCTTTTCCTTTAGCCACATAGTCATCATCTTATGTGGAGTATGTATTTTAAGCTTCTTTGATCTAAATTAATTTCTCCTCAAGATTTCTTGAAATCGCTTCAAAAATTGATCTTTCCAACAATAGCCCCTTATATGTCCTGTTTTACAAAATTAACACAATTTAAGTGTCGACGAGCTATAATTCACCAAATTCACATTCTAAGTGTATGCAAATATGATATAAAAGTATGGTAATGTGAATACTTATCATCCATTAGTTAAAGTGTAGGTCACGCAAATAAATACATGCAAGAGTGAATGGGATTAGAAGCATAAATCTAGATAGTCAAGGTTTCAACTACTCTCTACTTGTATAAGCCCTTATTCCCAGGGTAGGCTATTGCTTTCCTCTTCTTGGTGCGCTTTTTATTCACTTAAGTGTATTGTTTACCAATATATATATATATATACAACCATTTCTAATGGAGCATGTTTCTAATAGAAGGAGGCGCTAGCTCTAGCCCTTGTATCGCACCCAAGTAATCTCTCTGGGCATCCCGCAATGTAGAGAGATCACAATTAATACAAAACATCCAATTGACATTCAAGCGTACATCCAATAAATCAAAACATAGAAATCAATATGTCATTAATGCAGTATCCAAAGGTTTCTCATACCCAAGTATCTATAAGATTAGTTCCTCATTAATGAAGAACTCCAATCCAAATAAAAAATAATACAATCTAAAATAGACATGATAGAGAATACCATAAGCAGCTCTATAAGATTGATCCCCTTTCTCTACCTCCTTCCTTCTCTCTCTCTCCAAGATTGGGGAAGAAGACCCCCAATCCCTAATCTCAATGATAATCCTTTCCCAAAGCCAACCTCCCCCTCCTAAACCGTCAAACATCCTATATATACCCCAGCTTAGGGTTTTAGGAGTTACAATAATGCTTATACCCCTGCTTGGGTCCGCATTATAAGAGAGGGTTACGACATACGGGCTCGTATATGGGCCATATACAAGCCCGTATGAAGATCAGAGCCACATATATGACCATATAACAGTGAGTATATGGTGCAGGATTTGAGTATATGGGTTGTTATACGGTCGTATGACACCTTGTATGAATTTATACGGGGTGTATACCATCCATGAAGGGTCGATGTCTAGGCCGTTCACTCTGTCCAGTAGCATTCTGCCGTATGCACCCCGTATGACTTCTTGTTTTCTCCAGAATAGCGCTGGTTCAGCCTTTTTTTTACCTGAAAATGCTTCCATTCTCCCGGAGTGGCTTCTATATGCCTTATTTACAAAATGTGAAGCTTTATAAGGACTAGAGGACCATAATTCATCAAAATGGAATGCAAAACATATAAGGAAATTATATGAAAGTATGCTCATTTGAACACTCATCAACTACTAACTCCATAAAATTTCCTATCAAAGAGCCTATATTCTAAATATCGATCCTAATCCTACTCTCATGGACTACCTTCTTTACTCGCACCCGCCATTAAGATGCGAGGACCCTTGCCTATTTGTCACCACATCCGGGCGCTAATGTGGCGGGACTAACTTCTTTACACACACCCGTCCATGATGTGACAACCCTTGCCTATACTCCATCATACCCGGGCGGCGATATGATGGAACCACTTGCTCATTTAACACTACACCTGGGTGCCGATGTAGCTCGTGCCTAGGTGGGCACGTCCCAACGTTATATTTATGCAGAGAATTCATATTAGCTGTTTGACAAAGTTTTATGCTGGCTGTTAACCTACCGCAACCCTTTTCCTTTATCCAGGATTGGGACCAGCTATGCTCGCATAGGCGAAGTTATGCACTGTCAGAAATAGGGTAGATAATCCCAACATCCAACCACTTTAAGATTTCCTTCTTAACCACTTTCTTCATAATTGGGTTGAGCCGGTGTTGATGTTTAATTATTGGTTTTGCTGCTGATGCGATGCAACCGCAAGTATACGGGTCGTAATCAAGTAATAATAATGGACTCAAAGGTCGGGTTATCGATCCTCAGGGAGATGGAAGTACTAGTACCCACTACTTGTCTACTATCTAGGCGATCGAAAATGTGAGTGTTTATGCTAAACTTAAACTAAAGAATTATAGACACAAACAAGGGAATCAAATTGTTCTTGAGATCAAACAATCATAAAAGGGGGATGCTCGGATAATTTATCCCCCATGGACTTCTAATGGATAGATGATACTTTCTATCTTGACACTTGATTAATTCTTGGCCAAGAGTTCCTATGGTGCTTTCACTCCCTCTCGAGGTGAATTACTAATCCTTGTGCCCTTACCGATGATGTTCTAGGGAACCTAATTCTTTGAAGGATTATGGAAATAATATATCTAAAGGGCTCGCTCTTCTTAATACCCGGGTTTCCAGTGTATTTATAATCCTCTCTATTAGAGATGGTCTATACACAGGGAGGCGTTCGCTTCTTCCCCCATATAGACTATGAAAATCCCTCCAGGCTCTCCCAATATAGAGGGATTCACTTACATTAAAACATCCAATAGACTCAATGAATTCAACCAAGCATTTCAAGATTAGAGAAATAGCATCTAATGGGAGGAAAAGTGGTAAAACACGTAGTGCCCATCCGAGTCAGCCACGTGTCTATATCAAAGGGCCCCTTATCTAACAAGGTCTGGTTCGACCAGTTTTCTTAATAATGATAACCTACGATATCTCATCGGTTGGATATTTCAACGCATTCAATACCTGATATGCTACAATAACTCATCTGATCGGATCTACCCGATATGATACATCTTCACCCCCTCATCGGCTTAAGATGCATCTTCACCCCTTCAAAACGATACTATTTATTAGAACTAACCTTCTGGAAGGAACATAGCTGTTGACAGGCTGGCCTTCCAGAAGAATTCCAACTGTCAACAACTCAGAGCAAACTGGCTGCTTAGCTGGATACTTAGGTCTCAAAACACGTGACAAAATTCTTTAAAGCATATGTCGAAAAGCCTAACTTCCTACCATTAAAGCATATGTTGAAAAGCCCAACTTCCTCCCCAAGCCACCGAAGCCTATAAAAGGCGACGACTCTAGCTCATTTTGGGCATGAAAAATCATAGACAGTGAAACCCTGTCTCTCTGAAGACTGGGTCCTTACTTGAGCTTTTTTCTCCATTTCTTATCCAAATCCGAATTGATCTCTCCTCTATTTGTAAAAATGTTCATGAATGCCACGATGATAGTGGATTTGATCTTTTGATCCCATGGTTTTTCCCTGATTAAGGGTTTTCTATGTTAAATCGGTGTTCCTTTTCTTGATTGATTGATTTATTCTCGATTTTCTCACTGTTCCAAGTCTCAACATCAAAACAAATTCAACTGTTGGTTTAAGATTGTATTTGATCTCGAGGTGAATCAAATTTTAGTATTAACAGTTTGGCACCGTTCGTGGGGACTTTGAACTAAAAGTCCATGGCGACTACTTTGAGAAAATCAAAGAGATTTCAAGCTCAAGAGGAAAAAGGCGGAGCTCCAGTTGTCCCCCCAGATGATGTTGTTTCCTCACCCTGAGATGCTCCAGTAGCTCCAGAAGGGGCGGAGGTACCCCCAATGAACAAGAAGTCATTGATAACAATGATCAGATCCGGGGTTATGGCGTGAGAGATTGAAGAACTGAAACGAGCTCTATACAATGTGCAACAGCACGTCTCCCAAACTACTGTGCCACACGATGCCCAACCCTTGAGGGTAGACAGGGAGAAGTCAGCTACTCGCCATCCTAGATATTAGACAACATATTCTCCAAGGAGAAATAGGAGTGTTGAATCTTCTACTGGAAGCTTTGATCCACCCCACCCATATCCGGATCTCAACTTCCGAACTGAGAGAAGGGATAGAAAAGAAAGAAGCGTCTCTATATGTCCAGCTCGACATGCTGCAGCCCCACATTCAAGTAGAAGAGCTGATTCAAAATGTACCGTCTAACTAGATATCGATAAACTCCAGGTCGACGTCAGTTATCCCCTGATCGATAACCGTACTGATATTCTCCTGGGCACCGATCTCCCCGACAGCATTCACCCTACCACCACCATCGCTCACCACAACGATATATCTCCGAGAGAGAGAGTTCTGCAGTTGGTCCCACAACCTACTTCTCCATTCATCAGAGAAATCTGGGAAGCTCCATTCCCAGAGCAATTCAAACCACCAAATGTTCAAAAATATGACAGTTCATAAAATCCTCTCTAGCATGTTGAATGGTATTATGATGAAATGATGATAAACAGAACTACAGAGGCTGTTATGTGTCAAGCATTCCCTAGAACACTAACGTATATTGCCCATGATTGGTTCCGAAGCATACCTTCTGGGACTGTATATAGCTTCCACCAACTCTCAGATCACTTTCTTCAACGCTTTTCCTACAATAAGCGATTGAAGAAAAACACCATTTCATTGACCGAGGTATTAGCCTGAAAGGATGTGGAGGTATCATAATTACTCTATCCTCAACACCTTTAGAGAAGATATCTTGCAACAAATTCAGGACCAAAAAATCCTGTAACCACCACAGCTGATGAAGGATAATCAAAAGAGAAAGAAGAGTAAGAAATTCTGTAAATTCCACAAAGACAGGGGACATTCCACTGATGAATCGTCCATCTAAAGGATGTGATAGAGGGCCTTATCCAAGAAAGGAAGCTTGATCAGTATTTACAGAAGGAGCAGAAAATTGAAGGCTCCTCTTTTGTACCACCAACACCTCCAAGCGACACCCATCTCTCCATGATAATTTGCTTCTCAGATGAATATTTGAAAGGTGTTCACCATCCTCATGACGATGCTTTAGTCATCACTGGCAAGATCGGGATCTTCACGGTTGAGCGAGTCTTGATCGATATTAGGAGTTCTGTGGATATAATCTTTTCCTGCGCTTTCGACTAGATAAAGATACCAGTAAAAAATTTAAAGCCAGTGAAATCCCCATTGATCGTGTTCAACGACAGTCCTCTGCAGCCAGACGGTATGATCTCCCTCCCTCTGTCTCTTGGCATTCCTCCCCGGACAACCACTGTCAACATTAACTTCCTTATTGTTCGTTGTCCATCGAGTTATAATGTCATTATAGGGAGGTCGTCTATCAACTTGATGTGAGTGATTCAATCAACATACCACATAATGATGAAATTCCCAACTCCGAACGATTGTGGAGAGGTGAAAGGAAATCAACTTGCTTCTCGGCAATGCTACACCACCATGCTCAAAAACATGGGAGAAGGAAGTAATCTAGCAAGAGAACTACTGATTGTTGAAGGAATGATGGCAGAAGATGAAGAAAGGAAGAAACGCCGACCAACCCCTGTTGATGAATTGATAGCTTTTCCCTTAAAAGAAGAACAGCCACAGCGAACTGTCCATCTATAAGCGGAATTAAAGCCCAATCAACAAGATAAAATTTTGAAGCTGTTGAAAAATAATTCCGATGTGTTCTCCTAGGCGGCTGAAGAAATGCCTAGGGTCCCATGAGAAGTCATCGAGCATCATCTCAACATGGACCCAAAATATAAACCGGTCGTGCAGAAGCGTAGAAGCTTTGCCCCAGACCATTTACGAGCTGCAGAAGAAGAAGTTGAAAAATTAACGAAGGCAAATTTAATTAGAGAAGTGTACTATCATGCCTGGTTACCAAATGTTGTACTTGTGAAAAAATCCACCGGGAAGTAGCGTATGTGTGTCGACTTCACTTATCTTAATAAAGCTTATCCTAAAGGTTGCTACCTCTTGCCCCACATTGATAATTTGGTCGATCTAATGTCAGGATATTTGATGCTTAGTTTCTTGGATGGCTTCTTGGGGTACAATCAAATCCGCATGGTCGAATCCGATGAAGAGAAAACTTCTTTCATCATTGGCAGGGAAACTTATTGTTAAAAAGTTAAGCCGTTCGGCTTAAAAAATACAGGTGCCACATTACAAAGATTGATGAATAAAGTCTTTAAAAACAAAATTGGAACAAATGTGGAAGCTTATGTAGATGATATTCTGGTGAAGAGTAATAATGCCGAGTAATACGCAGCTGATCTGCAAGAAACCTTCACTGCTCTACGGATGCATCTCCAACAAATGTGCATTTGTTGACGGATCAGGGAAATTCCTTGGGTATATGTTACTCAACGGGGTATTGAGGCAAATCCAAAGAAAATCCTAACTGTCCTGGAAATGAGATCCCCAAAGACTATCAAGGAGATACAGAGGCTCAATGGCCAACTAGCAGCTCTTGGGAGATTCATTTCAAAATCTGGAGAGAAAAACCTTCCATTCTTCCGTGCATTGAGGAAGGCAACTAAGGTTGAATGGCCCAAAGAATGTGAAAAAGCGTTGGCGTAGTTGAAGGAATATCTACAATCACCCGCCTTATTAGGCAAGCCTCAACCTGAGAAGAACTTTATATCAATCTATTTGCCACAGACGCAGTTGTCAGTTCATTTCTGGTGAAAATAGAGGGTAATTTATAAAAGCTCGTCTACTACACTGATGCATTGAATCCGCAAGTGAACGGGTCGAATCAAGTAATAAAGTGGACAAATATCGGGTTGTCGATCCTCAGGGAGAAAGGAAGTACTAGTAATGGCTATTCGTTTATTATCTAGTCGATCAAGTTTGGTTGGTCATAACTAAACCTAATTCTAACAATAACAGTGCAAATTAACAAGTAAAATTGACCTTGAAGACAATCAATCGATGAAGGGGATACTTGGGTGATTGAATCCCCCTTGGATTCACTTAGATATGGATAATGCTCTCTATATTAATTCTTAGTGAATCATTGTCCAAGGGTTCCTAATGTGATTTCATCAACTCGCTTGAGGGTGATTACTCAACCTAGTGCCCTTACTAGTTAAGTTCTAGGGAACCTATCTCTTGGAAGGACTAAGGGAATAAGACATCTAAAGGAGTCGCTCGCCTTAGTACCCGGGCTCCCGGTGTACTCCTAGCCCTCTCTATTGAAGTTTGTCTACACATGGGGATCACGCTCGCATCTTCCCCCATATGGATAATAGAAACCTCTTCGGGCTCTCACAACGTAGAGAGATTAATGCTACCACCATACATAACATTCAATAGACTACAATGCATTCAACCAAGCAATCAATATAGAAGAGACAATATCAATTAAACATAATCCAAAGGTTCATCAACACCCAAGTATCAAGAGATTAGCTCTCCATCAATGGAGAGCAACAATCCATGCCAAAAGAGAAAGCAAACATAGAGTTCATGAGAGAAAACCCCTAATGATGACCGTTGGTGGATCCCTTGTTTCTCTCTTGCCCCTTCTTCTCCTTCTTGAGCCCTTTTGATGGGAGAACTCCTCCAATCCTCTCCTCCTTGGTGATGGAGAAGATGATGAATATCTCTCCCTAAACCTTGATGCTTTGGCTCCAATTCACTCCAAGATGCCCCAAAACCCTAATTAGCCTTTGTATTTGTACCCCACACCAGGGTTTTGGGTGTATTTTCCGACTTTACCCTCGGTTCGGCCGAAATCGCAGCTGCAGCTTTACGATATACGACCAAGTATACGATCCATACGGCCCAGTACGGCCCCGTATACGGACTCCCATACAGAGTACCATACGGGGTCGTATACTCCTCAGGTCCCCGTATACGAGGTCCTGTCAGTCCGTTCGGGGGTCCGTAGAAATCTCCAGGTCCATACGGGTCCGTATGGGAATCCGTATGGACGGTCCTTTTGCTCGGTTCCGCTTATTTTGGCCCACATTCTCTTGAAAACGCTCTTTCTCTTGGAATTGCTATTTTCTGCCCTGTTTACAAAAACAAAGCCATTTTTAGTACAAGTGGGCCAACATTCCTCCAAAACATAAAGTAATATGCATGAATTTCATATATAAATGATGCTCATTTGAACACTTATCACATATCTCCACACTTAAAGGTTTGCTTGTCCTCAAGCAAAGAGACGAAATCAAGAAAAGAAGATAAGTGTTCAACCTTGGGCTCTACACACTATACATGAATTCTAGTCCAATAGCACCACCTCATTGTGTTTTCCTATCTCCACACCAAGGCTTAGATTGATCTTGTAACTCTTCCGATAAAGTCCTAGACAAAGCTTGTTCACTCCACATGCCATGTTCTAAAGTCTTAATAAGGCAAACATGCTCTCAGTGGACTCTAGAAAGTCCTTGAGGCCCTAAGATCAAAAGAGTTACTTCCCTATTAGATGAACCGTGGACAAATACAACAATAATTTTTTTTTTAACATTTTATTTGGGTAGGGCATCTCTATTAGATCCGACTTTCCCATGCTAAAGATCACGGTAGAGTGTAGTTCCCCCCTTTTTTTGCAGAGGACTCATGCTGATTAGACACCCAAATCCTTAGCTACTTTGGTGGTTACAACTTTACCCATAGATGTTCATGCTAAATAGTGATTTTTTGAAATAAAGAACACTCTGGTTAGGAGCCGGAACTCCAAACTAGTTCATCACCAAAAGCAGCGGAACACTATTTTTATTAACTTAAATGATGTGCTAAACTACTTTATTTTCATTGTACTTGTCCACTACGTGTATTATGATGGGTTAACAAATTTGAACTAGTGCCACGAAATTTCTTGGAGCCATTGAAAAACAATGCTTAGCTAGTCAAGTCAAAAGAACAAGGCAATGGGTTATCTATTGTCTTTCACAACCATAATTGTCACAAAGATGACCTCTATATGCCCATGGTGTTTCAATTGGAAGCACTTCAAATCACAAATGGTGTAGTTGGAAAAAAAATTCATGTCACATTTATCTATCCACAAGGTTGTCATGCATATCAAGTATAATTATCACAAAAATATCTACAATAAATAATCATGATAGCTGCCTATCTCCACACTTAAAAGTTTGCAATAACCCTAAAATGAGATAGGTAGCCACCCATCCCCACTCTAAAAGTTTGCATTGTCCTCGATGCAAGAGAATTAAATTCAGCGCAAGAAATTAGTGGAGAAAGGTGAACGAAACTCCCCTAAATATAGTTGTCGAGAGTCGGTTGTGGGAGCGGAGGAATGTCTTGCTTATCGAGGGTCGTGGATCCAAAGTTGAACTCTGCGAACATAGAGGAGTCAACTCCAATAACATGCAAAACAAGAGAATCTATATAACGAAAGTAAGACATAGGGTAGCAGGGCGATGCTCTTGCTCAATGTATCATGATGCGTAAAAGTAAATAAAATAATAAGTGTAGATAACAAATTTCCATATAAAGAAAAATGAAATATAGAAGTAGTGCGTCAAGTGTCCCGTGCTGGCTCATCGTCTGCTGGTGCTGGAGGCGGAGGAGGTGCAAATGCGGCGTGTCCACGAATAAATAGCGAGAGCTCGAAAAACTGCTCCCCGAGCCGTCGCTGCTCCGCTAAGATAGTGTCCTGGACAGCTCTCATCTTGGTGATCTACTCCTCCAGCCTCGTGTATCGGCTCCTGGGTGCCGAGGGTCCACTGGATGCTGGGGGTAGTCGTGCTGAAGGGTCGGCCGCATCGGAATCATCGGAGTTGGATCCCTCCTCCTCTGAACTATCGGAGACATGGCCAACAAGAGTGTAACGTCCTCCAGCTCGCCGCACCGGTCTAATCTGCGCGAGGAGTGCCATGTCGAGTGGGGAGACTAACTGTTGGTGCTGCACCCCTCCAACTCTGCCTCGAGACCTATGCCCATGATAAGTCGGGTGATGTAGGGTCCGGCATGGATATCGGTGAGTCGGGTGTTCTGCCCCTGATGCGCCAAGTAGTCGGCGAGTACGTATCGCAGGTGGATCGGAACTCGCTCGATGAGGCTATAGAGAAACATGCGATTAATGACGATGACTACTCCACAATTGTCACTGCGAGCTGTTATGGTGCGGCTGATGAGTGCATGTAGGTAACGGTGCACCGGGTCTGTCATGAACGACGCCTTGTGACTATCATGGCGCCAATCAATCCGAAGCTCGCGGTAAGAAATGGTGCGCCGGGAAAGCCGTGGCGGCTTCGGTGTACTCTCGCGTGAATGTATAATCGCGATCATATAGCCCCATGTACAACGCCAACTGAGTGTAGCTCATCGCCCTCTGTCTCCCGAAGAGCTGGAAGGTAATGGCGGTGCGGTTCTGCTCCCCCATAGCACTCTTGTCGGCCTCGAAAGAGCTCAATACCTCCAAGGTCGGGCGGCGGAATACCTCATGACTAAGAGCGAAGATCCTATCCCAGCCATCGAATGATATCATCTCCCGGACTCGGTCGGCGATGTTAAGCTGGATAAGAGTGTCCCAATCTATGACGCGGGTCCAACCGAATCGGCGGGAGGAAAGATGGACATATCGGAGGCGGTGGACCTCATCTGTGAAGTGTGGCTTGATGGATGACGATCCGGCCCCTGTTCGGCGCTTCTTTGTTGCTGTCAGCTTCCTTGGCATCTCTGCAACTAAATAAGAAATGTTAGTGTCGATGAAGCTAAAGGGGCATGGCAAAATTTACAAGTAAAAGCCCTAAATTGCCCCTATACGGGGTGTCATACGGACTGACCGAAGTCCGTATACGGGGACAGGCCCCTATACGAGTCCGTATGGGACTCCGTATGGGAGTCCGTATGGACCTGGCCGCGGGCTTGCCGGCGGCCGCGACAAATCTTGGCCCCATTTCTACATTTCTCGCATCCAAACACTTGCAAAACATACCACATCCATCTAATGCAAGTTTTATCACAAAAATAGCACAAGAATCTCACTCATTCATGCCATTCACAAGAAAAATCGATTTCAAACAACCCAAGGGTTCTAAATCATGTCGACGATGCATACATTTGAGAATTTGAGTGATTAGCACATACCTAGGGATGATCAAGCCTTAATTTGAAGAAGAATTGGCGCCGCGTCGCAAAGAGAGGGTGAGGGGTCTCTAGGGCACGAGAGAGTGGTGAGGATTGAGTGGAAGGGGTGAAAAGGGCGCTATTTAAAGTGCCCCGTACTCGTGCCCTCGACAGACTCCATACGGACTCCTATACGGAGTCCTATACGGGGTCGTATAGGCTGCTGTATCCATATACGGACTGCTGTTAGTCCGTATGGGACCCTGTATACACCTGGTTAAAGGCTTACATAGCCTTTCCAGGGTTCATTCATACCCCTTCTCTTTGCGCGGCCTGATAGAATTCAATATTTTACCCCTAATGACAACATCCAGCATAAGAATAAAAAGAATTGGACTGAAAACACAACTTCCACTTATTTCAAGCATCACTTGCTAATAAAAAACGAATAAAATTGCTAAAGACGAGGAAAGAAAGTTTTAGAGCTTGGGTTGCCTCCCAAGAAGCGCTTGTTTAACGTCACTAGCTTGACAAACCTTCAATTTACCTTATGGAGGCTCAAATACCTTGAAGCTTCCGTCGGCCTTTCCTCTAAAACATGATCCAAACAAGCATTCGCCCAAATGTGCATAAATAGAAGGATCTTTTGCTTTCATACCTGGGTACTCGGTGGGAGGAGTGTAGGAGAAAGATGTGGCAGTTACCCCTTCTTTTTGCACCTTCCTCCAGCACTTCTTCAAGGCCGGGATGGGCCTCCTCCTCCTCTTGGTCTTTTCAGCTTTGGCCCGAGTTTCCTTCTTGAGTATAGTTGAATTTTCCTGAGTTCCTTCTAGAGTGTCTTCCACTTCATTTAACTCATCATGCAATTGGTCTATCATCAAGAGATCCTCTATGCAAGCAGAGGTGATCAAATCAACATCGTCCGCACTGTACGACGTATCATCTTGAGCCATGGTGTACCGCATTGTCTCGGGAATTTTGAACACAACTTCTTGATCCCCTATCCTTAGCTCAAGCTTGCCTTGGGCATGGTCTTAAGTGCTTGGGCAGTGGCAAGGAAAGGGCGCCCCAAGATGATAGGGACCTCGACATTATCGTCTACATCCAAAAGAACAAAATCTGCCGGAAACACGAAATCATTGATTGTGATAAGGACGTCTTCAGCTAACCCCTTTGGCCTTTTTACGGACCGATCCGCCAATTGCAATATCATTCCGGTTGGCTTTGGATCTTCAAGCCCAAGCTTCATGTATAAATTGTAGGGCATTACATTGATGCTTGCACCCAAATCCGCTAATGCCTTCTTTGTTACTCCTTCCCCAAGTGTGCAAGGAACAATCAAACTGCCGGGATCTTTCAATTTCTTGGGAACTTCTTGTTGTACAATGGCCGAGCATTGGGCATTGAGAGTGACTGCGGCCGCATCCTCTAGCTTCCTTTTGTTAGAGAGGAGGTCCTTCATGAACTTGGCATACTTCGGCATTTTAGCTAGAACCTCCACCAATGGCAAGTTGATGTGCAATTGCTTCAACATGCTAGAGAAAATGGCAAATTGAGCATCTTCCTTGTCTTTCTTCAATCTAGTGGGGTAAGGAATCTTTGGTTGATATGGAGGGGGAGACGGTACTTCTTCCCTTTCTTTTGTCCCCTCTCTAGAGTTCGCCAATGGTACCGAGTCTTCTTCTTCAATCACCTTCTTCTCTTGAGGTTTTTGCATCGGAGGAGTAATCTCTTTTCCACTTCTCAAGGTGATTGCCTTGCATTATTCACAAGGGTTTGCCTCGGTGTTACTCGGTAGACTTCCTTGGGATCGCTCAGGAAGGGTCTTGGCCATTTGGCCCATTTGGTTCTCAAGGTTCTGCATTGTGGCTTGCAAATTCCGAATAGATACCTCATTGTTTTGTAGCATTTTAAACATCATCTCCTCCATGTTGGGCTTCCGTTCTTGTGGCTTTGGGGGATCTTGGAAGCCCGGTGGGTATTGACCTCCTTGAGGGTTCCCGTAAGATAAAGCGAGATGATTCCACTTCGGTGCGAAGGCTCTATATTGCCCATCGGGTTGCCTTTGATTGTTGCCCAAATATTGTAGTTGCTCCAAAGGCATGGCATCAATACTAGCAATGGGACAAAGATTCGTATCATGCCCTCCTCCACATGTGTTGCAAGCCATCACCAGGGTTGGCCTCGAGCTACTTCCGGTGGTTAGAGCATCAATTTTCCTTGTCAAAGCCTCTAGTCGGTTGGCGAGAACTATATCAGTCGAATTGGTTCCAACCAAAGAACCTACTACCTTGACTTGCTTGCCTCTAGTGGACCAATGTGCCTCATTGCTTGATATATCTTCAAAAATCTTTTCGGCCTCATCCGGATATTTGTTTCCCAAAGAGCCTCCGGCGGCCGCATCCACCAATTGTCTTGTGGAGTCATCCAAACCATTGTAGAATGTACGTACCTTGGCACAAGGATCCAAACCATATTGGGGGCATCGCCGAAGCAAATCCTTATACCTTTCATAAGCTTCAAAGAATGTTTCCATATGCCTTTGCTTGAATGAAAAAATTTCCAATCTGAGCTTCGCGGCCTTGCTTGGTGGAAAATATCGGCCAAGGAACTTATCAAGCATTTCAGCCCAAGTCCGAATAGATCCCGCCGGAAGTGAATTCAACCATCTATAGGCTCCTTCTCTCAAGCTGAATGGAAACAATCTCAATCGGATGGCATCATCGGGGGCCCCATTGATCTTGAACATATTGCAAATCTGGATAAACTTAGCAATGTGAGCATGCGGGTCTTCATCCGGCCTCCCGTCAAACTGAGCTGTATTCTGAATCATCGATAATGTGCTTAATTTGATTTCAAAATTGTTCAAATTGACATTCGGGGGGTGCACACTGAATTCTTCTCCTGTACAATGGGATCTCTCATGCTCAGAAAGTGTAAGCCTTCTTCCTGCTATGATGGGTTCTTCTGACACTTCAACACTACGCTTAATGGGCAAGGTGTTCTCTGACCCCGAAGAGGGTCCTGGAATTGATGTCTCCACTTCTCTTAACCTCCTGTGGAAGGTTCTATCAATTTCACTATCCACTTCAACAAGGTTCTTAGGATTTTTTCGGGTCATGCACCAACACCTCGCACAGAAGATTATGAGAAGGATTAGTATTCAAGAGATAAAAAAATTATTAAAACAAAGTAAAAAATGAAAGTAAATGACTAAATTAATAAACTCCTAGTTTTCCTAGTAGTCCTAAATCTCCCCGGCAACGGCGCCAAAAACTTGATGCGTTGAATCCGCAAGTGAACGGGTCGAATCAAGTAATAAAGTGGACAAATGTCGGGTTGTCGATCCTCAGGGAGAAAAGAAGTACTAGTAATGGCTATTCGTTTATTATCTAGTCGATCAAGTTTGGTTGGTGATAACTAAACCTAATTCTAACAGTAACAGTGCAAATTAACAAGTAAAATTGACCTTGAATACAATCAATCGATGAAGGGGATACTTGGGTGATTGAATCCCCCTTGGATTCTCTTAGATATGGATAATTCTCTTTATGTTAATTCTTGGTGAATCATTGGCCAAGGGTTCCTAATGTGATTTCATCCCCTCGCTCGAGGGTGATTACTCAACCTAGTACTCTTACTAGTTAAGTTCTAGGGAACCTATCTCTTGGAAGGACTAAGGGAATAGGACATCTAAAGGAGTTGCTTGCCTTAGTACCCGGGCTCCCGGTGTACCCCTAGCCCTCTCTATTGAAGTTTGTCTACACATGGGAAGGCGCTCGCATCTTCCCCCATATGGACTATAGAAACCTCTCCGGGCTTTCGCAACGTAGAGAGATTAATGCTACCACCATACATAACATTCAATAGACTACAATGCAATCAACCAAGAAAGCAACATAGAAGATACAATATCAATTAAACATAATCCAAAGGTTCATCAACACCCAAGTATCAAGAGATTAGCTCTCCATCAATGGAGAGCAACAATCCATACCAAAAGAGAAAGCAAACATAGAGTTCATGAGAGAAAACCCCTAATGATGACTGTTGGTGGATCCCTTGTTTCTCTCTTACCCCTTCTTCTCCTTCTTGAGCCCTTTTGATGGGAGAACTCCTCCAATCCTCTCCTCCTTGGTGATGGAGAAGATGATGAATATCTCTCCCCAAACCTTGATGCTTTGGCTCCAATTCACTCTAAGATGCCCCAAATAATTAGCCTTTGTATTTATACCCCACACTAGGGTTTTGGGTGTATTTTTTGACTTTACCCTCGGTTCGGCTGAAATCACAGCTGCAGCTTTATGATATACGACCCAGTATACGATCCATATGGCCCCGTACGGCCCCGTATACAGATTCCAATACGGAGTACCATACGGGGTCGTATACTCCTTAGGTCCCCGTATACGGGTTCCTGTCAGTCCGTTCGGGGGTCTGTAGAAATCTCCAGGTCCATACGGGTCCGTATGGGACTCCGTATGGACGGTCCTTTTGCTCGGTTCCACTTATTTTGGCCCGCATTCTCTTGAAAACGCTTCCTTTCTCTTGGAATTGCTATTTTCTGCCCTGTTTACAAAAACAAAGCCATTTTGAGTACAAGCGGGCCAACATTCCTAGAAAACTTAAAGTAATATGCATGAATTTCATATATAAATGATGCTCATTTGAATACTTATCATACACAAGCAAAGTCCTTACTGATACCGAATCTAGGTATCTTCCTTTGGAAAAACTGGCATCTACCCTGATAATCTCCGCTCGACTGTTTCTCCCATATTTTCAATCTCATAAAATCAAGGTATTGACTGATCAACCATTGAGGCAAATTCTTCATCGACCTGATACATCTGGCCAATTGGCTCAATGGGTGATTGAGTTAGGGGAGTATGATATCAACTATGAACCTAGAATGGCTATTAACGCCCAGGTGCTCGCTGACTTCATTGCTGAACTTACTACAACTGATAATGATGAAGTTTCAGGAACAAAATTATGCGATGAAAAGGGAACCCCTTCCACTCAATGGATCTTACACGTGGATGGCTCATCGACCAATAACAGTCAGGGGCAGGATTGATCCTAAAGTCACAATCAGGATGGAGCACAATTACAGCTTTGAAATTCAACTTCAAAGCTACTAACAATGAGGCCGAATACGAGGCTATTAATTAGCTCGTGGCCTTGGAGTATAGAATCTACAAGCAAATAACAATTCATAGTTAGTGGTCGGACATCAAACCGAAGAATTTGAAGAAAGGGAAGAAAACATGGTGAAATATAAGGCTTTGGTACAGAAACTTACCTCCAGTTTCCAAAGGTGCCATATTTCTAAAATCCCCAAAGCAGAAAATTAAGATGCCGATTTTCTCTCAAAACTTGCCTCATCAGATGCCGATATTAAGCAACCGATCAATGTTCAATATCTGACAACAAAGACTATTGAATACCTTCCAGTCGAGGAACTTATGGACATTGACAATATACCGTGCTGGATTGATCCATTTCTGAACTATCTCTAGAACAGTGCTCTCCCCCAAGATCCTAGAGAAGCCTGAAGAATCACCACCAGATCCTCCCGATATACCGTGGTGGACGGATAACTCTACAAAAGATCATACACCCTCCCACTTCTAAAATGCCTCTGCCCCTTTGAATCAACCCATGTTCTTCAGGAAATCCATGAAGGAATCACTGGAGATCATTTAGGAGGAAAAGCCCTCACCCATAAAGTTCTACGGCAAGGTTATTATTGGCCTACCTTAGTCAAAGATTCAATGGATTTTGTCAAGAGATGCGATGCATGCCAATGCCACTTGAACATTCAACGGTACCCGGCAGCTCCACTGACAACCATTGTGAGCACAAGGCCTTTCGCTTTGTGGGGAGTAGAAATACTTGGCCATTTTCCAGCGGTTATTCGGCAATTGAAGTTCATGATTATAGCAATCGATTACTTCACAAAATGAGTTGAGGCAGAACCACTAGCTTCCATTACAGAAAAAACTTCTCAAGGTTTCTTATGGAAGTCAGTAATGTGCCGGTTCGGCATCCCAGTGGCCTTCATTACTGATAATGGCTGTCAATTCGACAACCCAGCATTTAAGAAGTTCTGTACCGATCTCGGTATAGAGTCAAGGCTCACTTCCGTAACCCATCCTCAAGAAAACGAACAAGTTGAGGTAACTAACAGAACTTTACTCCACAGCCTAAAAACCCGAGTTCTTCGAAACAGGTCCAACTGGGTCGATGAGGTACCAGGAGCTATATGGGCATATCGGACCACCACCGGAGAAACGTCCTTCATGCTAGCTTTTGGAGTCGAAGCTGTCCTACCTATAGAAATATAAGTTCCTATTCCGCGGACACAGTTCTTTGATCCGGTGAGTAATGAGGAACGACTCAGAGTTGAACTCGACCTCTTAGAGAAAGAAGGGATTGCGCCAATATCCGAGCTGTAGCATACAGCAAAAGAGTCAAGAAACTCTACAATGCTAGGGTGAGGGAAATAACTTACCAAGTTGGTGATCTAGTTCTCCAGGAGAACAAATTCCAAGGTAAAAAAAGCCGGACAGGGATGTTAAACACTAATTGGGAGGGGCCATACATCATCAAATAGGTTGTACGGGCAGGAACTTACTGGCTTGCCAAAAATGGATGGACGGAGTCTCAAATGCCCATACCATCCTGAACATCTACGGAAGTATTATCAATAAAGTTAATTACTTCTTTCTGATCTATTATTTCCTTTACCATCTTTTATAATTTTTCAATATACAATTCTTCGGCGAACAAGAGGAAAACCCACAAAACAAAGACAACCTTTAACGAAACCATTCTCCTACATACAAGGATAGACTCCACCCGCTTCATCAAAAAGCAAATACAAGTAAGCCACTCAACTATACCAGAGTAGAGTACTATCTATCTACTAGTACCACCACAACGCTCCAAATGCTCATCAGATAGATACAAAAACCATACCGATTTAAATATTCTGAAGAGCCACATCGGTTCAAACATTCCGAAGAATCATACTGATTCTTCACCCCCAAAGGGCCATATCAGTCCCTTACATCGATAGACCATACTGGTCCTCTATACATCGAAGAACCATACCGGTTCTCTACCTCAACAAACCATATCGGTCTCCCATACCGGTTCTCTACATCAACAGACCATACCAGTCTCCTACGTCCAAAAACTATACTAGTCCGCTCCATCAAAGAAGTATACAAATTCTACTTCTCAAAAGAGTTACACCAATCCCAGAACAAAGTAATGAAATGAACAATTCATTTTTGAGAATACTGAGACAATCAAATCAGGAACAACGAGGAGAAAACAAGTGCTAAGAAGCTTAAATTTCATTAGTAAAATATGCAAAATTACAAAGGAATGCTCATATCAAGAAGAGTCAGAGGAATCGATGCCAATGGTAGAACCTCGAGCATGGTAAGGAATGACATCAAGGGCAGTCACCTTTTGACATCCATTCCACCCGAAGATATGCACTTTGAAGCATTCATCCTCCCGGAGAATAAACACAAGAAGATCTCCCTTAGTCAATTGGTGGTCCATCACGAAGTCTCGCCAGCCCTCCTTAAGCCTGATTTCCCCAAACGCTCTAAATATTGTGTCACCCACCAGTAATTTCCACTTGGCCCACACAACCTTATCTGTCCATCAGGCACGAACCTTATGCTATGATGGAAAGCCATGGGGATCCATAAGCTCTGACTATGATCGCTAGAGCAGAAGAATCTATAGACGGAAGGACGACTGTTTTCACCCATATTATTCAGAAGAATGATCTCCAAGGAACCACCACTCCCCCCCCTTTTATACTGCCTTATCGAAAGAAGTTTTAAAAAAAGGGGGGCAGTTAATGCTCAGAAGAACAGAACCATCCCAATTCATGGCGACTCCTCGATTAAAACCACGATTTATGAGGACGATTTGAATCCCTTAAGCCGTGCCCCTGAAACGATGCCTAAATGAACTTCCATCGTTCATCTTAAAAAACCCACTTGAACGTCTTGGGATTGATCTCCAACCAGCAATTGATTAAAGAAACGTCAGAAAAGACCGTTTAACCCGAAGCACACAACACCCGAACAATGGAACATCACAAAAAGAATAGTTTCATAGACAATCGTCAGAAAAAAATAAGGATTTGTTCACACAAGCAACGGAATTGCGATCAAAGCATAGTTACAAAAATTATAATAACAATATCATCTATCAAATTAAATATCAAGAAGAGGTTGAATCACAAAAAATATCTCAATTACATCATTATGGAACAAAATTCCAATTTCTACGATGCTCATTGGAAGCGGAAGCAGATTCTTCTTGGATCTTCTTATCTGAAACAACACCAAGTTCTTCCCAGTTTTTCCTGATAAGCGGAGCATAAGGCTCACTTTGAGGCCCCAAAGCAGGCATAAACCTTACCACGGCTCTACGACCTATCGGCATCCTCTTGACCCACTTTATCAATTCAATCTTCAATGCGTCAACTCTGCCTACATTATTGAAGAAAGGAATTGAGAATTGACATGAAGAAATTGAGATAAGAAAAGCACATTCCTTACCTCTACGAGGTCGTTTAGCCCGCAAAATTTGGAGGGAGGATTGAAATCCTACATCTCTAAAATTAGTGGAAACTAGTTCAACAATATCAATACTAGTAAGTAAGCTATCCTCCCAATATAAAAGAAGAAGGAATACAAAGCGATATGATGGAGATAGAAGTAATACCAACCCATTCTCAGCTCAAGTTTTGAGGGCTCTCCGTCTGACTTGACCTTAGGGACATCCTCCTCGACCAAACCGGCAGAGGCCTCTTCGATTAATGGAGCTAGAGCAACAATTGCCTCCTCAACTGAGAATATTATAGAAAAAATAAAGCTATATCTAAGAATAAATGTTTGGAAATACTGGAAAAATGAATTCTAACAAGTGATAGTCTCGGTCTCTTTCGACTACTTATCAAATACTATTCTTGGCTTTCTTGGTCCCGTCGAAGAATCAACCATCTCAGTGGTAACGACAGGGGCTGGTTCAATAGTCATCTCCGATGTGCTGGGACTCCTAATAACAGCCGTGGGGACCACCTCTTCGGTAACGACATCCGATCTATCAATTGGTCCATCACCCATAGGCTCATGAGGTTCATCAGGAGACACAATCAAAGCCAACTCACCAACAATCTGTCAACCACTGCTTCATCGATGGTCGGCTCATCCTCAACGGGAATAGAATCACCTGGTCCCATAAAATCCCAAACAATTGAGCTAGAGAACTCCTCAACAGTATAGAAACAAAATAGAAACACAGGTCAACCTACCTTCGAGATTTAATTCTCTTTCCTCTTTGGATCCTGGAGGAGGCCATTGCCCTCGACACTTCTTAAAATATTCCTCCAAGGCATCCGCATAACTAATGTCCTTGAAGATGACAGAGGGATCTGCGGATTGGAATTCACTGAATACCTTATAAACATCTTCTCCAAGATTCTGCAGTGCTTCTTCAGATCCCTCCCCCAAATCCTTGGCTAATTCTTCCAAAACATTAACTTGGGCTTCCAATTCAATAATCCTCTTTATATATTGCCCAAGTTTAGTTTGGCAAGACAACAGATCGGCCAGGACCTTATCCTTCTCTGCCTCAATATCTGCACGCTCAGTACCAGCATTATAAAGAGTAGTCTGCGCGGATGCGAGCTTCACTAAGAGAGCACTCTTCTCAACCTCGAGAACTCGGACTGACTCTTCACCACTCTCAACTCTTACATTCAAGGTTGCGTTTTGCTCTTTCATCGAAATATTGGATTGCTTGGGTACAGCGCAATCGGTCACAGTCGCTTTTAAATCCGAAGAAAATATTTCCTTTTCCTTCTTGATCTTCTCGTAATTCAACATCATAACGGAGACACTCTCTTCTGATGAGCGAACAAAATATTTGAGACCGTTGCACTCAGCTTCGAGAATCTTTAATGATTCCTTAAGCTTTCTACTTTTCTCAAGAGCATGGTCCCTTTCATCAGCAAACTTGATAATTTTTTCATCCTTAGAGGACAACTCCTTCGACAGTCAAGCGTTCTCTGCCTCTGCCCTCTTTATTCGAGAGGTAACTTCAGAATCCCTCCTCTCAATGGACTTGGCAATACGCTCCGTCCACTTAAGAGACTACAAAAGAAACACATGAAGATAAGTTCAAGAAAATAGAAAGAAAAGAGAGAAGAAAATGATTCAACATTAAAAAGGATGAAACTACACTCACCGAAGCTAGATAGAGGTGAAGATGAGCTAAAGACTCTGCACCACCAAACCGATTCATGTGAATATTTATGTTCCTACCTCCCCAAGCGCGGATTAAATCACCAATTGAATAATATTCAATTGGCAATACAGAATCGTGGCTGTTAATGAACCTGCGACCTCTTATTCCGGGAACTCCAGAATCAGCTCTAGGAATCCCATCGTCCACCGTTCGGTCCGCAGTATTCTCTTCTTACAAAGCCAAAAGAACACTTTTAAGAAACCCGATATAGACTTGGTCTATGCATAAAAAGAAATAAGAGACATACTTGGGATTGGGGGGGATATTCACTACTTCTTTCCCCTTTTCAGACCCTTTTACCAACGACAAGCCTTCCCCTAGTCGGCGAGGAATGAAAGCCTTATCGGTTACAATGACCGTAGAAGGAAGAAGAGGTTACAAAACCACAGGTCCTGAAGAACTAACTCCAGGAATCCCAGAAGAAGGGTCCACAGCCGCTTCAAGAACGGAGGTATCTTTAATATCTTCATCGTCCATCATCAACCTCCTTTTCTTGACGACTGGGGCCACATTTATGGCCGGTGGTGGGAGAGATGCAACAACAAGCACATCTACGGTCGAATACTCAATTCACGGAACAGCCTGTTAAACCCCACGGTCCCCCTCATCGAATAGAAGAGGCTCATCACCCAAAACCGAAGTCTGCCGCCTTTTCTTCAGAGTTAACCTTTTAGAGGGTTCTCTTTTCTTTATGGTCACCAGGTCTTCCCTAATAGCAGACTCCTTCTCTATCGACTGAAGGCTCGCATTAACTGGAGCCCCCATGTCACGTTCTCCAGAACTCTTCTTCGTCACAACTTGAGAAGGAGCCCTACTTGGAATCTGGACTTTAGCCTTCGGGATAACCTTCTCTTTTCACTTCTAGGCCCGTGCAGCGGCCCACAACCTATCAGCCATTCTAGATGCCTTGTAAGCAGACATTTTGTTACCTGGAGATTGACAAAGGGAAATAATTAACCTACGAACCGATGAACCGATGAACAACATAAGAAATTCTAAATGGCCCTACCCATGGTAGAGTATAAACAACTGTTCTGAAGTTGCTGATTGGTTAAATATTCATTAATCGGTCCAAGATGAAGCTCCTTAAGACTCTTTAGTATCTTATCTTCGTCAAGACTAAGTTTTTCCCTATTTGCTACATGGGTCTGAGGAACACCCCACTTAATGGGAAAATCCCATCCCGTACTACTAGAAACAAAAAAGAACTTACTCTTCCAATCCTTGATTGAGTCAGGAACGGGACCAAGGAATTATCTACCCTGCCTAGAGAAGAAGTAATACCAATCCGTATTCCTATCCTTATTCAGATTGAAGAGGAGATTGAAAAGACGGACAGAAGGTTCAAGCTTACTCTGAAGCAACACTATCATAAACCAACAAAGAATCCTCCAATAATTGGGGGATAACTGAGACAAACATACATTAAAGTGGAGGAAAATATCAACAAAAATCCGAGGAAAAGGTAGTCTAAGACCGGCTAACAAGGCATCATAGTAAATCACTAAATCTCCTCCTTGGGATGGTAAACAAGCCCGCTCATTAGAAGCAGGAACTCTATAACGAAAAGGGGGAATCGATAGTCTATAATGATTAGCAAGTTTCTCGATTATATCCGCTGATAGCGAATTTGTAAAAAAATCAGAACAAGGCTTAACTCCTTTAACCTTAGATCTATCCTCAAACGACGGAGGGGGGTCGGAAGAAGAAACCTCAGGAACATTTCGAGATCCCATACCTGAAAAAATATATGCTCGTGGTATCTGAGTTTTTCGGAGAGGATGAAGAAGCTCTCACACGCAAGACAAAGACGAGGAATAAGGAAGAAGAGGCCGCCACGATGTGGTTTGGAATATCCCTCAGGCGTGAGTCATCTACAGGGTTAAATTAACTTCGACGGTCAAGATCTTCGACACGTGGACTGTGGATAAACGAGCCCAACATTACGAAATCGGCGCCATGCCCCTAATATACTCCACGACCATTACTTGAAAACAACGCCCATGCAAGAAACGACAGGTAATAAATGATCAGGACGGAAGACCGTTTTACCCAGACGTATCTTGCGGCTCAAGAATCCACCAAGCCTCAAAAACACAAAGAGCCAACCACATCTCGATGAATGTGAGATCATTAGAGATATAACACAAAGAATAGCCGATAAACGAATATCGAAAGAAAAATAACTCACCAAACTGATGATATGCTTAGCTCATCGCAAGCATGCTTGGGGGGGGGGGTTGACTTGTGATGGGAGGAAAAGTGGTAAAATATGGGGTGCCCTTCCGAGTTAACCACGTGTCTACATCAAAGAGCCCCTCATCTAACCAGGTTTGGTTCGACCAATTTCCTTAATAATGATAACCTACGACATCTCATTGGTTGGAAATTTCCAGACATTCAATACCTAATATGCTACACCAACTCATCGGATCGGATTTACCCGATATGATATAAACAACTCACTGGCTCAGATTTACCTGATATTCTATATCAACTCATCGGTTCAGAAGTATTCACCACCTCATCGGCCTAAGATGCATCTTCACCCCTTGACAACATAGCTGTTGACAGGCTGGCCTTCTAGAAGAATTACAACTGTCAACAGCTCAGAGCAAGCTGGCTGCTTAACTGGAACCTAGCTGGATGCTTAGGTGGCAAAACAAGTAATAGAATTCTCTAAAGCATTGATAAGCTCTTGCTCACTAATGTAAAATAAGATAACATGGTGTGATCTATAACATAAAAAGTACTACTCCTCTGGAGATACAGTTCGGGTGACAAAAGCAAGGTATGAAAGGGATGAAACAAGGGGATGTGAACAGTCGCATATATTAAAAACAGAAAACCCCAAGTCTGACAAGTCCATTCTAGCTACAGACGGTTCTATCTGACTCCACAGGTCAAATTTCCCGAACCAGACGGGGAGCGTCTGATACAAATTTTTTTTTTCTGCATTTTTAAAAGACTATGAGTAAGACAAGCTCAGAGACGCCCGTTTGGACTCCCGTCTTACATAGTAGAACATCATAAATGCATGGTCTCTAGGTTCCTAAATTGTCTCTATAAAATCTATACATAAGAACACTAGATTGGACTTTGGAATTGACCCTAATGAAGTGGAAAGTAATGAGTTTAACATAGAATTTAGGATCAGATATGGTATCAATCTATTGACTTGTAGAATTATCTAACAAATAACCAATAGGAATAAAATTTTTCAAACCTTGGGTTGCCTCCTAAGAAGCGCTTGTTTAACGTTATTAGCTTGACGAACCTTTTTCTTAAATTTTGGAGGATTGAAAAGGGTTTGTTCCTCCCAGCTGCACTGAGCATAACTACTTCCAAAAAATTTAAAACATACCTATCGGGGTAGTACTTTTGTGAAGGTTTATGGCAGGTTAACTTTAGGCCTCCATGGAAACAGTTTGGCCTGGGAATCGTTCAATCTTGACTTCGACGGATACTCGAATTGTTGAATCATCCTCCTCACTTCTATTGTTGTCCCGATCAGTTCTCCTCTATGTTGTGTAATGCGATGCAACCGCAAGTGTATGGGTCGTAATCAAGTAATAATAGTAGACTCAAATGTTAGGTTATCGATCCACAGGGAGATAGAAGTACTAGTACCCACTAATTATATATTATCTACTCGTTCCAAAAGTGAGTGATTATGCTAAACATAAACTAAGAAATTGTAGACACAAACAAGGGAGTCAAATTGTTCTTGAGATCAAACAATCATAAAAGGGGGATGCTCGGATAATTGAATCCCCCTTGGACTTCTAAAAGTTGGATGATACTCTTTATCTTGATAATTGGTTAATTCTTAGCCAAGGGTTCCTAGGGTGTTTTCACTCCCTCTCTTGAGGCAAATTACTAATCCTAGTGCCCTTATCGATGATGTTCTAGGGAACCTAATTCTTGGAAGGATTATGGGAATAATACATCTAAAGGGCTTACTCTCCTTAATACCCGAGTTCCCGGTGTATTCACAATCCTTTCTATTGGAGATGGTCTACACATGGGGAGGCGTTCGCTTCTTCCCTTGTATGACTATGAAAATCCCTCCTAGCTGTCACAATGTAGAGGGATTCACTTACATTAAAACATCCAATAGACACATGAATTCAACCAAGCATCCTAGAATAGAGAAATAACTTCAATTAAATCATGTCCAAGGATTCATCAATTATCCAAGCACCTACAAAATTAACCCTCCATGAAAGGAGAGCAACAATCTAATGCAAAGATGAAAACAATCAAAGAAATCATAATGGAAGAGACTATTGCATACACCGTTGATGGCTTCCTTGATTCCTCCTTAGTGTCTTCCCCTCTTGTTGCTCCAATGGCTTGAAGATGAAAATCCCCAAGCTCTACTCAAGACAAAAACCTTTTTCCCAAGCTGCCTCCTCCTCCTCTAAACCCCCATTAGTCGGCTGTTATACCTCTAGGGTTTTAGGGCGAGATTTACCATTTTGCCCCTTTCTAGGTTTGCAGATTTGCTTGGAACTTATAATATACAGGCCCGTGTACGGGCCATATATGGGCCTGTATAGCTTCTAGGTGCATCCATATGGCCATATATCAGACCGTATTTTTGGTCTCGGGTCAAAGTCAGTGATTAGATATTAAGGAGATGAGAAATCGGAGAGGGTAAAGTGGTCCTTAACCTATGTAGCTACTGCCCAGTTAACTTTGAGCTGTTGGCATAAAGATAGAAGTGGTTTTGCAACATATCTGAAACCTGACCGTAGTATGAAGGATCTTTCTATATTTTAGCCTCTTGGACATAGTATTATTAACCACCATCCGGGGTGTAAAGGCAAGAAGCCTATCGGGAGCGAGCCGATTGACCTCTAATGTTACGCTGATTGGGCCAAATACATAGTTAGCAATTATTCAAGAGAATTGTCTCATCTGGAACTGATTGGTGGAATCATAACTTCAGTTGGACGTTATGATCTGGATTCCATTTTTCATAAGGCGTGGGTGAAGTTATGGTGTCGAGATATAATACTTTCCATTTTCTACATCGGGAAATCGAGATTTTATTATGGGACATCAAGAGACTCGGAGGGCTCCCCATCACTCACTGGCGGTATGTATGACGAAGTTATACCTCATAATGGCATACTTTGCTAGAGAAGTAATTCTGAATTTTTTGGTCTGAAAAGCTTGTTTGACGCTTTTCAATGATTGGCAAGGCAGAAGTCCTTGCGTAACAAGGATGTATCTTTTGAAGATTGGATAAACTTTTTCAGAAAACCAAGAGGATTAGACCTTGACTCTCAACACAACCTAGGGTTTGATCATCCTTGAAAACCCTTCCCACTGCCGATTTGTCTGCCTTTGTGGCAGACTGGATCTGCTACTTCATCATGCCAAATTTATGAATGTAATTAGACTGGGAGTTTTTGTAATGGAAACTAATATTACATATGAAAAAAGATTACCTTTGCCCTTGTTGTTTTGTCATGCATATATGTGGCATTAAATGCTATGGTTAATAATTGGAGAGGTCTTGGATTTTCCACGACGAGTTTCCCTTCTTACTTCAAGTATGCATGGACCTGTTGCCACTTTCCCAGAATATATCTACGGTGGCCGATGGATGACAAAACATCCACCATCCAAAGAATTTTTTAGTATACCAGTGATGTTACATTATATGAACACTTCTCCTAATCCATTCAACCGCTCTTCAAGAGTGAGAAGATTCATTAGGATCGAAGAGAATTTTGTGTGGCATCCTTTCCCTTATTTATATCATAATGGTGAAACACTGCGAGATTCCAGGCTTTCCACGGGGCCTGAGGTATTAGATTCTTACACTATGGCATATGTGAAATGCCTTCGTTGCGGCGTCCTCCCTCTATGTTTATGCGGAGCCGTACAACCCCCATAAATTTGGGTGCTAGTTTGGCTATGACCAACAATTTCCAAAGTATATTAATGTTCCGAGGAAAACCTCTTTTCTTAGGGTCCTCGCAGGCAACTGGCTACATCTCTCCTGGCAAAGGACTTCCTGTTTATTTTATATTCCTGAACATGACATGAGTAGGAAACTTATACTGCTTTATGCGCAGAAATGGTTCAAAAACGTCCAAGATCTATGCAATTAGGACGTTGCATCATTAACTCGGGAGGACCTTAGTGAAAGAGGAGCAATGATAAGAAATACAAATCAAGGTCAATCTTCAGGGAGACCACTATTCATTAATGAAAGTATTTTTGATGGTCTTAAACAGCGTCGTTCTCCTGCGGATTCTCCATTTCTAGCAAAGCGGCGACAAACTCAAGGTGTGTGATTTTTTTTTAAATTCAGAACTTTTTAAGGATTTTTTTTTCTGAAAATTCAGATTTTTCACTTTTTTAATTTTTTTTAGGACTTTTTTGAGATTAGGAGATTTTTTCTTTCTTTTTTTAAAAAAAATTCAGAATTCCTTGAGGATTTCTCTGAAATTCAGAGATTTTTTTTTAAATTGGTTTTTTTATTCAGAATTTTCTAACGACTTGCTTTGAAATTCAGAGATTTTTTATTCGCAGTTTCTTTTATATCTTCTTTTTTGTTTCTCTTTTTTCGAAATTTCAAGGACTTCCCTGAAAAATTTAGAATTTTTTTGTCTTTTTTCAAATTCAGACTTTTTTATTCTTTTTTGTGAGGACTTTTATTGAAAAGTCCTTGATTCAGGTACTCATTTTTTTCCCTTTTTTTGTGGTGAACAGGCATACTAGTTGAGGACAATTAATTGGAAAATATAGGGGCAACTCAAAATTCCCCAATTGCTATGTGTTCCATTTTTTTTAATTTGACCCTTAAAATTTTCAATTTCCAAACAGCTCCAAGAATTAATGATGTTCCTACATAAGGCTTGGGGATGCCTCAGGACTCTCCTATCGGTGAGGAAACATCTCTTCACCAATTATTTTTACATCTCTAATGTATTTAATAAAAGAATCTTTAATTTTAGGTCAAGTAAACACGCAAGATTTTATTGTTGGAGTCGAGGAAGCTTTTCTCGATCCACTACAGGGTGATATCCTAATCCTTAAATTTTTTTTTAAGGGTTCTAATTTGCATCCAACTCCAGTTTAGGTGACATGCCAATTGCTTTGGAGAATGAACCACAACAATTTGCCAGTGATCCTAGAAGGTTTTTTTTATTCTTATTTTTTATATTTTATATTTTATATTTTAATTTTTTATTTAAAGAAATTTATTTGAACTCCAGCTGCTCAAGAGGATGATAGTTCTTCGTCTTTCAGGCAAACACCTTTTGTAAACTTTATTTGGGATGCCCCTTCTTCCATGGAAGAATTAGAGAGTGATGATGCCAATGATGATGCCGAAATTGCACCTCTAACAAGACAGAATGAATGTTTTTTTTCTTTTTGTTCTTTTTTCAATAATGCATTAACTCTAATATTTTTTTTTATCCAGCTTCCAAGAAATTACCGAGGATTCTCGTACTCTGACGAAGAAAGTGGAAAGTGGCGGCTACAATGTTGATTCCAGAATTGCAACTTCACCAAAGCAAGACCAATGTTTTTTTAAGAGAGAGAGAGAGAGAGAGAGAGAGAGAGAGAGACATGAATATTGATAATTTTTCTTCGAAATTCAGTTTCCCGAAAAGATGACAGCTCTCCTTCTTCGAGACAAGCTCTTTCAGAAGATGACGTTAATGTTGAAATCCTGTTAAAGAAGCATAAAGGTCTTTTTTTTTAAATTAATTTTTTATTATTATTAACATTTGCATATCTCCTTCATAGGTTTGGGGAATATTCCAAAGGTGGCATTGTTATTCCGAGACAAGGTGATCAACAAAATCAAATCGCTCAATTATCATAACTACCAAAGCGTTATTGATAGTGTGAAGAAATCACATCCAATTTTGAAGTCCTTTGGCATCAACTTGGATGTTCTCGAGCGCTTTCTTGAAGAAATATGTGAGTGTGTATCCTCTGTTAAAGAAGCTTCAAAGGATCATAGTATCCAAGCCTATATTCGTAATCAACAAGCCAAAGAATGTGTGCTAAAGAAAACCTCAGCTATTGAAAGCCTTAATAAGCATGATGTGGATTTGGCTAATGATAGAAACACGAAGAAGGAGAAGCGTCAAAAGCTCATTACAGAACGCCATCATCTTCCAAACAAAGTTTGTGAAATTTCGGATACGATAAACCAACTTCAATCCAAAGTTCATGAAATTACAAATACGATAAAACTTTGGATGAAGAGATAAAAACTTTGGATGAAGAGATAGCAACTTCAACGGTCTCCTTAGAAACTTCTTGTCACATACAAATAGATTTTCAAGTTTCATTGGATGGGGCTAAAACACAACTTGCTGAAGGTTGAGGAGATCATCTTGATAACCGTCATATCGCTCTCTTCACGAGATGGCTTGAAGAATTAGAGGTAGCGAGGAAGTCATGTTTGTAATTTATTGGGCATCGAAGGGCTTCCCCCTTTCATTTTTAGTTTATCTATGCTTTTGTAGTTGATTTTGAGATATTTGCTATGAACATTAGGTTTAGGAATATGATTTGACTTTCTTTTATTTAGTTCTTTCTTTATCCGTTTATTTCTTTTCCATGATTAATGCACACCACCTCCTATGCTTGAATCAAGACCAACAAAATGGGATGCACGGATGATTTCTATAGTGACCGCCCATTGAAAGCTAGGATAATTTCATACATGTAATGAGTTGGACGTCATCCATTTACCAAAGTGCCTCAAAAATTGCTTTATAGCCCAATATTTTTTATTTGCTATATTGTCATGGCACTTAATGTGCCAAGCCACCGATTGTTCGCTTCTTGCCTTGAATACTTTCATAGGGGGTTAGTGTTTTTATCCCAGGTAGCACATTTAATTGTCCATGACCAGTCTATATTTTACAAGGAGCCAGAAATTTCATCGTAGACAAACGCATGCCTCTTTTATATATTTCATTGATTGAACTTAATACAAAAGTACATGAAAATTAATGTTTCGCCTCAGGAAGTACATTTGATTGTACATGACTAGTCAACCAATGTAAGGGACCGGATGTTCCGTCATAGGGAAATATTTTTATATTATGCATAATATTTCTTCAAAAATAACCATTAATAGGCAGCATTGGTCTTTCTCCATTTGCATCAATGAGGTCGTATGCACCTCCTTCCTAGACGATTTCCACAACATAGGGACCTTCCCAATTTTCTTTAAACTTGACACCAACCCATTTATTGGTGATGATAGGTCTTCTGAGGCCAAGAACCATTTCAACTTTGGTAAAAGTCCTAAATCGAGCAAACTTGTTGAAGGCCTGAGACATCTTGGCTTTGAAGACTTCAAGATTTTGTTATGCTCGTATCCTTTTCTCGTCAAGAGAGTCCAACTCATCTAGATGGAGGCTGATATTGTGTTCATTTGGTATTTCATTTTGAACTATCATTCTCAATGAGGGTATCTGGATTTCGAGGGGTAGGACCGCTTCAGTTCCAAATACCAAAGAGTTTGGTGTACATTGTGTTGGAGTCCTATAGGTGGTACGATAGGCCCATAACATCTCCGAGAGTCTCTCATGCCAATCTTTTTTATTTTTGGACACAACTTTCTTTAATAGCTTTGAAAGGGTCTTGTTGAATGCTTCTACCTACCTATTTGCTCTAGCATTATAGAGGTATATCTCCAATCTATTTTGTGATATTATGCAAATCTCCCAATTTTGAAGCTTATGAATGCGGGACCATTGTCTGAGATGATTCTCCTTGGTGTCCCAAATCTATACAGGATGTTCTCCCTAAAGAATTTGATGATATTTTCAGTCTTCACTTCTCTCAGTGGAATATCTTCTGCCTATCTAGAGAAGTAGTCTGTTGCAACCAATATGAATCGATGTAACAAAGATGATGGAGGTTCAATGGGACCCACTACATCTGCTCCCCATATTTCAAAGGGCTATGAAGAGACTGTGGGATGTAGAGTATTTGGGTGTTGGTGGACAAAATCTCCAAGTATTTGGCAAAGATGACATCTTCTGGCATAATCGATGCAGCCTTTGACCATGGCTAGCCAATAATATTCCACGAGCTTAATTTTAAGTCGCATCTTGGGTCTGAATTGGTCTGCACCACATATCCCGCAATGTACATAATGTATGACTTCTTGTGCTTCTTCATATGAAAGACATTGCAGGAGTAGTTGATCATACGACTTGCAGTGCAATGTATCATTTATGAGGGTGAATCTTAGGGCTCTTCGCTTTAAATGAAGGTCTTTTGATTTGTCCTCAGAAAGTTTATCATATTTTAAATATTCCATGAATGGTTGCCTCCAATCCTCCTCTGGCATTTTGAGGGTGAAGACTTCCACTTTGCCCCCAGTACTTTCCTCTTTGACATCATCAAGGATCATAATTATGGTCCTTCTATTTCTTATGGTGATATAAATTTTTTCATAGTTCGGATTTGACAGCTCTTTTGCTACTCATACCAAAGAATCAGCTTCTCCATTTTTTGATCTTAAAACCTTCCTCAACTTTACTTGGGGGATTTTCCTCATAGGATCTTTGACCTCCTTATAATATTTAAGAAGTTCACGCCTGTATCTTTTGTAGTCATCTTCGACTTGCTTGATAATAAGTTGCGAGTCTCCAAATTTATGTATATGTTGAATTCCCATTTTGATAGCTAATCCCAAACAAGCTATGAGAACCTCATATTCTGCTTCATTGTTTGTGCATGGCTCCGTAAGGGAGAGAGCATATCGAAGAATTCCCCCAACCGGTATTGCGAACACAAGACTTATCCTAGCTTTGATTTGTGAAACCATGGACCTCAGTTCAGGTTTTATAGATGGCGCTTCGTTAAAGTATAGTTGTCACCGTACTTCTTTCACTGTTAGTGTCTCTCGTTAGGGACGTCATAATTAAGTGGTGAATCATCAGGGAAAGGATTTGCCGCTAGGAAGTCTGCTAACGCTTGCCCTTTAGTAGCTTTCTATGGACTATATGTTATATAAAATTCCAACAGAATCAGTGCCCACTTTGCAAGTCTTCCCGTGAGCAATAGCCTTGTCATGAGATATTTGAGTTGATCAATTTTTGATATAAGGATAACTTTATGTGCTAGCAAGTAGTGTCTTAGTTTCTTGACTACAAACACTAAGGCTAGACAGTGTTTTTCAATTGGTATATATTTACTCTAAGCTTCTATCAACATCCTGTTGAGGTAATACAATGCATTTTCTTTGACATCTTCATTGTTCTCGGCCAGCATAGCTCCTAATGACCCTTCCAATGAGATAGTATATAGAATCAATGGTTTTCCATGGATTGGGGCCGCTAATACTGGTGGATTCAACAAGTATTGTTTGATGTCATCAAAAGCCTTCTCACATTCATCATCCCATTTGAAGGGTATGTTTTCTTGACCAACTTGGAAAAAGGCTTGCATCATCCAGATAGGGTAGAGATGAACCATTTGATGTAAGCCAAACGCCCTTGGAAAGACCACAACTGCTTTAGTGTAAGAGGTGGTGGCATTTCAAGGATCGCCTTTATCTTGGAGGGATCTATCTCTATTCCACGATGCCTACAATAAAGCCCAAAAATTTCCCAGATAAGATTCCGAAAGCATATTTCATGGGGTTCATTTTCAACTTGTAATCTTTAAGGCGTGTGAAAATTATCCTCTGACCATCAAGATGCTTATATTTGGAATTTGTTTTAACTATAAGATTGCCCACTTAACATGTAATAACTTTGTGAATTAAATCATCAAATATCCTGGTTATATCCCTTTGATATGTTGCCCCCACATTTTTCAAACCAAACGACATTACTCTGTAATAGTATGTGCCCATAGGCATCCGAAAGGCGATATGTTTTTCATTATGTGGGTGCATTTTAATTTGGTTATATCCCAAATAACCATCCATAAAGGAGAACATCTCTTACCCTAAGGTGTTGTCGATCATGATCTCCATAACGGGTAATGAAAAGTCATCTTTGGGACATGCTTTGTTCAAGTCTTTGAAATCTACGCATATCCATATCTGCCCATTATTTTTCTTCACAGATACTATGTTGGCTACCCTATCAGGATATTTCTCCTCCCTGATGAAATTTGCTTCTATCAACTTAATCGTTTCTTCCATCACTTTTTCCTCTGGGTCAAACTTCATCCTCCTTGGTGCTTGTTTGACTAGAGTAATATTGGGGTCAATAGCTAATCTATGAATAGCTACTTCGTTATCCAACCTTGGGATTTTATTATAATTCCAAGCGAAGCAGTCAATGTGTTCTTTTAGAAGGGCCTTGAATGATGCCTTTTCTTCCTCTGATAGCTATGTACTTAGAAAGGTCGGCCTTGGATCTGAACCACTTCCCAAGTTGATTTGAACTAACTCATCAACTGTCGCCTGCCCCCCGTCTTCTAGTTCGGGTGGTGCATTTTAAATTTTGACATCTTCATTTTCCTTCGACGGTGTCATGTTATATGAATGCCTGAGAGGTTCGCAATAACCTATTCCTTTCTTGTTCGTATATGGAGGGTTATATAATCGATGAAAGCTCTGATATGATTTCCTCGGCCATTTCATTTGGCCACCAAACCTCTCAACCACCATCTTGAGCTTATCAGGGTAATAGTTTGGGAATTTTAAGGACTGAAATTTATCATCATCTAACTCTTCAATATTTATGATATCATCCTTTGAAATTTTATCACTTCTGGCTTTGTAAAAGAGGATACCTTTCTCCTTTTCATGTCGAAGTGGCACATAGAATGTCTTTAGATGCTCAACTGAAGTAATATTCAAATCATCCAAGGATTTGTAGAGTCTATCAGGAATCCTCATAATATGCAATTTAATTTCTTGAGCAAATCCATTAGGTTGACCCTTACATTGGTATATCTACATAACTTTCGTCTTCTAATGACTCAGTGTTACTACCAAAGTAAGGTAATACTGATTCTTTCTTTTGAAACATAGGAGCAGACTTAGTTGTCTTCACTAGAGACTCTTCTTTTGGACTTGGTGACTTGCCCCCTTTGTATGCGCTAAGGTATTACCTCGCATCCTCATAATGGATTTCATGAATACCGAAGGGTTAGATTTCTTCATTGATTCTAAATCCTTCTCCATCCACCATATACTTTACACAATGATGAAGTGTTGAAGGGACCATTTGATTTTCATGGATCCATGGCCTTCCCAAGAGGCCTTTTACGAGGCATCAATATCGATCACATAGAACTTCACATTATATGTCATCTTTCAAAATTTAATAGCGAGGGTAATGGACTTTAATGCCTTTTGGCTATGTTGATTAAAACCTTGAATGACGATCTTCTCCTGAGATAAGTGGCATATTTCGAGAGCCAATTCCCGGAGAGTGTTAAGGGTCATTAGGTTCACAGAGGACCATGGGTCAATCAAAACTCAGTTGATTTTTATCCCATCACAAGAACACGTCACATATAACCGTCTTTTGTGTTTTGTAGTTCTAAGAAACAAATCTTCATATGTGAAGGATACTGAAGGAGTATGAAATGCATACCGAGCTTCTTTCATGTTGACTTCAGCAAAGTAGGCCTGATACTCATGATTTTGTAAGGTATGTAATAGAGACTCCCTGACTTCGGTTGACATCATCAATGCGTCATATATACTGAGAAGTGCTGGGACTTTCATCAAATTTGCCAAAATATTATAATTTGGCTTCTTCGATAGTTTCTTTTGTGAGATGTTCCCTTCTTCAATCATCTTCCCTTTATTTTTGTTATTGGAGCTGGAAGCTTGTCTTGGCTAAAGTACTTTCCCAGTTCTGAGTTACATTTGCTGTACATGGTATGGCACCTCATCTTCTTCATCTCTGAAGTTCAACTCATCCTCAGAATCTTCTTGACAGGTTATGGCGCAATATTTAGCTTTTCTCTCAAAATAGTCATCTGTAAATGTTAAATTTCCAATGGAAACTTGTCTTTGTAACCACTTTTGGAAATTTTGGCATTCCTCTATGTTGTGCCCTATAAGTCGATGATATAAACAGTAATCTGGGTGACTGTCAAGATGCATCAAGCATGGCCTTTTGGGTTTAGGTAATTCCAACCCTTTTTTCCATGGCTTGATCAAAAAGCTCCTTTATTTTGTCTTTCTTAATCTTGATATCTTGAAGGGTGGATTTTCCCTTAGCATATGTTGCCTTTGTATGGGGTGAAGACTCCACGACCTATGAATCAAAATTTTAACCTGATGATTCTGGAAATGTCCCTTGACTTGTTCGATTCAGTGATAAGTGTTCATTTGAGCATAGTTTTATACTATATTCCTATATGTTTGGCATGTGATTATGAAGATTTATTGCCCACTGATACTCAAAATTGATTTATTTTTATCAACAGGCCATAATACGAGGACCCCGGAGGAAAGAAAGCATTTCGGGAAAAGCCGGGATCCCATAGCACCTAGAAGGACCCATACGGGCTGACATACGGCCGTATACTAGCCCCTGGAGAAGATACGAGCCGGTATATGACCCGTACAACAACTGGCTTGATGATTAGCCCGTATACAGGCGAGTATACGGCCCGTATATGGGCCCGTATGAAGATGGCTAGCCCGTATACGGGCCCATACATCGTTAAATTTGGGCGAACTGCAGACCTAGGTGGGGGCAACTAGGTAAATCTCACCCTTAAATCCCTAACAGTATAAAAGCCGATGAGAAGTGGGGTTTAGGGGAGAGCAGTAGCTAGGGCAAGAGAGAAAACCTTGGAGAGAGCTTGGGGATCATCTCCTTCAAGCCATTGGAGCAAGAAGAGGGGGAACCAAAGGAGACGGATCAAGAGGCTACCAACAGTGATCGCAGAAGCTTTCCATTCGATGTCTTTCTTGTTTTCTTTCTTCTTTGTTGTGGATTGTTGCCCCCCTTTTATGGAGGGCTAATTTTGTAGATGCTTGGATGATTGGTGAACCGTTGGACATGGTTTAATCAATGCTATTTCTCTATTTTTATTGCTTGGTTGTATTGCTTGAGTCTATTGGATGTTTTAATGTAAGTTAATCCCTCTACGTTGCGAGAGCTCGGAGGGATTTTCGTAGTCTATATGGGGGAAGAAGCGAACGCCTCCCCGTGTGTAGACCATCTCCAATAGAGAAGATTGTGAGTATACCGGGAACCCAAGTACTAACGAGAGCGAGTCCTTTAGATGAATTATTCCCATAATCCTTCCAAGACATAGGTTCGAAAACATAATCGGTAAGGGCACTAGAATTAGTAGCTCACCTCGGGATGAGGGAGTGAAAGCACGATAGGAACCCTTGCCCAAGAATTAACAAAGTAATTGAGATAGAGAAGGCCATTCATCCTTTAGAAGTCCAAGGGGAATCCAATTATCCTAGCATCCCCCTTTTATGATCATTTAACTTCAAGAACACTTAATTCCCTTGTTTGTGTTTCCATTCAATTAGTTTAGAATTAGCAAAATCAACCCTTCCCTTGGTTTGACTAGATAGTAGATAATTAGTGGATACTAGTACTTCCATCTCCCTGTGGATCGACGACCCGACTTCAGTGTCCACTATTATTACTTGATACGACCCGTACACTTGCGGATTTTATGCATCAAGTTTTTGGCGTCGCTGCCGGGGAGAATTGGATTATTAGGAAAGCTAGGAGTTTACTACTTTAGTCATTTTATTTTTATATCTTTATTTTCTTTCTTTGTTTTGTTTGTCGTTTCATTGGAATTTGAGATACTAATTGTCATTTTTTGAATATCCTGCTAGGTACAAATTGCATGACCAGGAAAAATTCTAAAGGAGTGCTTGAAGTTGATAGTGAAATTGAGAGAACCTTGTACCAGAGACTGAAGGAAATTGAAGAAATATTCCCGGGATCCTCTTCGGAGTCTGTGAGCTTCATTCCTACCGAGATTATTGGTGAAGCAAGGGAAATTCCAATCATGGCCGAGAGAAGAAGGACATTGGCCGAATATGAGAGATCTCATTACACCGGGGAGGAGTTCAGTATGCACCCTCCTAATGTCAACATGAACAACTTTGAGATCAAGGCAAGCACAATGAGCTTGATATAGAATACAGCTCAGTTTGATGGGAGGCCCAATGAAGATCCCCATGCTCATTTAGCGAAATTTATTCAGATTTGCAACATGTTCAAGATCAATGGGGCTTTCGATGATGCAATTCGATTGAGACTCTTCCCATTTAGCTTGAGGGAAGGTGCATATAGGTTGCTTACTTCATTGCCCACGGGATCCATCTGTACTTGGGCCGAAATGTTAGACAAATTCTTGGGCCGCTACTTTCCACCAAGCAAGGCCACAAAGCTAAGGTTAGACATCTCCTCTTTTAAGCAAGGGCCTGCCGAATCATTCTTTGAAGCTTATGAGAGGTACAAGGAGTTGCTACGGCGTTACCCACAATATGGTCTAGACCCATGTGCTAAGGTGAGAACATTCTACAATGGTTTTGACAATTCGACTAGGCAATTGTTGGATGCCGCCGCCGGCGGGTCATTGGGGAACAAATACCCTGAGGAAGCCGAGCAAATCTTTGAAGACATGGCCGGTAATGAAGCCCATTGGCCCACTAGAGACAAGCAAGTGAAAAAGGTGGGGTCCATCGATGAAGCTATAATTTCTGATCCAATTTTTGGTGAAAAGCTTGATATGTTGATAAGGAAAATTGAGCTATTAACGATCGGTAGTAGCTCAAGATCGGCCACGGTGATGTATTGTAGTACTTGTGGGGGAGGACATGAGGCATCAAACTGTCCAATAGCAAGCACGGAAGTGATTCTCATGGAGCAGGTGCAATATATGGAGAATGCCCCAAGGCAACCGGATGGTCAATATCGACCATATGCTCCTAAATGTACCCATCCGACATTGTCTTATGGGAATCCACAAGCGGGACAGTACCCTCCCGGATTTCAACACACCCCAAATCCTCAAGAGAAGAAGTTCAATTTGGAAGAGGTGATTGTGAAGTACATGCAAAGCAATGATTTTATCATCCGGAATCTGCAAGCTACCGTTCATAATTTGGAAAATCAAGTTCGGCAGATAGCAAAATCACTCGCCGAGAGACCACAAGGTAGTTTGCCAAGCAATACGGAGGAGAACCCTCGGGGTGAACAATGTAAGGCCATTTCTTTGAGGAGTGGTAAAGAGGTGGAACTCCCGGTTTCAAAGCCTCAAACAAACACCCCCATCGAAGTTGAGGAGTCCGAGCCCGTTGTGAATTGCGATGAAGGAAGAAAGGAGAAGGAAAAACCTGGAGATGTACCACCCATACCCCCTTACCAACCTCAAGCTCCTTATCCTACGAGGTTGTAAAACGACAAGGAAGAAGCTCAATTGATGAAGTTCAAGGGTATGTTGAAGTAACTACACATTAATATGCCTTTGGTAGCTTGCCCAAATGCCCAAGTATGCAAAATTCATGAAGGATCTCCTCTCCAACAAGAAGAAATCGGAAGATATAGGTGCGGTGATGCTCAATGCCCAATGCTCGGCTGTAATTCAACAAGCCATGCCAAGGAAACTGAAGGATCCGGGTAGTTTTGTGGTCCTGTGTGTCCTTGGAGAAGGGGTGATGAAGAAGGTATTGGCGGATTCGGGGGCAAGTATCAATGTAATGCCCTATAAATTGTACATGAAGCTTGGCCTCGAAGACCCTAAGCCCAAGGGGAAGACATTGCAGCTGGCCGACCGATCTGTGAGTAGACCAAAAGGGATAGCTGAAGATGTACTTGTTGTTCAAATTAACTAATTTGTCTTCCCGATAGATTTTGTGTTGTTGGATGTTGATGATGAAGTCGACGTGCCCATCATTCTTGGGCGACCCTTCCTCGCCACCGCTCAAGCTCTTGAAGATCATGCACAAGGAAAGCTTGCCTTGAGAGTGGGAGATCAAGAGGTTGTTTTTCAACTGCCCGATGCAATGCGGCACTCAATAGCCCAAGATGACACTTCATACTGTCTGGACGACGTAGATGTAATCACTTCTGAATTTGTTGAGGACTTGCTCATGGTAGACCCATTATATCCCTACATGGGGCACAAGAAAGGCACTCGGAGGAGATCCAAGAGAACTCCCTTTCATCAAAAGTGGAGATGGTGCAAGTCAAGCAGAAGAAGCAAAAGTTCAATATTTCTTCAACATGTTGGAAGAAGGCGAAGGAGAAAGGGGTAAGCATGAAACCTTTGGCTCACATTATTTCCAAGGGAAGCCCAGGAATAAACAAAACTGATTGCTCAATTTATACAAACTTGGGATTGTGTTTATTTGGACCATGCTTTAAAGAAGGAGCCAATGAGAACTACAAGGTATTTGAACCCCCATGAGGTAATATCAAGGTATGTCAAGCTAGTGACGTTAAACAAGCGCTTCTTGGGAGGCAACCCAAGCCCTTGAAATTCTTTTTCTTTCGTTTTAGTGCAAACTCCTTTAGCTAGATTGTGTGTTTGAAATAAATGATTGAGATGTATCTTATCCATTTCCATGATATTTTGTATCATCATGCTGGTTGTCAATCCATTCATAGCCCTAGAATACATGATTGTCATTAGGGAGCTTGAGAAGGACTCGGGTGGTGTCCTTGATTGGCTGTATAAGCCAAACCCAGGCCCATACGGGTATCCATACGACCTTTCATACGGCCGTATGGAGCCCCCAGGGGAGTATACGGGCTGTCATATGGCCCATATACATGGCCGTATGACACACCCTGTGCCGCATACGGGCTGTTATACTGTCCGTATATGGGCCCGTATACAGCCGAGTTTGGGCGTTTTAAAGGGGCACATTTTCCCCTTCGTTTTATCACAACCTAGCCGCCCCACTCCTCCTCCTCATAGATCCGAACCTCTCCTCGCCGAGGCGACCTCCCTCTTCGATTTTGGGCTTCATTCTCCCCTAGGTATGCATTCTAATACGTTGATTTGTCAACGTTCTCCATCTTCACCATTTTAGAAACCTAAGGATTCAATGGATGTATTTTGAATGGATTTATGTTTTGTATGTCAAATTCTTGCTTGAATGTGCTGATCTATGGCATGTATAGATGTTTGGAAAGAGATTAGGATGTGAATGGATTGTAAGTGAGGGGCTGTAAGCCATGGGGGTCCAGTCCACCGTTTCATCCACGCACTCGTTAGTCGCTCCATTGCGGGACGAGATGACAGCACAGGGGAGGTCACGGCCACCGATCTTTTCATCCTCTACAGCATATTCGAGCGGGTACCTATCCATCTAGGGTATGTACTTGATGATTATTTGGTGTACTAGGAAACCCACACCCGGCTGAAGATGATCACGACGGGGCCCTACATCACTCGCCTCATCATCAGCATGGGCCTCGAGGAGAAGACGAAGGACATGGAGCGACTCCAGCTCATGGCAACCTTGGGGATGAGCACACTATGCCAGATGGGGCTCGTTAGGCACGCGGGAAGCCGCTACAGATTTGTTCGCCAGGGCGTTGACAGCTTTGGTGATGATGAGGAGCCCGACTCTGAGGACTCCGATAGCCCACCTCCCGCCGACGAGCTTCCACCCTCCACGAGCCGGAGCCGAAGTCAGCAAGCACTGGAGGAGCAGAGACATTCAGCTACCGTGATACGATTCTCACGGAGCAGCGCTGCTTGGGAGACCAATTCGCGGAGCTATCCATCTTTATCCGTGGGCACCCAGCATTTGCACCTCCTCCAGTGCCGGCACCACTAGCAGATGATCCCGCACTCTGAGGACTTGGACACATCTTTTTCATTTGTGTTGATGAGACTTATTTCATTATGCATATTTTATATTTCTTGTTTTGTTAACATGTTAGTTTATTTGTGAGCCGTGTGTGGCTAGCAACGACATCGCCCAGCTACACTCATTCTCTTGTTTATCTTTATAGACTCCTATGCTTTCCTCTTATCTTTTATTGAGCTATAATGATCTCCCCTTGCTTTGCAGAAGTGGAATTTGAACCAACACCCCCAGTAGTGGCCATGCATCAAATTTCTTGGAGAACAAGTGGCAAACCAAAATAACCGTGGAAGTTTTTGTTCATCCTTCTCCATGTATGTTCATATTTGAAATTATTACGTACATTGAGGACAATGTACAATTTTAAGTATGGAGATGGGTAACTACCTATCTTTTATATTTGTACACTCATAGCAAAACTTTAAGTGTGGAGATAGGTAGCTATTATCGAACTATTGATGAAATTCATTGCAAAAACTTTTTTTACGATAGCAAATATGACATGATTTTATTCCTAGTGCACTGTCATAGTACTCAAAATTTTTCGCATTCTCCTATGACGTACTATGGACACCTAGAGAAAATCTTTGTGAAATTCAAAATCTCTAGTGACAATAGGTAACCCATTGCCATGCTTTGTTGACTTTAATTGCTAAGCAATACTCTCAAGGGCTCCAAGAGGTTTCGTGGCACTAGTTGACCTTCTAACCCTTCATAACTTATTCTAGTGGGCAAGTAAGAAGGGAATAAAATAGCATGTACATAGGAGTTTAGTTATTGAAGCAATAAAGACATGTTCCGCTACTTATGGGGATGAAGTAGTTTGGGGTCCCGGCCCTTAATCAGGGTGTTCCTCAATTCGAAAAGTCACTTCTAAGTATGAACACATCTAGGTGGAGTTGTAACCCTCTAAGTACCCAGAGTGTTCTGGTGCCTAAACAACATGTGCATCCTAAAGAAAAGATGACCTACACTCTATACTGATCTTTAGTATGGGAAAAAAAAAAAAAAAAAAAAAAACGTGTCGAACTTGTCCACCATTTGCTCAATATATAGAGGGTCGGTTGTCTTGAAACTTAGGGCCTCAAGGATATTCTAAAGTCCATTAAGGGTCTGCTTGTCTTGCTAAGACTTTAGAACATGGCATGTGGAGTGAAGATGTTCATCTAGAGCACGTTGAATCGGGACACAAGATCGATCTAAGTCCCGGTATGGAAATGGGTGAATACAAATTTTGATGGTGAATTTGGAATGAAATTCATGTATAATTTTTATGGCCAAGAGGATGAACACTTATATTTTCTTTTGTTGATTGATTATTTTTTTGCTTGGGGACAAGCAAAACTTTAAGTGTTAAGATATTTGATAAGTGTTCATTTGAGCATGGTATTATACTATATTCCTATATGCTTGGCATGTGATTATGAAGATTTATTGCCCACTGATACTCAAAATTGATTTATTTTCATCAACAGGTCATAATACGAGGACCCCGGAGGAAAGAAAGCATTTCGAGAGAAGCCGGGATCCCAGAGCACCTAGAAGGACCCATACGGGTTAGCAGATGGGCTGACATACGGCCGTATACTAGCCCCTGGAGAAGATACGGGTCAGTATACGACCCGTATAACAACTGGCTTGATGATTAGACCGTATACGGGCGGGTATACGACCCGTATACGGGCCCGTATAAAGGTGGCTGGCTCATATACGGGCTGACATACGCCCGTATACGGGCCCGTACATCGTTAAATTTGGGCGAACTGTAGACCTAGGCGGTGGCAACTGGGTAAATCTCACCCTTAAATCCCTACGGGTATAAAAGCCGATGAGAAGGGGGGTTTAGGGGAGAGCAGTAGATAGGGCAAGAGAGAAAACTTTGGAGAGAGCTTGGGGATCATCTCCTTCAAGCCATTGGAGCAAGAAGAGGGGGAACCAAAGGAGACGGATCAAGAGGCTACCAACGGTGATCGCATAAGCTTTCCTTTCGATGTCTTTCTTGTTTTCTTTCTTCTTTGTTGTGCATTGTTGCCCCTCTTTTATTGAGAGCTAATTTTGTAGATGCTTGGATGATTGGTGAACCGTTGGACATGTTTTAATCAATGCTATTTCTCTATTTTGATTGCTTGGTTATATTGCTTGAGTCTATTGGATGTTTTAATGTAAGTTAATCTCTCTACGTTGCGAGAGCCCGGAGGGATTTTCGTAATCCATATGGCGGAAGAAGCGAACGCCTCCCCGTGTGTAGACCATCTCCAATAGAGAGGATTGTAAGTATACCGGGAACCCGGGTACTAAGGAGAGCGAGTCCTTTAGATGAATTATTCCCATAATCCTTTCAAGACATAGGTTCGAAAACATAATCGGTAAGGGCACTAGGATCAGTAGCTCACCTCTGGATGAGGGAGTGAAAGCACGATAGGAACCCTTGGCCAAGAATTAACCAAGTAATTGAGATAGAGAAGGGCATTCATCCTTTAGAAGTCCAAGGGGAATCCAATTGTCTGAACATCCCCCTTTCTTGATCATTTAACTTCAAGAACACTTAATTCCCTTGTTTGTGTTTCCATTCAATTAGTTTAGAATTAGCAAAATCAACCCTTCCCTTGGATTGACTAGATAGTAGATAATTAGTGGATACTAGTACTTCCATCTCCCTGTAGATCGACAACCCGACCTCTATGTCCACTATTATTACTTGATACGACCCGTACACTTGCGGATTTCACGCATTATTCAGCATCTTCAATATGCAGTTAAAGTAGCCCTTGAGCTGATTCCTATGTTACTCTTTGGATGAAATTACGGATTTCTTCAGCAAGCATAGTCTTTCTCAATACCTTATATTTTGGGTCTTAGGGATGTAATAAAATTTCTTCCGCTCTTATTGTTGCTACGACTCCAAGAGCTTGGCATTTACCTTCTTTACTCTTTCTTTGAATTCTATATTCTTTTTTTTCTTCTTGTTGATATAGGGCTGACCATGACGATTGTATGACTCTTTTGGCTCAGAGAAGCTATTTTCATCATCATATCGGTCATACAAAGGGTATTCTCCTCCAAAAATAAACCTGCAAGTTTCCAGCTGCACACTTTCAATATCCTCTTTAGCTAATTCTCCAAGTAATTGTTAAACCTCCTCTAGAAAATAGTCTTTAAGAGTGATCAAGACTGTTCCCTTCTATTGATATTCATCAAGATATTCTGTATACTCTTCGATGATGGATTTCCAACGTTTAATTATTCACACTTCTGCTTCGTCTTTTTGTTCTTCTTATTAGTTTGTTTTTATTGGAAGTCCTTTAGGGGGTTCTTGGAAACATCGCCATGTGATCCCTGGTAGCTCAGCCAACTTCTCCAATATCTTCTTTGACCTCTTAGATATGAATATTTCCCAAAATTCTTCTGGAACAGTAGGAGGTTTATCATCATTAACTGATGGGAGTATAACTTTATTTCCAACTACTATGATTTCCCCTTGATATGATCCCTATAGGTTTAGGGTAGTCACATAGCAGATGTGCTCATCTAGTTGCTCTAACAAAACAATTTTTGAAGTGTAATCTTTCACTCTCGATATTGTCGCTCAATCAAATCCTTGAAAATATAGCAATGTTCGATTATATGCCCTAGCAGCCTAGGATATGGACAGTAACTGGGATGATCCTTCTTGTTTTGCTCTTCTGGTCTCTTGCTTTCATGGAATTGCAGACCTTCTTTCATAGCATCTTTAAAGATCTTAAGTACTTTATCTCTTCTTAAAGAATATTTCTTATTCATCCTTTTTTTCAAAGAAGGAAGAGGCCTTGATTCATTACCAGGAGAACCTAAACTGGGTGGGTTGACTTGTTTCGGCTCATGAGACTCCACAACGCCTTTTCCTTTATCAATGTTGAAGGCTGTAGCTTTGTACTTGACGCCTTCTATCCTTTTTGGCTTTTCTTTATCATTTCTTAAGGTGTAAAATTGGAGAACATCTTTGGGAGAGTCTTTCCAATTTTTTAGCTTGAGAAATTAATTCTTAAAATACGGTTATGTCGGATGTACTTAGAAAGGGTGCCATCCAACTATCAATGTCCTCGAGCAATAGACCCACTGTCTAGGGCTGATAAAGGGGTTGTTTACATTTGATGCTCAGGTTTCTCCATTTCATTATGAAATCCACCACTCTTTTATCTTTATTTTGGAGAGTGGTCGCGAGATCAACAATTGTGATTTTGTGACTTATGCCCTCGAACCATAACCAAAAGGCATCTTTCAGCCGCTGCCATGTTTGAATTGATTCGGGTTATAAGCTCGCATACCACTTAAATGCCACTCCTGTGAGACTTGCAGAAAATTGTCTGAGGAGAAGCGAAGGTTTTGCACTTTTATCTCCACGTGCTGTCACAAAATGAGCCAAGTGTTGATCTAGATTTCCAATCCCATTAAACTACTTGAACTTAGGTACATTATATCCCTTAGGGTATTGTACAAAATTATGATAGCTGGGATAGAGTTTATGTCCATTGACCCTTATCTCGCGTCCTTTGGCTTGTTTCAATTCAGTAACAACCATCCGTTGTATCTCTTCCAGAGTCATTGCATCCGATTGTTCCGAAATAGGAGTGGATGAGGTTCCCTCCTTGCTCTACTGGCTTAAGGGTTTCCCTTGGCTGAGGGGTTGGACTCCTCGGTATCTATACTTGTTCAAGTTGGTTTCCCATTAAGGTAGCTATATGTTTTTGCATCTTTAGCATTGACTGCACCATCATCGCCATGTTTTCATTGAGTCTTCTATATTCAGCAAGCATCTTGATTTTCCATTTGATAGACTCTCCTCATAATATCATCTTCGTTTTGACCGTAATTAGGTTCATTCTCATTACCTTCATTTTGAGGAACTACTTCCTTGTCCCTTCGTGGTATGTGAAGTGGTGGAAGATTAATCTCTACCCCATTCCCCTTATATAGCATATGGCTTGAACCTTCTTCTCCAATCCCACTTTGAGAGTCCACCCCTCTTCTACGAGCTGAATGGGCCTGGTTGGTCCCGTTCAGAAACTTGATATCCTTGAGCCTCAGTAACTATTCAAACAGTATGTACTTCTATATCCACATCAGATATTTCTTTATCTTTCATTTCCCTCCTCCATTGAAACTTCAAGCGGAAGGTCATAGCTTGAGAAATTATTCGATTAAAAACTGTCTTGTATACTTTTGATAACAATTGCTTCTTCTTATGATAGAACTCTTTCGACATTATCTTCTCTGACTACAACTTCTTTAATGCTTTCTAGGTCTTATAGAGTTTTTTATTGAAAGAATCCTTGTGATGTGACTTCGGATGTCTGCCACCTTTGTTTTCACTTGGCTGAGAGTGCAGCTCTACAGTGGTTGAATTCTTCTTTCACCAACTTGAGTTGTTCAAATGAGTTGTTGAAGGAACCCATTTGGTTACTTTTGTGTCTTTTGAATGACACAAAATCCAGCTTCTGCTTTAGAACCTTCATCTTTCTGGGTGCAAGCCTTGAGAACACACTTTTCTTTGGTTTATCTTCCTTAGAGTGTAATATCCCACTTTCCCACCCCTTTGCGGTAACAGTGAAAGTGGGTTCATCGTCTTCATTGTTCAGATAGACTATCCTTTTAGGGCGGGATAGTCTCTTGAAAGCAGATACCCTTGGTAGTTCCTTAATTGTAGTGTCTTCATTGGTTACTTGGACAATGATGTTCTGGATGGAAGGGTGGGATGGTGAGGTTCTCCTCCTAGGGTATGGGCCATGTCATAAATTGCATTGACTCTGAGATTGTGCAAAACCTTTGTTCAGTTCCAACAACTCTATTATTGAATTTGCAGTTGAGTAGTTGAACTTCGGCTCCTTCTCCAAGGAAAATAGTGAGATTCGGGCATCCTGGTGAAGTTGAACTCTTTAACGCCATTTCATATACGTTAGTTTCTAGCATAGGTTATAAAAACAAGGCATCTACTTGTACTTTTGCTCTAAACATGGGAGGTAGAATGTGTCCCACCGAGCGTGCCAGAATTTGTGGGATCAAAAATACCCACTTGGCATCATGTATGTGAAGAGACACGTTGCGATGTATTGAATCACAAATGAGTATTTTTTTTTTATTATTGTGGGTTCTTCTATTCCTAATAGAGGCAAGCCTCTACTATTAATTACCCCAGACAGTCTCTTGGGAACCTACGATTAAGGGCCAATAAAAAATAATTTATTCATGTGCAAATCATAACATTTATTGCATATGACTATGATCATAGGATGTTTACACATATTATTTATTTATTTATTTAAACGACGCCGCCTTATGTCTTGGGATTTATATTTCATTGGTCGTCTCAAATGCATTCTTCGTCGCCGCCTTGAGATTTGTGCCGCTTTAGGATTTAGGTTCATATTGACCATCTTCAGATGAGTGTTTTACCATCGTCCCAAGATATGTGTCACTTCAAAATTTTTATTTATTAGCTCCTAAAGATGAGTGCTTATCGCCACTTCAAGATTTATATCACTCCAAAATTTATACTTCATCGACTGCATTGAGATGTGCATTCTATCATCACATCGAGATTCGTGTTACTTTGAGATTTGGACTCTATCAGTCACCTTAAGATGGGTGTTTCTTCGTCCGCATCGAGATGCATGTCACTTTGAGATTTCGATTTATATTTCATTATCCGTCTCAAGTTGCGTATTCCTTTGTCGCATCGTGATAGGTGTAGATTTGGGATTTGAATTTCTTTGGTTGCGTCATATTTTATTGCTTTGAGATCTAGTAAACTAGACCTTTAGATTATGATAGCATTGATGATATCCAGCCCTCCAGTTAATTATTTCTTACTTCCCCTTTTTATTATTATTTTATTTCATTTTATTTTATGTTATTATATTTATTTTTTTAATAACTCCTAATTGATGATTTTATTAGAACTATCACATCAGTTGGAGTCTCAAACCCTCCCGAGGGCTAGCAAAGATGAAAATAAACTCCCTAATAAAGAAAATCGTAAACACGGAGCCAGCTAGAGAACCTCAAACAGAAGCTCCTTCATGGAGAAGCAACTTATTAAAATGCCATGTTTTATATCTATTGTCTACTCATCATTACAATGGCATGCTGTAATGTATAAACTGAGAAGCTTCTCAAAGTTGTCAAATACATAGCAATATTGAGTAATCTCTTTCTCCCACTAGCATTAATAACATTTGAATTTTTTGTGCAGAAGACCATAGTAGTTGAAAATTTCTTTGACATTGGGGGTTCTAAATGAGATTCAATGAGAACTATTGAATCTCATTTCATTAGTTGAAGAATATGATTTCAATATATGTATATATTTTAATGTATTATGCATTGAATCTTCAAGCGACTTCATGGCAAATTGTCAAATATGCAATTTCCTAAATACAAGCAACTAATTTGGTTTCCAAAAAATGTTTTATAATTTCAACACATTTTTAATTGGAATTTATATCTCCACAGGCTTTGCTCCAATCTAAGCGAAAGGTTAATAAAAAAAAGTCATGTTACTGTTGATGCTTCAGCTCTTTGCATATTTAGATGATCTCAAAATAGTTTAAAATCTCTTTGGGATATTTCATCAAGCACCTCAAAGGCACTTCATAACTTAAACTTTTAACAAACAACTTGAAATGTTTCTTCAACAAAAATTTACAATCATTCATCTTTCATCTTTATGAGATTGCATCACAAAACACACTTCGAATATACATTGATCAATGAGCTTGCTATATATCAAACTTTGTTCACATCATTTTCATAATAACAACACCAATCTTTTTATCTTCATAGCATTAGAAGCCTCCAACATTGTTTTCTACAGTAGCTTCTTTATCTTTCATTTTATTAGAACCCTTTAACAACTTTTTCTTCATTTTATCTCAAACACTCCTTTGTATTAGAATGCATCTCATCTCAAGTTATGAACTCGTGAAATTGATCATTAAATTATTATAGGCTACAACTAGGGACCTTTTTAGTTCTTTATTTATTTATCACCATCCTAATCCTTGACTTCTTCTCTCATTGGCATGACAATGCATATACATTGAGCATTCAATCTCTAGTTCAATGCCGAAATTAGTCTTCGTAGAGAACACAATGACTATGGTGATCTCCAAATACTCATCTTGAAAACAAAGCATCTTGTGGCAAGGAAGTGACGACGACGGCATCCACAAGGGAGCCTGAAGCCTGTAGTTGACGAAAACGATGTCCACAAGGGAGCCGAAAGCTTGTAGTTGACGAAAATGATGTCCACAAAGGAGCTAGAGATTCAGCGGTAACGGCATCCACAAGGGAGCCAGAAACTTTGAGTTGGAGGCAACGACATCCACAAGGGAGCCATAGATTTGGCAGCGACGGGTCGGAAACTTGGTAAGGGCTGGCGCTGGCGGCGTCCACAAGGGAGCAAGAGATTTGGCGGCGATGGGTCGAAAGGTTGGTAAGGGCTGAGGCGACGATGTCTGTAACACCCATCTCCTTTTCAAGGGGACACATGCCACACCATTAAGGTCAAGGGAATGAACTCTAAACCTGAGGCTGTAAAAGTGGTAATCAATAATAATTAAGAAAAAGCGGAAGCTAATAAAGCAAACATATCATATCATAAACTTCAAACTCTAAATACTATTTAGTACAGCTTCAAATAAAATACTATCACAGATGTATTCGGCTCAAATGCACTCAATACAATACATAAACATAACTAAGATACAGGGAAGTCAGAGCCAGCTATAAGATATCTCCACAGAGACTTGTGATTAGACAAACTGTAACGCCCTGAAACTTTTCTATATTAAATTTGAATTTTCTGGAAAATCCCACAAGGAATTACTAAGTTTTTAATGAAAATCGAATATTTGGTTGGCGCTGCGAGACAAATACGAGTTCCGACGAGGTAGATCAGACCGAACCAAAAAGCCTGAAATGATGGACCCGGTCGGCTTTGAATAACCGTCGTGATCCCATAATGATTAACTTTAATATCGTATGAGTTGTCATTAATCGAAGGAACTAAATAATACTGATGAAATCAAAGAAATATTAAGACCTAATCACTAATTAAATTAGGTGGTTAAGCTTCTAAGATTAAATCAAATTAAAAGATAATAGTTGCTATTACGCAAGTTTAAAATAATAATGACAATAATATTATGAGTAAAAATAATATATGAGAGAACTTAGGTGTTAATGAACTAGATTAAGGGAAAGAGAGAAGAGCAGCACTCATCTCCCCGTAAGGCCCACGAGAGAAGTATGTCGCGCGCGTGAGAGAGGAGCGCAAAGTGTGGATCTGGTCTCCTTCTCTCTCGTGGATGAGCAGTTACCCCGTGGAGCCACAGGGAAGCCAAGCCGAGGGTGCACAGCTCTTAAGAGGGAGCTCTGTCTTCCAATAGGCCTCACAGCCCCAGACCCCCCTTCTGCCGCCTGGTTCTCCCAGGCCTTGACACCATCGGCCGCCGTGATGCTCGGGCGCGTTCCGGCGAAGCTTCGCCCGCTTCTCTCCTCGCCGCTGCGGTCTCCTCCGCCCAGGCGTGCGTGTCCCTGCGACACCACGAGCGCCACCGTCCCCTCGTGCTTAAGCACTGCGGCCCCTTCTCCGGCCAGCCAAGCTCAGCTCGGGCTTCTCTCCGACGACCACAAGCCGGCCTATTTCCTCGACGCCGCCGCCCTTCTGTTCGTGCACCAGGCCGGCGTCCGCCAGCCCTGTTCGTCGAACCCTGCACTTCCAATTGCCGGCCAAGCTTCAGTGAACACCACCGCACAGGGAATCAGGTGGGTAAAAGTGATAAATTTCAGGTTTGAACTTGGTCTCTATGCTTTTGCTATTACCATCAAGTGTTCCTGAAATTGGCTGACGGGTTTGAATTATGGTGTTGATATTAGAGTATAGATTATAGAGCTTTTTAACTCATGAAGTTACACGGTCTTTGTTAAGGATTTTTTTATGAAAACTTCGGGGAATATAACTTGCGGCTAAGTGTTGATTTCTTGAATTTCAGCATGCTTAAGTGTAAATCAAGCATTGCAGAGAACTTCTATCTCGAACATTTCTGAAGGATATTGAACGCGTTAATTATCTTGTGAGCTACTCGGTGGATCGAAGACTAAATTGAATTGATAAACAGGATTACAATTACTATCTTGTGTTAATTGTGTATAAGTTTAATAGAATGGAGAATGTTTGTATAATTTTTCGAAGCCCTCCAAATATAGAGGAGGTGCTGCCGAAATTTTGGGGAAATTTCAAGTGTTTATAGTGAAATATACCTTCCGTAATCACACTTAACAAATTGACATCCCACGAAGCATGTTGGAACTCCTAGGTTGATAATAGAGGGAAGAAAAGCAAAGTTCTATAATTTCTAAATCTCGTACTTCCTTTTAAAGACACGCGAGATACACGCTAAGAGAAATTAAGTTTACTTAGCTTAACGAGCTTACCGTATTCTAACAAAGTTAATTAGAATGTAGAAGAAGGAATACGGTTTCCGTATTTTTAATTTATGTATTATGATTTCTAGAATATAGGAGGGAAGTCCTTTAGAATAAATACAAGTAGCTTAATTACAATTTTTATACTTGTATAGGACGAGACAAATAGAGGATCACCCGGGAGGATCCGGTCAAGTGTAATTAACGGAGGACCAGAGGTGAGTGGTTTCACTATACATTGGTATGGTTTTTATGATCGGATTTGATCGTCGGATTTGTTTATCCGAATCTTTCATGAGTTTTACATCGAAGTTTGTGCAATGTTACTGTTGATATTAAGATCATATTAGCATCTTCATTGTTTATTACGTGCATTGTAAATGAAAATATATGTGAATAAAAGAAATGAAGAATGAGAATATGATCAAGACAAAGAGAAATTTCAATTAATGACAGACGTGCACATTAATTAAGAGAAATAGGTTTTACCGAGGAGGGTTCGGGGACAGAGATACGTTACGGGACTTGTCCGTATCATACACGGGCCTTGAGATTGGCAGATCCTCGACTGCGTTCTGTGGGAGCACAGCTCGTGGAGATCGGTTTACTAGAGATCTGACCTACGTTCTGTGGGAGCACAGTTCGTGGAGACCGGTTTACTAAATTAGACCTACGTTCTGTGGGAGCACAGCTCGTGGAGACCGGTTTATGAGATCATACCTACGTTCTGTGGGAGCACAGTTCGTGGAGACCGATTTTTACAGATCAGACCTACGATTCTGTGGGAGCACAGTTCGTAGAGACCGGTTTACTAAGTTCAGACCTACGATTCTGTGGGAGCACAGTTCGTGGAGACCGGTTCCAGATGAGACTTACGGTTCTGTGGGAGCACAGTCCGTACAGACCAGATTTCTTAATATTGGAATATGATTACATTGCTAAAATAATTGTAAGAACATGTACATGTCCATGTGTTAACATTGAGATTTTTCATGTTTTGGATTTATCCGAGTTTCATGTGCTTTTAGCATAATATTGATAGAGATAATGCATTTGAATTAATTAGCATTATTTCAATACTATTTTATTTGAAATTATAGATGTACCTTGTATAGTGATTCTCACTCAAGTGAAATGTGCAGGTAGCCCAGATTGAGTTCTCCGTTAGATGGCTCTGACTTAGCAGAAGAAAATAGAATGTTTTTATTTGATGTATATGATTTTAGGACGCTTCCGCAAGATTTGTAAAATTGTATAAGATTTCGAATATTTTGGTTATTCAATTATGTTAAGTAGTTGAATTATTTTCATCACCAGGTCTACATTAAACAGCTTATGGGCTGGGTGCACTCCCGGCCCAGCTGGTGTGACATTCTGTCCCTGTGTCGGGATAGGGTGTTACACAAACCCTCTATCTAGTCTCCTGTCTATCGCCTGCATAAAAAATATCACGAGAAAGGGGGTTGAGCTATTGGAGCTTAGTGATTTGGGAACAATACTGTCGGGTATAAAATATACCCGTATAATTAAATAAAACTGTAAGAACTGAAGCATAAAATATGCGTATAAAATAACTGAAATTTAATACTGAAATCTGAAAGAGATGCTGAGCAAATAATATGCTGGTCAATGCATTATCCTCAATCTATTTTCATCATGTCAAATGCATAGAAATCTGATGTATGCATATAACTCATAACTTGTTTCTCTGTACTGTGAATGATTTCCGAAATTACCCTTGGTAATCTATACTAAATGCCTCTACGGTGAATCTCTAGTCACTACCGGGAGGTGGGTAATACGGAGCCATCTAGTCATTACAATACTATCATCTCTAACTACACATCTACTTCAATACAGCAGGACCAGCGACCAATGGGTAGATCTATCCTTGCTACACATGGTCAAATTATATACGTACACTAGGCACCCCAAGAGCATGGAAAGTGGGTTTTAATTTCACAAAAATGGAATGTTTTAAAAACAGATAGTTCGTTAAAATAAAACCAGAGATTTAAATAACCTCTTTCCTAACCTAGTGCCGCACTCTCTTTCTTTCTACTAGCCACCACTCGTACAAGCAAATATATCAATAAAGTGTAGTTTACTTGTTTTTGTATCTGTTTCTTTATTCTGTTACTGATTACTGTGCATGAATGGTTTTCTAAAACTCTTAAAGTTTTCAAGAAAATTCTAATTCATGCTTTTCAAACTGAGATCAAAACTGTAATAAAATGAAAGGATGATGAAAACTCGTATTGTAAAGCTAGTTCCCTTACCCGAGTCTAGTCCGAGATTAAGACTGGCTCGATCCTTTGGTAGCGGCTGACTTGCCCTTGCCCTTTCCTTTTCCCTTTCCTGATAATCGAAATACGAAAAATTATGAATACGGAGACCGTATGCTTATCTTGTACTCTAATTTATACTTGATAGAATACAGTAAACTCATTAATCTCTCTAAGCATGATTCTTACTTAAAATCTAGTACATGCTTCTAAAATTCATAAATACTATTATTTCAGACATAGCTTTAGTTTAATCTCTAAGAATACGATAAATGTACAACATGGCAACATTATCTTACCTCATGCTTATTATCTTCTAACAAGTCCCTTAAAATGATCAACTAGCCCATTTCAATAAATCTAAAGCATGAAGCAAGTAGACACGCTAACATGGAAACTAAAAGGGTATTAATACATAGAATTTCCATAAAAATTTGGCGACACCACCCCTATTTATGGGGCGCGGAAAATATACAAACATGCTTACATAACACATAATTAAATCTAACTCATTCCATACATTAAACCTTTAAGAAATGTCATGAAATAAATGAGTTCCTAGCATAATCATCTCATGAATTAAATAACTATAAGATTAATCTTTGTAGTTATAAAACTAATCTCATGCACCATCTCCAAATCCCCAACAATTTCTTAAACCATAACATACACCTCAATCCTTAAATTATGAACTCTAAATCATGAATTAACTTTAGGGTTTTCCGCCAAAACTCTCTCAAACGCGATGGTGAAGAAGACGAAGTGCAGGGCTGCAGGTTGACGGCGTTGGTGCTCTCAAGGGCAAATCTGGGCTGCAGTTCCCGTCGGTGAAGCAGGGCAGAGATAGCGCAGGTCTGCAGGTGGCCTGCAGCTCCAAGCTGGCACGAGGCGGAGCTCGCGGAGGTGGCTGTGAGTGGGAGTCACAAGAGCCAACTGCTAGCCATGCGCGGTATCAGCGCAGGGCGCATGCACCGGGTGGACGGCAGAGGCTAGAGGGAAAATGGCCGACGTCTCCAGCCGGCGTGGGTTGAGCTCGCAACGGCAGTTGGCCGACGGGCTTGGGGCGTGGCTGCGACTAGGGGACAAGTAGTTCCCTGCTCTTTTGGTCGAGGGAGGGAGAGAGTCGTCTATTTTCTCAGAGATAGGGTTGAGAGGGAGATGAAATAATTTTCATTCTTCTCTTTCTCTCCTTTGATTTTATAATGACACTAAAGCCATTATTATTCATATGATAATTCTATTTAATAAATTAGCTTATCTATTAAAATGCATTTGATTAAACTAGGATATCTTCTAAAATATCTCTGACTAAAGGCCGAATAACTTTATTTGATCTTATCTTATTACTCTGCCGTCACGAAAGTGGCCAGTTTAATTATCTGGCTCGTCTCTGTCCCCGACCCAGATATGGGAATCCCGAGTCAAACAATCCCAGTGACACGGGCTTTTTCTAGCATCACAGGTCGTCTCTTCTCCAGACCCAGATTCGTGTTTCTGGGTTTTTAACTCGTCCAGACCAACTTTATCAGGACTCTAACTTTTGTTCTGTATCTTTCACTTTATTAATGTGGATTGATTAATATTTATATAATTTCTCATTTAATTAATCCAGCTCTGATATCTATTCGCCTTTAACTATTCTAAGTAAAAGTGGCCTGACCCAATAAGGCCTTCTCTTGGCCCTATAGTTGCGAGGTTGGATTTGAGTCTATTAATTCTAGATTTTCTTTAACTTTGAGGTTAAAATATAAGCTAATTAAACTCATTTAAAATTTGAAAATTTACTGAATATTTTTTTAGAAAAATTTGGAATGTTACAGTTGTCCTACCCTTAGGAAATTTCGTCCCCGAAATTTTCTTACAACACGTAACTAAAATAACATAAGGTACTGTACCCTCATCTGATCCTCTCTTTCCCAAGTAGCTTCTTCCACTTGGTGATGAATCCACAACAATTTCACTAGAGGTATTATCTTGTTACTCAATGCTTGTTCCTTCCTGTCGGGGATACGTACTGGTCCCTCTACGCATGTCAAATCTGGTGCTAGATCTACGGTTGGTCCCGCCAGAACTTGATTCGGATCCTTGATGCACTTCTGCAACACCGATACATGAAAGACATCATGTAACCTCGACAGCTCTACTGGTAAGATAAGCCGGTAAGCTACAGGACCTACCCTGTCGACCATCTTATATGACCCGATGTATCGTGGGCTCAACTTCCCATGCTTCAGGAACCTTAGTACACCCTTCCATGGGGATACTTTAAGGAACACCTCGTCTCTTACTTCAAACTCAAAATCCCGATGGCGGGTATTGGCATAGCCCCATTGCTTGCCTTGAGCTTTCCTCAAGCGCTCTCTGATGATTTTAACCTTCTTTGAGGTGACTTGTACCATTTCTGGGCCTAGAATTTTTCTTACACCTTCCTAATACCAGCATAACGGAGTCCTGCATTTTTTGCCGTATAATGGTTCATACGGTGGCATACCTATGCTGGCATTGTAACTATTATTGTAAGTAAATTCTAACAGTCCTAGATTCTTATCCCAGCTCCCCGGGAGTTCGATAACACATGCTCGCAGTAGATTCTTGGGTATCTGAATAGTTCTCTCTCACTGTCTATTTGTCTTAAGATGGTATGCCGTACTAAAGTTCAGTCTTGTCCCCAAGGCCTTATGAAGACTCTTCCAGAAGTGCGGTGAATCTCGGGTCTCTATCTGATACGATAGACATGGGTACGCCATGCAGTCTGACTATATAGTCTACGTACATCCACGGCAATTGATCCTGAGAATAGGTTGTCTTGATCGATGGAAGTAAGTAAACTTGGTTAGTCTATCTATGATAACCTATATAGCATCCTTACCTTGACTAGTCCGAGGTAGACCCGACACAAAATCCATGGCTATCCTTTCCCACTTCCATTCTAGGATCTCTAGAGGTACCAATAACCCCGATGGCTTCTTGTGCTAAGCTTTGATCTTCTGACAGATCAAGCATCTAGCCACGTACTTAGCATTATCCTTTTTTATTCTCCTCCAGATGTACTTTTTTCTTTGATGTTGTGATACATCTTTGTGCTCCATGGGTACATAGCAATGGCCGAGCAATGAGCTTCCTCCAATATTTGTTGCTTGAGGGCCTCATCATTGCGAGCACGTAAATTCGGGCACCTACCATCACCGCTTTATCTAGAGATAGAGAATAGTCACCAAGTCTTCCCCCATGTAGCTTCCCAGGTAGCTTCACTAACTTGGGGTCTTGTAGTTGAGCATCCTTAATCTGTGATATCAATGCTGGGTGTAGGTGAAAATTCGCCAGTAATACCCACAGCTCATCTACTGAAATCTGGACACCAATGGATCTCAACTCGTACGTGTATATGGGCAATGTTGGTGGTCCCCAACTATGCCATTATCTTCCTGCTCAAGGCGTTAGCTACTACGTTCGCCTGACCTGGATGGTACTCAAAAGTACAATCATAATCCTTCAGTAGTTCCATCCACCATCTCTACCTCATTTTCAGCTCCCGCTGGCTCATCAAATATTTCAGGCTCTTGTGGTCGGTAAAGATTTTACAGGCTTCACAATACAAATAGTATCGCCATATCTTCAAAGTGAAGACCACCGCCGCTAGCTCCAGATCATGAACATGATAATTTACTTCGTGAGTCTTGAGCTACCTAGATGCATAAGAAATAACTCTGTCCTGCTGTATCAACACACAACCCAAGCCCCTATATGAAACATCACTATAAATTTCAAAACCTATGCCTACGATCGGTAAGGTGAGGATAGGAGCAAACACGAATTGGCTCTTCAGCTCTTGAAAGCTCTGCTCACATTCCTCGGTCGACTCAAACCTTAAATTCTTCTGCAGTAACTTGCCAACAAGCTGGGCGATGGAATAAGACCCTTCCACAATTCGCCTGTAGTAACCGGCCAACCCCAGGAAGCTCTTGATCTCCTTAATTGTGGTTAGGGCTTGCCAGTTAACTACTACTTCAATCTTCTCAAGATCCACGTAGATCCCAGAAGCTGAAACAACATGACCCAGAAAGTTGACTTAGTCCTACAAGAATTCACATTTACTCGGCTTGGCATACAGTTGCTGATCCCTCAATATCTATAGCACTATTCTAAGGTGGTTGATGTGCTCCTCCACGGTTTGGGAATACACCAGGATATCGTCGATGAACACCGCTGTGAACTGGTCCAATTAGGGTGCGAACACCCTGTTCATCATCCCCATAAATGCTGCTGGGTCATTCTTGAGTCCAAAGGGCATTACTAAATACTCAAAATGCCCGTATCTGGTCCGAAATACCGTCTTCGGTACATCCTCCTCTCGTACCCGCAACTGGTAGTAGCCTGAACTTGGGTTGATCTTGGAGAATACACATGCTCCTCGTAATTGATCGAATAGGTCATCTATACGTGGCAATGGGTATTGGTTCCGGGTAGTAATTCCATTCAGTAGTCGGTAATCTACATGTATTCTCATGGAAGCCATCCTTCTTCCTCACCAAGAGTATAGGCGCACCCCGGGAGAAACACTGGTCTTGATGAACACTTTCTCCAATAGTTCATTTTATTGCATCTTCATCCCCTTCAGTTATACTAGAGCCATCGTTTATGGCACTCTGGAAATTGGAGTTGCTCTAGGGAACAAGTCAATAGTGAACTCCATGCCTGTATGTGGGGGCAATCCTGATAACTCATCGGCAAATACATCTCGAAATTTGCAAGATACCGCGATCTCCCATACGTCTCATTTGGGGGCTTCTGCTTCCACCTGTTCGCCATGCAGGCTTCCTCCATCTCTTTCGTCTTGGCTCACCTCCTATAGAAGAGAATTTCCGCCTCATCTTGTTGCTAAAATCTCACCATCGTCATGTAGCAATCGATGGTGCCATGGTGGATCGACAACTAATCCATCTCTAGGGTTGCGTCGAAATCTAGAATCCTTATAGTGATTAAATCTGCTGCTAGCTCCTTATTGTCTATTGTCACATCGTATCCTTCATACACTACTTTTACAATGATAGAACTACCTATGGGTGATGCTACAACCATAGGCTGAGCTAATCTAGTAGCATAAACATCTTCTGACATATTAAATGAAGTAGCTATGTAGGAATGCGTGGAACCAGGATCAATAAGAATGTAGGCATCAATACCATAAATCTGAGTAATATCTTCAATTACGTCTGGTATGTCTACAGCCTCCTGTTGTGTCATTGTGAAAGCTTGGGCCAGCAGCTGGGAAAGAACTCCTTTGCCTGCTCCTTTGGCCAAGACACTTTCGGTGAGACCCCAAGGAAGCTTACCGGGCAACACCAAGGCAAACCCCCGGGAACAATGCAAGACAATCACTTTGAAGAGTGAAAAAGAGATTGATATACCGGTGGTGAAGCCTCAAGAGAATAATGCAATTGATGATGAATGTCCGGTACCATTGGCGAATTCTAGAGAAAAGGAAAAAAGGAGAAAAGAGGCAACACCTATCCCTCCATACCAACGAAAGATTCCTTATCCTGCAAGGTTAAAAAAAGACAAGGAAGATGTTCAATTTGCAAAGTTCACGAGCATGTTGAAGCAATTGCACATCAACTTACCATTGGTGGAGGTCCTAGCGCAAATGCCGAAATATGCAAAATTCATGAAGGATCTCCTATCCAATAAAAGAAAGTTAGAGGAAGTGGTTTCCGCCACACTCAATGCCCACTGCTCGGTCATTGTACAACAAAATGTACCCAAAAAGTTAAAAGATCCTTGTAGCTTCATTGTCCCATGTACGCTTGGTGAAGGAGTCGCAAGGAAAGCATTGGCAAATTCAGGAGCGAGCATTAATGTGATGCCGTATAAGTTGTACATGAAGCTTTGACTTGAAGATCCAAAGCCAACCAGTATGATATTGTAATTGGTGGACCGATCTGTAAAGCGGCCCAAGGGATTAGCTGAAGATGTCCTTATCCAAATCAATCACTTTGTGTTCCCGGCCGATTTTGTACTCTTGGATATTGATGACGATGTTGATATTCTCATCATTCTTGGGCATCCATTCCTTTCTACCGCTCAAGCCCTTGAAGACCACGCCCAAGGCAAGCTTGCACTAAGGGTGGGAGATCAAGAGGTGGTATTCAAGATACGAGAAGTAATGCGATATACTATGGCCCAAGATAACACTTCGTATAGTGTGGATGATGTTGATTTAATCACCTCCGAATGCATACAAGACCTCTTGGTGATAGACCCTCTACATGATGAATTGAATAATGAGAAGAGGAGTTCGGAAAAAGTTCAGGAGGACTCCACTTCACCAAAGGTGGATTCAGGGATCAAGGTCGAAAAAGCAAGGAAGAAGAAGAAACGCACCTCCCCCATGAAGCATTCAAAGAAAGTACATGAGAAGGGAGTAAACACCATATCTTCACATCACACCCCTTTGAATGTAAGCCCAGGTATTGACGCGAATGATTGTTCTATCTATGCTATTTTTTGTAAATATTTGTTTGGGAAATGCTTTAATTAGAAGGCCGATGGAAGCTTCAAGGTATTTGATCCTCCATGAGGTAAGTTGAAGGTACGTCAAGCTAGTGACGTTAAACAAGGGCTTCTTCGGAGGAACCCATGCTCTAAATCTTTTCCTTTGTTTCTTTTTGCTATTCTCTTTGATTAGTTAGATTGTGTGTTTGAAATAAATGAATGATGTGTCTCATGTCCGTCCTTGTATTGTTTTGTGATGGATGCTTTCATTAGCCATAGAATGATAACTCTTATTAGGTCGCGCAAGGGGGACATAAAAGAGTCCCCGGAGGGGATATATAGGCCCCAATTTGGGTTCATACAGAGTCTTATACGGACTGACAGTAGTCCGTATAACCCTGTCAGAATAGATATACGGAGTAGCATACGGACTCATATGAGGTCAGCCGAAGTTGCAAATTTGGGGCACTATAAGTAACGCCCCCTCACCCCCTATTAAACCCTAGCCGACCCCATTGCGACCGCACTTCACTCTCTACTCTTGCTCGACCTTTTCTTTTGAATTAGAGGCTCTATCTTTGTTAGGTACGCACACATGACTTGATTCACCGATTAGATTTATCTTTTCTATGTTTAGAAATCTAGGGATTGTATGGATTGAATGTTGAATGAGATTGTGACACAATTCTTAAAATTTTGTTTGATTTTCATCATAATATCTCTATTCAAGGCATCTAGGAAGTTTTAGGGGTAAAATGGATGTGAATTATGTAAAGTTGAGGCCAAGAACCGCCATGGTCGCCGGCAACCCCGCTGCCAGGCGTAAACGGACTCCCATATTAGTCCATATGGTTCTCTGGCTGCTCCATATGGATCCCAAACTGTCCGTATACAACCCCATATAGGGGCAATTTAGGGTTGTTTCGCGCAGTTTTTATCCAATCTTGATGGTTTCACTTGCACTAACACCCCTTTCAATTGTTTTGCAGACATGCCTAAGAAGGTCGTCGCAATAAAGAAGCGCCTCACGGGCGCCCATTCCTCATCCAACGTACCCCGATTCACGGATGAGGAATTCCATTTCCGATACATTCGACTTACCTCCCGATCGTTCTGCCGCACGCGTGTCATTGATTGGGGGGTCCTCACAAAACTTGGCATTGCCGATCGAGTCCGGGAGATGATCTCTTTCGGAGGATGGGATCGCATTTTCTCCTTGAACTACTAGGTGTTCATGGAGGCGACATTGGAGGTGCTGAGCTCGTTCGAGGCAGACAGGAGAGCTGTGGGGGAGAAGCGCCATACCACCATCTCCTTTCAGCTCTATGGGGAGAAACGGACTATGAGTTACACCCAGTTCACACTTTACATGGGGATGTATGAACACGAGTACACCTACGATCGCGAGTACTGCGAACTCCTTACTGCCTTCCCCAAGAGCACTATCTCCTCCTCGTATTTCTGGGTATAGCTTGGCGGGCGCCACCACAAAAACCAAGTATCCTTGATGATGGTCCCCATGCACCGATATATCCATGCACTTCTTAGTCGCACGATCGCGGGTCATAGCGACAATCACAGAGTCGTCATCGTCACTAATCGCCTTTTTATTTACAACATTATAGAGCGAGTACCCATCCATCTGGGATATGTGCTCGAGTACTATTTGGCGCATCAAGGACACAGCACCACGCTCACAAATATCCACGCCGTACCATACATTACATGACTCATCATTGGTATGGGTCTCGAGGGCAGACTAGAGGGGGAGCCACGTCTTCAGTTTGTCGCCCCACTGGACATGACCATCCTCTCTCAGATGAGGCTTGTTAGGCGTGTTGGTGGCCGCTACACACTCGTCGGTCAGTCACCTGATAGTTTCGACGAGGACGCATCCGACTTTGAGGACTCTGATCCACCAGAGCCTACCGTTAGACTCCCCTCCACATCCAGGAGCTGCCCTAAGAGGATGGTGGAGCAGATGTTAGAGATACGCGCTGTCAAGGACACCATTCTTGCGGAGCACCATCAGCTGAGGGATCAGTACACTGAGCTCTCACTGTTTATCCATTGGCATGCAGCGTTCGCACCTCTTCCACCTCTAGCACCAGCAGATGATGAGCCCACATTGGACCATTGAGACATGGACTTTCATTATTTTTTTTTTCATGTGATATGTTTGAATGATTTTGTCATTTGGACTTCTTTTTATTTTCATGCATAGTTGTAGTTTCATTTTAGAAAGGGCATCGCCTTGCTACCCTATCTTTCATTTTCATTATGTGGATCCTATTGTTTTTCCTATGTTTTGTGGAGTTATGATGATTTCTCTCTTTCGTAGATTTGGAGCATGGATCAATACTCCCCGATGTTTAATGACCTATCAATTCATACGAACGACTCGATTCAATCGAACATTTATGGGAGTTTTAGTTCACCTTTCCCAACTAATTACATGTTTTAATTTCTTTCGTATATTGAGGACAATGTAAATTTTTAAGTGTGGGGATGGGTGGCTACCTATCTTTTTTTTTTTTTGGGTTATTGCAAATTTTTAAGTGTGGAGATAAGTAGCTATTAATGACATTCATTGGAAATTCTTTTAATAACATGTATGGTATGCACCGGTAATGGCCTTATTGAGAGACTACTTTGACATGATTTTATTCCTAGGGCACTATCATATGCTAAGATTTTGAAATTTTTGCTTTGAAATAACATGGGCATTTAGAGACCATCCTTGTGACAATCATGATTGTTAAGGAAAATAGATAACCCATTACCACGCTCTTTTGACTTTAATAGCTTGCTTTGCTATCAATTGCTCCAAGAAATTTCATGGCATTAGTTCAAACCTATTAAACCCCTCATAATATACATAGTCTATAAGTACAATGAAAATAAAATAGTTTTGCACAATAGTTGTTGATTAATAATGGCAGTGTTCCGCTGCTCGTTAAGATGAACTAGTTTGGAGTTTTGGCTCCTAATCAAAATGTTCTTCAATTCAAAAAGTCAGTTCTTAGGATGAACACCTATAGGTAGAGTTGTAACCACCTATGTAGCTAAGGGTTTTGGTGTCTTATCAACATGAATCCTCTACAAAAGGGTGGAACTGCACTCTACCTTGATCTTTAGTACGAGAAAGTCGGATCCAGTAGAGATGCCCTACCCGAATAAAAAATAAAATAAAAAAAGAACCTAGTTTCTTGAGAACTTGTCCACCACTCTTCTAATAGGGGGGTAATTCTTTTGATCTCAGAGCCTCAAGGACTTTCTAGAGTCCATTGAGAGCATGCTTGTCTTGCTAAATCTTTAGAACATGGCACGTGGAGTGAATAAGCTTTGTCTAGAACTATATCGAAATATCACGGTATCAATCTAAGCCCTCGTGTGGAAATAGGAGAACATACTGTGATGGTGAACTTTGAATGGGATTCATGCATAAATTTTTATGACCCAAGGTCGAACACTTAACTACTTTTGTTGATTTCTTTTCTTTGCTTGAGGACAAGAAAACCTTTAAGTGTGGAGATATTTGATAAATGTTCATTTTAGCATTGTTTATACTATATTCATTCATGTTTATCATGAGGTTTAGAGGAATTTTAGCCCACCGGTACTTAAAATGGGTTTGTTTTTGTAAACATGTTAAAATATGGAGACTCCAGAAGAAAGGAAACTTTTCAAGGAGAATTTGGGCCAAAAAAGAGCATTTCAGACGAAAATACCATTCCATACGGCGTCCATACGGACTGACAAAGGTCCGTATAAGGCCACCTGAGAGATATATGGGTCCGTATACTACCCCATATAAGAGACCATATGGCGTAAATTTCGAGCAAAGTTTAAATTCATCTACGGACAGAATTTGAAGGGGACACCGCAAAATCCTAGTAGGGGGTCTAAATACGAATGTTGAAGAGGTTTTTGGGGGCTTCTTGGAGAGAAATAGAGTGATAGGGAGAGCTTCATCATCTTCTTCATCATCTTAGCTTGGAGGAGAGGGCTATTGAAGGGTTTCTCAAATCAAAAAGCTAGAAGGAGAGAAGAGGGGGCAAGAGTTTAAGGAATCAAGAGGACCACCAACGGTGTACGTAATAGGGGTTTTCATTATGAGTCTTTTGATTTCATCTCTCTTTGTTATGGATTGTTGCTCTCCATTGATGGAGAGCTAATTCTTAGATACTTGGGTATTGATGAACCCTTGGATAGGTTTTAATTGATTTTGCTTTCTATGTTGAATGCTTGGATGAATTTATTGATGTCTATTGGATGTTTTATATTGATGTATTAATCCCTCTACGTTGCGAGAGCCCGGAGAGATTTTTGTAGTCCATATGGGGGAAGATGCGAACTCCTCCCTATGTGTAGACCACCTCCAATAGAGGGGATTATGAGTATACCGGGAATCTGGATACTAAAGAGAACGAATCCTTTAGATTTCTTTTACCCATAAACCTCCCAAGTGATAGGCTCCCTAGAACATCATCGGTAAGGGTACTAGGTTTAGTAATTCACCTCGAAAAAGGGAGTGAAAACATATTTGGAACCCTTGGCCAATAATCCTCCATGTATTGACATAGTTAGCATTATCCATCTTTGAGAAATCCAAGGTGGATTCAATCCCCCAAGTATCCCCTTTTATGATTGATTATCTCTAAGAGTAATTTGCATCCACAATTTACATTGTTAATTTCTAGGTTTTAGAATTAGTTCAATCACCCAATCTTTGATCGACTGGATAATAGACAATTAGTGGATACCAATATTTCCTTCTCCGTGAGGATCGATAACCCGACTTCTTAGACCACTTATGACTTGATTCGACCCTTACACTTGCGGATTTTACGCATCACTTCTCGTCTAGGTAGATTCGGGACATGAACTTCCGGTCAAATGCTTCTCAAAACTCGATCTAATTGAATGTCGTCTGATATGTACGACGCCTCATGAGGGTCAACCACTAGTGTAGTGCCCCCTGTCCCACCAACAATGTGATAGTAGTCACTTTCTCCTCGTTGGGGCACCTCAAGGCATGGAAAACGAACTCCAGATGTGTGATCCAATTCTCTACCTTCGCTGGGTCTGCGGTGCCCGTGAATGGGACTACTCCCATCTGCCGAGTTCTACTAACAAAGTCGTGTTCTCTGGGCCTCTACTGCTGGTAGTTAGGAAAGGCCGCAAATGATTGCGCCATCTGGTCGAAGAACTACTGCATTCCAGGGTTATACCCTGGTCTAGGTTGCATTCTTAGTTCGTATCCTAGTCTATGCTGCGAATGTGATCCTTCCACATAGACTTCTTCGTGCTCTTGAGCCTCCATATCTGGCTCCTCTACGGGTTCCTCTCATCAGGCCCGTGGTGGTCTACCGCTTCTATTGGGCGGCATTCTGAAAAAGGGAATGTGTCAAGTAATTTTCTTTAGTACTTAAAGAAATTATCAAGCTTTACTCTACTGACACATACTCCCACCCTAAGGCTCTGACTACCCTAGGACTTTCTATGATTGACTTCTTTGATAACACTAAATGTAACACCCATCTCCTTTTGAAGGAGACACGTGTCATACCAGCCAAATCATGGGAATAAAGCCTAAACCTGAGGCTGTAAAACTTGTAATCAATAATAATCAGGAAAAAAATGGAAGCTAATAAAGCAAACATATTATAATATAAAGTCGAAACTCCAAATATTGTTTAGTACAACTTTAAATAAAATATTGTCACAGACATAATCATCTCAAATGCACTCCATACAATACTTAAACATAACTAAGACACGGGGAAGTCAGAGCCAGCTACAGGACATCTCCACTTAGACTCATGATTAGACAAACCCTCTATATGGTCTCCTGTCTATCGCCTGCATCAAAAAGAGCTCAGTAATTTGGGAACAGTACTGCCGGGTATAAAATGTTCCCGTATAATTAAATAAAACTATAAGAATTGAAGCACAAAATATGCGTATAAAATAACTGAAATTTAATGTTGAAATTCGAAAGAGATGCTGAACAAATAATATGCTGGTCAATGCATTGCATTTAATATTGAAATCTGAAAAAGATGCTGAGCAAATAATATACTTGTCAATGCATTATTTTCATTATGGTTTAATCATGTCAAATGCATAGAAATCTGATGTATGCAGATAACTTATAATCTGTTTGTCTGTACTATGAATGATTTTTGAAATTACCATTGGTAATCTTTACAAAATGCCTCTATGGTAGATCTCTAATCGCTACCGGGATGTGGGTAAATACCAAGTCATCTGGTCATCACAATACTATCATCTCTAACTACACATCTACTTCAATACACAAGGACCAGTGACCAATAGATAGATCTATCCGCGCCGCACAGAGTCAAATTATATACGTACACTAGGCACTCCAAGAGTATGAAAGGGGGTTTTAATTTCATAAAATTGAATGTTTTAAAAACAAATAGTTTGGTAATGAAAATCAGAGATTTAAACTACCCCTTTCCTAACCTAGTGTCATACTTGATTTGGCGCTCTACGAGCCACCACTGGTACAAGCAAATATATCAATAAAGTATAGTTTTCTTGTTTTTGTATCTGATTCTCTATTCTGTTACTGATTATTGTGCATTTATGGTTTTCTAAAACTCTGGAAGTTTTCAATAAAATTCTAATTCATGCTTTTCAAACTGAGATCAAAACTGTAATAAAATTAAAAGATGATGAAAACACGTAATGTACAGCTAGTTCCCTCACCTAAGTCTAGTCCGAGCTTAAGACTTGGTCGGTCCTTCGGCTGCGGCTGATTTGCCATTGCGTTTTCGTTTTCCCTTTCTCGATAATCAAAGTATGGAAATCATGAATACGGAGACTGTATTCTTATCTCGTACTCTAATTTATACTCGATAGAATACTCTAAACTCCATAATCTCTCTAAGCACGATTCTTACTTAAAATCTAGTGCATGGTTCTAAAATTCATAAATACTATGATTACATTCACAGATTTAGTTTAATTACTAAGAATACGATAACGGTACAACATGGCCACATTATCTTTAACTCATGCTTATTATCTTCTAACAAGTCACTTAAAATGATCAACTAGCCCATTTCAATTAATCTAAAGCATGAAGCAAGTAGACATGCTAACATGGAAACTAATAGGGTATTAATACTTAGAATTTCTATGAAAATTTGGCGGCATCTCCCCTATTTATAGGGCTCCGAAAATATACAAACAAGCTCAGATAACACATAATTAAATCTAACTCATTTCATACATTAAACCCTTAAGAAATCTCATGAAACACATGAGTTCCTAGCATCACCATCTCATAAATTAAACAACCATAAGATTAATCTTTGTACTTATAAAATTAATCTATTGCAACATCTCCAAATCCCCAATAATTTCTTAACCCATAACATACACCTCAATCCTTCAATTATGAACTCTAAATCATGAATTTACTTTAGGGTTTTCCCCCAAAACTCTCACAATTGCGATGGTGAAAGAGACAAAGTGCAAGGTTGCAGGTTGACGGCGTCGGCATGCTCAAGGGCAGATCTAGGCTACAGTTCTCGTCGGTGAAGCTGGGCAGAGATGGCGTAGGTTTGCAGGTGGCCTCCTGCTCAAAGCAGGTGGAAAACGGAGGTGGCGGCGATGACTGCGAGTGGGAGCCAGCTGTTGGCCATGTTTGGCACCTGCGTAGGACACACGCGTCAAGCGGCTGGCAGAAGCGAGAAGGAAAATGACCGGCGTCTCCGGTCGGCGTGGGTTGAGCTCGCGACGGCGGCTTGCTGGCGGGCTTGGGGCGCGGCCGCAACTAGGGGACCTGTAGTTCACTGCTCTTTGGGTCGAGGGAGGGAGAGAGTCGTGTATTTTCTCAGAGATAGGGTTGAGAGGGAGATGAAATAATTTTCATTTCTCTCTCTCTCTCTCCTTTGATTTTATAATTATACTAAAGTTATTATTATTCGTATGATAATTCTATTTGATAAATTAACTTATCTATTAAAAAGCATTTGATTGAACTATGATATCGTCTAAAATATCTCCGACTAAAGGCCAAACAACTTTATTTGATCTTATCTTGTTACTGTGCCCTTACGAGAGCGATCAGTTTAATTATCTGGCTAATATCTATCCCCGACCAAGATCTGGGAATCCAGGGTCAAACGACCCCAGTGAGACGGGCGAACTATAGCATCACTTGTCGTCTCTTCTCCCGACCAAGATCTATGTTTCTCGGCTTTTGACTCGGCCAGATCTACTTTATTGGGACTCTAACTTTTGTCCGGTATCTTTCGCTTAATTAATATATAAATAATTTCTCATTTAATTAATCTAGCTCTGCTATCTATCTGCGTCCAACTATTCTAAGTAAAATTGGCCTGGCCCTATAAGGCCTTCTCTTGGCCTAATTGTTGCGAGGCTGGATTTCGTGTCCATTAATTCTAGATTTTCATTAACTTTGAGGTTAAAATAATTAATTTGATTTATAAGCTAATTAACAAAATTTAAAATTTGAAAATTTACTAAATATTTATTTAGAAAAATTTGGGATGTTTCAGCGTCCACAAGGGAGCCGAGATTTGGCAGTGACGGGCTGAATGGTTGGTGTGGACTGGCGGCGACGATGTCCACAAGGGAGCTAGAGGTTCAGCGGTGATGACATCCACAAGGGAGCAAGAGATTTGGTGACAACGGGATGGAAGCTTGGTGAGGGCTGTCGGTGATGGCATCCATTAGGGAGCAAAAGGTTTTGCGGCGACTACATCCACAAGGGAGCTAGAAGCTTGGGGTTTTGAGTTATATGAAAGAAGATCCAATAAAACACATCTTCTTCTCTTCCTCTTTTCCCCTCGTTTTCTCTCAAAAAGAAAAAAAATATTAAATCTTCCTTTCTTCCATTCCCATCCATCTATATTTTTTTAGCCAGAATTCTTTTATTTTCGCAAGATAATAACCACCTCAACCATTCGTAGGTTTGCTTTATTCTCCTTCTGTAACCACAATCGTAGTTTAGATGTGATCAAAATCTTTAAATTTGAATATTTATTATCTTATTATGATTCCTCCTTTTTTTTAATTTTTATTTATATTTTTTTTAAGATTATCTCGGACAATTTGTATCCTCAAATTTTTAAAGCATGAATTAATCTCAGGGAATAAGATTAAAGTTCAATTTTATATTAATTGTTTTGATCTATTTTGTGAAAATTCATATCTTAACCCTGTACAATCGTGGCGATAAGACCAAACATAAATTTTAAATTAATTTGATTTTTTATTCGCATCGGGTTTGGTATTGCTGGCTTGGGATTTGTTTTTCTTTAGATTGCTTCGAGATTTGTATTCTCGGCTATCTTAGAATCTTAGATTGTCTCGAGATTTTTGTTCCCAGGTCATCTTTAGATTTGGGATTGCCTCGAGATCTGTATTCTTGGGCTATTTTGAGATTTGTTTAGATTGACTCGAGATATGTCTTCTCGGGCTATCTTGAACCTTTGAGCTCACATCGAGATTTGTATTCTCAGGCCATTTGAGATTCGAGGTTGCCTTGGGATTCATTTCCTTGACTTCCTCAGGATTTGTGATTTTGAGATTGCCTTGAGATATTCCTACACACGGGGAGGTATTTGCTTCTTCCTCTAGTGCGTCAGATTGAAAAATCCAGGCCATCGCAATATAGATTTTCAATTCAAGAAATAATAACACTCAATAGGTCTAAAATGAAACAAACAAGAAACTAATTAAATATTAAAATCTAATGTCAAAAGTAAATAATAACCTAAGGGTTCATCATACCTAAAAAAATACCTAACAAGTTAGTTCCCCATGAAAGGGGAAAACAAATCCAATACAATAAGATGAGGAAACATCAAAATAAACACAAATAAACCTTCCTCTGATGTTTCCTCCGCTGTTGCCGTGTTGTATGGATTGATGATAAATCTCACTTCAAGCCCTAGCTATCTGCCAAGAGGATCCCTCAAACCCTAGCCATCAATGAACTCCAAGATCTCCAACTTGGCCCAAAAGGTGGCCAAATGCTAAGAGATGACTTCCCAAGCCCTAATTCACGCTATTTATATGGTCCATAGCCTCTGGAAAATATCTCACACGTTTTGGGTCCTTGTGGGACCAAGTCATTTGAGAAATTGTATAAAATCCAGGCATAAATATGCCACAAACGGGCGCCTACAGGGTCGCATTCACGCTCGTGTACTCTTCCTAAAATTACTGTAGCTATAGAACACAAGCTGATTTCACTTTACACGGTACTGTACAAGGGCGCATGAGTGCCCGTGGAGCTCTCTGTGAATGAATTCTGATTTTATTGTAGGTACAGTACATCTTGAAAACACTGTAGCTACAGTGCACACGGGCGTGTAGCTTGCCCGTTTGCTTCTCTAAAGAGTCCAAAATTTCTCGGTTTCTCTCCTAATCTTTGGGAAACTTGGTCTTAATGTATAGGAACATTTGTAGACCCTTTATAGCTCCTAATATTGACGTTTTTGCCCTTGAAAACCCTTACAACGTCTTCTCTCCCCGGAAATATCTCCATTATGCCCTTTTCGCCTTAGTAGATGTCGAGTTGCTTACTTTTGATGCTTGAGGCCTTACATTGCCCTGTAAATAAAAACTAAGACAAATTAAGTAATGGTGTGTTGTATTTCCTCAAAATCTCATGCCAAGTGTACACAAATATAGTATAGAAACATGGTCAATAAAATTCTTATCAACACTCTACAAGAAAAATAGGGGAATCATTCATACATGAAACACTTTGATTGTTGTAGCAAATAAAAACACTAGACAAAAAATGATGATGGAGCACACTAGAAGGAAACAAAGATATCACAATTATTTTTCTTGTGTTCTCTCCCATGTAGCGCTAGATTTAATGTCCTTAGCTGGACATCCGTTCTGCTCATTCTTCACATTATGGCGGTTGATATGTTGCATGCAGCTTCTTCTGGATATCCTCCAAAGTAGTAGAAGACATCCAACTCAAAATGGGTTGCGAACAACCCCTTGGATCCTTAACTGACCTGGGTTGTAAATGTCTCTATATTGAGTAGGGAATTGCCTATTGATCTCTCTTTGTACTCCTGTATGTAGAAGTATTAGAAACAATGGTGAAATTACTCAGCAGCTAGGCTTTTTTTATGACTGTCCTGTAACTCAAGTGTTCTACATGCATTAATATTAGCCACAAACAAAGATGATATTGCTTCATAGGGTTTTAGCAGTGTATAAATCTGTTCCCCATCACCATGTCTCATGATGACTTGGCCCTTTTTCATATAAAATTTGCCTCTCCAATTACAAGGAATGGTTGGCAAAAAATGATGGGTACTTCCTAATCATCCTCAAAGTCTAGAATAATAAAATCTGCTAGATTATGGATTTGCCCACTTTGACAAGGATGTCCTCCACAGTTCTATTTGGTTTAGCAATAGGTCTATCTAGCCACTAAAGTGTGACTATTGTCGGCTTCATTCCACTTAACCACAACCTATTATATACCGCTTACAACAACAAATTGATACTTGCACCAATATCGCATAAAGCTTGACCTACGAATTTGTCTCCGATAGAACAAGGCAAAGTATATCATACTGGGTCCTTTAACTTAAAACATAACATCTTTTGTAAAATAGCACTACACTCCCCGTTGAGTCAACAATTTTATGCCCTCCAAGATTTCCCCACTTAAAGCATAGCTTGACATATTTCCCAAGGCCTCTGCAAACGGTATGTTAATCTGTAGTTGTTTGAATACCTCATGAACCTATCATATTGAGTGTCCCATTTTTGATCTTTCACTCACTAAGGGAATGGAGGTGGTGCCAATTATACAACCTTCTTGTGACTCTCTACTTTCCCTTCAGAATTAGGATGCTCTCTAGCTCTACTAGACTCAGGTTTTTTACGCATCGGTCATGCAAGTTTCTTACCACGCCAGAGTGTCACTGCTTTCAGCTACTCCTTCTCTTCTCCATGGGGATTGACCTCAGTATCACTGGGGAGCCCTCATGTATCCTGATTCCTCATGTCATTGCCTAGCTACCTGATATGAGCTCGCCTGTAAGTGCACGGGGTCACTCAAGTAGTAAAGTATACTGAGGGTAGGGTAGTCGAATGCACAAGGAATGACAGGGGTAGCACTACTTTGTCTTCTATTATCTGGCCTAAAACTATGTGTGATAGTCTAATCCTAGCTAACTGATCTAAGGAGAACAAAAATTAACGTGATGAAGCGTAAATTGGTTTGACCACAATCTATCGCTAGATGTGGTAAATAATTCAAGAGAGTATGGCACCCTGGAATTCTGTTCCCCTAGGAATCCCTTGCACGACTAAATTCCTAATACTAGCTATCTACTAATGTATTCTTAAAATGTGAGGAACACTAAATTAGTTTGACAGTAATCTCACATGCAGCCAAACCCTAGACCCATATGGCGACTTCGTCGTATGACTGCATTATAATTATTAATAGGTTTTGTGATTCCCACTATTAGGTTATATCCTAATCCAGAGAGTGTTTTGTGTAACACTGACAACATACATCCGATCTCTCGGCATGTACTCACCCCCTATCATCTATGCTCAGATCTAGCTTGATAGAGATTTCTCTTCATGCATCAAGAAACTACGGATATGTGATCGATGCTTCCACATTAACAAATCACAAGCATTAAGCACTTAGAGACACTCCACAAGAATAATCAATAAAGAAAAGCTTAGTATTAAAGAAAAAGGAATTTAATCAAAAGTTCATCCTAGAATTCTAGAGTCCGAGACACCACAAAAGGTTTAACCTCTTATGCTAAGAAAACCTAACACAAAATCTAAGGAGCAAGACATGATTAAAGATAAAACTACTTCCCAAATTGATGTCTCTTCGTCTCCAACATCTCTTCGAAACCCTAGCTATCGGTAGAGGAATGGCCAAAAGTCCATTACAATTTGTATCTAACGGCCTTTTATAGGCTTCAATTTTATGCAACATGGCTATGTTAGGGTCATGTTGACCTCGTGTACAAGTCTGGAAACTTCAGGAATCAAATCAACCTAGTTTCGGCTAATCCTAAGATGTACACGGCCTGTAGACAAGATGAACACGTCCGAGTATATCTAGACATGCCCGTGTTCAGGGCCGTGCACTCTCTATAAAGTGATTGCTCATCTCTTTTTGCTTTGAATTGTTCCGATTTTCTCTTCTTTTGTCCCGAGTATCTATTTCCCTATTCAATCATAACAAAATACCCAACAAAGCACAAAAATAGAGGAATCCATGCAAAAAGGTAAGCAACATGCAAATATAGTATGAAAATATGTATAACCATGAACTCATCATAATACCCCCACACATAAACCTTTGGTTGCCCTCAATCAAAGAAAATATGGTCCATAAGAAAGAAGATGAGCGCATGATCTCTAATCTCGAAATAGTTGGGAGTCACTCTAGTGTACGGGAAAAACAAAGTGTTGAGCGCCACTACAGTTTTTATGGAAAATAGGTCTTACGTTATATTGATACCCCCCACGTGTGTGTATGTGTCTGTGTTCCCCTCCTAAGGTACCTCTTATCGACTCAGGCCCGACCTAGCCAGTTTAGACCATTTTACTCACTAATCTTTCTCACTTTTGAGTATTTTATTTTGGTAGTAGCTGCATACATCCAATAAGGTAGCTTTTCTGCTGGTAGGTCATCAAGTGGACAGTTGTAATGCCAATTATCTGACTACTCAAGAGCGACTTTCACGCTTCAAATGTGATAACTCTTTTTACCATCCTTTCTTTCTAACTAGGTATGGTAGGGAATCCCTAATGGATCCGACTTTTCGGCCTGTACGGCATCCCTAATGGATCCAACTTTCCGAACTTATTTTTATCTTTCTTCTGATATGGCATCCCTAATGGATCCAACTATCCGGATGTTTTATTTATTTTTTAATCAATAAGGAAACCCTTTTTATTGATTAAACTACCTAGAATTCCAACCATCACATGTGACAACTAAGTTAGGGTTTGTGCTCGAAAAGTTTTGTGGTGTTTCAAGCAAGGCAAAACTATATATATATATATATATATATATTTAAAAAAAATTGACACTCAACGCTAATATCTACCTATATATAGTGACGACTCCCAATTATTTACTATCATTGATCATTCTAAATCAACACACATCACAATCAATATATCAATAGCTAATCCCTTCTCCCCACTTAAACTGTACATTATCCCCAATGTACACAATATATGCAATGAAGGAATATGACGTGTAAACAAAAAGAAGTGGACAAGGATTTGTGGAAATTTACTTAATTATTGAGTAGATTGATCCAGTTATCCTTGCCGTTATGACCTTCTTGAATTTCAAAACTATGGTATTCCAAATTCTCCTGAGTACAATAAAGGCACAATGGTAAAGATAAAAAATATATATTTGAGATGACTATATCTAAGTTGGTGACATAGAAAAATACTAAAAGTTAATAAAATTACAAAAGTGGTGAAATAAAATAAAATCCGGTGACCATCTGTTGTTGGGCTTCTTTGTTTCGCCGCCAGCTAGGTCCTCCTCTGCAAGCATACCCTTATTTGTCTTGGATGAGTGCAAAGTTATACATGTTTTCACACTACATTTGCATGCACTTGGCTTGTCTTTTTGCATGGATTGCTCTATTTTTGTGTGATGTTGGTTATTTTGTTGTGATTGAACAAGAAAACAAGCACTAGGGACAAAAGGAGATGATCCACTACAAGAAAAGAGGAAAATAGCCAGGGATATTAGTGAGGGACAATTTTTATTGCAAATCAGCTAGAACTTTGCGACGGATTTATCTTTAGCTACGGAATAGCGAGGGATTATGCTATGTTGCTAACGCTCCACGCCAAGATGTTGTATACAGCTAGAGACTAGCAAGTGAAAAAGGTTTCCGTCGCTAAAGTTGCGCACGAAGATATTGACGAACCCATTGGTATTGACTTAGCTAAGGATTTCCCTCGCAAAATTAATATATTAGCGAGGGAATAGTATCCCTCGCTAATTTCTCTCGGTGGTGTTTACCTAGGGACATATGTCCCCAGCTAATGTAAGAAATTAGCGAGGGAATAATATCCCTACTAAATTCTGGATATATAGTGGAAATATAGCTAGGGAATATGTCCCTAGCAAATTAGCTACAGAAATTTTTCCATGGTGATCGATAGCGAGGAATACGTTCCCTCGCAAAATTAATATATTAGCGATGGAATAATATCCCTCGCTAATTTGCCCTAGTCAGGCTAGTTGGTATTTAGTGAGCAACATATGTCCCTAGCTAATGTAATAAATTAGCAAGGGACATATTTCCATAGCTAAAGTCCTGATAGTGGAAATATAGTGAGGGAATTGTTTCCTAGCAAAGTAGCTAGGATATATTTCCCTCGCTAACTTGTTTGTGTAACGGTTTTGACATTGGTGATCATTAGCAAGAGATATTTCCCTCACCAAATAGATATATAAGCGAGGGAACTATATCCATTGCTAATTTGCTCTGGTTGGTGTTTAGCGAGGGCAAAATGTCCCTCGCAAATCTGCCAAGGAACAATGCCGTCGCTAATATGTTTGTGTATAATTTTGGAAGCTGATGATCTTTAGCGAGGGATGTTCTTCCCTCGCTTAATTATTAAAGTAAGTTTTCATCATTAGCAAGAGATAGTATTCCCTCGCAAATTAATTTGTGCTTTTGGTGCCTAACTTTTCTAATTGGCGCAATATCTATTTGTGAAATCCAAACCCTAATTTTATCCTTCTGTTTGTCTCTCAATCTCCCGCGAACGAGCGCCGTCGGAGCTAGTGCCGCCACATCCGCCGGAGACCTTGCCGCCACCACCGTTGGAGCACTTGTCGCTATCTCAAATGGAGCCATTCCCCCACTGTCGAAGCAATAGCTTGAAGTTCCCTTGGAGGAGGGATCAAGCAGGATGTCTCCCAGGAGCGAGAAGAAGGGCCTGTTTCGCAAGCCGCCGTCGGCAACACCCCTCTTATACAAATCTATAGCCTCTCCGGGATGAAGGGCTTGTTTCGCGATATAATTTGTGGGTTTTTAGGTAAAATCCTCGATTCTCTCTTTTTATCATAGGAAAGCCGCGTTTTTTTCCATCAAAGTCGGGAACTTCGATTGTGTGTGAGTGAAAGCGACTTAATTCCTTGTTGAAGTCCATGGTTATTGTTAAAATAATTTGTGGAACATCTAGTGTTGCTAATTAGCTTCAGATTCTAGGTACTTTATGAGTTTTTGAACCCCGAAGACAGCGTGAAGGACCGAGTGGCTGTTAAAATCATAGAGGAGGTGATGATCCGATATTCATCTTAAGGAGAAGTTACATTTATGTTTTAAAAATAATATTTTAGGCCAAAACTTTATCTTCAATTAATTAATGAATTGAATGTGTATAAGCAGATGAAATTTTTGATCTTAAGCATTCCATCTAAAGGGGTAACAAAATCCTCTAAAAGGCAAGCCAATTTTCCACAGTCGTAGAAAATTTTCAACAAATGGGAGTAGAGGATAAGCATGGAGTTGTATGATTTAGGAAGAGAGATAAGATTTCTGGAAAAATATCACAATTACAAATCTTTCCTTGATTATGTTCAATACAATAGATGCATAAGCATTTAGGTTAAAATCGCCTAAAAGTCTATTTTAGGAGGAATGCTAGATTATGGAGTAATTCACTCATGAAGCCCAAGCTCAGTAAGTTTGTTGAGTGGAGATACTAAAAATAATTTATCATTTTGTTGAGATATTAGACCATTGTTTTGGCAGTGTGATTTTATTGCCTCTTGTATTGAGCTTTAAATCTCTCCCATGTGGTTACTTGCTTTTAATTATTCATTCTTTTTTCAAATTTTCAGGATCGTGAGCCAGATTTAATTTTCAATTTCCACAAGGTGATTATTTAAAGCACTAAGGATGGTTTGTTAGTCTTTTTGCTCTATTTTTCTCATAGTTTTGGTACATCATCTTGGCATTTTACATTGTGGATGAAATTCTGATTGCCGATGAACTTTAGGAGTGCAGCAAGAAAATAGTAGCACGACTTGTAGCTGCACAGGTATCTATTAATTAACTTCTTTTGTGAATCCCCATGTTCTTGTCTTGTTAGAGAGTGAGAGATAGTAGCACGATTATAGCTTCACAACAACAATGGCATGTTTCACTCTATTTTCTCTTCTGAATTCCAGAATCCATGCTTCTATGGTTGTGTACTAGGGCCATGGTTATGTTTATCTTGATAATATTTGTCTTTTGGCTATTAGTTCCAATGGTTATCTGTTTGTTTGCTTTAATTTTGGATCATTTGTCGTGTATCAGCTTGGTTTTGAATACCAATCAATGGATGTATTGTTATCATGATAATCTATCTCCTTTTCATTTGTTCTTCGATTTGATTAAAGACTCTTTATAAGGGTTTTCTAATGGCTCCTTGCTTCAGTCTTGTTTATTAATTGAGAGTTTGGTTGGATTAGCTTGAATTCGGATAACTTTAGATGATTAGATGAGAGTTAATTCTTATTTAGATCAGAATTAGAAGTAGATTGGATTGAATTTTTTTGTTATTTTTCAAATGTTTGTTTTCAATATTTCTTATTAAATAGCAAACTGTTTATTTTCAGTGATCTCCATCGGTTTTGATTTCTGCAATAGACAAAAAAGTAAAGTTAGTGGTGACAATAACCGCTTCGTGTTTACAAATGATGATCATCTATCATCATTTCTGACATCCTCTCAATAGCTTTTCTATACTTATGTAAAATATTATTACAATGTTGATGGTCAATGCCATTTACTTCTGGTTTGCTTTACAGGTTAGATAAGCTCAGCTAGCTCAGTACAATCACATATTTGTTGTTAGTGAAGAGGAAGAAAATACCGGACAAGTAATGCACTTGACTTGCTTCCTTAGTGCATCTCTTAACTTTTAATTCATCTTGTGTATACTCTTTTGTTTGCTGTTGTTCTAACTCTGTTCTAAATTTTTGCATAGTATGATCAATGTAAAATGTTCTTACATTTCTTCCTAGATTCAAGTTTCTTGTTTTACTATCTCATATATTCAGATGAATTGGTCGCTATTATGCCTATCTCATATATTCAAATAACTGGTATAGTTGAATTTTCTTTTATAGTATAGTTGATTTTTTTTCTATCATTTCTGAGGAGTAGGTAGGCACTTTTTTTTACTAAAAGTTGCTCTCATTTTCTATCGTTTTATTGGTTTTATTTTGATATGGTTGCTCCAATGACTTAGTTTATTATGTTTGTTAAATTACTTCTCTTACCCTAAAAATTAGTATGGGAATTATTTTGATAAGTTTGGTTATAAGTGCTCTTCAGTAAAATTCCCATCACGAGCACTCCGATAAAGACCAACTCTATAAATCATGTGAAGATTTTGCCTTTGGGGAAAGGATTTATCTTCTATCATTTATGTTTTAATTGCTATAATTGTATACACTATAATTGTATGTTTTGATTGCTCATAATGTTTGACTCTGACCAGCCTTATAAATGAAATGGGTCAAGTTAGGTTTTGTTGTTGCATGCATGAAAGCAGAATCCTTCGGCAGAAGGGATGGTCTGGTCTAAATTTTCAAAACTGCAGTTAATGTGGCTGGCTCAATGGCTAGCTCCCATAGCTTTTAACAATTATGAATAAACGTCCGTCTGTTTACCATATCAATAAAAAGTCAAATAATATTTTGAACCACAACAAAATATACAATGACCACATCTGAATTTCATTAATATTCAAAGGTAGTCAATGCACTTAGGGCTGTTCAAGGGTCCCGAACCGGACCGGACCGGTTAACCCGTTTTCCTATTATTGGGACCAGACCGGACCAAATAATAGGGGAACCCGGACCGGTCCAAACCGTTTTGGACCGGTCCAGTCCGGTCTGGTTCCGATTTAGACCGTTTTGGACCGGACCGGTCCGGTCTAGTCCGGTCCCGGTTTTTAGAAATTTAAATTAAATTACTTAATATACATTAATTGAAAAACAAATAAGATTAAATAAAATATCAAATGTGATTCATACGTTTTTTTAAAAAAAAAGAAAGTCTGATTCATACATTGAAAAAAAAAAGTATGATTTATACACCCAAAGGCCAAAGCATAGGCAGCCTGCAGCCAAGCAACATCTTGATACCTTCAGCAGAGTATAAATCACAAGGAAAAGGTCATTTCTCAAAGGATTGGTACAACAATGTGTCCAATCCATCAACACAAGCCTGCAGCCAAAGGCCAAAGCATAGGCAGCCTGCAGCCAAGCAACATCATCATACCTTCAGCAGAGTATAAATCACAAGGAAAAGGTCATTTCTCAAAGGATTGGTACAATAATGTGTCCAATCCATCAACACAAGCCTAATATACCGAATTGAAAAACAACAGCAGAATAAAAACATGGAAACAGAGCTACAAAATGTCTGATTATTGTTGCAGACTAGGGAAGAACTTGTAAATGGAAAAAGCAAAACAGAGAGACAACAAATCTTTTAGCAGAAAAAACAGGGCAGAGATGAGAAACATTCAATCACTCTCATAACTATCATCCCAATTGATAATCTCCACAAAACGTATAGCAAGTTACATTCTCAATGAATGAAACAAACCTGCACCACTAGACAGTGTACAAACAAAAAAACCAGAGGAGGAAGAGTTCTCAAATTAATTAAAACATATTAACCTTGTGATGTTTCTCTCTTGGAAGTCCAACCATAATGGGGAGGAGAGTTTGAACAAGCAACAAAATTGGGTTAATGTTAAGTTAACAGGTCACTGAATTTAATAATTTATAATTTTATTAAATTAAAGTGTTAGTTAACCTGTCCGGTCCGGTTTGGACCGCGGTTCCGAAATCCGGAACCGGTTCCGAAACCGGACCGGACCGGTTAAAGGAAAAACCGGTTGGAACCGGACCGGCGGTTAAAAAAAAACCGGCCCGGTCCTTTTTCCGGTTTAACCGGTTTTTTTGCACAGCCCTAAATGCACTATTGTATATATATATATATTTTTTCTGAACATCAATGGTGGGTTTGAAATTGAAATTTACCTCATGGTATGGTATGTTGTCCAAGAAAAGATGGCCTGCAAAACTTGCACTTCCTTTCAGAGTAACTATTGGATGACTTGTTTCATAATGTTAGATTTGGACATGTTGTGCATAATTTTGAATTCAATTTCAAGTTAGCTTAAATGAGTCATATTTTCTTTGTAGTTAAACAGTCTCTGTTCTTTGTAAAGAAGAGTTGATGAATGAATTAAGTTTTTATAAATTTGTATATTTTTTAAAGTGTGATTGTTTAGATATTTAACATGTGATTGCCTAAATCTTCCCACATCGAGACACCACCATTGGGGACCTTATGCATATATACTACAATACTACTATCTGGTTATGAGGTTTGCTTTATATTTGGAAGATAGATAACAGTATATGAACTGATCTGCTTGATGGAGAAGAGTACTAGAGATTTGTGTTCTTAAAAACAAGTGAATTTTCCCAAACAAAGAGTGTTTTATGGTATTAATTTTCCTTAGTTAGCCTGTGATTTATATTTTATCCTTAGTATAACTTATTTGTTCGTTGTGGAATCAGCTATAGGATGAAGTTTGGGGATTCTTATGAGAAAGTTGAGTTTATTGGCTCCAGTTTGTCTATGTTGCAAGTTATGCATGTATTGGACATGGTTTTCATTTTCACATCATTAATTGATATTCTTCTGCTGAATATCAGAGCCTTTCTGGATAATTTGTGTAACTCGTGCATGGAGTGAGTTGGTCAGGATAGGGTTTGGAAATTTTTCAAATTGATGGTTTTTGTAGGCTAATTAGTAAGTTTTATATTTTCCAAGGGATGAGGTTTCTTTGGGGTTTGTTTTAAAATTATCAAATTGCTGCAACATATCATCATCAATGGAGGGGGTCCTCAGAATTTGGAAACAATTGGCCATATGTAACCAAGAAATTGAATTAAAGAAAGAATCAAGACATTTATATGGCTTGTTCCATGCATGGGCACGTGTGCCACTTGCATGTGATTCCTAACTGACCACACGTGACACGACACAAATATCACAGAACACTATCATCTCCCTTATCTTTCATTTTGGATTCTTCCTTCTTATTTAATTTTCTTTTTTCTTTCTTTTATGCTGATAAATGCATAACGTATTTTCTAAAATTTTTAAACTATGCTTGTGTTAACCGAATATATATACATATATAGCTATTTTTTTAAAAAAATTCATGAATAAAGAACCATTTTGGTAGGTAATTCTTTGATTTCATGATATTACAAAAATACAATAATTGTTATTAGAGAGATTAGTAGATGAGATAATAATTAAGTGATCATATGGTGAAAGGGCACAAAGCCAATGCTTGGTTATCAAATACACTTGGGATCCAAGAAAACCATTGTATCTAACCTTCTTTTAGGAAGATTTAATTGATCTTTCTACCATCCAAGAATGTGATTTTTGTGTGCATGTTCATATTTCTTGCGGATTTTACGCATCAAGTTTTTGGCGTCGTTGTCGGGGAGATTTGGATTACTAAGAAAGCTAGAAATTTACTACTTTAGTCATTTTATTTTTGTCCTTTTTCTTTCCTTCTTTGTTTTGTTTTTCATTTCATTGAAATTTTCGATACTAATAATCATTTCTTAACTATATTGCGAGGGAGGCACATGGTTATATCCAGGAGCGAACTGTTAAAAAAGCTAGAGGCACTAGATCGGTGGATTGAAGAGAAACTAGCCAATCAATCCACGAATTCATCACAGAAACAGTTAATGGAACCCATTCCATTTGAGGAACTATATGCCTTATGGGGATCAGAGATTAGCCCGATATCGGGAGAGACAACTCAAGAAGGGCTATATGATGAAGGTGCACCATACGACGACTTCTTAACGGAATTCTTAAATAGACAGAATGAAATCCTTTGGCATTCCAAGGGACTAACCATGGAGGAGAATCAAATTCACGATCGAGTGGCCATGAACATCAACCTCATTCGAGATGAGAAACACAACAATATACCGTCAGATTCAGAAGAAGAGTCCATCATCGAATCAGAGGCAAAATCGGAAGAACTGGATGAGAACTTGAAGAAGTTAAAACCATCAGTAGTTGAGCCCCCGCAGTTGGAGTTGAAAGAATTACCTAGTCATCTTGAGTATGCCTTTTTAGCCGAAGACTCAAAGCTCCCTGTCATCATTGCATCTAACCTGACAAACTCACAGAAGGGGAAGCTACTACAAGTCCTTAAGAGACACAAGAGGGCCATAGCATGAAAAATATCCGACATCAAAGGGATCAGCCGATCATTCTGTACCCACAAGATTCTTATGGAAGACAACTACCGACCCTCTATCCAACCTCAAAGAAGGCTAAACCCAAATATGCAGGAGGTGGTGAGGTTAGAAGTGCTCAAGCTCTTGGATGCCGGAGTAAATTACCCCATCTCCGATAGCGCATGGGTGAGTCCCGTCCAGGTAGTACCAAAAAAAGGAGGAATGACGGTGGTCATGAATAAAAAGGATGAATTAATAATCCCCACAAGAACTGTCACCGGCTGGAGAGTATATATTGACTATAGGAAGTTGAATGATGCCACGAGGAAGGATCATTTTCCTCTACCATTTATTGATCAGATGCTTGAGATATTTGCCGGACATGCTTATTATTGTTTCCTAGATGGCTTTTTTGGGTACTTCCAAATTCCCATTGCTCCCGAAGACCAAGAGAAGACCACATTCACCTGTCCATATTGTACCTTCACTTACCGCTGTATGTCGTATAGGTTATGCAATGTACCGGCCACTTTTCAGCGATGTATGCTAGCTATCTTCGAAGACTTTGTGAAGAACATTATGGAGGTATTTATGGATGACTTCTCGATTTTTGGAGACTCTTTTGACTTTTGTCTCGCAAACCTGGAGAAGGTGTTAATTAGATGCGGAGAAACCAACTTGGTGCTAAGTTGGGAGAAATGTCATTTTATGGTCCAGGAAGGAATTGTTCTGGGTCACAAGATCTTAAACAAGGGAATTGAAGTGGATAAAGCCAAGGTTGACACCATTGAAAAGTTGCCTCCACCAACTTCGGTGAAGGCCGTCAGAAGTTTCTTGGGACATGCCGGGTTCTATAGGAGATTTATAAAGGACTTCTCCAAAATAGCCAAGCCATTGACCAAATTACTAGAAAAAGATGCTCCTTTTGAGTTTGATAACGGATGCCGAGCAGCTTTCACTATATTGAAGGAGAGCTTGTAAAAGCCCCGATCATGACCACCCTAGATTGGAACCTCCCATTCGAGCTTATGTGCGATGCAAGTAATCATACAGTCGGTGCAGTTCTGGGACAACGAAAAAACAAGCATTTCTAACCAATTTATTATGATAGCAAGACTCTGGAGGATGCCCAAGCAAATTACACCACCACTGAAAGGAGCTCCTTGCTATAGTATTCGCATTTGATAAGTTTCGGCCCTACTTTGTCCTTTCAAAGGTTGTAGTGTACACCGATCACTCAGCACTGCGCTATCTCATGACTAAACCGGATGCCAAACCAAGATTGATCCGTTGGGTACTGTTGTTGCAAGAATTTGATTTGAAATAAAGGACAAACGGGGTGCCGAGAACCTAGCCGCCGATCACTTATCCCGATTGGAAAACCCAAATAGAGACTTGTTGAAGAAAAGGGATATCAAGGAAGAGTTCCCGAAGGAGTACTTGTACAACCTTCAAGTGATACAAGGACAAACACCGGTGATGAGTGAGGAGAAGGGAACACCCTAGTTGGCCGACATTGCAAACTATCTAGTTGTTGGATTTCTTCCAAACTCCTATGACTATTCACAAAAAAAGAAGTTTTTTCGCGGATCTGAAATATTATACATGGGATGATCCCTACTTGTTTCGCGTGTGCGCCGATCAAGTCATAAGAAGGTGTGTCTCGAGGGAAGAAGGGATAAAAATTCTGGAGCATTGTCACGCAGGACCTGCAGGTGGGCACTACAGTGCAAATAAAACAGCGCGGAAGATCCTTGACAGGGGGTTTTACTGGCCAACCTTATTCCACGACGCACAAGGATATGTTCAATCGTGTGATAGGTGTCAACTATTTGGCAATATATCCAAGCGAGATGAGATGCCCCAGAGCTCGGTTCAAGTGTGTGAAGTATTTGATGTTTAGGGAATTGATTTTATGGGTCCTTTTCCAACCTCTCGCGGAAACAGATTCATCTTGGTGGCGGTGGACTATGTTTTGAAATGGGTAGAAGCACAAGCCCTACCAACTAGTGATGCAAGGGGAGTTGTTGGGTTCCTCAAGAAACTGTTTTCCCGTTTCAGCACTCCACGAGCCATTATTAGTGATCGGGGGACACATTTCTGTAATGCTCAAGTCACAAAAATCCTAAAGCGATACAATGTCGTCCACCGCACTTCTACACCATATCATCCTCAAACGAGCGAGCAAGTGGAAGTATCCAACAGACAACTGAACAGAATCCTTGAAAGGACAGTTGCGCAGAGTCAAAAGGATTGGGCAAACAAACTGGATGATGTACTATGGGCTTATCACAGTGCATACATGGCGCCGATTGGTAGTACCCCCTATAGGCTTGTCTACGGTAAAGCGTGTCATCTACCGGTCAAGCTTGAGCATAAGGCTTATTGGGGAACAAATTCTTGAATTTTGATACCTCACTCGTAGGTGCTGAACGAAAATATTAGTTAGATGAGCTTGAAGAATGGAGATTGTTTGCATATGAAAACTCAAGATTATACAAAGAACAGGTCATAAAGCACCATGATCAAGCACTAAAGCATGATAAACAATTCAAGGAAGGGGATCAGGTACTACTATTCAACTCAAGACTTAAACTTTTTCCACGAAAGCTACGTCCCCTTGGTCCGGACCTTTCACTGTCACCAAAGTTCACCCTCACGGGGCTGTAGAGATTCGTCACAATGATCGGGGCACATTCAAGGTAAACGGCCATCGGCTCAAACCATACCATTACCAATGTTTTAAAGGAGGAGACAATGAAAGCTACAAGGTATTTGAACCCCCGTGAGGTAATATGAAGGTACGTCAAGCTAGTGATGTTAAAAAAACACTTCTTGGGAGGCATGCCAAGCTCTTGAAATCCTTTTTCTTTCGTTTTAGTGCAAACTTCTTTAGTTAGATTGTGTGTGTGAAATAAATGATTGAGATGTATCTTGTCCATTTCTATGATATTTTGTATCATCATGCTGGTTGTTAATCCATTCGTAGCCCTAGAATAAATGATTGCCATTACGGAGCGCAAGGACAACTCGAGTGGTGTCCTGTATTGGCTGTATAAGCCAAACCCATGCCCATACGGGCATCCATACGGCCTTTCATACGGCCGTATGGAGCCCCCAGTGGTGTATACGGGCTGGCATACGGCCCATATATATGGTCGTATGATACACCACGTGCCATATACGGGCCTCCATACGGCCCGTATACAGCCAGGTTTGGGGCGTTTTAAAGGGGCAAAATCATTTATTCATTTAACAAAACCTAGCCGCCCCACTCCTCCTCCGCATAGATCTGAGACCTCTCCTCTCCGACGCAACCTCCTTCTTTGATTATGGGCTTCATTCTCCCCTAGGTATGCATTCTAATGCGTTGATTTGTCGACATTCTCCATCTTCACCATTTTAGAAATCTAGGGATTCAATGGATGTATTTTGAATGGATTTATGCTCTTTGTGTAAAATTCTTGCTTGAATGTGCTGATCTATGGCATGTCTAGATGTTTGGAAAGAGATTAGGATGTGAATGAAGTGTAAATGAGGGGTTGTAAGCCATGGGGGTTGGCACCGTCGCACCCCGACGCATACGGGCCGTATAGCAGCCCTTATGGCCCCCAGGTGCCCCCATACGGGCTGGTATACGACCCATATAAAAGACTGTATAGGGCCCATTGAGGGCCATAGTGCGCATTATTATGTTCAATTGTCGCAAATTTTTGTTCGCACTAACATACTTTTCGATTTTTCTTTGTAGATATGCCGAGAAAAGTTGTTGCATCCAAGAAAAGGAGGACCGGCGAAGGATCCTCCACCACACCTCAGTTTGAGGAGGATCGCTTCTTTCACCGTTATCAAAGGCTGGCTGCCAAGCCCTATGGGCGAACGCGGTACATCGACTAGGGCGTCTTTACCTAGTTGGGGATCGCGGACCGGGTACAGAGCATGCTCGGGGTTGGCAGATGGGACAAAGTGTTCTCCATCAACCACGAGACCTTTCGAGAGGCGACTCTAGAGGTCCTCAGCATGTTCGAGGTCAATCGAGGTTCAATACAAGAGCGGTCCTTCACAGCGTTCTCCTTCTAGCTCTTCGGGGAGAAGAGGACCATGAGCAACACGCGGTTCGCCATGCTCATGGGCTTCTACGATAGGGAGGCCCTCCATACTCAAGAGCATCGGGAGCTCCTCACCTCCTTCCCCGACCACATCATTACAGCCGCGCGCTATTGGGTTCAGCTTGGGGGGCTCTATAAAAGATTATATACCCTTCCCTTACTATGGTATTTATGCCGTATTGAAGTAGATTATGTTCTTCGGGAAATTCATGACCATCTTGGAGGCAAAGCCCTCGGTCACAAGGTTCTTCAGCAAGGATATTATTGGCCTACCTTTGCTAAAGATGCTAAAGAATTCACCCAGAAATGTGATTCTTGTCAACACCACTCGAATATCCAGCGATGCCCCATTGCTCAACTCACTCCTAATGTAAGTACAAGACCATTCGCTCTTTCGGGAGTGGAATTCAATGGCCCTTTCCCAGTTGTTGTTCGGCATATGAGGTTTTTGAAAGTAGCCATCGGCTACTGCACTAAGTGGGTAGAAGCTCAACCATTGGCGTCTATTATAGAAATAGCTTGTCAAAGCTTCCGGTGGAAATCTGTTATCTACCTGTTCGGAATACCATTGGCTTTCATAACTGACAACGACAACCAATTCGCTAACTCTACCTTCCACTATTTTTGCGAAGGATTCGGAATAGAGCATAGACTTACTTCAGTCACTTATCCCCAAGCGAACAGTTAAGTTGAAGTAACTAACAAAATTCTCCTTTGCAGCATAAAGACTAGGGTTCTTCCGAACGGGTCTAGCTAGTTGCATGAAATCCCAGGAACCCTATAGGCATATAGAGCTACTAGCAAAACACCCACTTGAGAAACTCCATTTGCTTTTGCCTTCGGAGTCGAAACGGTATTCTCGGTCAAAATTGGAGAGTACCTACTCTACGGCCACAAACATTGGACCCAAGAATCAATGAAAAACAACTGAAGTTCGAGCTCAACCTTTTAGAAGAAAGAAGGGATGAAGCCAATTCCTGAGCAGCCGCTTATTGGCAGAATGTGAAGCACTTATATAATTTAAGGATGAAACAAGTTGCTTTTAAGGTTGGTGATTTGGTCCTATGAGAAGACAAATTCCGAGGCAACAAGAGTCCAGTAGGGAAATTAACCTACAACTAGGAAGGACAATACATCATAAAAAGAATTACAAGGCCAGGTACATATTGGCTCGCGAGAATGGATGGAAAGAGACTTGGACGCCCATATCATTCTGAGCATCTACGAAGTACTATCAATATAATTGAGCCTCTCATTTCCATAATTCCAGTCTTCATTGTAACATAATGGATTAGATGGTTCTCTTCATGAGAACTACCTTATTAGAGAGGTAACACCCATCTTCCGAGGTAATGCTTCTCTTCATTGTTTGGGCCTAAAAAAAAATAATATAATAATAAAATAAAATAATTAAGGAAAAAAATGCAAATCTCGAGGCATTCAAAAAATATATATATAATAATTAATTAATTAATTAAAAAAAAGAAAAGAAAGAGAAGATAAGATCAATTGATCTTATCTCTTTGGTTGATGAAGTCAAAGGAGACGATTTGTTTTTTCGGCAAATGGGTTGCGATTTGTGAGGAGAAAAAATGGCCTTTTGAATATAAAGGGATGAAAGGTCACAAAAAGGAGGAAGGAGACAAAAGAGATAAGAAATAAAAAAAAAGGAGAAAACCTAAAATCGACAACTCCCCTTCCCCTCTTCTCCTTCTTCTCCATCTCTCTCGGAATCGCCACTCAAGCACCGGCCACGGCCAGTGGTCCTCGCCAAGCAGCCACAAGACGCCTGGCCCTCGCCAGTAGCAAGACAAGATGCTAGCTGCCCTCGCCAGTAGCTACAGACGCTGCCTAGCCGCTTCAGTATACAAGGCAGAGCCTCGCCAGTAGCAGACGCTACAAGGCTGCCGCTTCGCCAGTAGCTACAAGTAGCTGCCCCTCGCCAGTAGCTACAAGACGCTGCTTCCTCTCATACAAGACGCCAAGGTCTCCCTGCCACAAGATCCTCAGTGGCCAAGACTTCAAGGCTTCTCCTGGCCTTCTCCGCCGCATCTATTGGTTGCCCGGTCAAACTCCGGCCCGAGGTCGCCTGGCCGCATGACCCAAGCTCCTCCCCTGCCGAGCTCCTCCGACTCAGCACTAAGTTCCCGCGACCGCCACCGACTCCGCCAGCAGCCAGATCAACTCTTGCAACGCAGATCAACTCTCCCATCTCAGAATAAACTCCCGGCAAAGACTCCTCTCTCGAAAGCAAAGACTCTCCCAGATCACCGCCCTCAGGCTTCAACACCAATCAGCAGCCCGTCATATATAAACATCGGCGCTATCAACACCCATCTCGCAAAGAAATCCGTCACGCATCAACACCCACCAACACCACCACTGCAGCCCAATTGCGCATCAAACAAGACTTCATCAATTGGGTCGCTCGCAACAATAACCCGAAATTTCTGCATGATCGCCGCCAACAATCGCCAGCCTCTATTCGTCATCAACCATTGGTTGCGGCTCGGCCATCGCTGGCTGCTTGACGCCATCAACACCTGACAAGAACTGCCTCACTCAGACAAGACTCGACAAAGCCCTCGCAGCCCGCCACGCCAACAAAGAACCCGACAAAGCAGCCCACCTGCCGCCATCAAGACTCGACAAGAGGCCTCTCGCAGCCCGCCATCGCCATCAAGACTACAGCTGGCTTGTCGCCGCCAACATCCCGCATCAAACGCCGCCCTTGCATCAACTTCGACATCAACACCGCCCGTGCATCAACACCGGCAGCTCCGTGATCGCCATCGCGAATTGGCATCGTAACCTCGACATCACCCCGTGACAAGACGGGCCGACAACATCCTCCTATTCGTCATCAGCATTAGCAAAGGATGATCGCCGACAATCGCCATCAAACCTCTCTGTTCTATGAGGGTAAATGAAGAGCTGCTGCAGAAATATTGATTTGTTTGATTCTTGTACAAATTGATGTGAAATCCTAGAAGTTGTGTATGTATGTATGTATAAAACCGGAGCTCCAAATACAGGGGAGACTCTGTCAAAATTTTCTAAAAAAAATAATAATAAATAATAATAAGAAGTGAGAAAAGACAAAAAAATCGGCCACTACTGGATGCTAGCGGTTACGTGACAAAGCTGTGATGCTGTTGTGCAACAGATTGTTGCGAGGAAAGCTGCACCACTGTCTTGCTGTTGTTATTGCCATGCCGCTGCAAAATAAACAAAAGAAAGGTGAAAATTTGGGTCATCCCCTGTGGCGTAAAAATAAAAATAATAATAATACAAACAAGAAGTCGATCGCTACTAATTCATAAAAAGGGACCGCATTGTCGCAAATATTGATGTGTCATACCGCCATTTTAGAAGGAAATCACTTCGGGTCAAGTGTTGTCAGCCAAAAAGTCAAGTTGTTCTTTGTAATAAAGAGCCATATTCAAAAATTCATAACTTCGGCCACAGAACCCCGATTGAGGCGATCTCTACGGCGTTGGAAATTAGACACTTGGGTCTCAAGCATTCATATTCAGTGCAGATCCTTTCGATGGTCCGATCAGCGTGAATTTTGATAAATAAAAGGGGTAGATTTCAGCATTTCTGCCGGCAGCCATGCTGATCACCCAATTTCAAAAATTCATAACTCTGTCTTGGAAACTCCGATTGAGGTGATCTCTGTGGCGTTGGAAATTAGACACCTGGGTCTCCAACATTTATATTCAGCATAGATTCTTTCGATGGCCCGATCAGCGGGAATTGTGATAAATAAAAGGGTAGATTTCAGCATTTCTGCCCACAGCCATGCTGATCACCCAATTTCAAAAAATTTACAACTTTGGCCTGGAAACTCTGATTGAGATAATCTCTGCGACGTTGGAAATTAGATATCCGGATCTCCAACATTCATATACAACACAAACTCATTCGGTGGTCCGATCAGTGTGGATTTCTGATAAACAAAAGGGTAAACTTCAAAGATTTCGCCGCTAGCTATGTTGATCGCCCAATTTCGAAAATTCATAACTCTGGCCAGAAAACTCCGATTAAGATGAAATCTGTGGCATTGGAAATTAGATATCCAGATCTCCAATAGTTATATACAACATGGACTCGCTCGGGCGCTCACCGGTGTAAATTTTGACGGATAAAATAGTCAATTTCAGCGATCCTGCCGTTGACAATGTCGAAGACTCATTTTCAAAAATCCTTCATTCTTGCCTGAAAACTCCAATGGGAATGAAATTTGCGGCGTTGAAGACTAGATACCAAGATCTTCAATAGTCGTATCTAGCACAAGCCATTTTTGCAGTTCGGGCAGTGCATATTTTGATGGAGAAAAAGGCTAATGCAACTCTTAAAAGGCGGCTCAGTTGGCGATCTGAACCTCGGTCACAAGTCTCAAGCGCAAAGCAACCGGTGGATTATGGATCCCATATGACGGGGCACAGACTCTGAGGCGGGGGCGGTGTCATAAATAAACAAATAAACATATATCCACATATATAAACATATGCTGATATATAACGGATCATATTATATTGCAATAAAAATAAATTATTCTTCTCATTCTCTCTACTTGTACTTTTGTCTCTTAATCGGAGGTTCCCACGACATTGTCTGAGATAATTAATAATAGGGGCTTGCCTCTATTAGGAATAAAAGAACCCACAAAACTAAAATATGATATTTGTGCTTCGATATATCGTCCGGTGTCACACGATGCCAGGCGCGTATTTTCGATCCCACAAATTCTGGCACGCCCGGTGGGGACATATTCCTCCTCCCATCTTTGAGGCAAAAGTACAAGTAGAGGTTTATGAACTTATAAAGGAATCTCTGTTGCAGTTGGAAGCTCACCATCAATAGAGACCCTAATAGTCCCATACCTTCCATCTATGGGCATTGACTTTCATTCTGTAGAGGTTACCCCAGCCCAGCCTTGAAGGATAACTTCTGTAGAAGAAAACGATGACCACACCTTCAAAAAGTTTGAGACAAGAGAATCTTCAACCTTGTGAAAGGCTTGTTTAAAAAAAAAATCAAAAAAAAAAAAAAAAATTCAAAAAAAAAAAATCAAAAAAAAAAAATCAAAAAAATCAAAAAAAAAATTCAAAAAAAAAGAAGAGAAAAAAAAAAAAACAAAACAAAAAAAAAAAGAAGAAAAAGAAAAAAGAAAAGAAAGAGAAATCAAAAGTTGCACTCTATTCTCTTTCAAAGTCATATTGAAATGGGTTCACTCAAACCCCGTGGGTTGGTGAGAATGAACTCAATTACTGCAGATTTATGACCTCGACCAGATGAATTTAAAGGTGGTAGGTCTCCAAAATGTGAGAGGCTTCTTTATAAAAATAACCAACTCGACATTTAGGAACATGATGCCAAGTCAATCTACAAGAAAATGGGAAACACATGTAATTTGGATGGTTATTAAGACATGAGGAGGCCCAATACTTACACCATCCTGGGGACATAACCGAAGATCACTTGCCACACGGGGGGCAAGGAACAGGAGTTAACCTTCGACAACATATTGTTCCTAGAAAGAAGGATAAAGAGGATGGATCCATTTTCCTTCCTACCCAAAATCCTCTTTAAAGGGATGTGCAAATTCATATCATGGTCATGGAGGCTTGGGGAGACCCTCCACATGCATCATTCACAAGACCGTGCATAAATTGTGATAAAGTCCTAAACAGCATATGAAAGAAGGATCAAGTCACGTGTCACACAGGGGGCAAGGGACGAGAGCTGACCTTCGACAACAAAATTTTCTTAAAAGGAAGGATAAAGAGGATGGATCCATTTTGCCTCCAACACAAAATTCTCCTTAAAGCATTTTCACCAGAAAACATGGATATATAAATTCATATAATTTGGATGGTTATTGAGGCCCAAGGAGGTTCATCATACACACCATTCACAAGATGCCACAAGCCACACAGGGGGCAATGAACAAGGATTGAACCTCAACAACAAAATCCTCCTTCCAACTCAAAATCCTCCTTAAGGAAATTTCAACAAATGAAAACATGCGGTATACCGTTGGTTGGCTTGGTAGTATATCAACTTGAAGGCATATATATAAATGTTGAATAGACTGTCCCTCGGCATAAATAAAAATTCAAGCTACTGGAACAAGGAAGAACCTCTGGTGCCTCTATCCTTGAGTAGTTGACAACAATGACCAGACAAGTGACACACAGATGGTCGTTATTAAACTTGATAAGAAAATGATGCCTTATCTTGAAGGGTATAACGAGGATTGATACTTGCCTTACCTATGATAACGTGTGGGTATACAAGTATAAACCTCACTGCAAATCATGCAAGAACACCACAAATTTGCACTCAAGTCATTTCAGATATGGTCACAGATAAAAGGCTCATTTCTGATATAAATTGGGGGCATGAATGATATCAAAGTAGTGGATCCAGATGGTGGCTGACGATCGCGATAGGATTCTCTCCTCCGTCGACGAGACAGAGCCGATCTTTCCTTATCCAAGGCCGGGGGCAAGAAGCTCGCTTTCCAGCGCAGGAGAAATAAAATCCCCCATAGAAAGAAAAGACATCTCATCCGACATCAACCACGGGAATGCGGAAAGCGAATGGAAGAATGGATCCCGAAGCACCAAAATCCTCAGATCCAATGACGAAGTGTGCAACCAGAGGCAATCTCAGTACACTTCTCGAAGCAGCATAAATCTTGAGATGGCGATTAAACACGTATCTCGAGGCAGTTGATGAAAATACAAATCCAAAGCGAGAAAGTGTGCATCCCGATGCAATGATGCATACATCTCAAATCAGCACAAATCTTGAGATCACGATCAAACACGTATCTCAAAGCAGCTGATAAAAATATATATTCCTGGCACAAATCTTGAGACATGGTGAAGTACACATCTCAAGACAGCCAATCAAAATATAAATCTCCAAAATGGCGCCAACCTTGAAGCATGGTAAAGCTCACATCTCAAGGTAGCCGATGAAATATAAATCATGAGACATCACAACACTCGAGGCAGGGATGGAACACACCTCTCGAGACAGCTGATGAAATATAAATTTCAAAGCAGTACAACCCTCGAGGCAAGGATGGATCGCACCTCTCGAGGCAGCTGATGAAAATACAAATCCAAAGCGAGAATGTGCGCATCCTGATGCAGTGAAGCACACATCTCAAAGCAGCACAACTCTCGAGGCAAGGACAGAACATACCTCTCGAGACAGTTGATGAAACACAAATATCAAACAAGCTACAAATCTTGAAGCAACAAATGAAAGACGCTTCTTGAGATGGTAACAAATCCCAAATGATGAAGTGTGCATCCCGATGCAGTGAAGCACACATCTCAAAGCATCACAACCCTCGAGGAAAGGATGGATCGCACCTCTCAAGACAGCTAATGAGACACAAATATCAAAGCAGCCATAAATCTCGAAGCAACGATGATGAAAGACGCCTCTCGAGATGGTAACAAATCCAAAGCAAAGAAGTGTGCATTCCGATGCAATGATGCATACATCTCGAATCAGCACAAATCTTGAGATCACGATCACACACGTATCTCAAAGCAGCTGATAAAAATATATATCCCAAAATGGTACAAATCTTGAGACATAGTGAAGACCACATCTCAAGACAGCCGATCAAAATATAAATCTCCAAAACGGCGTCGACATTGAAGCATGGTGAAGCTCACATTTCAAGGCAGCCAATGAAATATAAATCATGAAACATCACAAATCTCGAGGGGGCAATAAAACACACATCTCGGGGTAGCTGATGAAATACAAATATCGAACTAGCCAAGGATTTTGGAGCAACGATGGAGCACAAATCTCAAAACGGCTGATAAAAATATATAAACTCATAAACTCCAAAATGACGCAGATCTTGAAGCATGGTGAAACACGCATCTCAAGATAGCCGATGAAATTATAAATCTCTAAACGACGCAAGTCTCGAGGCAGTGATAGAGCACATATCTCAAGACGATCGATGAAAGTACAAATTTTGAAGCAGCCACGAATCTCGAGGCGCCGATGTAGCACGCATCTTGAGGTGGTAGTAAATTTCAAAACAAAAATGATGAAGTGTGCATCTCGATCTCGGGATAAATGATGAAATACATATATTAAAGCAACTATGAATGATCCGAGACAACGATGGAGTACGGACCTCAGGATGGTTAATGGAAATACTAATCCAAAACAGCTACAAATCTCGAGGAGGCGATCTAACATGCACTTCGAGGTGGCGATAAGTCCTAGAAGCATTGTGCATCCCAAGGTAGTGAAGCACACATCTTGAAGCATGACAAATCTCAAGGGGACAATGGAGAGCTCGCATCTCGGGATAAATGATGAAATACAAATATTGAACCATCCATGAATTCCGAGGTAGCAATAGAGCACAAGTCTCGAGACGACTGATGATGCAAATCTCCAGGCGGTGAAAGCACAAGACGGCCGATGATAGATCCTAAAGCAGCACAAATCTCAAAGCAGCGATAAGGTATGCATTTTGAGGTAGCTGATGAAATACAAATCCAAAATAGCTACAAATCTCGAGGAAGCAATCTAGCATTCACTTCAAGGTGGCAACAAATCCTAGAAATCTCGAAGCAATGAAGTGTGTATCCCGAAGCGGTAAAGCGCACATCTCAAATTAGCACAAATCTCGAGGCATCGATATAGCACATATCTCGAGGCAAATGATGAAATCTAAATCATCCCAAGGTGGCAAAGCATACGTTTCAGCACACATCTTAAAGTAACACAAATCCCGATGTTGCCCAAGAATACGAAACCTGCGGCGACTGAGGAATACAAATCTTGAGATTGCTCTCCTCAACATATATGACTCTCAAACCTGTATCCTCCATGAATGAGGTCAAGTATAATACGACTCTTGAAGTTTAGCATATTCCGACCATGGAGCCGAGACTTCTAAGAAAAATTCACTTGGGTTCTCATACACCATATGATGAGATTACCAAGATATATGAAATGTCAAACTTGGATTCTCACTCACTCATATAGTGAGATACCAAGATATATGGAACGTCAAACTTGTATCCTCCATTAATGAGGTCAGGTAAAATATGATGCTTCTAAAAAATGGTGAAATCTTCATCTGGGGTTCTCAAACATATAATGAGATCATCAAATATATGAAATGTCATCACCAGATATATGAAATGTCATTGGGTTCTCAAACATATAATGAGATCACCAGATATATGAGATGTCTTTCGGGTTCTCAAACATATAATGAGATCACCAGATATATGAAATGTCAAACTTGGAGATTACCAAGGAAATATGGAGTGTCAAACCTGTATCCTCTAGCAATAAGGTCAGGTAAAAAATGACGCTTCTAAAAATGATGAAATATAAATTCTTCACTTGGGTTCTCATACACTCATCAGATGAGATTACCAAGGAAATATGAAATATCAAAACTTGTACCCTCCATCAATGAGGTCGGGTGAAAATATAACACTGGAAGTTTCACATATTCCAAAAAAAAAAATGGAATCGAGATTTCTAAAAATGATGAAATGAAAAAGTGCACACTTGGTTTCTCAAATACTCATATGATGAGATAATCAAGAAATATGAAATTTCGGATCAATAAAAGGCCCATAAGTACGATCCTCGATGATGTTGAAGAGGAAAATGCTGGGGGCAAAAGTGGAAGTCTTCGCCCTCGAGATATCAGAGGAAGCTTGGAGACAACCATTTATGAAATATTTGGGATATGATAAACTCCCAGGGGGAAAATCAGAAGGCCTTCAGGTAAAGCGAGGCGCCCTAAGATTCATCCTCATATGAAGAAACGAACGAAGTTATGCACGATGTAAACTTCGTGATATATGATGCACATCAATCCAGATCCAAGATGCGACTTAAGAGTAAGCGTATGGGATGTCACTAGTCAACCATGGTCGAAATTGCATGTGCCAAAAGATGCTATCAACATCCAAATCAAAGAAAACTATGTCCAAAGATAAAAGAGCCGGCATTAATAGGCTTCCTGAGATGTTGCGTGGTTGTCATACCACTTATAAGACTCAACACGATCCACACCATACTCCTCGGTGTTTGGAATTGAAGCATCCCTCTCCCTCAAAATTCAAATGGCATGAAATTTCAAATAAAGACAATATTTGACTTCGCTTAGATAAACTGGACTCTCTCGACAAAAAGAGGATAGAAGTACAGTAGGATCTTGAAGTCTATGACAAATGGGATTGATTCCAGAAGATTATAAAAGGATAGATGATTCGAGTCCTGAAGAGACTCATTGTCACCAATGAACGCATCAAGGGCTCAAGTCTCCAAAGAGGGCTCGGCCATAAAAATGAAGGAAATTCATATGTTCATACTTCTCCCTCTCAAACAAATTTCGCGAGAGAAGTATGAAGGGGGCATTTGTTTGCGCCTAAAAAAAAAAATAATATAATAATAAAATAAAATAATTAAGGAAAAAATGCAAATCTCGAGGCATTCAAAAAATATATATATAATAATTAATTAATTAATTAAAAAAAAGAAAAGAAAGAGAAGATAAGATCAATTGATCTTATCTCTTTGGTTGATGAAGTCAAAGGAGACGATTTGTTTTTTCGGCAAATGGGTTGCGATTTGACGGAGAAAAAAAATGGCCTTTTTGAATATAAAGGGATGAAAGGCTGTCAAAAAAGGAGGAAGGAGACAAAAGAGATAAGAAATAAAAAAAAAGGAGAGAAAACCTAAAATCGACAACTCCCCCTTCCCCCCTCTTCTCCTTCTTCTCCATCTCTGCCCGGAACCGCCACCAAGCACCGCCACGCCAGCTGGTCCTCGCCAGTGTAGCCACAAGACGCGCAGCGTCCTCGCCAGTACATACAAGCACGCCGCCTGCGCTGCCAGCGTAGCCGCCGCCAGTAGCCCGCGCTGTCCCTCTCACAAGGCGCAAGGTTCCTCCGCCACGCACAGACGCTGCCCTCCGCCAGCCAGCGCATCCCTCGTAGCGGCACTCTGCCTCTCCGGCCTTCTCTCCTCCGCACTCCAGTTGCCCGAAGCCTCCGTCGAGCTCGCTGCATGATCGCGCTGAAGCCCCTCCTGTCGAGCCCCTCCGACCAGCACCAAGTTCCTGCACCGCCACCGACTCCGGTCAGCAGCCCTGCATCAACTCCTGCGGCTTCACGCATCAACTCTCCCATCTCTGCAACAAACTCCGGCAGACCTCCTCTCGAAAGCGGTCACGGACTCCTCCGGCATCACCGTCTCAAGCGCCTCAACACCCATCTGCGGCAGCCTCCGACATAAACATCGGCGTCATCAACACCCATTTGCAAAGAAATCCGTCACGCATCAACACCAGCCTCAACACCACCACCTGCAGCCCATTTGCGCACCACCGCCAAGACTCCCGGCATCAATTGGGTCGCTCAGAATAATAACCCAATGCCCAGATGATCGTCGCCAACAATCAGCAGCCTCCCTCTACTCGTCATCAGCAGCCTGTTTGACGTCATCAACACCACATCAAGACCCGGCAAGGCCCCCTCGCAGTCGTCAGCGGCCAACAAAGAACCCGACAGCAGCCCACTCGTCGTCATCAGCACTCGACAGTAGCCTCTGCAGCCCACTCGTCGTCATCAGCACTCGACAGTAGCCTCTGCAGCCCGCTCATCGTCATCAGCACCCGACAGCAGCCCGTTTGTCGTCGTCAACATCCCGGCATCAAACGCTGTCCTTGCATCAACTTCGACATCAACACCGCCCCTGCATCAACACCCGGCAGCTCCGTGTGATCGTCATCAGCAATTGGCATCAGAATCCTGACATCAGTCCTGCATCAGTACGGCCGACAACATCCTCCTATTCGTCATCAGCATTAGCAAAGGATGATCGCCGACAATCGCCATCAAACCTCTCTGTTCTATGAGGGTAAATGAAGAGCTGCTGCAGAAATATTGATTTGTTTGATTCTTGTACAAATTGATGTGAAATCCTAGAAGTTGTGTATGTATGTATGTATAAAACCGGAGCTCCAAATACAGGGGAGACTCTGTCAAAATTTTCTAAAAAAAATAATAATAAATAATAATAAGAAGTGAAAAAAGACAAAAAAAAATCTGCCACTACTGGATGCTAGCGGTTGCGTGACGAAGCTGTGATGCTGTTGTGCAACAGATTGTTGCGAGGAAAGCTGCACCACTGTCTTGCTGTTGTTATTGCCATGCCGCTGCAAAATAAACAAAAGAAAGGTGAAAATTTGGGCTGCTGTCCTGTGGCAGAAAATAAAAAAATAATAATACGAAACAAGAAGCTGACTGCTACTAATTCATAAAAAAGGACTGCATTGCTGCAAATATTGATGTCTTTGTATTTGCCATTTTAGAGGAAGCTATCTGCTTCTTTGGTCAAGTGTTGCTTTGCCAAAAATTTGTTATTCTTTGTAATAAAGAGCCATATTCAAAAATTCATAACTTCGGCCACAGAACCCCGATTGAGGCGATCTCTACGGCGTTGGAAATTAGACACTTGGGTCTCCAGCATTCATATTCAGTGCAGATCCTTTCGATGGTCCGATCAGCGTGAATTTTGATAAATAAAAGGGGTAGATTTCAGCATTTCTGCCGGCAGCCATGCTGATCACCCAATTTCAAAAATTCATAACTCTGCCTTGGAAACTCCGATTGAGGTGATCTCTGTGGCGTTGGAAATTAGACACCTGGGTCTCCAACATTTATATTCAGCATAGATTCTTTCGATGGCCCGATCAGCGGGAATTGTGATAAATAAAAGGGTAGATTTCAGCATTTATGCCCACAGCCATGATGATCACCCAATTTTAAAAAATTTACAACTTTGGCCTGGAAACTCTGATTGAGATAATCTCTACGACGTTGGAAATTAGATATCCGGATCTCCAACATTCATATACAACACAAACTCATTCGGTGGTCCGATCAGTGTGGATTTCTGATAAACAAAAGGGTAAACTTCAGCATTTCTGCCGCTAGCTATGTTGATCGCCCAATTTCGAAAATTCATAACTCTGGCCAGAAAACTCCGATTAAGATGAAATCTGTGGCATTGGAAATTAGATATCCAGATCTCCAATAGTCATATACAACATGGACTCGTTCGGCGGCTCAGTCGGTGTAAATTTTGACGGATAAAATAGTCAATTTCAGCGATCCTGCCGTTGACAATGTCGAAGACTCATTTTCAAAAATCCTTCATTCTTGCCTGAAAACTCCAATGGGAATGAAATTTGCGGCGCTGAAGACTAGATACCAAGATCTTCAATAGTCGTATATAGCACAAGCCCTTTTTGCAGCTCGGGCAGTGCATATTTTGATGGAGAAAAAGGCTAATGCAACTCTTAAAAGGCGGCTCAGTTGGCGATCTGAACCTCGGTCACAAGTCTCAAGCGCAAAGCAACCGGTGGATTATGGATCCCATATGACGGGGCACAGACTCTGAGGCGGGGGCGGCGTCATAAATAAATAAATAAACATATATCCACATATATAAACATATGCTGATATGTAACCGATCATATTATATTGCAATAAAAATAAATTATTCTTCTCATTCTCTCTACTTGTACTTTTGTCTCTTAATCGGAGGTTCCCACGACATTGTCTGGGGTAATTAATAATAGGGGCTTGCCTCTATTAGGAATAAAAGAACCCACAAAACTAAAATATGATATTTGTGCTTCGATATATCGTCCGGTGTCACACGATGCCAGGCGCGTATTTTCGATCCCACATTCATGAGAACAACCCTCTTCGAGAGGTATCAACCCTCTTCAGAGGCAATGCTTCTCTTCATGAGAACCACCCTCTTCGAGAGGTAACACCCTTCTTCGGATGCAATGCTTCTCTTTATGGGAACCACCCTCTTCGAGCGGTAACACCCCACGTTGGAGGCATTGCTTCTCTTCGTGGGAAACGTCTTCTTCGAGAGGTAACACCCCTTTTTTGAGGTAATGCCTCTCCTCGTGAGAACCACATTCTTCGAGAAGTAACCACTCTCTTTGGAAGAAGTACTTCTCCCATGAAAAACCATTCTCTTTGAGAAGTGCCCACCTACTTCCAAACTAATACTTATTTTATGAAGAATCACCCTCTTCGAGGTTCTACCTCCTATTTCGGGAGATATTATTTATCACAAGAAGGCTCTTATACTTACAACCACACAAATTCTTCGACAAAATTATCAATTCCTCATACAAAACAAATGAATTGCAATGAAGATCTAAACTACAATGCCTACAAAAAGTTAATTTTCAGACGGAGGAGGAACATCATTTAAAATGACTAAAGGAGCGGATAAATCCCTTCTAGCTTCAAGCATCACGAAACTGTTCCCCGTGAAACCTTTTCACCTTCATCAGAATCCGTGGAGGAGGGTTTCAAAAATTCATCACCCAATTCAATATTCGGATACTCCCCAGCCAATACTTTACAACCTTTCATACAAGTCAAAGTGCTAAAATCAACGGAAAGTGTTTTTAATACCCCTTCGGGGACTACCTGCAACAATCTAGAAGAACCTAGAAAGACTCAAGGCTTCCTTGATTAAGGCTACTGTTGTACCCACTAACTTTCTCTTTAGTCGCCGAAGAGGCTTTTTCCAATTCCTCTATCCGCCGATAGTACAGTTCGAAAGTATCCACATTAACCAAAACTTCTTCTACTCTATAGCAACTTTCCTCTAAGAGTTAGCCAAATCAAGAAGGCGGGTCTTTTCTCCTTGAGCATTGGCGAGCTTATCCCTTTCCCCTTTGGAGACGACAACTTTAGCATTAGCAGACTCAAGAAGCCTTTTCTTTGACGTCTAAGTCTTTGATGAGGTTGAACTTCTCTTTCGCCAACAAGACAATAGACTCATTAGCAAAAGCAAGTTCCATGGAGGTTACATCGACCTTTTTCTCCAAATCTGAGCATTCTCGCTAAGCCGACAAACATCTATCTTCAATAGTCTTTTTGGCTTTCTCAATCTCCTCTTTGGCGACGCTCAGTCCTCGGATTTATTCATTAAGATAAGCGACTTTGTCTTCCACATCACGGATGTTGTCACCAAGACCTTGGCATTCGAAAACCAAAGAGTTCAAAGAATCATTAATTCTGTTAATCTCCGCTGAAATAGCACATTCTCTTTAGAAACAGGTCTTAAATTAGCTGTTAATTGAGCGACAAAATCATGCAAATGCTTGAGTTAAGCATTCATGTTTGTGCGCCGCTCAGCAGCGCGATATGCTAAGAAAAGAGACTATACAAAAACAACAAATCAGTTCCTCTACGGTTAAAGTGGGCTTCAAAAACTACTATAGATACAAGAATACTTACGAAAATACTCAAGAGATGCAGAAGGTCGTCTACATCCGTCTTGCAAAAACGATTGACCCTTGCTTCCACTTCCTCAGCTCGAATAGCCTCAAAGTATGTAGTCGCAACTACATGATCATAAACAAAGATCCCACATGAAGGATCAATCTTCACAGAATTACTCATCTTCCGAACCCTACTCGGTTGACCAATTTCCACGACGCTACAAATGATTAATTTCTTGAGTACCTAAGCAAGAGGCCTCTCAGTTTCGGAGGAAAATCTTGCTCCCGAACCCTCAGGGACGATAATATTTTCAATACCTTCTCCACCCCTAGGGACTTTCGTAGTCTAGGGAGCTAAGTTTTCATCAATCTAGGGAAGAGCAACTTTAGAACGTAATCCCTCAAATACTGCATAATTGGCTTCTTCCACCTCCCGAACCTAAGAAGGTGACTCCTCCAATAACTAAGGAGCAATGGGAACAAAAGAATCGAAAACTTGTCCATTCTTCGAAACAACCTACTTCTATTCTCCCTCTTCCGAGAAGAACCACCATCGTCAAGTGCAGTAACTTCCCCCCTTCTCTTCGAATGGACAACCTCAGTCCGCTCAACAAAAGCCTCACTTGCCCGCTCCTAAGTAATATCATCGACAGCAACGAGTTCAATAGAAACATTCTCGACCTGTTGAGAAGAATCTGCCCCCTTCTTCCTCTCTTTCCTGGTGGCTCTCTTCTCCTTTTGCTCAGGTTTTCCCGCCTTCACCATGACCTCAGCCACCAATTTACCGGCCAGCAAAACCTTAGCAGCCTCCTTAACATCCATACCTTGGGAAGAAGGAAACATGGATTAATCATCAGCCGATCGACAAACAACCAAAGTGAAAAAAACTGGATGAACCCCTACCCCAAATCGGGAATAAGCTGTTTTACTGGAGAATTTTATGGGCCAAATACTTATCAATAACAAGAGAAGAACACTCCCGAAGCTTCTCAAGTATGCCCTTCTTTCTCCTGATAATTCCTTCTTCGACCCAAGAATTTTAGGAGTACCCCATTGAGTTCAGAAACCTAGAACTCCACTACTAGAGACGAAGAAGAATTTACTCTTGCAATCATTATTAGAAGAAGGAACATGACCAAGGAAACGCTTACACGATCGAGCAGTTTGTGACTCAAACTGAAGAAAAGTTTAAACAGAGAAGCACTAGGTTTGACTCTATAGTAAAGAGATATAATCATAAATCCATATAAACATCCCTAAGAATTCAGAGATAGTTAAGAAGGACATACATCGAATTCGACGAAAATTTTAAAAAAAAGGGGAGGAAAAGTCAACCTAAGACCCCCTATGAGCGCATCATGATACACGACAATCTCATTCTTTTTCAGGGGAGCACTTGGACTCTAGGAACGTTTTGGAATCCTTTAAGACAAGGATGATGTACTCCCAAAAATCTTATATTCAATGACTATACTATGGATGGTCTCCGCCACAAGAATATTAGGGAAAGAATCAGAACAATGACTTGATGAAGCGTGCTCTAGGAGAAGAAAGAACAGGAGAAGGAGGAGACTCCATACCTGAAACAAGGGTCAAAAATAGGTAGCACCAAGAAGAACCACCAAGCATATAATACTAACGAATTGGGAAGGCAATATAGCACAGCCGTATTACAGAAAATCTCCTTTTCAACGAAAAATCTTTGGCAATCCAATCACCTATATCGTAACTGAACAGACACAACATTTCAACGACCAAGATTGATTCGTCAAACAAAACTTCCTCATAGCCGAACACATGGTCTGATCTCTGACAGCTCTAATTAAAGCACAGTAAAAAACTAAGCAGATGATAGCCCTGTGGAACATCGATGAACGCGCCTATCATCACCCACATTCTCACATGCCAACCTTTTTTTTTTCAAATGTCGCCCGTGGGGAATGGCACTAGAAGACAAAAATGGCACAAAATCATTTAATGCGCCTCACAACCTTAAATGGTCGAGGGGCTACTTACAAGTATGGCTTGCGACATAACGAGAATCCTAGATAAAAGCTATCTACTGAGAAACAATTCAATATCTACAACCGAGATATCTTTCTCGCTCTCCCACCCTGTCTTAAGTTGCGCTCTTACAACTCTTCGCCCTATTCGAATAAGTCAATGTGAATCCATCATTCACCATCCTCAACTTCAGCCAAGCAATCATATGCTTAACTCAAAGTAAGCATACTTGGGAGGGATTAATGATAAGGGAGAAAATAGAAAAGCAACCTGGAATTAAGACAACCTAACAGGTAGAGGAATCCCAACTCATGATTCCTTCGGCTGTAACCCAAAACCCCCTTCGGGGATAACTAACTACCTCTTCGGTTCTTATCAACCTCTTTTTGGGACTGAAGAACACACACTATCTCTTCGCCTTTGCAAGGGCACACTATTTCTTCGGCTTGGAAAGGACATTCCTTCTTCAAATGTTCACAAAAGTCATCCCACAAAATTCTGCGAAGAGCATACAAAGCCCAATTATACCAAATCATTTTATAGAGACAAAGTTTGAAGATATTATAAAAGGATCGCTTACCCTTCTAGAAGATGTACGAGTTGGAACCTAACTGGTGTCTGGAACCCTCCAGAAGAAGAATGAGCTGGATCCAAGTTGTTATTGAACTGGCACTGAGCTGGTGCCTACAAGGCACACGCATGACTAAATGAGAAGAAGCTTGCCGCCCAAGTTTCCCTCCCCTCTCGATGCGTATAAATAGGAGATCTCGTTCATTCGAAGAGAGAGAGGTCTACAGTAGCGAAGCTCTGCCACTTTGAAAGCCCAACTCCTCACTTTTTCGTCTTCACTTCAGTGAGATGTATTTTGTAATTTCTTCACCGATTAGTGGATTTGATCTCTTGATCCCCGTGGTTTTCCCTTGATTTAGGGTTTTCGACACAAATCTACATATTCACTTTCTTCTTTGCTTGATTTCTTCCTGATTTCTCCCTAATTGAGTCTTCCATTCAACCATAAATTTAATTGTTGATTTCGAATTAGGGTTCTTCGCGATTTTTGGATACACATCATACATTAAAACCTAACCCCAAGAGTTCATCATACCCAAGTATCTAAAGAGTTAGTTCCTCATTAGAGGGGAACATAAATCAAATAAAAAGATTAAAGAAAAGGAAAACATGAGAAAGTGAGACGTCGCTCCCTCCACTCGTTGCGAGGACCGTTGACGAATACCCCTCCTATGCTCCAAGGCCAAGCGAAGTTCTTCATTCCTCCGGTGTACCGTAGATGATGGATGGATGGTGGTAGATAGTGAGATCCTCCAAGGTTGATTATTGAGATCAGAAGCTCCTCTCAGAACCCTAAACTCGATACTTATAGTCCCAAGCATGATTAAGAGGTTAAAATACAATTTCAAAGGTGTTTGGGCTTAGTCAGGTCTACATAACCTAGTATGGGCCAGAGCCAGATGGGACCTTAGGTGGGCATCTAATTGCCCGTTAGGTCAACTGGCAAGTGAAAGTTGTGACTTTTACATTCAGGATAGGTCCATCTATATCAAGACGGATCCGTCTGGTTCTTCAAAATAAGTATCTCCCGAGCCAGACGACCTCTTCTTGCTTCATGCGTGTCCGTTTGATACCATTGTATGGCTTCTTTGATTCAAAAGGGACACTAGATGACCATCTTGCCTGCCTTCAGATTCAATGGAAAATCAGAGGGGAGCTTGAAAATGTTTTGCAGTCCATACGCACTCATGCTCACCAAGGACTCTTCTGCTTTTGGGACACTCTGATTAGGAGCAAAAACCGCGAGCTTACTTTGTCACCAAGAGTAGAGGAGCACTATCTGATATGAACTCTACCAACAACTATGATGAAGCCTGATAGCAAAGATAGTAGGGAACCCCAAGAAATGTAGATAAGATTGGTTGCGCCTTGACCCATCACCTAACAAGATGAAAACCAAGACTACAAAGGATTGAAACGCAACACCAAGAACAACTCAAGAATCTCTCAAGGATTAGAGTGATAAGTTTAGTTGTTTGAACGCCACAAGATAAACTTGATAAGTTCAGTAAGTTCTTTCAAGAATGAAGAGGAACACAAGACCTTAGAATAGTTTAACGGAAACAAAAAACTAAAACTTCAAACTCATTATTTCTATGCTATATACTTGGAACAACCCTCGAGGCATAAACAATGTAATAACTACAGCTTTAACAACAACTCAAAGATCAACATAAAACAAGTTCCCATGTTTTTATTAGCCTAGAAACTCAACAAGTTCATTCCCCTATTCAAAATCCTAGAATCTCAACAACTTCACACCCTTTTATGGTCCAACCATGCTGGTCACGTCCTTGCATGTTGATTAGCCTCTTCAATTGCTTTAAGGACATAGACCATGCCTTGATGGCTATTTGAGCCCATCATGCTCTTTTTGTTAATTAGCCCAATTCTCTTGGGTTAGCCAATTTAGTACTTCCTTGAAATGTTTTGCTCTAAGTCTTATAACTGGGCCACTAGGAAGTACTTGTGCAACTTCAGCTTCACTCCTACATGTTTGATCAACGTATCCAGCTCCTTGATTTGCATCAATATCATGGTTCTCATTTTCTCAATGTCTATATACACTACATAGTTGTTCCCTTATTTGTTGACTATAACTCTACTTTGCAAGGTCAAGATGTTAAAACTAGTGTCACGAATCCTCTTGTAGCCATTGAAGATAATACTTAGCAATCTAAGTCATAGAAACATGGCAATGGCTTATCTAATGTCTCCAAAGAATATTGTTGTTACAAGGATTTTCTCTAAGTATCCATGATGTTTTATAGGCGAATCTAAAAAAATTACGCTACATGTTGTAACTAATAATGTCTCCAAAGAATATTGTTGTCATAATGATTTTTTCTAATTATCCATGATGTTTTATAGGCGAATCTAAAAAATTTTTGCTACATGTTGTAACTAATAAGTAGCGCAAAACCAAACATTTGAAACAAGTCATCATTAGTTTATACTAAGTGTTACGGAAATATTTGGTAAAATACGTGTGCCTGCCTAAATGGCCACCTGTCACACAAAGAGCCACATTTCGCTTGGCCACAAGACGGTCAGTCACCATCAAGTTCATTATATAATTTCGTCCGACAAATAAAGAGGGCTCACCCCTACAAAAAGTCCGTCGGAATTAAACAAAAAGCAAGAAGGTGTTGGCCATCTGGATAAGAGCGTATCTAACGCCTCAACAGTAAGTAGATTTTATCCACTTGCCTCCACAGTAGGCAGATATTTTCTACTTACACACGTAGTACCTACACAGTAGGTAGATATTTTCTACTTACCTACGTAGCACCTACACAGTAGGCAGATATTTTCTTACCGCCTTAGTAGAGATATTTTCTCATCGCCTTAGTAAAGATATTTTCTCACCGCCTTAGAAGATATTTTCTCATTCTCACCGCCTCGCTCCACCGCCTTCCCTAAACCTCCTTTAAGTTGCTATAAAAGAAGAGCGATAAAAGAGAAAGAGGAGGATGGGAAAAATGATGATAAAAAGAACTGACCCATGTCTAAAACTACTGGTTTACGAGTTTTCTGACTGAAGCATCGGAGCTGAATCCGGGCAGAAAGGCCCAATTCCGATCACTCTTTTCTCCCTCTTATAGGAAAGCTAAGATAATTCCGAACGGATTTCTAAAGCACTCTCTGTGAAGTTGAAGTAAGCGTCCACACCAACTATAAATTTTAACTATTTGTTGAAGGCTGAGACCAGATCCCGAGGCCACAGTAGTCAAAGCGTGAGGTGGACCAGTTTTTGGCATCAACAGTTTGGCGCTGTCTGTGGGACCCTCACAAAAGCCAAATGATTACTACCAGGAGGTCAAAACGGATCCAAGAACAAGGAGCACAAAGTAACCCTGAAGAGCCTGGCGAAGTCTAAGGACACGAGGAGATTCCGTTGAATAATCCACCTATCTTACCTCCATTGGAAAATCCTCCCGTACCACCCCAAGAACCCATCCCGGAGTTTTACCTTAACATGCAGTAGCAATTGGAACGGAAAGCTCAAGATGTTCATACTTTAACTCATCCACTGGTTCCTCCCACAAAAATTCCACCAAGTGTGCCAATAGCCCCTCCAGCCAATTTCGAAAGCAGAGGGAGGACAAAGACCCGCACTCATAGAAACAGAAGAGAGAGAACTGCCTTTTCTGCCTGCTCGGAACCCCCCTCCATTCGACGTCGAGAACAAGCTGCCACAAGAACTGAATGGCATACGAGAACGGAGCGAACAAGGACTGAACGGAATAGCCCATCTGTTCCAACTGTCGACAGAAGAACACAGCGACAGGATCCTTCACGGGGAAACAAGAAATCCGAACAGCATGTTCTTAACATATGCTAACCTTTCATCAAGGAAATATTGGAAGAACAAGTTCCTGACAGTTTTCGACCACCTGCAATGATTGCATACGAGGGCAAAACTGATCCGTCTCGTCTGTAATTACCGACGCTCGTATGTGCCGAGCTTTTCCCGCCACTTTAGAGGGAAAAGCACAAGACTGGTTTGTTGATCTTCCGTCTAGCACAATTCCTTCTTTTGAAGTTCTAGCGGATAATTTTCTAGCTTATTTTGCTAATTACCCAAAGCAAAAGAAAACTCCATCTACCCTTCTGCGTGTTAAGCAACGAGGGGGGGAAACACTCCAAGCCTATTTAAACCGTTTCATAGATGAAGCGGCAAACGTTGCGGATCTTATTCCGCGCATGGCTGTAACCTTACTGATGGAGCGTTTGCTAGAATCCCCTTTTCGTTTTTCCCTCACCTTGGATCCACCAAAAACCATCCCCGCCCTCATGATCCATGCTCAGAAATACATCAATTCTGATGAAATTTATATGGGTTGGGAGGAGTAGGCTCGACGAGCTCCTGTTGAACTCCGGAAGGGAAAAGCCCATCAAAATGTTAACAAAGGGCCCCCGGAAATATGAAAAGAAAGCGGGCCACGCAGGGACAGTAAGGGAGGACAGGAAACCTCAACACGCCCTCAGCGACATGTGCTGCAACCTAGAGAATCTTCAAAAGAGGAAAAAATTGTCAGATACGACCACCATACCCCACTAAATCAAACCAGAAGCCATATTCTCATGCAAATTCAGAATCAACAACTCTTGACATGGCCAAAACCTGCAAGGAATCCCGAACGACAAAAGAATAGTAAAAGGTATTGCAAATTTCATCAAACTAGAGGACATGACACGAAAAAATGCACCCATTTGATGAACGCCATTAAAGATGTCATTAGAAGGGGGCAATTGGAGCAGTACATCAATATTGATATCCAAGAGGAGCCCGAAACGTCACAGCCAGAAGAAGAAGAAAAAGGGGAGATGGTCGGATTTATCAGTGGTGGTCCGGGGTGTGGTGGTGAAAGCTCCGCCTCTCGGAAAAGCTACGCACAAATGGTGGGGACTGTGCAGGAACAGAAACACCCCAAAGAAGATCACGGCCTACGGCTCCCATCATTTTTTATGATAATGACGTCAGCAGGGTTCGCCACCCCCATGATGACGCCTTAGTCATTGCCATCGTGGTTTCCTGTTTCCAAATGAAGAGCGTTCTGATAGACAGTGGGAGCTCGGTTGACATTCTCTTTTGGAGTGCCTTTGAACGAATGAGATATGATGCAGATAATCTGCTTCCCATAAAGTCATCCTTGATAGGGTTTTCCGGAGGGGTGATACAGCCAGAAGGAATGATTTCCTTGCCAGTTACAGTAGGGAAGTCGCCTAGATCATCAACAGTAACAATAAATTTTCTAGTCGTGCGTTGTGCTTCAAGTTACAACGTTATTCTCGGCAGACCAACTCTCAACGCCTTGAAGGCCGTAATTTCTACTTACCATCTTCTCCTCAAATTTCCGACTGAGAGTGGTAGTGGAGAGGTAAGAGGAGATCAACCCTTGGCGCGGCAATGTTATGTTGCAACCCTCAAGGAAAAGCTTTAGACAGAGGCAAAACAAAAATTTCGGAAGCCATGTTGATTAACAAAATTGCCGAACGGGAAGATGAGGAGCTTCGGCCCACACCAGTTGAAGAATTGCTTACGATTCCTCTAGACGCGACTAGGATGGAACGTACAGTGCGGATTGGTGCAGATCTGACAACAACGCAACAAGAAAATCTCATGGTGGTTCTAAGGACCAATTCTGATCTCTTCGCCTGGTCATCATAAGATATGCCAGGCGTAAAACGTGATGTTATTGAACACCGCCTCAATATAGATCAGTCGTTCAAGCCTGTCAAACAGAAACAGAGAAATTCCGCATCAGAGAGGCAGAAGGCCACGGAAGAAGAAGTATCAACCCTTTTAAAGGCTGGGTTTATCCGAGAAGTGTACTATCCAGAATGGTTGGCCAACGTGGTTCTAGTAAAAAAGCCAACCGAAAAATGGAGGATATGTGCAGATTTCACGGATCTAAATAAAGCTTGTCCCAAGGATTCATTCCCTCTACCTTCAATTGATGGCTTGGTTGATTCCACAGCGGGGCACAAAATGCTGAGTTTTTTAGATGCCTTTTCAGGCTACAATCAAATCCAAATGGCTAAAGATGATGAGGAAAAAACATCATTCATTACAAGCACAAGGACTTATTGCTATAAGGTAATGCCGTTAGGTTTTAAGAATGCCGGAGCCACCTTCCAGAGGCTCATGAATACGGTTTTCAAAAAGCAACTTGGCAGAAATGTTGAAGCTTACGTGGACGACATCCTGGTGAAGAGCCGAAAAGCCGACGAACATCTAACGGATTTACAAGAGGCTTTTCAGTCGCTTCGAACTTACAATATGCGATTAAATCCGAACAAGTGTGCTTTTGGCGTCCGGTCAGGGAAATTTCTCTGATTTATACTGACCCAAAGAGTAATAGAAGCGAATCCGGAAAAGGTCAAAGCCATCCTTGATATGGGATCGCCCAAAAGCCTCCAAGAGATACAACAGCTTAATGGACGCCTAGCAGCTCTGGGAAGATTTATCTCTAAAGCCGGAGAGAAAAACTTCCCACTCTTCCAAGCCTTGCGAAAAGCACCGAAAATGGAGTGGACAGAAGAATGTGAGAAAGCCTTTCAAGAGCTTAAAGATTATCTCCGATCGCCTCAGCTGTTAGCTAAGCCACAAGTAGGGGAAGAGCTCTATATCTACTTGGTGGCTGCTCTTCGAGCGGTCAGTGCGGTACTTTTGAGGGAAGATAGAGGGGTTCAGAAGCCAGTCTATTACACAAGTAAGATCCTTAACGATGCGGAATTAAGATATCTACTACTTTAAAAATTGGCTTTCGCCCTCATCACATCTGCACGAAGATTGTGCCCTTATTTTCAAGCACACCAAGTTACGGTGTTAACGGATCAGCCCTTAAAGCAAATCCTCCATAAGCCTAAAAACTCCCGACGTCTAGCCAAGTGGGTAATAGAGTTGGGTGAGTTTGATCTCGCCTATAAACCCCGGACGGCAATCAAGGCTCAAGTTCCGGTGGATTTTATTGTGGACTTGACCATTCCCGCAAATTAGGATGAAGTTCCGCCAGAATATCCATAAGAAAACCCTAGCGTCCCATGGTCCTTATATGTTGATGGATCAGCAACTGAAGAAAGGTCGGGTGCCGGCTTCGTCCTTTATTCTCCTTCCAAATGGAAAATTGCGACAGTTCTTAAGTTTCAATTCCGAGCAACCAATAATGAGGCCGAGTATGAAGCCCTCATCGCAGGATTGCGTTTGGTCCGAGGGCTCAGAATTCAACGCCTACATGTGTATTCGGACTCACAGCTGGTCGTTAGCCATACATTGGGCAACTTTGAAGCAAAGGAGGAGAACATGATCAAATACCAAACAGTGGTAAAGAAGATAGTCCCCCACTTCGCTCCTTTTCAGATTGAAAAATCTGTCGGACACAAAATGAAGAAGCGGACGCTTTGTCTAAAAAAGCCACTGCGCCCAGCGGTGATGCAGAATCTTCCTTTAACCTACAATACCTTCTGTTGATGCCAAAAACTGGTCCACCTCACACCTTGGCTACTGTTGCCTCGTGATCTGGCCTCAGCCTTCGACAAACGGTTAAAATTTATAGTTGGTGTGGATGCTTACTTCTGCTTATAAACAGGGAACGAAGGGAACACCCTGGAAGTCCGATCGGAATTACCCATTGACGAACTTCTGTATGAACAGGGAACGAAGGGAACACCCTGGTAGTCCGATCGGAATTACCCGTTGACGAACCTGTAAAAAAGGAGAGGGCAGTGATCGGAATTGGGCCTTTCTGCCCGGATTTAACTCCGATGCTTAAGTCAGAAAACTTGAGTCAGGGGTCTTAAATTAGACAGTTCTTTGTATCTTGAGGTTTTCTCTCTCCCCCTCCTTTCTTCCACTACCGTTCTCCTTTTATAGCACCCTAGAGGTGGTTTAGGAAAGGCTGTGGAGTAAAGCGGTGGGTAAAAATATCTCCTAAGGCGGTAGGAAAATATCTACTGCCTAATGTGTAGGTGCCACGTTGGTAAAAATAGAGTAACTATCTGCCTACTGTAGTGAGTGGATAAGGCCTACCCACTGTAGAGTTGTTAGATATTTATTCCTCTTTTTTCACCTCACGCCTTGTATAAGAGGGTTGCTATAATTCCGACGGACTTGTTCGTAAGATTGAATCCTCATGATATTTGCCGAACGGAATTGTGCAAATATTGTCATGTGGCCAAAGAAACACGGTCCTGTGTGTGACAGGTGGTCTTTTAGGTCAATGACACATGTCTTACCAAATATATCCGTAATAATAGTCCCTCCAAAGTGTACTTGTTCGAAAAATCTGAGCGAGGGGTGAGCTAATCTCACGTTTCGCTTGGTTCGAGAACAAGTATCTTTCACCATGTCTATGTAGGCGTAGGCTCTGTCTACGTCTACGACGTCTAAAGTACATGTGCTCTAATAGGCGACCGACGTTTACTGTGTTATCCTTTCGCTGTTATCGAGGTAGATTTTTCTTCCGGAATTCTCGCCTATAGTGTCGATAGGTTCTTCTATTTAAGGGCTTGTATGGATAGGGTGTTTGGCCAGAAGTCTTTTGTAAAACTTTTGTCTTTCCATCATGGTTCAACGCTTGTCTTTTTATAAATTTTTTACTTTTTCTCAGTGTTCTCGACACTTACGAATTCCCAGTTCTTTTTACGAGCATCTGTCAGAATTAAGGACTGGAGTGATCCATTTGGTAAGTCCAGAGCGGTACCGTGTATGGCCGTCTATTACTGCTGATTGGAGGGTGTAGGCGAGATAAGTATCGACGCAGGGTGGGAAGCTTTCTATGTTGATCACGACGTGGAGGCGGGGGACCTCTTAATTTTTACTTATGCAGGGGTATGCGTTTCGAAGTTGAGATGTTTGGAGATGACTCCTGCCGTAGAGAGGTGGGCCCCCACCTTCGCCCCCGCGCCGAACCAGGTTCCCCCAATAATAATGAGGATAATGATGGTTGCGGAAGTCCGTGTGTCTCCTCTGTGTCTTATCCGAGCGTGTCTTCGGATGGGTCCGCGGATGTTTAGCTAGGGGAGTCCGTCGGAAAACATGTTTAGGGTTTGCTATGCTGTTTGTTTTGTTTGTTGTTTTTTTTTTTTTGATCATCCTGTAACATGAACAAATGATCATTTGTCGTTTTGCTTCTAAATTCTTTGGTGTTTTATGAGGCCATCACTGATGATCCTATGTTGGAGTGTGTGTCTTGTCTTCTACAGCACAGGCTCCACTTCCCATATAACACTCATTGCTCCCTGAGAAGACACATGTCCCTTCTACTATTTGGCTTTAAAGCCCTGAGAAGACACGTGTCCCTTCTACTATTTGGCTTTAAAGGGAGATAGTGGTGCGACGTGCACGGCGTGCGCGTTTGTCAACATCATGATGGGTGATGAGCGTGGTTTTCTATGTGCGTCAGGCGGCGTTTGGTGTGCTGACGTGGACGGAATTTTGAACTTTTTGAGGAGGTGTAATGATGGTTATTTGGACGGTCCCGATTCGAGGACCTTTGGTTCGATGGTTCGATAGTGGTGTGGCTCTATGATCCAACGGTGAAGGATCCATTTTCTTTGCTTATAAGCGGAATCGTACAGGCAGAAAAGAAAAGATTTTATCTCGAAAGTGGAAGCGTGTCGTCTTCTTCCTAAGACTTCTTCTTCTTCGGCGAACCTTGGTCTAAGCTTTCTTTGTCTTTTTCTTGTCTTTTTTCCTTCTAAGGTAATGGCTAGTGCGACATCTTCTTCCTCTAGTTCTTCTCATGGGCCTCTGATCCCTTCACCGTCCAACCCCGTGATTTCTGGTGCGGCTCCAGGCGAACCTAGGGATGTTCTAGTTCAGGGTCCGCGAATTCATCCTGCGTCTAGGGCAATGGGTAGGGGGTCGGTTACGTTCATAAGTCTCCTTAGGCAAAAGGATATAGATAGCCTGGTGGAAAGATATGAGATAGACCCCTCTCTGTTTGAGGTTAGGGTTCCCTGTTTTGGGGAGAGGGCAAGTTCTCCCAGGGAAGGGGAGATAGCCATCTATCAGGATGCGCTATCGGGTGGCCTTAGGCTTCCCTTTTCTAACTTTGCCAAGGCGATCCTAGAGGAATATCACTTGTGTCCTTCGTAGTTGACCCCGAATTCTTGGAGATTATTGAACGGTTTTGTTGTTGTTTTCAAGAATTACAGAGTAAATCCGACTGTCCATTGGTTCCGTATGTTATTTAGTCTATGCTTAGAGTCCGATGCCGACTGGTATTACTTTTCGGCTCGTTCTGGGAGGAAGTTTTTAGGGAAAGTTCCCTCTTCTATTAAGCAATGGAAGAGTAAATTTTTCTTTGTTAAAAGTAAATCCGAGTGGGATGTCCGAACCAAGTGGGAGGTTCCCGGAACGTATATTGCCTGTGAGGAAATGACGAAAGAAGAGGAGGTTCTTCTTAAGTCAATGACGGGGCTATCCAAAGTGTATATGGATGAGTTCTTGACAAAAGAAAATCTTGTTAAATGCCGTTTAATAGTGTCTGCCGGTAGGACTTACTCGTGTCTCTGATTTAGCTTAACTTGCAACTATGATAGCTAACTTGCTTCGGAATTCCCCTTGCAGAAAATCCGATGGAGGACGAGGACCTGAGCTACGTTAAGGGCCTTTTGGCCTCTTTTGAAGGTGAAGTTCATCCGCTTTTGCCTCGAGGGCGGAAGAAGAAGGAGGCGGTGTCTAGCACAGGCGCTGATACCTCTAAGGAGGAAAAGAGGAAGAGGAAGAGAAAAGAAGTTGACTCTTCCAAGAAGGGGGTCAAAAGCGACCTTAATGCAGGGTCCTCACGGGAGAAGAGGACAAAGAGAAAGAATTCCGAGGACGCATCGGGTCCCGGAATTGTAGGAGAACAAGCGGAGGTGCCTCCGGGAGAAGTCTGTGCGAAAGAAGTCCGCTCGGCCTTATCTCCAATTTCCGAAGGTCCTTCTTCCAGTCGGCCGGAGGATATCCTTCTTATGGAGGTGAGAATCTCGATGTATACATTTTCTATGGGCATGCTTCGTTCAGAATCTTGAACCTAGGGTCTATTTTACAGGCGGAGGCAGGAGAAGCGGCTCTCCTGGACAAATTAAGGGTGGCGGACTCGGTTTTAAGGGGATCGGCACCTCAAGGGAAGGAGGTGCCCTCCGAAGATGTCCCCTTTCGGGATGTCGTTACTACAAAGACTGTTTTGATGGCCATGAGACCCAATGCGACTCGTCTAAACATCATAGAGTTGGAAGGGAAGAAGCCACCTCTCAATTATTCCGTTTGGTCATGTTGGTAAGAGCTATTCTTATTTTACCTTCTAGTTCTTTCTAGTTCGGTGTTAACGTCGATGATTTATCTATTATTTTGTAGGCTGCGCACTGGGCGGATCGAGTTGGTAATCTTTTCCAAGAAGATTTGGCAAAGATGGAAACGAGCAAGGCAGACATCGCCCAGTTAAGCTTTAGGGTGGTGGCCTTAGAAGAAAAGGAGAAAGAACAGCTTGAGGCTGTCCAGGCCCTTGAGCGAGATAAAGCCGAGCGGCTGCAAAAGCTGGCTACTATGGAAAAGGAGTAGAATGATCTAGCGGCCCAGTTATCTATTTCCAAGGGTTCTCTTCTTACTGCTGAGGAAAATATCAAACAGTTACAAAATGAATCCAGCAGTTTGAAGAAGGAACTTAAATCTACTCAGGATGAGCGAGCTGCAGCTCGGACCTAAAGATGAAGGCTGCTGAGTTTGCCGCAGTTCAAGCAGAGTTGGCGGAAGTAAAGGGGGAGCGCGACACACTCAAGGAAGACTTAGCTTCCCGCTTGAAAGCTCCTAAATCCGACTCACAAGAAATTAAGGATTTAATAGAACGAGCGGATAAACAAGAGAAGGAGGTTGCCCGGCTTAGGGCGAAAGCTAAAGAAGGCACCACCCGTATATATTCGGTGGTGCAGCAGGTGGGTCACCATGTTCCTCCGGCGGAAGTGCTGTCTATGGGGCTTGCTGGGGTTTTAAAGACTTACATGGAACTAAAACCCCAGAGGCTTCTGCTCCCGCCCCCTCGGAGCCTTCAACTCAAGTTCCTTTAGAAGTAGCTAGTTGCCCCGAGGGTCCTAGTTCTTAGGGATATTTTAGCATTTTTGTGAACTGTTCTTGTAAATCTTTAGTCATTTGGAATGTATCTTCTATTCATATGAATGAAATGCAAACCTTTATTTTGGTGAAGATTTATTCCCGAGTAATGGTTGTTCTAACCATGCAAGAAAGAAGTGTTTGTGAAGTCCTTCGTAAAGTCTTTCCTTCTTCATTTGGCTGGTAAGATAAGCTTTGTAACGGGTTCTTCTCTCCTTAGTCCGATCATGGGACTTTAAGTTGTTGCGTAAGGTACTCGTCTTTATAAATGAGATTGTTGCCTCATATTTCGATCGGGATCTTGCCCCTTGTTTTTGAATGAGAGTTGTCGTTTTATCTTTGTAGGATAATTCCGACTCATCCTTAAGGAATGGGAATTTCACCGCATTTTTGTAGAATGGGAATTTCATCGCATTTTTGTAGAATGGGAAAGACTTGACCCTTTATTCCATGAGACATTTAAGAGACTTCCACAGTTTTTACTGATAGTAGCATCGTAGGTGCTCGGCATGAAATGGGCGTTTGAGTGTTTTTTCTTCCATATTTACTAGATAGTAAGTGCCTGCTCGGACAATTCTCTGAATGACATAAGGGCCTTCCCAGTTAGGAGTTAGCTTCCCCGTTCGGCTTTTATTTCCTTGGAATTCATTTTCTCACAGGACCAGATCACCGATTTGGAAGAAGACTCTTTTCACCATTGTGTCATAGAACCTTTTCACTCTTTGGCGATAGATAGCCGCCTTTGTTTCCGCCGCTATTCTTCGTTCTTCGAGTAGATCAAGTTACGCTCGGAGATTTTTCTCATTTTCCTCTAACGACAAAGTCTGTTGTGTTCGCAAGGTAGGCATTCCTATTTCCGCGGGAATGACAGCTTCGGTTCCGTAAGTAAGAGAGAATGGGCTTTCCCCTGTGGGAGTTCTTGCAGTTGTCCTGTAGGCCCAAAGGCCGCTCGGAATTTCTTCCACCAAATTAGTTCCGTTTTTGGACACCGGGTTTCCAGAGTTTGGAGCAAGGTACGGTTTGTCACCTCTACCTGGCTGTTGGTTTGAGGATGTGTTACAAAAGTTAATCTGGATTCAATTCCGAGTTCGGAACAAAAGCGTTTGAAAGCCTTGTTATCAAATTGTCGCCCATTGTCAGAAATGAAGGCGACCGGAATTCCGAATCGACAGATAACCGTTCGCCATAAGAATCCTTGACACGCTTTTTCCGTGATCTTGGCCAAGGGCTCGACCTCTACCCATTTGGTGAAGTAGTCTATAGCAACTGTTACGGGTATATTTGGTGAAGACAGGTGTCATTAACCTAAAGGACCACTTGTTCCTTTGGCCACATGGCAATATCACCACCTTTGCACAATTCCGTTCGGCAAATAACGTGAGGATTCAATCCTGCGAACAAGTCCGTCGGAATTATAACAACCCTCTTGTACAGGGCATGGGGTGGGGAGAGAGAGAGAGAGAGAGAGAAATATCTAACGCCCCTACAGTGAGTAGGCCTTATCCACTTGCTACAGTGGGCAGATATTTATCCCGTTTTACCTGCGTGGCATCTACGCGCTAGGCGGCAGATATTTTCCTACCGCCTTAAGAGATATTTACCTAACTCACCGCCTTATTCCACCGCCTTTCCTGAACCGCCTCTAAGGTGCTATAAAAGGAGAGCGTTAATAGAAGAAAAGGGATCCAAAAAACTCATCACACAGAGAATTGCCTAAATCGAAGACTCTTTACTCAAGTTTTCTGACTTAAGCATCGGAGCTGAATCCGGGCAGAGAGGCCCAATTCCGATCACTGCCCTCTTCTTTTTACAGGTTCGCTCATGGGTAATTCCGATTGCTGTTTTCATGATGTTCTCCGCGCTCCCTGTTCGTAAGCAGAAGTAAGCATCCACACCAACTATAAATTTTAACCGTTGGTCGAGAGCTGAGGCCAGATCACGAGGCAATAGTGGCCAAAGCGTGACGTGGACTAGTTTTTGGCATCAACAGTTTGGCGTCGTCCGTAGGGACCCTTACGAAAAACCAAATGACCACTACCAGAAGATCAAAACGAATCCAAGAACAGGGAGCCCCAAGTAATCCCGAAGGACCTGGCGAGGTCCGAAGACATGAGGAAATCCGGTCAGATAATCCGCCCATCTTACCCCCATCAGAAAACCCTTCCGCCCGACCCCAAGAATCTGTTCCAGAGTTTTACCTTACCATACAGCAACAATTGGAGCGGTTGACTCAGGCTGTTCATACTTTGACCCATCCTCCGCCTCCTCCTACGCAAGTTCCAACACCAAACATACCAACAGCCCCACTGGATAATTCTGAAAGCAGAGGGAGGACGAGAACCCACACCCATAAGGAGAGGAAAGAAAGGACCGACTTTTCCGCTAGTTCAGAACCCCCCTCTGTTCGACGCAGACAGCAGGCCACTACAAGAACCGAGCGGAGAAGGACGGAACGGAATAGTCCATCTGTTCAAATAGTGGATAGAAGGACTCAACGACAGGACCTCTCTCAAGAAAACAGAAAGTCCGAGCGGCATATTCTCAGTATGTGTTCGCCTTTTGTCAAAGAAATATTGGCAGAACAAGTTCCTGATAGCTTCGGACCACCGGTTATGACCGCATATGAAGGCAAAACCGATCCGTCCTGACACCTGAAGTCTTTCCGGTCGAAGATGCTCCTCACTGGAATCACAGACGCTCGCATGTGCCGAGCTTTTCCCGCCACCTTAGAGGGAAAAGCGCAAGACTGGTTTGTCGATCTCCCATCTAGCACAATTACTTCTTTTCAGATTTTAGCAGATCGCTTTCTAGCCGATTTTGCCAATTACTCAAAGCAAAAGAAAACCCCATCTACCCTTCTGCGCGTTAAGCAGCGGGAAGAAAACCCCATCTACCCTTAAGCAACGGGGAACGCCTGTGCCTATTTAAGCCGTTACATAGGCAGACGGCTAATCTAATGCTGCGGACCTCCCTCCGCGGATGGCCGTGACTTTTCTAATGGAAGGACTATTAGAATCCCCCTTTCGTTTTTCCCTCACACTGGATCCACCAAAAACCATTCCCGCCCTTATGATCCACGCCCAAAAATATATCAATTCCGAGGAAATTTATATGGGTTGGGAAGAGGAGGCTAGGCGTAGACCTGTGGACACCCAGAAGGGAAAAACCCACCACAACGTCAACAGAAGGCCCCCGGATGTACGAAAGGAAAAAGGATCGCACAGGGATAACAAAGGTGCAAACAGAGACCTGGAAACCTCAACACGACCCCAACGACATATGCTGCAGCCCAGAGAACCTTCGAAGGAAGGAAAAATTGTCAGATATGATCATCATACCCCGCTGAATCAAACCAGAAGCCATATCCTTATGCAAATCAAAGAACAAAAGCTTCTGACATGGCCAGAACCCGCAAGAAATGCCGAACGACAAAAGAATAGTAAGAAATATTGCCAGTTTCATCAATCCAGAGGACATGATATGGAAAAGTGTACCCACTTGATGAACGCAATAGAAGATGACGTTCGGAAAGGACAATTGGAGCAGTACATCAACCTTGAGATTCAAGGGGGACCTGAAGTTTCACAACCTGAGGAAGAAAAAGGGGAAATGGTGGGATTTATTAGTGGTGGTCCTGGTTGAGGTGGTGAAAGTTCCGCCTCTCGGAAAGGTTACGCCCGAATGGTGGGAACCACACAGGAAATAGAAACACCACGGAGACGATCTCGACCTATGGCTCCAATCATCTTTTATGACAATGACGTCAGTGGAGTTCGCCACCCTCATGATGACGCGTTGGTTGTCGCTATCAAGTTTCTAGTTTCCAGATGAAAAGAGTTCTGATCGACAGTGGGAGTTCAGTTGATATCCTCTTTTGGAGTGCTTTCGAAAGAATGAGATATGACGCGGATGACTTGCTTCCGGTAAAATCATCCTTAATGGGATTCTTCGGAGGGGTGGTACAGCCAGAAGGAATGATCTCCTTACCAATTATGGTAGGGAACTCGCCAAGATCATCAATAGTGACAACAAATTTCTTGGTTGTACGTTGTGCTTCAAGTTACAACGTGATCCTTGGCAGGCCAACCCTCAACGCCTTGAAAGCCGTAATCTCTACTTACCACCTTCTCCTCAAATTCCCGACTGAGAGTGGTAGTGGAGAAGTGAGAGGAGATCAACCTCTGGCACGGCAATGTTATGTCTCAACCCTCAAAGGAAAAGCCCTCAACAGCAGCAAGACAAAGGTTTCAGAAGCCATGCTAGTCAGCAGAATGGCCGAACGGGAAAATGAAGAGCTTCGACCTACACCTGTTGAAGAATTGCTAACAGTCCCCCTAGACACGACCAGAGCAGACCACACGGTGCGGATTGGGGCAGATTTGACAATCGAGCAGCGAGAAGATCTCATGAGAGTATTGAAAGCAAATTCTGACCTCTTCGCTTGGTCTTCAGAAGATATGCCGGGCATAAAAGGCGATATCATCGAGCACCGTCTCAATATCGATCAATCGTTTAAGCCTACGAAACAGAAAAGGATAAATTCAGCACCAGAAAGGCAGAAGGCCGCAGAGGAAGAAGTATCAAACCTCCTGAAGGCTAAGTTTATCCGAGAGGTGCATTACCCAGATTGGTTGGCTAATGTGGTTCTAGTAAAAAAGCCGTCCGAAAAGTGGAGGATGTGCGTTGATTTGACGGACTTAAACAAAGCTTGTCCAAAAGATTCTTTCCCCTTACCATCAATTGATAGTTTGGTTGACTCTACAACGGGGCACGAGATGCTAAGTTTCTTAGATGCCTTCTCAGGCTACAACCAAATCCGAATGGCCAAAGGCGACGAAGAAAAAACGTTCTTCATTATGAGCACGGGAACTTACTGCTATAAGGTGATGCCGTTCGGCCTAAAAAATGCCGGAGCCACCTTCCAGAGGCTCATAAATACAGTCTTCAGAGAACAAATTGGCAGAAATGTTGAAGCCTATGTGGATGATATCTTGGTGAAAAGCCGAAAAGCTAATGAACACCTATCAGACTTACAAGAAGCTTTTCAGTCTCTTCGGATTTATACTATGCGGTTAAACCCGAATAAATGTTCGTTTGACGTTCGATCGGGAAAATTCCTGGGGTTTATCTTGACACAAAGAGGAATAGAAGCAAATCAAGAAAAAATCAGAGCTATTCTTGACATGGGGTCGCCCAAAAGTCTTCAAGAAATTCAGCGGCTTAACGGACGCCTCGCCGCGCTTGGCAGATTTATCTCCAAAGCCGGAGAGAAAAATCTCCCACTCTTCCAAGCCCTGCGAAAAGCACCAAAAATGGAGTGGACAGAAGAATGTGAAAAAGCCTTTCAGGGGCTTAAAAATTATCTCCGATCGCCTCAGCTACTAGCTAAGCCACAAGTGGGAGAAGAACTCTATATCTATTTGGCGGTCGCCCCGCATGCGGTCAGCGCGGTCCTTTTGAAAGAAGAAAACGGAGTTCAGAAACCAGTCTACTACACAAGCAAAATCCTTAATGATGCGGAGTCAAGATATCTACCGCTCGAAAAGTTGGCCTTTGCTCTTGTCACATCTGCACGGAGATTGAGGCCATATTTTCAAGCCCACAGGATCACAGTGTTGACTGATCAGCCGTTAAAGCAAATTCTTCATAAGCCTGAAAACTCTGGACGCTTAGCCAAGTGGGTGATAGAGTTAAGCGAGTTCGATCTCACCTATAAACCTCGAACGGCAATCAAGGCTCAAGTACTGGCAGATTTCGTCGCAGAGTTAACTTTTCCCGCAACTAGGGACGAACCCCCGTCGCAGAGTCCAGAAGGAAGCCCCAGCATTCCATGGTCCTTATATGTTGACGGATCAGCAACAGAAGAAAAGTGAGGGACAGGATTCGTCCTTTATTCTCCTTCCAAATGGAAAATTGCGACAGTACTGAAGTTCCAATTCCGAGCAACCAACAATGAGGCCGAATACAAAGCCCTCATCGCAGGATTACATCTGGCCCGGGGGCTCAGAATTCAACATTGCACGTATATTCCGACTCGCAGTTAGTCGTGAGCCACACCTTGGGCAGCTTTGAAACGAAGGAAGAGAACATGGTCAGATACCAAGCAGTGGTGAAGAAAATAGTTCCATACTTCGCTTACTCCCAAATTGAAAAGATCTGTCGAGCGCAAAACGAAGAGGCGGACGCTCTTTCTAAAAAGGCCACAGCCCCGAACGAAGACATAGAGTCTTCCTTTAACCTACAGTACCTTCCCGCAAAAACCATCGACGGATTGGAGGAAGAGGTACAAAGTGCAGCCGAAGAGCCAAGTTGGATGGACCCCATCAGAAATTATCTACAAGGTGGACCTGCACCACCCAACAAAGCAGAGGCCAGACGAATTTCCTACAAATCCGCTCAGTACACCATCGTCAATGAGAACCTATATAGAAGATCTTATACGCAACCTTTCTTGCGATGCTTGCGTCCCAAATGTAAGCTAGCTATATCCTTCGTGAAATTCACGAGGGCATCGGAGGAGGTCACATAGGGGCAAAGCCTTGAGTTACAAAGTCCTACGACAAGGTTATTACTGGCCAACACTAACTCAAGACGCAATAGCGTTCGCTCGGAAATGTGATGCCTGCCAGCGGCATTCCAAGATTCAGAGGCGACCACCGGCACAGCTTACGCCGATTATTAGCCCTCGACCATTTGCCATCTGGGGAGTCAATCTTCTAGGGCCGTTCCCCACTTCAGTTCGGCAAATGAAGTTTCTGATAGTCTCTATTGACTACTTCACCAAATGGGTGGAAGTTGAACCCTTGGCCAAAATCACGGAGAAAGCTTGTCAGGGATTCTTATGGCGAACAATTATCTGTCGATTCGGGATTCCGGTCGCCTTCATTTCTGATAATGGGCGACAATTTGATAACAAAGCTTTCAAAAGCTTTTGTTCAGGGCTCGGAATTGAATCCAGATTAACTTCTGTGACACATCCCCAAGCTAATGGCGAAGTAGAAGTGACGAACCGCACCCTGCTTCAAACACTGAAAACGCGGGTATTCAGATATGGAACTAACTGGGTAGAAGAAATCCCGAGCGCCCTTTGGGCCTACAGGACAACAACAAGAACTCCTACAGGAGAAACCCCACTCTCTCTCACTTATGGGACGAAGGCTGTCATCCCAGCAGAAATAGGAATGCCGACCTTACGGACACAGCAAACCTTCTCGCCAGAAGAGAATGAGAAAAAACTCCGAGCAGAACTTGATCTACTCGAAGAACGGATAGAAACTGTGGAAACAAGGGCAGCCATCTATCGTCAGAGAGTGAAAAGGTTCTATGACACAAGGGTGAAAAGAGTCTTCTTCCAAATCGGCGATCTAGTCCTACGGGAAAATGAGTTTCATGGAAATAAAGGCCGAACGGGGAAGCTAACTCCTAACTAGGAAGGCCCTTACGTCATACAAAAAATCGTCCAAGCAAGCACCTATTATCTAGTAAATATGGATGGAAAAACGCTCAAGTGTCCATTCCATGCTGAACATTTACGACGCTACTATCAGTAAATTCTATAGCTCTCTTAAAATTCATGGAATAAAGCTCAAGTCTTTCCCATCCTACAAAGATGCGGTGAAATTCCTATCCTACAAAGATGCGGTGAAATTCCCATCCTACAAAAATGCGGTGAAATTCCCATTCTTGGAAGATGAGTCGGAATTATCCTATAAGGATAAACGACAACTCTTATAAAAAAAAAAAACAAAACAAGGGGCAAAAATCCCGATCGAAATATGAGGCAACAATCTCATCCATGAAGGCGAGTACCTCACTCAACAACTTAAAGTCCCATGATTGGACTAAGGACCCGTTACTAAGCTTATCTTATAAGCCAGATGAAGAAGGAAGAAGTCCGCGAAGGACTTCAAAAATACTTCTCAAACGAATTTCTTACATGGTTAAGGATAACCATCACTCGGAAATAAACCTTCACCAAAATAAAGGTTTGCGTTTCATTCATATGAATAGAAGTTGCATTCCAAGTAATTGAGAATTTACAAGAACGTTCATAAAAGAAAACATCCTAAGAACTAGGACCCTCAGGGCAGCCACCTGCTTCTGAAGGAACTTGGGTAGAAGGCTCCAGGGGGGCGGGGACAGAAGCCTCTGGGGTCTTGTTTTGCTCTTTGAGCTCAGTGAACTTCTTCAAAACTTCAGCCAGCCCCATAGACAAAACTTCCGTAGGAGGAATATGGCGGCCCACCTGCTGTACCACCGAATATATGCGGGTGGCCCCTTCTTTAGCTTTCGCCCTAAGCCGGGCGACCTCCTTCTCTAGTTTATCCGTTCGCTCTACTAAATCCTTGATTTCTTGCGAGTCGGATTTGGGAGTTGTCAGTCGGGAAGCTAAGTCTTCTTTAAGGGTTCGTTTGGTTGTTTGTAACTCCCCATCCACGGGTGAAGAGTTACAAGGATGGGGAATTACCGGATGGGGAGTTAAAAGTGATGGGTACTTTTTGTGTTTGGTTGTTTAAAAGTAATGGATGTAGAAAGTAGATGGACACTTTTTGTGTTTGGTTGTAATAAAAGATGGATTGGATGGAGGGATGTGGTAACCCTCCTTGATGAGCGGTGATGTTACCCTTTTTTGAGATATTTTATATATTTAAATATTTTAAAATAAAAACTACTAATTATATAATTTTAAATCTTTTAAAATAAATGATTTGATTTGAATATTGAATTAAAATTAAAATATTTTGATTATTTTAAAATATTTAAAATTAGGATATTTTAATTTAATACATATATATATATATATTTCTTTAATTCCATTAAAAATTTTATTACAACCAAACCCTTAAATTTTAATTTAATAAGTAAACAACAAACTTAAATTTTAATTTTAATACAACCAAACTTAGAATTAATTAGATGATAGATCACCATAGCAACCATAATCCACACTATAGCACAGCTCGAAAAACTTGAACACCCAAGGACTTGATACTTATTCATAAACACAAGTTCACATGCTCAAATACAACTACTCCAACAACAAATACTTGAAAACACTTCATTGCCAGCAAACATATAAACATTCAAACAAAAGCAAATACTTGAAAATACTCCATTCCCACAAACCTGAATTCTTTAAACAAACTTGATCCAGTTTAAAACAACAAAAACAACATTCCAACACACATTCAAACATTCCAAAATAAATTGTAACATGTCCCGCAAGTATCAAACATTCAAACATTCTAACATACCAACATAGGCGGTCTACATGAGATTACTCTTGTGCCTCGGGGACCAATGTACTCTTCAACTTGTAGACGACGCAACATCTCATCATTGACAGCCAAGGATCCCCGTGCTTTGGTATTGTCTGCATTTAATTTCATAAATAGGCGGTGGACATCTTGTATTGTGTAGCCATATTGCATTATTTTTTTGCACTCATTGGCAAGGTTTGTTGCCATCGCTACTTCTTTGTTGGTGTTGATTGCAATAGCTAACTTGTCCACACTAGTTGTCATACCATGCATAGCCTTTACTTCATTAGACATCGACCTCTTCTTTCCCCGTGTCTTATTTGCCCTAGGTAAAGACTCCGATTGTGCATTATCAGTAGGGGTATCCATGGGTGGTGTTTGAGTAGGAAATGTGGCAACTTCATCTATGTTGAAGAAGGGAAAGCTTGTGCCATTGTCATGCAAGCTCACATCCATATTATCTTGGTCGTCGCTCTGTGCATTTGGGTCTTGACAAGATTGTCTAATGTTTGTTTAGCAAAATGGCCGGTTGCTTGATCATTTCCATAAACAATATCAAGCAAGTCATGATCCTCAATGGGTTTGTTGATGTAGGGCTCGCATTCTGGATATGCCTACATTAAATTATGTACAAGAAAATAAAATGTAAGCAAATGTAACACATAAAGTAATCATAATTTTTGGTAAAAAGTAATAAATTACATATATAAGAAGAAATGAATTTTTGGTGTACTTACTTTAACATATACGATGTATTCATCATCTCCCATTGTTATCTTCTTTGATGCCTCATCCCAGCCTACGCCGCTCAACTCCTTCAAGCGTTTGATGATGGCCCACTTTCGCTTAAGTGTGCGGTAGTGGTTTTGCATATTTGCCACGGTATACTCTCCTTTGAACTGATCACTTAAGGCTTGGACAACAGCTACAAAAGCGGACTCCTTGAAGGATTTGTCAGTCTTCAAACCTTTCTCCACTTGGTTTGCCATGAATCGCAGGAAATAAGGGCTTTCAGCTGGCCGCCATCGCTTGTTAGTCACCTTGCTTTTGGATTGGGAGTTGCTAGTGCCTTCCATATCGTGCTGTAAATATAAAATAGTTCATTACAATTGGAAATTCATACATAGTGAATGGATAAATGAATAAAAAAACAAAACTGTCATACTTAACAAGAAAAAATAAAATAAAATGAAACTGACATATAAGTTTCGTTTTGATTACCAAACAATACTAAACATGAAACTGATCATCACCCTTCAAGGAGTTCAAATACATGAAACTGCGACAAAATGTTGTTTTGATTACCAAACAATACTAAACATCAACACTTATATATAAGTTTGTGTATCACATATATATCTAGGTCAACACCAAAAAGGAGTTCAAATACAAACCAAAACACTAATGTAAACACACCCAAATACATGAAAGAGTTAAATTTATCTATGATTCCATAGTTCATTCATTATCCTAAGACGCAATTGCTCCAATTCTCTGCCATCCTCTCGTTGTTCCCCCAATGTAGCTCTAGTTTCAGACGGTGAGAACCATTCTTCCTCTGTCGGAATTAACTCGTCAACTCCCAATATGAGTATATAGTTATGAAGTGTGCAGCACGCCAAAACAATGTCTACTTGAGTTTTGAAAGGGAAAAAGGGCCTAGATGCAAGAATCTTGAAACGACACTTGAGGGATCCAAATGCTCGCTCTATGGAGGTGCGTAGTGAAGAGTGTCTATAATTAAACAGCTCCATGGGAGTTTCTGGAGTCCTGGATCCAAAATCCTTCAGATGATATCTAACACCCCTAAAAGGGGATATGAAGCCAGGTCGAGTAGTGTAACCAGCATCAACCAAGTAATATTTCCCTGAATATTAAAAAATAATCATATAAGGTTCACAAGTTCAGGAAAGATCAAAATTAGGGGCAACTATAATATACCTTCAGGGACTTTAAGGTCGTTGGGTCTATCTAAGGCATCTCGCAGGACAAGGGCATCATGTGCAGAACTCTCCCACCCGGCCAACACATAAGTGAAACGTAGATCGAAGTCCACAGCTGCTAAAACATTTTGTGTGGGGAAACCTTTTCGGCCACGAAATGGTGCTACCATGTCAGCAGGGACACTAGCATGTATATGAGTCCCATCCAGGGCACCAATACAATCCTAAGAACATAAGTAAAATCGTAAGAGAATAACCAAATAACTTAACTTTCTCAATAGCTTGAACCAAACCTTAAAGTAAGGATAAAATTTAGGTCTCTGAGCTATGTAAGGTGATACTGATGTTGAAGGTGGTTTGATGTAATCACCTTGTATTTGTCCTATCGCCCACAAGACATGGTTGAAATATCTACTCACAGTCTCGCCTGATCGAAGAAAATTATGACTAATAACCCGGTTACGTTGGTTATGCCCAACAGTATGAAGGAACATAAGTAATTGTTCCTCGACAGAAACATGTGTTGAGTCCTTCAAAAGACCACGTGAACGTAGGATGCTCGCAAGGTTGAAAAATGCAAACCGGTTCATCCTAACCATGTTAATGCTAGTTGTATCATTACCATGAAGCAATCGTCTGAGATAGTTTTGTCTTTCAGATTGCCTTGGAGCATGGAACTGTCTACACACTCTTCGTCTTGTGTAATACAATCTTAAGAGGACCAAACATGCAAACACTACTACCATGGCAGCCCCATTTTCTTCCTCTTCCGATATTTCCATATACTATCCATCTAGGAATAAAAGAAGAAAATTATTTCACTCACAGAGAAAAAAAAATAATAAAACCCACACAAGCTCCTCAATGTAGAAAATTTACTAAATATCACAATGAATCATGTAAGATTTCATCGCTGCAAAAAGCTTAAACAATCATTTCATGTCTCTGTGTTCTAGTGTGTCTTTGAATCTTTCTGCATTTCAACTGTTGTTATCACTTATCAGTAACAATTATATCAAGCTTTTCTTTGAATCTCATGCACAAACAGTTCGTGCTAAGCATTTTAATTTACAGTTTGAAATGGTGCATTCCAAGGAATTAAATAAAATTAATATTCTTGATCAAGAAAAGAAAACTTGACCAAAACGAGAAAAGCATGCCGCAATAAGGTAACTAATGAGGGCTTCATTTCAACCACTTATCTGAGGAAGCAATAGTCTTCTAACCAAAGCAGCTGGGCAATAGTATGACATTTCAAACCAGAAAATCATTCAGAACACACACAAACACCTTACAAAAAATTTCAAAAATCAAGGTTCCAAATGTAATGATAGCATACATGCCTAAACCCATGCAAAAAAAAAAAAAAGTTCCAAATAAGATAACCAGTCATGAACAAAATGATCAATCTGAGTCAAAGGTTTGCAGAAGCCATTCAAGATATGGGAAAACCAAAATTTAACTAGGCCTGAATGAACTGCTTAATTTCAATCAACCAACAATGCAACTAGAAAAAATATGGTCTAAATCTTCACACAATTCTTGCCATAGAATCATTCTAAAGGTTTGGCCTCATAGAAATTGAAAGAGAGCTTCAAAATAGAAAACCTGATCAATTCAAAGTTTGGTACCGCAGCTCCCAAAAGTCCAAAGAATGTACCAAAAACTTCGAGATAGTACCTGTTAGGTGTCATGCCATGGCTAGCTCCTAATTTTTGTGTATATAATTGTCATAATCGGGGTACTACTACCAAGAAATTTCAACAATTTATGGGCATAAGTTTTCTTGATTTATGATGATCTTATGGTTGACTCCAATTAATTAACTAGAGATATCATAATAGCTTGCTATCTAGGAAATTTGGTAAGGAACTCTATTCTTAACATATATTAGAGTCCTCTAACCATATACTGAAGACTTCCTGTGTGAACCTTTTCAATATTCCTAATGTTCATTTCTATCAAATCCCATCATTGAATCTGTTGCATTTCATGTCTGTCCGTTTTACCGGTAACAATTATGTGATTCTTGATAGCTTTCTTTGAATCTCATATACAAGAGGATCATATAGAACGTTTTAATTTAGAGAAATCATGTGCTAGGAATAACAAAATTTCCTGTTCTTGGTTGCTGCTTTTTATTTGAATCAAATGTCAGCCTTGAATCTTTAATATTTCATGCATCTGTGTTCTTACCGGTAACAATTATGCGATTCCTGGTAGTGTATTTAAATCTCATATGCAAACACTTCATGCCAGTCATCAACTGATAAAGTCATCATATCATGATTGAATGCCAAAAAAAATAATAATAATAAAATAAAGAAGAAGAAGACGAAGATAATAACAAAAAAAAGGAGTTTGTAGACAATGACAATGTGATTCACAATCCACAACCTCTGTTTCACAAGCAGTTTGTAGCAATTCTATTTCCTCCAAGACAATGAAGATCTAAGCAAAAGATAACTCTGTTTCACAATCCACAACCTCAAAAACACAAAGAAAGACCAAATCTCCTTCATTCACAAGCAGACACTATACTTCCACAACAAAAATCAAAGATTCAAAAAAAAAAAAACTTCAGATCTAGAAGAGTTCCAAGGTCGAAGAAAGAGAGTGTACTCAAAAAAGTGGTTGCCGGGAGGTGCCGGAGAGGGTGCCGGTTGAGGCTGCCGGTGGGGCTGCTGGAGTGGGTGGAGTGGGGGTACAGGTGGGCCTGCGGGAGGGGCACCGGAGGATGTGCGGGTGGGGCTACCGGGGGGGATGGCGGAGGGCGCACCGGAGGGGTTGCGAGTGAGGGGGTGCAGGTGGGGCTGTCGGTGTGGACATGAGGAAGGTGATCGTGACCCTAAAATGTGAGTGGCTTCATTGTGAACACTGGATGGAAGTGGCCATCCAGTGTTTTTGAAGTGAGGCTGGCCATCCACTTTTTTTGGATGGCCACAGTCCCATCCATTTTTAAAAATCAACCAAACACTAAAAAGTAAAAAGTACTGGATGAGGAGTTACCCATCCCTGGATGTAACTCCCCATCAAGTGAAACAAACACTACCTAAGTGCGTCGCGCTCCCCCTTTAGCTCCTCCAACTCTGCCTGGACTGCAGCAAGTTCAGCGTTTTTCAGCTTCAGCTCCCATCGGGCTTCAGCTTGCCCCTCTCGGGTAGATTTGAGTTCCTTCTCCAAACTGCTAGCTTTCTCCTTCAACTTTTTAATATTCTCCTCAGCAGTAAGGAGGGAACCCTCAGAAATAGACAACTTGGATGCCAAATCATCCTTCTCCTTTCCCGCGACAGCCAGTTGTTTAAGTCGCTCGGCTTTATCCTTCTCAAGAGCATGGATAATGGCGAGCTGCTCTTCGTTTTTCCCTTCCAGGGCCGCCACCCTAGAGTTCAATTGGGCGATTTCCGCCCTAAACGCTTCCATCTTTGTCGAATCGTCTTGCAAAGATTGCCAACTCGGTCCGCCCAGTGCGCAGTCTACGAAATAGCAAACAAATAAGTTAGTAGCATTAATACCGAGCTAAAAAGTAAAACTAGTACGAGGATAATCCTCACCAGCATAACCAAACGGAATAGTTGAGAAATGGCCTCTTCCCTCCCAGCTTTATGAAGTTTGGAGGAGAGCTGTTCGGGTCTCATGGCCATCAGAACAACCTTTACCGAAGCGGCATCCCGAAAAGGGACGTCTTCGGAGGGCACCCCCTTCCCTTGAGATACCGGTCCCCTTAAAACTGAGTCCGCCACCCTCAATTTATCCAGGAGAGCCGCTTCTCCTGCCTCCGTCTATAAAATATAACCTAAGTTAAAGGCTCTGAACGAAGCACGAAGCACCCATAGAAAATGTGTGTGTAGAAATTCTCACCTCTATAAGAAGGATATCCTCCGATCGGCTGGAAGAAGGACCCTCGAAAATTGGAAACAAAGCCGGGCGGATTTCTTCCGCACGAACCTCTCGCTGAGGCGCCTCCACCTGTTCTCCTACAATTTCGGGACCCGATACGTCCTCGGAATTCTTTCTCTTGGTCCTCCTCTCCCGTGAGGACCCTGCACTGGGGTCACTTTTAACCCCCTTTTTGGAAGAGTCAGTCTCCTTTCTCTTCCTCTTCTTTCTCTCCTCTTTGGAGGTATAAGCACCTTGGCTAGGTACCACTTCTTTCTTTTTCCGCCCGCGAGCCATGGGCGGATGAACTTCGCCTTCGAAAGTAGCCAGAAGACCCTTAACATAGCTCAAGTCTTCGTCTTCCATCGGATTTTCTGCAAAACAAATTCTGATTAAGGTTAGACATCACAAATCAAAATCAAACTAAATTAGGTACGCGAGCGAATCCTACCAGTAGACACTATTAAACGATACTTAATGAGATTTTCCTTGGTCAAAAACCTATCCATATAGACCTTGGATAGCCCCGTCATTGACTTAAGAAGATTTCCCTCTTCTTCTGACATCTCCTCAAAAGTAATATCCGCATGGGGAACCTCCCACCTTGTTCGGATATCCCACTCGGACTTACATCTAACAAAGAAAAACTTGCTCTTCCATCGCTTGATGGAAGAAGGAACTTTCCCTAGAAACTTTCTCCTGTATGAAATGAGAAATAATACCAATCGGCATTAGACTCCAAGCAAAGGCTAAACAACAGGCGGAACCAGCGGACGGTCGGATTTACCCCATAATTCTTAAAAACCATGACAAATCCGTTGAGCAGCCTCCAAGAGTTCGGAGTTAACTGCGAGGGACACAAACGATATTCCTCTAGGATTGCCTTAGCAAAATCAGGGAAAGGAAGCCTAAGCCCACCTAGCAACGCGTCCTGATAAACAGCTATCTCCTCCTCCCTGGGGGCACTCGCCCTCTCCCCTGAACAAGGAACCCTAACCTCAAATAAAGATAGGTCTATCTCGTATCTCTCTACTAGGTCATCTACATCCTTCTGCCCTAGAAGGCTTATGAATGTGTCCGACCCTCTACCCATTGCCCTAGAGGCAGGGTGAACCCGCGAACCCTGAACTGGAACGCCTCCAAGTTCGCCTGGAATCGCAACAGAAACCGTAGGGTTGGACGAAGAAGGAATCGAGGGCTCATGAGAAGAACTAGAGGAGGAAGAAGCAGCACTAGCCATTACCTTAGGAAAGGAAAAAGAAAAGAAAAACGCAGAAAGCTTAAAACCAGGGCTCGCCGGAGAAGTGGAAATCTGGAGAAGAAGACGTGACTCGATTTTCGAAACAACCTTTTGCTGCCTGTACGGTTCCGCTTATATACAAAGGAAACGAATCCGTGGCAGTTAGATCTTAGGATTGTATTCCGATCAGAACCATTGAACCAAGGGTCCACAAATCTGAACCGTTCAAATAACCATCATTACACCTCCACGAAACAGTTCAAAATTCTGCCCACGTCAGCAATACCAAGCGCCGCCTGACACACATGGAAAGCCACGCTCATCACCCATCATGACGTTGACAAACGCGCACACCGCGCACGTCGCGCCACTATCCCCCTTTAATGCTAAATAGTAGAGGAGACACGTGTCATCTTAGGGAGTAAGGAGCGTTACGTGGAAGGTAGAGCCTGTACCGTATGAGACAAAGCACACACTCCAACATAGGATCGCCAGTGAAGGCCTCATAAAAATGCCAAAGGATTTAGAAACAAAACGACAAACGTCATTTATTCAGGTTACATGGCGAACGCAAACAAAACAAAAATAACAAAAACATGTTGTCCGACGGACTAAAGTTAAATATCTGCAGACCCGTCCGTGGACACGCTCAGATAAGACTCAGAAGAGACGCACGGACTTCCGCAACCGTCACTGTCCCCATTATTACTAGGGGAACCGGGTTCGGCACGGGGGCGAAGGTGGGGGCCCACCTCTCTGCGGCAGGAGTCGTCTCCGAACATCCCAACTTCGAAACCTGTACCCCCTGCATAGGTAAAAATTAAAAGGTCCCGCTTCCACATCGTGATCGACATGAAAATCTTCCCACCCAGCGTCGATGCTCATCTCACCAACCCCCGCCGACATGTAATAGCCGCCATACACGTACCGTTCGGACTTACCAAGTGGATTATTCCAGTCCTTAGTTCCGATAGATGCTCGTAAAAAGAGCTGGGGATTCGTAAGTGTCGAGAACATTGAGAAAAAGTAAAAAACTTATAAAAAGACAAGCGCTAAGCCATGATACAAAGATACTAGAGTACAAAAAGATTTCTGCCCAAACTCGCCATTCATACAAGCCCTTAAATAGGAGAACCTATCGGCACTATAGACGAGAATTCCGGTGCAAAAAATCTACCTCGATAACAGCGAAAGTATAACACAGTAAACGTCGGTCGCCTATTAAAACACGTGTACTTTAGACGTAAGTAACCATACACAAAGCCTACGCCTACATAGACATGCCAACTAAGAACGACACTTGTTCTCGAACCAAGCGAAACGTGCGGTTAGCTCACCCCTCGCTCAGATTTTTCGAACAAGTACCCTTTGGGGGGGACTAGTGTTACGGGTATATTTGGTGCAGACAGGTGTCATTAACCTAAAGGACCACTTGTTCCTTTGGCCACATGCCAATATCACCACCTTTGCACAATTCCGTTCGGCAAATAACGTGAGGATTCAATCCTGCGAACAAGTCCGTCGGAATTATAACAACCCTCTTGTACAGGGCACGGGGTGGGGAGAGAGAGAGAGAGAGAGAGAGAGAAATATCTAACGCCCCTACAGTGAGTAGGCCTTATCCACTTGCTACAGTGGGCAGATATTTATCCCGTTTTACCTGCGTGGCATCTACGCGCTAGGCGGCAGATATTTTCCTACCGCCTTAAGAGATATTTACCTAACTCACCGCCTTATTCCACCGCCTTTCCTGAACCGCCTCTAAGGTGCTATAAAAGGAGAGCGTTAATAGAAGAAAAGGGATCCAAAAAACTCATCACACAGAGAATTACCTAAATCGAAGACTCTTTACTCAAGTTTTTTGACTTAAGCATCGGAGCTGAATCGGGGAAGAGAGGCCCAATTCCGATCACTGCCCTCTCCTTTTTACAGGTTCACTCATGGGTAATTCCGATCGGAGTTTTCATGATGTTCTCCGCGCTCCCTGTTCGTAAGCAAAAGTAAGCGTCCACACCAACTATAAATTTTAACCGTTGGTCGAGAGCTGAGGCCAGATCACGAGGCAACAGTGGCCAAAGCGTGACGTGGACCAGTTTTTGGCATCAACAGCAATTATTAGAAATTTCATCTGTCGAGTTGAAGTAGGAAATGGCCCTAGAAGATCAACCCCCCAGATAGCAAATGGTCGAGGGCTGATAATTGGTGTAAGCAGCTTAGGCGGTCGTCTTTGGATCTTGGAATGCCGTTTGCAGGCGTCACACTTACAGGCGAATGCCACTGCATCTTGAGTTAATGTTGGCCAATAATAGCCTTGTCGCAGGACTTTGTAACTCAAGGCTTTGCCTCCTATATGGCCTCCTCCGATGCCCTCGTGAATCTCTTGCAGAATATAGTTGGCTTCTTTGGGACGTACGCATCATAAGAAGGGTTGTGTATAGGACCTTTTGTATAGGTTTTCGCCAATAATGGTGTACTGAGCAGATCTATAAGAAATCCGTCTGGCTTCCGTTTTGTTGGATGGTAGAGGTCCACCTTGCAGGTAGTTTCTAATGGGATCAATCCAACTAGTCTCTTCCGCCGTATTTTGCACTTCCTCTTCGAGCCTTTCAATAGTCCTTGTAGGAAGGTACTGTAGGTTAAAAGAGGATTCCGTATTTCCGTTGGATGTCGTGGCCCTTTTAGATAAGGCGTTTGCTTCTTCATTTTGTGCTCGACCGATTTTTTCAATCTGGAAGTGAACGAAGTATGGAACTATCTTATTTACCACAGCTTGGTACTTAACCATGTTTTCCTCTTTTACTTCGAAACTGCCCAAGGTGTGGGTTACGACCAACTGTGAGTCAGAATATACATGCAGATTCTGAATTCCGAGTCCCTTGGCCAAGTGTAATCCTGCGATTAGGGCTTCATATTCAGCCTCATTATTCGTTGCTCGGAATTGGAACTTGAGTACCGTTGCAATCTTCCACTTAGAGGGAGAATAAAGGACGACTCCTGACTTTTCTTCCGTTGCTGATCCATCGACATATAGGAGCCATAGGATGCTGGGGTTTTCTTCTGGATTTGCTAATGGGATCTCATCTCCACTTGTGGGCATGGTTAACTCTGCTATAAAGTCCGCTAGCACTTGAGCCTTGATGGCTGTTCGGGGTTTATAAGTGAGATCAAACTCACCCAATTCTATTACCCACTTGGCTAGACGTCCGGAATTTTCAGGTTTATGGAGAACTTGCCTTAGTGGTTGATCGGTTAGCACAGTGACTCTGTGAGCTTGGAAATAGGGCCTCAATCTTCATACGGATATGATGAGGGCGAAGGCCAACTTTTCAAGTGGCAGATACCTTGACTCTGCGTCGTTAAGGATTTTACTGGTGTAATAAACTGGTTTCTGAACTCCCTTATCTTCTCTTAAAAGAACAAACGACCGCCGAGGGCAGGCCAGGTAGATGTAGAGCTCTTCCCCTAGCTGCGGGTTAGCTAACAGCTGAGGCGATCGGAGATAATCTTTAAGTCCTTGAAAGGCTTTCTCACATTCTTCTGTCCACTCCATTTTTGGTGCTTTTCGTAAGGCTTGAAAAAGTGGGAGGTTCTTCTCGCCAGCTTTAGAAATGAACCTTCCCAAAGCCGCTAGGCGTCCGTTAAGTCACTGTATTTCTTGAAGAGTTTTGGGTGACCCCATATAAAGAATGGCTCTGATTTTTTTCGGATTTGCCTCTATCCCTCATTGTGTCAATATAAACCCCAGAAATTTCCCTGAGCGGACACCGAAAGAACTCTTATTCGGATTTAAGCGCATGTTGTAAGTCCGAAGGGATAGAAAGGCCTCTTGTAAATCCGGTAGATGTTCGTCGGCATTTTGGCTTTTTACCAAAATATCATCCACGTAAGCTTCAACGTTTCTGCCGATTTACTCTTTGAAGACTGTATTTATAAGTCTCTGGAAGGTGGCTCCTGCGTTCTTTAATCCGAACGGCATTACTTTATAGCAATAAGTCCCAGTGCTTGTAATGAAGGATGTTTTTTCCTCGTCTTTTTCGGCCATTCGGATTTGATTGTAGCCTGAAAAGGCGTCTAGAAAACTCAACATCTCATGCCCCATCGTAGAATTGACTAAACCATCGATGGAAGGTAGGGGGAACGAATCCTTTGGACAAGCTTTGTTTAGGTCAGTAAAATCTACGCACATTCTCCATTTTCCGGACGGCTTTTTTACAAGAACCACATTAGCTAGCCAGTCGGGATAGTTCACCTCTCGGATAAATCCATCCTTCAAGAGGGTTGATACTTCTTCTTCTGCGGCCTTCTGTCTTTTTGGTGCCAAATTTCTCCTTTTCTGTTTGATAGGCTTGAATGATTGATCTATGTTGAGGCGGTGTTCGATGACGTTGCGTTTTACACCTGGCATATCTTCTGGTGACCAAGCGAAAAGGTCGGAATTTGTCCTTAGTACCACCATGAGATTTTCTCGCTGTACTCTTGTTAAATTCACGCTAATTCGCACCGTACGTTCCATCCTGGTTGTATCTAGAGGAACTGTAAGCAACTCTTCAACGGGTATTGGCCGGAATTCCTCTTCTTCCTGCTCGGCTATTCTATTGACTAGCATGGCTTCCGAAACTTTTGTTTTCCCCCGTTTACGACTTTTCCTTTAAGGGTTGCAATATAGCACTGTCGTGCTAAAGGTTGGTCTCCTCTTACTTCTCCGCTGCCACTTTCAGTGGGAAATTTTAAGAGAAGATGGTAGGTAGAAATTACGGCTTTCAAGGCGTTGAGGGTTGGCCTACCAAGAATAACATTGTAGCTCGAAGCACAGCGTTCAACTAGAAAGTTTGTCGTTACTGTTGATGATCTTGACGTTTTTCCTACCATAACCGGCAAGGAGATCATTCCTTCTGGCTGTATAACTCCTCCGGAAAATCCTACTAAGGATGATTTTACGGGGAGCAAGTTATCCGCATTATATCTCATTCTCTCGAAAGCACTCCAAAAGAGAATGTCATCTGAACTTCCACTGTCTATCAGAACTCTCTTCATTTGGAAGCTGGAAACCATGATGGCAATGACTAGAGCATCATCATGGGGGTGGCGAACCCTGCTGACATCGTTATCATAAAAGATGATGGGAGTCATAGGTCAAGACCTCCTTTGAGGTGTTTCTGTTTCTTGCGCCACTCTTATCGTTCGTGCGTAACTTTTGTGAGAGGCGGAACATTCACCACCACAACCGGGTCCGCCACTAATTAACACCACCATTTCTCCTTCTTCTTCTTCAGGTTGTAGAGAGTCAGGTTCCCCTTGAATCTCAAGGTTGATGTATTGCTCCAGTTGCCCTCTTCGAACGACATCTTCTATAGCGTTCATCAAATGGGTACATTTCTCCGTATCGTGTCCTTTAGATCGATGAAACTGACAATATCTCTTACTGTTCTTTTGCCGTTCGGGATTTCTTGCAGGCTCTGGCCATGTTAGGAGTTTTTGCTCTTTGATTTGCATAAGGATATGGCTTCTAGTTTGATTTAGTGGGGTATGGTGGTCATATCTGACGATTTTCTTTTCCTTTGAAGGTTCTCTAGGCTGTGGTACATGCCATTGAGGTCGTGTTGGGGTTTCCGGACCTCTATTTCCACCCTTACTGTACCTGCGTGACTCTCCCTCCTTTTGTATGTCCGGAGATCTTCTGTTGACATTTTGGTAGGTTTTTCCTCTTTGAATTTCCACCGGTTCGCGTCGGGCTTCTTCCTCCCAACCCGTGTAGATCTCATCGGAATTGATGTACTTTTGGGCATGGATCATAAGGGCGGGGATGGTCTTTGGTGGATCTAGGGTGAGAGAAAAACGAAAAGGGGATTCTAGCAGTCCTTCCATTAAAAAGGTCACAGCCATTCGCGGAAGGAGGTCTGCAACGTTAGCTGTCTCGTCTATGTAACGATTTAAATAGGCCTGGAGCGTTTCCCCCTCTCGCTGCTTAACGCGCAGAAGGGTAGATGGGGTCTTCTTTTGTTTTGAGTAATTTGCAAAGTAAGCTAGGAAGTGATCTGCTAGAATTTGAAAAGAAGGAACTGTGCTTGAAGGAAGATCGACAAACCAGTCTTGCGCTTTTCCCTCTAAGGTGGCGGGAAAAGCTCGGCACATACGAGCGTCGGTAATTCCTGTGAGAAGCATCTTCGATCGGAAAGACTTCAGGTGACGAGACGGATCGGTTCTGCCTTCATATGCAACCATAACAGGGGGTCTGAAATTATCAGGAACTTGCTCTTCCAATATTTCCTTGATAAAAGGTGAACACATACTGAGAACGTGCCGTTCGGCTTCTTGTTTCCTCGCAAGGGATCTTGTCGCTGTGTTCTTCTGTCGACCGTTGGAATACATGGGCTATTCCGTTCGGTCCTTGTCCGCTCCGCTCTCGCTTGCTGTTTAGTTCTTGTGGCAGCTTGCTCTCGACGTCGAACGGAGGGGGGTTCCGAGCTAGCAGAGAAAGCGGTTCTCTCTCTTCTGTCTCCCTGAGTGCGAGTCCTTGTCCTCCCTTTGCTTTCGAAATTGGCTGGTGGGATTGTTGGCACACTTGGTGGAATTTGTGTGGGAGGAACTGGCGGATGAGCTAAAGCATGAACAGCTTGAGTTAACTGTTCCAACTGCTGCTGTACGTTGAGGTAAAACTCCGGAATGGGTTCTTGGGGTGGGACGGGAGGATTTTCCGATGGAGGTAAGATCAGCGGATTATTCAACGGAATCTCCTCATGCCTTCGGACTTCTCCAGGTTCTTCAGGGTTACTTGGTGCTCCTTGTTCTTGAATCCGTTTTGACCTTCTGGTAGTAATCATTTGGCTTTTTGTAAGGGTTCCCACGGACGGCGCCAAACTGTTGATGCCAAAAACTGGTCCACCTCACACCTTGGCTACTGTTGCCTCGTGATCTGGCCTCAGCCTTCGACAAACGGCTAAAATTTATAGTTGGTGTGGACGCTTACTTCTGCTTATGAACAGGGAACGAAGGGAACACCCTGGAAGTCCGATCGGAATTACCCATTGACGAACTTCTGCTTATGAACAGGGAACGAAGGGAACACCCTGGAAGTCCGATCGGAATTACCCATTGACGAACCTGTAAAAAAGGAGAGGGCAGTGATCGGAATTGGGCCTTTCTGCCCGGATTTAACTCCGATGCTTAAGTCAGAAAACTTGAGTCAGGGGTCTTAAATTAGACAGTTCTTTGTATCTTTAGGTTTTCTCTCTCCCCCTCCTTTCTTCCACTACCGTTCTCCTTTTATAGCACCCTAGAGGCGGTTTAGGAAAGGCGGTGGAGTAAGGCGGTGGGTTAAAATATCTCCTAAGGCGGTAGGAAAATATCTACTGCCTAATGTGTAGGTGCCACGTTGGTAAAAATAGAGTAAATATGTGCCTACTGTAGTGATTGGATAAGGCCTACCCACTGTAGAGGTGTTAGATATTTATTCCTCTTTTTCAACCTCATGCCTTGTATAAGAGGGTTGCTATAATTCCGACGGACTTGTTCGTAAGATTGAATCCTCATGATATTTGCCGAACGGAATTGTGCAAATATTGCAATGTGGCCAAAGAAACACGGTCCTGTGTGTGACAGGTGGTCTTTTAGGTCAATGACACGTGTCTTACCAAATATATCCGTAACAATAGTCCCTCCAAAGTGTACTTGTTCGAAAAATCTGAGCGAGGGGTGAGCTAATCGCACGTTTCGCTTGGTTCGAGAACAAGTATCTTTCACCATGTCTATGTAGGCGTAGGCTCTATCTACGTCTACGACGTCTAAAGTACATGTATCTTTCACCAAATGGGTAGAAGTTGAAGCCTTGGCCAAAATCACGGAGAAAGCTTGTCAGGGATTCTTGTGGCGGACGGTTATCTGTCGATTCGGAATTCCGGTCGCCTTCATTTCTGATAATGGGCGACAATTTGATAACAAGGCTTTCAAAAGCTTCTGTTCCGAGCTTATAATTGAATCCAGATTAACTTCGGTGACACATCCCCAAGCCAACGGCCAGGTAGAGGTAACCAATCGCACCTTACTCCAAGCTCTCAAAACCCGGGTCTCTAAACAAGGAACTAACTTGGTCGAAGAAATTTCGAGCGTCCTCTGGGCTTACAGGACAACCACAAGAACCCCTACAGGAGAAACTCCGTTCTCTCTCACTTATGGGGCAGAAGCCGTCATCCCTGCAGAAATAGGAATGCCTACTCTACGGACACAGCAAATTTTCTCATCAGAAGAAAATGAGAGGAATCTCCGAGCGGAGCTTGATTTACTTGAAGAGCCAAGAGAAGCTGCGGAAACAAAGGCAGCCGTCTATCGCCAGAGAGTAAAAAGGTTCTATGACATAAGGGTAAAAAGAGTCTTCTTCCAAATCGGCGACCTAGTCTTAAGAGAAAACAAGTTTCAGGGAAACAAAAGCCGAACGGGGAAGCTAACTCCTAATTGGGAAGGCCCTTATGTCATACAGAAAATTGTCCGAGCAGGCACCTATTATCTGGTAAATATGGAAGGAAAAAGGCTCAAGCGTCCATTTCATGCTGAACACTTGCGGCGCTATTATCAGTGAATCCTGTAATCGTCTCCTAAATGTTCCATGGAATAAAGCTTAAACCCTTTCTGCAAAAATGAGGTGAAAATCCCATTCTCTACAAAAGTGAGGTGAAAATCCCATTCCCAAAAGATGAGTCGGAATTATCCTACAAGGATAAACGATAACTCTCATCCTGAAACAAGGGGCAAAAATCCCGATCGAAATATGAGGCAACAATCTCATTTACAAAAGCGAGGATCTTACTCGACAAAACAAAGTCTCCAGATGGGACTAAGAAAAGAAGAACCTGCTATGAAGCCTGATTTACAAGCCAAGTGAAGGAAAAAAGACCTTGCGAAGGACTTCTTAAAATGGTTAAAACCATCACACGGAAATAAATCTTCACCAAAAAAGAGGTTTGTGTTTCATTCATGTAAATTCAATTTACATTCCAAAATAACTAGGTATTTACAAGAGCATGTCCTCAAAAATTCCTAAGAACTAGGACCCTCAGGGCGGTCAGCAGCTTTTGGGGAAACTTGGGTTGGAGGTTCGGAAGGCGCTTGGACAGGAGCCTCTAGAGTCTTTATAAGTTGCAATTCTTTTAGCTCAATAAACTTCTTCAAAACTCCAGCAAGCCCCATGGATAAAACGTCTGCAGGAGGAACATGGTGACCCATCTGCTGCACTATAGAATAAATGCTGGTGGCCCCTTCTTTGGCTTTCGCCCTAAGCCGAGCGACCTCCTTCTCCAATCTATCCGCTCGTTTCAATTAGGTCTTTCATTTCTTGCTAGTCGAATTTAGGGGTCCTCTGTCTGGAAACTAAGTCTTCCTTAAGTGTATCACGCTCCCCCTTGAGTTCCTCTAGCTCAACTTGAATGGCGGCGAGTTCCGCAACTTTCAACTTCAGATTCCATTGGGCGTCAGTACGCTCATCTTGAGCAAATTTAAGTTCCTTCTTCAAACTGCTAGAGTCGTCCTGAAGTCTTTTGATATCCTCCTTAGCAGTCTGAAGAGAGCCCTCGGAACTCGCCAGCTTGGCCGCTAAGTCATTTTTCTCTTTTTCTATGGCGGCCAACTGTTGAAGCCGCTCGGCTTTATCCTTTTCAAAAGTATGGATAATAGCGAGCTGCCTCTTTTCTTTTTCCACCAAGGCCTCCACCTTAGAGTTTAGCTAGGCAAATTCTGCCCTACTTGCTTCCATCTTTGCCAAGTCTTCTTTACAAAGATTGCCGACTCGATCCGCCCAATGCGCAGTCTATGAAATGGCAAAGGAGTTATAGACGATACCAAGTTTAGGAACAAGAGAAATGTGAGAACGGTCCTTACAAGCATGGCCGATCGGAAAAGCTGGCGAGTGGCCTCTTCCCTCCCGGCTCCCCACAGCTTAGTGGAGAGCTGTTCGGGCCGCATGGCCATCAAAACGTTTTTCACGGAAGTAGCATCCCGAAAGGGATGTCTTCAGAGGGAAACTCCTTCCCTTGAGTTGCCGGTCCTCTCAAAACTGAGTTCGCCACCCTCAGTTTATCTAAGAGAGCCGCTTCTCCTGCCTCCGTCTATAAAACAAAACCTAAGTTCAAAAACTATTGCAGAACAATGATACCCTTAAGAAGTAGATCCTTACCTCCTTAAGGAGGATATCTTCTAGTTGGCTAGAAGAGGGCCCTTCAAAAATTGGCGATAAAGCCGGGCGAGCCTCTTCCACAGGCGAACTCACCTGTTCAATCATAATTCCGGGACCCAACGCGTCCTCGGAATTCTTCCTCTTCGTCCTCCCCTCCCGTGAGGACCCTGTAGCGGGGTCACTTTTGCCCCCCTTCTTGGAAGAGTCGACCTCTTTTCTCTTCCTCTTCTTTTTCTCTTCTTTGGAGGTATCAACACCCTTACTACTAGAGGCCGCTTCCTTCTTCTTCCGCTCATGAGGTAAGGGCGGATGGACTTCACCTTCATAGGAAGACAGGAGGCCCTTAACGTAGCTTAAGTCTTCATCCTCCATCGGACTTTCTGCAAAATCAAATTCCGAATCATGTTGGATGTCAGATTCAATATCAAACTAAGATAGACACATGAATAAATCCTACGAGCAGATACTATTAAACGACATTTAATGAGGTTTTCCTTGGTTAAGAACTCATCCATATAAACTTTGGATAGCCTCGTCATTGACTTAAGAAGAATCTCTTCTTCTTTCGTCATCTCCTCACAAACAATATCCTTCCGGGGAACCTCCCACTTTGTTCGGACATCCCACTCGGATTTATTTTTGACAAAGAAAAATTTACTCTTCCACCGCTTAATGGAAGAGGGAACTTTCCCTAAAAACTTTCTTCCGGAGCGAGCCGAAAAGTAATACCAATCGGCATTAGACTCTAAACATAGACTAAACAGCATACGGAACCAACGGACGGTCGGACTTAGTCCGTAATTTTTGAAAACAATGACAAAGCCGTTCAGTAATCTCCAAGAGTTCAAAGTCAGCTGTGAAGGACACAGATGATACTCCTCTAGGATGGCCTTAGCAAAATCAAAAAAAGGAAGTCTAAGACCACCCAATAGCGCATCTTAATAGATGGCTATCTCTCCTTCCTTGGGAGAACTCGCCCTCTCCCCCGAACAAGGAACCCTAACCTCAAATAGAGAGAGATCTATCTCATATCTCTCCACCAGGCCATCTACATCCTTCTTCCCAAGAAGGCTTATGAACGTACCAGATCCCCTACCCATTGCCCTAGCAGCAGGGTGAACCCGCGAACCCTGAACTGGGATATCCTTAGGTTCGCCTGGAATCGCGACGGAGACTGTAGGGTGAGACGGAGAAGGGATCAAAGACCCGTGAAAAGAACTAGAGGAAGAAGATGTAGCACTAGCCACTACCTTAGAAGAGAAAAGGACAGGAAAAAAACACAGAAAGCTTAAAACCAGGTCTCGCCGGAGAAGAAGAAGTTGTCAAAAGACGCGATTCGACTTTTGAAATAAAACCCTTTTCGCCTGTACGATTTTGCGTATATGTAAAGAGGATGGGAGGTGAGTTCCTGGCCGTTAGATCCCAGAGCTATATCCCGATCGAACCGTTTAACCAAGGGTCCACAAATCTGGACCGTTCAAATAGCCATTATCCCTTTTCCTAAAACGAATCAAAATTTTGTCCACGTCAGCATACCAAACACCGCCTGACACATAGAAAACCGCGCCTATCATGATGTTGACAAACGCGCACGCCGCGCACATCGCGCCACTACCCCTCTTTTAATGCTGAATAGTAGAAGAGACACGTGGCGTCTCAGGGAGTAACAGGCGTCGTGTAGAGCCCGCACCATAAGAGACAAAACGCACGCATCCCAACATAGGATCACCAGTGATCATTTCTTCTTGAAGAAATCAAAAACTTTACGAGCAAATTAATAAACTTTATTCATTTTACAACGACGGTAGTATTAAAAAGCACACAACAAAGCAACAGGGCAAACCCTGGTAAACATATCTTCCGTCGGAATTCCCCAGCTAACAATCCACAGAGCCGTCTGAAGACCCACTCAGATAAGACTCGGAGGAGACGCACGGACTTCCACACCCGTCGCTGTCCTTGTTATCGCTAGGAAATCCTGGCAAAGCGCGCGGGCGAAGATGGGGACCCACTTCTCTGCGACAGAAGTCGCTCCCAAACATTTCAACTTCAAAGCGCACATCCCCTGCATAGGTAATATCTAAATTGACAATTAGAAGATCCCTTGACTCTACGTCATGATCAACATGGAAGGTTTCCCACCCTTCCTCAATGCTTATCTCACCCAATCCCCTATCAACAACCAGCATTGACGGCCATACACAGACGTTCGGACTTACCAACTGGATAATCCCAGTCCTCAATTCCGATAAGTGTTCATGAAACGAACTTGGAATTCGTAAGTGACGAGAACACTGGGTAAAAGTAAAAAATTTAAAAAAGGATAAACGCTGAGCCATTTTACCAAAACGCAAAGATGCTGGATAAAACATTATCCACGTTAGCTTCTTAAATAGCAAAACTTGGTGGCACTATAGACGAAAATTCCGGAGAAAAATCTACCTCGATTCAAGACAAAGAAAAGACAACACAACAAGTGTCTGTTACCTATTAAAACATATAAATCTAGAAAGAAACCTACACCCACATAGACACGCCAGCTAAGGCAAATACTTGTTCTCGAACCAAGTGAAAAGTGCAAATTAACTGATTCCTCGCTCAGATTTTTCGAACAAGTACACTCTTGAGGGGACTAGTGTTACGGAAATATTTGGTAAAACACGTGTCGCCTGCCTAAATGGCCACCTGTTACACAAAGAGCCACATTTCGCTTGGCCACAAGACGGTCAGTCACCACCAAGTTCATTATATAATTCCGTCCGGCAAATAAAGAGGGCTCACCCCTACAAAAAGTCCGTCGGAATTAAACAAAAAGCAAAAAGGTGGTGGCCATCTGGATAAGAGCGTATCTAACGCCTCTACAGTAAGTAGATCTTATCCACTTGCCTCCACAGTAGGCAAATATTTTCTACTTACACACGTAGTACCTACACAGTAGGTAGATATTTTCTACTTACCTACGTAGCACCTACACAGTAGGCAGATATTTTCTTACCGCCTTAGTAGAGATATTTTCTCATCGCCTTAGTAAAGATATTTTCTCACCGCCTTAGAAGACATTTTCTCATTCTCACCGCCTCGCTCCACTGCCTTCCCTAAACCGCCTTTAAGTTGCTATAAAAGAAGAGCGATAAAAGAGAATGAGGAGTGATAAGCGTTCAATTGAGCATATTTACATACCATATATATACTTATTTTCATGTCAAATGCAATAATTTGTAGCCTGCCGGTACTTAAAATGCTTCATAATTTGTAAACAGGGCATAAATAGGCCACCTCGACGAAAAGGAAGCATTTATCAACAAAATGAAGACCAAACGAAGACATTTTGAAGTAAATAGGGGGTGAACGACCTTGTGAACGGCCGTTCACACCTGGGCACAACGGCAGGCACAAAAAGAGTGTGAACGGCCTTGTGAATGGCCGTTCATCTGCCGGTTCAGAGCAAGCTGTGAGGTGAACCGGCTGATGAACCGCCAGTTCACTACCCGGTTCAGAACAAGCTGTGAGGTGAACGGGGTGATGAATGGCCGTTGACTACCCGGTTCGTAATGTGGTGAGTCGAATCTGACCATGAATGTGCCGTTCACGAGGCCGTTCATCGTAACTTTTGCAGTTTCATGGGTACAATCAAGGGTAATGTTGTGATTTTTTAGTCGAGCTATAATTCATGGGTATAAATAGTTAAGTATGAGAGTTTAGAGGGAGTTTTGGCTAGGGAGAGAGGCTAGAGGAGAGATTAGGGCTTGGGGGGTCATCTCCCCCAAATCTTGATAGTAGAGAACCCTTGGAGTTGCAAGCATTGGAGGTAATGGTGTTCTCCATTAATCTTTCATTGTTTTGTAAGCTTTCCTATTTTGGTTTGAGTTCCCCATTTATGGGGAACTAATCTATTGGTACTTGGGTATGTTGAACTTTTGGATTGAGCATTAATAGCATTGAATGTTTATGATGATTTGTTGGTACCTTCTTGAATGTCTAATGAATGTTATGTATTGATTGTAATTTCATCACTAGAAATTACTTGTGTGCAATACAAGGGTAGAGCTAGCGCCTCCTTGTATTAGGAACTTGCTTCATTAGAGAGTTTTATGAGTATACCGAGGAATCGGGTACTAGAAGGGCGAACGACTCTTTCATAGGAATTCACCCCATGATTCTTCCAATATACATAAAATTCCTTGAGCCTCATATCAAGTCCTAGGAGACTAGTCATCCAACCACCTTGGAAGAGGGGTTGGGTGTAATTTAGGAATAACCCCTTGAGCTTCATATCAAGTCCTAGGAGACTAGTTATCCAATCACCTTGGAAGAGGGATTGGATATAATTTTGGGACTATTGGCACAAGAAATACAACCTTTGATTCATAAACATCTTTTCTCATCTTTAGAATTGAAATCCAAAAGGGATACATACCCAAGTATCCTCTCTTGCCATTGATTCACCCCAATCAACTCTCAATTTTCAGTTCTTATTCGCAATCCTTTATAGCTCTTTAGTTTTGAAAACCAAAACCCCCCCCCCCCCCCCCAAATTGCCATTTAGACTAGGTTATTAAAGCTTGGTTTACACTTAGCAATCTCTATTCCCTGTGGTTCAACATCCGACTTCCCATAGTCCACTTTATTACTTGATCACGACCCGTATACTTGCGGAAACATCCCATCAAGTTTTTGGAGCCGTTGCCGGGGAGTAGGATTGCTAGTTAGACTAGGATTTTATTAATTTAGTCTCTTATTTTCTTGTTTGTTTTTTCTTCTTTTATTTTATTTTATTTTGATCCTTTGGATACTCACTTTTCGTCTTATCTCTTTGTGCGAGGAACCGTTGCATAACCCGAAGGAACCCCAAGGGTCTACTGGAAAGAGATAGTGAGATTGACAGAACCTTTCACCGACGTTTGAGAGGATTAGAAGGTTCGTCGCTGGATCCTTCTTCTGAAGCAGAAAACTCAGTCACAATTGAGATCGGCACAGAAACTGAAGTAGTGCCCATTATGGCCGAAAGAAGGCGTACATTAGCTGATTATGAGCGATCTCAATATACTGGAGAAGAATTCAGCATCCACCCCCCAAATGTTAATATCAACACCTTTGAGATCAAAGGAAGCACAATGCATATGCTTCAAAACTCGGCTCAATTTGATGGAAGGCCAGATGAAGACCCTCATGCACACATCGCAAAGTTCCTTCAAATTTGTAGCATTTCTAAGCCAGATGGAGTCACCGATGAAGCCATTCGATTGCGACTCTTTCCATGGAGTCTACGAGGAGGGGCCTATAGTTGGCTCACATCAGCCCCTTCGGGTTCCATCCGCTCTTGGGCTGATATGCTAGAGAAATTCCCGGCCGCTACTTCCCACCAAGCAAGGCCGCAAAGCTCCGATCCGACATCAATGCCTTCAAAGCGAGAGTGGGGGTGAAACATTTTCTGAAGCCTATGAAAGGTTCAGGGAACTACTTCGTCGTTGCCCTCAGCATGGTTTAGATGCTTGTAGCAAGGTCCGCACCTTCTATAATGGATTAGACAATGCCAATAGAGTCTTGGTGGATTGTGCTGCAGGAGGTTCATTAAGCAACAAGTACCCCGAGGAAGCAGAAAAGATCTTCGAAGACATGGCCGGAAATGAGGCCCATTGGTCCACAAGGGATAAGCAAGTTAAGCTCGTGGGATCGGTAGACGGCCCTTCGTCTATAGACACTTTCCTTGCCAAGAAAATGGATACCTTGTCAAAACAAATTGACCGCCTAACCGGTTGTGGTGCTTCCCATGTTGGTAGTAGCTCGGGTCCGGTTGCAGTTTTGTTTTGCACTACTTGTGGAGGAGGCCACGAGCCATCAAATTGTCCAATCTCTTATGCTGAAACATCACCTATGGAGCAAGTCAAATACATGGGGAACCAACAGAGAATGCCAAGTAATCAGTATCGGCCGCAAAACCTAATGTGGAACAACCAAGCGGGACAATATCCACCCGGTTTTCAGCCGATGCCAAGGCCACCGCAAGAAATGAAATCCACCTTCGAAGAAACCATGTTGTAGTTTGTGCAAGACACTAATGCCTCAATCAGAAATCTCCAAGCAGCATTTCAGGGATTGGAGACCCAAGTGGGACAATTAGCAAAGGAGGTCTCAACAAGGCCACAAGGCACCCTCCCGGGAAACACGGAGGCAAACCCCCGGGAGCATTGCAAGGCCATCTCTTTGAGAAGTGGCAAGGAAGTGCAGTCTCCCATTGCACCACCGCTGATTGAAAGTACTGTGGAGGTTGAAGAAGCTGAGCCCCAACAAAACTCAACAGGAAAGCCAGCAGAGAAAGAGAAAGGGGTAGATCAAACACCCCAAAGCACATATCAACCCCAAATTTCATATCCGAAGCGGCTTAGAAAGGACAAGGAAGATGCTCAATTCACAAAATTCATGAGCACAATCAAACAGCTGCACATCAGCCTACCGTTGGTGGAGGTCCTTGTCCAAATGCCAAAGTATGCTAAATTTATGAAGGAACTAGTTTCCAACAAAAGGAAACTAGAGGATGCAGTCTTTGTCACATTGAATGCTCAATGTTCTGCAATATTGCAACATGAGCTGCCCAAGAAGCTAAAGGATCCAGGGAGCTTCGTAGTCCCTTGTACACTTGGTGAAGGTGTTGTGAAAAAGGCATTAGCAGACTCTGGTGCAAGTATAAATGTAATGCCTTACAAATTGTACATGCAATTAGGGCTTGCAGCCCCAAAACCAACGGGGATGACACTTCAACTAGCCGATAGATCAGTGAGACGACCAAAGGGGCTAGCTGAAGATGTGCTGATTCAGATCAATCAATTTGTATTCCCGGCTGATTTTGTCCTTCTAGATGTTGATGATAATGTGGATGTCCCGATTATACTCGGTCGCCTCTTTTTGGCTACGGCTCAAGCCTTGGAAGACCACGCTCATGGGAGATTGGCACTTCGAGTGGGGGACCAAGAAGTGGTGTTCAAGCTACCTGAAGCCATGCGACACACCATGGATCACGATGACACCTCTTATAGTGTCGATGAAGTTGACAAGATCACAACCGACTGCTTGGAGGACTTTTTACATACTGACCCAGCATTGCAATGATTGGAGGAACTCGACAAACAACATGAATGTGGGCACTATAGTGTCGATGAATGTGGGCACTATCTCAACTCAACCTCCAAAGTTGTCACGAAAGACAAAGTGGAAGGAGATGAAACTCATTGCCGGTGGCTATGTATGGAGACGAAGAAAAAGGGTACCCCCTAAATCCTCAACTCACCCACTAAATGAAGGTGACCCTGGTATGAATTCTCAAACTTGCTCCATATATGATAATTTGGGAAAGATTCTGTTTGGTAAGTGTTTTTATAAAAATATTGATGGATGCCTCTTCACATATGACCCCCCATAGGTAAAATTAAGGTACGTCAGGCTCGTGACGTTAAACAAGCGCTTCTTGGGAGGCAACCCAAGTCGAAAATTTCTTTTCAATCTTGTCTCTTTGTGTTATTTGCTTTATAGTGATAGAACTCATGAGATCTATTGACATTAAATTCCTTTGTCCGCATTTGCATCATTAGACTCATCATGCTTGGTATGCACTAATGTTGTGTTCAAAATCTGGGCCTTATGGAACCAGCGAATTTGATTTAAACAATACTTGTCTCTGTACTGGATAGTGAACGGCCGTTCAGTGGCCAGTTCACATGGTGGTTGGCAATACTACAATACTGTTCTGCAAACATTCTAAATGATTTTTCTCAAAGGGCTAGTTTTTGCAGGCAAACCTGAAATACCAACCTTTTGCTCAGTACACCATGTCCCAACTCAACTTGCGCATCAGGGTTCCACTAATTCCTCCTCACCAACATTTCCAAGTTGCGGCCCACACCACCTCGTGCGGAAGGTCCACGCCCGTGCATCGAAGATGATGAGGAGGAAGACACAGTTGCTGAGCTCACCCACGCATTTACTCTCTTGACCGTTCACACGGCGACAACCACACGAGCCCAAGCAACTGTAGCGCCAGTCTTGAACCTTCGCCTAAGGCCGCACCAGCATCCGATGAGCAACTACATACGGATCATTGGGATTTATTGTTAACAGAACTCCTTTTCGTTTGTTTATCTCTTGCACTATGTCATCTCCTTTCGATCTATCCCTCCTTTCTCACTCTATTTTGCAGATACTCATGATGGAACACCCCGGCAAAAGCTTCCATGTATAAACCAAATTGCAACACCATCTACCAAATATAACCGGGGAAGTTTCAGTTTGCCCTCCTCTTTGTTATTATTGCATACTACACACTTTTCTATTTAATTATGTACATTGAGGACAATGTACGATTTTAAGTGTGGGGATGGGTAGCTCCCTTCCATTGATAAATTCATTGCAAAACTCTAAGTGTGGGGATAGGGAGCTAATTATTTGAAACATGTTTGTCATGGACCTATGATGGCACTATTTGGAAATGCAATGTTTCACTCTACTTCTTGTTCACCATTTTAGTACCCAATTTTTTTAGAATTCTCCTACTATACACCATGGACATCTAGAGATTATATTCATGAAATTCAAAAGCTCTAGTCATAATAGATAACCCACTACCATGTTTTGTTGACTTTAATTGCTAAGCATTATTCTCAATGGCTCCAAGAGGATTCATGGCACTAGTTTAGCTTCTGACTCTTCATAATTCAACTTAGTGGACAAGTTAGAGAAAAATAAAATAGTATGTACATAGTAGTTGAGTCATTAGAGCAATAAAGACAATGCTCCGCTACTTGTTGTGATGAAGTAGCTTAGGGTCCTGGCCCCTAATCAGGGTGTTCCTTAATTCGAAAAATCACTTCTAAGTATGAGCACATCTAGGTAGAGTTGTAACCCTCTAAGTACCCGGGTGTTCTGGTGCCTAAACAGCATGTGCATCCTGAAGAAAAGAGGACTTACACTCTACACTGATCTTTAGCACGGGAAAGTCGGATCTATTAGAGATGCCCTACCCGAATGAAAAAAAAAGAACCTTCTCGAACTTGTCCACCATTTTCTCCATAGAGGGTTGGTTAGCATAAAACTTAGGGCCTCAAGGACTCTCTAGAGTCCATTGAGGGAATGCTTGTCTTGCTAAGACTCTAGAACATGGTATGTGGAGTGAAAACACTTATCTAGAGCTGCGATGACATTATGCAAACTCTAGTTCCCGGTGTGAAAATAGGAGAATACACACACTTTGGTGGTGAACTTGAGGCAGAGCAAATTCATTATTACTATTGCCGGAGGTTGAACACTTATCATCTCTTTTACTTGTACTTTCATTGTCCTGTTTGCTTGAGGACAAGCAAATGTTAAAGTGTGGGGATATTTGATAAGCGTTCAATTGAGCATATTTACATACCATATATATACTTATTTTCATGTCAAATGCAATGATTTGTAGCCTACCGGTACTTAAAATGCTTCATATTTTGTAAACAGGGCATAAATAGGCCACCTCGACGAAAAGGAAGCATTTATTAACAGAATGAAGACAAAACGAAGACATTTTAAAGTAAATAGGGGGTGAACGGCAGGCACAAAAAGAGTGTGAACGGCCTTGTGAATGGCCGTTCATCTGCCGATTCAGAGCAAGCTGTGAGGTGAACTGGTTGATGAACCGCCAGTTCACTACCCGGTTCAGAACAAGCTGTGAGGTGAACGGGGTGATGAATGGCCGTTGACCACCCGGTTCAGAACAAGCTGTGAGCTGAACGGACTGATGAACATGCCGTTCACGAGGCCGTTCATCGTAACTTTTGCAGTTTCATGGGCCCAATCAAGGGTAATGTTGTAATTTTTTAGTGGAGCCCTAATTCATGGGTATAAATAGTTAAGTATGAGAGTTTAGAGGGAGTTTTGGCTAGGGAGAGAGGCTAGAGGAGAGATTAGGGCTTGGGGGGTCATCTCCCCCAAATCTTGATAGTAGAGAACCCTTGGAGTTGCAAGCATTGGAGGTAATGGTGTTCTCCATTAATCTTTCATTGTTTTGTAAGCTTTCCTATTTTGGTTTGAGTTCCCCATTTATGGGGAACTAATCTATTGGTACTTGGGTATGTTGAACTTTTGGATTGAGTATTAATAGCATTGAATGTTTATGATGATTTGTTGGTACCTTCTTGAATGTCTAATGAATGTTATGTATTGATTGTAATTTCATCACTAGAAATTACTTGTGTGCAATACAAGGGTAGAGCTAAGCGCCTCCTTGTATTAGGAACTTGCTTCATTAGAGAGTTTCATGAGTATACCGAGGAATCGGGTACTAGAAGGGCTTAATCGACTGCTCATACCTAATTCACCCCCATGATTCTTCCAATATACATAAAATTCCTTGAGCCTCATATCAAGTCCTAGGAGACTAGTCATCCAACCACCTTGGAAGAGGGGTTGGGTGTAATTTAGGAATGACCCCTTGAGCTTCATATCAAGTCCTAGAAGACTAGTTATCCAATCACCTTGTTAGAGGGATTGGATATAATTTTGGGACTATTGGCACAAGAAATACCAACTTTGATTCACAAACATCTTTGCTCATCTTTAGAATTGAAATCCAAAAGGGATACATACCCAAGTATCCTCTCTTGCCATTGATTCACCCCAATCAACTCTCAATTTTCAGTTCTTATTCGCAATCCTTTATAGCTCTTTAGTTTTGAAAACCAAAACCCCCCCCCCCCCCCCAAATTGCCATTTAGACTAGGTTATTAAAGCTTGGTTTACACTTAGCAATCTCTATTCCCCGTGGTTTGACATCCGACTTCCCATAGTCCACTTTATTACTTGATCACGACCCGTATACTTGCGGAAACATCCCATCAAGGAGGATGGGAAAAATGATGATAAAAAGAACTGACCCATGTCTAAAACTACTGGTTTTCGAGTTTTCTGACTTAAGCATCGGAGCTGAATCCGGGCAGAAAGGCCCAATTCCGATCACTCTTTTCTCCCTCTTATAGGAAAGCTAAGATAATTTCGAACGGATTTCTAAAGCACTCTCCGTGAAGTTGAAGTAAGCGTCCACACCAACTATAAATTTCAACTGTTTGTTGAAGGCTGAGACCAGATCCCGAGGCCACAGTAGCCAAAGCGTGAGGTGGACTAGTTTTTGGCATCAACACTAAGCATGTGTTTTCGTACATTATTTGCAATGAATTCTTTAAAATTATTTGAAATTAATTTCTTAGCTACCCATCCATATCCACACTTAAGAATTTGCAATGAATTTTGAATTTAGCTTTCTACCTACCCATCTCCACACATAAACTTGTATTGTCCTCAATGCAATCGCTAAAGTAGTGAAATAATATAGAAGTAATAAAACAAGCAGATGGGTAAACTAAGACTTCTATAATTGTAATGATGTTCTTTCTACAATTTGTTCCATCTAAGGGTCAAGTTTAGTTTGGGGCAATAATTGCAAGCGTTCTCTTAACTGGCGAAGGACGGAGGAATCAGTACAACTCAAGAATATAGAAATGATATAAAGTTTGAAAAAAATTAATAAAAGATAACACGATGAACGGATAATAAGTGGAGCAAGGAGAATCCCTTGCTCATTGATATAAAATATAGTAGGATGTCCATGATCCAAATAAAATGCAACTAAGCCTCGTGTTGACCGTAGGATATGAGTGCTAACACCCAAGCCACAGCACACAAGAGTACGTGGTCATGAGGAATATAATAACCGGTGAGTACCAAGTCGATTCCTTTGGGAATGGGTTAACAAGTTCTTCTTGTGCACGAGTATTCTAATTTGGAAGTGGTGTACTTAATTATGAAATGTGAAAATATTCTAAGAATCTAAGTGTGTAAGAGATTTACGAAAGTTGCCAAGTTATCTCTCAGTAGTATAGAACCTATGGCTGTATGACTACAATGTATTGGGAAGATATTCTCCTAAGGTTGCAAAACATTGAATATTTTGATAAGGGTTAGTTAAGGATAATTCCTAAGTGCTTATATGCACTCCAGGTGCATCCCACAAGTTCCCTTTCTCTAAGGAACATGACTCAATCCTTCTCATCCATATATCTATGGCATATAAGATGAGCTATTATAGGATCTAAGAGTTATCCTAACCAAGGAGTTCCAAGGTACATCTCTATGCATACAAGGTCATCTTCTCCCTATGACACTCGTGTAATGCTCTCATGTATAAATCTATGCTATGATAACTAGATTTGTCATTACCTTTTGGCACACAATCAATAACAAGGAGTGCATAGGCATAATCATAAGAACACAATTGGTGAAACCAAAGGATAATTAAAGTATCAATCCATCAAGTTCATACAACCCTAGAGTGAAAGTTTAAGCTCCCATTACAAACAAAGGATGCAAGACATTGTAGATTAAAAAATAAACATCCATTGCCTAATACAAGAAAGGGAATATAAATGATAACAATAAGTAAACTGAAATTCCCCCTCTATTGTAAAGCCAAATCCCAACCTCAATACTATTAAGTGCCTCCGGATTGTCACCTCCATGCCACAGCTACTCTCTCCCCAAAGGTAAAGATGCCTAAACCCCAACCCCAACATTCTTTTTATACCCAGTATTTTAATTCGTGATGTCTATGAATGACGTCTCAATGTTCGTGTCAACAGATGCTTCTAAAAGTAGTGTTACTAGGGGTAACGTCCCAACGCTTTGGTGGGACATTGCGACATTGTCTTGCACCTTAGAATTTTGGGGGTTTCCACTTATGGTAATCATTACGATGTTTCTACATGACTTGGCGATCTTTAGATTCTCCTGGGAATTCTCAGCTTCTACTTTTCAGTAAGGGCGTGTTTGGTTCGCGGTAGTGGGCACCGAAGTGACGGAAGTGGTTCCACTTCCGTCACTTCCGTGTGTTTGGTTCGCGGTAGTGGGCACGGAAGTGGAACTCACACTTCCTAATTGTACGGACTTCCCCGTTTTGACTTACGAACATTTAATCCCGAAGTCGCTTTTCCGTGGTTTTTGAGCATGAGACCGAAGTCCCACTTCGGTCTGACATTCACGTGGCTGGTTGTTGGAGTCACCCCCTCCCCATCTTCTCTCTTCTCATCATCGTGCATCCACCAGAGAGCTCTCTTCTCCGTTTTGATAACTCCTCCAGCGATCTCCTGAGAAGCGCGAGAGCCCTCCACTCGATTAACTTCTCCAACCCTCGCGATCTCCTTATTGATAACTCCTCCAGCGATCTTTGCTCTTGTCCCTCCAGCGATCTCCTGAGAAGCGCGAGAGCCCTCCACTCGATTAACTCCTCCAACCCTCGTGATCCGCCTCTGTTTTGCTCAGATCTAAGGTTTGCCTCTTCCTTTTAAAACTTCATTGTTTTGGGTCTTCAATTTCATGGTTTCTCCTCTGATTTTATGGTTTTTTTTTTAATTTCTGTTCTGAAGCACAGATCTATCTCCTCTCACTCGGTTTACTGCCTTTCCTTGCTGTTTCTCGCCCATATCTAAGGTTTGTCTCACACGGTTTTCCTTTAATTTCATGGTTTTCATCTGATTTCATGGTTTTTTCAATTTCATTGTTTTAATTCATGTTTTGAAGCACAAATTAATTTCTTAGGTTGTTCACATAGTCATGCTGTCCATACATTTTTTTCATTATAAACTCCTAGTTAGATGCATGGCTTATGTGCAGTACCTTCTTCAGACACGGTTTAAGATTAGTGGAGGCTGAAGATTAGTAGTGTTGATAGTGAACTTTAGATCATTTCAAATAAGATGGGACTAAATTCAGACATGGTTTAATGGCCACCCAATTCAGACAAGGTTTGGATGTCACTGATCCACACAATAAATAGTTTTGAATATTTTCTGAAATACTAAAATAATACAGATCAGAACCTATAGTAGCAAGCTGCAGGTCTGGAAACCTCTTGGGAGGAATCCTGAATAAGGTTGTTATATGCCTTCTAAATTTCCCATTAGCTTGCATAGAATTCATGGCTACTGCCTCATGCTAAAATAAAAGTAATTAGATAGGTTGCAGATTTAAATCAAGGAGAACTATTAAACAACTAAAATCTTGCTTACTGAATTCTGGTATTTGTTGTGTAAATATATATATATGTATAACAAGAGATCAAACTCCATAGTGGGAAATCTGTTGATTTCCTTGGCATAACTTAGACCAACTTGTGTTTTCAACCTGAGAAATATGAACATTGGAGATCTAGAAACCCTGCATTTAAACCCTTTCTTCCTATTGATCTTGGATTTAGCTTGTAAGGTTTTTAGTTAGACTTTTGGTAATGATGCTTTCTAATATAGGCTGTAATTAGTTACCAATTTTTGTCAAGCTTCTAGTAGAAAGGGTTTAATATTAGTTCAAGTTTGTGACTTAGTTTAACTTCAATTTTAGGAGATCTTTTTTGCTTTAAATCTATTGTTGTTCCTGCACTATCTGTAGAATTTACACAATGTTTTGCAGTGCAAGCCCAGAACTTTTGTTGAATCTAGTATGAATCTTCTATGCAATGATTCTGTGTACACTATTCATAAATTAACTTCTGAGAATCTACTGTGCTTTACTATTTGTTCTTTTGGTGCTTATTACATTTTTTTATTGTACTTTTTGTGCAAGCCCAGTCCCAGTCCAGATCCCAAAGGGAAAGAAGGGAAGAAAATAGGATGTGGATAGAATTACGGGACAAGATTGCCAACGAAATGTGGGCGCACTATGTTGCTTCACGACGCTAGTTTTTTTTTTTTTTAATTAGTGCTATGTTACTTCCTTATCATTGAACTGTGCCTTTTATTTTCCTATGTAGTTTTGTACTGTACCCCGTGCTTGACATTTGTTGATGCATTGGACATATGTCATTATGGACTGCTTATTTATCTACTAATTCTATGGCTTGTAGCTATAAACAATTTTATGATTTGATATAGTGATGGAGCACGACAGTTCTTCTAGATCTAGAACAAAACGTGGAACCTTTAACAAACGTTGGCCAACGGCATTTAGCAATTTTGTAATACCGGTGTTGGTTGAGCAAGTTAATTTAGGGTTGAAGTATGACAAAACATTCAAGAAAGCAGCCTTTGTCGCTGCTGCAGCGGCAGTGAATGACACTTTCAAGGTAGACTACACAACTGAAAATGTGGAAAATCATTACCGGACCTTGAAAGCACGATATGCGGTGATTAAAAAAGCAAAGGAGCTCAGTGGCGCTGGATGGGATGACAACCGCAAAATGATCACCCTTGACCCGATGGTTTGCAAGACTTACACGGATGTAAGTGTATAATAATTTTTATATGTATTCGTTTGTTTCAATTCTAACAAGTATTTTTTCATAAAAACTTAATGACCAACTTCTATAAATGTAGGCACATCCAACTGCTAAGCCCTTCATAAACAAGCCAATTGATAATTATGAAGGTCTTAGAATTATTTGTGGTGAAGACCAAGCCACTGGATCTTATGCGACTTCTGTTTATTCTGACTTTGCTAGTAGGATAGACACAGATGATATGGACAATGACAATATGGATGAAAGCCCAAATGAGAATAGTGACGAGGATGGGAATGACAATACAACCCCACCTGTTGTTAACACTCCTAATGTGTCATCTACTAGCCGACCCCAACGTTCAAGCAGGAGATCTGTGGGACAGAACGAAGCAGACATGGGTGAATTAATCAGGGTTGTAGGGGAGATGATACAAGCCATTAAGAACCCAGGTTACCCAACCCAATGGTACGATATACTATACCAGAAGGTAATGGAGGTTGACGGCATCGATAAACGGTTGAAGTCAAAGGTGTTTGATGCATTGTTCTTAAATGAGAATGAAGGGAAGATGTTCATGGTGAAGGATATAGAACTGCGACAAGCATGGATGGAGGAGTTCATTGCCCAAATGCCGTGAAACACATGGAAGTACTGGGTCTTTTATTTGCACGATATGCATGGACTTACTTGCTTATTATCCTTTCTTGGTTGCATGGACTGTTTATCTTCGTTTTTTTAGCTGTTTTTTGAATTCTAACTTTTCTGCAGAACTGTCATGTTTGCTTGCTTCATTTGTATTCATTTCACTGTATTTTGGAGCACTGTTATCGTACTCGGACCTTCTTAATATGTAAGACTGTATTGGGATAACTATGTTGGAATTTACTATTATCTTCTTGAAGGTGTTGATGTATATGGCCATGATGAAACAAACAAGAGCACATTGAGGCATTAGTTTACTCGGGAATTGTTTTGTGAGGAACCCGTCTCCTCCAATGAATTCTTTGTTTTATTGCATGCTTCCTTCCTTCCTACTTGCATTTTTTTGGGAAAAAAATAGTTTTGTCATCGAGGAACTGCGGCGAGGCAGTTGGGAGGCCATTGTAGTCATCCACTGCAGCCCATCTCCTTTGATGACCTTTATTTGTTTTTATTCAGCTTATGTTTTCATTGTTCCTACTTGTATGTTTTGTGAAATAAAAGCTGTCATTCAGGGCATGCGGCGAGGCAGTTGGGTGGCCATATTAGGCATACACTGCAGCCCATTTCTTTAAATGAGATGTTCATTTTTGTTGTGCTTTTGTACATATTTTGTAAACTTATGCCGATGACAGTGCTTTAGTTTGAACTGAGCCATGAAGGTATTAGCTCCATGTTGACAGACAGGTACTGATTTTCCACAATATTCACGGGCTTAACTGATCTATGCTTCTTTTTTCATCAACCTGTTCTGGTAGGATTTTTTTAAAAAGCCAATGTGCTCTTTTATTTGAATCAATTGTTAATATAGTTCAAATTGATACTATTAAAGTGTTCTGTGGTTTAATTTTATTGAAGATGTTGGTTTTTATTTGAATCAATTGTTAATCTAGTTAAATTATTAATCAATAGTGCAGAAAAACTGGCATTTTATTCAGGAGTGCTTCCGAAGGTATGGGTCTTAATATATACCTCTGGTGGGTTGCAGAAAATCTGGCATTTTATTCAGGGAATAACTTTTGCACATTTAAGTTATTCGCAATGTTGCATGTATGTTGGAGATCTTATGTTAGGTTTGTTAAATTTGTTAATGCTATCATTAGATTGATTCTCACTTTGCATTAATTTGTTTCATCTCCATGCATTTGGAAATTGTTTGCATTTTGCTATTTGTTCATTGTTGAGTATATAGCATAATGTTGTTGTTGATTAATTGAGTTCTGAAAATTTTTTTGTTATGTTGGAGATAATGACACTGACCATTGTCCCTTGTGGTCCTCAAATTATGATATCTATAATAACCATTGATCCCTATGTTTTTAAAACCTAAGTTTTAGTCTTTGAAATATTTTTCTTTTAATGGAGTTGTTTATGTGTAGCAAAAAATGAGAGATAGCTTTTATGTGTGATTTTAATTTGTGTTTAATGGATGGACTCTTCATTCACCTTTCACTTTGTTTATAGAGGTTAATTTTGATAATTGATACAAATTAAATTTGAAAATGGAGTTTGTGAATGTGTTACTGGATATACTTGTAGCTTATATATTACCAAGATGCAAGTTTCTGACTAGTAGAACCTAAGGAGTTTTTTTACTTAAATTATGCTTTACTAGCTTTAACTTTGATTTTGGCAAGTATCCCTATCCATTGCAAGCAAAAGTAGTTGTTTTTTGACAAACGTTTTTATATGAATCAATTTTCAACATCAAGGACACTGACCCTTGTCCCTTGTGGTCCTCAAATTATGCAGCATTGAAAATCATGCTTTTGGTCTTTTCCCACACGCACCATTATCATAGTCAGGGAGCACAATGAATTTTTCTTTTAGAATATTGGCCAAATTATTTGTTATACGACTGCATGATTAATGAATCTCTTTGAGGAGAAAGATCAATATGTTTATTCTTAAAATTCACCAGGCCAATGATACAGGTGGAATGGTACTAAATTATAAAAAATAACTCTTGTTTGCTTCTGAAAGCTTTTAATCACTAATCATTATCAAGTTTGTTTCTCCATATAGATCCATGGAGTATTGAATGCTATTAGCTGGGGGATTTTGCTTCAAATTGGAGTTATCATGGCAAGGTACCTGAAGCCATTTGGTGCAGCAGACCCTGCTTGGTTTGGTTGGATGGAAGGTGAGCCTTTTGCTGGGATTGGTTGCATCATCCTGACTAATTTTGGTTCATTTTGCTTTGCAGGATCCAAATGGTGCAAGACTGATTCAGCTTATGAAGGAGAAGTCAAAGCGCTCAAGTTTGGACTGAAGCTGATTCAAAAGCTGGATATTGATGAAGGCCTAATACATACAGATAATCAACATATTCTAAGATGGATATCAAAAGCTACTGAAGACCCATGTGGAACTAGCAGAGATCAGATGATGAAGTGCAAGGCTCTGATAGGGAAGATGAGTTTATGCAGTGTTCAAGCAATATCAAGAGAATTTAATTGTTGTGCAGATGGGCTGGTAAAGCTGGCTAGAAGGCAGAAGAAGGAATTAAAATTTTCCAGATGAAAAATTACTACCTGATTGGATGCAAAGAGATTTTAGTTTGCTGCAGCTTTCTTGTTTTATGTTTTAATGAAAAATTACAGTACGTAACTTGGAATGATACGTTTTTAGAAGATGCAAATTGGAAGTTTGTAGTGTATCTGGTGAATAAATAGAATTTTTGTTTGAAATTTGAACAATCTTGTGTTTCCAGGTCCATGTCATCTTCTTTAATATTGTTGTGATTGCATTGTTGTTTTTCTGTTGAACAGGTATGGTGTTTGGTTCAAGTAAATGGCGAAGCTGAAGCCTAAAAATTTAATTATTTTTTGGGATTTATGGTTTATAAAATTGTGTGCACATCATCAATTAATAAATTTTTCTATAAAATATTAATTACCTTATAAAATATTATAACTATAAAATATAATTATTGTTATTACCTTATAAACAAATGGGATTAAATTAATTGCATGTTATATTACATGCTACAAAATAAAATTCATTACCTTACCTACAATATATAATTGTTGTTATTGCCTTAAGTAAATGGGATTATACTACGTTAGTAAATTTTAATAGTTTAAATAAAATAGTTAAATTGTAGAACGTAATTATATTCCTAATTTATTTTTACACTTATGAGAAATTATTATCTCAAATTGTAATAATCAAGTATTCATAAATTAGAAAAAGTTTGCAAAGGGGTAACCTCACCATCCATAAGAAGTGGTGACCATAAACCCCCACTTCGGTGAACCAAACATCCAGAAGTGTGGAACTCAGACTTCGAAACCCCTACTTCCATGAACCAAACAACGGAAGTGCACAGAAATGGCTCTTCACTTCCGCCAACCAAACACCCCAAACTCCAACTTCCATATGGAACTCAGAGTTCCATGGAAGTGTCACTTCTAGACTTCCACAGATTCGGTACACTTCCAGCAACCAAACACACCCTAAATGTCACAACATTTTTTCTCCACGTCGCAACGTTTATATCTTGGATGATCTTCAGGGACTTGCCTCTCTTTACTGCTATGGTTGTCACGCCCCGACCCGGATCCCGGGACCTCGCATCGCCATCAGACCGGCCGCATTCGAGTGGAGACGCAGCCCACGGATACAAGGCCTAAGTAAACAGTAGCAGATAACAAAAATAAATCCAAAAAGTTTATTAATCCAATAATAAACAAATTCAAATCAAAGTGCTAATGCGGAAAATAAAGTCCCTAAACAACACCAGGCCCTACAGGGTCATAAATCAATATCTCACACAAGAACTGAAAAGAGGTCCTCCGACCTCATCAAATATCCCACCCCGAATCTCGCACGTCCCCTGAGCTCAAGTCACCTACCTCGTGACTCAAATGAGAGAAGGGAAAAAGTGATGAGCTTTCGAAAGGAAAGCCCAGTAAGTACCCTGCAAGGAATCTCAAAGATGTGAGCACAATAAAAGATACATGATGTCACAATCAACGAATCATCAACAATCAGATCCTAGGAGTCTACCACAAACATCAGCAACGGTACGACTCCTATCCAACAACAGCCCTTGAGGCTCTGAAAGAGAATTCCAATAACAAGCTCAACAATGATTTCCTACAAGAACATTACAAAGATTCTGGCCGCTGACTAACCTGTCGCGCCTCGGTAGCGCCACCTCTCTCTCATGTCGACATGGTCAGTGATCGACCCCACCGACCGCAGGGACAACCGAGTATCGCCCCTCCGCCAGAATGCCGGAACGCCAGGTGCCCCGTCCTCTAACGCCTCGCAACATCCTGAGCTCACCCGCCCATCAATCCGGCGGAAGAAGAAACTCGCGGCGCGACACCAACCCGCCAAAGACACAAGTATCACAGATCTCAATGGTCTTATGCCGTGCATAACAGAGGCTATGCTCACGAGCCCGGCCACTAATCGGACGATACCTACCTAGTCACATTAGCACCATGAGTGCCTCATACCAAGTGCCTACCTGAGGGCAAGCCCAACAGAGCATTCAAACAAAACAGTAGTAACAATACTACCACAAGCACATCAATCACACACATACGAGGAAAGAGAGCAATAACTATCATGTATGTGCATGTATCCAAAAACAACAGGTATCACAAATAAAGACATGCCAACAACCAGCATTTAGCAAATCAAGAAACCCAGACAATGGGTGGAATCTAGGCAAGAGTAACTTACCTCAAATCGCAATCCAACAACTGCACCTTATCCGTCCCGACGAAGCTCAACGCTCATCGCCAATACCTGACAACCACAAGTCTACACTCAACACACGCTCGGGTGTTTAAAATAATATCATCTATAATGCCCATGCACTAAATGGGCCCGGCCCGGCCCATTAGTAAACCCATCTAAATTCCCAAACTACTTATCACTCAATTAAATAAAATAATTTCCTTTTTTAATTGAGTCCGCAAGTCCAACAATTTTCACACTTCCTATTTATTATTTATCAAACTGACCCCAAGGCCCACTAGCCAATCCTAATTATTTGAATACGATCAAACAATTTCTTTACAATTACACAAAATACTCAAACCAGACTATTAAACTTATTATGAAATAATAATATTTAATCCAAACATAATTCCACAACACACTCTTTCTCTTTCTCTCAATTCTCCAGCCAAAAGTCACTAAACAATTTCCATGGCATACTCAGTCATGTACCAATCTATCAACTTCTAGATAGAAGAACACCAAATTCTTAATCAAGAGTCCAATGTATCCAGTCTTCAGAACCTCATATATATATATATATATATATATATATAGCTTCAACTTCCTGGAAAACCAAATCTGAGCCAAATAAAATCAATTATTCATCTATCAAGTCACCAACTATTTGAAACATTCCAAGTTCCCCACCCTCTCTTTCTGTAACAGTGAATACCCATTTCCCTTGACTTAACAACAAATTCCCCTCACACATGGAGTTCCATATTTTTCAGAGAAACATCACAAAAAAAATAGAGTCCAAACAGCACCACTCTAAATCCACTGAAACTTATATACAAATGTCAACTTAATGGGTCTGCCGAATTCCTTAAGCTACTCACACTCTTGTAAGCCTATGATCAACTTCCCCTAGTTATACAAACAAAACCATTATTTCACTGTTCTTATACCCATACTATAATGAAAATTCATTGAGACCAAAACAGCATCAACGGTCATCCTATACTCTCCAGATCAAATCATCAAATAGCTCCAATAGAGCCCTTTCTACAGTTCCAGTCAAGACCGAAGGCTATCAGAGAACATAAACCCAAGATCAATAATTCCCCTCTGCCACTAAGAGAAATTCATTAATCACTCACCATCAAACCAATATATTCATTCTCTTTAGCAATTGTTTACTAAACTTAACATTCATGCTAGCATCTAGATCAAGAGGAAGACCTGATCTTAGTAACCATCCCATGCCACATAAAATGATAGAGTTCACAGTAAACTCACACAATCATGTAAACATGAATCTATACTAAATTAATAGGCTTTTATCCTCTCTGATCCCATCATAAAGTTAATATGAACTATTAATTTCCCGACAAAACTGAAACAACAACATCAACATCACCATCTTCACATAGATAGACACACCCAACCTCCTGTCTATAGTTTACCAGCACAGAGAAGATTAGTTAGCTACTAGCATAATCCCAAGAATGCACACCGCTACACATTCATTCCTTTCACAGACCATCAACCATCACACAAACCTTCTCATATAGATCAACTCCAATCTGAACACTATCATCAACCTCTTAAATCAAAGACTGGACAATATCCTTCATCTCTTAATAATGTGGAACAACTCAAAAGTTTATATTTCAAGGAATTCCAAAACAGGTAATTCATGACAAACCTTTGAGATTATTAACCACTTTTAAAACATTGAATCACTCAAAACCCATCTCATCTTACTAGTATCATCTATCCTTATGTCATGCAACACAAAACTTCAGCACACATACAAATCTAAAGGGTCTGAGCAATCCTTCATTCATTTCCAGTAAATCATAAAAAAGTCACCAAAGCCTCAAGCATAAGAATTATCAATTATCACCTCCACCTATACTAACAGGGGCTCTCTTCACTGTATAAACACACACACACACCTGGCCTATAACCCAGTTATTGAGATCATCCTCTCAAGCTTTAATAGCCTCTCCAAACTCTTTCATTTGTAGATCATCACCGACACTCATCATGCCCAACAACTCAAACACATTTATCAGAATTTTCACACTCCTTAAACCCACAAACACCCTCCTTACACCTGCTTATCTATACCCATGCATGCCAACAGAGAGGACAGACCAGATAGAAGGGGTTAAACCAAACGAAGGATAAAAGATGCTCACCAGGATCGTGGTATTGGAGCCATACTCGAGAGACCTCCCCGTTGGTTCTCTTCTTCTTCTCAGCCTCTCTCTCTCTCTTGGTTCCTCAACAAGGCGTTCCTGTGCGCACCGAACGATCATGCGGTTCTTAGAACGCCAGATTCATACACTCGGCGTCGCGGATGGGGATGAATATGAAATGGTTCCGGATTCAATGGTAACGGGCGCGCATTCATCGCTCTTCTGGTGAAACGACTCAACAACATCGTGGTGATAAGATTATAACCGACCACGGTGGCGCACGCGTGGCGTGAGACGAACTAAAAGGAACGTGCATGATCTTAATTCATTTTGCGGAAAAGTCCCCGCTCTTCCTCTTAATTAATTTTAGCTCATCAACCTGTGTAATTGCGAAATTCTATTCAAGTCCCCAAAGCTACTATCTTTTCTAAATTTACATATTTGTCCTTGGCAGACTCATTAGTCTCTAATTAAGACTTTTATCCAAATTTTGTAATTCAAATCATTTCCAACTTAGGACATTCCCAAATTTATTAAATCAATCAAGATTTAATCAATTAATTCCCACTTCCATCTTAGTCTAATTAAAATCAATCTTGGGGAATTTCCATATTTAATTAAATCAATTACCAATTAACTTAATTGAATTTATGAATTCCTTATAAATCTTCTTATACCCTTGGAACTCTATTCAAATCCCAAAATGTCCTTTGGCACTTTAATTAAATAAAAATTAAATTAGAGCAAAAAATCAAAAAAATTTAACCCATAAAATCCTTGGATTTTACAATGGTACACTACTTTTCCCAACAAATCACTTGATAAACATAAATTCAGCTTTGTTTAGCGTCTACTAATACAAAACAGATGCAAAATAGAGATAAACAAAACTTAACCAATCCAAAGAAACAAATAAGTATTTATAGACCAAAATATGTAGTTCTTGCCTTAATCCACCCATTTTTAGTGCTGAAAAGTATGATAGACACCTACTAGTTTAGCTCTTTTAAGCTAACACACCCCTGAACATATACTATTGTTTTTCCTCAAGCAATAAGCTAAACAATTAGTCTGACAACAATTCAAGTGTGTCAAATGTTCTTTTAAGTCAAATCTCCCTGCCACTTGTAATAAAACTACATGACACAATGATTGGCAAGTTGCAATTGTCAAACATAAGTACTAATCTTTTGAAGTTAGTCCTCACTGCACATTAGGGTTCCTCAATTATACTTGCCTTAATCAAGTTAGTATTACATAGATAAAGGCATGCAAGAAAGAATAGGAATAGCGGCATAAACCTTTGTCGAAAATTTTTTCACTACTCGCAACTAGTAGAAGCCCAGTCTATTGCTATTCTCTTGTAGTATTTTTCTTTTATTTTTTTATAATATATATATATATATATATTTATTATTATTATTATTATTATTATTATTATTATTATTATTATTATATATATATATATATATATATCGTTATTTGAGCTCACCTGTACCCTTGGTTTCAATGTACTTCTCTATGTGTCAAGTGTTACTCAAGTGCCACTAGGTTTATACTGTACTCTTATTCCTTAGTCCATACATGTTCTCCATATAACCGAACTTATACGAGTTTATTCGTTAAAGCCTAAAGGAGCTCCTAGATGTGACAATGAATATTAATGTGCGATTTTCCTCTAGTTTGAAAAATCCAACTCCATGAGTAACTAGTGTCATAAGCCCTAAAAAGGTGGGAGATTGACTGGTTTAATTCAATGCACAAGGTGTGTATAGACTGTGTACATGAATAAGTGACAAGCATGCCAAATCTCAACTCTTAATGACACACAAACTTACCGATTAGCAAGATGAGTTTCAAAACACAGACAAATAGTCCGCATGATAATTTTTCAGCATATGAAAAAAACAAAAACCAAAATAGCATTGCATCTCATACCTCCCTCCAAACTAAAAGAGTTTATTGTCCTCGATGACTCTACAATACAAAACAACTAACCAGATAATAATAAAGCGGAACAAGAAAAGTAAACACTCTCCTAGGTTGTTGCTGTCTCCGCGTGTGCATCCTTTGTCGATACGGGTCCATCGCATCTTCTAGTGCCTCAAGTGCGGGTGGAGGTGCTGAGATGGGTGGTGAAGATAATCTCTAGAGCTGCTGGTCCTTCACTCCAGGATCGTGGAATCTGGCCCAAGTAATGGTTGTAAGGGAGGCGACGATCTGGCTCAAGTCAGTATGCTCTACAACTACCTGTGTAAACTAAGCAGTCAACTCATTAATGCCACTGTTGGGAGACTCCGGTGGTGGTGAGCTCAGTGCTAAAGTGGGTCGGGCTGGTGATAGAGTGGTTGATTGTCCAGGTCAAGCTGTGGGATCTGGAACCATCCGGTTGAGGATTACCGAATTTATGGGAACCTTCGGTTGGATCCTCAGCTTATCCTTATCCCATGTAACCTCGGCCCATACATATAAAACAATAATTAGGAAGGGGTACCAAATCCCTCTGGGGCGCCTATGTGTGGTATCCCAGATGTCGAAACAGATGCAGGGACCAACACTGAAAGCCATTGCATATGCTAGGGCATAAATCAAGATTGGTCGATACTTCGTGAAATTGCTCATGTGATGTGTCCAAAGGAGCCGTGCTAAAATGAAATACAACCACACCTAAAGCTCTTGTCTCAATGCTTCAAGATCAAATGAGCTCGAGTGGTTGCCCTTAGTGTTACCAACGGACCAAGGGACACTAATGTCTCGGCAAACCATATCCATATCGATTTGACCTCGACATCACTCTAGATACACATCCACCTCCACCTATAGGGTGACTAAAATTTCATCAATGGTGGATGCATCATATTTAACTAACCGGCCTCCCACCATAACAATACTTGGTTGATGATCTGAGATGTTGGCGTTGAATTCTTTCACAACTTGCACAACAACTGGCTTTGGTTGGGAGCATAACTATTCTCGTCCTCTCTCCTGAATGACCGTCAGATGTGGGGCACGGGCAGGATCCCCAAAATTAATCCCCCACTCATGTTTTGAGGTCTATTTCTTCAATTTCTTGAATGGTTCAGCAGCTGCAAGCGATGAGAATGTGGTGGATACCCTGGGAATATTGGCGATAGATGAGTTCTGCATCTTCCTCTTACTGACTCTTTTTGTCTTTGACATCCTAAACCTACAAGTTCTTGAGGGAGGATAATCATTAGTATGCATACATCGATCAATACTATCAACATCACCCTTTCATATGTCACAAGTGTGTTACAATACAAAACATTTTACACCCAATGAAATCCCTACGGTTGACTCAAGGCCTAGCCTTGCTTTCAAATTTTTTTCTTAGTGTACGAATTTCTTGAAATTTGGCAAAGTTTCCCCTTGTAGAATGTGTCACGCCCCGAACCCGGATCCCGGGCCTCGGCGCACGTGACAAACGCCGCGTGCTTATAGGGTCGCCCCTAGAAGCACGCAAGGCTAAGTAACACAAGCAGATAATTAACACAGGGTTTAATTTAATAAACAGCGGAAGAAAATATAATTAAGATTTTATACAAAACCCTAACAGGTCCTGAATGACAACTCTCACTCAGAAAGGAATAGAGGCTCGCAAACCTCTGCTCAACATATCCCCATCGCTGCTAACATGCCCGCTAAAAGCTCTCTCTCCCGAAGTTCCACTCCTAGCTACTCAGTAAGGTCCCGTCTAGTCCCGACCCTACTCCTCATTATCACACGAGAAAACATCCATCAAGTGCATTTGAGCCAAAGAAAGGCTCGAGTGGATGCATAATAATAAATCAATGAAGGTGCGAAGCCACAGTACGAAACGTAATAAAAGAAGTGCAAATATGAATTAGTAACAACATCACAAGCAATCAACAGAAGTATTCAGAATGTGGATAAATCCACGGATGTACTCAATCTTCCTCGGCATATATGTGATACTAAGATGTTCATTTACATCTACCTGACACCATCGGTATACGTCTTGACCTAAGCCGGGCTAGAAGCCTATAGCATACATGTGTACATGGCCGAAAATACCGCTCTCTGGTAGCCAAGTGGCGGATATTATACACCCTCTGCTTGGGGCCTCCGTCCGATGGTCGATATTATACACCCTTGCCGGGGCCCGTGGCCGGACATTATGCACCCTCCGCCTCCGTCATGTATCATGCCCAGAAAGTAAGAGATTGCTAGTACAAATACCTAACAATGTATACATATATATATCCAAGGCAACTTCTTGAATATATATAATGATGGTGACCTCATAGAGATCGAGGAAGCCAATACGTATGAACGCTCAACTCAAATAATTATATAAATATAGAGCAACGATCCCTTGAGATATAAAAACCGACACATATCCGATGTCCGCCTCTTTAATATATGTTGGGAACCTCTCAAGGGAACAAGAGCACAATAATGAGCAAGGTAAAAGAAAGGAATACTCAATGCAAGAATAGAAAATCAATACTATGAGTTAGAAATACTCATGCATCTGCAGGCGAGCATCCTACCTTTTTGCCTTGGGCCTACTTCCGGCCCGATCCTCCCGATCTGGTCCTAGACCGCCTCACCCAAGTCCTAAACATGATAAATGTTTGTCACATAACATTCAGAACTTGATATGAATGCATTGTACATGCATTTAAATCACCCTACTTGTAGAATTTACCGAAATGTCGGTTTTAAATTTATAACGATGGATCCGGCTCTTAGACACCTACCCGCACCATTTTTATTAGTTTAAATGTACCCCGAACTATCGGAATGATCAAGAATCAATTCGAAGTTGTTTGGAAAATTACCCGAACTTACGATTCTTGGGTACTATTCACCGCTACAGTAACATCCGAATTTCATCAATTTCCATCTACTTCTCTCTGTGCTTTTCTATTTCTAAATATATCATTGGGCCTTCCCAAAAGGCTATTCACGAAGTGTAAAATGTACCACAGTGTCAATTTATGCTATGACTCACACACCACTAAGGTCAAACCAATACAACTTCTTTAGAAACATAAATGTGTGTACTATAACATTGATAACCACAAAATGTATATAAGCATGCAAATGTTATTTCCAGGCTCTTGCAACTAAATGGCTCATCAACTGAAATCTTAGAATGGAGCGAAGAAATCATGGACATGAAAAGAGTCTCCAAACATCAACACCATTAATCACAATAAATTAGATAAAGCACCATGCCTCTTCTTTCAATACTTATCTCTTGTCTAACATATTAAGGATGAGACTAATATTTGAGACCAACATTTGAGAGCTTCACTACAAAGTCAGATTACAAGACTTTCTCCTTGATCAATATTGTATCTCCCAAAGTGTCCGAAGAAATACACAAGTTTCTAAAACTTGTGGTAACACTCATATGCCTAGGATATGACTAGCTAATGGAATGCACTAGCTAAACCAGCTTATCTTACCTCTTAGCCATCATGGCAAACTTTCTACCAAAGGCATTAAGAATCTGAATTTCAGATTGTAGACTCCCAATTTGCTAACACATACCACCCTTTTCCTTTGTGATCATTCAATCCAAATATATTCTTATATAAAGATGGAAATATTGATTTGCAACAAATGATCAAGCTTCACTTACTCTTACAATTTTACCACACGTCTTACAATTTAAGTAAAGATATAGGCATCTCTATGAAGCTTTTCAAAAAGGAGCAAAGCCCTCAAAATTCTTTCCACAATCATACAAGGTAATGAAAGCCTTCAAAACATGAAAACAAATGCCTTAAATTCCATGATCTATCTTTACCGGTTTGATCACCCAACTAGTTGATTTCAAAGGTATTCCTCCGTCCAAGTAGCACAACCACAATCAATTCACAACACTTTCGATCACTAAATATTAGGTTAACTTCAACATTCAAAAACAAGGCATTTCATATCCATATGAAGTCTCATCTATAAGATTCAAAAATAAGGACAACACCGACTATTTCATTGAGGCATACAATGAAGCACTTCGCGTGCACACCGCAAACTACGACTATACATAGCAACCTGATTTTTTCCAAAACTTTAGATCTACAACCATACATTCCCTAGAGCCTAATCTCATTCCATCAACTAACCTATGTGCAAACATGAAGCCAACAATGTGCTATCACCGGAGACAGCTATTCTCTTTGAAAATTACATACAATTATAATTCATTGGCATCCATCTCCGCTCAATTGTTTTAATTTCATTAACATCAATCAAATCTTAACATTCATGCTATAAGTTTCCAAAAGCTCACAATGGTGGGGTGAACAGCCGGAGTCTGTGGTGGTCACCGCCAAACGAGGCCGAGGAGGGCACTCGCGGCGAGAAACGAAGGTTGGGGCGGCATAACTAGCGAGAGGGGCGGCAAGGAGCTCCCGCACCGGCCGTAGGCGGGAGGCTCAGCGTCGCGTGGGACGGCGTCGTAGGCCGAGGGGCAGGCGGGCTTTGTGGAAGTAAGCCTTGGCAGACGCCGGCGAAGGCGCGGCGCGGCTCAGTTCCCAAAGGCGTGAAAGGCCACAGCGACGGCACCGCAAGCAGGAAGGAGGAGAAGAGGAGAAGAAAATAAAGGGGGTTGTCTGAGATCTCACACGAGAGAGAGAGAGAGAGAGATGGTCCACTTTTAGCTTGCTTCTCCTCTAAGCTTTCTTTTAAAACATTCATATATAATGAAAAAAAAAGCGAGACAATGTCATGCTACGCCTTATAAGAGACATGGAGCTTGAAATAAAATTAATGGAAGGTTGATACTTGATAGTGGATCATGATGCAATAATAAGATATGTTTCTTATTTAAATCCTTCATTTTTTTTTTAATTAAATATTACACAAATCATTAAATAACTTATCTTTTTAATGATTAAATCACTTAATCAACAAATCCTTGATTTAATGTCACATGGCCCCTTAATTTAAATTATTATCTTTTAAATACTTCATCGACCCATATCATAAAATCCGGGTCCAACGATCCATGTCACGCTTATTGAAATTTCACTTGGTCCAGTCTCGCCCGACCAGGACCCACTTTTCCCAAAATTTTGACCCAGACTGGTCTACTTCACCGGGACTCTAACTTTTGTCTGGTATCTATCACTTAGTCAATCTTAATTAATTAACACTTAATTAATCCTGCCGATTAGTACTTAATAATTTCCCAAAATTCCATCACTTGTGATTAAATTACTATATTTAATAAATTCTAGAAATAAATAAATAAAAATCCTTATTTATTTGGTGGTGTTACAATCTCCCTTATAGGAATTTCGTCCTCGAAATTGAAAAATCCATATATCCTTAACCTCCGGTGTCTAGGCGATTACGCTTCTGCATCTCTGTGACTCTCCATGTATTCTATAGATACGATACTTCATTATTGGTAATATGCACTAATAAGGACAATATTCAAAGTCCGGAACTGTACTCATGGAACTTAGCATAAAGTCTATCCTATCTCAGTCTAAAACAAAATCATCAGCTTGAGCAGGAGCCTCCAGCTCCAACTCCATGGCCTATTGGGGTTGACTTCTGGAACCTCCCTACGGTCATCCCTCGTCCCCTCTGCGTGTTTAGCTATTTAGACAAAATCATATATCGGTCAAACTACTCTACTTGAGGTACTCTGGACCACACACTCTTAAAGAAATCGAGTCGTGGTGCTAATCTCTCTAAGTCACTGGGGTCACTAGGGTGTCTTTTATCTACAACTCCCTTGATATCAAAAGATGTTTGCTCGCAAGCACCTCCCTTAGAGATCAGTTCGCTCGATACCATTTAATTTGTCACGCCTTGAACCCTGATCCCGCCTCGGTATACGCGCGTGACAACGCCATCGTGCTTATAGGTCACTAGAAGCACGCATAAGGCTAAGTAACACAAGCGTATAATTAACACAGGTTTAATTTAATAAGCAATAGGAAGAAAATAAAATTAAGATTTTATACAAAACCCTACTTGAGGTCCTGAATGACAATCTCTCTCGAGAAAGGAATAGAGGCTGTCAAACCTCTCGCCAACATATCCCCTATCATTTGCTTAGGGTCGTCTGCAAAAGCTCTCTCCCGAAGTTCCACTCCTAGCTACTCGTAAGGTCCCTCGTCTAGTCCGACCCTACTCCTCATTATCACCCGAGAAAAACATCCATCAAGTGCATGAGCCAAGAAAGGCTCGAGGGATCGCAAATAAATCAATGAAGGTGGCGAAAGCCACTAATGCAACGAGAATAAAGAAGTGCAAATATGAATTAGGTAACAACATCACAAGCAATCAACAAGTAACTAGAATGTGGATAAATCCACGGATGTACTCAATCTCCTCGCATATGTGATACTAAGATGTCTCACGACATCTAATCATACACCATCGGTATGCCTTCGGCCTAAGCCGCTAAGCTATAGCATACATGTGCACATGGCGGAAAATACCCGCTCTGGTGGCCAAGTGGCGGATATTATACACCTCTGTCACGGGGCCTCCGTCCGATGGTCGGGATATTATACACCTCTCTGTAGGGCCCCGGTGGCCGGATATTATGCACTCCCTCACGGCCTCGTCCGATGTATCATGCACGAAGTAGAGATTGCTAGTACAAATACCTAACTTAGCGGTATACATATATATATCCAAGGCGAAACTTCTTGAATATATAATGATGGTGACCTCATAGAGATGGAAAGCCAATACGTATTTAAGGAACGTCTCAACTCAAATACGTATATAAATATAGAAGCAACGATCCCTTGAGGATATAAAACCACACATATCGATGTCCGCCGAATATATGTTGGGAACCTCTCAAGGGAACAAGAGTGCCAATAATCATGAGCAAGGTAAAGAAAGGGAATACTCAATGCAAAGAATAGAAAATCAGCGAGAATACTATGAGTTAGAAATACTCCACGTTACCGTCGACATCCTACCTTTTTCGCCTGGGCCTACTCAGCCCGATCCTCCCGACCGTCCTAGGCAGCCTCACCAAGTCCTAAACATGATAAATGTTTGTCACATAACATTTGAATATGAATGCATTACATGCATTTAAATCCACCCTACTTGTGAATTTACCAATGTCGGTTTTAAATTTATAACCGATGGATCCAGGGCTCTTAGACACCTGCCTCGCACATTTTTATTAGTTTAAATGTACCCTAACTATTTCGGAATAGATCGTAATCGAATTCGAGTTGTTTGGAAAATTATTGAACTTAATTTATTCTTGGGTACTATTCACTGCTACAGAACATCCGAATTTCATCAATTTCCATCTACTTCTCTGTGCTTTTCTATTTCTAAATATATCATTGGGCCTTCCCAAAGGCTATTCCCCAAGTGTTGTACCACGTGTCAATTTATGCTATGACTCACACACACCACTAAGGTCAAACCAATACAACTTCTTTAGAAACATAAATGTGTGTACTATAACATTGATAACCACAAAATGTATATAAGCATGCAAATGTTATTTCGAGCTCTTGCAACTAAAATGGCTCAATCAAGCTGAAATCTTAGAATGGAGCCGAAGAAATCATGGACATGAAAAGAGTCTCCAAACATCAACACCATTAATCCAATAAATTAGATAAAGCACCATGCCTCTTCTTTCAATACTTATCTCTTGTCTAACATATTAAGGATGAGACTAATATTTGAGACCAACATTTGAGAGCTTTCACTACAAAGTCGATTTACAAGACTTTCTCCTTGATCAATATTGTATCTCCCAAAGTGTCCAGCAAATACACAAGTTTCTAAAACTTGTGGTAACACTCATGCCTAGGATATGACTAGCTAATGGAATGCACTAGCTAAACCAGTTATCTTACCTCTTAGCCATCATGGCAAACTTTCTACCAAGGCAGTAAGAATCTGAATTTCAGATTGTAGACTCCCAATTTTGCTAACACATACCACCCTTTTCCTTTGTGATCATTCAATCCAACATATTCTTATATAAAGATGGAAATATTGATTTCGGTAACAAATGATCAAGCTTCACTTACTCTTACAATTTACCACACCTGTCTTACAATTTAAGTAAAAATATAGGCATCTCTATGAAGCTTTTCAAAACAGGAGCAAGCCTCAAAATTCTTCCACAATCATACAAGGTAATGAAAGCCTTCAAAACATGAAAACAAATGCCTTAAATTCCATGATCTATCTTTACCGGTTTGATCACTCCAACTGGTTCAGATTTCAAAGGTATTCCTCCGTCCAAGTAGCACAACCACAATCAATTCACAACACTCGATCACTAAATATTAGGTTAACTTCAACATTCAAAAAAACAAGGCATTTCATATCCATATGAAGTCTCATCTATAAGATTCAAAAATAAGGACAACACCCGAGCTATTTCATTGAGGCATACAATCGAGCACTTCATGCACACACGCAAAACCTACCTATACATAGCAACCCTGATTTTTCCAAAACTTTGATCTACAACCATACATTCCCTAGAGCCTAATCTCATTCCATCAACTAACCTATGTGCAAACATAGAAGCCAACAATGTGCTATCACAGACGTTTGGCTATTCTTTGGAAAATTACATACAATTATAATTCATTGGCATCCATCTCCGTTCAATTGTTTTAATTTCATCGAACATCAATCAAATCTTAACATTCATGCTATAAGTTTCTCCAAAAAGCTCACAATGGTGGGGGAGACGAGCTGTCGGAGCTGTGGTGGTCACCAAAGCGAGGCTGCCGGTGGAGGGCAGCCCGTGAGCAGAGAAACGGTTGGGGGGCAACTAGCAGAGGCGGCGAGGAGCTCCCCAGACCGTAGTGGCGCGAGGCTTCAGCGTGCTGACGGGTGGCCTGGCCGAGAGAGGCGGCAGCGGGCGGCTTTGTGGAGTAGCAGCGCCTTACTGTCGGGAATGCTTACGGCCATGGGAGGACCGACTCCCAGTGGTGACAAGCGCCATGGTCCGTCAGACCGGCAAGAGGAGGAGAAGAGGAGAAGAAAATAAAGGGGGTTGTCTGAGATCTCACACGAGAGAGAGAGAGAGAGAGATGGTCCACTTTTAGCTTGCTTCTCCTCTAAGCTTTCTTTTAAAACGTTCATATATAATGAAAAAAGTTTAGACAATGTCATGCTACTTTATAAGAGATATGGAGCTTGAAATAAAATTAATGGAAGGTTGATACTTGATAGTGGATCATGATGCAATAATAAGATATGTTTCTTATTTAAATCCTTCATTTTTAATTAAATATTACACAAATCATTAAATAACTTATCTTTTTAATGATTAAATCACTTAATCAACAAATCCTTGATTTAATGTCACATGGCCTTAATTTAAATTTATTATCTTTTAAATACTTCATCGACCCATATCATAAAATCGCGGGTCGCGATCCCAAAGGTCGCGCTTATTGAAATTTACCTGGTCCGCTCTCACCCCACTGAATCCCACTTTTCCCTTTTGACGGACACGATCTACTTCACGGACTCTAACTTTTGTCCCGTATCTATCACTTAGTCAATCTTAATTAATTAACACTTAATTAATCCAGCCGATTAGTACTCAATAATTTCCAAATTCCCATCACTTTAGTATTAAATTACTATTTAATAAATTCTAGAAATAAATAAATAAAAATCCTTATTTATTTCGGGGCGGGTGTTACAGAATGGGTATTGGAAATGACAATACAATCGTTCTAAGCTTTACTATATTATAACATTCACCATTCATACTTCGTATTCCAATCATTCACAAAACGTATATTATTATGGCATTCAATTATTAAAAGTGTGAAAGAAGAATTAGGCCTACTAACCTTTGTGATTAGGGATCGTGGAATCAAGTGAAATAGGTGGGAGTTATGGGGACTATCCGGATTTAGTGGGGCGGCGTCGTGCAACAATGGTAGAACAAGACAAATGGTGGTCGGCCCCGCTTTTTAACATAATTTCGATTTAACATCGCAACATGTAGTCATATGTCACGCTGTTTAATTAAGTTGTTTCAGTTATTTACCATAACATCGTGACATTTATAACTGGCGTTACGATATTTTCTGATAACCATTAAGGTTCCCCCCTTGGCGATTTTAGTCACGATATTTTAGCATGATGTCGCGACGTTTACAGAACAAAGAGAATGGCTCCAATCCTGGGGATTTTTATCGCAATGTTAATATGTAGTGCGCGACGCTTATTGATATGGATTATGGCGCTCTGTCCTTAGTGTGACATCATGACGTTCTCTACGAGACGTCACGACATTATCTACATGTTTTCTATAGACAGCTGGAATGTATACCTCTTCTTTAGTTTCTTGTTGATGTCCATCTTCCTAATTTTGAATACAAAGTACAGAACCTATTACCAATGTTTTGCTGAATTGTTCATCCTGCACACGCCAAACCTGCACAACTTGTTCCATGAATTGCATTGGTGTTGTTCGAAGACTAAGCTTCTCCCATATAATCTAATGCTCTATAAAAAAAAAAGAATAAAATATTATTTGCAACAATAAAAATTATTGAGAAGACTTGGGCTAAGGGTTCCTAAGGTGTACCAATCCCTCTATCGAGGTGACTAATACCTATTTGCATCAATTGTATTACGCTCTAGGGAACCTATATCTTGCAAAGATAGTGGAAATAAGTCGTATTAAGGGCTCAGTCTCCTTAGTACCCGATCTCTCGGTGTACTCACAATCCCCTCTATTAGAGTAGGTCTACACACAGGGAGGTGTTCGCTTCTTACCCCGATGGACTATAATAGCCTCTATGGGATGTCGCAATGTTGAGAGACTAATCTAATACTAAACATCCAATAGACTCACAAAACTAAATCAATCAAGCAAACATAGCAATCAACATAAACTTTAATCAATTATCCAAGGGTTCATCACACCCAAGTATCTACAAAATATGTTCAAGATTAAAAGAAAACACCAATCCACTAAAAAGAGATTGAGCGTCAGAAAAGCCATAATGAAGGACGCTATTAGATACATTCTTGGTGGCTTCTAGTAATTGACTCTTCAATATAGCTCCCTTCTCTTACCTTAGAGCCTCCTTCCCTAAGATTGGTTGATGTAGTGGTCAAGGGCCACTCAATCCCCAACTCTTTCAAAAGACAAATCCTCTCCAAAGGTTTTTTGCCCTAGCTTGGGTCCACAATATAATGAAATATCATGCTATATAGCCACTTATACGAGTTGTATGAGTGCCCGTATTACTGTGTGGAGAGTCGATTCTTCTGTTTCCAAATCCAACTGTTAGAATGATCTCACATATGTTACACAGTATAGCTCCAAGGTCGATCCATACGGGCTGTATAAGCTTCAATATCAGATCCCGTATAGCTCTAAGAGAGTTAAAGCAAGGACCATTCTACTTCCCATGTTCACACGGGTCATATGGGGATCTATATGAGGCTATGCTTGGTACAAAATTACTTCACTTTGGTCCCAAAATATCTCCAATAGCTTTCTTGCTCCAGATGTATCATCATTATGCCCTATTTATAAAAAATAACACTTTTTAAGTACCAGCGGGCTATATTTTCCCCAAATTAGCAAGTGAATCATAGGTGAATACGATAAGAAATTTTGCTCACTTAAATACTTATTAATTACTTGTTCATAATTCCATTGTTCATCAGAATTTTTAGTTCTTACTGGGAAAAGAGTTGGATTTTATTTTGAGAAATTCTTCCACCATGTTCTCAATCTTGTGAAGGGAGGCTTGCTAATTGGTAAGTGTGGCATTAATGGCTTCAAATCTGGCACTATTTGTAGCATAAACTTTACAACACCTCTTCGGTACTAAATCTTCTTTCTTGTGGTTGCTCATAAAGAAAATGTGGAGGATAATAGTACCACTCCTCTTGAGGTGGGGAATATGGGAGAAATCCTGCCATTGTGATTCATACTGATAACATGAAAAATTTAGACGTCCTCCTCAACATGGTTGGTAGACATTGTTGCATGGATTCCTTCACATTGGTGGGTTGCTTCCAAGTCTGCTAACAGTTTCTCAAAGAGTACTAACTGCAGCTTCCAGTGTAAATTTTTGAGTCATTCTTGGTATAAGCTCCTTGCATCATAATCTAAGCACGGTACCTCGTATAGGAGAGATCAATGGAAACATGTAAGAAATATTTGTTATTTTTATATAAATAAAAAATAAGACAGAGAAAAAGAATAAGGAAAAAAAAGAAAAAGAAAATTAAATACCGAATGGCTACTATAATAAACTCCTAGTTTTCCTAGTAGTTTAAAGTCACCGGCAACAACGCCAAAAAATTTATCGTCTCCAATACTATGGCAAGTGCACGGGTCGGATAAGTAATAAAGTGGACTAAGAAGTTTGGTATCAAATCCTCAGTGACTTTGAGAAATACTAGTACTAACTACTTGTCTATTATATAACATAACCAAAGATTGTGAGGGTTTAAACAAATCTAAATATTAACTCTAATGAAGAGAGACGAGAAAAGATCTAAGTTAGCGATACGATAGAATTGCAAGACAATCAATAGGAAGGGGAGATTCTCGGGTATGAATTCCTCTTGGGTTCTTAATAAAGAATACATACAATATCTTCTATGTTGATAATTGCATGGGATTGGACCAAGGATTCATGAGATATACTAAATCCCTCTCTCGAGGTGACCAATATCAAATATCCTCATTGCATTACGTTTTAGAAAATCAATTGTTTGGGAGAATCATAAGAACAATATGTATTAAGGAGTGATTCACCTAAACACATGATCTCTCAATATGCTCACAACACTCTCTATTGAGGTAGTTATAATATGAGGAGGCGTTCTCTTCTTCCCTGGTTGTTACAACCTAGGCATTCAATATAATAAACATACTCTATAGATCTCAACCCAACAACAATTAATTATGCAAAATAGAAGATAATGTAAAAATGTGACTCAAGAGTTCATCATACACAAGTATCTAAAGAGTTAATTCCCCAATAGAGGGGAACACAAATAAAATACATAGATCAACATAGAAGAAAACATGGGAAAGTGATACGTCATTCCCTCCACCCTTGGCTAGCATCGTTGGCAAATACCCTTTTGATGTTGGGCCACCACTCGAGGCTCTTCAATCCTATGCAACGCCCTCAACGGTGGGAGGATAATGGTGGATGGCGGTGAGTTCCCAATAGTTGTGGATGAGATTATAGGCCAGGAACTGCTTCTCAAAACCCTAAACCTTGGTATTTATAGTCCTCAACGCGATCAGGAGATTAGAATATAGTTTCAAAGGCGTTTTGGCTCAATCTGGTCAATATTATTGGGTTCAACCCAATCAAGATGGTCCAGTAAGGAATCAGATGGATCCTTATGGTGCTCAAAATTAATTCCCCCCAAGACGGATGGTCTCGTCCGGGGTTCAGAGGAGAGTGTCTTGTACTTCAATATGGTTTTCTTAAAAATATACGGCCCCATCCATGGTTTAGGTAGGTCTGTCTTGCTCAATTGGGTTGCTTCTCTCATCTCAGACGAGACAAGAGACGACCATTAGGTTCATTTACAAATCGGGGGTGAGCCTCGAGTTGTCAAGCAGTTTAGACGGGTCTGCCTAGTTCAGGTGAAACTGTCTTGTTCTTTATTTCAAACTTCTTCTCAAATTTGCTCCAAATTGCTTCAGGAATTGAAAGTTTCCAATAAATTACCCCCGGTATGTCCTGTTTCACAAAATTAACACATATTAACTACCTGTGAGCTATAATATGAAATTATGGTAAAGTGAATACTTATCAAATCTGAGATCTCCCTACAAATCAATCAACAGATATAAAAATTGGTGCTCCTACACTAGCAATTTGCAAGCATTAAGCCCACACAAGTGGTTCCCAAAATCTGATCAAAACCAATATACTATACAGGAAAATAGTCACAAGTTCATCCTATGGTTCTAGAATATGAGGCACCACATAAGGTTTAGCCTCTCCTATTATTGAAATTCATCACAAGATCTAATGAAGAAGATATAAAGAAAGGTAATAGACTCCCCCGATCGATGTCCCCTCTGCCTTCAATCTCCACTGAAACCCTAGCCATTAGTGGAAGAGTCACAAAAGTCCCCTGATAAGTTGCATCTGACGACCTTTTATAGACTTCAAATTTACGAAGTATGGTCATGCTTAGGGAGTGTTTAATCTGTGCTTATCTCTAGAACCCCCAGGAATCGACTCAGAGTGTTTTCAGATAATCTCGAGATATCCACGGCTTGAACAGGGGCAAAACATGCAAGTGCTCTCCAGAAGCATGCCTGTGCTTTAGGTAAATGAACCTTGGTCAGGAAAACTATAATTTTAGAGTCAGCACCCCTCAAGCACTCCTGTGCTTAGGTCGTGCTCTTCTCTAGAATATGCTTTCTCAGCTCTTTTTCCCCTGAATTGAGTCAATCTTTGTTTCTTTTGTTTTGAGCACCTATTTACCCATCTAAGGACAACAAAATACCCAACACAACAAGAAAATAGAGAAATCTATGTGAAAAAACAAATAAATTGCATTTAAATATAGTATAAAAATATGTATGATCACGCACTTCTCATCCGTCGTCACTGCGCAGATGGCTAGGTGTTGAGATTTGTTGATGCGTCATAGGTCATGGCTATGTATACACACTTAGGGTTTCTCCCATTTTTCATCTCAGTTTTTATTATATAATTATGGTGGCCTAGAGCTGACAACTTGAGGGCGTTCAAGAGGCTTCAACAATAGTTTGAGCTAACGATATGGTGGGCAAGAGTGTTTCGTGAAATAGAGAAGATCCAACAAGATCTGTTGTTGCTTGAATACTTTGAACTCTTGGTGGTGAACTCCATGTTTTTTGGCTAGAAATTTCATTCTAGGATTGTATGGTTATGAACACATGAACATCTACTAAATCTATTGATTTAATGGTTTATGAGTTATGCTTGGTGTGTTTGTGACGTAGTCTCGTATAACCGTTAGTCGATATATAACAACAAATTAGTACTTCATTAATCTTCATGTTTATTATGTTAATCATCATTTCGAAAGGCTGTAACATATCTTAAGCTTCATGACATGTGTAAGTTAGTGTAGAGGACTGTGCATCACAAGATGAAGGTCGGTGTGATAGCCCGTAGACCCCAATAGCATAGACATATGCCGTGGTCTTCCGTGGTCAGGATGGAGTCTAGGTCCAATAATGCTTTATCCTATAACCATAGACATATAGGAAGGAATTTAAGCATATTCCATAGACATAAGTAATATGTAGGCTACGCCCGAACCGTACATAAGCACCTGAACTCATCTCTAAATTTACCTTGCCAAGCCAATGAAGTAAACCAACCTTAATCAATACAAAAAAACATAATCATGTCTGAATACCATGCATTTCTCAATTATATTCATTGATTGTATTCCCCGTCTTAAAACCCTCTATTAATTATTCAACTTTCAAGAACTCTTCCATCATTATCCCTTGATCTTATTTATTGAAGTAGTGTAATACCTTTTTAGGCTTCTGTTTATTTAGTCTTTACTCCCTGTGACTTCGACCCGGCAGTTGCCTGTAATTTTATTACTTTAATAACAGGTACACTTGCATGAGTGTGTCTACACGCTCAACACTTAGTAGGGTTTTTCATCAATAGGTGATAAGTAGATACAACAACCATAAGGCATTCAAAGTTAGCTGATTGACTCTAACGCTTATGCTTATACTGCAAGTACATGGGTCATATCAAGTAGTAAAGTGGAGTATGAAAATCGGATGTCGAACCCACAGAGAGCTAGAAATACTAGTACTAACTGTCCTTCTATTATCTAGTATAAACAACGATTGATGGTGGTGTGAACAACTCAAAATTCTAATTCTGGAAAGCAAGATAAAATGAGATACGATGAAGTCACAAGGCCAATCAATCAGGAGAAGGGTTATCTGGACAAGGTATTCCTCTCGGGTTCTTATGGATAATGATATGTATGGATTCCTATTTAAAGATTGCTAGGTTATAGACAAAGGGTTCTTATAATATTTTCATACCCTCCGTCGAGGCGAATTACTAACCTAATACCCTCATTACACTAGTGTTCCATAGATTCTATATCTTGGAATACTTGTGAGAATAATACATCAAAAGTAGTCTCTTGCCTAAATACCAGATCTTTAGGCAGATGCATAACTCCTACGGATTGAATTAGATCTACATATAGGGACGCATTCGATATCTATGCTCAGATGAATCTTATTGACACTCAGAGCTGTCACAATGTTGAATATTAATGCCATACATCACATTCAATAGGTTCTTAAAACATTAAACATTCATTCAAGCATAGAAATCTGTAACCAATAAATCAAAGTTTATACATAAACCCAAGGGTTCAACAAAGCCCAAATACCTGAAAGATTAGTTCCCCATTGAAGAGGATTATAAATCTAATACAAATAAAGGATAAAACATCGATATAATAAATAAATAAACTTCCCTCAAATGTTCCTTCTACTATTAATATCGCAAATCCTCCTCCAAACCTCGCCGCTGAGAAGCCTTGGCGATAAAGCTTGATGCCCTAGTTGATGGTGTGTGGGAGAGATACTGATGATGACAAAGGACTAGCCCCCAAAGCGGATGGTGCAAAGATCACCAATAACCTTTATTTCTTCTATATTTATAGGGTTTACAATGATAGAGAAGTACATGATACGTATTGAGTCCATATTGGTTGAATTTGGGTTGAAAAATCATGAGGATCAGGCCCAAATATGACCCGTATAGATTCGTGTGGGCGCATCTACGCCCGTACACAGCTCGGGAAGGCTCTGAGAATGTGTTTATTCGTCCATGTGGGTACATGAGTTTGCATAGTTGATTTTTGCTTCATGCGGACGCGTACGGGCTAGTGTGGCTGGATTTCTACTTCGTGCGGTCTTCATCGATCGTTTGATTGGATAAGCATTTCTGGCCAGATTGACCTGAAATTTGTATTATGTGTTTGTGACTTGTTTCAATCTGATTGGTGGATATTTGATTTAGAGTCTTGTAGCTCTTGTAATAAAATTTTTATCTTTATTGCTCTATCAGGACTTCTTTAGTGTCTCAAGTTGCTTCCTTTTTTGCCTCAAATGATATAGAATTTCTTCCTTTTGATGGTTGAGGCCCTCCAATGCCCTATAAATGAGATTAAAACAAATTAATTATCAATAGGCTAAAATTACTCCCATTCATTTGCACAATGTACAAGAAAATGTTATAAAAATATGATCAATTGAACTCTTATCACTGGCCTTCCTCTTCCTAGGATAACATTGTAGCTAGAAGGATACTTGAAAATTAGGAAATGTGCCGTCCCTGTTTTTAACAGAAGGGTTATCACTCTTTTAGGCTGAATGGTCCACCCAATGAACCTGATAGAGGGAGATCTAAGAAGACATAATAGCTCCAATCCAAGGTCTAGATTCTCGTAAGTATCCCATAAGAAAACATCAACCTAACTTCTACTATCAATGTGGACCATCTTTACCTCTAATTTGGCTATATTCACGATTACCACCAATGCATCATCATGGGGGTAATTCAATCTTTTCAAAAAGTCGTCAGAAAAAGTGATCAACAACTCGACCTGAGGTGTCTTCTTCAGCGTAATGGCCCTATTTGGCATTCAAGCATGGCTCTTCCAAGCAAAGTTGCTCTCACCTCCACTAGAAGGTTCCCATACAATAATGTTGATTCACTCGTGGATGGAATTCAGGACCAGACTATTGGTGGAACTTCAAGAACTTTTGAAAATAGAAAGAGAGATGACTTAAGAAATGTACAATGGTCGTTCTTTAGTTGGTTGAGGAGCGGTCTTACGCGGGTGGAATGGAGGCGCTTCGAACTGAAGTTGAGATTGAGACAACAAAGTTTTGTAAGTTGATTGGGTGCTTTCTTCCCCCTTCTTAGTTCTCTTCCTCGGCTCTGGTGATAAGAGTTCAAATGTCCATAATTTTGTAACACTTTTATGTACATTCTTGCATGCAACCTGGATCAATTATGACCCATTGGTATTCAATTTATGTTAATTATTATTTACAGGGAATTTGAAGGCCTAAGGAGCAAATTGGAAGCAATTCAACATCAAATGAGGAAAAATCCAGTACAAGATAGATTACACAGGCGTGTGCGCAATTTCACGCACTCATGTGAAATTACGTGGGCACTCAGGCGCCCCGTATAACCAGCTGTGTGGCCATCCTGAGAAGTACTCATGTGGACGCGCGCCCGTGGAGCATCCCGTATGGAAACTATAACTACTTTCAATTAGGGTTTTGAGAGCAGTTCTATGTTCCCTATTCCATAAACCATCCTTGGGAGCTCCTTCTTACTATCAACCACCATCCTATGCTTTCTTTTATTTTTATTATTGTATTAGATAGGAGGGAATCTCGCCAATGGTCCGCACAAACGGTGGAGGCAACAGTGTATCACCATCCTATGCTTTCTTTTATTTTTATTATTGTATTGGATTTGTGTTCCCCTTTGATAGAGAACTAACTTCCTAGGAATTTGGGCACGATGAACATCCGGGTTGTATTTTAATGTTCGACATTGAATGTTAATGACTATTTAGTTGCTTATTAATCTTCTGATCTATTGTTGTTATTCCATTCAATTGAGTAATCTACGTTGTGACAACCCGGATTATTCAATCCAACGCACTTGGGGAAGATACTAATGTCTTGCCGTGTGTAGGCATACCTCAATACAGGGGATTGTGTGTGCGCCAATTGATCAAGCACTAAAGAGAGCGACTCCTTCATATGCATTGTTCCCATAATCCTTCCAAGTGATAGATTCCCCAAAACATCATCGGTAAGGCTAGTAGGTTAGTAATTCGCATTGAGAGATGAAACGAAAGCACCTTAGGAATCCTTGGTCCAATAAATTGCAACTATTATTCCTTGCATTCATTGTTGATCTTATTGAGAACCCAAGGGGGATTCATCTCCCGGATACCCTCCTTTCATGATTGAGTACCCATGTGATTTTACCCTCTCTTGTTCAAATTCAATTTCTCTTGTTAGAATTTGCAATTTGGTTTAATTAGTACTCAACCACAATCCAGAGTAGACTAGATAATAGGTGAGCAGTTAGTACTAGTACTTCAAATAGTCCCTGATGATCGATACCCGACTTCTTTAAGTCTACTTTATTACTTGTTACGACCCGTCTACTTGCTGTAGCATTGGCTCGCAATCATGTTTTTGGCACCGTTGCCAGAGACTATGAGGATATTAAGAAACCTAGGAGCTTATTACTTTAGTCATTAGCGTTTAGATTTTCCTTTTCTTTATTTCTTCTATTATTTGTTATTTATGTCCCTTGTGCTTACTATTTTCTTTGTTTTGTTTTTTGCAAGGAAACTTTGTATGACCCGAGCAAGGCCAATGGGTCTAGAGGAAGAAGCTAGTGAAATTGAGCGAACACTACACCGAAGGCTCAGAGAAGCAGGAGAACCGATCTTAGAGCACTCCTTCGAGGGTGGCAATCAACAATCAATTTAAGTGCATATTGAAGTTGGAGACCTTCCTATCATGGTCGAAGGAAGGAGAAGATTATCAGAGTATGAGTGTCCTGACTACAACAAGGTGGAATTTAGTATTCCCCCTCCGGCGGTAAATAACAACAATTTTGAAATCAAGTCAAGTGCAAAGAACATAATTCAAAATCAATATTAGTTTCATGGGTGGCCGAGCAAAGACCCACATGTGCACCTAGCGCACTTTGTGAAAATTTGCAATATTTTCAAGGTTAATGGAGCATCCAAGGATGGTATTCAGGTTTGTTCCCATTCGGTTTGAGAAAGATGGTATACAATTAGCTTACCTAATTACACGCCAGAAGCATTCGTACGTAAAAGGAAATGCTTGACAAAGTTCTAGGAAAATACAATCCTTTAAGTCACACAGCCCAGCTATTGAATGTCGCACCAGGTCTAGCAGCCCAAGTAGTCTATCTATCAAGGAAGATTGATCGCTTAATCTCTGGGAGCTCAAGTTCAGTTGCATCAATCTCTTGTGGCAACTGTGGAGGGGGACATGACGTATCACAATACCTAATTGCAAGTGTTGAAGCAGCCCCAACGGGAGAGGTGCAATATATGTGTAATCAACAAAGGCCTCAAGGAAACTAGTTAAAACCATATATGCCTCATGAAACAACAACTCCCCCAGGATTCAATCCTCCCCCCCCCCCCCCCCCCCTCCTCTAAACCTCAAGTTCCAAAATACACAACTGAAGACATTTTGGATAGATTCATGCTTACCACTCATGCCAAATTTGAGGAATTTAATGCTACATTGAGGAATGTCCAAGCAAGCATCAAAGGCTTGGAAAATCAAGTTGGTCAACTTGCAAAGAACTCAGCAGAGCGACCCCATGGGAGTCTACCTAGCAGCACTAATACAAACCCTCGGCACAACTTAATGGCTATCACTCTTAGAAGTGGAAAAGAGGTAGAATTGGTGAAGAAACCTCAAAGAATAGAGTCTCAACGAGAAATTGGTGAAGCATCCGGAACAAAGGAGGTTGTTGAGATGGAAGATGATAGTGGGAAAAAGAAAGAGGAGGAGCTACCGCCTATCCCGGAATACCAACCTCAGTTGCCGTATCCTGAATGGTTCAAGAAGAACAAAGAGGATGCCCATTTTAACAAATTTATGGATTTGCTTAAGCAAGTGCAAGTAAACCTCCCCTTGGTTGATGATCTTGCTCAAATACCCAAATAAACAAAGTTTATGAATGACTTGCTCACTAAAAAAAAGATGATAGAGGAAATTTTCGTAGTTGTTTTAAATAAAAGTTGTTATGCTCTCTTGCAACCCAAGCTACCCAAGAAGCTCAAGGACCCTGGGAGTATTGTGATCACTTGCATCATTGGAGATGGAATCCTCGAACATGGACTAGCTGATTTCTTGCCAAGCATAAATGTTATGCCCTACAAGCTCTATATGAGATCGGCCTGACATTGCAACTAGCGGATTAATCAATCACACGGACGAGTGGAATTGTGGAATACATGCTCATCAAAGTTGATGAATTTATATTCCCCCTTTACTTTGTATTGCTTGATATCGATGATGATGTGGAGGTACCTATCATACTTGGCCAACCATTTTTAGCTACAGCCTGCGCTTTATCCAACTATGAAGAAGGGAAATTAAGAGTAGGGGTAGGCGAAATGGAAGCAATTCTCAATATGCAAAAGGTAATGAGGATCACCATGGATCATGACGAAACTTCCAATTGCGTTGATGATATAGAATTCCTCACTTCTGACTACATGCAGGAGCTATGTGATATGCCTAGTATATGCTTCACAAGTAAACAGGTCGGACAAGTAATACAGTGAACTTTGAAGATTCGGATATCGATCCATAGGGACTAGAAACTAACCTACTATTCATCTATGAACTAGAAGAACAAGAACTTCCACACTGCCGAGGGGAGAATACATGCTTATCAAAGTTGATAAATTTATATTCCTCGTTGATTTTATATTGCTTGATATCGATGATGATGTTGAGGTACACTTGACCGACCATTTTTAACTACAGCCTACACTCTGTCCAACCATGAAGAAGGGAAGTTAACAATAATGGTCGGCTAAATTGAAGCAGTTGTCAATATCAAAAAGGTAATGAGGAGCACCATGGATTGCGATGAAACTTCCTATTACGTTAATGATATAGACATCCTCACTTCTGACCACATGCAGGAGCTATTTGATATGCCTAGTATGTCTCCACAAGTACACAGGTTGGACAGTAATAAAGTGGACTTTGAAGATTCAGATATCGATCCTTAGGGACTACAAACTAACCTACTAATCGTTTATTAACTAGAAGAATTAGAATTGGTATTGGTGATTGCTAGTGTTGATCTAGACCTAGAAGATGAGAATAGGATTGGATGTTATATATTAAGGGGTAATCAAACAAGAGAGGGGTATCTGTGCGATGTTTCCCCCTTGGACTTTTTGAACGATAGATGAGGGGTATTGATGTCGGTAGTTGCAACTAATTGGACCAAGGATTTCTGGAATGCTTTCACTCCCTCTCTCAAGGTGAATTACTAAACTCAGTACCCTTACTGAGTGATGTTCTAGGGAATCTACTTCTTGGAAAGATTATGGGAAAGAACAACTAGGGATTCCAGTTCTTAAATGCCCAATTTCTCGACGCATTCACAATCTTCTCTATTGAGGTATGCCCGTACACGGTGAGGCATTCACTTCGTCCCCTGATGTATCGGATTGGATAATCCAGGATATCGCAATGTAGATTACTAATCCAAAAATGAGACAAAACAGATCTCACTACAGGATGCAACTACAGGCATTAATATTCAACATCAAATATCAAACATTTATCCAAAGGGTCCATATACTCGAATACCTTTGAATTTATTCTTCTATTGAATAAGATGAAGACAAATACAAAACAACAATGGAGATAAAAGTATTCATAAAGAAGGTAAAAGCTTGCTCCACTGTCGGTACTATGGGATCGTCGTAAATTTGGCCCCTTCCAAGTTCTGCCATTGGGAAAGGCGTCTTCGCACTCTCCTCCAAGCTCTTGATGATACCCTACATGTAGAAGATGATGGTTTATCGATGGGAGAGTCCCCAAGGGTTCCACTAGAACCTAAGATATCTTTCCAAACACTATATTAGTCTATTTATATGTCCCCTTGATTCTGGAGATATCTGGATTCATTTTGGAAATGACTTAACCTTTCAGCTGAGTGTATACCAGATGGTTCGGTCTGGGTAGCAGACAGTCCCGTCTGATAGCTTCTTTGTATTTTCCCAAAGGCAGGCCATTCCGCTTAAGCAACAGGCAGTTCTGCTTGAGCAGCAGGCGTTTCTGCTTGACGGCTTTGTGGTACTTCTTCACAAGCAGATGGTTCCGTACATTTCACCACAAGGGGCCGTATTATATAGGAATTATGGTTTGCGGGTCCCCCTATGGTTGACTCTGAGCCTATCTTCTTTTCTAGTGATTTGAAGATGCGAGTTTCAAGATTTTCCTCTACCATGTGATTCCGTCTGAGTTTTAGATGAGACCATCTACTAGTACAACTCAGCTTCAAATTGCCTTTGGTGTATTATGATGAGTAAAATAAACATAAATTAAGTATCGAAAAGCTATAAATCATCTAATTCCATGCTATATACTTGCCAAAGTGGCACAAGAATATGGTAATCAAAACACTTATCACTATTCGCAATGGACCCTTTGAATGAAAGCCTCGAAGTGTCAAGTGCCTTACTCGAATCAGAGGTTGTCACGATAGAAGAAATATGGAATTCAGAGAACATAGTTTGAAAAAAGCCTCTTAGCCGATCAAGATTGTCGAAAAGAAAGCAAGGTGATTCAATTGGAAGGAATCCCTCAAACCAAACAGAGCTCACTCAAGATGCTCCACGTGATCAAGTTATGTCCTTTATGTAATCCAGTTTGGGGTTGTCATTGTTCTCCAACTTCATGAAGAGGAATACCGGCATAGGAACTTACTCATTTGAGACACCATAAAACCAACCTCTCCGGTATGTCAAGCTAATGACATTATAAACAGGGCCTCTGTCATGTTTATACAAGTATGAACTAAGAGATAAAAATATGGGCTTCCCAACATTTTTCTTCTCAAGGGACCCGATCATGTCCGTCATACAGGGATTCCAACCATGGCTTCCATTGTTATTATGTGAGGCTGGGTCTACGGTGCAGGCTTTGCAACATTCTTCTCCTAAAAGGACTCTATCATGCTGCCATATGGGGCTTCTGAGGTTTGTATGGAGTTGGGGGCATGGTACGAGCTTCACAATATTTGCCTTAGGAGGGGACCCGATCATGCCTGCCGTACGAGGCTGCCAACCGTGGTTACCGATGTTATTGTGTGGAATAGGCCTAGATGACAATCTGGGGAAGAAGGAGTGTGACTAGCATGAATGGAAATATGCAATTCGATTTCACAGATAATATTAGCGTTACTATTTCACATGCTGCATGCGTTTGAGGTCTCCTCTGCTCATATGTTTGAGACAATATGTGCCGGGTCTCACAACCCTTGTTACAACACATGGACCTTCCCAGTTGGAGGTTAGTTTTCCGATTCAGCTCTTCTTACCCTTGAACCTATTTTCTCCAAGGACCAGTTGCTGGGTTGAAATTTGACCTCGTTCACCTTTAGGTTGTAGAATCGTCTTATATTTTGCCTATATGAAGCGGTCCTAATACTGGCACTGTCCCTTTTCTCTTCCAGGAGATCGAGCTTGGCCCTGAGTCTTTCTTCGTTGGTTGCAGATCTAACATCTGTATTCGAAGTATCGGCATATCGATCTACAATGGAATCACTACTTGAACGCCAAACGCGAGGGCAAACGATGTCTCCCCCGTCAGAGTCCGACTTGTAGTGCGATATGTCCATAATGTCCCCAAGATCTCCTCAAGCCAACTTGACTCGTTCCTCTCACCACATGTTTTCAAACGGTGGAGTAGGTTTTTGTTTACCACTTCAACTTGGTTGTTCGCTTGTGAATGCGTCACCGAGATTATTCTCGCCACTATCCCGAGCTCTATATAGAAATTTTTGATTGCAAGGTTGTCAAATTGATGTAGGTTATTAGTGATGAACGCCACCCCGATTCTGAAGCGGCAGATGATGGATTTCCATAGGAATTTTCGGCATGCCTTTTCTGCCTTTTCCATTAAAGACGCCAAAGGCTCGGCTTCGACCCATTAGGTAAAGTAATCGATCGCCATAATAAGGAACTTCATCTATCAGACGGCAGCGGGGAAGGAACCCTAGATTTCCACTCTCCAAAGTGCAAAAGGCCTCGGGCTTATAATAGGAGTGAGTGGGATCGCCGGATTTCATTGAAAATTCTAATGTCTTTGACAAACTTAACACTTTCGGGTGAACTCCACCACGTCCTTCGCCAAAGTGGGCCAATAATACCCCTGATGGAAGGACCTTGTAACTTAGGGATTTCCCTCCAAGTTGGTCTCGTCGAATGCCCTCATATATCTCTCGGAGGATATAGTTTTCCTCAGCGTAAAGCAAACATCGTAGGAAAAGGCAAAGTCCATGATATTTTATACAGATTATCCTTTTTCGGATTGTAGTGTGCTAACCAGGTTATTACTTGCCAAGCCTCCTTCGGGTTGGTCGGGAGTAACCATCAAGGAGGTAGTTCGCAATGGGATCGATCCAAGTGGGTTCGGTTATTTATCTCCATCAGCTCCTCGTCCACACAACAGTCGACCATCATTTTGGGTGGTGCTGTGAGTTAATGGGTTGTTTGATGTCCGGATCTGAGGAGGCGAGCCTACAGAAAAGATCGGCTTCTTAATTCTCCATTATGGGAGTTTGATCATCTAGAACTTTTGGAAGTTGAGCACAAGTTTCTTCATTAGGTCTCTATACTTCACCATGTTCTCCTCTCTTGTCTCGAACTCCCCATATAGATGCCCAGTTACTAAATGTGAGTAGAAATTCGACTGCAAGGTTTGAATTATGAGACCCTGGGCGAGTTGTAATCCGGCTGTGAGAGCTTCATACCTGACTTTATTGTTTAGGCCTTGAAGCCGAATTTCAGGATTATGGAAGTGCTCCATCCCGATACGGAGCAGAGGATGAAACCTGCCCTGGACCCTTCGCCAGTCACCGCTCCGTCTACGTGAAAGGTCCATTAGGAAGGAGGGGGGCCATTCACATCATTCGGCTCGGTGACTAGTGATTATGTACCTTCAGACAGTGTTAATTCGGTAATATAATCTGTAAGTACGTTGACTTTGATGGTTGTCCGAGGCTCATAGCTGATATCGTATTCTCCAAGTTCGATCACCCATCTCGTCAATCCCTCGATGACTCTGGTTTAAGGAGGACTTGCCTTAACGGCTGATCCGTGAGTACCCTTGTCTTATGTGATAGGAAGTAAGGTCGGAATCATCGGGCTAAGGCTACCAGGGCCAGGGCCTGCTTCTCTTTGTGGAGGTATCTTGTCCTAGCATCGTTGAGGAATTTTTTAATGTAATAAACTGGCTTTTGCACCCCTCCTTCTTCCTTTAGCAAGACTGAGCTGACTTCTAAATTGGTCACCGCTAGATAGATGTAGAGGTCTTTCCCCGTCTTTGGTTTGGCCGGCATCATCAGTGATTGTAGATAGGCTTTGAGCTATGTAAGAACATTCTAACACTCTTTTGTCTATTTTATCTTGGGCGCCTTCCTTAGAGCTTAAAGGAAAGGGAGATTCTTCTCTCCAGATTTTGAGATAAATCGGCCGAGGGCCGTAGGGTGTCCTTTAAGCCTCTGTATCACTTCAATGGCTCTAGTTGATTGCATTTGATAGATAGCTTGGATTTTCTCGAGGTTGGCTTCCATCCCTCACTAGGTTACCACGAAACTGAGGAACTTCCCCGAGCGGACGCCGAGTGCACATTTTCTTTGGTTGAGCCGCATCCTGTAGGCTCTGAGTGCCCTGGATGTCTCTTGTAGGTTTGCTACATGGTGTTCAACCTTCTCGTTTTTCATGAGAATGTCATCTACGTAAGCTTTTACGTTTCTTCCTAGAGACTCTCTAAAAACCTTGTTCACTAGCATCAGAAATGTCACCCGAGCATTTTTCAGATCGAATGGCATGACTTTGTAATGATATGTTCCTTTGTCAGTGATGAAATGTATCTTTTCTTTGTTCGTCTTGGCCATCCGCAATTGGTTGTATCCTGAGGAAGCATCTACGATGCTGAGCATCTCGTATCTAGTAGTCAAGTACACCCAATTTTCAATCAAAGGCAAGGGGTAGGAATCCTTAGAACAAACATTATTTAAATCAATATGGTCTTCACACATCCTCCACTTTCCAGTAGCTTTTTTAACCAGAACTACATTAGACAACTATTCTGAGTACTTGACCTTCCTAATAAAACCTTCTTAGAGGAGCTTGTCGACATCTTCCTCTGGTGTCTTCAAATGCTCTGGGGAGAAACTCTTCCACTTTTGAACCACAGGTTTATATGTTGGATCCGTAGTGAGGAGTATTCAATGACCTCCCACGGAACTCCACGTGATAAGTGTTCAACTAAGCATAATTTTATACCATATTTGTGCATGCTTTGCATGTTGAAGTTATAGCTCACAAGTACTTATAAAGTGTTATTCCTGATAAATAGGGCAAAATATCAAGAGCCCAATAGAAAGGAAGCTTTTCGAGGGAAATTGATACAAATTTGGACTATTTCTAGAGAAATTACCACGGCATACGAGCCTTCATATGGCCCATATAGACTTGGAGAATCATGGGTTTATGCAATCAAGCTCCTAGGGCCGTTCACTACCTTGTATGTGGCTATATGGGATCTTATATGGCTAGAAGTATGGCCATACGAGTTGACTTGGAGTATATGGGCTCGTATTAGCCTGTGTGGACACCCATGTATCATAAGTTTCCAGCAATCTACGGACCCAAGCAGGGGCAGAATGGTAATTGGCGTCCTAAAACTATAAAGTGTGGTATATAACCCGACTAAACGGGGTTTTTGGGGAGAGAGCAGCTTGGGGGAAGAGCGATCTTGATTAGAGGCTTGGAGATTTTCATCATCAAGCCATTGGAGGAAGAGAAGGGCAAGACATTAGAGAAAAAATCAAGGAATCCACTAACGGTAGATGTAATAGTGTTTTCTATTATGAACCCTTTGATTTCTTTTATCTTTGCATTGGATTATTGTTCTCCTCTCATGGAGTGATAATTTTGTAGATACTTGGGTGTTGATGAACCCTTGGATATAGTTTAATTAATGATTATTCTCTATGTGTGAATGCTTAGTTGAATCTATATGTCTATTGGATGTTTTATTGTATGTTAGTCCCTCTATTTTGCGATAGCCTGGAGTGATTTTCATAATCAATATGGGGGAAGAAGCGAGCGCCTCCACATGTGTAGACCATCTCGAATAGAGGGGTTGTGAGTCTACTAGGAGCTCGGGTAATTAGAAGATCAAGTCCTTTAGATGTATTATTCCCATAATCCCTCCAATAATTAGGTTCCCTAGAACATCATCGGTAAGGGCACTATGATTAGTAATTCATCACCTCGAGAGCGGGAGTGAAAGCACATTAAGAAACCTTGTCCAAGAATTCACCAAATATCAACATAGGAGTCTCATCCATCTTTTAGAAATCCAAGGGGGATTCAATCACCCAAGTACCCCCTTTTCATGATTTATTGTCATCAAGAGTAATTTGATCCCATAGCTTGTGTTTTAAATTTCTTGATTTTAGGATTAGTTTATAACTACTTATCTTTGATCTACTAGATAATAGACAATTAGTGGATACTAGTACTTCCTTCTCCCCAAGGATCGATAACCCAACTTTTGAGTCCACTTTTATTACTTCTTCACGACCTGTACACTTACGGTTGCATCACACCAAGTGTTTGGCACCGTTGCCAGGGAAATTAGGACTACTAGGTAAACTAGGAGTCTATTACTTTAGTCATTTTTAATTTTTTTACTTTGTTTTTTTTTTATTTTATTTATTTGATTTCGTGTAGACTAATCCTTCTCACAATACTTTGTTGCAAGGTGTTGATGCATGACCCACAAAAATCCTGAAGGATTGATTGAAGCAGATAGTGATATAGAGAGAACTTTGCACCGGATTTTGAGAGAAGACGAAGGATCAATTCCGGGATCCTCTTCAGAATCAAAAAATTCCATACCCAATGAAGCTAGTGGTGGACTAAGAGAATTGCCCATCCTTGCCAAAAGAAGACAAACATTGTTCGAGTATGAGAAATCTCACTACACAGAGGAGGAATTCAGTCTCCATCCTCTAAATATAAACATGAACAATTTTGAGATCATGGCGGGCACAATGACCTAGAAAAGTTAATTCAAATCTGCAACATGTTCAAGATCAATGGAGCTTCCGATGATGCCATTCTATTAAGACTCTTCCCATTTAGTTTGAAGGAGGGAGCATATAGGTGGCTACTTCACTTCCTTTCGGCTCTATTCGTACTTGGGCCAAGCTGTTTGAGATGTTTCTTGGCCAATATTTCCCACCGAGTGAGGCAACAAAGCTAAGATTGGATATCTCCGCCTTCAAGCAAGGCGCTACCGAATCATTCTTTGAAGCCTATGAGAGGTATAAAGACTTGCTTCGGCGTTGTCCTCAACATCGTCTAGACCCTTATGCCAAGATACGAACATTCTACAATGGGTTGGTCAACACTACATGGCAATTAGTGGATACAGCCGCCGGCGGGTGGTTAGGAAACAAATATCCGAAAGATGCCGAGCAAATCTTTCAAGATATGACCCGTAATGATTCCCATTGGTCCGCAAGAGGGAAGCAAGTGATGACAATTGGGTCATTGGATGAACCCACAATTATAGATGTTGTTCTTGGTGTAAACTTAGACTTGTTGACAAGGAAGATTGAGCTACTTACATCTAACAATAGCTCAAGACCGGCTATAACTATGTTTTGCAGTACATATGGAGGGGAACATGAGGTGTCTAGTTTCCCATTACAAGTAGAGAAATGACTCCCATGGAACATGTACAATACATGTGAAATGCGCAAAGGCAAACGGATGGTCAATATAGACCCTACGCATCTAAATGGAGCCATTCAGCACTATCTTATGGGAACCCACAAGTAGGGCAATATTCTCCTGGTTTCCAACACCTTCAGAAACCTAATAAGTGTTTAAATGTTCATATTTTTATATCACATTCATGTATGTTTAGCATTCCATTTGGTGAAAATGTGGCCTACCGATGCTTAATAAGTATTACTTTTGTCAAACAGGGCACATTGAAGGTGTTTCAAGAGAAATGAGAATTTTGAAGGCTTTTCGAAGGCAAAAACGTCAAAGTTTGGAGCTATAAAGGGCCAATAAATGTTCCACTACGTTATGGCGAAGTTCGTCGAAGATTTGGAGCTAAAACAAGGCCTATTTGATAGGCATATGGGCTAGTATACAGGCCCGTACGGATACCAGTATTGACCGTAAGGTCAGGTGCTACAGTAATTTCAGCTTGTCTTATTTTTTCCCACCCGGCACGTATACGCCACACAGGATGGCATACAGTCTGATATACAACCATATGAAGGTACATGTAATTCATAAGAGATCTTAAACAACCCGTACAACTCAGGGAGCGAATTTGTGGGAATATATGGGCCCGTATACGCCCATATGTGCCATTTTCTGGGCCCGATTTATACCCGATTTTCACATGATTTGTTTCCACACGAACCTTAAATGGAAGACCCCTATAAATAACAATGTTTGAGAGTTAAGGAGGCTATCTCTTGGGCTTTGGCCACCCATTGGGCTGTCTTGGAGATCTTAGAGTCCATTAATGGCTAGAGTTTGAAGGGATCCTCTTGGGAACGAGCTAGGGCTTGAAGGGAGTCATCATAAATAATCCAATCCGCACACCAATGGCGGAGGGAACATTGGAAGGAGGTTTAATTGTGTTTATTTTGATGTTTTCTCTTTTTCTTGTATTGGATTTGTGTTCCCCTTTCATGGGGAACTAATATTCTAAGTATTTGGGCATGTTGAACCCTTGGGTTATCTATGACCTTTGATTTTGATTGTTAATGGTTATCTAGTTGTTTTCCATGATTGAGATCTATTGGATGTTTTAATGTAAGTGAATCCCCCTATGTTGCAAGAGCTCGGAGGGATTTTCATAGTCCATATTGAGGAAGAAGCGAACGCCTCCCCGTGTGTAGACCATCTCCAATAGTGAGGATTGTGAGTACACCGGGAACCCAGGTATTAAGGAGAGCAAGCCCTTTAGATGTATTATTCCCATAATCCTTCCAAGAATTAGGTTCCCTAAAACATCATCGGTAAGGGCACTAGGATTAATAATTCACCCCAGAGAGGGAGTAAAAGCACCTCAGAAGCTCTTTGTCCAATCCATTGCAACTAGTGACCTTCACATTCATTATCTATCTTTATGAGACCTGAGGTGGATTCTTTACCCGAATACCCCCTTCTTATTATTGATTTATCCCAAGGTTCAATCCCGTCGTTAGTGATATCCAATTTTTAGGGTTTCTTAGTTTAGATTTGTTCAAACAACCACCAATCTTTGTTTAGACCAGATAATAGATAACTAGTTAGTACTAGTACTTCTCGGTCCCTAAGGTTGGATACCAGACTTCTTAGAGTCCTTTTTATTACTTGATACAACTCGTACACTTACGGTTGCATCTCATCAAAACCACAAGAGAGAAAACCCAACATGGAGGAACTCATATTAAAGTATATGTAAATCAATGACACCACAATTTGGAACTTTCAAGCTACAGTTCAGAACTTGGAGAATCAAGTTAGGCCAATTGCTAAGACTCTACCGGAGAGGCCCCAATGAATCTTGCGGAGTAATACGGAAGAGAACCCTCACGGAGAACAACTCAAGGCTATTACATTAAGAGTGGGAAGGAGGTAGAACTTCCCATTTTGAAGCCTCAAGAGAAAACCCCCGTTGAGGTTGAAGATTCTGAACACGTCTTTAGTTCTAAGGAAAAGAAAACGGAGAAGGAGAAGATTGCGTAGTCACCACCCGTTCCTCTCTATCAACCGCAAGTGCCTTATCCTGCAAGATTGAAGAAGGATAAAGAAGATGCGCAATTTGCAAACTTTACAAGTGCAACGCCATAAAAATTTTTATGATTTAATAAATTATTTCCTGGAGAAAACCAAGGAGATTAATTAACACATAAAGGAGATTAATTAATTTAACAACTTAATTAAGGAAAATCAGGAATTTATGAAACTAAAATCTGAACTCGCAACAATTTGGGCCGAGAAGGCCTCATTGAGCAAGGCCAAATTGGACATGGAATAGTCGGTGATAGACTAGAGAGTTTAATTACGGCTGATTAAATGGAGAATTTAATAAGAGTTAATTAATCTCAATCATTTGGTTGGGAATACGGGACAAAAATATGAGTTCCGATAAAGTATACTGACGGGTCAAAAGCCGAAAGACCGGGATCTCGGTCGGATGCGTAGTGCGACCCTTGAAATTATAGTAGGGTCCGTGATCACCGAAAAGACGCAAAGAATAAATTAATTAATAAATAATAAAATATTAAAATAATAATGACGATCCGCAAAATAGGGAGACTCCGGAGAAAAGGAAGCGTTTGGAGAAGATTTCGAGCCAAAACAGGACAAAAGAGAGTGAAGACCCAGGCTATACGGGGTACCATACGGACCCGTATGAACCTGGGCAGAGAGGGCCTCGACTCCAACCTCGTATGAGACCTCGTATGAGTCCATACGGGGTCCCATACGGACTGACAAAGCCCCGTATACTATGACCTGTGAAGTCATACGGACCCGTATGGGAGTCCGTATGGAAGTCCGTATGGCGTAAGTTTCCAGTGACGATTTGATCCGCCAAGGGGTAAAAACAGAAAAGAACCCAAAACCCTAGTATCAACTATAAAAGGGAAAGCCTAATTAGGTTTTGGGGGATCTTGCCTCTTGGATTAGAAAATCCTTGGAGAGAAAGAGAGAGCTAGAGGAGGAGCCTCCTCCTCATCTTCTTCCCCAACTTGGAGGAGAGGGCATCGAAGGGGTTTCTCACCTCGAAGCTCTAGAAGGCAAGAAGGAAGGGCGAGCAAGCGAAGGATCCACCCACTTTCATCAATAGGGAGTTTTTATTTGAGATTCATGTTTTCATCTTTCTTCATCGTTGTGGATTGTTGCCCTCCATTGATGGAGGGCTAATTTCTTGATGCTTGGGTGTAGATGAACCTTTGGATGTTATTTTAATTAAATTAGTATTTCTATGTTAATTGCTTGCATGATTTCATTAGGTCTATTGGATGATTTGTATTGAGGTATTAGTCTCTCTACGTTGCGAGAGCCCGGAAAGACTATTGTCGTCCATGTGGGGGAAGATGCGAACGCCTACCCACGTATAGACTTTCTCCAATAGAGAGGATTAGGAGTACACCGGGAGCCCGGGTACTAAGGAGGGCGATTCTTTTACATTGTTTATTCCCTTAATCTTCCCAAATTAGGTCGAGACATCATCGGTGAGAGCATTAGATTAGTAACTCATCTCTGGTGGAGAGAGTGAAAGCACATTAGGTACCTTTGGCCAATGAATTATCAAGCATTGACATAGTTCACACTAATCAATCTTATCAAATCCAAAGGGGATTCTAACACCCAAGTATCCCTTTCTTGATTGAATTTCTCCAAGTATTAAGTGATTGTGCAATTTCAATTTCTAAGTTCTAGGTTTTGGAGTTAGTTGATAGTCACCCAATTTTCGATCGATTAGATAATAGACAAATAGATAGTACTAGTACCTCCTTCTCCCTGAGGATCGATAACCCGACTTCAAGTCCACTTTATTACTTGATTCGACCCATACACTTGCGGTTAGAACGCATCAGTCCTCTAGTAATAAATTGAACGGGGATCTCAACTTCAGGCGGTTCCCGATTCTCTTCTAGGTTCCCGATTCTCTTCTAGGAGGGTCCTCCTTGGCTTTCCTTGCTTGGGCTCTCGGTATTCACCTCTCGGGGGCTCTTACTTGCGGAACACCCTCTCCCAATGCAAGGCTTCTTCCTTTCACCGGGCTATCATCTCCTCTGAGATGATGAACTCTTCAGCTAGATTAAGGAGCTCCGCAAAGTCTCTAGGGGATTTTCGCGAGAGTTCATCTCTAAACGCCCAATCTCGAAGTTCCTTCGCCACTGCCCCAATGACCAGGAATGAATCCTGATGAGTCACAATCGCTAGCTCGTCATTGAAGCGCCCAAGGTAATCTTGCAGGCTTTCTCATTCCCTTTATTTGCATATGAGAAGTATTATCAGGTTCCTTTTCGTCTTTCTACTATGGGCGAAGCGACAGGAGAAGATGTCGACCAACTGCTTGAATCTAGCTATACTTCCTGTTCATAAGCTTTTCAACCATTCGTAAGCGTTTTCAATGAGGGCCTTTGGGAACGCTTGACACAAGGTAGCTTTGGTGGGATTGTTTACTATCATCTATGTACTGTATGATTCCAGATGTTGTTGGGGATCTGTGCTGCCGTCGTACTGGCTGATGTTGGGTGTTCTGAAGCTGTCCGGGAATGGGACCTCCCATATCTCTCAGATAAAGTAGGACGGCAGTCTAGGGACGGTACTCATGACCCCATCTCTATCCGACAAGTGGTGCCAGGATCGCCCTTCGCGGGGAGCGACGTGTTGGTGACTCGCGCCGAGGAGAATGATCTCGTCGACGGGGCAAAGTTGAAGCAGGTTTGCGTAAGCACCAGTTGGGGGACCTACTTCCTCCCTAAGCGTTCTCCTCTGGTTCGTGATTAAGACATCCGTACTGCCACGGGGACTCCCTTCGATCAAGTCCCCTATATGATCGGTAAGATCTGGAACTCCCCGATGATGGGGTTGCACTTCTTTAGCCGGGATCGCCTTCGTTATCTCGCCGATCAGCGGGTAACTGATCTCAAACGGTTCTCGATAGGGGTGGGAACCGCGGGGGAGCTTCGACATGTGATGTATTGCGCACGATGATCTCAGTGACACGACTCAAGCGCTCGAGCCCTTCTTCCAAGACTCTTAACCTACGTTCTTGCAGGTCGCCGCTCTTGCTGTGGACTCACGATCCGGAGTCGGCCGCGAGCGACACTTATTCGAGGTCTGGCGAAGCTTCTTCTACTTGAGGAACGGCGTTGAAGGGTACAGCTTCCTTTTACAAGACCTAGAGGATTCTCTTTGACTTCCTAGTGGTAACCATGAAGCTTTTCGTTCAAGTTCCTAGCGACGATGCGAAACTGTTAGGGTGAAAATCGGTTTGAGTCCCAACTTCACTCTAACCGTTGAATTTGTTTTGAGATCGGGACTTAGAACAGGTTGGAGACCAAAGAGAAAAAAAACCAGGCAATCAAGGAGAGTGACGTAGGTTTAACATGGAAACCCTCAAATCGGGGAAAAACCACAAGCCCTGACACTAAGGGCTAAATCCACTAATCTTGCTTAGTACAATGGGGGAAAAGAAGAGGGCTTTGAGGAAGAAGGTGGAGGCGATGATGCCGACGATGGATGTCAGTCGGGGAGGCCTGTCCTTCAATGTGAAGATGATCTATCCTCTTCTTAGTTGGAGGAATCCTTTTTAAAACTGAGCGGGAGAAATCCCACCTTCTCCTCCCGAATCCGCGTCCTCACCTTAAATCTAGTCCCCACATCCGCAATATAATTGACTTTCCCCATCTAACTGTTATCCGCGTGCTGCAATCCCAGAGGGCCACGTGTCCTTGTTCCCACCGTCGAATGCTTGATGGAGAACACTGCGCTTATGTTGTCGAATTAGGCATAACCTGAGGAGGGGAAGGGCACCTAGTAGGCATGACTTGGCCCCTTCGTCCGAAGGAGACTCTCGAGGGGCTTGGCTTCGCGAAGGAAGCCACCAAAGGGCCTTGGCTTTTCGAGACCGAAGAGGGGGAGGGGGTGCTTCGGATGGCCTTTCACGCTTGGATGGACGCCACGTGCCTTCCCATCTTCCTCCGTATCAGTATATATAAGGAGGTGTTAGGGTGCAATCGGCCACAAGTGCAGCTGGCTCGCTCTAACACCTACACTATCGGGTCGGGCCGTGGGCCTGTCGAGCCCGGCCCGATAGCGGTATTGTTAGAGCGGCCAACCACACCCTAATACCTCCCTCCCTATAGATATATATTCAATATGCTGTTGACTTGACCTTTGGAATACAGCAGAACATTGTTCGATAGAACCCATTCCGTAGGATTAGGAGTTTGCTTAGGTGCTTCTTAAGAAAGATTTTCCGTCAAACAATGTTCATCACTGGGAGAAAGACCAAAACTACATTATAATATGAGTATTATTATCTGGAGGTAAATACCATGATAGATTCTTCGAAGAGCCAATAAATTAGTGGAATATTAAATAGAACATATAATAATAGTTTATAAGATAAATAAAAGCTATCATGTTCCCTAATAAAGTGACTAAGTCCTTTTACATAAGGTTATAACAATCACCATGGTAGGCTTATACTCAGACTAGGATAAGAAACATCCCCTATTCAAACTAGATACTTCTAATTTATTTTTGCATCGTCTTATTTGTAGTGATCCATGGCAACATGTATTTCCTTTTTATGCTTCCTTTAATTAGTTTGCTCAACACTTTTACTTTTTCTCTAAATATCACTCTCAATCTCCATATTTTTTATTTTTTTTTTGTATTATACCAAATATCCCTGTCTAACGATTGGCTTAGCTTAGCTCACAGAAATGGAGGACAAAATAATCCCACTATTTTAAAATGCATGCACAATCATAAAATCTCGTGAATTTTCAATTCAAACTATCAAACTCAAGTAAAAACATCCTCTTAATTAAGATTGAAAAGCTAATGGCAAATTCATAAGTTAATAATTAGGGTTTAACTGATTATTTGCTTTTGTGCATGACATTTCTTTTTGCTTACCTGACATAAAGTATATAGACGTTGAAAGAGACAATAGACTCAAATATGGGGACATCTACCACCCCATGAAGATTTATGCAAACTGAAGTGGCCCATTAAAGTTAAATAAATAACTCTAAATGAAAACAAGTGAATCTCAACAAGTCCACAAAACCACAATTTGATCACCATGTCTGCCTTTGAAAATCAAGAGAGATTCTTGACATTTATTGCAATTAAAGGATCTATTTTCAAAGAAAAGTATGCCTTGAACTAACTAACAAATTTGCATGTGCCCTTGTCTGCAAATTATCTCCTCTTTATTAGGATATGATATATTATTTTGGTTGCTAGATCAGCAATGTAGTTTTTTCAAAAACTCAAAATATGTAGCTTAATTAGTTGAATAGGAATTCTTGTTTGAGTCAAAAATTTGGGTGAGTAAACTTAGCTGCTTATTGCTTTATTTACATATCAATGTAAGACAAATAAAGAAGTTTTTCTTACATTATTTTGCTTAAGATGAGGGGAGCTTAATAAGCAATTGTGTAGGTTCAACCACCTTGTGTAGGCAAGTCACCTTTTTGTAATCTCGTACTAGTATTGGTTTGTTTACTTCTTTACTTGCAAAATTGAATGGTTGCCGTAGAAAAATATGAAATTGTATGTATATTTTTTAGAATTTTATAATTTCAATTATACCCAAAATTTCACAATTATTTACATATAAACCCATGTAGTCGAAGGCTTAAGGTCGGCCGGAAACACTGTCCATTTGCGGTCGCATCCCATTTGGCCAGCTGGAGCATGTTTGAAAGATTTTCAACCGTATGGATGGAAAAAACATCGAAAAATAAACTAGCATGTCAATTTTCATACAATTTGGGAACTTGCAGAGTTTCATCTTAACGGGTGAAAATTTATAAAAATCTTACATGTTCAAAATTTCACCCGTTAAGATGAAGACCCTACAAGTTCCCAAATTGTATGAAAATTGACAAGCTAGCTTATTTTTCGATGTTCTTTCCATCCATACGGTTGGATTTCCTCAAAACACTGTGCAAGTGGGCCAAAAAGAGACGACCGCACTTGCACAGTGATAAGGCCGACCGCACCATATCATGACCCTATATATATATAGTGGAGAGTTGTTTGAAAGTAAGAATTTTTGATGCATGAAATCAAATCCTCGTAGGGATCATAAAAAATTCCGACCAACCAGTAGAATTTGTAGTTGAGGGGACTCTTTTTGGATTTGATCATAAAGTGATTCATTGTCGGTGAGAGTGTCAAGGTCTCCATTCTATCTCGGCTGGCACACGCCGCCTCTTCCCTCGAAACGACCTGCACAATGGATGTCCGGGGATCTTATCCATGGACCCTCTGACGGTCACGTTAGTTGATCGGCTCTAGAAAGGAGGAAGCCATAAAAATTAAGAGGTCTTTCATGGTTGCTGAAAAGAGAAGAAAAATCAAAGGGAATTGATTGGGGTGAAGGATAGAGAGAGAGAAAGAGATTCCCAACCCTAAGCTCGAGAGAGGGGGCCCCCTTTAACCCCAACTAGGTGCGTGCTCAGTCGGGATTTTCTACAAGCTTCGTCAGAGTTCCGAGTATTGGTTAGCTGCTCTTTGCTCATCTTCATCTGTTTAGAGGTTACTAGTATTAAGTTCGAGAGTTCCGCTCAAGTGCTTCTCTATGGGCCGTCGGGACGTTGCCGCTTGTTCTTTCGGATCATGCCGGTAATCTACCTGCAGCCTACCACCAAATAGTATGTTGACACAAAAATCAGGGAGATTCAGAGATTTAGGTCAATAATAGAATTTATAGATTGATTGGGGATTGATATGGATGAGTTTGAGAGAGATCGAAGAGGAAAAGCCTAGGAAAGATGAAGAAAACACAAGGATTTACGTGGAAACCCCAAATCAGGGTGAAAACCATAGTGGATCTCCATTAATGGAGATGAATGCACTATCAATTCAATGAGAATACATGATTTGTGGAAGATTTGTGGAATTTGGCTCTCTGGAGCTGCAGGGCTTCGCGGATCATCCAGAGCTTGAAGATGGCTTGGTGAGCTCCCTATTTATAGGCTTCAAGGCTTCGCGGATCATCCAGAGCTTGAAGACGGAATTGGGGGGGGGGGGGGGAATTTGCTTGGGGAGTAAGCCACCTTCCAAAGGTTACGTGGAGGCTAGTGGACTAGCTTCTTAATAGGCCACAAGGGCACCAGCTGGAGCCAGCTAAGGTGACAGCTCATCTTTCTTCCAAATGCTTCTAGATTGCTAAGTTGGCATTTAGTTAGTTCTCAACGGTCTTAACGGCAATTCGTTCTAGAAGGGGCTCAAGCCCTTCCGTTCCTATCGTAGCCTGTGAGCTCGGCGTTTGTTGCGCCTTCTTCGGGTTAAGGGTGCAAAGCCTAGGTAAGCATCATTACCCGAGGAGGTCTGCTGTGACGAAACCGAGGCGGTTGCTCTACTCCTATTTCCCGAGGAGGTTGATTCTAGGTGGAAACTCGAGGAGGTCACTGTTTTGGATGGAAGGATGAGATTTGTCCACGTGTCAGGTGGAAGACTCCTCGGTTTTTTACCACCATCATTCAGTCCCCCCCCCCCCCCCCCAAAGTATGCTTGCGTAAGCTAATTAAATTAATGGGTTGTTGCTTGGTTGCTCATTTTTTTGGGAATCTTGCCTCACAAGGTAACATTTGATCTGGGGTTGATTTCTCCAACTGACGTGGCATCCATTTATTCCTTTTGGCTGTAAGGTGTATTTAATACGACGCGCTTTTTAGTGCATCACTGTGTCTTTCCAAAAGTGTGCGTCGTTCAAAGCAATGATGACCCCTCAGCATCGTGGCCGGTCCTATCATTGATGACACGTGGCATTCATCCGATGGCGCTTGAGTCCGTGCTCCGATCTTGACCCTATGATTTTTTGAATTTAAACCGGCGTCTCAGATCATCCGTTTCTTTGAGTGTGAATCTAGTCCGTCGAGTCAGATCATGACGGTTCAGATATCATAACGCTAATTGAGTTTTATTTAAAGAGATCTCCCCCCAAACTTTCAAGGATTTGCCTTCTTTTGTATCTTCTTCCTTCGCCTGTTTCTTGTAGCGTCCTGCACTGCGATTCACCTTCATTTTCAGAGAACTGATAGATGGCTCCAAGTACGACGCCCCCTTCTTCCCCTCTTCATTCTCCGATTTTGTCTACTGAACATGAAGTTGATGTTGTTCAAAATATTTTTAAAAGACCAAGACCAGACGCCCGTTCGTTTGAGTATCCATGTCTTCTTCCTGCTAATATGATCAATCAAATAACTGTAGATTATAGTATTTCAGGAATTCCTTCCCCTTTAAGTTATAGGATTCCTAGAGCTTCCGAGCGTGCTAGCTCTCCATCAACGGAAGGAGAGATTGTTGTTTATTATGAAGCCTTGATTGGTGGTCTTAGGCTTCCTTTCCCCCAACTTTTCATTGACATCTTCAATTAATTCGAGATCTGCCATTCTCAATTAGCCCCTAATTCCTGGAGATTTCATTGCGTTTTTGTTATTGTCTGTCTTCATAGTGGCATAGAGCCTTTAGTAGATCTATTCAAGTTTTACTTCGGGTTGACTCGTGAGAAGTCTACTGATTGGTACTTCTTTGGGTCTCGGATGCACAGTCGTTTCCTTGGTCCCGTGCCATCTTCTCTCAAGGGCTGGAATCCAAATTTTTTTTTGTCTCTAGTTCCGAGAATTTCACATTCCGAACTCAGTGGGGTACTCCCAAATCTTACCCGATGGAGAAGAGGGATCTTACTCCATATGAAGAGTACGAATATAATAAACGTTTAGAATGCTCTGACCTTCGGGTTGACACTTACCTCACTTCGGAGATTCTCCAAGCCAGCGCCCTAGGCAGGGCTCAAACTAAAATTTCTTCTTTCTATTGAGTATTCGATCAAGTTCATAGTTGATTCGGTTTTCTGCTTTGGCTTTGCAGATCCAAGACTAGTTAATGCCCAAGCCGCCGCTGACAATCCGTTATCCAGCGTCCGAGCCAAAGAGGCACAATTAAGGGCATCAAAGCTGAGAAAGAAGAAGAGGAAGGAGAGCTCCCCCATCGAGCCAACAGAAGAGCCCCCTCAGAAGAAGAGAGTTGCCGTGGGGGTGAGAAATCTGAACACCATTCCCGAGGTGCGTGACAAAGCCCCTCGAGTAGACTCGGGAGTTCCCGCGATCGATGTAAGGGGATCCATAAGGAGGATGGCTGTGAAGAAGGTGTATGTCCCAACTGCTCATGCCCCGAAGTTGTCGAGGAGGTCCCAATAGTGACTCCTCTTGAGGATGTTGACAGTGACGACATTGTACGGCTCCCGGTGAGGCAGTTTCGCGCCCGACCAATGGTGAATTCTCCTTCTGTTGCTGCCGTCCCCGAACCCTCTGCTTGGGAAAGAGTCTCGGGAATAGTGGTCGAAGATTTCCCTTCAACTTCTCCCGGTCTCGAGGAGGCAAGAACTACTCCTGCTTCGCTTAGTCCCCGAAGACGTTAAAACAGGGGCCAAGTAAGAATTGAAGAGCCAGTGGGGATCACAGCTTCTGCTTCTCCTGTGCGGAAAGTTCCGCCACTGAGAGAGAAAGGAAAGGGTTCTGCCGCTAGTAGTTTGGCAGGCATGATCATATATCCACTGAACAACCTATTCTTCAACCCAGAATCGGCGGCCTTCAGTTTGGAGCTACTTAGTTCCGAGGGCACAGAATCGAGGCTTGATAACCTGGAAGAGGATGAGATGGCCACTCACCTTCGAATAACTGCGATTTCTGTAAGTATTTCATTACTTAGCATTTCATTGCGTTTCTTCTCTTGCGTTGCTTGACGCTTGATGTTTTACTCTGTGAAGAATAGTATTCTTTCTGATCTAGCAACTCGCTTGTTAGAAGAGAGGAAGGATCTCCGCCTCACGCTTGCTCTTCGCGAAGGGGATTTCCAGAACTTGAAGGAAGAGCTTTTAGGCTTGAAGACGGAGAAAGACAGAATTAAAGGTTATTTGGATTCCACTACCGCCCAATGTTAGAGTCTGCTCGATGAGAAGAAGAGGCTTGAGGGGAAGATTAAATCTCTCTCTGATGAGATAAAGAGTTATAGGGCTGCTGCTTTGTGATGATCAAGAATCAAGAAACCCTAAGAGATAGGTATAAGCAGGGTGAGGGGAAATGGGCCCAGTTGAGGGAAAAGTCCGACAAGGTCACCTCGGAACTGACTCAGCGCAACGAGCAGCTGAAAACTGTGGTAGAGGAGAACAAGAAGCTCCTAGAAGACCTAAATGTCAAATCCCTTCTTCTTGATGAGGCGAACCGTCTCCTCATATCACTGAAGGAGAAAAAAGAGAAGCTCTCCTCGAAAGTGGCTTCTCACCAGGAGACCTTAACTCTCTGTGCCAATCGGATCAAACAAGCCGAGGCCATCTACTCCAGTAAGAAGTCTGGAGGATACGACATCGGTTTTCTTGCGAGTGGGACCGATGCTTTCTGAGTCCTTCGGGAATTAGTACTGCAAACCGTTCCCGAGGAAACACTGAACATCATTCGAGTGGACTTCTCCTCTATGACTTGCTTAAGTTCCTCGCTGGAGAAGATCCCAACATTGAGTCGGACGATGAGTGGCGAGAGGACCCTTCTTCGGGCGAGGAGGGCGAAACTAAGAGAGGTAACGATTTGGTTTCATCCCTTTTCTCCCCTTTTATGAGACACCAAGTAACTATATTTATTTCGACACTTTCTCTATTTCACCAGGTACAGAGGACTCTCCCACTGAAGGAGTTCAAGGCAGAACTGATGGTGACCTTGAGGTTGTGGCTCCCCCTGTTGATCCCCCTGCCACTCCTGCTGAAAGAAGCGACGCTCCCCCGTCTTGAGCTTAGTTATCGTTCTCGTCTTGTCACAATTTACTTCCGCCCCACTACTTGAATTGTAATTTGAATCATAAATGAACAAGAATTATTTGAGTTTGTTCTATCTGTGTCCAAATTAATGAATTCACTTGTTGCACTTTTTATTCATGCCTTAATCAAGTCATCAAATACTTAAGCTCTGCTGAAGTGTGCTATAGATAAATGATCAAGGCAATTTAGGCTTTCCGAGGAAGGTTGTAGCCAAGTGATCAGAATGTCGTAAATTTTCCCGAGAGTGGTGGTAGTTGAGTAATCGAAGTTCTTAAATCTTCTCCTGAGTTGAGTTGTAGTTAACCGACTGAAGCACTTGAACATTTCCTAAGCGGGTTGTAACGAAGAGACCAATATGTTTAAACCTTTTTCCCGAAGAGGGTTATAGCTAAGCGATCAAAACGCTTAAAGCTTTTTCCCGGAGAGGGTAATAGTCAAGCTATCAAAGCGCTTAAAGCTTTTCTTGAAAGGGTTATAGCTAAGTGATCAAAGCGCTTAAAGCCTTTTTAGGAAGAGGGTAATAGCCAAGCGATCAAAGCGCTTAAAGCTTTTTCCCGAAGAGGGTAATAGCCAAGCGATCAAAGCTCTTAAAGCTTTTCCCGAATGGGTTATAGCTAAGCGATCAAAACACTTAAAGCTTTTCCCGAGGAGGGTTATTTTCATAAGGAGGTTTTTACTGAAGTAACAAAATGCTATTTTCAAGAAATTGTAATTGAAGGACCAATTTATTAATAGTACCTTCGAAGATTTTCGGAGAGGTATGGGCGCTTTAATCTTTTCCCATCCATCCTAGTTAGCTTTCCTGAACAATGTATGGTCCTTCCCAATTCAGGGTCAGCTTTCATGTTGGGCTTTTGTTCCCATCAAACTTGTTCGCCCTCAGGACTATATCCCCAATCTGGAAAGTTATTTGTTTCACCTTCTTATCATAGAAGCGCTTCACTATCTGGCGATAAGCTGCCGCCTTGAGATTGGCTTCATGCCTCCTCTCCTCGAAGAGATTGAGTTCGGCCCTAAGCCGCTCCTTATTCACCTCCGATTCAAAAGCTTGCGTGCGAGGTGTCGGTACTCTCGTCTCAGGTGGGATCACAGCTTCAGTCCCAAATACAAGAGCAAATGGGGTTTCTCCTGTAGGGGTTAGGGTAGTGGTCCGATACGCCCATAGGGTCCCTGGGATTTCCTCTACCCAGGAGGATCCATGACTAAGAACCCTTGTCTTCAAACTGTGTAGAAGAGTCGTATTGGTTACTTCCACCGGCCATTGTCTTGTGGATGTGTAACTAAAGTCAACCTATGCTCAATATTGAACTTGTCGCAGAACAACATGAAGGCTATAATTGCGAACTGGCGACTATTGTCAGCTATGAAGGCTACTTGGATCCCAAAATGACAAAGTACCGATCACCACAAAAATGCCTCCCATGCCTTCTCTGTAATAGATGACAGCGGGTCGGCTTCGATCCACTTCGTGAAGTAATCAATCGCCACAATAATAAATTTCATCTGCCTAACTCCCACGGAGAAGGGGCCTAGGATATCAACTCCCCACAAAGCGAACGACCTTGCACTTGCAATTATAGTCAAGTAAGATGATGGGCGCCGTTTGACATTTGAGTGACGCTGGCACGCATCATACTTCTAAACAAACTCGACAACATCTTTGGCCAATGTTGGCCAGTAATAACCCTGCAGAAGCATCTTGTGGCTTAGGGCTCTTCCTCCAAGGTGGTCGCCTGCCTCCCCTCCGTGTATCTCCTGTAATACATATCTCGCCTCGGAGGAACGTAGACATTTCAAGTTTGGCAAGGAGAAGGAAATTTTGTAGAGTTGTCCTTTGATCATGCTGTAGCGAGCCGCTCGGGTAACGATCCGCCGATCTTCCTTCGGTTCGGGAGTGAGTACATCATTTTGGAGGTAATTCAATATGGGATCCATCCAAAATTCCTCATTGCTGATTTCAAGAAGTTCCTCAACTGGCCTACATTCGATTGTCCTCGTTGAGAGGTACTAAATGTTAATCTGTTGTTTTATTTCTGTCTCAGATGTAGCCAATTTTGATAGGAAATCAGCCTCCCGATTCTCGGTCCTGTAGATTTTTTTGATATGAACCTCTGGAGGCTATCATTGAGTTTTCAAACCATCTCCTTGTATTTCTTCATATTCGCCCCCTAGCTTCAAACTCTTCGGTAATATGGCCAACAACCAATTATGAATCGGTGTTTGTTTCGGTTGCAGGTCCTGAACTCCTAGACTTCGAGCGAGTTGCAATCCAACTATCATGGGTTCATATTCGGCTTCATTATTGGCTGCTTTGAAGTTAAACTTCAATACCGTCAAGGTACACTAGCCTGACGGTGATCGCAACACTATCCCTGCTCCCGAACTCTCAGAATTTGCCGACCCATCAGTGTGGAGAACCCACTGAGGAGTAGAATGGTCGTGCAATTTGGCCACTGCTGCCGCGGAGGAATCTCCCCCATCTGTTATGGTGAGTTCTACAATCAAATCTGCAAGTACCTGGGCCTTTATTGCTGTCTAGGGCTAGTAGCTGATGTCGTACTCTCCGAGCTCGATCACCCATTTGGTCAATCGCCCGGAGGACTCTGGGCAGTGGAGTACTTGCTTCAGGGGTTGATCAGTGAGAACTTTGATCTTGTGAGACTGAAAATATGGCCGAAGCTTCCGAGCAAATGTAACAAGGGCGAAAGCCAGCTTCTCGAGGGGAAGGTACCATGATTCAATATATGTTAGAACCTTGGTTGTATAATAGACTGGCTTTTGGATCCCCGCTTCATCTTTGGTGAGGACCGAGATGACAACCGAATCAGTAACAACCAAATAAAGAAGAAACTCCTCTCCTAGCTTCGGTTTTACTAGGAGGGCAGGCTACAGCAAGTAATCCTTCAGCTAGTTTAATACCAGTTTACATTCTTCAGTTCACTCCACCTTAGGTGCTTTTCTCAAGGCTCAAAAAAATGGAAGTTTTTTGTCTCCAGATCTTAAGATGAATCTCCCGAGGGCAGCCAGTCTTCCGCTGAGGCTTTGTATCTCTTTTATAGTCCTTGGATATCTAGTTTCCATGATGGCTCGGATTTGTTCGGGATTCCCCTCTATGCCTCGGTGTGTAATCATAAACCCGAGGAACTTTCCTGATCGAACGCGAACGCGCATTTTCTAGGGTTAAGGCTCATTCCATGAGCTCGCAATGCTGCGAACGTTTCCTTCAGATCTGAGGCATGGTGTTCGGCTGTTACACTTTTCACAAGTATATCATCCACATAAGCTTCAACATTCCTCCCGATCTGTCTTTTGAACACTTTATTCACCAACCACTGAAATGTAGCTCCCACGTTTTTCAGTCCATAGGGCATCACTTTATAGCAATAAGTGCCTCGGGAGGTGATAAGGGATGTTTTCTCCTCATTGGATTTCGCCATCAGGACTTGGTTATATCTCGAAAACGCATCTAGGAAGCTAAGCATTTCATACCCAAAAGTAGAATCTACTAGATTATCGATGGGAGGCAGAGGGTAGTAGTCTTTAGGACAAGCTTTATTCAGATTGGTGAAGTCTACACACATTCTCCATTTTCCGGAGGATTTCTCTACCATGACTACATTTGAGATCCATTCGGGGTATTGTACCTCCCGAATAAACTTTGCTTTAAACAGTTTATCTACCTCCTCTTTTGTCGCCTTAAGACGGTTTGGAGAATAGTTTCTCTTCTTTTGAATAACTTGCTTGCGGTCGGATCGGTATTGAGTTGGTTCTCGATCACATCCCCAGGAACCCCAGGCATCTCTTCGGCAAACCAGGAAAAAATGTCAGCATTCTCCTTCAGAATTGCGAGGAGCTCTTTCTGCTTTTCCATCCTAAGCTTTTCCCCGAGGTGCATAGTTCGCTCAGGAAGGCTTTCATCAAGGGGAAACTCTTTCAGACCCTCCACTGGAACAGGGCGGCGGGCTTCTCTCTTCACATCATCATGCTGCAGCTCTTCTAAAGTTAGTATTTCCGCACCTCGGCTTGATTCTCCCATTTGTTGTCTCAGAAGAGTGGAGTGGCACTAGCGAGAAGACGCCTGGTCGCCTCTTACCTCCCCATTGCCCTCTTCAGTTTGGAAATTCAGCTTCTAGTGGTAGGGAGATGGTACTGTGGCAAGTTTGCATAGCGAGGGCCTTCCTATTATTGCTCTATAGTTGGAGGGACACCGAAGAATCAGGAAATCTATCATCGTGGTAACTGCTCAAGGAGGTTTGTCGAGCGTCATCGGGAGAGAGATCATGCCTTCTGGATGACTGGAATTTCCGTCGAAACCCACCAGATGGGACCAAATATGTTTGAGATTCTCCTTCCCAATCTTCACCCTCTCAAAGCAATCCCAGTAGATGATATCGGCCGAGCTCCCCGTGTCAACCAGCACTCTACATATAGTGAAGACGCCAACCTTGACAGCTACCACCAAGGCATCTTCATGAGGTTGATAGATCCCACGGAGACCTTCATCAGAGAAGTTGATGGGCGTAAATGAACTGTTCCTCTTCAAGGGAGCTGTCTCCTGAACTGAGGCAACCATTCTCGCGTACTGCTTCCTAGAGGAAGAACTCTCCCCTCCGCAGCCAGGGCCCCCCGGAATGGAGTAAAGCTTGATATTAGAATTTTCTGGGTTTAGGGGGGTTTCTTGCTGTTGTGAGGGATTCTCTTATGCAGTTGGCTTCTTCGATAGGAATTGATCGAGCTTTCTTGCTTTGACAAGATCTTCAATGGCGTCCTTGAGATGGACGCAATCTTCAGGGTTGTGCCCCTTGACCTGGTGGTAGGCACAATACTTGCTCTTCTTCATCGATCCAGACTCCTTGATTGGCTCGGGTTGCTTGAAGATTATCTTGTTCTGGATCTGCATTAAAACATTTTCTCTTGAGGTGATAGGGGGTTGTAGTTCTCATACCTCTCCTTTATTGGTTGTTTCAAGGATCCTGAGGTCTTCGATCATCTGAGCGAGGGGGTCTGTCATCTCTTCGGGATCTTGAATCGCCTTGGCGGGAGCTTCTGTACTCTTTCCGTCGGGGATCTTCCTTTTGAAACTCCTTGACCCGCTGTAGAGCCTCCTCCCGTCGCCCAGTTTTGTACTCCTCAACGGCGATGCATTGTTGGGCCCTACTCATCACTTCGGACAAATTTCTAGGGACGTGCCCCGAAATGGAGTCAAGGAAGGGACATTCCCGAAGTCCATCCATAACTGCACCCACCACCATTATGGAGTCTTGATTGCTCATCCTTGCTGCTTCTCAGTTGAAGCGATCCAGGTAATCCCGAAGACTCTCACCCTCCATTTGCTTGCACCTAATAAGCATTACGGGGTCCCTCTTCTCCTTTTAGAAATTTTCAAATCCATAGAAGAAGAGGTCAGTTAGCTATTCGAAGCTTAATATTGACCCCAATGGAAGTCTTCAGAACCAATCATGGGCTATAAAAGTTAAGGTCTTCGAGAAGGCACGGTACAAAACCACTTCGTCGATGCGATTGTCCATTATCGCGGTGCAGTACCGCTCCACATGCTCATGGGGATCAGTGGTCCCATTGTAATATCTAATATTGGGGGCTCGAAAGTGCTTAGGGAAAGGGGCCTCCGAAATCTCCCTAATGAAAGGAGAATACAGCCTCGATATACGGGTGAGGGTTCTTCCTCTCCCATCATCATGGGCTCGACAAGGCGCCCCAGGGGATTGATGGCGCCTTGGCAGGTGACCACTGGGTGCATGATACCTTGGGGAATAGTCCTCTCGACGATGATAGAGTGGCGAGTGCCTCGGGGAGTAACGCCTCGTTGAAAGTTGCCGGGACGCCAGGTGCCTCCGGCGTGGTTCGAGTGACATGGAACCACTTGGAGAGGAGTCCCGCCTCCTTCTCCATGAATTATCAGCTCGAGGACGCCGTCAATGTCCCGAGCGGGTGAATCAGAACTTTTAGAAGAAGTGTTTTGGCTCCTACCTCTTCTAGGAGAGAACTCTCGTCGGCGCGTCAATTGTACTGCTGATCGTTCAAGGCTCTCCGCCGGTTAGTGGGCGGCATTTGGTATCGTTGCCTGGGAAACATGCCTTTCCACCCTTAGGAGAGTTTGTGTAAGATCTGTGATCTTACGCTACATGGATTTGGATCTTTCCTCCAAAACCTCCATCGTCCTGGGGACCGGATCAGCAATAGGCGGAGGTGAGCTGGGTGGAGGGGGGTTTCCCACCGGTGGAACTATCCCTGACGCGGTGATTCTTGATTCTTGGGCTTAGCTTTGTCTTGATCTTCTCGTCATCGTCATGGCATCTCGTCCGAGGCGTCCCCACGGACGACGCCAAATTGTTGACACAAAAATCAGGGAGATTCCAGGATTTAGGTCAACAATTTAATTTATAGATTGATTAGGGATTGATTTGGATGAGTTTGAGAGAGATCGAAGAGGAAAAGCTTGAAAAAGATGACGAAAACACCAGGATTTACGTGGAAACCCTAAATCGGGGTGAAAACCACGGTGGATCTCCATTAATAGAGATGAATGGACTATCAATTCAATGAGAATACATGATTTGCGGAAGATTTGTGCAATTTGGCTCTCTAGAGCGGCAGGGCTTCGTCGATCATCCAGAGCTTGAAGAAGGCTGTATGAGCTCCCTATTTATAGGCTTCAGTGGGGGGGGGGGGGGGGGGGAGTTGCTTGGGGAGTAAGCTACCTTCCATAGGCCACGTGGAGACTAGTGGAATAGCTTCTTAATAGGCCACGTGGGCGCCAGCTGAAGCAAGCTAAGGTGACAGCTCATCTTTCTTCCAGATGCTTCTAAATTGCCAGGTTGGCATTTAGTTAGATCTCAACAATCTTAACGGCAATTCCTTCTAAATGGGGCTTAAGTCCTCCGGTTCTCGTTGTAGCCTATAAGCTAGGGGTTTGTTGCGCCTTCTTCGAGTTAAGGGTGCAAAGCCTCTGGGACCCGAAGAGATAAGCCTTCATTACCCGAGGAGGTCTGCTTTAATGGAACCGAGGCGGTTGCTCTTCTCTTGTTTCCCGAGGAGCTTGATTCTAGGTGGAAACTCTAGGAGGTCACTGTTCTGGATGGAAGGATGAAATTTGTCCACATGTCAGGTGGCATGCTCCTCGGTTTTTACCACCATCATAATATAATGAGGATTTTCAATAAATACTAATTATTCTACATAATTATGTAGTTAAGTAGTCCCCATCTATCGATTCCATCTATTATTATACTTAGAAAAAATAAAACAAAGAAGAGGGAACTTGAATTTATATTTTAAAAATATTTGATCAAAAGTTTCAGAATACTTGGATTTTTGGAAATCCTATTACAGAACAAGGGAAATCTGGTGGATGATAAAGGATTCATATAATAAAAAAATAAGTTAATAAAGAAACGAGAAGTAAGACTCATGAATTGGTCTATGATCCAAAGACAAAAAAATCAATTGATAAATTGGTTGATGGTCCAAATTGTATTGCTTACATCTTTTGAATAATATAAGAAGATTCTGTTCAGGGTGCATGACAATAACATTTGTGGGAACCATTTCATCCTGATTGGTGTTGACCATGGCTCTCCATCTACACTTCTATTTTTAGAGTTGGGAGTGCGGTGATGCCAGCCAAATAAGTGCTTACGTGGTCCATACCCAAAAGGGACTGGATCCTAGATTTGAGTGGTCACCATTGAAGAAGCCAATGCGTTCATGATCCAACTCAATGGTGGGGTTGCGTGAGGTCCTTGTCGCAAGTCCAGTGTCCACATCTTGCCATATTTTGTGTTTCGAGTGATTGATATAGCATCCCTCTCCCTCTCTTTCTCTCTCTTTCCCTCTCCTCCTCCCTCTTGGGTGAAAGTTGGTTTGTTAAAATTGGCTCAGCAACTTGAGTAGGTTGTTGGCTGGACTTGGACATGGACTTGCTAACATGTTTAAGCATAAATGGATTTTTAAATGAGTTAGGTGGTCTACTGTCCATATTTGCGCTGTTAGATTGTTTACTCCACCCAAAACCATTCCTTCTTAACCCCTTCTTTCCCTCATTTATTTTATGGACATATTTAATTAATTTAATTTAAAAAATTGAAGAGTTTACCAAAAAATTGGTTTTCATAATTATTTCGTGTAATACATGACGTTTTGACAGTTAAAACTAACAAAAGATGTGGCTAAAAAGGGAAAAAATTAATAAAAAAAAACCCTATGTTGAGAGAACCTAACTTTAGCGAATTTTGTCTGGAAAATGAATATATTGGAGATTTTTAATTGATGTTTATAGGGTGGGATCTGGAGAGACCGATGGCCTCAATCAGAGCATACATGTGGCTAGATCCCACAAATGCATCAACACCTATCCTGAGGTGCTCTTCCCGATGAGGAATGATAATCACCCGGGTCCATAACGGAAAGGGGAAATCACGAGCGAGAAACAAGGCATGATGGCAACGCACTAATCGTGGGATAGGGATCCCTATAATGGCTCAATGAGCAAAATAAAAGGGAGGACGAGACATAGCAAAGGTACTCAACTTTTGACAACCAAATTCTCTTGTCTTCTCCGATCATTCACCAATCCCTCTGTAACACTCTTATCTTTTTTCGAACCCAGGTGTCATACCAGCCAGGTCAGGGAATGATCCCCTGCCTAAGGCTGTATAAAACAAGCATTTACTCATAATTAACACTAATATTAGGAAAACATAAATCAAATACAATACTGATACAAGCCATAAAGTCTTAAGTTACAACACAAGTCTAAATAAGAGTTAACAATACTCCTCAAATCATAAACACGGAATGTAATACAGGACGTGGGCCAGGTGGTCAGAGCCAACTAAGGTAATGAAGACCCTATCTTCCATTTTACGCAGAACCATGACCCTACTTACTACCAGCAAAAGATCATACAATAACAGGATGAGCTATAGGAGCTCAGTGAGGTACTAACACTACTGTCAGGTTTAACATACCTGTATGCCTTCAATTAATTGTAGATAATAAAATATCAAAATGTGAAATACAAAGGCTGAATGATGTTTAAAACATGAAAAACAGCATGCTAATCATAGATATGAATCGTGGCAACATCCAATTAAATCAAATGATATGCACATATGCATTTCTTTAATCTTTTATCATCAAGACCAGAGATGATTTCCACATATGTCGTGGCTGACAATCTCAAAGCAGTAGCCTTCACGGTTGGACCAACTCAACAGCCGTGGAGGTGACAAGCTATGGAAACAAATCCTGGTCTGCAGGAGATGAATTCCATATATGTCCTGGTTGACCATCTCAAAGCCAGTAGCCTTCACGGTTGGACCAACTCAATAACCGTGGAGGTTTCAAGCTATGGAATCAAATCCTCGTCTTCAATCATATGAATGTCAAATCTGCGGGAGATGATTTCCACATATGTCCTGGCTGACCATCTCAAAGCTAGTAGCCTTCACGGTTGGAACAACTCAACAACCGTGGAGGTGACAAGGTATGGAAACAAGTCCTCGTCATCAATCATATTAGTATCATCTACACCTCTACTTTCATACAATGGTACCAGAGTGGAAACGAGTGGACGACCTCAACACTCGATAGCTCTCCTGTGGAATCAACTCAACGACCGTGAGCTATAAGTGTATATACGTATACTAAGCACCCGATGGGTACGGAAAGGGGGTATTGTTTCTTGAAATCATGAGGGTTTGAAAACAGATAGTTGGGCTAGTAAAAATAGAGTTATAGAAAACCACCCCTTTCCTACCTAGTATCGTACTCTCTGGCTCTATCGTAGAGCCACCTCTGGCGCAGGCATGTATGTGAGTACGGTACAGTGCACTAATATGTCTATCATTTCAATTTCTAAAATATATATGTTTTTTCACATGCTTTTCATAAACACAATTTCAAACTCCGAAATAAATCAACAAGTCATTCTTGAAAGCTTGAAGCATTTATTGAAAAGTAATAATTTCATAACATGAATTCTCCATAAATCAATATGATAAAAATATAGAAGCAATACGATAATTTAAAATTGTGTTCCTTTACCTTAGTCTGAGTAGTTCCTAAGGCTGGCTAGGTCCTTCCACGGCAGCGGCCTTGCCTTTGCCCTTCACTTATCCTTAAAAGAAAAATACGGACTTTTCAGGAATACAAAAATCGTATTCTTAAGACATACTCTAATCTAAATTCATTAGAGCACGACAAATCACCATTTTAATAAAGCATGATTTCTCTAAATGATCATAATACAAATTTGCTCCTAATTTAGACAATCTAACTCTAATTATCTATAACTATCAAATAACTTCTAATATGCTCTCTGAACATGATTAACTACAATACTAACTCATGAAGTATTAATCAAGTATAATTAAGAAAATTTTTGCAGAGTCCCTTTTGTTTATAGGGCTCAGAAATTTTGTACAAACATGCACACAATGACTATGAATTCCATTTATTTATGAATCAATCAACAAAAAATAATCTAGCCTAGATCCCTGTCTCTTCCATGGTCTATCCCCAATCATTTATTTATGAATCAATCAACCAAAAATACCCCAATTAAACCAACCTTGCTTCCCACAGTGCACAGCCGTTCGTTGACGTTCAATTCGAAGTGAGGAGGTCCGTCGAGGTTCAGATCTGACCAAAACTTGGCCTGCCACTTGGTCAGAAGCAGGAGGTGGCGCAGCTCCCAGATCTAAGGAAGAGAAGAGTGGCGTAGCTCACCGGTTATCTCCACAGCTCACCGTCAAACAGCCAGAAGTTCAGAGGGGGGAGGGGCGGCCGTGAGCTGCGGACATGCAGATGTACGCAAGGGCAGGTGCAGCTGGGGCTAGTGGCACTGCTCGTCGGCACGGGAAGGTGCACAGAAAGGGGCCGGAGTCGCGACTAAGTAGCAAGCGGCGCCAGAGCCGACAACAGCGATTTTGGCGGATCTGGCCGCTCCCAGGCTAGTTAGGGCTGAGAGAAAGGCAACAGCGTGCGTAGAGAGGAAGAAGGCAGCAGTCGGTCTCGTCGAAGCTTCGTGGTCGTCGATGGAGAAGGAGGCACCGCAGTGAGGGCTCAGTCAAGAAGGGGGGTGGGGCACGAAAGAGATAGAAATTTGAAGAGAAAAAAGGAAAGGTGATCATAAGAGAGAGCTCCACACCCTCTCATCCTTTTCTCTTGTAAAAACCCAAACTTTAATATTAAAATAATTTACATGACCTTTCATCCCATCATAAGAGTCACGGGCGACTCCTTTAATCAAACCAGATTCGTATTTTACGGATCTGGTTAATCGAAGTTTAATATTTTATTCATTTCTTTATCGTTATCTAATTTAATAATTCATTTTAACAAGCGTATAATATTCTCACTTCAGGATCACGAGCGATAACTTTAACCCGACCAGATCCATATTTTTCGGCTTTGATTCGGCCCGATCTACTTTATCGAAACATCAATTCTTGTCCAGTATCTCCGGCTTAATTAATCTAGATTAATTAACACTTAATAAATTTTCAAAACAATTAATCGAAATTCTCTTCTCTTAAACTCTTGGCCTGGCCCAATAAGGCCTTTCCTGGCCCAAATCTCGTTGCATGCAAGGCTGGATTTTAGATTTAAAATTTCCTGATTTCCCCTTAATTTAGTTTAAAAAATAATTAATTCAATTTTTTTGCTAATTAATCTCGTAATTAATTTCAGAAGTTAATTCATTTAATCGTAAAAATTCCGGGGCGTTTCATTTCTCCCACCCTTATAAAATTTCATCTTCGAAATTTTCGTACATAGCTCAATAAAATAAATGATGGTACTGTGCCCTCATTTGATCTTCTCTCTCCCAAGTGACCTCCTCCACTTTGTGATGACTCCATAGTATTTTTACCAGAGGTATACTTTTATTCCTCAATGTTTGCTCCTTCCTATCGAGGACCTGTACTGGCCCCTCTACGTATGTCAGATCGGGCGCCAATTCTACGGTCGATCCCATCAGTACTTGATAACTCCTCTGGTTTTGCAAGTCAGTAGGCAATCGGGCCCACCCGATCCAGAATCTCGTAAGGCCTGATATATCACGGACTCAGCTTCCCGCGTTTACGAAATCTCAAAAGGCCCTTCCAGGGAGACACCTTCAAGTAGACTCTATCTCCCACTTCGAACTCCATATCTCGACGGTGGTTATTAGCATAACCTCGCTGCCTGTCTTAAGCTTTCCTCAATTGTTCCTTGATGAGCTTCACTTGTTCTGAGGTTTGTTGCACTAATTCAGGGCCAAGTAATTGTCTTTCTCCTTCTTCATCCCAGCATAAGGGAGTCCTACAGCTTCTACCGTATAGGGCTTCGTACGGTGGCATTCCAATACTAGCTTGGTAGTTATTGTTGTAGGTGAACTCCAATAGCCCCAAATTGTCTTCCCAACTCCCAGGCAGTTCCATAACGCATGCCCGAAGTAAGTCTTCAAGTATTTGTATTGTCCTTTCGTACTGTCCATCTGTCGGAGGATGGAATGCCGTGTTAAAACTCAACTTTGTCCCCAGGGCCTTGTGCAGGCTCTTCCAGAAGTGTGAAGTGAATTTCAGATCCCAATCGGATACGATGGACACTGGTACTCCATGCAATCTCACAATTTGGTCCACGTATAGCCGTGCCAACCGATCCGTTGAGTATGTAGTTTTGATAGGTATGAAGTGGGGGGATTTGGTCAACCTGTCAATGACGACCCAGATCGCATCTTTGCCTTGGATGGTACGAGGTAGACCAGCCAAAAAATCCATCGTTATTCTTTCCCACTTCCATTCGGGAATCTCTAAGGGTACCAACAACCCTGGTGGCTTCTTGCGTTCCGCCTTGATCTGCTGACAGATTGGATACTTAGCAACAAAATCGACAATTTCTTTCTTCATGTTCCTCCAGATGTAGTTTTGTTTGTTGTTCTGGTACATCTTCTTACTCCCAGGATGCATAGTATAAGAAGAGCTATGGGTTTCCTCCATGATCTGCAACTTGAGAGCCACCTCATTGCGCGGCACATAGATCCGAGCACCCACCATAACGGCTCCATCTGGAGATAAGGAATAGTTGCCACGCCTCCTCTTCTGTAGCTTCCTAGCCAACTTCATCAGCTTAGGGTCCCCCAATTAAGCCTCCTTGATCTCTGCTATCAACGTCGGGCTTATGTGGAAATTTGCCAATAGGGTCCCCAGCTCATCCACTACGAACTGGGCTCTAGTAGATCTCAATTCGTGAAGTTGAACAAGGTTGGTGGTCCCCAACCGTGCCATACTTTTCATGCTCAAGGCGTCAACCACTACATTCGCCTTAGTGGGGTTGTACTCGAAGGTACAATCATAGTCTTTCAGCAGTTTGATCCACCGTCTTTGGCGCATGTTCAGCTTCCATTGGCTCATCAAATACTTTAAGCTCTTGTGGTCGGTGAAGATTTTACATGCTTTACCATATAAATAGTATCGCCATATCTTCAAGGCGAAGACCACATCCGCTAATTCTAAATCATGAACGGGGTAGTTCACCTCGTGGGTCTTGAGCTGTCGAGATGCATAGGCGATGACTCTGCCCTGCTGCATCAAGACGCAACCCAACCCCCGATATGAAGCATCACTATAGATTTCATATCCTATTCCTGCAGTGGGTAAGGTGAGGATAGGAGCAGACACCAGCCGGTTCTTCAACTCTTGGAAGCCTTGCTCACATTCCTCGGTCCACTCAAACTACGCATTCTTCCCTAGCAACTTAGTCATAGGCTGAGCAATTGAAGAGAACCCTTCAACGAATCACCTGCAATACCTGGCTAACCCCAGGAAACTCCTGATCTCTTTAACGGTAGTTGGGGCCTGCCAGTTAGTTACTGCTTCGATCTTCTCGAGGTCTACGTAGATTTCTGCCACTGAAACAACGTGTCCCAAGAACTTCACCTCTCCCAACCAGAAGTCACACTTTTTGGAGGTTGGCATATAGTTGTTGCTCTCTTAATGTTTGCAGCACTATTCTCAGATGGTGTGCGTGCTCCTCAATACTCCTGGAGTACATCAATATGTCATCGATAAAGACCACGACGAACTAGTCTAGATAGGGTGCGAATATTCTATTCATCATTCCCACGAACGCCGCTGGTCCATTCATCAAGCCAAAAGGCATTACAAAAAATTCAAAATGCCCATATCGGCTCCGAAAAGCTGTCTTTAGCACGTCTTCTTCCTTCACCAGCAGTTGATGATACCTTGACTTCATGTCGATCTCTGAGAAGACACATGCTCCTTTTAATTGATCAAAGAGATCATCGATACGAGGTAAGGGGTATTGATTTCTAACGGTGACTTTGTTCAACTGTCGGTAGTAGACGCATATCCTTAGAGAGCCGTCTTTCTTCTTCACAAATATTACGGGCCCACCCCAAGGGGAGACACTTGGTCTAATGAACCCCTTCTCTTGTAATTCATCCAGTTGTGTCTTCAACTCCTCCAGCTCTACTGGGGCCATCCTATAGGGCGGTTTAGAGATTAGAGTTGTTCCTGGATATAACTCAATCGAAAATTCGACACCTTTATGAGGGTGTAACCCAGGTAATTCTTCAGGGAATACGTCAGGGTATTCACATGCTACCGGTACTTCTTGTATGTCTTTCTTTGGGGTTTCAGCTTCCTCCATATTCGCCAAGCAGGCTTCTTCTGTCTGAGCTTGCCTCTCGTAGAAGTAGATCTCCTCCTCTCCATGTTGTTGGAAGCATACCATCTTCGAGTGACACTGGACGATAGCGTGGTGGGTAAACAACAAATCCATACATAAGATAGCGTCAAAGTCTATGATTCTCATAGGGATCAAATCAGCTGACAACAGATGACCATCAACCCTCAGATCACATCCTCCATACACTATTTTTACAATCATCGAACTCCCGATAGGGGAGCATACCATCATAGGTTCAGCTAATTGTGTAGCATAGATATGAGTGGGCAGAGTGAAAGCAGTAGCTATGTATGAGTGAGAGGAGCCAGGATCAATTAACACACATGCATCGAAGCCAAAGATCTGCATCATACCTGAGATGACGTCGGGGGTATTCATAGCCTCTTGCTGTGTCATAACAAAAGCCTGAGCTATCAATTGGGGCTGAGCTCCCCAGCCTCCGCCGCCTCCTCGTGATCCCCCTTTGGAAGATCCTCCCCGGTGGCCTCCTGTACTGCCTACAACAGTAGCTCCCAAGGCCGGTGGTGTGTACAGGCCAACAGGTGCAATGGCTTGTGGGGCGACCCCACTCTCCTGTGTTAATAAAGGGCATTGACTTCTATAATGCCCTGGCTGTTGACAGTGATAACATGTGACAGTTACAGGGGCAGTCATAGGAGCAAAACGGCACATGCCCAGGTGCTTCTTCTGACAAATCAGGCACTTGGGCTTCCACTGTGAGGAACCTTGCCCTTGTCCTCCTGAGGTCGAGCCACCACTGCTACTACTATTACTTTTCTTGCTTGGTCTAGAGCTGCCTCCTGTCTGGAAATCTGGCATATTTCTCTTCTTGGACCGCTCCAGACGTCGTTTCTGTTGGTCAAGGCTCAACTCAACCCTGAGCGCAGCCTCCACAAACTCAGTAAAATCCGAGAGCCCCGACACTGTGACGATGTTCCTGATCTAGTTACGAAGCCCTTTCTCAAATCTTCGACACTTTTCATGTTCCTCATTCTTGTAGGAGGGTGCATACCTCCCCAGATCTGTGAATTTGGCCTTATAATCGGCCACAGAAAGACTCCCTTATATCAGACACAGAAATTCCTTGTGTTTTGCGTCCCTGTTTATCTGGGACATGAACTTCCGGTTGAACACCGCCCGAAACTCGGCCCATGTAAAGACTGTCTGGTCCGCACGAGGTCTCTTGTATGTCAACCACCATTGCAAAGCTCTCTCTCCGAGCAACAAGGTGACGGTCGCCACCTTTTCTTCATCGGGACACATTAGAGCCTCGAATACTAGCTCCAGTAGAGTGATCTAGTTCTCTGCCTCTGCTGGATCAGTAGTGCAAGTGAACTAGGTAACCCCCATCTATCTGGACTTGGTAACGTGGTCATGCTTATTGGGCTTCGGTTGCTGGTAATTTGGAAATGCCTCAAAGGACTAAGTCATCTGATCATACATATGCTGTATCCCCGGGTTCTGTCCTGGCCCTGGCTGCGCTCCTGGGTGGTACTCAGGTCCAGGTTGTGCTCTCGGATAATAGCCCGAACCATACTGTATTCCCGGGTTATATCCTGGTCCATATGGCACTCCCGTTTGAAATCTGGGTCTATAGTACATCCCCAGATGGTATCCGGGTCCATAGTGTACCCCCAGTTGGAATTCGGGTCCATAGTACATCCCCGGATGGAATCCGGGTTCATGTTGTACTCTCGACTGAAACCCGGGTCCATGATAAGAATGAGACCATTCAGCCTGGTCTCCTTCTGGTTCCGGACCCTCTGCCGCAGGTCCGTAGACAGGTTCCTCTCGCGGCACAAGGGGTGGCCTTCCACTTCTCCTTGGTACCATTCTGAAAAAGGGAATGTGTCAGTAGTATTCTCTAACACTAAAAGCAATCATCAAACTTTACTTTACTGACACAATACTCCCACCCTAAGGCTCTGACCCTAACTAGGTTACCTAGGATTAACAAGCTCTGATACCAATAAATGTAACACCCTTATCCTTTTCCGGACTCAAATGTCACACCAGCCAAGTCACGTAATGAACCCCGGCCCAAGGCTGTATAAAACAAGTGTTTACTCATAATCAACACTAATATTAGGAAAACATAAAGTCAAATACAATACTGATAAAAGTCATAAAGTCTTAAGTTACAACACAAGTCCAGATAGGAGTTAACAATACTCCTCAAATCATAAACACGGAATGTAATACACGACGTGGGCCAGGTGGTCAGAGCCAACTAAGGTAATCAAGACCCTATCTTTCATTCTACGCACAACCATGACCCTGCTTACTACCTGCAAAAGATCATACAACAACATGATGAGCTACAGGAGCTCAGTGAGGTACTAACACTACTGTCAGGTTTAACATACCTGTATGCCTTCAACTATAGATCATAAACTATTGAAATGTGAAATACAAAGACTGTTTAACACATGAAAAACAGCATGCTGATCATAAATATGAATCGTGGCAATATCCAATAATATCAAATGATATGCACATATGCATTTTTTTAATCTTTTATCATCAGAACCGGAGATGATTTCCACATATGTGCTGGCTGACCATCTCAAAGCCAGTAGCCTTCACGGTTGGACCAACTCAACAACCGTGGAGGTGACAAGCTATGGAAACAAATCCTCGTCTGTGGGAGATGAATTCCACATGTGTCCTGGCTGACCATCTCAAAGCCAGTAGCCTTCACGGTTGGCCAACTCAACAACCGTGGAGGTGACAAGCTATGGAATCAAATCCTCGTCTTCAATCATATGAATGTCAAATCTGCCGGAGATGATTTTCACATATGTCTTAGGTGACCATCTCAAAGCCAGTAGCCTTCACGGTTGGAACAACTGAACAACAGTGGAGGTGACAAGCTTTAGAAACAAATCCTTGTCATCAATCATATTAGTGTAATCTACACATTTGCTTTCATACAGCGGTACCAAAGTGGAAACAAGTGGACCAACTCAACACTCGATAGCTCTCCGGTCAAATCAACTCAACGACCATGAGCTATAAGTGTATATACGTATACTAAGCACCCGATGTGTAAGGAAAGGGGGTTTTGTTTCTTGAAATCATGAGGGTTTGAAAACAGATAGTTGGGCTAGTAAAAAGAGAGTTATAGAAAACCACCCCTTCCCTACCTAGTATCGTACTCTCTGGCTCTAACGTAGAGCCACCTGTGACGCAGGCATGTATGTGAGTACGGTGCAGTGCACTAATATGTCTATCATTCCAATTTCTAAAATATGTATGTGTTTTCACATGCTTTTCATAAAGACAATTTCAAACTCCAAAATAAATCAACAAGTCATGCTTGAAAGCTTGAAGCATTTCATGAAAAGTAATAATTTCATAACATGAATTCTCCATAAATAAATATGATAAAAATATAGAAGAAATACGATAATTTACAGTTGTGTTCCCTCACCTTAGTCTGAGTAGTTCCTAAGGCTGGCTAGGTCCTTCCACCGTAGTGGCCTTGCCTTTGACCTTCTTTTGTCCTTAAATAAAAATACGGACTTTTCAGGAATACGAAAATCGTATTCTTAAGACATACTCTAATCTAAATTCATTAGAGCACAATAAATTCACCATTTGAATAGAGCATGATTTCTCTTGCCATGACTTCGTATTCTAAAGGATCATAATACGAATTTGCCCATAATTTAGAGAATCTAACTCTAATTATCTATAACTATCAAACAGCTTCTAATATGCTCTCTAAACATGATTAACTACAATACTGACTCATGAAGTATTAATCATGTATAATTAACTAAATTTCGGCAGAGTCCCCTTTGTTTTCAGGGCTCCGAAATTTTGTACAAACATTCACACAATGACTATGAATTTCATTTTCACACGTATTATTTCATCTACTACTAAGTCAACCATTATATAGCATTCTCATCTTAAATTATCTAGCCCAGATCCCTGTCTCTTCCATGGTCTATCCCCAATCATTCATTTATGAATCAATCATCCATAAATACCCCAATTAAACCAACCTTGCTTCCCACAGTGCACAGCCGTTCATCGGCGTTCAATTTGAAGTGAGGAGGTCCGTCGAGGTTCAGATCTGACCAAAAATTGGCATGCCACTTGACCAGAAGCAGGAGGTGGCGCAGCTCCCGGATCTAAGGAAGAGAAGAGTGGTGCAGCTCACAGGTTATCTCCACCGGTCACCGTCAGACAACCAGAAGATCAGAGGGGGGAGGGGCGGCTGTGAGCTGCGGACGTGCAGATGTACGCAAAGCCAGGTGCAGCTCCGGCTGGTGGCGCTGCTCGTCAGCATGGGAAGGTGCACAGAAGGGGGACGCCGGAGTCATGGCTAAGTAGCAAATAAGTGGTGCCGGAGCTGACAACAACGGTCCTGGCGGATCTAGCTGCGCGCAAGCTAGTTAGGGCGGAGAGAAAGGCAACAACACACATAGAGAGGAAGAAGGCAGCAGTCGGTCTCGCCAAAGCTTGAGGCGGCGCAGTGAGGTCTCAGTCAAGAGGGCGCACGAAAGAGATAGAAATTTGAAGAGAAAAAAGGAAAGGTGATCATAAGAGAGAGCTCCACACCCTCTCATCCTTCTCTCTTATAAAAACCCAAACTTTAAAATGAAAATAATTTACATGACCTTTCATCCCATTATAAGAGTCACGGGCGACTCCTTTCATCCAACCAAATCCGTATTTTACGGATCTGGTTAATCGAAGTTTAATATTTTATTTATTTCTTTATCGTAATCTAATTTAATAATTTCTTTTAACAATCGTATAATATTCTCACTTAAGGATCACGAGCGATAACTTTAACACGACCAGATCCATATTTTTCGGCTTTGATTCTACCATATCTACTTTATCGGGACTTCAATTATTGTCCTGTATCTCCCGCTTGATTAATCTAGGTTAATTAACACTTAATAAATTTTTCAAACAATTAATCGAGATTCTTTTCTCTTCAACCCACCTCCAACTATATTATGCCTAATCGGCCGGGCCCAATATGACCTTTCCTGGCCCAAATCTCGTTGCGAGGCTGGATATTAGATTTAAAATTTCCCGATTTCAACTTAATTGAGTTTAAAAAATAATTAATTTATTTTTTTGCGCTAATTAATCTCGTAATTATTTTAAGAAATTTTTTTTTTAATCGTAAAAATTCAGGGGCGTTACACCCTCTTACACGAGCGTCAGACCTCCTTCTAGCTGCCCAACAGCCCCAAGGGTCATCTTCTCTGTAATGGTACAAGTTCTAGATTACTTCTCTTGTGAACGTTGGGGTCCTAACCCAATACAAATTTAACCGTTGATCAAGAGACTCTGCCTGATCCTGAGAAATTTTCAGTTTTGATGTGAACAGTTTGGCGCCGTCTGTTGGACCATGAACAAAAAGCCAGAGCATCATGATGAAGTCCAAGCGTAATCAAGCGTTGGAACCAGACAAAGGAAGGTCAGTCAAACTTCAACGGACTAAAAAGGCTCCTCCTGTCATCAAAGAGACTCCACAGGCCCCCGAAGAAGCACTACCCGCCCTACCTCAAGGCAAGGAGACCACGGGTAAGCGATTTCAGGAGCTCAATCCACAGAAGACAGAACTCACCCGAGTAATGTAGACTATGGAGCGTAAAGTTCGCAAATGACTCACTTGAGCTCTGTTCCACAACAATAGTTGAGTTGCTGGAGGTCAGTTACTCGCATGTCCTGGTGCGGAGCTAGATCCCGGCGACGAGTAGAAGAATAACGCCATCCTCGTAAGGCTAGGAGTCACCATGATCCTGACGAGGGCATGATCCCCACAACGAAGTGAAATCCGAAGAGGGTCGCCACAAATTCTTCTAGCAGCTCCAAGTAGCCTCCGCTGTACCCTAGTTGCGGTCCCATTCATTTTGGACATCCAGGAGGGGCCTTTCCCCAAGAACTTTATTCCCCCTAACATCCGACAATACAATGACCCCTCGGATCCAGCCGGGCACGTCGAGAGGTATAGCTCAGCAAAGCTTGCCAGCGGGACAAGAGAAGTAGTAATGTGCAGGGGATTCCCGTTGACACTCACTGAAGTCTACGACAACAGGATCGAAGAACTCCCGTTCAAAACCATCGCAAGCTTCCAACAAATGGCACAACTCTTCTACTGTGTCTTCGCCAGCAATAGGAAGTTAAAGAAGCCCACTACTGTCCTAACATGAAGAGGAGAGCCTAAACAAGTATCTTCGCGGCTTTAATGCAGAGACAATTAGAATAAGCGGTTTCAATTCTGAAGTAGCTGTAATGGCACTAGTAGAAAGCCTTAGGGATTGTCCTTTTTGCAACTCTCTTACGGAAAAGGAACGGGAAGATATACAATAGCTTCTCGCCCGGGCTGAGAAATTAGTCAATTCCGATGAGATCAAAGGGGGGTGGGTAATTTGCTCGGCAACTGGTGTAGAAGGCCTGGGCACACAAGCCCCAATAGGACAATTATCGAGAGCCTCGGAGGGAGGAACTTAAAACAGAGAAGCCTTGACTGCCAGCTGACCAGCTCTAGGAATGCCCTTAAAGACCTTGGAAGCAAAGACACCTGAAAATGCCATCAGTTATAACAACTACGACCCCCTTAATTTTTCATGAAAGGCCATCTTGATACAGATCTAGGGTCAAAAGATCTTAAAGTCACCTAAACCAATGAAAGGCCCCACGGGGAAAGAAGAATAGTGGAAAATTTTGCCATTTGCACACCGCATGGGGCCACTTGACCAAGGATTGCGTCCAATTGAAGGACACCATCGAAGACCTTATTCGAAACACAAAGCCGAGTCAATCACTACAGAAGAGGAACGAAAAGTAATGGGTATAGTCCCCGAAACAAGGGGGGCCGAGCGGTAGTGTCATCAACTACATCACTTGGGGTCCGGGTTGTGGAGGGGAAAGGTCGGCATTAAGGAGGAATTATGGCTGGATGGTTTGGTCCGTCCAAGATGTATCGTTCTTGAAGGACAGAGACCCTCTCTTGTTATCTGCTTCTCGGACGATAACCTTGGATGCATCTGCTACCTTCACGATGACGAGTTGGTGGTTATAGTCACAATAGGGACCTTTCAAGTAAGAAGTGTGCTGGCGGACACTTGGAGTTTCGTAGACATCATCTTCTACGACGCCTTTGAGACAATGAAGCTCATAGTAAATCTTCTGCAGCCCGTGTGATCCTCATTGGTCGGATTCATAATAAGTGTTCATTTGAGCATAATTTTATATCATATTCTTATATGCTTGGCATGTAATTTTGAAGACTTTTTGCCCACTGATACTTAAAATGTATAAATTTGTATCAACAGGGCAGAATACCAGGACCACAAAGGAAAGAAAGCATTTCGAGAGAAATCGGGACCTTAGAGCACCAAGAAGGGCCCATACGGTCATTTATACGGCCTGATATACGGCCGTATATTGGCACCTTAATGAAATTCGGGCCAATGTACGGCCCGTATGATAGACCGTATAGATATGGCTGGCACGTATACGGGCTAATATACAGCCCATATGATAGACCGTATAGAGGTGGCTTGCCTGTATACGGGCTGATATACGCCTGTATACGGGCCCGCATATCGTAAAGTTCAGCGAATCTGCAGACCTAGTAGGGGGGTAAATTGGTAAATCTCACGCCTAAAACCCTAGAGGTATAAAAGCCGACGAATGAGGATTTAGGAGGGGAGAGAGGCAGCTTGGGGAAAGAGTCTAATCTTGGGAGAAGCTTGGAGATTGTCATCTTGAAGTTATTGGAGCAAGAAGAAGCGGAATCATTGAAAGAGGATCAAGGAAGCCATCAACGGTGCATTCATTAGTGTCATTTATTATGATTTCCTTGTTTGCTTTCATCTTTGTTTGTATTGTTGCCCCCCTTTCATGGAGAACTAATCTTGTAGATGCTTGGATGATTGATAAACCCTTGGACATGTTTTAATTAATGTTATCTCTCTATCTTTGACTGTTTGGTTGAATCTTATTGAGTCTATTGGATGTTTTAATATAAGTTAATCCCTCTACGTTGTGAAAGCCCGGAGGGATTTTCGTAGTCCATATGGGGGAAGAAGCGAACGCCTCCCCGTGTGTAGACTATCTCCAATAGAGGGGAGTGTGAGTATACTGGGAACCCGGGTACTAAGGAGAGCGAGTCCTTTAAATGTATTATTCCCATAATCCCTCAAAGAATTAGGTTCCCTGGAACATCATCGGTAGGGGCACTAGGATTAGTAACTCGCCTCGAGAGATGGAGTGAAAGTACATAAGAACCCTTGGTCAAGGATCAACTAAATCTCACGATAGAGAGTAGCATTCATCTCTTAGAAGTCCAAGAGGGATTCAATTGTCCGAGCATCCCCCTTTTATGAGTGTTTAACCTTAAGAGCAACTCGATTCCCTTGTTTGTGTTTTCAATTGATTAGTTTAGAATTGGTATAATCAACCAACCTTGGATAGACTGGATAGTAGACAAATAGTGGGTACTAGTACTTCCATCTCCCTGAGGATCGATAACCTGGCTTTCAAGTCCACTCTATTGCTTGTTACGACCCATACACTTGCGGATGCATCGCATCAAGTTTTTGGCGCCGTTGCCGAGGAGAATAGGATTACTAGGAAAGCTAGGAATTTTCTACTTTAGTCATTTTTATTTTCATTTCTTTACTTTCTTTCTTTGTTTTGTTTTTCATTCCATTGAAATTTTTGATACTAATCTTCATTTTCTGGATATCTTGCGAGGTATCAATTGCATGACTCGCAAGAACTCTAAAGCATTGCTTGAAGTTAACAGCGAGATTGAAAGAACCTTGTACCGGAGATTGAGAGAAATTGAAGGAGCACTTCCGGGATCCTCTTTGGAGTCGGAAAATTTTACTCCTACCGAAGTCCTTGGTGAAGCAAGGGAATTACCAATTATGGCCGAGAGAAGGAAAACATTGGCTGAATATGAGAAGTCTCATTACACTATGGAGGAGTTCAGTATTCACCCTCCCAATGTCAACATGAACAATTTTGAGATCAAGCCAAGCACAATGAGCATGATTCAGAACACAGCTCAATTTGATGGGAGACCCGATGAAGATCCTCATGCACATCTTTCAAAGTTTATCTTGATTTGAAATATGTTCAAGATTAATGGGGCTTCTGATGATGCAATTCGGTTTAGACTTTTTCCATTAAGTTTGCGGGAAGGTGGATATAGATGGCTTACTTCATTACCCGTCTGCTCCATCTATACTTGGGCCGTGATGCTAGACAAATTCTTGGGAAGCTACTTTCCACCAAGCAAGGCCGCAAAGCCAAGGTTGGACATCTCCGCCTTTAAACAAGGCCCCGCCAAAACATTTTTTGAAGCCTATGAGAGATACAAAGATTTGCTCTAGCGTTGTCCACAACATGGTCTAGACCCTTGTGCCAAGGTGAGAACATTCTACAATTGGTTGGTCAACTCGACTAGACAATTGTTGGATGCCTCGCCGGCGGGTTATTGGGAAACAAATACCCGGAGGATGCCGAACAAATTTTTGAAGACATGGCTAGTAACGAAGCCCATTGGTCTACAAGAATAAGAAAGTTAAAAAGCTTGGGTCCGTGGATGAAGCCGTAATTTCTGATCCAATTCTTGGTGAAAAGTTGGATATGTTGACAAGGAAAATTGAGCCATTGACAACCGGTAATAGCTCAAGGTCGGCCACGTTGATGTATTGCAATACTTGTGGGGAGGGCATGAAGCATCAAATTTTCCCATAGCAAGCATTGAAATGATTCCCATGGAGCAAGTACAACATATGGGGAATGCTCCAAGGCAACTGGATGGTCAATATCGACCATATGCTCCTAAATGGACCCATCCGGCTTTGTCTTATGGAAATCCACAAGTGGGATAATACCCTCCCGGGTTCCAACACCCTCCAAAGCCTCAAGAAAAGAAGTTTATCTTGAAGGAGATGATCGTGAAGTATATGCAAAACAATGACACTATAATTCGGAATCTAAAAGCCACGGTTCACAACTTGGAGAATCAAATTTGGTAAATGGCAAAATTTGTAGCCGAGAGACCTCAAGGTAGTTTGCCGGGCAATACAGAGGAGAACCCTTGGGGAGAGCAATGTAAGGCCATCACTTTGAGAAGTGGAAAGGAGATGGAAGTCCCGGTTCCAAAGCCTCAAGTGAACACTCCCATATAGATCGAGGATTCCGAACCTGTCATTAACTCTGAAGAAGTGAAGAAGGGAAAGGAGAAACCTTTGGAGACAACACCCGTACCTCCATACCAACCTCAAACCCCTTAACCGACAAGGTTGAACAAAGACAAGGAGGATGCCCTATTGATGAAGTTCAACGGTATGTTGAAGTAACTACACATCAATATCCCATTGGTAGAGGTTCTAGCCCAAATGCCAAAATATGCAAAATTTATGAAGGATCTCCTCTCCAACAACAAGAAATTGGAAGATGTGGGTGCTGTAACACTCAATCGTCAAGGCTCGGCCGTTATCCAACAAGCCATGCCGAAGAAGTTAAAAGATCCGGGCAGCTTTGTTGTCACGCCCCGACCCGGATCCCGGGACTTCGGGCACGCGTCAATCAGAGCGTACCGCAAGGAGACGGGCCCCCACTCGAGTACAAGGCCAAGGCACAAAGAGCGCATAACAAAATAAATTCAAAAGTGTCATATATAACAATGTCAAAGTTATACAACGGAATTTAAAATCGCAAGGGTTCAAATCACCCTACAACAAACTATACAAAATCAGGCCCTACATGGGTCCTAAAACTCTCACACAACCCGAGGTCCTCAACCTCCAACTTGTCCCTACCCCACACGCTCAAATCCCGAAAGTCATTCTGCCCCTCTTAACCCGGGAAGGAAAAGAAAAGATGAATGAGCTTTCAAAGGAAAGCTCGCAGTACCTGCGCAAAAAAAATCACAATGATGCCACAACAGATAACAAATGTGATAGTCAAACGTATATATCAAAGGGAAATAATCAAAGACAACAAGCCAATCAAACGGCCCCCTATACTCATCCAATCACACCTCCCACGGTCACAAGATAGTGCTCGTATACCAAAGGGTCAAGTGTCGGACGGTGTGGCTATGCTCCATGGGTACCCCTACCCAATCCGGACGCATACCAACCCAACCTAAACACAAGCACCACGAGTCTCACAGTAATGTCCCAGTCCACGGTGGCATGCTCAGCGAGCATCCAACATCAAACTTATACATGCAACCAATCCACAGATATGGAATCAACAAACCATCCAACAGATATGGAATCAACAACAGAGGACCAAGGCATCATAAATAACATATACAAGCACAAAACCAACAAAGAAACACCAAACCAGAGCTAACATCAAGGTCAAAGAAACCCATCACCGCGGGAGCTAGGCAAAAGGCACTTACCTCAATTAGTGAAGCTCGAATCCCAACGTAATCTTCTCCGATGAGTCTCCACACTCTCGCCAATATCCGTGATAAAATTCATGCCTTAGTATTTATTCAATTATATGATAGATAACACTTTTACTAAGTGGTTGTCCTACATGTGTCCAAATGCACCTTGTCTCTCTGCATGAAACTTGGCCCAACTACCGTGATCCGCCGATTCAAGTTCCTTGACCTTATTCCCCATATTTTCACTAGTTCACACCTAGGCCATAACTCACGAGGTCTGAAACCTATCAAGGATTCCAACTATAATCACTCATGCTAATGTACTATCTATCATTTCATCCTCAACCTTCACCACTATGAACCCACACCACCAACTCACAACCCAGCCGATTCCATAGCTTCAACCGTAACTTTGTCATCAAACAATCATAACTTACATGAATGAAAGCCTCAAACAACCCCATCAGAGAGCCTTTACCACTCAAAACAAAGAACCAGGAACAAACACACACACGAAAGCAAGCTCTAACCGACAACTAAGATCCATAACCTCAAGCCCAAACAATAACAAAAAGATTCAACCCAGCTTAACTTCCCCCGGATGTTCACCAAAACAAAACAAGGACCATCAACCTTCACTTAACTTCCCTAAATGTTCACCAAAACAAAAACAAGGACCATCAACCTTCATCTTTGCTCACACACGCGGATCAATCATTTTAATCAACCTTTCAAAACCTTTCAGCTTTAACTTCTCCTCTACCTTTTCATATCTTACACACACCAAATACATACATGCACATCTCCCAACTTGCGTGATCCTATTCATTCATCAATTCTTCATTATTGTTATCCAAGTAGTCTAAGCCTCAACAACACTAAGTAGACATTTTATCGACCTCCATATCCTCTCTTCATTCCCTCAGATTAAAAAGTTAACACCAACACACACAAATACCCACACAGGTCCTTGTGATCCTTTCTCATGAACATCATGAACCCACCAATACCTTCACTGTCTTATTATAACCATTCTTACTAACGGAAATTCAACACAACTAACTAGATAACCAAAGCATGAACGGGAGGGAAAGAAGGAGGCTTACAAAAAACAGTAATGCGTCGTGATCCCGGTTCCTAAGTAGCTTGGAGGCGTGGCGTTTCTTCTCTCATAGGCTTCACCGGCCTATCAAGTTTCCAAAGCGCCTGGACACGCATGAGTTTGCTAGGCCATAGTCTCCTTATGGCTGTGAGGAAGCCCTCCATGATTTTCTCGGTCCTAGAAAGGCTGCGGGTCCCAGAACGGTTGCCCATGGGTTCTCGGATCAATGGCTATGAACGGAGAAGAAGGAGAAGGAAGGCAAGGTTGACGCGTTCTAGGGTTTCGAGGGTACTCTCCTCTATTTATAGGAGTTTGCAACTAGCCGAGGATAGGATTACGATCAGCGTCCGATGGGTTTTAATTTCACGGTCTGCATTTAAATTAACGGAGTCCATTTAGAGATAATTCTCTCTCTCTCCCTTGTCTATCTATCTTTCTATCTATACCTCTCTCTCTCTCTCTATATATATATATACTATGATATATCCTCCAATCAAGCCACGCATTTTCAACCTTTAATTCAAATCCCATCAGCAATGCATGTCCCCTCCTACAAATATATATATATATACAATTAGTATTATTTTATTCATATAGGTATATTAGTATTTTATCTTATTCTTTTATCTTCTGATTTCAAAAAAAAACTCAAACGAATCTCACCATCACTAACCTTGCACGTTAATACATACATATATATTATCATTATAATCATTATTATATTTTCTTTTGAATTCAATGAATCTGACTCTTTTATATATATATATATATATATATATATATATATATATATATATATATGATATCCATCAAATCATTCCTTCTCTTTTGTTCATGTTTGTACATAAATCCTTACCTATCAACACTTTTACATGCAGGTCCTTATTTGGGAGAGGGCAAATTTTCATTCAAGTCCTCAAACTTTCTGGAATTACGGATAGGTCCCCAACAACCCAAATTAACCATAATTAGGAGATTAACAAACTTAATCCCTCTTTTCTCGTAAAGTTGGGGACTTTATTTTATTACCAAAGATTTCAATACCTAAAATCTCCGGATTTTACAATCCTCCCCCCTTAAAATAATTTCGTCCTCGAAATTTAAAATCAATACCCAGGACTTTCATCCAGTAACAAACTAACCTGGAAAAAATGTTTCCTCATGTACTCAAAATTTTCACCCTCTAATAACTCATGTAAGTAGGGGTTTATCCTCAAATATCACTATCAGTCATTCAATCCCAAACCTCGAACGTTTACTCCATTTCTCGGACCTAGCGTTCACTAATAGTGGTTCCCCAATCCTCACGAATGGTCTGTCCAATCCTCCAAAACTTTAGGAGTCCTCTGCCCGTCTCCTGGGCAATACACGGGGTCACACCAGACCCACAACCTTGCACCTCAACTCCATCAATGTAATGGGGAACACCTCCCCCCTTTAGTCCTGGCCCGCTACTTGCGGCCCTGCAACCTCCGCGTATCAGGTGTTCGTTCAAAATCCTGGTCTACCCGACCCAACACTCAAGCTATCCTATTCTACATAAGTCACTAGGGCAACTAGGGTGTCCGTTATCTGCATTTCTCTGATACCATATTAATCTGTAACGCCCCGACCCGGATCCCGGGACTTCGGGCACGTCAACAGACCGGCCGTACCCAAGTGGAGACGGGCCCCACTCGAGTACAAGGCCTGAGTAAACAGTAGCAGATAACAAAATAAATTCAAAAGTGTCATATATAACAATGTCAAAGTTATACAATGGAATTTAAAATCGCAAGGGTTCAAATCACCCTACAACAAACTATACAAAATCAGGCCCTACATGGGTCCTAAAACTCTCACACACAACTTTGAGGTCCTCGAACCTCCAACTTGTCCCAGCCCCCACACGCTCCAAATCCCGAAATATCCGTTCCTCTTAACCTCGGAAGGAAAAGAAAAGATGGAATGAGCTTCAAAGGAAAGCTCGAGTACCCCGCAAAAAATCACAATGATGCCACAACAGATAACAACAGATAGTCAAATAGACATATCAAAGGAAATAATCAGCACAACAAGCCAATCAAACGGGGCCCCCTATACTCATCCAATCACACCTCCACGGTCAGCACAAGTGCCGTGGCGCCAAAGGTCAAGTGCGGACAGTGTGGCTATGCTCCATGGGTACCCCCCACCCAATGCACGCATACCAACCCAACCTAAACACAAGCACCACGAGTCTCTACAAGAATGTCCCGGCCCACGTGGCATGCTTTCGGCAGCATCCAACATCAAACTTATACATGCAACCAATCCACAGATATGGAAGCAACAAACCATCCAACAGATATGGAATCAACAACAGAGGACCAAGGCATCATAACAACATATACAAGCACAAAACCAACAAAGAAACACCAAACCAGATAACATCAAGGTCAAAGAAACCCATCACTGGGTGGGAGCTAGGCAAAGGCACTTACCTCAATTAGTGAAGCCTGGAATCCCACAGAATCTTCTCCTGATGAGTCTCCACACTCTACGTCAATATCTGGTGATAAAATTCATGCCTTAGTATTTATTCAATTATATGATAGATAACACTTTTACTAAGTGGTTGTCCTACATGTGTCCAAATGCACCACTTGTCTCTCATGAAACTTGGCCCAACTACCAGATCTGGCCGATTCAAGTTCCTTGACCTTATTCCCCATATTTTCACTAGTTCACACCTAGGCCATAACTCACGAGGTCTGAAACCTATCAAGGATTCCAACTATAATCACTCATGCTAATGTACTATCTATCATTTCATCCTCAACCTTCACCACTATGAACCCACACCACCAACTCACAACCCAGCCGATTCCATAGCTTCAACCGTAACTTTGTCATCAAACAATCATAACTTACATGAATGAAAGCCTCAAACAACCCCATCAGAGAGCCTTTACCACTCAAAACAAAGAACCAGGAACAAACACACACCTGAGCAAGCCTACTGACAACGAAGATCCATAACCTCAAGCCCAAACAACCAGCATTCAACCCAGTTAACTTCCCTGGATGTTCACCAAAACAAAACAAGGACCATCAACCTTCACTTAACTTCCCTAAATGTTCACCAAAACAAAACAAGGACCATCAACCTTCACTGCTCACACACAGCATCAATCATTTTAATCAACCTTTCAAAACCTTTCAGTTAACTTCTCCTCTACCTTTTCATATCTTACACACACCAAATACATACATGCACATCTCCCAACTTGCAGATCCTATTCATTCATCAATTCTTCATTATTGTTATCCAAGTAATCTAAGCCTCAACAACACTAAGTAGACATTTATCTAATTCCATATCCTCTCATTCCTCGTGACAAGCTTAACACCAACACACACAAATACCCACACGTGTCCTTGTGATCCTTTCTCATGAACATCATGAACCCAATACCTTCACCGCCTTATTATAACCATTCTTATTAACGGAAATTCAACACAACTAACTAGATAACCAAAGCATGAACGGGAGGGAAAAGAAGGAGGCTTACAAAAACAAGTAATGCGGTCGATCCGCAGCCTTGGAGGCGTGGCAGTGCTTCTTCTCTCATAGGCTTCACCGGGCCTATCAAGTTTCCAAACGCCTCGACACGATGAGTTTGCTAGGCCATAGTCTCCTTATGGCTAGAGGAGCTCCTCCATGATTTTCTGGTGTCCGGTAGAGGCTGTGGTCCGAGAACGGTTGCCCATGGGTTCTCGGATCAATGGCGATGAACGGAGAAGAAGGAGGAGAAGGAAGCAAGGTTGACGGCGTTCTAGGGTTTCGAGGGTACTCTCCTCTATTTATAGGAGTTTGCAACTAGCTGGAGGATAGGATTACTTATCGCTACGATGGTTTAATTTCAGCTGGTCTGCATTTAAATTAACGGAGTCCATTTAGAGATAATTCTCTCTCTCTCCCCAGATATCTCTCTATCTTTCTATCTATACCTCTCTCTCTCTATATATATATATATACTATGATATATCCTCCAATCAAGCCACGCGTTTTCAACCTTTAATTCAAATCCCATCAAAAATGCATGTCCCCTCCTACAAATATATATATATATACAATTAGTATTATTTTATTCATATAGGTATATTAGTATTTTATCTTATTCTTTTATCTTCTGATTTCAAAAAAAAACTCAAACCAAACTCACCATCACCAACCTTGCACGTTAATACATACATATATATTATCATTATAATCATTATTATATTTTCTTTTGAATTCAATGAATCTGACTCTTATATATATATATATATATATATATATATATATATATATATGATATCCATCAAATCATTCATTCTCTTTTGTTCATGTTTGTACATAAATCCTTACCTATTAACACTTTTACATGCAGGTCCTTATTTGAGAGAGAGGGGCAAATTTTCATTCAAGTCCTCAAACTTTCTGGAATTACGGATAGGTCCCCAACAACCCAAATTAACCATAATTAGGAGATTAACAAACTTAATCCCTCTTTTCTCGTAGAGTTGGGGACTTTATTTTATTACCAAAGATTTCAATACCTAAAATCTCCGGATTTTACATTTGTGGTCCCTTGTATCCGTGGAGAAGGGGTCACAAAAAAGGCATTGGCAGATTCTGGGGCAAGTATCAATGTAATGCCCTATAAATTGTACATGAAGCTCGGCCTCAAAGAGCCTAAGCCTACGGGGATGACATTGCAGCTGGCTAACCGATCTTCGAGGAGATTGAAATGAATAGCTGAAGATGTGCTTGTTCAGATCAACCAATTTGTTTTCCCGGCCGATTTTGTGTTTTTAGATGTTGATGATGAGGTCGATGTGCCTATCAATCTTGGGCGACCTTTCCTCGCCACCGCTCAAGCTTTGGAGGATCATGCACAAGGTAAGCTTGCCTTGAGGGTTGGAGATCAAGAGGTCGTATTTCAATTGCCCGATGCAATGCGACACTCAATGGCCCAATATGACAGCTCATATTGTGTTGACGAGGTGGATGAAATAGCTTCCGAGTGTATAGAAGATTTGTTAATGGTGGATCCACTATACCCCTATTTGGGAGAACAAGAGGGACACTCTTAGGAAATACAAGGGAATTCCATTCCATTAAGGGTAGCAACGGTAAAAGTCAAGAAAAAGAAGCAAAAATTCATTTCACCTACAATATACTTGAAGAAAGTGCAAGAAAAGGGGTTAAGCATGAATCAATCAGCTCAGAGCACTTCCAAAGGAAGCCCAGGTATAGAGAATAACAATAGATCAATTTATGTCAACTTGGGAATGTTCTTATTCGGATAATGCTTTAAGGGAGGAGCCAATGAAAGCTTCAAGGTATTTGAACCCCCATGAGGTAAGGTGAAGGTACGTCAAGCTTGTGACATTAAACAAGCGATTCTTGGGAGGCAACCAAGAATGAAAGTAAAGAAATAAAAAGAAAATGACTAAAGTAGTAAATTCCTAGCTTTCCTAGTAATCCAATTCTCCCCGGCAATGGCGCCAAAAACTCGATGTGCGATATCCGTAAGTGTACGGGTCGTAACAAGTAATAGAGTGGACTTGAAAGTCGGGTTATCGATCCTCAGGGAGGTGGAAGCACTAGTACCCACTATTTGTCTACTATCTAGTCTATCCAAAGGTGGTTGATTTTAATAATTCTAAACCAATCAATTGAAAACACAAACAAAGGAATTAAGTTGCTCTTAAGGTTGAACAATCATAAAAGGGGGATGCTCGGACAATTGAATCCCCCTTGGAATTCTAAAGGGTGAATGCTACTCTCTATCTCGATATTTGGTTGATCCTTGGCCAAGGGTTCCTGTGGTGCCTTCACTTCCTCTCTCGAGGCAAGTTAGTAATCATAGTGCCCTTACTGATGATGTTCTAGGTAACCTAATTCTTGGAGGGATTATGGGAAAAATACGTCTAAAGGACTCGCTCTTCTTAGTACTCGGGTTTCCGGTATACTGACAATTTTCTCCATTAGAGATGGTCTACACATGGGGAGGCGTTTGCTTCTTCCCCATATGGACTACGAAAATCCCTTCGGGCTCTTGCAACGTAGAGGGATTAACTCACATTAAAACATCCAATAGACTCAATGAGATTTAACCAAACTATCAATGATAGACAGATAACATTAATTAAAACATGTCCAAGGGTTCATCAATCATCCAAGCATTTACAATATTAGCCCTCTATGAAAGGGGGGCAACAATACAAAACAAAGATGAAAGCAAACAAGGAAATCATAATGAATAACACTAATGAATGCACCGTTGATGGCTTTCTTGATCCTTTTCAAATAATTCCCTTTCTTCTTCCTCTAATAGCTTCAAGATGACAATCTCTAAGCTTTCCCCAAGATTAGACTCTTTCTCCCAAGCTTTTTCCCCTTTCCTAAACCCTCATTAGTCTGCTTTTATACCTCTAGGGTTTTAGGGGTGAGATTTACCGATTTGTCCCCTTCTAAATCTGCAGATTCGATGAACTTGACTATATACGGGCCCGTATACGGGCGTATATCAGCCTGTATATAGGAAAGCCCGTATACGGGCCAACCACCTCCAGACATTCTATCATACGGGCTGTATATCAGCCCATATATGTGCCAGCCTCATCCATACGGTCTATCACACGGGCCGTATACTGGCCCGTATTCCCTTCAGGTGCCAGTATACGACCATATGTCAGCCCGTATAATTGCCCGTATGGGCCCTTCTGGGTGCTTAGAGGTCCCGGTTTCTCTCGAAATGCTTTCTTTCTTCCGGGTCCTAGTATTCTGCACTATTGATCAAAATGAATACATTTTGAGTATCGGTGGGGAAAAAATCTGCAAAATTACATGCCAAGCATATAAGAATATGATATAAAATCATGCTCAAATGAACACTTATCAATCTAGCATTCAATCCTAGGCATAAAGTGATGTTCGCAGGTCCCTATATTACCCGCCTAGCAAAAGGGATGTACTTCATCTTCGACGAGATCACTAGACGGATGCATATAGTTGGGCGATCTATCCCTGTCCCCATCGAGACCATGCAGGTGATGAGGATGCTGCAGCACAGCGAGACGACACAGGGGTTCAGGTCCCCAGCTATAGGCCGCAGAGAGACACCAAACTCAGGAGCCGTTGTGGGACCTAGTAGAGCATCTCCACCGCCTCCTTTGTCACAGAGAGTACCCACAGCATCTTCACTATTAGCTACAACATTCATCGAGGCCGACCAAGCCTTACTTCACTAGATGGTGGGCGGAGTCGTCTATCACCTCGGATAGTAGTTAGCTGACGATGACGGCCATGGCCTCCTGCCAAGCCGACGATATATACTGGAGCGGATCTCGATGATGCGGCCGCATCTAATGACGAGGATGCCGCAGATAGCGGTGATGAGGATGACTTCTTTAACACTTAGTTCATTTTATTTTATTTTCACCACTTTTGGACTTTTTACTTTTTATTGAGTCAATCTATTAAATGGCTCAATCTTATTTATGCTATGGAGCTTCACCTTTTCTTTGCCTTCGATATTCTTTAGGTACTTGGGAGGAACTCAATAAAAGGATGAGAAAAATCACGAACAACAATTAGCTAAGTCTACTTTTTCTTCCCCCATCTTGTTCTTGCATGTCATATTCATTTTGGTGCATATGTTGTGTGCATTAAGGACAATGCACAATTTAAGTATGGGGGAAGGATTATCATTGAGCGATTACATTATATATGATGGGTATTGATTTAGGATGGTCTATGAGCAAATTGATGGGAGTCCCCTTTGAGTCTAGGTTGCTATTAGCAATAGGTGCCAAATTTTTAGAAAAAAATATATATTTAGTCTTTCCTTTAATTGACACCTCACAAAAAATTTGAGCAGAAACCCTGACTTTGTTGTCACTTGCTAAATTAGGTTTGGACTCCAGTTAGTTTAAGCATTAGAGAGTGCTGATATTTTTTGATTATTTTGAAAAAAAAGAAAAGTGAGAAAAAAGAGGGAAAGAAAAAATCAAAAAGAAAGGGGAAAAAAACAAAAGGGAAATACGTTTATTGTGAGTGGAATAACCAAATAGTCAGATTGGCCAAGGATGCCTTACCGACCGACAAGTCAGATCCATTAGGGATGCCCTACCAGTATAGAAAAGATGGTAAAAAGAGCTATTACCTTTGAAGAGTAAAAGCTGCTCTTGAGTAGTCGCACCTTGGGCATCACAAATGTACACTCGATGACCTACCGGGAGAAAAGGCTACCTCATTGGATGTATGAAGTTACTACCCCAAGCTAAAGAATAAAGAGACAAAGTTTAGCAAATAAGAAAGGATCTCGACCAGTTGGGCCGGACTTGAGCTAGTAAGTGGCACCGTTAGAAATGGGTTACACACACATGTGGGAAGTCTAGTTACAAGGTAAAACCTTTTTTTCACAAAAACTTGCAGGCACCTGACAATGTGTTTCCCAAGGCACCAAAGGGACTCCTAACCATTTTAAGCTAGGAGGTCACACACCTCATCATCTTTTACGGGATCCATATATTTCTTTTCTTGAGGACAAGCAAATGTTCAAGTGTGGGGGCATTTGACAAGTGCAAATGTCCAATTTCTAGGATCCATATTCTCCTTAGCATATTTATATGTACTTATTCCATTTCCAGGCATCAATTCTCTAATTTTGTACTTCAGTGGGTATTCCCTTATAATTGGACAAATAAAAAGGCATCCAGGGCAAAAGGAACAAGAAAAAGGATATACCGAAGCAAAAAAGAGTAAAAGACCACACTTGTAGAGAAGTGCACGGTCGTGCTCTTACTAAGTACAGCCGTGCTTATCAAGCATGAGCATGCTCAAGATCATGCAACTCTCTGGATTAAGAAGCATTAGCCATGATGTATTTACAAAGAGCACCGGAATGCTCCAGATCACACACAGTCGTTCTTAAGCCAACACCGGCTTGCTTTGCAGATTAATAATCTATAAACAGCCGCTGCATAACCCTAGAAAGTAACTTTTGGCAGTGCAGTCTTGGACTATTCTTGCTGCGGCATCTAGGGTTTCAGAGAGGAATTGAAGACAGAGGAGATAGTTCAAGAAGCTTTTTATGGCTATCTTTATAGTCTCCTCTTGTATCATAGTTATGGTAGTCTATAGCATGAGAGGCTAAACCTTCTGTAGGGCCTCAGATACATGAATCCTAGGATGAACTTGTTGGTTGATTTCTTAATTTGTTCAGTTTTACTTTATTAATAATTCTTGTTAGCATCTTAATTGTCTGTGTTTTCAACTCTATGTGGTTTCACTTGCATAAGCCCGATCATCTATCTCCTCAAGAGATAGCATTAGCATGATATTATTTTAGTTGGATGGTTGTGTGGTTATCATTGCATTAGCCAAGAGTTGTTGTCGTTCTAGATTTCCTTTTGTGGTTTTCCTGTGCATGAGCCTTGAGTCATCTATCATAGTGCGATAGAGCATCCAATACCCTCAATGTTTGTACGAATGATTCAGAACGGTTAGAATATTACACTAGACCAGGAATTTATCTAGGTAGGTTGTAGCTGGACATAGGTGTTACGGTGTGTATGAGCATCACAAGAGATTGGGTAGTATTCTGAGAATTGAAATTGCTACATCGTCCAGAAGTTGTTAGTAATTATCTAGTAATAGGGAATCAGTCATTAGCAAGGAAATCCTTGGAGGACCGTGATCAGAGGTGCCATATCTCATCTCCGATTGACCCCAATCCCTCCATTGTCCGTATTAGTCTTTTAATTAAGATATCTAATCATCACACATAGTTTAGTTTAGGTTAGGTAATAAAGGATAACTAGTACTAGTGTCCAGTCCTTGTGGATTCTACAACCCTACCTTTTGGTACTTTACTACTTGATAGACCTCCTATACTTATGGGAGAGTGTCGAGAATATTTATGAGTGCATACACAATTTCCTTGACTATCCTGCAAGTATGAAGGAAGATAAAAAATACACAGCTGCACAAAGACAAATACAAGCTCTACTAACAATAGATGCAAAAACCAAAAGTGTAGCTTTTGTAAGCCACTTGCTAAAAAAAGTGATACAAGACCCTGATCAAACCACTAAGAGGTGATCCTCTGCTGACACAACCTGGGTGATAAACAGAGAAACCATGGGTGGTGTTCGTGGTGCAGATGGTACTGCAGGAGGTGCCGAAGAAGGGTGGGGGTCTCAGGCAGATGAGAATGGTGAAGGATGTGCCTACAAAGATGTTGATGATATCTGTGTAAAAGCAGAATTTACCAGCAACATGTTAAGCTCGCGGAGAAAATATAAGATCTAGCCAAGGTTTTATCATGTCTGTTCTTGCTGGAACAGAATCCGTCGGTCGACTGATAAGTGTTCATTTAATCATAATTCTATACCATATTCTTGTATGGTTTTCATCCAATTGTGAGGAGTTTTGGCCCACCCATACTTAAAATGTGTTTATTTTGAGAAACAAGGCAAGATATCGAGACCCCAGGAGAAAGTAAGTTTTTCAAGGCAAATAAAGGCTGAAATGAAGCATTCTTGGAGAAAGAACCCAAGCATACGGGATTCCATACGACTCGTATGGACCTGGAGAATTGAGGCCCATACAATCAAGTTTCCTCTGGGCCATACAGCACCTCGTATGACTCATACGGGCCCCCACACGGTCTATTATACGGGCGCGAGTCGTCGTGGTGGTATACCCCCCTTTTTGAGATTTAAAGAACTAGTGTTTTGAGTCCGCGAGAAGGACACGGTTGTGTACCTATTCATACGGCCGTGTAAAGTGAGATTTAGCAGTGTGGATTGTGCCACATGCCTTTGTGGATGGTGTGTGGTACTCTGTCTTTTGTCTGTGGTTTCTTTCTTCTCGAGAGCGACATGACCCACCACACGGTGGTATGCCTGAGTGTGCGGTGCTCTCTATTTTGACGCCCGTTCCTTCTTTCTGTCCCGAATGCCACACGACCTTGTGTATGCTATTTTTCTTGTGTAAGGGCGTGTACTGCTTTGTTTTTCTTGTGTATGTTGTTTTTGCCCTGTTTTTACCTGCACCAAATTGTTATAGACTCTAAAGACAAATATTAGTGGTTAAAACCCTTAGGAATCATATAACTATTGAACATTATCAAAAAGATAGTTTGACCACTAATGTATACCTAAAACTAAGACTAAAATAATCCTTATCATGAAAACTAAAAGACTACCAAAAATTACTAGGCTTGGGTTGATACAAATGTGGCTAGGACTAACAAAGAGGGTCAAGATCCACTTCAAGTCAAAATTAGACCAGTCACACGGGCTGGGGCTAAGAGATTCAAAGAGGCTCTTGGAGGTTTAATTCAAGATGTTCATGATAAAGAGGAATGTAAGATTGATATTAATGGAGAAGCCATAGTTTCTCCACATCATTAAAGGCATCTCATATTTCAAGGTCTTCAAAAGGGAAAGTGTTTCATTTCTCATTCAAGGCTTTTTATATTCTAAGCATTGAATATCTATCTGAAATGAAGGGAATTTAATTTCCAATGTATGACTTTTCAGATTCTGGGACCTTAATATCTTTGGGAATTGTGAGAGATCTTAATATATGAATTTCCAAATTCTCTTGTATTATCCTATATATTTGCTAAACTATGTAATTAAAAATGTAAAAGTTTGAATAAAAATGCAAAGAGAAAATTCTCTTTGGTTTTTCTTAGAACTATCTATCGAACTTATCAGGATTGTCCTATGGCGTTTACCCTTATATATCAAAGGGTTTTCCATCCCTGTTTGTGGGGTCCTCACTATAGCATGATTCTTGCTTCTTCATAGGAAACAGGTCGCAGTTCTTCCACCGCAAACCTGATTATAGAAGGATCAATGGTGCATTCATTAGTGTTATTCTTTATGATTTCCTTGTTTGTCTTCATCTTTGTTTTGTATTGTTGCCCCCCTTTTATAGAGGCTTAATCTTGTAGATGCTTGGATGATTGATGAACCCTTGGACATGTTTTAATTAATGTTATCTCTCTATCTTTGATTGTTTGCTTGAATCTCATTAAGTCTATTGGATGTTTTAATGTGAGTTAATCCCTTTACGTTGCGCGAGCCCGGAGGGATTTTGGTAGTTTATTTAGGAGAAAATGTGAATGCCTCCCTGTGTGTAAACCATCTCCAATAGATGGGATTGTGAGTATACCGGGAACCCGCGTACTAAGGAGAGCGAGTGCATTTGATGTATTATTCTCATAATCCCTCCAAGAATCAGGTTCCTTAGAAAATCATTGGTAAGGGCACTAGGATTAGTAACTCACCTCGAGAGAGGGAGTGAAAGCACCATAGGAACCCTTGGCCAAGGATCAACCAAATGTCGAGATAGAGAGTAGAATTCATCTTTTAGAAGTCCAAGGTGGATTCAATTGTCCGAGCATTCCCCATTTATGATTGTTTAACCCTAAGAGCGACTCGATTCCTTTGTTTGTGTTTTCAATTGATTAGTTTAGAATTAGTATAATTAACAACCTTTGGATAGACTAGATAGTAGACTAATAGTGGGTACTAGTACTTTCATCTACCTGAGGATCGATAACCCGACTTTTAAGTCCACTCTATTACTTGTTACGACCCGTACACTTGCGGTTGCATCGCATCACCCACTTGTGTCCAGGACGATATTGTGGAGACTCGTAGTGCTTGTATTTAGGTTGGGTATGTATGCGTCAGTGGAGTGAGCGGGCTCACTGAGCATAGCCTCCTGTTGTTCGGCATAAGACCATTGAGACACGCGGTATTTGTTTTGTCCGGGACGGTGTGTGTCAGTTTTTCTTGTGTTGTGGATTCTCCCACTTGGTGCAGATATGTTGCGGGCATCCAAGGAAGGACACTCTGGACGTCTTATAGTCCTACCAAGGGGAGGAAACTCTGGATGTCCACCCGTCAGTGGGATGATACGCTGGCCGTGTAAGTACACGTAGGAGGGTTACCAGACTCGAGGGTCTGGATGTGATTAAGAGTGATGATCGGCTGAGGTTAATGAGTACCAGGGGATTACCTGAAAGTTTTCTTGTCTAATGCTTGTTGTATTCTTTGTTAAGAGATTATCGGATAGTGATCTTTGTATCTGATCTTGTGTTCTGATATGTTTATGGTTTCATATGGATCACTATTTCTTGCTTGATTTCACTGACTTCTTTGTACTCCATGCGGGGGTACTTACTGAGCTTTCCTTTCGAAAGCTCATTCCACTTCCTTCTTTTTCTCTTTTTCAGATTTGAAAGATTAGTTGATTAGATCCACGAGCTGCGCGAGGGATCGAGCTAGCTTGCCGAGGTTCGTGGACCTCAGGTTTTCTCTATGAGTGAGATTGTACTTTTATAGGACCCTATAAGGCCTTATTTTTTATAGATCATTGTCGGGTATTTTGAAACCTGACTTTAAATCCCGCTGTAAGAATTCTTATTATTGATGTTAATAGATTTATTTTATTGCATGCTTTATTATTCATTTTGGCCTTGTATCCGAGTGGGGCTCGCCTTCACTTGGGTACGGCCTATCTGTGCACGTGCCCGAGGCCTAGGGATCGGGTCGGGGCGTGACACTTGCTTTGATCTATTTCTCTTTGAATCGCTCCCCTCCCTCTTCCCCCTATGCTATATCCTTCTGATATTTGGCTAGAGGTGCGGGTAATCCTGTTCCGCTTCTTGTTATAATGAAGTAGTCTGGGGTTCTGGCTCCTAATCAGAGCGTTCCACAACTCGATAAGTCACTACTTAGCATGAGCACAACCATGTAAAGTTGTAACCATCTTCGTAGCTAAGTGCTCTAGTATCTAATCAGCATAAGAACCTTACGTAGAGGAGGAACTACACTCTACATTGATATTCATTGCGGGAAAGTCGGATCCATTATGGATGCCCTACCCAAATAAAAAAAAAATATTATCTTAGATTCCTTCTATCTTGTCTACCATTTATCTAATATAGGGGAGTTTCTTTGATCGTAAGGCCTCAGGGATTCTTTGAGTCCATTGAGGATGTGCTTATCTTGCAAGATTTTGGAACATGTCTTGTGGAGTGAACAAACTTTGTCTAGAGCTATTTTGATAAATCTTACGAGATGTATCTCAAGCCTTGGTGTGGAAATACGAGAACAAACACTTTGATGGTGAACTTGAAATAAAGTTGAGTAATGAATTCTATGGCCGGAGGATGAACACTTATTATTTCTTTTGTCAATTTCTTTTATTTTCTTAAGGACAAGCAAACCTTTAAGTATGGAGATGTGTGATAAGTGTTTATTTAAGCATAATTATATAAAATATTCTTGTACATTTTTCATGTAGTTTTGACGAGTTTTGGACCATCGGTACTTAAAATGTGTTTATTTTGATAAATATGGAAAGATATCGAGACCCCAGGAGAAAGGAAGTTTTTCAAGAGAAATTGAGGCGTAAATGAAGCATTTCTAGAGAAAGAACCAAGGCCCGTATGGGCCTGGATCTATACGGGGGGCTCTGCAATCAATCTCCTAGAGCTATATATCACCTCGTATGAGACTATATAGGCTCTCATACGGTCTGATATATGGGCATATAGGTTCACCTGAACCCTATACGGGCCAGTATACCGTACGTTTCCAACAAATCTATAGACCTGGGCAGCGCCAAAAATGTAAATGACACTCTAAAATCTTAAAGGGGGTATATAATCCGGGGGAATAGGGCTTTAGAGAGGGAGGGCTAGCTTGGGAAAGAAGAGATCTTGATTACAGCTTTGGGGATTCTCATCACCAACCCTAAAAGGAAGAAGAAGGGGCAAGAGCTTAGAGAAGAAATCAAGGGATCCATCAACGGTATATGTAATTGCCGTTCTAATCATGAACATTTTGATTTCTTTTTATCTTTGCTTTGAGTTGTTGCTCTCTTTTCATGGAGAGCAAATTTTGTAGATACTTGGGTGTTGATGAATCCTTAGATATGGTTTAATTGATAATTATTCTCTATGTATGAATGCTTGATTAAAGTTATGTGTCTATTGGATGTTTTAATGTGTGTTAATCCCTCTACGTTGTGAGAGTTCTGAGGGATTTTCGTAGTCCATACAAGGATGGAAGTGAGCGCGGCCCCATGTGTAGACCATCTCTAATAGAGTGGGCTGTGAGTATACCGGGAGCCCGGGAACTAATGAGAGCGAGTTATTTAGATGTATTATTCCCATAATCAATCCAAGCATTAGGTTCCCTATAACATCATCAGTAAGGGCACTATGATTAGTAATTCACCTTGAGAGAGAGAGTGAAAACACATTAGGAACCCTTGGCAAAAAATTCGTCTAGCATTAACATAGAGAGTCTCATCCATCTTTTAGAAATCCAAGTGGGATTCAATCACCCCAAGTATACCCTATTTATAATTGATTGTCATCAAGAGTAATTTGATCCCATAGCTTGGGTTTTAATTTCTTGATTTTAGAATTAGTTTACAACCACTCATTATTGATCAACTAGATAATAAATAATTAGTGGGTATTAGTACTTCGTTCTTCCTAAGGATCGATAACCTGACTTTTGAGTCTACTTTATTACTTTTTATGACCCGTACACTTGCGGTTGCATCGCGTCAACGGCTAAGAAGTTGTAACGCTCTTTGTAGCGACTTTGAAGGTGTCGGGGACCCGAGAAGGATGGGTTCTCGCACTTCTTCTTGTTTAGACCCTTGCCTGATACTTGCTTGGTGAGTGCCATGCTTGCAATGGAGAAGAATGGAGTAGGAGAGTTAATGGCAAGGCCGAATCCCGGTTCTCAGAAAAATCAGGCCAACCTGCAGCCACATGCATGCCCGCATGCTACACGCAGACTAATCGAGCTTAGGTCTGTGGGGGTACGGTCACACACTGTATCATTTTTTATATTAAACTTGGGGAAAAGGTTCCGTACATCATCCTTAACAACCATTCGAGCATAAAATCTTCAAATCATACTATAAATTAAGTGATTAGTGAATAGAAACTTAAAACCCTAGAGTCGAAAGGATAGGGTTTACTAGCGATTTTGCTCCTGTTGGCTGTTGAATCTAGCGAAGATGAGAGAAGGAGCACTATAGGAAAATAGGTAATTCGCGGCGGTTTTTAAGTCATTTCGTCGCTTTTTAAACCGCCGCTAAATCATTTCATAGGTAGTTTATAAACAACCACAAATTCTGGCATTGCAATGCATTTCGTGACGGTATAGGCGAATGACCGGAATAACCGCCGCTAAAAGCAGACTGCATTTCGTGGCGGTTTTAAATGCATTTACCGCTAAATGCTTCAAGGACCATTTTTTTATTTTTCTTTTTTATATTCTTTTGAAAAATTCCTTTTTCTGATTTTTTTTTTTTTAAAATTAGCCACCGGATGTAAGGAGCTAAATTTTTTTTTTATTATTACTTATTATTATTTTGTTATTTTTTATTTATATAAAAATTTATTTTTTTACAATAATCCAAATATTCAATGCCATTTTATTCAATTCAAATAAAAAAATAATAAAAATTTATTAATAATTTAAAAATAATTAAAACAAAGTTATAGTTACAAATTTGTTCACACATCTTTAAAACTAAAACAAAAGCATATGAAATAAATTGTACACTTGTTCTCAAACAATATTTACAAACATTGTTTCCAAACATTCAACAAGATATAGCTTCCAAATATTCGAGATTCAATGAGTTGATCAAATGTCAAACACTCCCTGCCCCGCATGCTTTCAAGATCTTGGCCCTCGCTGTCTCAGTGAACCTCATTGAAGCGCGTGGCTTTACTGTGAGAACATGTCATTCACGGAAAGAATAAGGTATGCAAAGACCTGAATAGGTGGAAGTGGATACTCACAATTGTGACCTTGTTGACATTAAGATTTTTTCTCTTTGTAAGAATTTCACAATTCTTCCCTAAGATAAAAAGGCAACCATATATCAACAAATTAGGTGAAAATAGAGAAAATAAAAACTAGAGAAAATCACTCAAATTATACAAAAAGAGGAAAAAAAAAGTATGAAGAAGTAAACAAACTCCATGTTAGCCATGGCCACCTCGTTGCTCAATAACTCCATTCCCATCTCTATATTTAACTGAATCGAAGATCCTAATTTAATCAGGTGTAATTAAAAAAACATAATAGAATAAAATCACAAAACACATCCATATATATTCCGCAACAAGTACGACTCCTAATCAAATTAGACAAAATCCATCCACATATATATATTAGGAGCCTTAGTGACAACAAAATAACCACTAAGTGTCACTTAACACAATTGGGAAATAACAAAACCAATAAAAGACAATTAACAAAGTAAAACATGAGATCATTTTCAGACCTATGGAACAACTTGGTAGAGTACATAAAAATAATAGAGTTATTGAACTGGATGGTCGAAGAGTTATGAGCCCATTTAATCTAAGTCAACTTATGACAATCATATCGTCGATTTAATCTAGGAGATTTATCAGTCACATAACAAACTAATCACGTCACATGAATTTTTTCCCAAATACAACATTTTGATACAAAATAAATACTTCCGCCAATAGCCAGAGGAGCAGTTGCATGTTTTATAGTAAATGGACATGCTGGTTGCAACCAAATAGGATGAGAATCAAATTGTTTATATGATATTCCAGGATGCTATATAGGTGATGATTAAAGCTCTATCAAATACACTTGGGATTTCATATGGAACATGACACAACAAAGTAAGACCTAAAAGATGGATAATATATATGTCACTCATTCATTCCTTTTTCTTTTTTCTTTTCCTATGGTACATATCTCTGGAATATTGAAGCAAAAATTTTAAGTACTAAATGTTTTGGGACAAAAGAAAATGAACATCATGATTCCAACATATAATTAATTTTTTATACAGCAGCACTAATGATTTGCAACCAGAATGTATATGGAAACAAAATTATATAGAACACACCTTACTGTCAAAGCAACCTAGTCGAAGAAGTGCAGGATCGAACAAACCCATGCGATTGGTAGCACCCATGAATATGACACCTTTTCTAGTATCAAACCCATCAAGCTCTATCAAGAGCTGGTTGAGTGTTGTCTCCCTCTCTTGAGTTGCACCATTATAAAGATAGTTGGTAGATTCACTAAAGATCCCTTGACGCCTGGCAATCAACATCAAGTAAAATAACTATTTCTCTTGCTCATCCAAGTACATATAATCTGTTACGGATATATTTGGTGAAGACAGGTGTCGTTAAGTTAAAGAACCACTTGTTCCTTTGGCTACACGGCAGTATCACCATCCTTGCACAATTCCGCTCGGAATTATAGCGTAAGGATTCAATCCTGCAAACAAGTCCGTCGGAATTGTAACGACCACTCTCGCATAAAAGCGTAAGGTAGAAAGAAAGAGATAGAGAAACATCTAACGCCTCTACGGTGAGTGGGCCTTATCCACCGCTACATTAGGGCGATATTTTCCTACCACCTTCCTACAGCCTTTCCTACATATAGAGATATTTACTTAATTCACCGCCTTACTCCACCGCCTTTCCTGAACCGCCTCTAAGGTGCTATAAAAGGAGAGCACTAATAGAAGAAAGGGGGGAGAAAAAAAGCTCATCACACAAAAACTGCCTAACACTAAAATTCTCTCTTCAAGTTTTCTGACTTAAGCATCGGAGCTGAATCCGGGCAGAAAGGCCCAATTCCGATCACCGTCCTCTCCCCTTTTCTGGGCTAAGCTGATGAGTAACTCCGGTAATTCCGGCGGAGTTTTTATACACTCCTGTTCATGAGGAAGTAAGCGTCCACATCAACTATAAATTCTAGCAGATTTGGTGAAAGGCGGGAACCGGATCCACGAACAGCGATGGCCAGGCGTGACGTGGACCAGTTTTTGGCATCAACAGTTTGGCGCCGTCCGTGGGGGCTATGTCTCAACCCTCAAAGGGAAAACTCTCAGCGGCTGACAAGACAAAAGTTTGAAGCTATGTTGTCAATCCTTGGCGGAATGGCTTCTAGAGCGGGAAAGCGAGGAGCTTGACCTACACACATCCGAAGAATTGCTACTTGATCCCCTAGACATAACCAGGCCGGACGCCGCAGTGCAGTTGGGGCAGGATTGTGATGAAACGGCGGGGAAGATCTCATGGGAGTATTGAGAGCAAATTAGATCTTTTTAAGCTTGGTCTTGAGGAGGATATCTTAGGGTGTGAAGCGCAATATCATCGAGCATCGTCTCAACATCGATCAAAGCGTTTAAACCCACAAAGCGAGAGAAAAGGAGAAATTACCAGAAGCGGAAAGCGAGAAGGCAGCGAGGAGGAAGAAGTATCTAACCTCCTAAAAGCTAAGTTTATCCGAGAGGTGTACTTCCCAGTTGGTTAGCCAATGTAGTCACGGTGAAAAGCAGTCCAGGAAAATGGAGGATGTGTGTTGACTTCACAGGACTTAAACAAAGCACACCCGAAAAGATTACGTTTCCCTTACCATCAATTGATAGTTTGGTTGATTCAACAGCGGGGCATGAGATGTTGAGCTTCACGGATGCCTTCTCGGTTACAACCAAATCCGAATGGCCAAAGCGGCGAAGAAAAACGTCTTTCATTATGAGCACGAGGAGCGTCTTGCTATAAGGTGATGCCGTTCGCCTAAAATGCCGGAGCCACCTTCTAGAGGCTCATAACTCTGATCTTGAGAGAGCAAATTGGCGGGAATGTGAAGCCTATGTGGGCGATATCTTAGTAAAAAGCGAAAGGCCAATGAACACTGTCAGGACTTACAAAGAGGCTTTTAGGTCTCTTGAATTTATACTATCTTGGTTAAACCCGAACAAATGTTCTTTGGCGTTCGATCGGAAAATTCACAGGATTTATTTTTGACACAAAAGAGGGATAGAAGCAAATCCGGACAAAATCATAGCCATTCTTGACATGGGATGCCCAAAAGTCTTCAAGAAATTCAGCTGGCTTAACGGACGTCTCGCGGCGCTTGGCGATTCATCTCCAAAGCCGAGAGAAAAATCTCCCACTCTTCCAAGCCAAAAGAAAAGCGCCCAAAATGGGTGGAGCGGAAAGAATGCGAAAAAGCCTTTCGTGGGCTTAAGGACTATCTCCGGTCGCCTCGATTTACTAGCTAAGCCACGGGTGGGAGAAGAACTCTACGTTTATTTGGCGGTCGCCCCACCTTGATCAGTGCCGTTCTTGAGAAGATAGCGGAGTTCAAAAACACATCTACTACACAAGTAAAATCCTTAGCGATGCGAGAATGAGATATCTACCACTTGAAAAGTTGGCCTTTGCTCTTATCACGTCTGCTTACGGAGGTTGAGGCCATACTTTCAAGCCCACAAGATCATAGTATTGGTGATCAGCCCTAAAGCAGATTCTCCATAAACCTGAAAACTCCGGACGCCTAGCCAAGTGGGTAATAGAATTGGGCGAGTTCGATCTCACCTACAAACCCCGAACAGCAATAAAGGCTCAAGTACTGGCAGATTTCGTCGCGGAATTAACTTTCCCAGCAAACAGAGATGAACCCCCGTCACAGAGTCCAGAAGAAAGCTCAAACATCCCGTGGACCTTATATGTTGACGGATCAGCAACGGAAGAAAAGGCAGGAGCAGGTTTCGTCCTCTACTCTCCTTCCAAGTGGAAAATCGTGACGATCTTGAAGTTCCAAGTCAGGAGCAACCAACAATGAGGCCGAATATGAAGCCCTCATGCGGGATTACATCGGCGGGGCTCGGAATTCAGCACCTGCACGTATATTCTTACTCACAGCTAATAGTAAGCCATACCTTGGGCAGCTTTGAAGCGAAGGAAGAAAACATGGTCAAGTACCAAGCAGTGGTAAAGAAAATAGTTCCACACTTCGCTCGCTTCCAAATTGAAAAAGTCCGTCGAACACAAAACGAAGAAGCGGGCCTTTCTGTCCAAAAGGCCCGCGGCACGAGCGAAGACCGAGGCCTCCCTTTAACCTACAATACCTTCCCACAAAACCATGACGGATTAGAGGAGGAAGTACAAAGTGCGACCCGAAGAGCCAAATTTGGATAGACCCCATCGAAATTATCTACAAGGTGGACTGCACCACCCAACAAAGCGAGAGGCAGACGGATTTCTTACAAATCCGCTCGATTACACCATCATCAATGAGAACCTATACGAGAAGATCTTATCGCAACCCTTCTTGCGATGCTTTGCGTCCAACGAAGCTAGTTATGTTCTTCAAGAAATTCCACGAAGGCATTGGAGGAGGTCACATAGGGGCAAAGCCTTAAGTTACAAAATCCTACGACAAGGTTATTACCGGCCAACACTAACTCAAGGCGCAATAGCATTACGCCCGGAAATGCGATGCACGCGGTGGCATTCCAAGATCGAGGCGACCACCGACGCGGCTTACACCCATCATTAGCCCTCGTCCGTTTTGCCGTGCGGGAGTCGATCTCCTAGGGCCGTTCCCCACTTCGGTTAGGCAAATGAAGTTTCTAATAATTAAGCCATTGACTACTTCACCAAATGGGTGGAAGTTGAACCCTTGGCCAAAATCACGGAGAAAGCACAGCCGAGGATTCTTATGGCGGCGATTATCATCGATTGGCATTCCGGTCGCCTTCATTTTACGATAATGGGCGGCGGTTTGATAACAAAACCTTCAAAAGCTTTTGCTTTCGAGCTCGGAATTGAATCAGTTAGCGTCTGCGTGACACATCCCCAAGCCAGCGGCCAAGTAGAAGTGACAAACCGCACCTTGCTTCAAACACGAAAACACGGGTATTGAGAAGCGGTACTAAGCTGGGTAGAAGAAATTCCGAGCGCCCTTTGGGCCCTCTGAGAACAACAACAAGAACCCCCATGGAGAGACCCCATTCTCCCTCACTTATAGGGCAGGGAACATCATCCTACTTGAAATAGGGATGCCTACCTTCTTGAGATCTGACAAGCGTTCTCCTCGAGGAAGAAAATGAGGAAAAACTCCGAGTGAACTTGACTTACTTGAAGAGCGGAGAGAAGCTATGGAAACAAGAGCGACCATCTATCGCCGAAGGTAAAAGGTTCTATGACACAAGGGTAAAAAGAGTCTTCTTCCAAATGGCGATCTAGTCCCTCTGGGAAAATGAGTTTCAAGGAAATAAAAGCCGAACGGGGAAGCTAACTCCTAACTGGGAAGGCCCTTACGTCATACAAAGAATTGTCCGAGCGAGCACCTATTATCTAGTAAATATGGATGGAAAGACACTCAAGCGTCCATTCCATGCTTTGAGCATCTCTGGCGCTACTATCGATAAATTCATGGTACATTTCCTTAAAATTCACGGAATAAAGCTCAAGTCTTTTTTTCTATTAAGATGCGGCGAAATTCCCATCCTACTAAGATGCGGCGAAATTCCCATCCTACTAAGATGCGGTGAAATTCCCATCCTACTAAGATGCGGTGAAATTCCCATCCTACAAAAATACGGTGAAATTCACATTCTTGGAAGAAGAGTCGGAATTATCCTGGGGGGATAGAACGACAACTCTTATCCAAAAAGCAAGAGGCAAAAATCCTGATCGAAATATGAGGCAACAATCTCATTTATGAAGACGAGTATCTCATTCAACAACTTAAAGTCCTGCGATTGGACTAAGGACTCGTTACGAAGCATCTTACAAAGTCAAAGAAAGAGGGAAGAAAGAAGTTTACCAAAGACTTCGGCAATTACCTCTCAAATGAATTTCTTATATGGTTAAAGATAACCATCTCTCGGAAATAAAATTTCATCAAAATAAAGGTTTGCGTTTCATTCATACAGAAATTACATTCCAAGTGATTGAAAATTTACAAGAACATTCATAAAAGAAAAAAACATCCTAAGAGCTAGGGCCCTCGAGACTGCACTTTTGCCGGAAGGAGCTTGGGTAGAAGGTTCGAAGGGAGGCTTGAGGACAGCCGAAAGAGCAGAGGCAGAGGAGCCTCTAGGAGTCTTGATAACTTGTTGCTCTTTGAGCTCAGTAAATTTCTTCAAGACTCCGGCCCGGCCCATAGACAAAACCTCCTTAGGAGGAATATGATAGGCCCACTTGTTGCACCACGTAATATATACAAGTGGCCCCATCTTTAACTTTTAAGCCCTAAAGTAGGGCAGCGTCCTTCTCTAAATTGTCCCGCTCGTTCTAATAAATCCTTAATTTCTTGCGAGTGGGACTTAGGAGCTTTCAAGCGGGAAGCCAAATCTGCCCTAAGTGTATCACGCTCCCCTTTATTTCCGCCAACTTCGGCTTGAACGGGCGGTAAGCTCGGCGACCTTCGGCTTTAGATCCCATCGAGCGGTGGCTCGCTCCTCTTGAGTAGATTGGAGTTCCTTCTTCCAAAGCTGGATTCATCTTGTAGCCCTTTGATATCCTCCTCGGTCGGAGAAGAGAACCTTTGGAAATAGATAAGCGAGCCGCTAGATCGTTCTTCTCTTTCTCTAGAGCCGGATATGGTTATTTGCGGCGCTTCGGCTTTTGTCTAAGCTCAAGGGCACGGATAAGCGTCATCTTTGTTTCTTTTCCTTCTCTTCCAAGGCCGCCACCCTAGAGCTCAACTGAGCGATATCTGCCCTATTCATTTCCATCTTAGCCAAATCTTCTTGGCAAAGAACACCAACCCGATCCGCCCATTGCGCTGTCTATGAAATAACAAAACGCTCATAAAAATATACCAAACTTAGAAACAAAGGGAAATATGAGAACAACCCTTACCAGCATGGCCGAACGGAATAATTGGTAAGTGGCCTCTTCCCTGCCAGCCCTTCGAAGTTTTGTAGAGAGCTGCTCGGGCCGCATGGCCATTAAAACATCCTTTACGGATGTGGCATCACGAAAAGGAGTATCCTCAGAAGGTAACTCCTTCTGCCTATGCTAATGATCCCTTTAAAACGGAATCCGCCACTCGTAATTTATCCACGAAGGCCGCTTCTCCTAGCTCCGCCTGCAAAATAAAACCTAAGTTAAAGGTTATAAGTGAAACATACTTATAGAAAATAGAAATTCTCACCTCTGCGAGAAGGATGTCCTCCGGTCGGCTGGAAGAAGGGCCCTCGGAAATTGGGGACAGCGTTGGGCGGATCTCTTCCGCACAAACCTCTTCCTGAGGCGCCCCCACTAGTTCTTCTACAATTTCGGGACCTGATACGTCCTCGGAATTCTTTCTCTTGGTCCTCCTCTCCCGAGAGCCCGTCTCTTTTCTCTTCCTCTTCTTTCTTTCCTCCTTGGAGGTATCAGCCCCTTGGCCAAGTACCACCTCTTTCTTCTTCCGTCCGCGAGGCAAGGACGGGTGAACTTCGCCCTCAAAAGAGGCCAAAAGGCCCTTAACATAGCTCAGGTCCTCGTCCTCCATCGGATTTCCTACAAAACAAATATCAAAAAAATTAGATACTGTGGTTAAAAAATCAGACTAGTAAAGTAAACGAATAATTCCTACCGGCGGACACTATCAAACGACATTTAACAAGATTTTTCTTTGTCAAAAACTCATCCATGTACACTTTGGATAACCCTGTCATTGACTTATGAAGACCCATCTCCTCACCCGTCATTTCCTCACAAGCGATGTCCACTCGGGGAACCTCCCACTTTGTTCGGACATCCCACTCGGACTTACTTTTGACAAAGAAAAATTTACTCTTCCATCGCTTAATGGAAGAAGGAACCTTCCCTAAAAATTTCCTCCCAGGGCGAGCCGAGAAGTAATACCAATCGGCGTTAGACTCTAGACATAAACTAAAAAGCATACGGAACCAACGGACGGTCGGATTTATTCCGTAATGCTTGAAAACAATAACAAAGCCGTTCAGTAGTCTCCAAGAATTCGGGGCCAACTGTGAAGGACACAGATGATACTCCTCTAGTACTGCCTTAGCAAAATCAGAAAAAGGGAGTCTAAGGCCACCTAACAGCGCATCTTGATAGATGGCTATCTCCCCTTCCCTGGGAGAACTTGCCCTCTCCCCAGAACAAGGAACCCTAACCTCAAACAGTGAGAGATTTATCTCATATTTAGTTACCAGGCTATCTACCTCCGACTGTCCAAGAAGACTTATGAATGTATCAGACCCCCTACCCGTTGCCCTAGAGGCAGGATGAACCCTCGAACCCTGAACTGGGACGCCTCCAAGTTCACCCGGGATCGCCGGAATTACAACAGAAACCGTAGGGTTGGACGAAAAGGGAATCAAGGGTTCATGAGAAGAACTAGAGGAAGAAGAAGTAGCGCTAGCCATTACCTTAGAGAAAGAAAAAGATAAGAGAAAAAGCACTAAACGAGGCTTCATGGGAGAAGAAGAAATGCGGAGAAGAGGACTCGATTTTCGACACAATCTTTTTCTTTGCACATGCAGTTCCCCTTATATAAAAAGGCAATGAACCCGTGGCCGTTAGATCTTAGGGTTATGTTCCGATCTGAACCCTTGAACCAAAGGCCCACAAATCTAAACCGCTCAAACAACCATCATACACCTCCTCGAAACAATTCAAAATTTTGTACACGTCAGCAATATCAAGCGCCGCCTGGCACACATGGAAAATCACGCCCCATCGCCCATCATAACGTTGACAAAATGCACACGCCGCACATATCGAGCCACTAACCCCCTTTCAATGCTAAATAGTAGAGGAGACACGTGTCGTTTTAGGGGACAAGAAGCGTTACATGGAAGGTAGAGCCGGTACGCATGGAAGGCGAGGCACATGCATCCGCACAAAGACAAAGCACACACTCCAACATAGGATCATCAGCGAAAGCCAAAGGACTTAAAACAAAGCGACAAAGCGTCATTTATTCAAGTTACACATGGCGGACGTAAATAAAGCGATATAACGAGACCCTAAAACATATTTCCGAGCGGATTATCCTAACTATATTTCGAGCGGATTACCCTACCTAAGCGTCTGCGGACCCGTCGAAGCAGCGCTTCGGATAAGACTTCGGAGGAGATACACGGGCTTCCACGGTATTGCCGCTATCCTCGTTGCCACTAGGGGAGCTTGGTTTGGCACGCGGACGGAGGTGGGGACCCACCTCTCTACGGCAGGAGTCGTCTCCGAACATCTCAACCTCGAAGCGCATACCCCCTGCGTAAGTAAAAACTAAAAGGTCTCCCGCCTCCACATCATGGTCAACATGAAAAGCTTCCCACCCCGCGTCTAGGATCATTTCGCCTACCCCTCTATCAATCAGCAAAATAGATGGCCAAACACAGCCGTTTGGACTTACCAAGTGGATTACCCCAGTCCTTAGTTCCGACAGGTGCTCATGAAAAGAACTGGAATTAAGTAAAACGACGAGAGCATTGAGAAAAAGTGAAAAACTTGTAAAAAGACAAAGCTATTTGAGCCATGATACAAAAATAGAAGGGTGCAAAAGTTTTCTGGTCAAAACACCCTATCCATACAAAGCCCTTAAATAGAAGAGCCTATTGACACTATAGGCGAGAATTCCGGAACCAAAATCTATCTCGATAAAAGCGAGAAGATAACACTGATGCTTGTCGATTAAGCCTATTAAAACTTGTGTCCCTTTGGTACAAGCGACCGTGCATACGTAGCCCTACGCCTACATAGACATGCCAACTAAGAATAATACTTGTTCTCGAACCAAGCGAAACGCGTCGTTTAGCTCACCCCTCACTTAGATTTTTGAACAAGTACACTAGGGAGGGAGGGACTAGTGTTACGGATATATTTGGTGAAGGCAGTGTCGTTAAGTTAAAGAACCACTTGTTCCTTTGGCTACAGCGGTATCACCATCCTTGCACAATTCCGCTCGGAATTATAAGCGTAAGGATTCAATCCACGCAAACAAGTCTGGCCGAATTGTAGCGACCCTCTCATAAAGGGCGTAAGGTAGAAAGAAAGAGATAGAGAAACATCTAACGCCTCTACGGTAGAGTGGGCCTTATCCACCCGCTACATGAGGGCGAGATATTTTCCTACCACCTTCCTACCGCCTTTCCTGCAGCCTTAGGAGATATTTACTTAATTCACGCCTTACTCCACCGCCTTTCACTGGAACCGCCTCTAAAAGATTGCTATAAAAGGAGAGCACTAATAGAAGAAAGGGGAGAGAAAAAGCTCATCACACAAAAGCGCCTAACACTAAAATTCTCTCTTCAAGTTTTAGACTTAAGCATCTGAATTTGAATCCGTGAGAAAGGCCCAATTCCGATCACCGTCCTCTCCCTTTTTTACAGGCTCGCTGATGAGTAACTCCAGTAATTCCGAGCGGAGTTTTTATACACTCCCTGTTCATAGGCAGAAGTAAGCGTCCACATCAACTATAAATTCTAACCGCGTTGGTGAAGGCCAGAATCCGCGAGGCAGCTTGATGGCTGAAGCGTGACGTGGACCAGTTTTTGGCATCAACATAATCTATTTAATAAAAGCTCAAATCGTAGTCCTAGAATTTATATCTTACTAAAACAAAAAATAGTTCAAAGGATTAATTACACTTTTCGTCCCTGAAAATGGTGTCATTGTTCAAATTCTAGCATTATATAATAAAGAATTTGAAGTAAAACTTGAAAAGTGGAATATTTGAATTCCTAAACATCTTATCTCTTAGAATTCCTCCACAGCTTCATCAATTCCTGCTACATGACTAAATTTAACTACTATAGAACCCTAAAAATAAACATGGTTATGGAGATAAGAATTGTTGTTTTTTTATTTTTGCAGCCTTGCATGTAACAAGGTTGTTCATTATTCCATCTTGAGATAAAAAGACTAGCTTTAGAAAAATTAACCTAGATCAACTCGGGCTTATTGTTTGGACTGTCCAAATTCAATCCCTTGACAATTTTTCCATAAAAAAGAGTATTCATAACTACAATAGTTCTACATCCGGGGTTGACCAAAGGATAATATGCATATATTTAGTTCAAAATTTGCAGCAAAAAAACCAAGTGCTTCAATGACCAGAGAGTGCTCCGATCTCCAAATTACTATAGCAAGGCTCCTCCATGTCAACCATGGCTACCACGTTGCCCTATAACTCCCCGCCCATCTCTATATTCAACTGAATCGAAGATCCTGATTTAATCAGGTGCAATTAAATAACATAATAGAATAAAATCACAAAACCCATCAATATATATATTTCGCAACAACTACGACTCCTAATCATATTAGACAAAATCCATCCATATATACACCACAACAACTACGACTCTTAATCGAATTGGAAAAAAAAGTGAAATCCAATCTTTTTACCAACAATCAGTCTAATAAAAAAAACACCAGGTCAGATACAAAAGAGCATAAAGAAAACAAAATACGTGAGAAAGAAAAAAATAGAGCAAAAAATAAATTATCGAGTATAAAGAGGAATTAGAGACCAAATAGCTAAAAGCTCACCATCAATTGCAGGGAGCGATAAAAAAAATAGGAATTGGATCAAAATTTGTTTGGGCACAGCCTCCACGAAGTGAGAAGGATTCACCAACAAGGAGTTGGGAGGGTTTTAAGTTTCCTCCAGGGAAGGGAATCGACGAGACTCGGGCCAGTCGAAGCCCGGCTTCAGCCTTCTCCACTTCTCCTTATTAGGATCCTTCTCGGCCTTTTCCCTCTTCGGCGGCTTCTAGACAGCCTTCGACCCCTTCCTCTTAACTAACAACCTACAAAACAACTATCCAAGCCCAAATCCATCAGATCCCAAACACTATAATCCATCAAAACAAAAACAATAAAAATCAAAAAGGCAAGCGATCAAGAGAGCAAGATTAATTGGTGTCGGACTTCCTCGAAGAGTCCGCCTTAAATTTTCCGCGTTCCATCGCAAATACTGCAAAAAAAAAATAGAAAAATCAGTGAGAAATCCACAGGAAACTGAAGGAATGGAGATGAATCATGGCGACAGGCCCACCTTCTCAAGGGCTCTAGGGCTAGGATTTCGGAGAGAGAGAGATGGTGGAGATCGAGGAGATAAGGATAGAAGAACGTGAGAATTGCGGATTAAAGGGATGGAAATGAATCGCGGGGTATTTGGGCGCGAATTGAAATTTTTTTCCATGTCATTAATTGAAGGATAAAGATCAATCCATTCGTTTGGTTGAGAACTTCTCACTACGGAGGTTTTATCAATAAGTGGCGGTTTACATAAAACCGGCGTAAAATGTATCAATAAGTGGCGGTTTACATAAAACCGTTGTAAAATGTATGATATTAGGGGTGGTTTAATTAAACCGCCGCTAAATCCAGAAATTTACCACGGTTATTAATCATTTGTCGCTAGTTTAATACATTTAGTGGCGGTTTTTACAAAACCGCCGCTAATTATGCATTTAGTGGTAGTTTTCGTTGAACCGCTGCTAAATATCCTCCTCAAATCACCTATTTTCTTGTAGTGGAGGGAGGTTTGGAGATGTTTGGATCGCCGGGAAAAGTATGGACTAAGTGTGTTCGGCCAGGGTTAAGTAAGGGGAAGAAGATAAATAGTCACGCCCGTACCCTAGATCATTTCGGGCATCGTGCGGGTAGGTGTGCCCGCACAGTCATCCGCACTAAGTGTGTGTGGGCTGGTGTGCCCGTACGGTCATTTCCACGAACCTTCCATGTAGTATCATTAATAAATTTCCTTTACAAACTCAATCTAGACTTCTCTTGATATCTTTAACTCATCTTTTTAAGCTATCAAGCTCTCCTTGTTGACATGAGATTGAGGTTACTCAAAATTCCCTAGGGGATAAAGGATTTTATCACTTTATTTCAAAATGACAACTAGGTTATACTAATCCTATAGAAACTTGGGTTTCCTTCCATAAAGAGCTTGTTTAATATCGCTAGTTTGATATTTATGTTCTCAACTCATGGTGGTTCGAAGACATGGAGTCCTCGAGTCTGTCTCTTGAAGCAGTTTCTAAATAATGAAAACCCTAAGCTTGAATATATGGGGGACTCATCATTGACGATACGTATCGCGTACCTTACCTTTGTATAGAATATGGTTTCCTCATTGTTCTTCTCCTTTCCTTTCTCCTCCCAAAACTTCAGCTGAAAAGGTATTTTCATCGCCTTCTTCCACTTGACGTCTAATTGGGTTTGTTCATCACTGACATCAAAAGTGCTTCCTTCTATTCTCTTTGTCTCGTCATCAAGCTCCCCCAAGGTAGTCCTTGAGTGGATCAATGGCAAATGCCTCCTGTATATAGTCATCTAAAACAAGATCAAGATCATCAACACAATAAGACTCGCATCAAGTGAGTCGCATTGCTTTTGGAAGTCATAGTATGACTTCGATATCCCCTATTCTCAATGATATCTTTCCTTTGTCATGATCCCGGAGGGCTTTTGAAGAGGCCAGAAATGATCTTTCGAAGATTATTGGCACTTCAACATCATCATCGATGTCAAATATGAGCTTGTCTATCCTTACTAGCACATCCTCTGTAATACCTCGTAACCGCTTGATTGAACGATCAACAAGTTGAAGTGTCATCCTTGTGATCTTGGGTTCTCCTATCCCTAGCTTCATAAATAACTTGAAAGGCATGACATTGATGCTAATATCTAAATCAGCTAATGCGCTCTCCTCCCCACCATCCCCAATGATGCAAGAAATTACCATGCTACCCGGATCTCCTAACTTCTTTGGTAGTTTAGATTGCAATATCACCGAGCATTGAGCATTCAAAGTTACTGCTATGAGTTCTTCTAACTTCCACTTATTCGTAAATAGCTTTTTATGTACTTGGCATAATATTTGGGCATTTGAGAAAGCACACCAACCAAAGGTAAACTCAAATGTAACTGTTTGATTATTTCCAAGAATTTCTTGAAATGAGTATCATCCTTTTCCTTCTTCACTCTTTCAGGGTAGGGAGTTTTGGGCTAATACTCAGGGATAGGTTGTTGTTCTACTTAATCTTTTTCTTTATTCTCTTCAATAACTCTCCCCTTACTTCTTGATGGTTCACCAATTTCCACCTGGGTGTCTATCTTCTACATTTTCTTGACCAATAGCTCTACCTCCTTACCACTTCGAAGAGTGATGGCTTTTAATTGCTTATGAGGTTTCTCCTTGAAATTGCTAGGTAAACTTCCTTGAGGCCTTTTTGATGAGTTCTTAGCTTATTGACCGACTTGATGTGCTAAGCTTTGGATACTCGCTTGCATGTTTTTCATTGTGGTGTCCATTGCCTCAAACCTTGTGTTTGTGGTCTCAATGAACCTAGATAGAACATCCTTTGTAGTTTGTTTGTAAGGTTGAGGCTTGGAAGGTAGGGAACTGAATCTCGAAGGGGTGGATGATCCTTGAATATTTGTATATAATAACCCCGGATGGTTCCAATAAGGCATATAGGGTCTAAATTGGGTACCTTGGGGGTCTTGGCTTGCCCATGTATTGAACCTCCTCCATAGGTACGCTTGTAATGAGGCGTTGCAATTAATCGTGCCCCCCTCCAGAGCTACTGCAAGAAATAGTTGTGACTTAGCTTGAAGACCCTCCTGACATAAACTGATCGAACCTCTTGGTTAGCTCAGCCACTTGTGTAACAAGAACAGAGTTCTGGCTGAATGGTTAAGATCTAACATTGATAGGTTGTCTTCCTCTCGACGACCATGATGATTAGGGTTTTTCATATCTTCAACCAATTGCTGGGCATACTAAGGGTATTTGTTGCCCAAAGAGCCGCCAGCTGCAGCATTCACCAACTGCCTGGTGTGGTTGTTCATACTGTTATATTGTGTGTGGATTTTAGCCCACGGCTCCATACCTTGGTGTGGACAAAGTCTAAACAAATCCTTGAACCTTTCATAGGCTTCGAACAACGACTCATCCTCACCTGGCAGAAATTTTCTGTCTGATTTGGGCTGCTTTACGGGAGGGAAGTATCTACCTAGGAATTTGTTTAGAATATCCCGCCAAGTTCTTATACTTCCTGTGAGAAGTGTGGTGATCCAGCGGTCTACTGCTTCTCTAGGGCTGAATGGAAATAATCTCAAGAGGATGGCATCGTCGGAAACCCCATTGGTTTTAAACATGTTGTAGATTTGGATAAAACATTAATGGTGCGCATGGGGATCCTCGTCAGGGCATCCATTGAATTGGGCCTGATTTTGAATCATTTGAATAGTGATCGCCTTGATCTAGAAATTGTTTGCAACCTGAAGGGAATGGACATTGAATTCCTCTCCCGTGTACCACAGTCTTTCATAGTCGGATTGTGTTCTTCTCCTTTCTACCATAACTAGAGTTTTCCTTGATTCGATATTCACTTCTATAAGAAGGATGTTCTCGGACTGTGTAGAAGACTATGGAGTTATTTCTTGTGGTGGGCCCTATACTTCTCTAATTCTCCGGTATAGAGTGCGGTCGATCTCGCTATCTCTTTACACAAAACATATTGGATTAGCTCCGGTCATGCACCAGTTCCTCGCACAAACAAGAAAGAATAAATCAGTAGTACGAATGAACACGACTAAGAAAATAAAGCGAATAAAAAGAAATTAAAACGAAAACTTTAAAACTTAAAACTAAGACTGACTAAAAGACACCTAGTATTCCTAGTGACCTAACGGTCCCGTGCAACGGTGCCAAAAACTTGATTGAGCCTAATGCTTAAGCTTATACCGCAAGTACATGGGTCGCATCAAGTAGTAAAGTGGACTATGAAAGTCGGATGTCGAACTCACAAGTACCTATGTCACTAATCCTATCTAATTGTCTGCTACCTAGCCTATCCAAAAGTTGGGATAAAATTCTAGTCTTGTTGCTAAATTAAAAATAACTCGAAATCAACTTGATGAGAATAGTAATGGAAATAAATCAAAAAGGGGAGATACTCGGGCAATGAATCCCCTCCGGATATTTGCAAGTAATGGGAAGTACAAATTTTCACTTGAAGAATGTTAGCTTAAGGACCAAGAGTTCCTATAATGCTTTCACACCCTCCATCGAGGCGAGTTACTAACATAAGACCCTCATTGAATTAGAATTCTAGGGAACGTACATCTTGGAAGAGTTGTGGGAATAATACATCTAAAGGAGTCTCTCACCTAAATACCCGATCTCTCGGCGTATTCACAACTCCCACCTATTAAAATAGATATACACATAAGGAGATGTTCACTATCTATGCCCATATGAATCCTGTTGACACTCAGAAATATTGCAATGTAGAATATCAATATCATACATCACATTCAATAGGTTCTCAAAACATTAAAACTTTCATTCAAATATAGAAATCCATAAAAGCAAAGTTAAGTACTAATCCAGAGGTTCATCATGCCCAAGTATCTAGCTAGTTCCCAACCAAAGGGGAACACAAATCCAACACATGATTTAGGAAAAAGAAATGAAACATATTATGAAACATCTTTCCTTCCACCGTTGGCTAGGATAGTTGGCGGGATATGTAGATTTACAACAAAGATGTCCCTTCGATGCTTGCCGTCACCTTCTTGCTCCAAGGTCTTCAATGAAACCCTACTCTCAATGATGGAGAAGGGATAGGAGCTCCAAGAGAGATGATGAGGAAAAAAAACTCTCCAAAAAGTCCCCTCTATAAATCCTAAAATAAGATATTTATAGGGCCCATGTGAAATTTACATAAATGGTGTCCAAATCAGGTTAGCCCGGATTCAAATCTACCACAAAAATTGGTCAGGTAACCTCTGAATCATGAGTTATGCGGGCGCATGCTCGCCCGCACGCGGTCTAGGTCTGTGCGCTTTAGGGTGTGGCCGCACACTCAGTCACACGGCCGCACACTCGGTCATCATGCGCACACTGAAACGCATAGTCACCATGCAATGCGGGTGGAGTGCGGCGGCCAGCCGCATAGCGCTTATCTGATACATCACGAACTGCCTTCGACCGCCGCGACTTGATGAACTTGGTATTTAGCCTCAAATTGTGTCGCATTGCTTCCATTTGCTCTCGAGGGTCTACAATGCCTTGTAAATAACAATTAACGCAAACTAACTAGCAATAGGGTAAAATTACTCGGAATCATATACATAGTGTACAAGAAAATAATATAACAATAAGATCATTTGGACGCTTTCAAGGGAAATAACGAGTTCATATATATGTCTACTGTAGACATGCGCAACGGATATTCAAAACAAAACTCGATAAAACCCATCCAAGATCTAAGCGAGAAAAACAACACGATTAGGTTAGGTAAAGAAAACATACCGTAGCCAAAGCTTCTATATCGACGTCCTTGATTATTTGACGATGCTCCAACGATCCTTGTCACGATTTCAGCGATGATCAACGGATCCTCGCCTCTGTCGGTATCCACTCGGGAGAACTAAATCGCCTTGTTCGTCTCACGAACAAAACTGGAACTTTTGATTCTTCGACTTTTGGTGCTAGCTCATAATCGAAGAACTGACTTTGATGGCCTTATATTAGAACCCAACATGAAACCTCCTAAATGGTTATCCAACCATTGAAAACCATTCGTCTCAAATTGTCCTTTCTCTCTCTCTCTTTTTGAAAACATGATATCACATACCAATATCTCAAATTTACATAAGAAGAGGAAGAGAAAAGATCCTCTCTCTTTCTCTTGAAGAAGAGGAAGAGAAACGGTCCTTTCTCTCTCACACAAAGAAGAGGAAGAGAAACGGTCTTTTATGTTGAGGTTTAGAAGTAGTTACGTTAATAACTCATCATAAACACTCCTTCAATGGTTGTAAAACTATTGTAAACCACCCTCTTAAATAAAAGAAACCGTCCTCTCTCTCTCTAGAAGAAGAAGAAGAAGAGTCGGTCCTTTATGTTGAGGTTTAGAAGTAGTTACATAAGCCAACATAATTGCTTCACTATATATCTTTATATATAGAATATCTACATGTGGTTGGGCCCAACTTCTTTTTAACTTTGTGTCCAACACAATTAGAATATAGAATTAATTAGGATTCCATCAAATAAAGGCCAACCCATATATCCACATACATGTATGTGTTCTTATTTTTGTGAACCATTTCCAAAGTAGGGTTAGTGTTTAGACAATATACAAGACCCTCTTGTATACTTGTACTGTTCTGACTTTCAAAACATGACTCGGTCAAGGAAGTTCCATATCCAGTCAACCTTTTAGTGTGGCCCAATAGGTTTTTATGATGTTGGCAATGACATAAAACTCCTTTTAATATCATAAGCAATGAGCGGTGTCTAGCAAAACATCATTGCTACCAAAACCGCAAGAATGTCTTGATAGACATAACATGTTCCTGTGATTATTACCGAGTATCCAGTATCCCTTTGTCCTTGATATCTTTAATTGAATACAAGTCATGGATCAGTCATACTTGTATAATTCAATTAATATGTTTATTGATCCCAAGTAGACTAATGAAAACAAATGACATCAATATCCCATACTGATTCACCTGGGTGTGGCCACACACTTCTTAGTCTCACTCATCATGAGGCCCCGATATCACTCCTGTTAAATAGGAGGGACAAATCCTATCTTGATTACTCACATTCTACTACATGGGTCATGACATACCCAATGGCAACCTTTATAGTTCACCATGTTATGGATGACGTTTGGTTAAATCAAAGTATGATACTTGCCATGTAAGAATCCATGGTGACCTCAACTCCAAGGATCATATACTTCTTTAACCACTTATGAGAATCGCTTATGACATTCATATAACGATCCATGTAGCAATTCTCATGATGGGTCTATCCAGCATAAGTTCTCCAACTTATACTCACGTGTTGACTTGACATCTCATATCCATGACAACTCTTGTCATCAGTCACTACACATACTAGTCTCATATGCATCTTTGTTCTCCTCGATTCCATAATGATACTTAAGTAGGGACAATTTTAGAATAGAAAACTATTCTAAGGATATTATTATCAATACTTATACTACGCAGATATCAAGTAAAACATAATAGTGGAAAAAGCCTTTATAAATAAACATGAAAATGCACAAAGACAATTATATCATGATTGGTCTCCAGGGCATCAACTAACAATACTCCCACTTGCACTAGGACCGATCTCTAATGTATCTAATACCCATGGAACTAGTGTGGCGATCATGTCTCTGTTGTGTCAGAGGCTTGGTTAGTGGATCGGAAATGTTATCATCTATTGGCACTTTGTGTATCTTGACATCTCCTCTGTCGACAATCTCTCGAATGAGATGGTAGAGCCGAAGTATGTGTTTGGATCGCTGATGGGATCTAGGTTCCTTAGCCTGTGCTATGGCCCCATTGTTATCACAAAAGATTTCAATAGGGTCGACTATACTAGGAACTACTCCCAGTTCAGTCATAAACTTTTTGATCAAAACAGCTTCCTTTGCAGCCCTACAGGCTGCAATGGACTCAGCCTCTGTAGTAGAATCGGCTACTGTCTCTTGTTTGGAACTCTTCCAACATATAGCACCACCGTTTAGGCAAAAAACATAGCCTGACTGCGATCTATAGTCATTATGGTCGGTTTGGAAGCTAGCATCTATGTAACCCTTTACAGAGAGCTCTTCCTCACCACCATAGATCAAGAACATATCCTTAGTTCTTCTTAAGTACTTGAGAATGTTCTTGACTGCAATCCAGTGACGCTCACCTGGATTAGACTGGTATCTGCTAGTCATACTTAAAGCATAGGAAACATCTGGACAAGTACATAGCATAGCATACATAATGGATCCAATGGCAGAGGCATATGGAATCTTATTCATGCGCTTTCTCTCTTCTGGAGTAGAAGGGCTCATACCCTTCGAAAGAGTAATCCCATAAGACATGGGCGAGTAACCTTTCTTTGATTCCTGCATGCTGAACCGATTCAATACTTTATCTATGTATATACTCAGACTCAAGCCAAGCCGTTTTCTAGATCTATCTCTATATATCTTTACTCCTAACACATAGGATGCTTCGCCTAAATCCTTCATTGAGAAACACTTTCCCAACCAAGCTTTAACGGACTGTAGAACAATAATCTCATTCCCAATGAGTAGTATGTCATCTACATACAATACCAGGAAGACAATTGTGCTCCCACTAACCTTTTATATACACAGGGCTCGTCTTTGTTTTCATTGAAACCAAACTCTTTGATTGCATTATCAAAACGTATGTTCCAACTTCGAGAAGCTTGCTTTAGTCCATAAATGGACCTCTGTTGCTTGCACACCTTTCCAGCTTCCTCTGGAATGACAAAACCATCAGGCTGTGTCATGTATACATCCTCATCTAGGTTTCCATTAAGGAAAGTTGTTTTGACATCCCTCTGCCAGATCTCATAATCATGATATGCTGCTATAGCAAGGAGAATCCTGATGGATTTGATCATCATAACTGGAGAAAAGGTTTCATTATAGTCTATACCATAAATTTGCTTGAAACCGCTTGCAACCAACCGCCCTTTATAGGTATGAACATTTCCATCCATGTCAGTCTTCTTCTTGCAGATCTACTTGCACCCAACAGGTCTAATACCTTTGGGTTGATCAACCAAGGTCCATACCTGGTTAGTGTACATGGATTCCATTTCGGATCTCATAGCCTCAAGCCATTTCTCAGAGTCTGGATTCGCCATCGCTTCTTCATAAGAAGTAGGCTCATACTGATCCATGAGTAAAACATCACCATGTTGTGTTACGAGAAATCCATATGTCTCGGGTACACGAGGTGTTCTCAAGGATCTACGTGGTTTATGTGTATCTTGAGCCTGTTCACGTTCCACAACAACTTGTGGTACCGGTTCACGTTCCATCATAGAATCTGTGCTTATTTGAGGTTATAGAACTTCCTGAAGTTCAACCTTGCTCCCACTAGTCTTTCTAGAAACAAACTCTTTCTCAAGAAAGACACCTGTCTGAGCCACAACCACTTTGTTTTCGGTTGGAACATAAAAGGAATACCCTTTAGTGAGCTTAGGGTATCCTACAAATATGCACTTATCAGATTTGGGTTCAAGCTTAGTTGACGTCTGACGTTTGACATAAGCCTCACATCCCAGACTCTGATGAAAGACATACTAGGATGCCACCTAGTCCATATCTCATATGGTATCTTTGTAACTGATTTAGATGGAGCACGATTAAGTGTGAAAGCAGCAGTTTCCAAGGCATGTCCCCAAAATGAAATAAGAAGATCTGCATGACTCATCATGGACCGAACCATGTCCAACAATGTCCTATTTCTCCTTTCGGATACACCATTCCATTGAGGTGTTCCTGGAGGAGTAAGCTGTGAGACTATCCCACACTCTTTTAGAAAGTCAAGAAACTTATAGCTTAAGTATTCTCCACCTCGATCTGATTGAAGCATCTTAATACTTTTGCCAAGCTGGATTTCTACCTCATACTTATATTCCTTGAACTTTTCAAGAGCCTCGGATTTGTGTCTGATCAGATAGACAAATCCATACCTACTAAAATCATTAGTGAAGGTAACGAAGTAGTAAAACCCACCTCTAGCTTGTGTGTTCATGGGACCGCATACATCAGTAAGTAAATGGGGCTTTAGTCATCTTTCCCAATAAACAAGGTTCGCATATATCATATGATTCTAAATCGAATGACTCTAACAACCCATCTTTATGGAGTTGTGAGATACGATTCTCATTTATATGGCCCAAACGACAATACCAAAGATATGTAGGATTTAAATCATTAGGTTTAATCCTTTTAGCATTAATGTTATAAATGGGCGTGTCCATATCTAGAATATAAAGACCATTAATTAAACGTGCATATCCATAGAAAATATTATGCATGTAAAAAGAGCAACATTTGTCCTTTATTCTGAGTTCAAAACCCATCCTGTCCAGACAAGAAACTGAGATGATATTTCTAGTAATAGAAGATACACAGTAGCAGTCTTTTAATTCTAATACAAATCCACTAGGCAAGTTCAAAACTCGTGTTCCTACAGCTATTGCAGCAACTCTTGCTCCATTTCCAACTCGTAGGTCCACTTCGCCTTTAGCCAGATATCTACTTTCTTTCAGCTCCTGCACATTAACACAGATGTGTGAGCCACATCCAGTATCTAATACTGAAGATGTAGAAGCAGATAAATTGACTTCTATAACAAAAATACCTGAAGCATCAGTCTCACTTTGCTTCCTTTTCTTGACAACTTCTAGGTAGAGTTTACAGTTGTGCTTCCAATGGCCAACCCCATTTCAATGGAAGCACTGTCCTTCCTTAGCCACAACACCCTTAGGCTTCAGTGAGGCAGCTGGCCTTGCCTTCCCATTTATGGAGTTGTCCTTGCCTTTTCCCTTCTTGCCTTTGCCCTTAGAACTCTTCTTTTGCACCATCAATATGCTGTTGGGCTTGGACTTCTTCATGTTTACTTCAGCAGTTCTCAACATGCTAAGCAACTCTGGCAGAGGTTTGTTAATCTCATTCATATTATTGTTAATGACAAACTGTGCATAGCTCTCTGGCAACGATTGCAGGACTATGTCTGTAGCCAACTCTTGGCTTAAAGGAAAACCCTGTTTTGAAAGGCTCTCAATATAGCCAATAATCTTGAGCACATGAGTTCCCACTGGAGTTCCTTCTACCATTTTACACTGAAAACAATGCTTTAGTTACATCATACCTTTCCTGCCTAGCCTGCCCTTGATATAACTGTTTCAGTTGTTCGATCATATCGAAAGCACCCAGTTCCTCATGTTGCTTCTGAAGCTCAGAGGTCATAGTGGTAAGCATAAGGCAAGAAACATCAAGAGTATCATCCTGGTGCTTCTTATAAGCATCCTTGTCAGCTCTAGGGACATTTGTAACTGGTGGTTCAGGAAGCGCTGCCTCTAGAACATAAAGTTTCCTTTCTTGCTTCAGGACAATCCTGAGATTTCGGTACAAGTCTAGAAAATTAATCCCATTGAGTTTGTCCTTCTCAAGGACAGATCGTAGTGACAAGGCACTACCAGAATTCATAGCCATGGATAATCTACAACATTAAAGATATACAAAATAAATAGCATGCCCACAATAGAAAAACATTCAATAAGGACTTCTATTAAATGTAACTCCCACTATTTTAACAAAATTAATGACCCTCAGTATCAATTTCGAAGAACTCTACTTCGGAGTTCTCTAGTGGGTCAAGATCCATATTTCACCTCATCCTGAGTCAGCTTTGGCTAATCGCCCAAGACTTGGTTATTTAGGTAGGTAACACTTTAGCAATTGCATCACATGCAACTCTTGGTTAGTTAGGAATATTCATCTTATGAATAAACTACCTCTTTAGCCTCTAGTTGCTTGATCCTATCAAGATCAGCTAGTTAAGTCAAACCCAATAGATTAACTGGCAAGCATCACAATTATCCTTCGCGCCTCACCCGAATAGAACCATGCACTTCGCTTTAGTGAAGCTATATTGGTTCGATCTAGGCCTTGACGAGGGCAATGCATTGAAAGGCTAGACTTAGTATTTAAGTGAGAAATTTGAAAACATAAATTTCAACATGTACAAGATATCATATATTATGTAAACTAACTTAAAACATGATGTCAAACATTACATGTTCCTATATACATACAAAATTCTGCACATACAAAAATTCGGCATAAATAAATTCGGCATAAACAATTCTGCACATCAAATTCTATCTTATAGAAGTCCTACACATTGAATTCCATCATATGAAATTTCAGCATATAAGATAGCACATATCTCATATATACAAAATAAAATCTACTAAGCCGAAAGACAAACAAATTATCACATATTTTGCAAAGTATATGGTCGGCCTTAAAACCCAATCAGGGTTCTTGCAAGCGGCTCTGATACCACTGAAGGGAAATAACGAGTTCATATATGTCTACTATAGACATGCACAACGTATATTCAAAACAAAACTAGATAAAACCCATCCAAGATCCAAGCGAGAATAACACCACGATCAGTTTAGGTAAAGAAAACATACCAGAGCGAAAGCTTGTATATCGACGTCCTTGATTATTTGACGATGCTTCAATGATTCTTGTCACGATTTTAGCGAAGATCAACGGATCCTCGCCTCTATCGGTATCCACTCGGAAGAACTGAATCGCCTTGTTCGTCTCACGAACGAAACTGAAACTTTTGATTCTTCGACTTTTGGTGCTAGCTCATAATCGAAGAACTGACTTTGATGGCCTTGTATTAGAACCCAACATGAAACCTCCTAAATGGTTATCCAACTATTGAAAACCATTCGTCTCAAATTGTCCTTTCTCTCTCTCTCTCTTTAAAAACATGATATCACATACCAATATCTCAAATTTATATAAGAAGAGGAAGAGAAACGGTCCTCTCTCTTTCTCTTGAAGAAGAGGAAGAGAAACGGTCCTCTCTCTTTCTCTTGAAGAAGAGGAAGAGAAACGGTCCTTTCTCTCTCACACAAAGAAGAGAAAGAGAAACGGTCTTTTATGTCGAGGTTTAGAAGTAGTTACGTTAATAACTCATCATAAACACTACTTCAATGGTTGTAAAACTATTGTAAACCACCCTCTTAAATAAAAGAAACCATCCTCTCTCTCTCTAGAAGAAGAAGAAGAAGAGTCGGTCCTTTATATTGAGGTTTAGTAGTTACATAAGTCTACTTAATTGCTTCACTATATATCTTTATATGTAGCATATCTATATGTGGTTGGGCCCAACTTCTTTTATTCTTTGTGTCCAACACAATTAGAACATAGAATTAATTAGCATCCCATAAAATGAAGGCCCAGCCCATATGTCCACATACATATATGTATTCTTATTTTTGTGAATCATTTCCAAAGTAGGGTTAGTGTTTAGACAATATACAGGACCCTCTTATATACTTGTACTGTTCTGACTTTCAAAACATGACTCAGTCAATGAAGTTCCATATCTAGTCAACCTTTGAGTGTGACCCAATAGGTTCTTACGATGTTGGCAATAACATAAAACTCCTTTTAATGTCATAAACAATGAGCGGTGTCTAGCAACACATCATTGCTACCAAAACCGCAAGAATGTCTTGATAGACATAACATGTTCCTGTGATTAATACCGAGTATCCAGTATCCCTTTGTCCTTGATATCTTTAATTGAATACAAGTCATGGATCAGTCATACTTGTATAATTCAATTAATATGTTTATGGTTAGTATGAGTTTCTTTCTTATTTGAGTATGCAAGTGGTGGCTAGTACTCCACCCGGAGGGAACGCTGAAAGGTTTCATTTATTTGAGCTTCCTTGAGAATAAAGGTACATCAAGCTAGTGGCGTAAAACAAGCGCTTCTTGGGAGGCAACCTAAGCTTTCTAGTTAGGGTTCTAGTTTTGTTTTCTTGTTAGTGTATGTTTTGTTGTAGTTTTAGTGCCTTAGAGTTTAGGTTAGTATCAGTGATGATTTTTTCATGTTTACTTGCTTTACAAGAGCCTATCAATCAAAATTTTTCATTTTTGAGGTAATAATTTAGGTCAATGACGTCTCTAAGTTAAGCATGACTATGTTTTGGTCATGCTTATCTCGGAAATATGAGATCAGGTATTTTGGGGCTTAACACGACCTAACCATGACCATGTTCTGGGCATGCTTCTATAACCATGGTCACGAAGCTAGCCCAGAGCACAGCCCTACTCTTCCTTTGATCACGATTTCATACAAACAGAGAGAAGCGCAAGCCAAACACAGTATGAGCACGGCACGTGCTTCTTCCACCTGGTCTAAGAAAGCTCGTGCTTAGCCCGTGCTCGACTGGTTGAACCAAAATTTAGGTCTTTCTAACTTATTTCATGGCCACCAATAACCAATTTTTTGCACTTTATGTCCCAATTTTCTCCCCGTGTGACCTCCCCTTAGAAGATCAATGTGGTTCCTTGCAATTTCCTGCGGGGTTTCACCGAGATCTAGTCGAACATCGTCGTTTTCTCCAGTGAGCACGCCTATGCTCCACCGTTCTTGAGTTTCTCATCAACATGTTTGTGCTCCATTACTTATTTAAGTCATCTTCGACCTAGCATGCAACACTTACAAAACCTCGCGAAGATGTTGCCGAAGCGGCAAAGAGGAGATGGAAGCTCCTATGTCATCCGGCCGAGATGAGCTTCACAGTGTCGACCCACAATGAATAGTATGACTATCTAAGAAAGCGAAAATTTTGCGAGACTAGTATTATAGATTGGTACGTGATCGAGGTAGTTGGTCTCGCCGATGAGGTTCGTCGATTCTTGGTAGTGGGGGCGTTGAATCTCCTCTTATTTATTGATAAGATCACCTACAGAGTGTTGGACCTGGAGCTCTTGGGCACCCTCACCATCACCAAGGGAGCTGTCTCCTCTGTTTAAGTAGACCAGATACAATTCCATCTTGGTGGTACCCTCCATCATATGAGTCACGCACACAGTTCAATATGTATGGAGTTCACCAATACCGCCAAGTACGATAGGCTTATCATTAGTTACCTCTTTGTGAAGCCCAAGAGACATGCTAGAAGCTGGTCACCATCAACCCTATCTACGACCCACGGTGGTCATATGCATTATCGCTCTGCTTCCCCGATCTCAGGTTTCACATGGTTCTAAGTCATTATATCATAGGGAGGGCTGACAACACAAGTGTCATCAGCTCCAAGAACTTCCAGTTCCTGGTGAGCTTGGCAGATGAATTCTCACCGTACCTTGGAAATGTGGTTGCACAGTTCTTGTTACATCAGTCCATGGACCCTAGAATCAGAGTCTTCTTCGCTGGTCCATATATAACCTGACTCGTCCGAGGGATGGGTCTTCCATCATAGACCATTAGGATGATAGTGGTTGGGAGGGTTCGACCCAAATGACTAACTTTATGCTAAATTAGGGTGCAGCGAGCTACACGCACATCACGCAGCACCATCTACAAGACTGTAGCTCCCGATGAGCGCCAGGACCCAGCGCAGCAACTGGGCCCAGCAAAGTACCACCATAACTACCTCTAGTTCAAGTCCAAGCCCCAGCCGGCCGAGCCGGTTTCAACAAATGGGTGTCGATGGTACTCGTCTGGGTCATTAATAACCTTAGGATCCGGGTACCACCCCTTCGCAATAATAAGTGCGCACAATTAGGAATGAAGGACTGGATGACGACAACTTCAAGGACAAGATCTACGACGAGGAGCTCAAACCATAAGGAGAATAACAAATTTTTTTCTTTTACCACTTTTCTACTTTTATTTTCCTATTTCACTTGTGTACCCTTGATGGTTCTCAGAACGACATGGAGTTGTTGAACTTTGAAACTTTAATAGGAACTACCCTGTCAAAAACGCCTGTATCACTCAGGGGTATAGAGGAAAGTATTAAGAATCTTTTCCCTTTTTTTATTTTACATCCCACGTTCTTCTATTTTCATGCATTGTGTACATTGGAGGAAATGCACAATTTAAGTATAGGGGATGGGTAAGTTGTTGATTATATTGTACGTGTTAGTTGTTGATTATATTGTTTATGATGAGTGGTGTTTTATGATGATCTATGATAGTTATTGATTGGCAGTTGATTGAGTCTAATGCTTATGCCTATACAGCAAGTGCACGAGTCGTATGAAGCAGTAAAGTGGACTATAAGAGTCGAATGTCAAACCCACAGAGACCTATGTCACTAATCTCATCTAATTGTCTGCTACCTAGTCTATCCAAATATTAGGATGTAATTCTAATCTAATTGCTAAATTGAAAGTGACTTTGAAATATACTTGATGTGAGTAATGATGGAAAATAATCATAAAAGAGAGATATTCGGGCAATGAATCCCCTCCGGATATTTTTGCAAGTTATGGCACATATGGATTTCTAATTTAAGAATGCTAGGTTATGGACCAAGGGTTCCTATAGTGTCTTCATCTTTTATGTCGAGGCAAGTTACTAGCTTAATACCCTCATTATATTAGCGTTATTGGGAACATCTATCTTGGAAGAGTTATGGAAAAAAGGCATCTAAAGGAGTCTCTCACCTTAATACCCAATCAATCGGTGTATTCACAACTCTCATCCAATAAAGTAGATCTACATACCGGGAAGCGTTCACTATATACACCCATATGAATCCTATTGATACTCTGGGCTATCGTGACTTAGAATACCAATGCAAGACATCATATTCAATAGATTCTCAAAAACATTAAAACGTTCATTCAATTAAGAAATCTATACAAGCAAGGTTAAGTACTAATCTGGAGGTTAATCATACCCAAGTATCTAGCAAAATAATTCCCCATAAAAGGGGAACACAAATTAAATGAGAAATAAATAAAACATGATATGAAACACCCTTCCCTCCATCATTGTTGGCGAGGACCATTGGCAGAGTGTGCGAATTCGCAATAAGAATGTCCCTTCGATACTTGACATCACCTCCTTGCTCTGAGGTCTTCAACAAACCCCAATATCTAACGGGAAAGGGATAGGAGCTGCAAAAGAGATTATGAGTCAAAAGTTCCTTCCAAAACCCTAAAATTAGCTATTTATAGGCCCCCATAAAATTTTACATGATTGGTGTTGAATCAGGTTCGCATAGGTTTAATATGCCATACAAATAGATCAAGTCGCGTCTTATTCTCGAGCCGTACGGGCAGTCATGCGGTCGCATCGGCGTCCAAACGCAGTGTTGCCATGTCTATACGCTAAAAGGTGCGGTCGTATGGCGCCTGTGTAGCTCTCGGGAGACCTTTAAATCTTCATGTGATCGATCGTGCGGCCTCACCAATACCCGCATAGCTCTCGAGAGAAATTCTGGAAACCTCTGTTGAGTATTGCGGTCGAGAGATGTCGGTATGCGGGTGCATGCGACTTGTATCCTTTGCTTCATGCTGGTGCGTGAGGGTGCACACTTGCCCACACGGCTTCAGTGAGCTTGAAATCAGCTTCAATCTTTCCCGAATCGCTTCCTTTTTTCTCTCGAGGCTCTCCAATGCCCTGCAAATGAGAATTAACATGGATTAAGTATCAATGGGCTAAAATAACTTTGAATCACACTCATAGTATACATGAAAATGGTATTAAAATATAATAAATTGAATATTTATCAAATATCCCCAAACATAAGTGCTTCTTGTCCTCAAGCAAACAAATGAATAAAGATTCAAGACATAAGAAGCTTTCAACCTCGGGCTAATAAGTACTTGCATTTTATTCTACTCAAAGTATTCACCATACATAAGCATTTTCCTATTTCAACCCCTCGGACTTAGATCAATCCCATGACACAATTTAATATTGCTCTAAATGAGAGTTTCACTCCACTTACCATGTTCCTGAGTCTTAGAGTGGCTAGCAAACCCTTAGTGCACTGTAGAGGTTCCTTGGGGCCCTAAGTAAAAAACAATTAGCCCTTTAAGAGAATAAACATTCTATTTGTTCTTTTCTTTTCAATTTTTCACTTTTCTCTTTTTCTTTTCATATACCTTCCGGTAGGGCATCTCTAATGGCTTCGACTTTCCGGGTGACTAAAGATTACCATAGAGTGTAGATCTCCCTTTATAAGGGATGCATATGCTGGCTCGGCACAGGAGCACCCAAATACTAAGAAGATTACAACTCTAAATATACGCGCTTATGCTCGTTAATGCATGTACAGGGTGTACGACAACTACCAAAAGTTATGGAAAATCAAATAGTAAAGTACCCAAAGGTAGGGTTATCGAATCCACAGGGACTGGAATACTAGTACTAACTATCCTAGCTTTGTAGTTGAAACTAATGAAATAATTATGATTGGTTCAGTATCTATCAGAAATTAACACGAATAATTGGTACATCGTGAACAATCAGAGATGAAGTATGGCACCTCGGATCTCAATCCCACTAGGATTCTTTTATTAACAACTGAATTCCAAGTACTGGTTCTCCATTGATAGATTCTTGGGAGTTTGATAATTGCACCATCTAGATGCCACATCCAATATCCTAGTATGTAGATCGAACTCGTTACCTATGCCTAGTCGTAACCTAACTAAAAGAGATATGGATCTATCTATAAAGAGACATGCAAGTCAAAACACTAAGTACGTATGAGCCTTACTACAACATAACGAGGTATATGATCATGGCTCATGCAAAATGTAATAACATAGATCAAGCATAGACTCACAAAAATTATCAATAAAAGAAAACCAATAAATAACAGAATTCAATTAATAAATCATTCATGTGTCCGAGGTACCACAAAAAGGGTTAATCTAATGCTAATGGAAACATTAACAGAGATATTGGAGAAAGACATAATCGAAAACATGGGGGAATCCCTTGCTTGATGTCTCCTCTGCCTCCGATCTCCTCTGAAACTATTAACGCTGCTGCGAACACCCACCGAAGACCACTCTCCCAAAGGTCCACAAAATCTGTGCCTTCCACGTGTTTATATATAATTTCCTCTTATTTGGCATGGTCGTGTGTATCTAACGCACGCCCGTGCTAGCTTTCGCGGCTTAATCTTTATATGTTTTGAAATCAATGTGTTGCACAAGCACGTGCACAGGTGTGCACAATTATACTGGGGCCATGCACAACTCTATGGAGTGCTATTTTAGCTTGTTTTGCCCTGGTTTGTCCTGTTTCTCGTTCCATTCAAAATTGGGGACTTGATGCGAAACAATGGGACAAGTGCATGTAAATATGATAGGAATATATATGTAATTGTACACTATAACTTTGGCTTGTCCCCAACACTTGAACTTTGGCTTGTCCTCAAAAAAAGGAAACATATAAAGAAAATAGGTTAGTGCAAAATCTTCGATCTCAAATTATTTGGGAATCCCTCTAGTGCAATGGGAAACACAATATTGAGTGCTATGAATGGTTTTTATTGAAAAATAGGTTTCACCTTATACTCAAACTTCCCATGTGTGTGTGTGAGTAACACTTCCTATTGTGCTGCTTATCAACTCAAGTCTTGCTTGGCTAGTCTAATCATTTATTTACTAACTTCTTTCCCTAACTCTATATGGTTGGGGGGTAGTTGCTTCATACATCTAATGAGATAGCCATTTCCCTTGGTAGGTCATCAAGTGAACATTTGTGATGTCGAAGATACGATTACTCAAAGACGGCTTTCACGCTTCAAAGGTGATAGTTCTTTCTACCATCTTTTATATACCGGTAGAGCATCCCTAATGGATCCAACTTTTCGGTTGTGTCAGCTGCTCTACAATCCTTCTCACTAATGGTTTTTTTTTTAATAAAAGAAATATCAAAGACTAGTGGTCACAAACATGGCAGAATCCTAACCTGAGTAGACAAGTGACAATACAGTTAGTGTTTGTGCTCAAAATTTTGTGAAGTCTCTGGTAAAGGTAAAATTATATAATATACTTTTTAAAAAAATTAGCCCCCAACACTAATGTTTGACCAAGACACAAAAGAGGACTCCCATTAATTTTCTCATAGATCGTCCAAAATCAACACTTACCAGAAACAATATAATTACCAATAATTAATCCCTCCCCTACACTTAAATTGTGCATCGTCCCCAATGCACACATATATTTACTAAAAGGAATATGGCATATGAAAACAAGATGGGAGAAAAAGGGTGAACATAACTCAGTCTGCATCGTGATATGTCAATCCCTTTCGTTGTGTTTCCTGTCAAGTGTGGATTTTAACTTTTCCAATGAACATGTAAGGCATAAAAAAATTAAACTCCATAGCATATAGAAAGACTAAACCCTTTATGAACAGAGTGACTAAAAGAAAAATAAAATATAAAAGTTGTAAAGAAAAGATAAATATGAAAATGATGCTCAGATGCCGAGATCGTCCTCCTCCTCGGTGCTGTTGGAGTCATCAACAGTGTCATATACCTCGGTCTCATCACAAGCAGCACTGTCCCCAGCTGCCATCCCCCGTGTCGCCTGTGGTTTGAGCTGATGGTAGAGTTCGCGGTGGATACATGATGCCCTAGTATCCAAAGATAGCTGTGTGGCATGCACCAACTAGAGTAGGAGGGCAACCCTGTCCACTAGGGTCAGTGCCGGTGCTGCTGGTGGGGCTGAGGTACTAGACCCTGCTGTAGTCGTCTCCTTCGTCACAGGCTGCTTTGTGGATGCCTGGGGCTCACTACGGTTGAGGTTGCGTATCAGATACCTTGAGAGGTACATGTGGCTCGCAGCATGCCCATCACCCTCATTATATCAATGGTGACTGTGCTGGAGCTCCCCACAATCTTCATCTGTCTCGTCACATGCTGTAACACGACTTCCATGCTCTAGGAAAGTCGCGTGATGTAGGGCCCTATGAAGATTGTCAAATCGTGGTTTATGTCGCCTGATGCAAGAGGAGCTCGGCCACAACCAATCCCATGGGCCAAGAGAAATTGTCCATCATACTCTGGAGGTATAGGAAGTCCCTAGTGCTCACGACCCGTCCCTGCCCTATGATCGAATGACTGAGTATCAGATATATATACCTGAGGGTTGGGCAGCAGAGAGTGGACGCCTTCGACAGCCGTAGGTCGTAGTGCGGGTCCATAAAGAGTCTCCTCCTAACGTACTCTTGTGTCTCGCCAGCAGACTTGTCTAATTTTAGATCCTAGTACTCTGGTGTCATGGTGAACTCTCGATCATAGAGTCCTAGGTAGATGGGGATGTCTGTATGGCTCATCTGGAATATGACGCCACCCAACTTGAACTCTATCTGGTCTAGTCTGTGACAGGAGATAAGACCCCTGACAATCAAGAATGTCGAGAGCAGTTCAAAGGTTAGCTCCTCGTATGTTGTCTCCTAAATGTCAAGTAGATGCCGCCACCCTCCTAGATCGAGGTACCTTTAGATGTCGTCAGTGAGGCCTATTGACTCCAGAAAGCCTTAGTCGATGCGGGGGGACTCGCCAAAGCTCAACGGCCGGAGACTGAAGTGCATGCAGGTGAATACACGTGTACTGAATGTCAACTCTTGTTGGGTGGCGGTGGATGAGGGTGCCTGGGGATGGGAGCTCCCCTTTTCCTTCTCCTTCTTCCTACTTGGTTGTTCCTTGGATAGTTTCTTCGGCGCCATGGTGCTTCATGGGTGGTGGCTCATCGGTGGGGGGATACACAGTCGTGTGCTAAGGGAGGTAGTGGAAGGTCATCGGCGAAAGAGGGGTGCAAGCCGGAGGCACGGCGCACGGTCATGCATGAAGAGACAAAGGGGAATAAGCGTTCTAGTCTGTCTTATGCATGGTCGTGTACATGCGCTTGCGTAAGGGCATGGCATGTCTTTATTTCGCCGCCCCACAGTACACGGTCGTGCAAATAAGATGCATGACCATGCGCAGTAATGACCTTTGTGAGAGGAAAAAGCCCGAGAGGTACAAGCTGGTTGGCATGGCCATGCTCAATTGAACTAAGGCAGTGTCGAAGCTCTAGAATGGTTGCGTTCGTCGCCTCGCATTGCACGACCATGCGCAATATAGACTTTTGTGGGAGGGAAAATCCTGAGAGGTGGAAGCTCTTTTGCACGGCAAT